>AP027106.1:3480018-4880667 GCA_028142955.1 Pinctada fucata
ACAGCAAATCCTTAGATGAATTTTAAAGGGACGGTGTCCCTGAAAATTAATTAATTTTACAAAATTTTGGAATGCAAAATATTTCTTTTCATATGAAAGTATACATTCTCATTTGTATAAATCCAAATTTTCAGGTAAATCTAACCAAACATTCGCAGCTATACACCTTTAAAAACGTAATTTTGAATTTGGGATGCACAGCTCTAATTCATTTCACTGGCGCCACCTACTATGTATTGAGTTTTTACAATAGAGGTATATGGAAGTTTAATAATTAAAAAAATCGACAATATACGGGATGTTACTGCATATTTTCGAAAAAAAAAATTTTATGGCTCCTTTTTTCTTCTTCTTAGACCCTTTGGAATAAGTTTTACGTTTTCAATAAAATTTATTTTCTGGGACACTGTATCTTTAAGAGTTACCATTGCTACTATTTCATCTCTCACCCTTACCAATAATCCTATCTTTTCTCAATAAATCATTTTCTTTCAGCCCCACCCCTAAATCCCATATTTACCCCCTCATTTTAAATCCTACAAGCCCGAGACTGTCAAACTCCATTGAATCAGGGTGATACTACATGTATATAGACAGTATACTAGAAAAGGTTTAGATTTGATTTTGATATCAGTTCCTTTCTCATTCATATTTATTGTGTTCGGAGACACTCCCCCTCCCCTCCTCTTATCCACCTGGCAGGATCCGCAGAAGATTTGATTTTGGCTTTATTTATACCTAATTTTTTTTTTAATTCATCAAAGATATTGTATTATTTCCACTCAACATTACATTTTGATTTAACAGTAGATATGATATTGACCAAGATTACAGGGAAATTAAGGGGATTAACCATGGGTCGGATACTTAGATTTTACAAGAATATTTCTCAGTATTTCTCAAAGCTGATTTTTTTTTTTCTCTGACCCTCTTGGTTGGATTTTTTTCCCAAATAAATACCGTCGTAGCAAAATGCTTTATTTTTAGGCCTGAATATTATTTTTGACAAAAATTCAAGCAAAGATTTCTAATCCCCCCCCCCCCCCCCCAAAAAAAAAATCATATGGCTACTCCCTATCTTTTCAGAGAAAAAGAGGGGTCTAGTGCATGACCTCAAGGGGGTTTCGGATCATGGAACCCCCCTTTCCCCCAATTTATAGGGTACATGAAATGGTCTGGTTCACCCCACTCCTTCCACTCACCAAAGGTAAATACCCAATTTTTTCGCATATAAAGAAGACATGTTTCAACATATTCAGTATGGTCATCGAACCTAATTTTCCCGACCCCGCGAGTAGAGATCGAGAGAGAGAAAGAGAGATCAGGTGCAATAAAAATATAGGCATATGTATCAAAATAAACAAATTGTAAACTGTAAATACACAGCAAACATGCAAAATTTCCCTCCATGTTGATTGTTGCTAAACGTTTACTTCCTCCGTCCTAGAGAGTTCTCCTATGGGAATTTCCCTTTTTCTAAAATTATTCAGTTTTATCTAATTTGATTTTTGATTTTTGAAGTAATTGTTAATAGCCCCAAAAATGTTTTTGTACATTTTGAAAATATACTATTAGATTGATTACATGGTATGTTTACATTTTACAGGCATGGCTGCGTTTTTTGATATTTGCTTCAGGAAAAAGGCTTAGAATTGCACATGCAGTTACAAATTTTTCACTATTTTATCAAAGTAGGGAGACATTTTTTAGGTTTGAGCATAAATATCTGAAGAGTCCATGTTGAACTACAGTATTTAAAACAAATAAGTTCTGTATAACATATAGTTCTCATTAGAAGATACCATAAGTTAAAATCCCCATATTATCACAAACCAAATATTGAAACTCTGTTTCCATGGTAACGGATCACCGTATGACATTGTCCCCATTAACTTTTTTTCATATCTAATTACAATGATTATGTATATAAAATTTCATAACGATTGGTCTTTTTCCCCTCTCGCCAGGCATAAAAACACACAGACACATGAGAAATGTGAAGAAATTTGAAGAGGAAGACTGAAAACAAAAGAAAAATATCTTTCTTCTAGTGAGACGGATAGTTCTGATTTCATATTTGCCTATTAAAACATCACCATTACCCCCCGAAATTAATGATTGTATAGGCATTAGATATGAACAATTCTTGTCCATGTTGCAAATCTATCTGTTCGTGAATGATGCTATGGATTTGATGACATAAAACATGCACAATTTTCTTAGTGTAATAAAGTTCAATCCAATGTTATTATTAGTGGAATACATATATATGTATTGTGTTATGTGGCATTATATACATCTTTATATATTCATATGATTGCATGCAATATTTCATAACCATATCATGCCAAGTAGAATCTCATAATAGATATTTGTTAAATTTTGTTTTTTTGCTCTTCATTATGACTGTAAGGGTTGTGCAAATCTGTTGGAAAATGTTCATTTTTGCAAGTTTACATTGAGTCAAGAACCAATGTTGATAATTATATTCCATTTTTTAAGAAGAAGGCAAGGTTTAATTGTCACATGTGGACATAATTTTTGTGGAATTTTTGTATAATTAATGTTCACATTTTCGAGACATGGGCTGTAATGAGGACATTACCCTTTAAGCAGGGGAGAATGAATATGAAACGCACAAGAAACAAAATGAAAAGTAATGAAAAGAAATAAATTTGTTATTTTTTTTCTCTTGGACAAGGAATAAAAAAAAACGTAATGGTAAACGACGTAGACATCATAGAAAAAGCCCTGTAAAATTCATTTTCAGGTTCGTGTGATCATTGAACTAATTTAATCAAAATTTACGAAGAATTCAAAATCAAACGGTATTTAACACAAGTTGTCCAAAAAAGCAAACAAAACAAATTACAAAAATAAAAAAAAAAGATTAAATTTTCACGATTTTCAGATGTACAGAAGAAAATCTGAGTGACTAGATGAATCCCTATTCTTTTTGCATTGATTGTTTGCTATAGACATGTAAAAGAAATGTCCATATCGTCATGATTGTTACTTTTTATCTATAATACAGCTACATGCAGGGATAACTAGAAAAAAAGGGGGGGGGGGGGGTTGGGTTTTTCCCATCACATACTGAACAATTACTGGTTGATATCTTATGATGGTTTTCTTTTTTTGATAGTTTAAAGCCGAGCAAAATTTGTTAGAAACATCGATTACGTAACTTTTTTTTATTGCTGTAAGAACCTTAAGAAACTTTTTTTTTCTTTCTTCTCCAGGAAAAGTTGTTTTTTTAGAGGGAGGAGGGCGGGGTGGTCAGCCGATCCAACACATGGTTTTGAAAAAAAAACTGAAGAAAAAAAAAAATGAACTCACGTATACGTATATGCAAATAGAGTCACAGAACATTCTGGATCAGATGAGAACGGTAAATGACCCAAAATGAAATTTGATCAAAAATAGGTATTGGAAAACGAGGTTTTCTTCACATTCATGGTGGTGTCCAAAAGTGGCAACCGATTATCGCAAATAATCGATTATCGCTCGATACTTGATTCCGATTATTGATTATGGCTCTCAATAATCGATTACATAGTGACGTGATTTAAAGAACGAATCTTTATGAAAAGGTTTCAAGTTGAATTGTCTAAAATAATGTAAAATGACAGGCGTCCAGCTCTTCGCATATTCTTGATTAAACAAACGACTAAACGGCTATGTACAGGGTAGTCATCTATTTCAATGTTGTTCTGATGTAAAAGCAGTTACCAAATCTGAACAGCAAAAAAGATATAACCAATCAAGTGTTTTCAGTGGAGTTAAAGAAGCATCCTTTTTTTGTCTTTTTTCTTTAGAAAAGGAGAGGAACTGAAACCCTGTGCCTAAAAAAATAAATATATGAATAAGCAAAACCTGACTCTTTTATCATATAAAGTGTATTTCGTCATTAAGTTGTCAAATATATTAATATTAACAAATATGAAGTGCTGATGTCCTCATTGTGTTGACTGAGAGTAAATGGAACAAATCTGCGTAACCTGTTAATAATCGATAAAATGGCATTGGATGGCCAAACCATAGACTATGCAGGCTCTGTCGATTCCTCATCACTTATGATTTTGTATATAAGCTGGAAAAACATATCTAACTTTTTTGTAAATTCAAAGGAGGGGGGGGGGGGGGGGGGTCGGACTGATCCCCCTCTCCAACCCATCCCCCATTTGATCCAAGCTTTCAAGTACCGAGCGGACTTTAGGTGACTTATTTTGAGTATAAGTTTATACAATTAAAACTCATAAAAATGTATATAGCGATGTATAAATTTATCAAATATTGAGAATAAGAAAATGTAGAGCACAGCCCTGTACTCACACTTTTAGAAATGGATCAGTGGCGGATCCAGGATTTCAGAAAGGGGGAAGGGACGTACATGTTTCTCATTTCTCCCTCTGGAGTCCTTTATATGTGACCTTCAAATGAATTCTATTTATGCTAAATTAAGTGATGTAGGCGAGCGAATACGAGCGAGCAATTTTTTTTTTTTTTTTGCTGCGTCTTGGGTAAAAATTTCAGAATTATTTTATCTACCCTCTATCACTCTTTAGGGAGAAAGGGTACATCGGTAAGCCGTATTGTTATGAAATGATCATTTACATTTAAGTGGTTAAAAACTGGCGAGCGAAAGCGAAGGGCAGTGAATGGGTTTTTTTTTTCAATCGTTACAAAAAGATGGTCAATATTTATCAATTACGATTTCCATTGCATAATATTCATATATTCAAAATCAAAATTTAAAATTCAAAATCCCCCTTTACCCCCTATTGATATGGCAGAGATCAATCCAATCAAAACATAAGAGAAAAGAAAGCAGAATGCAGAAATGTATTGTAAAATCTGAATCGGATGCGCGAACGTTCCCGTTGGCCTTATCCGAATCAATAACTTTTGATTGAAAGAGGGAGAAGGCGCCCCCTCCCCCCATATGCATATTAGGCAGATTTTAACATTTAGAACGCGGGCTGTGTATACCCTACCTCTTTAATTAGCGAATTTTGTAATTACAAAATAATTCCAATACATGTATATCCATAACACAAACAATTTTCAAACATTATTCACTTTTCATGTGTTCTTTAAAAACTTCTTGTCCATCCAACGCCCTCCAATTGAAACTGAATCATGCAGATATGATTTGTTTTACAGATTGTGGATGAGGGGTGATTACATCAGTTCCTCTTGTACGAGCAGTAAAGCTGAAATCTGTTTTAATATAATTTCTGAGTCTTTTTTATAGGGTGGTTGTCATTGCCGTCACTTTTTTTATATAAAAATGTGTAATATTGAAATAAGTTTTCAATGTTATGGATAATCATAGGCATGTGCGCTCTCTCTCTCTCTCTCTTTTTCTCTCTCTCTCTCTTACTCTATTTTTTCCGCTACTTTTGATGTTGTCTTCGTCATGCATACTTATCGACATATTACATGTATTTTTGTTTCTAACTTCATGATATTTATCTTCAAGTTAACACATACAGGTATATCTGCTTTTTATTTTTGATGTTAATTCTAAACTGAGAAGTTCGGGATACAATTTTTAGTGAATACATATGCGCCTCAAGACTGTAGACTGGAGTTGCCTGCTCTTGCTTTGCTAACGCATATTTATTTATATCTAGACACGCAATGCCAGTCTATACGCCTCTTTCCCCTTTATATAAGCAGAGTTTAACGAAATCGGTTACATCTATGCCTAGATTGAACCTTGTCAGCTATTAGATAGTCTTTTACAGATCTGAAATGTAGATTATAAACTATGTATAAGTCGTACTGATCTTTGACTCGCAGTTCCCGAGGCACATAGGCTAAGGATGTGCAAGGGAAAAAATTACCACAGTTATATCGTAAACGAATGATTAAATGGTAAAGTTTGTAATTTTGTTTTTTGTTTCATTTCGTTACTTTTCACTTCGTTTCATAGTTTAAAGGGTCTCGAATTTTACAGATATTATTAAAGAGTTCTCTCCCTTCCAATGTATTACAACATGAACATTTGTAACTCGGTCTAAAAATCTGATGTGCAATTTTGTGCTATCTTTCTCTGTCCTTTTATTGTCTTCAGTACATGAAACAAATTGAAATATTATACTCACTCCTACCAACTATATCCAACAACCCAAATGAGGTAAATAAATAAGAAAATTCATGGTTTGAAGTGATTTTTGCGCTACATTTTTATGAAGAAGCGCGAAAGGTTCCGATTCTGACACTTTGGGTACGAGTTGTCGTTACTCTCAGTCGACACCTAGCGTTTGTTGAAAGGCCTATATAATGTGTTGTGATTATGATCTTGTAAGTGTAATATTATAGAATCTGACAGATTTGTGTCGTACATGTCAGAATTAGTAGTTTAGACATTGTTTAGATGTAGTGACCCTCGTCCGGAATACCCATTCCGTATCCATTGTAGTGTTAGTGTTCACCTGTAGTTTCCCGTGTTGTTATTTACATGCTTCGAAATTATTTTGTTAGATTTAGGATGTATTCTAGAACAATATGGTTAGTTAGACATTATTCTCTATGACAATCTGATTGATAAATATATTTTGCTACATGAAATAACTGAGATGTGGATTTCTAGTCATTGCAAAGTTTAATGTTCCTGGTGTTAGGGCATTGTATAACAGTTATCATACTATGTCTGTCTAGAAGTTGTAACACAATGGATTAGGTGAAATTACACCTTGGGTAACATTTTATACTCATTGTATCATTTGTCCACTCTATACTTATTCTACATTTTCTTAACTGCAATGTAGGTCAAATAAGTGTGTCATAGTCATTATGATTCTGGTCATTTGTAAAGTGATTTACATGATTTGTAGAATATTGTCACCTTGTTGAAAGTAATTTCGTATGCATTATATATATGTCATTTTCTAGTCACAAACTTATGATTCTTTATAATTTTGTATTTTGCAGTTTGCATTATCACCTTTTGTACTGGAATAAATATATGGACCTACATAACTGCCTTAGTTCCGACTTTGTCACAAATGGTGTCGCCGCGGGGCCAGCAGTAAAGGTGGTAGTGCAGTGATTGATGTTTGAGCACCAGAAGTAACAACGCAACCATGGAGTTGGAGGATCTGAAAAAGGAACTCGACGAGTTGAGGGCGGAGTTGACGAAGGTGAAGTCAGAACCTATGGAGGAGCTGCAGGGACTAAAGGATCTTTCTAAGGCAAAGAAGGAGGATGTGCAGCCCCAGGTTGTCTTTGTTCCGAAACAACGCAAGGTGGAAAAATTTTCTGGAAAAAAGGGAACTGGGCCAAACGTATATGAATTTTCGGAAGAAATACAACGCATCCTAAAGACCCGTCCAACCCCAGTAGAGGAACAAGTTGACTTTGTGCTTAGTAATCTTGAAGGTTTGGCTAAGGAGGAAATGAGATACAGACCTATAACGGATAAAAAGTCTCCAAAAGTCGTCTTAGGAATACTTGTCGAAGTTTTCGGTGAAAGAGCAATCGCGTCTGAACTTCTCTCAGATTTTTACCAGACAAAGCAAACTGACGCCCAAACACTTCAGGAGTTCTCACATCTAATAATGTCTAAATTCGATCGTGTGAACCGCATTGACAGAAGCTTAACAGCAAATAGAGATGCTATGCTACGCAATCAATTCGCAGAAAATGTATTTGAGCCATGGTTGAGGCGTGAGCTGAAGAAGAAAATCCGCACACATAAAGACATTGCCTTTAGTGATTTGCGGGAGGAGGCAATTTTACTCAGCCAGGACCTCGAAAAACCAAGGCGGAAGGTTGAAATTTACGAGGAGAAAGCCGTAGCTTCAGCCCAAGAAGTAAAAGGTTCAGAAGTTGCAGAAATTTGGCATTTTCTGAAAAATGAACTGAGTGAAATAAGGAAAGAAGTGGCAGAAATAAAATCTTCCAAAAAAAAAGGAAGTTCAATGCTACAAATGCAGGGAACTGGGGCACATTAAACGTAATTGCCCACAGAACCAGTCAAACTAGTGTCGCCCTCTGCAGAGAGCCATGTGGTGGGCTCAGACACAAAAGGCTCTGACAATATTATGTGCTCATGTCCGACTGTAAAAATTTATATTGGATCTATACCTGTGAACTGCTTACTAGATACAGGATCGATGGTAACAACTATCACAGAATCATTTTATAATAAACATTTGTCATCTATCCCGCTTATAAAGGAACGTTTTAATACCTTGAAAGCAGCTAATGGACTAGACATCCCTTACATTGGTTACATTGAAACCGATATAACAATCTGCAACAATATCGTGGAGGATCGTGGAATTTTAATTGTCAAGGATGTTCATGGTAGAGAGGTTCCAGGTCTTATTGGGATTAATGTCATTTCCCAATGCAATGATTCTCTATCAAATGAACTGAAAGTGACAAGTCCAAATGCCGCAAAAACTATCAACAAAATAACCGCTGAGTACATGAGCACTAAGGAAATTAAAGGGTTTGCTAGGTTTCGTCGAGAGATGATGTGTGCATTCCAGCTAACTCTGTCTCAGTCATTGAGGTAGTGGGACCGCACCGCAAACCAGGATCTTCAAAGAGCCTTTGTATTGAATCGATTGCTTCTTGCAATGATATTTGCGTAATTAACTCTGTCTGTGACAGTGACACTAGTCGTTACAAAATTCAAATTGCAAATACAAAAGAATCTGACATTTGGCTAAAGAGCAATACTCGAGTCGGATTTATTTCAGAATGTGAGGTGGAACCGCAACCTAGCCGAAAAATCGAATTCATGCGTACGGCACCGCAAGAAGAGACAATAGTTTATCATCAGGATGTTGCTGATGAAACACCTACTATGGATCCAGCGAGTCTTATTCCTGAGGACATAGACTGTACCGAGGACCAGAGGCACGTTATTATCAACTTTTTCTCGCGGAATTTAGATGTTTTTGCACAAAACGAATTTGACTTGGGCTATACCACAACAGTCATGCATCGTATAAATTTGACCGATGATCAACCGATAAATACACCTTACCGCCGCATTCCCCCGAATCAGTTTGAGGAGGTAAAACGTCAGATTCAAAACATGTTGGGAAAGGAGATCATTACGCCTAGCAAAAGTCCATACGCGGCACCGCTTGTAGTCGCTCGTAAAAAAGATGGATCCCTACGTCTTTGCGTGGATTACAGGAAGTTAAATCTGAAAACTGTACGTGACGCTTTTCCTCTCCCGCGTATCGAGGAATCTATGGATGTTTTGAGGGGCTCTACAATTTTCAGCACAATGGACCTTGCCAGCGGATTTCATCAGATAGCAAGGCACCCTGATGACCAACATAAAACAGCACTAGTCACACCATTTGGGCTATTTGAATATACGAGGATGCCCTTCGGGCTTTGTAACAGCCCAGCAACCTTCCAACGGCTGATGCAACATGTTCTAAACGACCTCGTTTTCAAAATTTTGCTGGTATACTTGGACGATATCGTCACATACTCTCAAACCCAGAGAACGCGAAACTTTGTGATGGATTACTGGTCATTCGGACCAGTAATATGTTAAAGATTACTGGTCCGAACCAATTATTACCGGTCCGAAGAATTTTTACCTATTTTCTCAATCAGTGATCGGGAAGGCAAATTAACTTGCTCAACTTCAATGAGCCATCTTTCTTCATGACAGGGCCTTTCCAGAAATGATCAATTTTCGAAAGGCTTTGAAAACAATGTATGTACAATACATCAGACGTCAGCACATTTTTTGTTGTGAAATTCCCAATTTTATCATTTCCAATGAGTAATCCACAGTACACATGTACCGTATCACTGAGCACCCAAGACCAAATTTTCAGCCACCTATCCTGTATTTTTCAAATTGTGTCCACGCATAGACAGCTATGTTATCATTTCAGCTTTGGTGATATTAGGGAAGAAGGGGGGGGGGGCTGCAATTGACATTTCTGTACTAGTTTTATTACTTCAATTTGTACCCATTGACTGGCCACTTAAAATGACATGATAATTTTACGGACGAACGCATACACAAGTACCTTTACGTAGATAAGATACGTAAGTGGACGTTGGAGATTTAAATCGCAGGCGGCAGAACGAGGATAAGAAAGAATGTCAAAGAAAAATCATTATTGTATCATAAAAGCAAGGACTTCTAAACAGTTTATTAAGTCTTTGATAATAGCAAAGAACCAGCAATTGTCAGTGAACAAAAGAATTTTTGTGCTTCTGACTGGCCATGGACAGTAAGCTGTGATCCACATGTTACTGTCACAAGGTATATATCTACGTTACAACGTTTACTTTAACCAAAAATGGACACCGTAGAATAATGCACACCTTTGTGACCAGGGAGCAGCGAGTTGCCGATTTTATGGGTCATTCTTTATCAGAATGTCGCAGGGCGCGTGGCCTTCCCAATCACTGGATCAATAAAGCATTTTAAACACTCAGTGACCACACGAGTTGACCTATTATCTTCGTAGAAAAGAAAGTGAAACAGTTGAAAAATGCATGGATACCGACACGGAACGTTTTTACTTTTTAAAACTACAAATTGAGAAAATATTTCTGGTCATTTGGACCGACAATTACAACATTTTCATCCGTCCGAGCAGATTTTTACCGGTCATGTCCGTCGGACCGACGAGGTTTCGGTTTCACTGCAAACCATAGAGGAACATATAGAACGGTTGTATACCATCTTCGGTAAATTGAGGGAACATGGATTGAAGCTCAATCCCAAAAAATGCAGCTTCTTTAGACATCAGGTCCTCTATCTTGGGTACACAGTATCAAGGGAAGGAATTGCCGCATCAAATGATAAAGTCAAGGTTGTCCGTGATTGGCCGTTGCCAAGAACCGTAAAGGACTTGCGCAGTTTTTTAGGCTTTACAAGCTATTACCGCCGTTTCGTACCAAAATATGCACAAATTGCAAAGCCATTGTATACTCTTATTGCACTGTGCAATAAGGAGGGGAACACTCAAAAATCGAACGCTGCCCTACAACGGTCTTGGACTCAGGAATGTAAGGAGGCATTCAATCAGCTTAAGGATAAGCTAACATCGACCGATGTTCTAGGTTTTGCTGATTTCTCGAAGCACTTTGTGCTTGAAACAGATGCTAGTCTGAATGGCCTAGGAGCTGTGTTGATGCAAGAGCAAGGTGGTCGAAAGCGTGTGATTGCTTATGCAAGTCGAACCCTGCGTCCCGCGGAAAGAAATGATTCTAACTACAGTTCAGCGAAACTCGAATTATTAGCTGTGAAATGGGCTGTCACTGAAAAATTTAAGGACTATCTCCTGGGATCAACTTTCGAAATCATTACGGATAACAATCCAATCAGTTATCTACAAACCAGTGCAAAACTAGGCGCAACAGAGCAACGATGGGCAATGCAACTGGCGCAATACAATTTTACTATCAAATACCGGCCTGGAAAGCAGAATTCGGCAGCTGACGCACTCTCACGAATGCCATCCTGTAATGCTATACAGGCCTTCAACATCAACACAAATGTCCCTGACGAACTTAGGACCACAGCCCTCAAGTCCGCAATTTCAAAATTTGACAAATCATGCCGAGACCTTGACCTCGAGGCTAGGTCAGATGCTATTTTTACATTTCCAACTTATGAACGAGACGACATTGTCAAATGCAAGAACAGGATCCAACAATATCTCGGTTTCTGCACTATTTCAAGGCTGGACGAAAGCCTTCTCGTAAGGAAAGAGAAAAAGAACCCCGTGTGGTCATGGATATGTTACGTCAATGGGACAGGATAACTTTCTCAAAAGGTGTACTATACCGCAATGTTATGGATCCCCAACAAGGCCAGCTGATGCAACTTGTTCTGCCAAAATGTCTATATGACAAAGTAATGACCTTACTTCACAAACAGAGTGGTCACCAGGGAATAGATAGAACAGTTAGCCTTATTCGCTCAAGGTTCTATTGGACTGGAATGTTTGCGAATATAAAAGAATTCTGCAGGACATGCGAGCGTTGTAACGTTGCGAAACTAACACACCTTCATGTGCGCTTACCTATGAGCCACATTCTCGCATCAAGGCCGAACGAAACTGTGGCTATGGATTATACAATCTTGGAAAAAGCTTCAGACGGAAGGGAAAATCTGTTGGTGATGACAGATGTATTTTCAAAGTTCTCAGTAGCTGTACCAACAAAGGATCAAACCGCCGCTGTTACCGCAAAAGTTTTAGTTCGCGAATGGTTCATGAAGTACGGTGTACCTGAGCGCCTTCACTCTGATCAAGGGAGGAACTTCGAGAGTCAACTTATCGCCGAACTTTGCAAAATGTACAGTGTCAAAAAAAACTCGAACCACTCCTTATCACCCTCAAGGTAATGGACAGTGTGAACGGTTCAACCGAACACTACACGAGCTAATGCGTACACTGTCACCGTCCGAGAAGCGTAAATGGCCTGAACATTTACCCGAATTGCTTTTCATTTATAATGCAACTGTTCATTCGTCTACAGGTTTTACTTTGTTTTTCCTCTTTCTGGGAAGGAATCCGCGCTTGCCGATAGACAGCATGCTTGATTTTGATGAAGAATCAGGTAGTTTGACAATAACCCTCAGCGAGTATGTGGAAGGACATCTCAATAAAATGAGGATGGCATACGAAAAAGCAGGGGAGAGTCTAAGATCTGCAGCCAGGGGGAGGGAAGATTGTAATGACAATAACAGCAAGACACATGAGCTACCGATTGGAAGCACTGTTTATCTACGGAACCGCGGTATTGGTCGCAACAAAATTCAAGATGCCTGGGAATCAAAGGAATACAAAGTTGTCAAAATTATTGATTCAAACAACCACATATACCAAGTCTCACCAGAAGATGACACTGACAACTTCCGAATCGTAAACCGTGTCAACATCAAGGAAAACGTTTCGCGTGAAGATCCGTTCCCAGAGATCAACGAAGTTGAAATTACAGAACCTGAACAAGATGTTCTTGATTCTTCCTCAGACTCCGATCACTACAAAGTCACTATCTGTGGGCCGCCACCACCCCTGAGGCGATCAAAGCGAGCAACGACTGGAATTCACTCCAATCCGAACAGATTGCCGCAGTCTACTGTGAAATAGTATTTGTGCTCATGGCCTGTTCAATCCAATGTTATTATTAGTGGAATACATATATATGTATTGTGTTATGTGGCATTATATACATCTTTACATATTCATATGATTGCATGCAATATTTCATAACCATATCATGCCAAGTAGAATCTCATAATAGATATTTGTTAAATTTTGTTTTTTTGCTCTTCATTATGACTGTAAGGGTTGTGCAAATCTGTTGGAAAATTTTCATTTTTGCAAGTTTACATTGAGTCAAGAACCAATTTTGATAATTATATTCCATTTTTTAAGAAGAAGGCAAGGTTTAATTGTCACATGTGGACATAATTTTTGTGGAATTTTTGTATAATTAATGTTCACATTTTCGAGACATGTGCTGTAATGAGGACATTACCCTTAAAGCAGGGGAGAATGTAATAAAGTGAAATTCGGATCTTTGTGTCCGTCCTGTTTCGGTTACTTAGAATTACCCTTGGCGGATATCCAGAGTCTTGACATGTGAACAGAGACAGAATATTTCGTAAATTGTATGCCTTTAAGGCTTCTGATTGCTGTGTGCAGGTAAATGATGATTTTTACATTATTTTCAGATAATGACTCTATGTATCAAATCTTTATTCATGTACTCATTTTGTTGAATCACCCTTGAGAAGGATTTACATGTACTGATGACGTCACTGTCTTTGTTGTGTTTTTCCGCCAAAACCTGCTCCTCGGTAATCGCTCTGATCACCACATACACTCATGTTTCGGAATATAATGTGTTGTGGTTATGATCTTGTAAGTGTAATATTATAGAATCTGACATAGATTTGTGTCGTACATGTCAGAATTAGTAGTTTAGACAATGTTTAGATGTAGTGACCCTCGTCCGGAATACCCATTCCGTATCCATTGTAGTGTTAGTGTTCACCTGTAGTTTCCCGTGTTGTTATTTACATGCTTCGAAATTATTTTGTTAGATTTAGGATGTATTCTAGAACAATATGGTTAGTTAGACATTATTCTCTATGACAATCTGATTGATAAATATATTTTGCTACATGAAATAACTGAGATGTGGATTTCTAGTCATTGCAAAGTTTAATGTTCCTGGTGTTAGGGCATTGTATAACAGTTATCATACTATGTCTGTCTAGAAGTTGTAACACAATGGATTAGGTGAAATTACACCTATGGTAACATTTTATACTCATTGTATCATTTGTCCACTCTATACTTATTCTACATTTTCTTAACTGCAATGTAGGTCAAATAAGTGTGTCATAGTCATTATGATTCTGGTCATTTGTAAAGTGATTTACATGATTTGTAGAATATTGTCACCTTGTTGAAAGTAATTTCGTATGCATTATATATATGTCATTTTCTAGTCACAAACTTATGATTCTTTATAATTTTGTATTTTGCAGTTTGCATTATCACCTTTTGTACTGGAATAAATATATGGACCTACATAACTGCCTTAGTTCCGACTTTGTCACATTAGTGTCACTGCTTATGGACCAGGAATACCCAAGGGAACACGCAGCCAAGTCCGATCAGTTTAGTTTGTTTGTTTCTTCAAATCCTTTCGAAAATTTCTTTAAATTTCTGAAAAGTGGGTCATGTTCATGTACATGTAGCATCATACCTGTATCATACTCATCCTGCTACGTCTCTTAGTATTTTTTGAACATAACTTTCATAGTTTTTGGTCATATTTCAATGTTTAGATTGAGGATCACTGACGAAGGTTAAGTACTCGAACCGTGAATGTAAGTGTTTGAATATTTTCCCTGACTTGGTCGCCATAGCACTTTCTATATAGACATAACCTCAGACAGTGCATGTACTTTAGATATTGTTTTCATTTACTTGCGTGAACATTGACGGAGGGTGCGGCTAGCTAACAGGGGGATACTTACTCCTCCAGGGCAAACTGGTCCCACCTCTAGCTTGCTAGGGGTCCGTCGAAGCTCAAATTTGTTATCTATTGTAAGTGATGTTGCGATTTTCGTCAGGTTCTTCTTTACAAAAAATGTAACTCATGTGTTGTCCAATTTATCATTTTAAATTATGCTATGAATTGGAAGACGTGCAGCATTCTGCAAAAGAAGGGAGGAGATCTCAAATGTACCCTTCGGCGGACTTAAAACAAAATATATCTTTTAATTGCTCTGGAATATTACATGTAACAAAGTATCATAACGATTCTGAAACCACAATAACATAATGATGAAACAATTACACTAAATATGAACGAAGTATCATAACATAGTCATTATTAATGAAGCCAAATGACATGACTAACAAACTATAAGATCAAAGAAAGAAGGAGTTCTCGAACAACACTCGGTTACATCAACAACAGCAGAACACAAGGAGCACAAAATCGCAACATAAAAACATTAAACACTAAAGACAACACATAAACCAACGAGATTAATAGAAAATCGGTGCCGACTTAGGAGGGCCATCCGCCACGCCAGTAGCAAATGGTGTGGGTATCCGGATAAAGTTCCGTAACCCTCAAACTTTTCTAGTTACCATGATGCATCGACAGCGTTCAAGATATCAATAGATATAAATGGCGTTCTGTAAAGTTTTATTTAAGCACGTGTCATTATCCATTACCGAGCTTCAGTTTTATATTATGTTCAAATTTGAATTAAACTATTTTTTCCCCTCCATGTAGAGCTACCATATTATTTCAGGGTCTTATTTCTTCATTCGGAGACCAATCAGTGATACTTCAGGGATGCTTACTCCCCCCGGGCACCTGGTCCCACCTCTAGCTTGCTAGGTGTCTGTCGATGCTCAATTTTGTGCTCTTTTGTGAGTGCTGTTGAGGTTATCATCAGGATCTTCTTTGACTCATTTGGATAACACTAGGATAGAAATTGGGATGGATCATGGGTTTCCTTTTTTGATCCTACATACTTTGATATTCTACTTGCTCCATTAGATATGTAGCATGATTCATGTGAGTACCGATCAGTTATTCAATCTCAAGGCTGAGAAAGCAATGCAAAATCATTATATTTTCCATAGGAATGGTTGCGAACCTCGGAATGAGTAAAACTTCGAAATGAGACTAGGTGTCTGAGAAAAGTCAGCGTCTCCTGATAACATGCAACACCCGTCGAAACAGCTGATTGTCTCGATGTACATATTGGTGTACACATCAGGTAAGTCTTGTTTGGTGATGATGACATCCATTCAATCACAATCCAGAATGTCACTGATCATTCCGAAAAAGGGGGGGGGGTGGTTATGATATGCTTCCATTATATCCCCATAGCGACCGAATAACTTCCTCAAAACTTATTTCAGCCGTTGCACAATATAAACCTGAACGAGTAGCTTACTTGCAAGTCGCCCTGCTCTTACGATGAAATCTTCATATTTAGAGCAAGCCCTGGCGTACTGTATTTCATGGGAAACAAAAATGCCATAAGCAGGAGAAGACAAATTGTTGCTACACATGAAAGGGAGTTAGTTATCTGGATGCTTGTCATACAGTGAGGTGTTCAAATGGCTGTTTACGTTGAAAGTTAGAAGTATATCCAAGTGCGAAGCGGATCTGTCACTCTCGGTTATTTCCTTGATCTCTAAATTAATTCACGAGGATAGTTTTTATGTAAATGATCCTTAAAGTTCGGATTATTGATGGACAACACGTCATATATATATTTGAAGGTAAAATTGAACTGAGATGCGAGGTGCTTTTGCTGATTCGAGAGCAAGTTCTGGATGAAGTCAGCTTCGAATGAATATAAGAATAAGTCCGCGCAATTGGTACCCGAGGGGATGCCAACTGTTTGCTGAAATACAGTTCCCCCAAACACCACAAAATGTTGTCAATCAAAACTCATGATCAAGCATCTGAATGACATCATCTTCGGTTTACTTCTTGTTTGAATCAGAGTATTCCTTCACAAAATAAGTATCCTCCCGCCCTATCACAAGGTTTTTGTATCAGTCTCCTGTTCCTATTTTTGGAAGAAAGGTATAGCGGATAATATTTGCCATTCTGTTTTTGAGCTTTTGGTGTGGAATGGTAGTGTAGAGCGTGGAGAAGTCGAAAGAAGTTATGCTGGTAATATAATTGAAATTAGTGGCTTTAAAATTTTCCAAAAGAATTCTTTAGTATCCACATGTGATTGATTCCAGTTTCTGGAATACGTTGTCCTGCAGTATGTTTGAAGACCTTGCTTAATGCGCCTAAATATTTTCGTAATATGGAAATAGAAAGAGGTTATCTGGAGCAACTGGACGAACTGGCAATGAATCGGTGTTTGTAAGGATTTTTGTGAATTGTTGGAATCTAGCAGATATAAGGTAGTTCAAGATCAGAGTCATCAGTATGAATGATAATACTAAAAATATATCTTTAATTGGAGTTATCTTTCTTGGAAATATATCTCTTTATATTACTGAAAGCAGTAATACTATATATATAGATTGTCAGTTCTCTCTTATACCAGTGGAATCGGGGAGAAAAGAGGATGACGAGGAGTTGTAATTCATTCCAATGTATACTCAAAAATTGTTAAAAACATTAGGACATCTTTTTCCTCAACATATTAGAAGAAAATGTTATATGATATCAGAAAGAAGAAAAAGTGAAACATAGGTTCCAAATGGACTTCATGTTCATATTTAATTAATTTGTTGTTGAATGAAAGAATTATTTGATAAAAGCTGTGCTTGTAGCTTTAAAATTTTGCTTTGTCTATATTACAGAAAGATGTAATGTACGATGGCAAAATTACTGTTTTCAAGAAATTAAGGAATTATTGTCAACATTTTTTCTCCTGGACTGTTCGATAAGTTGTCCTTCGTGTTTATGTACATCATTGTCATTATCTCCGTCTATTTGTCCACTTTTTCTTTACGCGAACGAAAGTTCTGCCTTGTACTTTTTTTCCAATTCGCAAGCATTTCGATTGCGTGTGTTGTTTTATTAATCTTGTTTCGGCTTTTGTGTCAGTGTTTTACTTTCATTCACTCATAAAGTGTGGTATTTGTGTGAAACATAGAGAGTTGTTATAAGCATAACAACACATGGTGTTGTGTTATTGCCTCCGTCTCTTTGGCCTCTTTATTTTTTCTCTTATGAACATGTTCCGCTGTTGGCTGGTTTTGATATCTTCTCCCTATCGTTGTCTTATTTGCCTACTGATTATAATTTTAGAATTCTTCTTTTTACTTTTTGTTCCACTATTTTGGACAAATCTTGGAATCATCTCATCTCATTCTGAAACATCATCGATATTTAAGATCTGCATCCTAACAATATCCATCCATTCTTCTTTTGGTAATATTTTTTGACATTTTCTTGTTACTATGCCATTGAATCAACCCTACAGGATATCAGACTAGAGTTCCTACTGAAATAGATTTGCTGTGTTTACAAATCACAATTCTTTCATGAAATAAAGGGTAAAATGCATTCGAAAATTTCTGTTATTAAAATTTCTTCAGATTTCGAAAAAAGTGGGTCCTGTAGCATCATATCCCATCTATCCTGCTACGTCTTTCGGTAAATGTTTGGATTTAATAATTTTCACACTCTTTGGCAATATTACATTGTTTAGATTGAGGATCACTGACGAGGTACCCGAAACGTGCATGTCTGGTCCATGCTGATAATTCATATGTTCTCAAATGATGTTATTATACCTCTACTGATTTTTTCCTATATAAAAAGAGACTCGTTAAATTTAACTAAATCCCTGAAAATCGCCTGATAAGACTATTTCCCTGCAAAGGGGTGCGTTAGTTGAGAAGACTATTTCCCTAGGGAGTTAGTTTCAAAAAGGGGCGGAGCTTCTTTGGGGTGTGTCAGTATCAGCTAATCAGCGCCGTTGAAGGTTGATCGGATGATGTGAAGGTTGATCGGATGACGCTATCAATACGCGAGCAGAGTAATCCGCCTCCTATCCGCTTAGCACATAAATTAATCCGCAATAAAATAAAACAATCAAAAATTAAACAGATATGAGTATGATAAAAGATATTTCTGTTTATCTTATCGTCAAAAAATAATATTTTCCGTTACTCAGTCATTCAGTCGAGAAGGCAAGGCAAAATCATTAGAATTTCCATTTGAACCCTGTGAGATATGTTCGTTTCAGTATAATGTTTGTTTCTGTATACCTAAGAGATATGTTTGTTTCAGTATAATGTTTGTTTCGGTATAATAAAACAGTTAAAGTATACCATTGAGGGAGTTAGCACGATTCTGGTTCCCCGAGACCAGACCTATTTACCGAGGCGAAGCCGAGGGAAATAGGTCTGGTCTCGGGGAACCAGAATCGTGCTAACTCCCTCAATGGTATACTTTAACTGTATACTATTGAATTTGAAGACGTTTAACATTAGTAACACTTGGTGTGTGTCACTGCTGGTGGACCAGGAGTCCCCGAGGGCACATGTAGCCAAGTTCGATCAACTTCGGTTGATCGTCTATTCAACGCATTCGAAAATTTCTGAATTTCTTCAAATTTCGAAAAAGTGGGTCCTGTAGCATTATATCCCACCCACCGATCCAGCTACGTCTTTCGGTAAATGTTTTGATTTAATAATTTTCACACTCTTTGGCAATATTACATTGTTTAGATTGAGGATCACTGACGAGGGTTAAGTACCTGATACGTGCATGTCTGGTCCATGCTGAAAATTCATCTGTTCTTGAATGCAATTGAATTTGAAGACGTTTAACAATGGAGAGGAAACTTATAAACACAAACATCTACCTCTGAATCCCTTAACAGTTCGGGTTTTACTATCAATATGGACACTTCTGTGAGAATATGCATACACCGCTTTCACTCAAGTATTCTACTCGTTGTATATCTTTCTAAATAGACATAACAAGAGCTCAAGCTCCGTAAATGAAGGAGAAAGGTTCCTCGACAAGACTTGGTTGCAGCACCCACAGCAAAACAGGGAAACACCCCATGTTATAAAAACAGAACAGACATGCACAGCAAGAGAAGCAAAATGAACAAGGATAACCAATTCACATTTGACACAAAAACTACACATAAACCAATGGGTAATCGGTGCCGACTTAAGGAAGACGTCTGTCTGCCACGCCAGTAGCTAATGGTGAATTATCCGGATTACATGCGCACAACTCTCCCACTTTTCCGGTACTCAGATATCTCGAAGAACGCACAATAGTGTAAAATAGCCTCCTCACTGTAAGATAACCTTGCAAGCAATGCAGCATAACGCAGGGACCAAAGCAACACACAGATGGATATAAGTTCACAGATAGTACCCGTGTCCTTTCTTTTATTTTTTTTTTTTGACATTTTTAATCTACCTTTGATCCTTCTCAAATTTCTAAGTCATGATTTGCCCAATGTAAGTAATTTTAAGCCTATATATTTTACCCGAACAATACCCCAAAAGCCATACAAAAATACAATTATTTCGCATGCGAAGGTAAACTTAATCCCCTTCATGTATAAACGTATTATAGATACAATTTCCATTTCATTTGTAATAATTACAGATTTGAGAGTCCCTCCTTTCTCTTGAAGATGTGAAAATAGATAGATGAAGTTTTAATATGAATGACATTGTGTACCAAATTTGTAGTTATATATTGTTTATACATGTATATATTCTAAAGTCAAAGTAAATACATGTAATATGGAAGTGTTACAACCTTATACCTTCTTGAAGAAAATATCAAACCAATTCTGTATGCACCATAGATATGTTTCAGATATTTTGAATAAAATCTTCGTTCAAAAAGCATTGGAGGGATGATGCTGGTATGTTAACTTCTTCTTATTTCGATGATATTTTTGAATGTAATGACAAGTTTCCGAAATAGCCAAATAATAGTTATGATGTCGAATTGATATAGTGCCAAACCAAAGATTCTTTCAGGCAAAAGAGCTGGAAAGAAAAGAAAGGAGGGGATCTCCAACAACACTCTGTTGCAGCACCCACAGCAAAACTCCAAACATCTAATTCAAAAAACACAGAGCAGACACCAACAGGAAGAGACAGAAAAGGGACTAGGAACACCAACTCACACTATAGAATAAAAGACAACACATAAAACAACGAGACCAATGGGCAACCGTTGCCGACTTAGGTTACAAAATCAAAGCCCCTTTCACTTATAGTTTAAAAATAGGTCAAACATCAAGTTCAAGGTCACTAGTACAAAAGTCATGGTATCAAATTAAAGCTCAAGCCATGTTGATTTATATGTCAAATATCAAAGCCCTTTCCCTTGTTGCTTAAAATAGGTCCAAGGTCAAGGTTACTAGGTCAAACGTCATGACATCAAATGAAAGCTCTTATCATAAGTAATCTACATGTGATATATCAAAGCCCTTTCTCTTATAGTTTAAAAGTAGGTCAAACGTCAAGGTCATGAGTTCAAAAGAGATATAGCCCAGGGTAAGTTTTTCAAAGAAAGTTAAGCTCCAAGATATAGTCACTAGGTCAAAAGTCAAGGCATCAAAGTGAAAGGTCGGTCACGATGAAATCTCATGTGGAATATCAAAACTATTCTCTTTATAGTACTTGATATATAGCCAAAGTTAAAGTTTTTCAAATATAAGTCAAACTTTATGGTCAAGGTCACTAGGTCAAAAGTCAAGGGCTCAAATCAAAGGCCTGATCATGAGGAATCCATATGTGAAATATCAAAGCACTATCTCTTATTACACAATAGATTTATTATAGGCTAATGTTTTTTTTCAAAAGTGGACCAAACTTCAATGTAAAAATCACTAGGTCAAAAGTCAAGATCCTAAATGAAAGGTCTAGGCATAAGATATGCACATGTAAAATATCAAAGCCCTATATCCCTTATACTTTATGAAATATAGCACAGCTTAAAGTTTTGCTCACACAATCGACTACTCCAACGTCCAGGTTATGATATTAGTCCCTGGGACATTCGTCACGGCTCACTAAAAATAAATCTGCATTGCTTTGGCCTCCATTAATTAATTGAATCCTTGAAGAATATTAAAGATTTCATAGTATCTTTTTCTTCAAAATTTCTATCTGAAGTCTTTCCCTTTGAAGTAAATATCAAAGGAGTACCTATCATGATCAGTTATTCTGTCTCCGAGTCGAGAAGAATTTCCATTGGAACGGTTGCGAACCCCAGAGAGAATAAATCTCTGAAGAGGGACCAGGTGCCTGAGGAGAGTCCGCGTCTCCTGACTGCATATAACATACGTCGCAACAGCTCAACGAAAACTTGTCAAACTCCGTGATTGTCTCGATGTACTTGTTAGTGTACATGTGATGATGACAGCCATTCAGTCGAAATCGAAAATCAATCTTTAAAAAAACAAAAGGAGAGTATAGGAAAGTCTGTGCAAAAATATTAGAAGACATAAAACTAAAACAAGCAAACATAAAGAAAGTATATAGCGTAGATCAAGATATTTAAAATGTTACATAATCCCAGATAGTGTGTCATTATCTCTGGATTGAAGGATAAAGGATTCACATTTCGTTTGTGTTAATTGTCCATGGAAAATGCTTGGAAATGTTTCAAGTTCAAATATAGCACTACCCCAGGTGTTGATGGCGAGAGTTAGAAGAAGGATAGATATCACCTTCATGACAAAGCCTGCAATAACCTGAAACGTAAGCAAAGTAACTTTAATACTACATGCACATGTATAAAGGTATACAATTATAGTCTCCGTTTACTTTTTTTCTTACTTGCGCGCCAAATAAATATAAATTCATTAAATGTAAATGTGTAGCAGAACGGGTCTATGTCATCAATTTTAATCTATTTTACTCTTACTTTTTACCTCTACACTATTAACAGATACATGAATAAGAACTGTTATATTTATCCAATCAGATTAGTTGTTACAACTCATAGTTCGGTAACTGCCATGTGATCGAGCAGTATATAAAAGGATCGTTTAGCGAGCCCATTGCAGTATTCTGCCAGACTTTCTGGCTTGTAAAGCCTCTCTAGCCGACTTCTGACTGTGACGAAGAAACGTTTTGTATCTTATTTTGGTCTGGCTTTATGTTTGATTTTGATATTTGATTTGAAAGTCAAGAAAATTATATTTGGTAGCGTTTTTTTTTGGTTATTTTTGGATTTGATTAGATTAAGAACTTATCCTCCCTGCTAGCTTGCTAGGGGTCCGTCGATGCTCAATTTGGTGCTATTGTTACAAACTGTATATATGGACTGTCTATTGTTGCATTTCATTGTAAATATCTTGATTATCGTTCTTGATTATTGTTAACCATTATTCTAATAGATGTCGCTTTTTGATCACGTGATTTACCATGTATATAAACCTTGATTTACTTGATAATTATCAGTAGCTGTAGAAGCAGAGTAGCAGGCAGTTAACAAGTTCTGAATAAGGGCTTGAATACCTGAATAAGGTTTATCACTATAAAGACCTGAATAAGGCATATTTTATATTATCTACTCGTTGCTGACGCCACATTGCCATTTTGACAGACTTCCAATAAATATTTGAAACACGATCTTCATATCTGTTTCTTTTCACAACGAAGTACAAAAGAACCCCGCAACAAATTGGTGGCAGCGGTGGGATTGGAAACTGTCTAGGATGGCTACTGGATTCAGAGATGACAAAGACGAGCCATGGAAGAACATCACAAAGCGGCGCACACGCAGGACATCGACTTTAGATTCGGGCATAGCAAATCTATCGAAAATCAAACCTTTGGAGGAGGAGAGTCCGCCGAAATTGTCTTGGGATTATGGACATTTAGACCTTCCAGTTGGGAAGCAGGCAGCTAGCGCGCCAAGAATGCATACATCGACGGAAATGCGTTCAAGAAGAAGGGAGGCATTGCATAAAGATTTGAGTGCAGTGCACGCGCAATTGCGTACGCAAATGGATATCGGTGGCCACAGAAAACGAAATGTGCAGGAGTCGATGCACACAACGGAAAGTCGTACGCCAGGAATGGAGGGATCGTATTTGGGGACTCCGAGCTATGACGATGATAAATCAACGCCAGGAGCAAAGTCAGTGCCAGGCATACTAAAGAGAACGCCAGAAGTTAAAGTGAAGATACATGCCAATGATGTTGTTTCGGCAATGCACGATACACCGCACACGCCAACAACAACAGCGACGCCAAATAAACAATCAATAGAAGATCTACAGGACACTTTGTCGACAACCTTAGACGAATTTTTGCGTTTGCAGGAAGATGTAAACAGGATGAGAGATCAAAACTCTGACATGAAACTCGCCAGCAGCAGAAAGATAGCAGGTGGCGTAGATGCTTTAGCAGATCTGGATAATATTATATCTAGGAACAAAGATGCAGATAAGCTAAAGAAGGTTGCAAAAGCAGTCAATGACCATAAGGCACAGCCAGTCAAACGCACAGCCGATGACTTTCGCAGACCGAAGATAACACCATCTACCTTCGACGGAACAACGCCATGGTTAGATTTCAAGAATCATTTCGAATACTGTGTTCAGCTGAATGAATGGAACGACAAACAGAAAGCTTTATTCTTGGGAGTAAGTCTTAGAGGTGCAGCGCAGCAGATATTGAGTAATCTAAGTAATGACAAGAAGGCAGATTACAAGGAGCTGGTAATCGCACTAGAGAAACGATTCGCACCGCCAAACATAGAAGAACTCTATAAAGCTGAGCTCAGGATGCGACAGAGAAAGCAAGGAGAATCACTGTTAGAATTAGGACAAGCTGTAAGACGATTAGTGACACTAGCATACCCGAACGCACCAGAAGAAGTTCTCGACACGTTGTCAAAAGATAACTTTCTCAATTCTCTGACTGACGCCGAAGTACGCCTCAAGATTCTCCGAGCTAGACCAACAAACTTCGATGAAACGTTGCAGATTGCTGTAGAACTTGATGCATGTATGAGAGCAGAAGAAAAGCGAGCATCAAAGTCGCATTACAAAATTGTAAGAGAAGTAGAGTCAGCCGCAACCAACGATCGAGCAGATGATAGAACAGCCGAAACCGATAAGCTAAAATCAGAATTGCAGCAGCTGAAGGAACTGATGCATAAGCAGATTCTGAGAGGCAGACGAGGAAATCGAGGAAGAGGAAGAGGCAAACCCTTGGACAGAAATGACGTTATTTGCTACAATTGCAATCAGAAGGGACATATGAGTCGTCAGTGTCCACAGTCAAAGGAAGCAGAAGAAAACCCGTCCGAGACATCTAAGGTAGCACGCAATGTTAGGAGTGGATGTTTCACAGCGATTGACTCCGGCTTATACATTCCGACCAGAATCAATGAAGTTAATGTTAATTTCATAGTGGACTCGGGTGCATCCGTTACTATTGTATCGTACGCCACATATGATGCAATACCAGCCAAGTGCCGTCCACCTTTGCAATCTACGCAGCACGTTTTAAGTTTAGCAGATGGTAAACCCTTGGAGACCAAAGGATCAGCTGTTTTCGAATTCAGATATGGAGACCAAACTATTCAGCACGAAGCAGTCGTCGCAGCAATAAGAGGACCTGGTATACTAGGATTGGACTTTTTACTTGAGCATAAGTGCACATTGGATCTCAGCTCAATGACTCTTGCGTTTGAAGACGAGAATATTCAGATGCATTTGGAGCAAGATATGCAATGCTGCAGAGTGTCTGTTGAGGAGACTTCCGTCATTCCAGCTCACAGCGAACGCATAATTACAGGGCAGATGATACCTTTGAAAGCTGACAGGCCTTTACCTTTCTATGGAATCGTTGAACCATCTCAAAGATTTATGGAGAAGACAGGAGTTATGGTTGGTAGATCGCTAGTAACTGCGAGTGCCGGTGAACCAGTACCAATACGACTAATGAACTAAAGTGATGATCCGAAAGTTATATATAAAGGAACCGTTCCAGGATTGTTTGAGCCGATTAGAACTGTCATGCCGCAGAACAGTTCTCCGTCTACAGGAAGACAGGCACTGCCTGATCATATACAAACGTTACTAGACAATGCAGAGGACTTGACCCCAAAACAGAGGCAGGATGCGCACGCATTTTTGCTGACGCACGCAAAGCTATTTGCAGAGAAAGGTGTAGAACAGGGTCATACAAAGCTGATAAAGCATACAATCGATACAGGAAGTGAAAAGCCGATAAGACAGCAGCCTCGACGAGTTCCATACCAGATGAAAAAGGAAATCGACACGCAGATAGACAATATGTTGGCGAACAAGATAATTAGGCCTTCATCAAGTCCTTGGGCTAGTCCTATTGTGTTAGCTCGTAAGAAGGATGGATCATTACGATTCGGCATCGACTTCAGAAAGTTAAACGCCGTGACGATAAAGGATGCTTATCCTTTACCAAGGATAGACGATTCGTTAGACGCACTCGGATGTTCAAGATGGTTCTCAACTCTTGATATGATGTGTGGATATTGGCAGGTAGAAGTAGCCGAAACGGATAAACAGAAAACTGCATTCACATCTCACAGAGGATTGTTCGAGTTCAATGTAATGCCGTTTGGACTATGCAACGCCGCCGGAACATTTGAACGTTTAATGCAGACAGTATGCGCAGGCCTAAGATGGGACATTTGCTTAATATATCTGGACGATATAATTGTCTTCAGTTCAACATTTGAGGAACATTTGGAAAGACTCGATGTGATTTTCAAACGACTTTATGACGCAGGATTGAGGCTCAGAAGCAAAAAGTGCAGTCTCTTTAAGCACAGGGTATCGTACCTTGGACATATAATTACTGAGAAGGGCGTCGAGACGGATCCGGAGAAAATAAACTGTATTAAAGATTGGCCTACGCCGACAAACGTTGCAGACTTACGCAGTTTCCTCGGTCTATGCTCGTACTACAGACGGTTTGTGAAAGGATTTGCTAAGATAGCGAGTCCCTTACATAGTCTAACGCAGAAGGACAAGCAGTACAACTGGACCACAGATTGCGAGAACGCTTTTCAAGGCCTGAAGAAAGCACTCGTAAACGCACCTATTCTAGTGATGCCCGATTTCTCAAAGACATTTATACTTGATACTGACGCATCCGACAGAGGTATTGGAGCAGTGCTGAGTCAAGTAATCGAGAGTGCAGAGAAAGTAATATCATATGGCAGCAGGTCATTGACAAAGTCAGAGAAGAAATATAGCATTACAAGGAAGGAACTGTTAGCAGTAGTACACTTCATTAAAGTGTACCGACCTTATCTATACGGTAAACACTTTATCTTAAGGACAGATCACAGTGCCTTGAAATGGATGATGACTTTCAGAGAACCCGAAGGACAGTTAGCCAGATGGTTAGACTCCTTATCAGAGTACGACTTTGAGATACTTCATCGCGCTGGAAAGATACACAGAAATGCTGACGCACTTTCCAGAATAGATCATGAAGCACCACTGAACAGACTAGATGACACAGTTGCAGTTATCAATTTAAGTAAAGGGAAAGAAGACATACGGCAACGACAGGCAGACGACCCTTAAATAGCAGAAGTCATGAAATGGATTGCTATTGGTAAAAGACCAAATTGGGATAAGATATCGACACGAAATATGAAGCTGAAGGCGCTATGGGCACAGTTTGATCAGTTATCAATCGACGATGTAGTCTTGTCCAGGAAGTGGTACACAAAACACGGGAAAATAGACAGAGTACAAGTTGTTGTACCACAGTCTTTCAGAGTAACTGTGCTACAGCAATGCCATGATGCGCCTTCTGGAGGACATTTAGGGAGGCAAAGAACACTAATGAAAGCAAAGCAAAAATTCTATTGGCCTGGTATGGACAGGGATGTAAGGAAATGGTGTGCATCATGCGAACTATGTGCAAAAAGAAAGAGACATGGCAAGACACCTCATGCACCAATGCAAATCACAGGAGCAGGAGAACCTGGCGAGAGAGTCGCTATGGACATCCTTGGACCGTTACCTGTCACGCACAAAGGAAATAAGTACATTCTAGTGATTCAGGACTACTTCACTAAATGGGCAGAGGCAGTTCCCTTACCGGATATGGAGGCTAAAACAGTTGCGCAAGCTTTCATAGACAATTTCGTAACAAAATTTGGAGTGCCACGAGTTTTGCACACGGATCAAGGACGCCAGTTTGAGTCAAGGCTATTCAAACAGTTATGTGAAATCCTGGGAATAAATAAGACACGTACGAGCCCCTATCATCCAAAATCTGACGGCATGGTCGAGCGCATGAACCGTACCATTGAAAATATGTTAGCTACATATGTCGACGCAAATCAGAGAAACTGGGACGAACATCTTCAATTAGTATGTATGGCGTACAGAGCAGCAGCGCACGAGAGTTCTGGGTACACACCAAACTTTCTCACATTTGGCAGAGAAGTTGTTCTTCCGATAGAACTGATAGCCGGCTTACCCCCACAGAAGATTTCAACGGAAGAGTATGCTGAACACCTGGAGGAATCGCTTTCGCTAGCGCATGAAATAGCCAGAAAAAGCATTGGAGATAGTCTGAAACGCCAAAAACTGAGATACGACAAAAAGTTGGCATGGAAACCATTTGAAATAGGCAGTAAAATATGGTTGTACACGCCCAAGCGGAAGAAGGGACTATCGCCGAAATTTCAAAAATGGTGGACAGGCCCTTACACAGTACTGAGAAAATTCAGTGACGTTACTTATCAGATAGAGAAGGGAAGGGACCGTTCTGTAGTTCATATCGACAGACTGAAGCCATTTGTAAGCAGAGACGAGAATTTAAGCGCCAAAGACACGGCCGTTAACAAAAGTAAAAATCATGAGGAAGATGACGACTACTGCACTCCATACAGTCCTGATGTCATACTTGACCCCGTCAGCGCTCCATACACCTATGAAGTAGACAGTACCGCGAACTATGGAATGCCGGTAGATCAAAGAGAGGAGTTCCGACATCAAAGGGAAGATGCCGCAACACCCGTCCATAATCAAAGAAGACGCCGACAACCGAAACGATTCGAAGACTTCCAATTGTATCACGTGACGCAGAAGAATGAAATTCAATCTGGGAACCAGTATCATTCCAATTTTGACAATCAGATGGCACGGACGAAATCTACAGTCAGAAAACAAGCAGCCATGCATAAGTGTCCACTTTGTATAGAAATATTCCAGAGTGCCGAGGAGGTGATAGATCACATAAGTCAAAGGCATGACAAGAGAATTAAGTGTGATCACTGCGAGTACACTTCGGAGAGAGCAGCTGACATGAAGAGGCATTGCGAGCGACGCCATGCTCCGCAATCTCAACCTTATGAGCGGGAGAGGACACAGACGCACGCTGACGATTTTACCAGTCGCCGCCGTACGCAGCCTATGCCTGTGTACAACCCGAAACGGAGTCAGCCAGTCAGTGCCGCAGACGCATCACCTGAGGGACGACGCAGCGAATGCAACGTCTTAATGCATTCTATTTCGCCATCTACAGGTGACGACGCTAGATCTCGGGCGCCTACAACCGTTTCTAAAGAAGTACAGATCGGAGGAAGCTCAACTCGGAAGGATGTCGCAAGCCAAGCTGACCTACGAGGATCTGGAGATGTCGTGCGCAGTGATATCGCGATTCAATGTGACATGGACATTTTGAAGTGTAAGGATACGCGCACCGTACATACTCAGTGCCATGGCATCGCGATCCGCAAAAGACAAGTGACCGAGTCAGAATGGACTGAATATGAATGAACATAATAAGTGATCGAACTTTGTGCAGTGACTATCGCGAGTGCACCTATGGACAGAGAGTACACAAAAAAAAAAGTTTTTGATTCGGGACGAATAATTCAGAGGCGTGGGTTATGTTACAAACTGTATATATGGACTGTCTATTGTTGCATTTCATTGTAAATATCTTGATTATCGTTCTTGATTATTGTTAACCATTATTCTAATAGATGTCGCTTTTTGATCACGTGATTTACCATGTATATAAACCTTGATTTACTTGATAATTATCAGTAGCTGTAGAAGCAGAGTAGCAGGCAGTTAACAAGTTCTGAATAAGGGCTTGAATACCTGAATAAGGTTTATCACTATAAAGACCTGAATAAGGCATATTTTATATTATCTACTCGTTGCTGACGCCACATTGCCATTTTGACAGACTTCCAATAAATATTTGAAACACGATCTTCATATCTGTTTCTTTTCACAACGAAGTACAAAAGAACCCCGCAACACTATATTGTGAGTTCTGTTGAGATAATCGTCAGGATTTTCTTTAACTCACTGATTTGGCTTTTAAGACTACTTTATTTTCAGTTATAATAGTATATTTTGGTTGTGTTTAATAAAGAAGAAACATTGTTAATAGATATATAAATATCTTCTTGTTTTGTCTGATTTACACACACCATCACTCGTCCATAACTACACATGTATCTATTTATACTGCAAAATATCCGATATCCAATTGCACCGCCATTCAATCTTATTTTAGAAGCAATTATCATTAAATTTCAGGCATAAGTCATTTGATTGAATACCGATTTTTTTTTATATAATTTGGTACATTTGGCAAATTTTTACTATTTTTAATAATGATTTGCGTTGATGAAATATTATATGAAATTGTGACTTGAAAATGTATTTTGACAGTCATTAAATTATATACATTATCAACGATGATCGTTACATCACTGTCCATCTTATTGAAATTTTCATTAAATACTTCTAGAGAAGCAAATTCGAAACGAGAGTACATTTTATTTAAGAAAATTGTAAAGATATTGTAATTTGAAATTAATAATTTAGAAAAAAAAAAAACCTCGGATAGGTATGCAACCGCTTGCAAAATGGAAAATGCAATCGTCAAATTTTGATGCTAATTCTAAAATGGTTAGGTGGTTTATCTATGATTTTTGCCGATTATAGTAAATATAGAAAAAACGATGTGCCACCTCTGCTGCTAAAGGACAAATCATGAGAGAGAGAGAGAGAGAGAGAGAGAGAGAGAGAGAGAGAGAGAGGTATGATTAGACAAATTAAAGGGAAAATGCCTTATTGCCATTAATACAATTCAATTTGATTTTTTTTTCTTATCCAACAGCACATTGCGTTCTTTTCTTAAATAAATAAAGATGCCGATATTTACTATCCATGGTGTGATTAACGTAAATATATGATCATCTGCAACATACCATGTCTTTTATTTTGAGATATCCAGTCGAGAAAACAATGGCATTCGGAGGCGTGGCTACAGGAAGCATATAGGCAAATGAACAGGCAATAGCTGATGTTATCATCAGGTACAGCGGGTTTTTACCGACTGAAAATGCCTGGATTTAAAGAAAGTAAACAAATAACTCCAATAATTACTGACATAAGTGAGTGATTGTTAAACAATATAATATAATATAATAACTGTACACCTTGAAAAACTGGTATTTAAACCAAGAATATGCAAAAGTAGGCACATCAACTAAATAATATGATTCCTCAGTGGTGATCAGGTAACCCAGAATAGTAGGCCCCTTTTATTTGCATTGCCCGTCTCCCATCCGTGTAGAAAACGTTAAAACCTCAATTTCGATGGTGTACCGGATACCACGAAGAAGAAGAAGAAGAAGAAGAAGAAAACCGGTGACTATAAATAAAAACCAAACCCGTTTCAACATTGATTACCTCCTGGAATTGAGACAGAATAACTGATCCCTTCTTCTTTGATGTTTATTATTATGTATGTATTACATATACAAGAGATGTTATGAAATAAAGTTTTTGTTTCGGTATATCAAAGCAAGGTGCATGGTCGTGTACGACACATTCCTCTCTAACTGGAATTGTCACACCAAAAATTTAGATAAGTATAATTTTACCAATTCAGCCATGATTGGCATGATGAGCGTGGACGTTGCTGTATTGCTGCTGACTTCAGTTACTCCGGATATGACACAACAGAGTGCAAGGTTCATTAACCATGGTTGCATATCCGAAAATACCCCTAAGCTACACCCTATATACCTGGACAAGCCTGAATCCTGAAAAATAAGTCAATCTATCAATAACATCTAAAATGATATTGAGTTTTACAAACTTTTGTAAGATCTGCCACGCAATGAAAGTACTTAGAGTTATTGAGGTTCGCAACTGTTCAAAGCTTGAAATTCTAATGATTTTGCCTTGTATTCTCGACTTTGTGACTGATTGGTGCTTCTTCGATGTTTCTTATTTAACCCCCCGAACCCCCCCCCCCCTCCCCCTTTATATGTGATGTTCTTAGTATTTTTTACGTACTTTATGAACAACAGAATAATTGTTTCATACCATTTCTAGGCAGGGTAGACTTGGTTAAACTAATACGAGAAACTATAATAGTTGGTGCATAATTTGTGAAATGAGCCCTGGTCTTGGCCTATTTCGTATTAATTGCCATAAAATACAGTCATGGATTTGGTTTAGTCGTACCGAGTTAAGTTGGTAAAGTGAAACCCTTCTCCCCATAGTTTTTGTGTATTCTTCTTTAGTATCTAACTCTTCTGGTTTTAAAGAATATGTAATGATTAACAATTATGCTCACTCTTGCACCGTATTTACAATGTTTAAACAGGTGAGTGTTTTAGTAAATATCTATGTTGTTAAAATTGAAAAGAAATTCTAGTCAGTCCCGCCAATCAACGCTTCAATGTTTGATTTGAGTATTTCTCTAGTGAAATGTGCTGTCACGGCTTGGGGAAAGATGAATTTCTCTCTTTGTTTGCAGTCAATTGAACCTTTATTTCAATAACTGCTATAGAAATGAACCATACTAAATGTAAACATACCGTACAAGCTGCTGCTAAAGCAAATCCCCCACCGACAAGAAAAATCACACCCCATGACATCTTTTTCTCAATAATTTGCCAAGTTAAGACTGGTTTATATTCTGGTTCGTTCTTTAGATCTTTATCTGAGGCAAGAAAAACATAAGTTCACTCGTGGTTGCAATAAATTATTGTCAATAGATCAGATCGCATAGTTTTTGTGTCATATAGAACCTTGCGTTTTACTGATTGTATTGTGAATCAGTGAGTTAAAATCAAATCATAATCCAGAAAGAACAATGTGCTGGCGTTACAATAGAAACACAGATCAGTCTAATGAGGGGACTCTAACAGAAAGAAGGCCTCTGAGTATCGATCCAATACGTTGGTCATCTCAGTTTTATGTTCATTTTTCAGTTCCGGGCCGTTATGGTCTTGTACGGTTGTTGTTCACTATCTAAACTACGTAATCCTGATTGACAGTAGATGCGAAGAATAACACAAAACGGAAGTATTCAAACTTTATTTAAAAAATATCAAACCATTTAATTATGCACCATACACGTGTTTTTGGATTATAAATACTCATCAGTGATGCTTCCAGCAAAAGTGATTTTCAGACGCAGCAAAAATTACTTTAGTAGCGCCCTCTGGTTTTAGTTTTTGAATGTTAATTTCTGAATTAACATGTACTTTACAGATAGTGCGCGATTGATTCAGTAGCATATCCAAATAAAATATCTATTCAAAATAGCATTGGGGGTGGTGTTAACATGTTTCGTTTCGTTTTCACGCTTTGTAACCATATGGCCTCTCCCCCACAATAATTATGCTTATTAATTATGTTTATTAATTAACATGCGTATAGAAATTGCTACACCGCGAGTCCAAAGCAGTCTAAGGGGGATAACTCTAAGTGAATCGTTTGATTTTAACTTTGACAACTTTGCTTTGGACGTGTTGAAACAAATATTTTTAACTTGAACATTTTTAATTGAATCTTGATTCCCATGATGCTGGGTACGACGGAAACTTAGTTCAGCCACCTGCAAACAATTAACACACCTGCAACTATTACGTACCCTTTGTTTTCCGGCCAGGCTAATTAAAAATCACTTCGTCGCAGCTATTAAGGTTCCATAATTGGGAAAATCTAATTTTCTAACACCCCATTCGATTACCGTTTAGTAGATTATAATTTGCTAAATCACCATCTTATTAAAATTCAATTATCGTTATTGTTTCTGCCGGTGTAAGCAGTTTCTATCATGTGACCAGGGTCCACGTAAAAGCTGGACCCAACGTTTTGCATGCCAGAATCCATTCTCACATTCTTACCGAAACGTTCTCTTCTTGTTTTGAAATAAAGTATTCGAACTTTGAAATTTTGTGCAAGTTTCATTTGACATACCACGGGTTTACAACGTGAACTGGTGCAAGTGGCCTGGATATCGCACTGACCCAGGGAAATAAAGGTAGGACACGATTTATTCTTCACAAGTACTTTTTTGACTGATTGCTTTTTTTTCTAAAGATTGATTTTTGAACTTAGTTAATATTTTAGATTTTAATGAATTCGAAATTTTTTTTATAAGTTTTCCTTTGATAACTGCAAAAATGACTACTAATGAGTTAAGCATGGAGCATGCTGTTGATCAATTAACTTCTCAGATGTCGGACTTAGGGCAGGATTCTCAGTCTTTTCATTCGCCCCCTGGTTCCTCTAATGATGGTGACCCAAGTCCTGACCCCCATCCCCAGGATCCCTCTAATTCTGGTATTGATCCCAATCTCATGGACGTTCGAAGGGCCCACAGGACCCCGCCCGACGAAGATGAAACTATTAAGTGGATAGCTGGTCAGGTCAAAGGTCTACAAACGGCTATTTCGGTTCCCCTTCTCCAGGTGGTAAAAACTTTCGAAGGCGACCCCTCTAAATTTAAACAATGGGCGAAAGATATAGAAAGGTACGCGCAAATGGCAAGACTTGAAAATTCTGATATTCCGCGCATCGTACTCATGACGTGCACGGGCTCAGTGGCGGATTTTGTGAAACGCTATATAGATGAGGTAGAGTCAAATAATGAACTTCCAGATTGGCTTCGTCTTAAGAAATTAATGCAAAAACGTTTTGCTGAAATCACGGACCAACAGCAAGCTATGGCTGTACTCCGTAGAATCAAACAAAAACCCGAGGAAAGTGTCCAATTGTACTCTGAACGTTTGCTCCGCTTAGCGGAAGACGCCTACCCAACCCCTTTCGACGATAGGGTTGATCAGTTGGTTCAAAAACAGATGGTTGATATTTTTTGTGACGGGTTGTGTTACGATTATTTAAGAATGAAAGTTTTGAGGGAAGATCCTGACAAATATGAAAAAGCAGTCGAAATTGCAATGAGAGAACAAAGTTTACGTAAACGTTTTTATTTGAGATCAGATACAGAGTACGCTTCGCTACTAGCTGGCACAAACCCAAATTTGGCTGGGAATCAAAATTCACACGCAGAGTTCATTCAGAGAAACCGCAGTGTAGGTCATAGTGAAAATTTTACTACGCCTATCAATAACAATCAGATTTACGGCACGCGCGCCCCACCTGCAAATGCTCAAAGCGCGTTAAACACACAGGGTCTAGATTTACGGTTTATAGAGCCAATGGATATAGATTTCTCGCGAAATGCTAGATGTTTTAAATGTACAGGACAAGGACACCGCGCTCGTGATTGTCCTACTTCAAATCGCGTAAACAAAAACTGGATCAGAGCACTTGATAGTTCTGACGATGAATCAGATGATGAAAGAGTCCCTACTCAGAAAGTAAAGAAATCTGTAAAGAAAATAGAGAGCCCCCCACCTCAGTCCCATATTAAACACAAACCCCAAATTAACAGAGCTCCTGGACGGAATCCTACCCCTAGACAAGGTCAAAATCGCCAACAAACCCCAGATTGGGTGAAAGGTGCAGAATGTTGGATATGTCACATGATAGGTCACCTTAAAAGAAATTGTCCAAACAAAAGAGTTCCGGATAGAAACAGAGTCAATCTGTACACCTACTCTCAGCCCCAGTACCAATGGCAAAGTGCCCCTACCCACAGACAATGGCGACCCTCCCAATTCTCTAGGCAAAGTCGGGAAAACTAAATCGCTCTCTTCAAAAGGAAGCCGTTGAAGAGAGAGGTTGTAAAAGAGTAAAAGAACCTAGAAATATTAATGAAAGTAAGAAACCCGTTTCCGATTTGAATTTGGCTGGAAACCCTAGCTCCTGTATTATTAAGATCGGCAAATTGAGATGCCGTACTTTGGTTGATACCGGCGCTGAGGTTTCCATTATGAGTAAAAAGATTTTTGATCGATTATCCCCGAAACCGAAATTAACGCGCGTGATAAAAAGTTTACGAGCTGTAAATAGCGAGCCGATTAACGTATTAGGACGGACAACGCTTAGGTTCAGGATGAACGGACTGACTATGTCTCAGGATTTTTATGTCGTAGAAACTTTGAACAAAAACTTTATCCTAGGAAGAGATTGGCTCAAAGAGAATGGTGTACGCCTTTATTTTGACTTAGGAATGCTAAGAGTAGGACAGACGTATGTGAAACTTGAGGAGGACACTCATATATGCTCCATTCTGAGACTTAGCAAGCGCACAACGATTAAACCGCAGACAGCCGTTATATGTCACGTAAAATTACAAAAAGGCTTCCGCTTATCGAACTCGAGACTAATAGAAATATCCCAACTTGAACCCGGATGTATCTCAAACGAACCAGGAATCACGCTCAAGGAGTCAGTAAACACGGTAAAATCGCCTTACAGGGTCCCAGTCCTTATTATCAATGAGACAAACAAGAGTTATCGCCTACGGAGAGGAAGTGTTATTGGAAAAGCACGATCTTTGAACTCACAAGATATTTTAGCAATTGACGAAGATGAACCTATGGAAATTGATGACCCAAAGCCTGAGGCGTCGGACATTGAAGACTTGTATGTACCCGACGGAAGGCGAGGAGAGGTAACAAGACTACTTAGAAACAACAGAGACCTCATTGCTAAGAGTGACTCGGATCTTGGAGGAACGCGGACTGTACAAATGAAAATAAACACCGGAAACCACCCACCCATCAAAAACAGACCTTATAGGACTCCCTTGAACAAGAGAAAGATCATCGATCAAGCGATAGACGAAATGTTAGAGGCAAGGGTAATTCAAAGATCCCAGTCCCCTTGGTCATTTCCTTTGGTGGTAGCAAAGAAAAAGGATGGAAGTGACCGGATGTGCGTCGACTTCAGAAGACTCAATAAAGTTGTGAAACCAATCTCATTCCCCCTCCCTTTGATCGATGACATCCTATCTCTGATAGGAAATGCCAAGTACTTCACCACCTTAGACTTGAGACACGGATATTGGCAAGTTACTTTGGACGAAAGCAGCAAGGAAAAGACAGCTTTCGCCTGTCATCGAGGGCTTTTCGAGTTTAACAGGATGCCTTTCGGCCTTAGTAATGCCCCCGCTGTCTTTCAGGAACTGATGAATACCGTCTTACAAGGGTGTGAAGGATTCGCCATGGCATACTTGGATGACATCCTGATATTTTCTCAAGACGACCCTAAACAACATATCCGGCACATACAAGAGGTATTCAATCGACTCAGGCAGCACAATCTCAAGCTCAAACTGAAGAAGTGTGCTTTCTTTAAGGAGGAAACCGAGTACCTGGGTTTCTTGATAAACAAGGATGGTATCGCCCCGGACCCTAAAAAGGTCGAGGCTGTCAAAAATCTACCAACACCTAAAAGTGTCAGAGAAGTACGCGGCTTTATTGGAATGTGCAGCTATTACAGAAGATTTGTCCCAAACTTCTCAAAGATAGCGGAACCTCTTCTCAATTTGACGAAGAAATATGCACGATTCAAGTGGACGGACGAATGTCAGCGCGCCTTCGATTTTCTCAAGGACAGTCTTACGGTAGTACCACTCCTCACCTACCCGGATACAAACAAACCGTACGTCTTATACACTGATGCGAGTGACAGTTGTGTGGGCGCGTGCCTTACTCAGGAAACTGATAAGGGTGAAGAAAAACCAATCTACTTCTTATCACACAAGCTCAGCCACACACAGAAGAAATGGTCTACAATCGAAAAAGAAGCCTTTGCTATTCATTATGCCCTTCAGAAGTTGGACCACTACCTACATGGAGCGAAATTTACCATCAAAACGGATCACAAACCCCTGAAATACCTCCTGGACTCGCCTATGCAAAACAAGAAAATACAACTCTGGGCTTTAAGCATTGCTGGATACAATTGTAAGATCGAGTATGTCAAAGGTGAAGACAATCACTGTGCGGATCTTTTTTCTAGGATACCATACCCCATGACAAACAAAGAACACGAGAAATCTGAATACGAGCCGGATATAGATGACAGAGCATTTGAGATAGGAGCTATTAACTCCAACGAATTCAACCCTAGAGACTTTGCTAGTTGCCACGTGGAAGGTCATGGCGAAATTTCCAAAGCAATTTCAGACCTTCCTGAAGAGTTCAATATGAAGGAGGAACAGAATAAAGATCCAGAGGTACTAAAACTCAAGGACAGGTTAACGAAAGGAGCAGCGACTAAAGCTGAGCAGACACATTATTTCGAAGATGAAAAAGGACTCCTTCACTACCTATCTCAACCTGAATCCGAGGACCCTAAGCTACGGCTGTATATACCTCATGAAATGGAGACAGTCGTCCTCAAACAATATCACGATCAACTTGGTCACATGGCTTTAGATAAAACCTACGACTCAATGTGTCAGAAGTACTTCTTTCCCAACATGTACAAGAAAATTCATGGTTACATTGAGAAGTGTGTCACGTGTCAGACGAGGAGTTCAAAGAAAACAAAACCACCCCTCAGGGAGACCGAAGTACCACCATATCCCTTCGCCAAAATCGGTCTTGACTTATCTGGTCCTTATCCGACGACATTATCCGGAAACAAGTATATCGTCTCTTTTATAGATGTATATTCCGGATGGCCAGAAGCCTACCCTGTTCCGGACAAGTCAGCTGACCGGATCGTACATCTTATCCTGGAGGAAATTTTCCCTAGATTTGGTTGCCCCCTCGAGATTATTTCCGACAATGGAACTGAAAATGTCAACAGAAAAGTGCAGGAAACTTTAGACGCCATGAATATACATCATATCAAGACATCATTCTACAGTCCCCAAGCTAACGGGAAGGTCGAGAGATTCCATCGTACCCTGCATGACGTCATGTCTAAGAAAATTCAGGAAGATGTGCAGACATGGGACCTGTACCTGAATCAAACACTGGCTGCTATCAGATTCCACGTCAATGAGTCATCGAAATTCTCGCCTTATTTCCTTCTTTACAACCGGGATGTCGTCCTCCCACTGGACACCATATTGAAACCAAGAAAAAGGTACATGGGCGAAGATCAGCACCAAATAGCCCTCCAACAACAACATAAATCATTCCTCTTGGTTCACAGAAACATGAAAGAGGCCAAAAGGAGACAGAAAAAGTACGCTGACAAAAACAGTAAAGAGGAAAATTTTCAGATCGGGGACCCAGTCTATGTAAAAAATCATCGAAGGGAAAACAAACTGGATATTAAGTGGCAACCCTACTTCAGGATAATCGATCAAACAGGACCATTGTCGTTTATCGTGAAAAATCAGCTTGACGGAACAACAACAAAGTCACATGCTCGACATCTAAGACAAGCAAAGATCGATGAATGGAAAATCCCGAGGGATACTGCTGGAAACCTATTAAGGAAAACAACATACGTAGTCCCCCCTGATTATTCTGACAGTGATGAGGAAGTACAAACTCCCCAAGATATGGTCGTAAAACATCGACAACAAGAGAGAGAAGGATCGTCTGATGAAGATGACATTCCACTTATGGAACTTCGTAGACGTCTTCGTTGTCGTGAAATGCCTGAGACACCTGACAATGACACTAGACTTGACGTTCCGGTGAATCAACCTGTAAATACCGAACAAAATCGCGCCGAAGAAAACATGGAAATTGACGCGATCTCTAAGAAACCAGAGACGGGATTCTTACTTGAAAACAAGGCTTCCTCCCCTAAAACCGCCCAAGGTCCTGACCCCCAACTCCTAATAAGAAATATATGTCATGCTGTTCATTATATGACATCTAATAACCTCCTACTTTCAGATGGACAAACATCAGCCTAAGATGTTATGTGACAAGTGTCAGGGAGCACTCCCCTGTCATTATAACAGCTCTGACCATGAGCTATATTTTTACTGCTTATATTGCAACTCATGTTTGAAAAATACTTATTACAGGAGGTCCTCCCACCACAATAAGTGTATGCAGAGGATACACTTTGAGAAGACGCATCCCCGTTGTATGTGCCACGTTCATAATTAATTTTTTTTTCTTTTTTTCTTCCATTCGTAATTGATATAAATTTCAACTCTTATAATGGCTGGTCTCTATACCAACGAAATTTTAAGGGCGATTCAGCAAGATAAGTACGATGATTTCATGTATCCCTATGCGGTAGATTACTTCACCATTGCTCATCGGTCCCCAAGAATTAATATTCAGGGTTCCTTTCTGAAGCCTGATGGGTCTCGGGAATACCTTGATATTGCCCGGCTTCTCATAAAAAAATCAAATTACTATCGCAGGCACTGGAAACTGGTAGAGAATTGCCCAGAGGCGTATATAATCAAGTTCGATCTCCCCAGTGAGCACTTTAAGATTATTCAAAAAGCCCTTGTTGAACAAGAACGCCTCCAGGACTCCTCCCTTTGGCCTGCGGTAATTAGATTTGGTGCCAAGCTACAACTTAATCATAATTTGCTTCAAGCTGTAGTCCCATGGAGAAGATACCTCCCCAATGAAGACGACCACGAATATTGGACTAGAGAAGAAGCCACTTCCAATTACTTGTCGGTTTTCGAATTTCTGAAGTCGGACTGTTATTTGCTGTATGGTCAACAATTGTTGTTAAATATCCGCGTACCCTTTAAAGAAATCTACCGCTCGGACCCTGAACAGCTTCACAAAGATCTTGCTCAAAATTAATTGTGTTTAAGATAAAATTGTTGCATCATCTTATGATTTCATTTCTTTTTATTTTTAGATGAACCCTCTGACCACCCCTCATTTTTTAAACCCGCAGACCAGTAACTCTAATTTTTCTGATCGGATCTCTCCAATTGTCATTCGTACTAGAGACCCACGAGTGATTGTCTGTGATAAGGGTTCTCAGACGTATATAAGCATGATAGACCTATCCCCATCACCTTTCAATGTCAGTTCTGACAAAGGTACACAGACGACAATCAGTATTATTGAGCAAGCTAACTCACCTCCGCCCCAGCCATCCAGTCAGTCTGGCCCACAGAATGACAATGCCAATCACAATGTATCTGCATCCCCCGCTCATCCTGTACAAGGTCATCCCCCTGTTATGCCTACTAACTATCCCGCTATACGTTTGGCACCTTATACCCCAATTCCATTTCACAATCACACACTTGTAAGGGATAGTAGTCTGCGTTACCTTCCTCTTAGTAACGTAGAGCACAGACTTGCAATAAACAATGACCTTTATACCTCAAACTTAGAACGTATCCGAACACAAAGGCTGCTTAGAAGGATGGTGGTACACTCTGAACAGCCCCTGTTAAGTTCGCTTGCTCAGCGCATGGTTAGGCGCAGACGATTGTTTGATTTAGGGTCACTGGGTCAACTACCTCAAGGTCAAGACCAGAACAATAACGCAACTTCCTCCGACCGAGATCAGTAATACTATACAATAAGAACTATAACGTACCGGTAAATTTCCACAAAATATTCATGAGCTTCATGTTTTTTTTTAGATAATGGCCTCTGACTATCGAGCAGATAAATCGGAAATTCTTAATTTTATTTTCGCAGAATTCGCAGATCGCATCAAGTGTAGACCTCGCGACGATAAACTTTTTTCTTTTTTTCTTTTCATGAGAAATAACACAGATATAGTTTGGCAAGTAATATCACGAGCATTTGCAACGCGATACCCCCCAATTAATGAAAACACTGCTGAAAGCGACATAGATGAACTTTGTTATTTGATAGGAACTCTGCCTTCGGTAATTCGGACGCGCATTGAAAAGTCTCATCGGGAGAACAAAGCAAAACACATGCGGAAAGTTACAAAAGAGATAAAAGTAATGAGTCTTATACTTTCCAAGGAAGAATATAAACCTAGTATGATAGAAAAAGTAGCGCGCGAAAAACCGAAGACAAAGTGTAGTAATTGGTACTGCGGCTCACTCTGTATTTACTCTGATCCAAACAGAAGATTGGCTATGAAAGCAGTTACACAATATTATAATGCTATTCCACGACTTTGGCCTCCTGTTTACAAAAAGAAAAATATTTTCTTCTAATTGCAGGCTTACCATGTGTAAACCGTGGATATTTTTGCTTCTTCTATCTGGGACCCTCGCCTTTTCTTTTATAAAAGAAAATGTAGTTTTTGAAAAAGTAAATGAAATAACTACTACACGTTCGAAATGGCTAGTAGCGTTCGTAATCGATATCGATCCTTACTCTTCACTTTTGGCCAGAATAAGAGCAAGTGTACAAACTGTCGAAAACAAATTATTCAGATTGGCATTTCACAGACCAAATAACAAAACTTCTCTGCCTCCGCGACTTGCTAATTTCATAAATATGATGACCTATGAGAAAAACAATTACGAGAAAATTCAACATTATCTTTGGCAAGAACTTTCTGGAATTCAGTCTCTGCATACCAGTCATGAAAAATCAAAGAGATCACTTATTCCTATCGTCGGTAAGGCTTTATCTTTTCTTTTCGGCACACTTTCAGAGTCCGATTTGTCAGCAATTAAGAATAATATACGGAACCTTGCTCGGAATCAGGTCACACTACAACATGTGGTTAATGCATCTCTTACGGTACTCAAGACGGTTCAAGGTCAGACGGTAAATAATACACGGACTATAAATAGAATAATTACTTTCATTGAACGGCTCGAGAGGTCAAGTAAGAACAATTCGGTAAATTTAGCACGTCTTAGTAAACAGATGGCCTTGTATACAATGTTTGATAGAGCTCTCACAGAAGTGCAGACCTTAATTGATATGGCGCGTGATCACGCTCAGAATCTGAAATTACAACTTAATATGCTATCACTTGGTCATTTATCCCCCGCAGTAATTTCACCTGGGAATTTGCGTAACTTACTATTAGAAGTAAGAAGTCGATTGGGCAGAAATTTCAGATTTCCTTTTGATCCTGAGAAAGATCTTTGGACATTTTATAAAACATTGACATGTACGACATTAATAGAGGATAATCAGTTGATTGTCGTGCTCTCTATCCCGCTTTTAGATAATATTGGCACCTTTGAAGTCTATAAGGTTTATAATTTGCCTCTACCCCAGAACGTTTCATCAAACCAAAGTAATATTTTAGCTCGCTATGACCTTGAGGCCCCAGCATTGGTCATGAATAAAAAACGAACTCAGTTTGCTTTGCTTACGTCAGCGGAAGTTGCAGATTGTTCTTCATTATTACGGCCCTATTGTACAATTCGGAACCCTGTTTATTCGATTTTGTCTTCTCGAATGTGTATCCCTCAGGTTTTCTTTGGACATTTGGATAGGATTAAACAATTTTGTAAGATTCTTGTTACAACGAATGCCCCAACCCCCCAGGCTAGGTACCTCACGGATGGTCATTGGGTGATAACTTCGGCGGTCCCACTTTCTTTTAATGTGCTGTGTAATACGACCTCCTCCACCACCAAGGTCATAAGGACTACGCCCCCTATAGATATAATTTTTCTTGACCTTGCTTGTTCTGCCTTTAACGGCCACATGACCCTTCTTCCATTTTTTCATAAGGAAAGTAAATATGACCTATCATCGTCCTTCCGACAATTTCTTAAAAATTATAAATTCGGGCTCATAAATGTCTGGAAAACTTTTGATATCTCTCTCCCTGATTTCGGTCAAATGAAATTACCTAAAAAATTATCAGAATCTAAAGAAATCCCCCTTGATAATTTGATTTTTGAATTACAAAATATGAAAACAGACATGGAGCCAATGCCTGCACAAATCCCAACTTATTATTATTGGATAATATGGATAGGGGTTGGAATTATTTTGGTATTCATTTTCTGCTTTCGGCGCAGGCTTCTAAATTATTTTTCTAAATTCAAAATCTGCTCGTGGTCAGTCAAGAGGGGAACAGTGGAAGACCCGGAGTGTCCAGCACCTACCAGGCCTGACCTACCCGATGTACATAATATGGTACCCATGAGACAAGAAAATGACTGTGTACCGGAGAGGCACCAGCCAGATGAACGTTTATCCGCAGACTACCTACGGGAAAAGTACAAAATTCTAATGGCTGACGAGTTTGAAGTCAGCAAGGTGACCGGAAGTTCCTCTCGCTCTCAGGACCCGCCTGTTGCTATTACCTCGGATGGACGTTATGCCTACAGGTCTGATCCTAATGAACAATGCAAAGTTTATACGTCTAATATGCAGAGGGACGCACTCGTTATCAAAAAGAATGCTGATGAACTGATCGAAAATAATTCCCCTAGGAAAGTCTACGAAAAATCGACTCCAGTGACGTCAGGAATCTCTGGGCACGATGTCGCCGTGTGGCCGGATGTTCAAACCGGCCCGTCACAATCACATATGAACAATTTTCCAAGGCCTACTGCAGAGATGAAAACTGTGAAGTCAATCTATCCAAAGATTGACGCGAAGGAACAATAAACGTTTTGCACTCAATGACCTGCCTTCTTTAACGCTAAAATATGAGAACACTTTATTCCCCGTCGCTTTTCCGGGTGCATGGCGTCATCCGGATTACGGGAAGATCTTGGTAACGCCAACAATACCAAGATGCGTCAGAAGGAGGGTCATTGTAGCCGAGGACGGATGGTTGACCACTCGCAGGACCTTATCCGATGACTGCATGGATAAGACGATTTAAGAAGAAAAGAAGATGTACCGGTACCGAATTATATAACAATCCAGGGAATCCGATCCTTAAATTCGTTTCGTTTCATGGAAGGTTAATACTGTTCACGAATATGGACCGGCCCTGAGATGACCATTCCGGAAGAAGAAAGGAAAAACGGAAGTGCACCGATTCCGTGTTGTGTATTTCTAATTGGGATATAAGTAAAAATTAGTGAAAAAAAAAGCAGAGTAAATGTGCATTATTATAATGCATTGTTATTTGAATAATGTACGTAGTTAAGGATTTTGTTTGATTATTTGATTACATTTATTGTAGTGTATATATTGTTTTGGTTGAAACGTATTGGCCTTGAAAGTGTACATATTTTTTCAGGACTAATTGAACTTTCTTTTACAGTTCACATTGACATTGACTTTTTAACGGGTCACTCCATTATGAACAATGAACTACAATTTGCGAAAGCAAAAGACAGTTAATTGCATGCAATGTATAACCTATTATTAATCAAATCTTAATCACCGAGTGATCCCGGGTATATTACATTTGATGTCCTTTCATTATTGTGTTGTCAAGGCCATGCGTTTAGAAAATAACCAAGGACTGCTAAGATTCCATTCTAAGTTGCTGTAATATTCCTTCGTTATCGTATATATATAAATAAATAAATAATGATAATAATAATAATAATAATAATTCAACGAATTTTTTTGGGGGTAATTACTCTTAAATTTTTTGGAATTTGATATACAATACAGGGTAGCAGTCGGTGAAATCTTGGTTATTTTCTTGAATGGGGGAGTATTGTAACCATATGGCCTCTCCCCCACAATAATTATGCTTATTAATTATGTTTATTAATTAACATGCGTATAGAAATTGCTACACCGCGAGTCCAAAGCAGTCTAAGGGGGATAACTCTAAGTGAATCGTTTGATTTTAACTTTGACAACTTTGCTTTGGACGTGTTGAAACAAGTATTTTTAACTTGAACATTTTTAATTGAATCTTGATTCCCATGATGCTGGGTACGACGGAAACTTAGTTCAGCCACCTGCAAACAATTAACACACCTGCAACTATTACGTACCCTTTGTTTTCCGGCCAGGCTAATTAAAAATCACTTCGTCGCAGCTATTAAGGTTCCATAATTGGGAAAATCTAATTTTCTAACACCCCATTCGATTACCGTTTAGTAGATTATAATTTGCTAAATCACCATCTTATTAAAATTCAATTATCGTTATTGTTTCTGCCGGTGTAAGCAGTTTCTATCATGTGACCAGGGTCCACGTAAAAGCTGGACCCAACGTTTTGCATGCCAGAATCCATTCTCACATTCTTACCGAAACGTTCTCTTCTTGTTTTGAAATAAAGTATTCGAACTTTGAAATTTTGTGCAAGTTTCATTTGACATACCACGGGTTTACAGCTTGCAATTCTTTCAATTGGTAGTTGGTCAGTTCGATTCACATAATTTCTATAATGTGCTAAATTTTACACAAAATTGTTTACGAATAGAGACGGAATGCAGATATGTTATAAACATCTGTTTTGAGAAAATCAACAACAATTTTTTTTTGTGGTAAAAGAAAATCCTTCCTTACTTGTTATCGAAGTTCAGACAAAATTGTTAAAGTTATTCTATCAATAATCGATCAAGATAAAGAATGGATATATCGTGAACAATTTTATCTAAATGAAAATAATTACCATTCAATTTTCCAAAACAAGACACATTGGGAACTTCTTTTGGTAGAATGAATAATACAATGCTGATCAATATTGCTACTGTTGAGTCCTTTACTGTAATGAAACTGAAGTAAAAATGAAGCAAATGTGTAGAAATTCGAAGAACATTAAAATTTATAATCTTTTTTTAGAATATTTTAATACGAACTATATAATATTACTTATTTCCAACAAATCTCAGGTTTTACCTTCATAGTGGTTCATGATTTTAGATATTACATTAATAATTTGCTGAATAAGGCAAAGATCAATTCATTACCATCATATAATTAGCGTACGAGATTTTCATTTGTACGAACCTCGACTCCATATCTGTGACGACAGACCCCCAACCTCCAATACCGGGGATATCCCTAAATACCCAGAGTATCACAAGGATAGAAAAGGATATCATTACCACCACTTCACCAAATCTGTTTGGATATAAATGATTGGAGTCAAGGAGACATTCTGTAAACAGTGATTACTGTTATAAAAATATCCTTGCGTAAATGATTAGCTGTTTGTTTTTGTAATTGTGTAATCGTTGTTGTTAAAAACAAACAAAATTTGATGTGAGTCTACGAGGGCTGATTGATATGTTTTGAACCTCGTTTTTAAGGATTTGAATTTTATCAGACATTTTGCATTATCTTCTACTGAATCACCTTCAGTATCTATACACTTTTGCCAACGATGTTTTAGGGCCTCAATTAGAACTCATTATCTTGACTGGTCAAAAGACTATCCACTGCAAGTATGACACCATGTTAGCACTGACAATGGATGCCAGAAATAGCTGCTTTCAATTTTGGGAATAGGTTAAAGTCTGATGGAGCAAGATCAGACGAATAAGGTGGATACTCAATAAAAATCAAAACCACAATCATGAATGTCAGCGATGGAAATGACAGACTTGTGAACAGGAGCATTGTCCTGATGGAACAACACACCATTAACTAGTGGGCTTTCCGCTGCGCTTTGAAAGTTTGATATTTTCCCATAACTGTGTCAGAAGTGAAGAACAGTATGTGTCATTGATTGTTTGTCCTGTTTGGAGATAATCTATATACAGGAAACATGTACCTTCTGCAACCGAGAAAACCGACGCTCACAACATATCAATCAGCCCTCGTACTACATAAGCCTTTATTTAAATTCACTCGAGGTAAAGAAAATATGTGAAAATAATAATTAGATACTGTAAAGGGGGGATCCATAATTTATTTGTTTAGTAAACGTTGTAATTTGGCGAAATCAAAACTAGGCGTTCAGTCGTATCTAGGCGAACTCAACGTTGTAATGTTTACTACGAATGTACCTGATGCTTCCCAATTTGTTCCATTCATTTTCAATTGCTTGCTGGACTGCCTTTCTCTTTTGCTCACTGCCATATTCGCAAATTCTATAAAGAAGAAATTGAACAAGAAAAATAATCAAATATCAATATTTCATATGAACAAAAGGTTTATGTAAATGGTTTAAATGTTAGTTTTCTTCGTTCATTTGATAAAGAATAATCCAAACAAATTTTATTCTCACCCTGTTCTCAGAAAGAAGATTTGAAGCCATATCCAGCATGCGATGAGCATTAAAACAGATAAAGGGACACCAAAGGCCATCCAATTAGCAAATGTTATACCAGCTTCCTTCGTACCGTTACTGAATTTCAAAAATTGTCTACAATGGATAGAGGAAATTATATTAAATAAGTCTAATTCTAACTGACAAAATAATGAACTAAGAACGTTTTGAATATGGATGAACAATCAGCATGATAATGTAAATGAACATTTCTAGTGAGACAAGGCAATATAAACAAATTTTAATTTATTGAAATCGTTCGATTTTATGAAAAAAAAAAAATCAGAATTCATTCATATAATTGCGTTTGAAAAATATTTTAACAAATTTCTGATATCAAACTGTACGATGCTATACTATACTTTGTTGAACGTCTTATAATAATAACATCATTTATGAATAGATAAATTTGAAGAATGGACCAGACATGCACGAAAAACGTACATGTAGCAGGTCAACGTAGCAGTGTAATATGGCCAAAGAGTGTGAAAGTATTTATGTCCAAAATGGACCTTTTATGTACAAAATGTACAGAAAGACGTAGGAGGACTATACTATACTATACTATACATATAGGATCTCAAATGAATTTTCATTTCATACGATGTATTATGAAACGAGTTGTGAGTTATATATCCCCGAGCCTTGGCGAGGGGATATAAAACACACAACGAGTTTCATAATACATCGTATGAAATGAAAATTCATTTGAGATTCTTTTTATCACATGATATTGCCTAAAAATGTGTATTTCTAACGTGAAATCAACGTTTCCGAGAACTACAGAGGCGAATCACGCCGTGATCCAGAAGTCGTCTGCTACGCCATGAGAAGTAGTGTCCCCATCGTATAGATATTCTGTGCGTAAGAGAAAAGTATTTCAATTTTGAATAGTATTTTAATGCAAGAATTAATTCAACAACAACAATTTTAATCATTGATATTGACTCCGGGTCTGAATTTAACAGTTGACCGATATTTGAAAGGTCACATTTGTCAAGGTTTATGTGATTAGGTTCAAAACTTGACCAATCGCATTCAAGCAGAGCGATATGTAACGTGTTATCATATCATATATTTATGAAATGGCTTTATGAAACTGCATAACGGGTGTATCATGTGATAATATACTATACTATACTATACTATACTATACTATACTATACTAAACTATACTTTCCTATCCCATCCCATCCTATCCTGCATCATGTACTGTACTTTCTGTACTGTACTGTGCTGTACTATGCTATACTTTACTATACTATACGATACTACACTATACTATACTATCCTATCCTATACTATACTATACAATACTATATACTTTCCTATCCCATCCCATCCTATCCTGCATCATGTACTGTACTTTCTGTACTGTACTGTGCTGTACTATGCTATACTTTACTATACTATACGATACTACACTATACTATACTATCCTATCCTATACTATACTATACTATACAATACTATATACTTTCCTATCCCATCCCATCCTATCCTGCATCATGTACTGTACTTTCTGTACTGTACTGTGCTGTACTATGCTATACTTTACTATACCCTTACCAAATTATTATACCATATTATAAAACTATAGGGAAGAAATATATAAGTAAAAACACATAATTTATCTATAATGTCTTCATGATTTCATTTATTACAAAGGAAGTTTACTGAGATGACTGAAAATAGGAGTGGAAAAGAACATTAAGTTGTCCTTCCCTTTACTTACACGTCAGCTTGTCCTTGTAGGATTAAGTTACAGGGTGTTCCAGTTAATGTTGCAATACCCCCACAAGTAGCAGCATAAGTAATACACAACGAGAATGCTTTACCATGTCTTTGCATTCTTTGCTCATGATCTCTGAGAAGAGAATGAAGAAATATGTGGTATATGCAGAGATTCGCATCTTTAATATTTATGTAGAAGAAATGGGGGATCTCCAACAACACAACAACAATAGGTTGCAGAACCCATAGCAAAACCCCAAAACGTCCGATGCAAAAAGAAAAGAACAAACACCCACAGAAACAGACGCAAAAGGGACAAGGACCACCAACTCACACCATAGAAACATTAAACATAAAAGACCACACATAAACTAACCAGACCAATAGGCAATCGGTGCCGACTAAGGACGGTCATCTGCCACGTAAGTAGCAGACGGTGTGGTTATCCAGGTTTACATGAGCACAACCCTCCCACTATTTCGATTCCATTTCAATGCCATATCAGTGTACCATTTATTTACATTGCATTAATTCATAAATCTAAATGCACAAAATTGTTTTAGGTTCAATTTAACTAGATTTATGTTGACACTGTTGCTACACTTAAAACATACAATACACTAAGTTTAACACATGCAAATACACATGGATCTAATAATCTAACAAGGGGTGATAACTCTTTCAAAAGCAGTGTTAGATGGACTTTATACCTTCTGATATCTTTTTCCTGCTTTTCCATAGAGTTGATATCAGATGCTTTCCGGGGTTTTCCATCCTTCTCCTCATGATCTGCTAGAACGATACATATCAATGAAAACCGATTTTCATATGTAATTTAATTTTCAAAACCACATATATGTAACAAACAGCAATTCTGACCAAACCATCACATAAAATTTATATCAGAACAAATATCAGAACGAATTAAGAATAAAGAGGTGTTCTAACCTTCTTGAAGAAAACCTCAAACCAATTTAATATGCACCAGACACCTGTTTCGGATATTGAATTCCCAGTGATTCTTCCAGCCAAAGTGATTTTTAGACACAGCCAAAATACATTTCAGTAGCGCATTTTGGTTCTATTTTCTATATTAATTTGTGCATTTACTTTGCAGAGAATGCAAATATCCTAGGTAATGTTTGAGTATTACCGATGGAATTTTTCAGTCATTCTTAAGATATTAGATCTCTTTCATTTAAGTAATGCTGATCAAACTAAGAGATATTTTAAAATTCATTGATATAATTATATATGATGAATAAGGAGAAAAAATATCCGCGACGATAGATAATGTTGAAAAAGACAAAAACGAAAAACACGCACATATTGCAAATAAATTTTAACTCGCATATTAAATTAAGACTACGTGCCTTCGGTAGCAGGACGATCCGTCCACAAATAAATCCGTCCCCAAGTCTTTCCGTCCCCAAGACGATCCGTCCCCAGACGATCCGTCCCCAGATGATCCGTCCACAATAAATATGTAGTACAGAGTGATAATTATCCATAAAACAACTAATTGGGTTGTTTTCTATCACCGTCTACTATTAGTTTGACAATTAGTGTACTTAATTTGATACAATATACGTGATAACACAAGAACATTTTAAACGAAGAAAAAAAAAACAAAAACAAAAAACTGGAAAAGAACAATAGAAAGAACGTACTAGTGATTATTTTGCAATGTCCGTCAAACATTTTATACAACTTGTAATATATAAAGAAAAAAAAAGGATATTTTAAAATGAGCTTTATATATCTTATCAACAATTTTTAATTTTAAGCGCTCTTTTTCTTTATTTGGACTTTTATTTTCTGGTGTTTAAAATTTATTATGTCAATTAGCAAGTAGACGGCTAAACAAAATAATTATAATGACTGAATTAAGATAATTAAACTGGGGACGGATCATCTACGGGTTCCGTGGACGGAATAACCAAGGGGACGGATCGTCTGGGGACGGATAATCTGGAGACGGATCGACCTGTGGACGGAACGTCTGGTGGAAGTGGGAGGGTGTACCTGACGAATTATTACATGCTAGAGCATGTACTGATGTTTTGGATTTTCATGATAGAAATTTACAAATAACAAAGAAACTTTTAGGTCAAGGTTTTCGCTTTCACAAACTTGTCAAGACATTCTGGAAAGAGGTAGGGCCACGAAGCCTGATATTGGCCATAATTTTGATAAATTTTGAACATTGTACTTGATAGAAATTTTAAGTGTTATTTGACATTTTGAAACGTTCTCTACTGAATCACGAATCTACTTTTTGTAAACATTGCTTTTATCAACACATTTTAGCCCTTTGAAAACACCAAAATAGGTCATATTCGGCGAAATTGATGCAAAAACTCAATATTTCTATTAAATTAACAATGGCCGCATGCATTAACTATGATGGAAAATTTATATGTGAAAGAATATCATTATATCCTCTTGTCATAAAAGTTTTATCTCAGTTAACACATGCGGCCACATTGAATTCTACGACCAAAGACAAAATTCCCAGCAATTTTCGCCTTATTTTGTCAATAACGTCAAAATGACGTCACTTCATGACGTCATTACAGTTAAATGGCAAGTTGTTTGGTGATATTATTCTTTTCATGAAAAGCGGTAAACATTCGTGTATTTTCATGAGAGATATCAAGTATTCCTCATGAAATTTATTTTAAGAGAAAAATCAAGGGCCGATTTAGGGGTCTCGTGGCCCTACCCCTTTTACAAAAATTATTGTCAACTACTTTTGAAATTCGGACCCATACAAGCAACAGAGTATATTACTTTGGGTATTTCGCAACCTGCATTTTATGGTGACATGATCAACAAAATTAGAAGGATCAAAGGTAGACAGAATTACTATCGAAAATGCGTCAGAATCATCAAACGCCTCTTATACCGTGGATATGATCCTAATGTCACCAGACGGACACTAGGCTTGATACTTGACCAATCTACAGTCTTGTACCAGCGCATCCTTAATACTTGCACGCTGACTGACTGTGACGACGGGACTCCATGACGGGCCCTGTCCAAACCTCTTTAGAGAAGACAGGGCCCCGACCACCTGTCCTCTCTGAATGTCAGTCGGACTCCTCGGGTGATAACATACATTAGCTCGCTACAGCCGGCAGAGCACAGGTCGTATTACGCATGCCCTCTTTTTATATCAATTTACATATTCATCTGTGTTGCTTGGGCCACTGCGTTTTGCGGTCTTGTTTGTGTGTGGTCATCTGACAGTGAGGAGGTTGTTTTACACCACAATTGTACGTTCTTCGAGACCTCTGGGTAATCGGAATAGTGGGAGGGTTGTGCGCACGTAATCCAGGATAACCACACCGTCTGCTACTCACGAGGCAGATGGCCGTCTTAAGTCGGCACCGTTTGCCCATTGGTCTCGTTGGTTTATGTGTAGTCATTTGTGTTTTATGTTTTCTGTGATATGACGTTCATTGTACTACTGCGTCTCTTTCTGTGCGTGTCATTTTTGTGTTTTACATTGGTAGTTTTGGGAGGTTGCTGTTGATGCTGCAACTAGGTGATGTTGGAGATCCCCTCCTTTCATTTATGAACCATTAATGTCCATACAGACAGAAACGAATGTGCAATAGGTTCCGACTTTGCAACTCCAGCTTGCTAAAGTGATGTAGATTGTATGGCTACATCTAACTATTTAGTAATCTACAAGGACATACACTTGTTGTCTAAACATGTTTCACTGTTCTGGAATCATTTATTATGTCTTACTAAAAATGAATAGCAATATGATCTAAATAGAAAAATATAAAGGGAGGTATAATGTATTCCTTTCCAAAGAAAAAGTCGGCCACGGCACATATCATAACGAATTTAATATGGGAATTTTAATGACAAAGATGTAATAATTGCAAACATTAATGTGTATTTTCATCCTTCAAAAACCTTACTACAATAAAGAGCAAAATCGAACGTGCCTTCTTGGTCCACCTTTGCATCTTCCACTTTTACAATTTGTTCTGTTACACCCACTATGATGGAGACCATCATTGCCGTAGCAGCAGTATTGTTGATCCACATAGACAAAAACCATGTTGGTATCATCAGTCCAAGTATCAATCTGAAATTGTTATTTTTTTTTTAAATCATCAAAATAAAGGTAGATAATTATTTTGGATCATCAAAAGAATGAATACGCCACTTATTTCACTTACTTTCGCGTTCAGGTAAACACAAATATAGAATTAAGAATCATTTTATATCTCTCATTATCATTATCAGATTTATAACAGCATGCAGCCGGACACGAGAAGACAAAGAGACTCTTGCACAAAAATACATAGCCAATATGAACCAAGAACAGAAATGCAAAATCAGAGAGACTTTCTCTTAATTGCATTTACATGCGGAAATATATTTTTGCCTGGGTCGTTTAAGTTTTAGTTAACGTACGTATTTACTCCAGAACCAAGTAGCCTGATCGCCTTTAGAGCTATTCTTTGATGCAAATGTACTTCCTCCATGGCAACTGCGACAATAAGACCACCAAGGTATAACATATTTGTATCCTATAAATGACGAAAATATTCAGAAAAGAGTTTATTGATTTCGAAAACACCATGTCACGTTCAATCTGTAATTTGTAGGATTCCTGTTTGAACATACCAGTTTATGAAAATTATTTTCACTATGCAAAAATATATATTAAATTTACTTGAATTACCAATATGTACTTAATTGTGAATCTCAGTTTTATCCTTTAATTATTTCTTTTGATTGTTTTATCGTGTGTGTGTGTGTGAGGGTGTGTGTGTGTGAGGTTTAGGGTGTGTGTGTGTGGGTGTAAGGGAGAGAGGGTGTGTGTGTGTGTGTGTGAGGGTGTGTGAGGGTGAGGATGTGAGGGAGAGGGTGTGTGTGTGTGAGTGTGAGGGGTGTGTTTGGGAGGGTGTGTGTGTTTGGGAGGGTGTGTGTGTGTGTGAGGGTGTGTGTGTGTGTGAGAGAGGGTGTGTGTGTGTTTGTCAATAACATACCGACATGTAATTTGCAGCGACTGTTTTCGCAGATTGAATTCCAAACATCGGTAAAAGAACTACTGGCAAAAGCGATGTAACAGGAATAGGTATCGCTTCCGTCATCCAAAGAATTGCCATAACAATAACTACATAGGCACATCTGAACTCCTGGAACATTTTAAAAATATCCAATTTCAATTTTAAAATGTAATACATGAAGATGTCATCACATCCAACTACCAACGATTTTCAGAGTATTGATATAAGTAGTCCCGCATAAAATCCAATGCCGTGCGAATGTTCCTCATCGATATCAAAGAAGGGAGGAGATCTCCAACAAGACCTCGTTGCAGCATCAACACCAAAACACCAGATACAAAAACACAAAAGACGAGTACAAAACGAGACGGAAAAGAGACACACGACATGTAAACATCAAACACAAAAGACTACACATAAACCGACGAGACCAATGGGCAACCGGTGCCGACTTTGGACGGCCATTTGTCACGCAAGTAGCAAATGGTGTGGTTATCCTGGATTACGTGCGCACAACCCTCTCAAAGTACTCTCCATGTGTTCACATTGTTACAGGGGAACCTTAATATCGTCAAAAATGACAAAAGAAAAAAATTGTTCAAGAAAGACCCATAATACATAACAGTCATTTCTTCACATGGAGTCATAACTTTAAAATGATAATGGTCTCTTGTGAAGAATACGCAAGACGCTGGGCAAAGGAAAAGGGTGTTCCACATGATACTCTTTCTAAATGGATAAAATCCATCAGGGGATTGCTTTTCTCCAAAATCTGACATTTAAAAAACGAACTGTGAACACCAGATCTGCCTTCCAAGACAAGGATGTCATCACAGAATAAACCTACCTCAAGGAACATTATATCATCACACCAGCAGATAAAACATCGAATTATTACATATTCACTTGTAAAAGGTATAATTTAGAAAGCCTTGTCAAAGTATTTAGACTAAAGTCGACGTTTGGAAATTCCATCTTTGCTCAAACAAATTTTTCGGCTTCAGAAGTAATTGAAAATCACAAATCCTCACTAGCCTCTTTCGGCCTTGACTCAAGAAAATTAGATTAAGATTTCCTGTACTTGTATTGTATACCAAAAATGCACAAAAATCCGTATAAACAACGTTTCACTGCTGGTTCATCTAAATGATGGACCAAATCTGTATCGGTCTACTCACCAAAAGTTACTCTGAAATTAAGTCAGGCCTTCAAAAGTATTATTTTCACGTAGTGGTATAACCAAATCTTGTACTCACGTAGCGACATAAACATTATATTCATGTAGGGGTAAAAACCAAACCTTAAAAAAATCGAAATATCTTTCAGAACACATCAAATTAACACAGTTCAACAGAGTACACTCTATAAAATTGTTTAACTTTTCGACACTTTACACCACAATTCCACATACTAAAGTCAGAAACAGGCACAAATACTTTGTAAAAGAGAAATCTGAGTCAAAAACAATATATACCGAATTAGAGTTCATGATGAAGAACTTCCTAATCGATAACAATTTTGTTGTTTTTGGAGATAATGTTTTTTAACAGGTTATTTGCAATGGGAACCAATTGTACCCTGCTCCCTGCCGACATATTTTCATACTAATACGAAGCTGAATTTGTTCAATCCTTGTTATTTGACGGCAAATAGCAGTTAGCTCTTAACTTCAGTTTCACGTACAGATATATTGATGATCTACTGTCTTTCAGTAATAAAATAATTGCAAACTACCCTTTCGCAATATATCATGTTGAACTTAAAATTAAAGAAACGACAAAGACCGTTAATTCAGTGTCCTATTTTCATACCATGTTGTCGTGTTGATTGTAGTACGACAAACGTGAAGAGTTCAACTTCAATATCACAAATTGTCCCGTCGTCACCATCATATGACTCTTATTTCTCAATGGTGAATACGTTATGCTCGGACTAGCTCCACGTACTCTGATAACATCGTCACTGAGGAAGTTCTACGGTCGATAAGGGGAACTCGTCATACATTATGATGTCCCACTCTCCAGAATTGTGGATTATATTCTGTCATAGAACATTTGAACCATCCAACTAAAGATTGTACTCTATGTCTTCCGAAATGGAAGTAACCGGATGTGACAGTTCTACCGAATTGAAGCGGCGGGTGTTGCATGCAAGCAGGAGATACTTACTCTTCTTGGGCACCTGGTCCACGCCCATATCGGGAGTTTTCTTCTTTTCATGTGTCGGAGGTTTCTGTTTGTCTGATTTGGTTCCTGTTTTATCCTGATTTTGTATGCCTTCGGTTTCTGATTTTCTGAACTATCTATTTTGTGCTGTATACAGGGATATGGTCATTATCCATATTTGTCATTTGTTCTGGGAACTAGTCGGCTTTCGGATAAGCCTTTCAGTCAAGGAATCATTTGTGACAGACTAACATCGTTGCTGAGGAAATTCTGTTGTCGATACGGGCAGATTGTCACACAACATGACGTCCCCTTGTCCAGAGTCATTTATGATATTCTGACATAGACCTTTTGTATTATGATATAACAATTCATTCGTTCGTCTACCTTTTTGTCTGGGAGTAACCGATTGTGAGCTTTCTACCGAATCTAAGTGGCGGGTGTTGTATGCAAGCAGGAGATGCTCACTCTTCATGGGAACCTGATCTCATTTCTTAACAGAGAGTTCTCTTCTCTTCATATGGTAGATTTTCTTTTTTTCTGTTCCTTTGCCTTTGGTATGCCCTTGGTTAATGGTTTTTTTGATAAACGGTTTCGTACTTCTTAATGAGGATATAGTTTTGTCCATATTTTTCATCACTTATCTATTTGATAAAAGGTTTTAGAATTTTATATTGTAACGAAATGTTATCTAAACACAAAATATGCAGAATAAAACTAATTGATGAGAGATAGATACCATTTAAGTTTAGAACAATATAATAAGGATACAGAATATTTACAAATATATCTCAAGTAAGGTGCGTAAATACAGCAAAAATACTTCAAAAATAGGCAACGTTATCCTCATGGTTAATAATGTCATACCTTTTCCTCAAAGTAATGTAAATTGTTAATAATAATAGAATATAATACGTTTTGCTTGAAGTCTAAGGGGAAATACTGCAAAAGCAAAAGTGATACTCACGATTTTATGAGTGTCTTCGAATTGTAGAAGCATTGGAGCTAGGAACGCAAGAATGACCAACCATACGTTTTTTAGTACCCAAATTCTTTTGTACAAGTGTCTGCAATCAAACTTATTCATAATGTTTAAAAAATGCTGAATTTCAATTTTTTTAACGAATTTACTTAAGTCTTTGAGAATAAATAATCCAACCTCAGTTGTTTAGATATCTTTAATATAAAGAAAGACAAGCACCATCAAGCGATACTTTAAAATCTTTTCGCAGTATAAAATTCTTTGCCAATATCTTAAAACGTGATTTCATTTTGAATGTCATGCAATAGGTATAAATCATAACATGCACGTGATTAAATTATGTCCCATCCAATTTGGAAATACTAAAACAATCTATGTTATCATGTATTGGGATAAAATACTGTCGGGGCATTAATTGATAAGAAAAGCTTTATTTCTTAAGCTCATTGTACACAAATACTTTTTTAGAATTCATCTTTACCATCTTAGATTAAATAATCATGATAAATGTACTTCAATTAATCATCGGGAAATTAAAAGAACAATAGCCGGTTTACAGTCTAATTGCGAAATTCGGCCAAAGAGTACATGTAACCTAAATAGTCATTTTTCATGTCCGCGGACTTCGCTATTCGGACATTGCACTTCGAAGGGACTTTGTCATAGACGTAAGTTGATGAAGGTATCCAATGAAACTAAATTACTTTGTGAGAGAATGTATTTGATTTCAATGTGCACAACATATTGTGTCAAACGACTGACAAGACATAAATTGGCATATCTATATGCTCACAGCTTTACATATAAAACCTCCCATAAACCAAGACAATGATGGCAGAATTGCAAAGCCTTTATTCTTATACAGATCGAGGACAGTATCTCACAACCAAGGATATTTAACAGATTAACCGAACATCTTTTTTCACGATAGCTATCTCTTTTTTTTGATATTGCATTATTTTTGATATTGCATTATTTCTTTCAATGGAAAGATAAATGATCTTTCACAAAGGGGATGTGAATCTATTCTATGATATTTTCAGTTTGTGAATTATGTCTTTACGAGGAGTACATGAAAGTACAAAATCCCCTTGTTTGGGATTCTGGATTCTGCTCAATATTCAATGAGCGGCTAATTCTGTTTTTTTTTTCTTTATATTGATTTCCATTTTTTTAAGTCTCTTATGCAGAATATGGCGATTTTTAATGTAGGCAGAATACGATATTAGGTTGAAGTCAGTCTTATATTGACACTCGGACGTTTCTCCCTATTCAGCACATTGTCTTATAAATATTATTCTATTAATGGGATTTAAAATACTCAACGGCACTGCGCGCTCTAGATAATGAAAATCATGTACATTGATATTTAGCTTTAAATATAAAAAAATTGATTTGAATCATGTTATAAATGACCTACATCTCGTTTGTTCATGCCGTTTAAACTTGAACTACAAGAGACCTTATAACACGAAAACAGTTTTACAGTCTGTGGCAAAATAGTTCGAGTTTATTCTATCGAATATATAACTTTTCGCAGTCTTAATATGCATATAATTCGATTTTTCTGAGCATCTATATGATGTTGAGCTGAACACCTTTCTGAAGAGAAAAACGTCAAGAAAAGAAATGAAGGAATGTTAGATGGTGGATTCATACATGAATTAGTATACTAAACAAGTTTGTACCTAGTCTAATAACAAAGATGCCGTTGATGGTCAAGGACACACTCCCAAATAAGTGGCCTTTGGGCAGTTTCATGTGAAATAGGAAAGCCACACTGCTTTAGATTCAAAAGATATATTAAAGCATCACCTGTTTGAAATGAAAGCCGACTTTAAGCTAGGGGCTATTGCATACGAAAGGTTTTGTTATTAGGAATCTACATGTGAAAGCCCTACATATTAAATCCTACATCCTATCTTAAATCTACCCTTATTTACCTCTCATCACCTTCAGCGAGATTATGATTAAAACTAAATGACGTTTTAAAAAAAGTGGTGAATAAGTAGTAAATAATCTATATTTATTGCAGTTTTTGGATTTTATATCGTTCTTTTTATCTCAACTGAGTTAGAACAGGATTTAAAAAGAAAACGAGAGTGCAACAAGCGCCATGGCGCGACTAGGAAGTAATGAAAGATTTATTTAGACTTTAGAGCGGTTATAAATAAATCCCGTTTGCACATAAAGTTATCAAAATGAAAATTATTTAGATTAAATGAAATTTTACACTTGCAGTGAGCGAATGAAAAATACCACAAAACATATCATTGTTGTTTTTTGTGCAATTAAAACTTATTTCACCCATTTTGTCAGGCATAAAAGTTCGATGAATTAAACCAAATAAGAATGTTTGTCTACTTAAAACTTAAGAATAAAAAAGGGGATTTGGGAATAAGGTTGATGGGACATAGGATGTAGGATAGGATAGAAAGTAGGATATGTAAGATATGATTGGATATAATTAGATTGAGATGGTTAGGATCGAATATGAAAGGATGGGATAGGATACGATTCTATCCACTTTATATCATACATACTACATCCTTTACCCTATAATTTCCACTTTTATTTGTCAAACAAGTGGGTTGCAGGGCTGCAATACAAATGTTGTTTTCCATATCACAAGATGGGGTGAAAGTTGGTGACATTTGAATTTTATTTGTTTTTACACGAATGTATCAGTGAATTTATCAGTGAGAGGGTAAGTTATATTGTATGAAAAAATGTATTTTTACCATTTTTATCTTACCTCGACGAAGTTGAGTGAGCTTATGCTATACCCCCGCGCGTCCGCGTCCGCGTCCGTGTCCGCGTCGGCGTCCGGTTAAGAAGTTTGGGGTAGCTCAGTATTTGGCAAAGTACTGATGCTACGGTAACCAAACTTGCACAAGTGATTCATCTTTGGATGCTGAGGTGAACCCATGCATCGGATGCTGCATCTGACCTACACTTTCCGCTCGAGTGACTTGGTTAAGAAGTTTGGAGAAGCTCAGTATCTGACCAAGAAGTAATGCTACAATAACCAAACTTGCACAAGTGATTCATCTTTGGATGCTGAGGTGAACCCATGCATCGGATGTTGCATCTGACCTACATTTTCCGCTTGAGTGACTTGGTTAAGAAGTTTGGGGTAGCTCAGTATCTGACAAAGTACTGATGCTACATTAACCAAACTTGCACAAGTGATTCATCTTTGGATGCTGACGTGAATCCATGCATCAGATGCAGCATCTGACCTACATTTTCCGCTTGAGTGACTTGGTTAAGAAGTTTGGGGTAGCTCAGTATCTGACCAAGAAGTAATGCTACAGTAATCAAACTTGCACAAGTGATTCATCTTTGGTTGCCGAGATGGATCCATGCATCGGATGCAGCATCTGACATACTTTTTCCACTTGAGTGATTTTGCTTTTAAAAGCCAATATTGAGCAAAGTATAAGTGATACATGTACCAAACTTGCATATTGGATGTATCTTTGATCAAACTTTCATAAAATGACCTAGACCTACTTTTTTCCGCTTGAGTGATTTTGCCTTTAAAAGCCATTATTGAGCAAAGTATAAATGCTACATGTACCAAACTTGCTTATTGGATGTATCATTGATCAAACTTTCATGTAATGACCTTGACCTACTTTTTCCGCTTGAGTGATTTTGCCTTTAAAAGCCAATATTGAGCAAAGTATAAGTGCTACATGTACCAAACTCGCATATTAGATGTATCTTTGATCAAACTTTCATAAAATGACCTCGACCTACTTTTTTCCGCTTGAGTGATTTTGCCTTTAAAAGCCATTATTGAGCAAAGTATAAGTGCTACATGTACCAAACTTACATATTGGATGTATCTTTGATCATTCTTTCATAAAATGACCTTGACCTACTTTTCCCGCTTGAGTAATTTTGCCTTTAAAAGCCAATATTGAGCAAAGTATAAGTGCTTCATGTACCAAACTTGCATATTGGATGTATCTTTGATGAAACTTTCATAAATTAAAATTGACCTACTTTTTCCGCTTGAATGATTTTGCCTTTAAAAGCCAATATACAAGTATTTAGAAATATGTTTGAATTGAATTTTGCTGCCACGAGGTGAGCTTCGTAATCTGTGATTACCTATGTTTTATTTCATGTGTATATCTCCATTGAAGAGTTACATGTATGAATCTTTTCTTATTTTTTATTAGAAAATTACTCTTTTGAATTTGACCTTTTCCATTGGTTCATTATTTTTAACACCGAATTCTATTGGTGTAGTCCCTATTCCCTCTATATTATCGTTTTGATCTGATGAAGATCAGATGCCTATTTTGAGTGTTTGAACATATTTTTGAAATATGTACGTATAAAATTTTCTGCAACATGATACTATTGAATTTGAAGACTTTTAACATTTGTAGCATTTGGTGAGTGTCATTGCTGGTTGACCAGGAGTCCCCGAGGCCACAGGAAGCCAATGAGTTAAAGACGATCCTGACGATAATCTCAACAGCACTCACAATAGAGCACCAAATTGAGCATCGATGGACCCCTAGCAAGCTAGAGGTGGGACCAGGTGTCCCGGAGGAGTAAGCATTTCCTGTTGTCTAGTCGCATCCGCCGTCGTGGTTCATGCAAGAAAACAAAAACAATATCTGAAGTACATGCACTGTCTGAGGTAAGTTTAGATAGAAAGTGCTATAGTGACCATGTCAGGGAACAATATTGAAAACACTTACTGTTCGATCAACTTCGGTTGATCGTTTCTTCAACGCATTCGAACATTTTTGTTATAAAAATTACTTGAAATTTCTAAAAGGTGGGTCCTTTAGCATCATATCCTAGCCATCCTGCCACGTATTTCGGTATATTATTGGACATAATAACTTTCACACTCTTTGGCCATATTACATTGTTTAGATTGAGGATCACTGATGAGGCGTTTGTATCCGAAACGTGAATGTCTTGTCCATTCTGAAAATTTATCCGTTCTTTAACGATGCTATTGAATTTGAAGACGCTTAACATTGTACCACTTGGTGAGTGTCACTGCTGGTGGACCAGGAGTCCCCGAGGGCAAATGAAGTCAAGTTCGATAAACTTCGCGTTTCTTCAACGCATTCGAAAATGTTTGTTATAAAAATTTCTTGAGGTTTCTTAAACGTGGATCTTGAAACATTATATCCCAGCCATCCTACCATGGGTTTCGGTACATTATTTATGCATAATGATATGGAAATGCTCAAACTCTTTGAAGAAAATTTCAAACCAATTTAAATGCACCAGACACGTAAGTCATATAGAAAAATCCTCTTCAGTGATGCTTCCAGCCAGGGTGATTTTCAGACATGGCCAAAATTCATTTCAGTAGCGCACTATGGATTTACGTTTTTCAACTTGAATACTTTTACATTTATACCACTTGGTGACTGTCACTGCTGGTAGACCAGGAGTCCCCGAGGGCACATGTAGCCAAATTCGATCAATTTCGGTTGATCGTTTCTTCAACGCGTTCTAAAATGTCTGTTATCACAATTTCTTGAAATTTCTAAAACGTGGGTCTTGTAAATTCATATCTCACCCATCCTTCTACTTCTTTCGGTACTCCTTTTCGACATGGTTCATGGTTCAACTTTCATACTTTTTTTGGCATATTACATTGTTTAGATTTGATGATCTCTGACGAGGGTTAAGTACCCGAAACGTGCATGTCTGGTCCATGCTTCCAATTTATCTATTCTTAAACTATGCTATCTATTCAATTTGAAGACGTTTAACTTTCCCACTCTTATTCCATATTACATTGTTTAGATTGAGGACGAGGGTTTAGTACACGAAACTTGTATGTCTGGTCCATGCTGAAAATGTATCTGTCTTTAAATGATGCTTTTGAATCTGAAGACGTATAACATTGATAGTCAGTACTTGATTTGTTTTATTTGATGTCATGATGATATTTTCTCCATTTTTTTCTTAATACGGCTTTCACGACTTTAATATGTACTGATTTGACAACATCAAATGAAGTTAAAGTATGCAGATGTATCAGAGTAAAGTTCATGTCAACGGTTATTACAGACATTTTTTGGTCCATCTCCCTTGAATCTGAATCTTAGAAGCACAAAGAACTTGTTCGTCAGTAAGAACATTGATCTTGGCAATAACTTTTCAAATTGTTTTTTGTGTATTTCATATAACTTTCGTATAGATTCTAAAATTTGTCAACTTTTGACCTTGACCTTTGAATTTTGCATACTTTTTGAAAAACCGATAACTTTGATTATACCTTTTGAATGGTAGTTGATGGGGAATTCACATTTTTAATTTGCATTTTCTATGGCAGAAACTTCCATTAGGATACATTTCTTTTAACCTTGTCATTATCATTATCACTAATTTTGTTATTTTTATAAAGCAGCTTTGATACAAAAAATGCTGTTGTCGGGGCATTTGTATTTATGAAACGCATGATCTTTAATTTATTGGCGAGAGTAATATAACCACTGTGGCGTATCAGGTGATACACAAATGATATGTTCCACGGGAATCTTCTTTGATTAAACCAAGTAAATACTGTCTAAATCTTCTTAATATAAATTTTACTTTATGCCTATCATATCGCCATCATCACCAATTATATGATGGTTATCCTTTATGGTCAAGAATAGACGTCTATTCGGAGAAGACTTAAACAGAAATATTTCAATGCTCACCACATGTTATGATATGGTGCACGGACATTTACAAAATTTTCTGTTTAAGTGTTCTCCAAATATACGTCTGTTCTTGACCAGAATAAATTACCATGATATAATTAATAATAATGATCATATGATAGACCTAAAATAAATTCATATAAAGTAGATTTAGACAGTAATTACTTGGTTTAATCAAAGGGGATTCCCGTGGAACATATCATTTGTGTATCACGCGATACGCCACAATGATAACAAAACATGAGCATTATTTTAGTGCACTAAGAATTGGATTATAACTGATGGCAGTCAGCTGAGCCATTCATGACACACTTACGTATCTACTTATTTCTACATTTAAGTCAGAGAAAAATAGGTTACAGTGATGGATCTTATTACTGGAAACAGATTTCCGTAGAATGATTTACACAAGCAACACAACTTTAACGTATCAGCAGCCGCTGAATACACTTCTATCTAACCTTACAAAAAAGTGTAAGTAAGTACTTGACGTCCTTTCAAACTAATTATTTTGACCATGAATGCTAAACGTCTTCAAATTGAAAAGCATAATTAAAGAACCAGCCATGCACGCTTCGGGTACTTAACCCTCGTCAGTGATCCTCAAAACTAAACAATGTTATATTCCAAAAAGGTATGAAAGTTGCTTTGTCGAAAAAGCGTACCGAAAGACGTAGCAGGATGGTGGAATATGATGCTACAGGACCCACGTTTTGGAAATTTCATAACAGAAATTTTAGAATACGTTGACGAAACGATCAATTGAAATTGATCAAACTTGACTACATGTGCCCTCGGGGACTCCGAGGAAACTAGCCATTTCAACGATAAATATAATCGAAATTTAAGGAGTTTATCATCTAAGCACCATCCCTCCAATGCTATTTTGAACATAGATTTTATTTGGATATGCTACTGAATCGACCCTACTTGAAATTTGGAGCCGCGCACTCTCTGTAATGTAAATGTACAAATCTAACTTCAACGAATTAAAGAGGGCGCTTCTGAAGTTATTTTTAGTGGCTCCGCTGGAAGCATCACTGATTAGAATTTAATATCTGAAACACATGTCTGGTGCATGGAAAATTGGTTTGGAATTTTCGTCAAGAAGGTATAGAGTTGGAACCCTTCGACATCATTGACACTCACCAATTGATCGTCACTGCTATCATATCAAGGAAGTTAAATGTATGGTTATTTGAAATACCAAATAAATATTTTAATGTACGTGTAGTAAAAAGAAAGATATGGCTATAAAATCGTCTTAATATCGGAAAAAGCTGAACATTCGTGAAAAATTGGCATAATTCGTATCAAATTTATGGAAATAAGTAGGGAGCAAGCCTATGCCCAAAACAATTTTCATATAAAACGTTAGACTTTTCGATCTATATTAAATTTACTTTGAGCAAGGGTATGCGCCTATATAAATTTTAAAGATTTAAGCCAAAAATATGGCAAGTTTTCTTCATTTTCCGTCATACAGAGCAAAAAAGGTCAACATTTGACGTCACAACTAACGCATGTGACCTATTGGCGATAAAAAATATTTAATTATTATTTCTGCAGGTATTTGAAATAAATGTTAATGCTAATTATATTTTTCATGAAATTATTTTTCATAAAAAAATAAAGAGCCGATTTTAGGAAGTGGTGAATCTAGCCCTTTCAAAAAAGACTTTACATATTATGACATCTTAATCCTCATTTGGAATTTCATTGCCTTCATTTTACGGTGTCGTAGTGAACTAAATAAGAAGGATCAAAGGCAGATAAAACTTCATCCACAAATGTGAGAAAAATAGTCGGTCGCCTACTGTACTGAGTATATAATCCAAACGTCATCAAAAGACCATTGGGCATCGTACTGGACCAATCTACAGTTTTGTACCAGTGTCTTTCCCAACGTTGCACACTGGCCAACAATGACGTGCCCTTTTAAATCTCGTCATGGAAGACTGGGTCCTGATTCTCTGTCTTATTTGAAAGTTGATCCGACTTGTTGGGTGATAGTTCTTAAGCTCGCTTCAGCCAGCAGAGCACAGACTGCTATACGCATGCCATAGATTATGTTACAAAAGGCTGCTGCGTGTAACTGTCTTGTTTGTGACGTCACCTTACGGTGAGAAGTTTTATGCTTATACAACTATTGTGCGTCTATGGAGACCTTTAAGTATCTGGATAAGTGGGAGAGTTGTGCGCATAATCCTGATGACCAAACCATTTTCTTATAGCAGATGACTGTCCAAAGTCGGCGCCGGGTGCACATTTGTCTCCTTCCTTACGTCTTTTACGAGTGTCTGGTACGATGTTTTAGTGATTATTGTCGTGTAACTTTCGTGGTTTGTAGTTCGTATGCGTATAACTTTCTTGTGGGTTTGATACGGTTATTGAGTGCAGGACAGGGTGGTCATGCTGGAGATCATCGCCTTGTCTTGCCATACGCACCTTCAATGACAAACTGTCGGTTTTTTTCTTTTCTCAATTTTAACAAATTGAAAAGAAATATTCGGAAACGTGTTCAGTCATATCCTCATTTTATTTAATAACTTTAACCTGAATTCATAAAGACCCCCTAGCCACATTACACCGCTGCCAGATAGAGGCGATAAAAAACCAAATTATAGCTATGGTTTGCTGATGATAGAATTAAAGCAAAATATACTTAATGCCACCATCATTCACTGATCACAATCAAAGCTCAGAAATGATGAATAGTGTGTAATTTACACCAGCTGCAAATTTTAATTTGCATAAAATGATGACAACTTTCAAGAACGTCACTAAATTACCATCAATTTGGATGTGATAAAGTAGTTTCATCATTTCATGTCTAGATTCCATACTGATCATGACACGTTTTCAGTTTTTGTTTGCATTTGGCACCATCTGTTCACAATGGTATATTTCTGTCGTTTTTGGAAAAAGCCTTTGCAATGAAGAAGGGGAAAAGGTTTGTGTCTATATATCTGGCATAGGAATTCGAAATATTCTTATATGCATTTCCTATTTTAATAGCAACAGGTAAATTTAGACATATCTATTAATAATATTTCTAGAAAAAATATAGAATTGCTCTTTGAAATACTCAAACATCCGACCCAGTTTGTAATAACAAGGTATCATATATTTTTTCCTCAATCAGAACAATTCAGATTTTCAGATAAATCAAGAAAGAAAAAAATACATTTCAGAATACGGTTAAGAGGTAAAATTTCAAGTATTTCCTACAATTACTTGGGACGAACACATTCGTGGTATTATTAATGTAAAGTTATACGTAAAATCCGATGGAAATCTAGGTGAAACATTCAATACAGGTTTAGAGATATATGGATCTCAAGTGAATTTTCATTTCATACGATGTATTATGAAACGAGTTGTGTGTTTTATATCCCAGAGCCTTGGCGAGGGGATATAAATCGCACAACGAGTTTTATAATACATCGTATGAAATGAAAATTCATTCGAGATTCTTTTTATAACATGATATTGCCTAAAAATGTGTATTTCTAACGTGAAATCAACGTTTCCGAGAACTGTAGAGGCGAACCACGCCATGATCTAGAAGTCGTCTGCTACGCCATGAGAAGTAGTGTCCCCATCGTATAGATATTCCGTGCGCAAGAGAAAAATATTTCAATTTTAAATAGTATTTTAATGCAAAACTTAATTCAACAACAACCATTTTAATCATTGATATTGACTTCGGGTCTGAATTTAACAGTTGACCGATATTTGAAAGGTCACACTTGTCAAGGTTTATGTAAATAGGTTCCACACTTGACCATTCGCATTTAAGCAGAGCGATATGTAACGTGTTGTCATATCATATATTTATGAAATGGCTTTATGAAACTGCATAACTAGTGTATCATGTGATAAAAGTTGCTACCATTCGACAAGTTGGATTTGCGAGAAGTTACATATTGGTCCAACTTCTCAAGAATTCGACAAAATCAAAATTAGAATCCGAGAATCGCAAAAACAACCCCGCTTTTAGTACGTTATTAACAGTATATGACGCAAAACAACCCCGCTGTTAATACGTTATTAGCAATAATTGACGCAAAACAACACCGCTGTTAATATGTTATTCGCAATATATGACGAAAAGCAACCCCGCTGTTAATAAGTTATTCGCAATATATGATGCAAAACAACCCCGCTGTTAATACGTTATTCACAATATATGATGCAAAACAACCCCACTGTTAATACGTTTTTCGCAAGATATGACGCTAAACAACCCCGCTGTTAATACGTTATTCGCAATATATGACGTAGAAATATCCCGCATGGAACGTTATTCTTCTTATTTACGATGTGATATCAAACATCTTGTTTTCAGAAAAGAGGCAGTAATGTTACTAGATACGTTCCTTTCAAAGCTCAACTACAGTACGCTTCTGTAGCCATACAAAACAATGGAATGGTACAGTACGTCATCAAAGTTGTGGACGCGGAGGACACAGAATGCTTCTTTAATTTTCCTAATCTTGAAGGTATGAGGATTTTTTAACTTTATAACTATTTGAGGTAAGTAAAAAAAAAATCTACGGATCAACAAGTTTGATATCATATTCTATATCTAAAGACCAATCAAATTTAAAGTAACATTTTTCTAGATCGCCAGTTCTGTACAAAGGCATAAAAATCAGGTATATTGTGTTCAATTAATTCTCCAATCTGATATTTTCATTGGGAATTCAGATTTGCATAATCTTATAACGCAAATTTTATTCCTTGATAGCAGTTCACAAGAAGTTTTTGTGTTTTGCACGCACTGAAATAATTGGATTTATGCATGTCTTTATAGCAAGTAGCGTCTTCTACAAGTAGGACATGAGTTAAAGAAGATCCTGACGATAATTCCAATAGCACTCACAGCAGAGCACAAAATTGTGCATCGACGGACTCTAAGCAAGCTAGAGGTGGGACCAGGTGCCCCGGGAGGAGTAAGCATCCCCTGAAGGCTAGCCGCACCCGCCGTCGATGATCAAGCACGAAAATGAAATGATATATAAAATACATGCACTGTCTGAGGCTATGTCTATATAGAAAGTGCTATGGCGACAATGTCACGGAAAATATTCAAAACACTTACTGTCAAAACCCTCGCAGGGTACTTTTTAACGAGCTCTACACGGCAAAGGGCAGTTACGTTGCATTTAGTTGCATTTCTGACGGAAAACATTACAATAATTTAATTGGAGAATATTTTGACATTTTTCATATCCTTTAATTTCTAATTCCGACCCTGTTAAATTTCCCTTTGCGTTTAACATTGATCGCGTGCAGTGTCGTCAATTATAGTAAATCCCGTTATTAAACTTGACTCTGTAAAGGTTAAATAATTTAATAGGTAAGCCGTTCGTGTTTCTTTCGTGTTTTGCTATCTTTGCATTTTTATCTTCTGTTGAGAAGATAATTATACACATCGAACATGTACTAATTATTTATTCAGTCTGAAAGTCGAATCCATTCGAAGTGAGACACGGTGCCAGGAGAAAGCTAGCGTCTCCTTTTTGCATGTAGCATCCGTTGTAAAAACAACTTGTCTTTTGTGATTGTCTCGAAGTAAATATTTTAATACATTACAAATATGGATAATGACCATATCTCTGAATACAGCACAAAATCGATAATTCAGAAAATCAGAAACCGAAAGCATACAAAATCAGGATAAAACAAGAACCAAAGCAAACAAACAAAAACCTCCACCACATGAAAAGAAGCGAACTCCCGATATTGGAGTGAGACCAGGTGCCCAGGAAGAGTAAACATCTCCTGCTTGCATGAAACAACCGCCGCTTCAATTCAATAGAACTGTCACATCCGGTAAAAAGATGTATTGTTTGGTGATTTTGACAGCCATTTAATCGGAATCCAGAATTTCTTTCATTATTCTGGAAAGAGGGATCTCCTTTGTTTTTATGAGATCCCCGTAACAACTGAAGAATTTCATCAATGGTGATTTTAGTTGTTAAAAACTTAATAAACAACTTAGCTTACGTGCAAGATACCTTGCTCTTAAGATGAAATCATTACACTAAAAATATATTCTAACGTCCCGAAGAAGCTAAAAAAAAAACAACAAAGCAATATACAGGAAAATACATATTGATACTCATTTCTCTTGCATTGAAAGAAAATTTCTTTGAAAAAATTGGTATAAAAAGGTCTGAAAAAGTTAATTTTGTGCTATAATGACTTTGAACTTTTCAATCGAAGCTTTAAGTATAAGGAAAAATAAGTAATTAGTAAATGATATGATCGTGGTAACGAAAAATAACAAAAATAAATAGCTAATAATTTTAAACAAATTCTTTTTTTTTTTCGTTTATAGAAACACCAAGTTCTTAAATAAATAGTTTCTCTTTTCTTCTTACTTTCTCAGAGGAAACTTCAGTAAACGATGTTATGACAGACGGTGATGTAGTCACGGGTATTCTGTTACTGGACAGGGGGCCATCATGGATGCTTTTCAATTGCTTTTCAGCAAAAGGACCTGTATTATCACAATACCTCTTCACAAGAGACGTACCATCTAATGTATCTACACAGATGGAACTTAGAGATACAAACGGATGTAAAATTAGCGAACCTGTTTTTTCATCAAATGAATACTCCTACATTATTGACATCGAGGCTTCCTGTAGCTTCCCTCTCAAACAAGACAATGCTCTCTTATCTTTGGACGGAGCAGTTCTAAACAACGGCAATATATCATATTACATTCATGAGGATACCTTCAATGCAACAAGGACATATAAAAATGGAGTTGCAAAAGTACGATTTGCTGTTTCAAATCATATACCTCAGAATACTAGATACGTTCCATGGTTCACTCTGCAGCTGAAAGATAAGGGAGGCGAAGAACCTTTGAGGTTTTACAAGCACATGTATCTGTCAAATAAGGCATTGGACGGGACGAGTCCAGTCATACCTAAAGGTACTGTAGCCATCGCTATTCATCCATCAGAGGAAGAAACCATATATGTTCAAAGGGGATCAAAGACAAAGGTGATTTGTGAAGCATATGGTAATCCTAAACCTTTGATTGAATGGAACAAGAGCGGACAACTTGTAACAGGCGAAAAAAATCTCGCAAATTTTGATTGGGACCCGTTCTACGAATATGAGGTAAGGCCAGATTTAAGAGCACAATGATAAGCTATACACTTAAAACCTAATTGACCCTTCCAAACGCGGGAAAAAAATTGAGAAATTCCATGACGTCACAATGCAATTTCGATGTTTGACCGAGGTTCGAAGCTTGTTTGTCCGAGGTAAACACATGGTAAAAGCATTGTGACGTCACGAAATTTTGCATTTTTTTTCCTGCAATCGGAAGGGTCAATTGTATTATCTTAGTAAGGATTGTTGCTTAGGGCCCCTTTTATTGATTATTTTGTTGATGATGCAAAGACAAAGACAAATATTTGTTATTGTATCGATCAGAGTCATTAATTATTTCAGTAACTTTTAAAAATGACTATACTAATCTAAATTTATAAACAAATACCTGACTTAAATAATTCCATTGTATAAGCTTCCTATTGAAATAACCTTTGTCTTGTTAAACTTATTCTTGATAGTTCTTAAGATTTTATGACTTTGCGATTCCTCATAATTTCATTCATCCATGTGAGAACAATTATCAACCAAATGATAAAAAAATCCTCCGTTAGCAAAATTTTCCGCTCAATATTTGCAATATATCGAATTTCTTTCATCTTACTGGTTTCTAAAGGAGTTTGAATCGTCGATAGAATATCAATCTTGCTAATTTTATTAACTTGAAACGAAAATCGAAGCAAAATCACGATGGCGTCAGAGAAAAATGCAGTACTTCAGCAATTGCGAATAGGTTTTCGCATCCGCCGAATTACATCCACATGGTACACGTGTCTTTCAACAAAACTTACAACGTAAAATAAAAGAGAACGAATTTGCATCATTTTAGTGTACGTTTAAGCGAACAACATTCGGTATTAAGGCCAGACATAAAATATTTTATGTTTGCTGCTAATTTTCTGAATCATCGAATTTGTGCAGTATACAGGGATATAGTCATTATCCATATTTGTCATTTACAATCCTGATGCGTTTTCCTCATATGAAGATACCAAGCCAAGTGTTGCTTTATTTCCCGGTAAACGCAAGAGCCTATCACGTGACTTTAGAACTTACACGGATGAATTACTGAAAAAATGTCCATTTCATTTCTTTGCTTTAACACAGATTCAAAACATGTATCCATTATCAAACGATGCCGTCTACCCCCAGTGATTAAATTTGTCAAAATCTAGGTCACCCACATGTACACTTCCAAGAAGTGTGACGTAGTAGTCGATCAAGCGTCAGTAGAAGTGGTTCAAGGACGAAATGAATATTGCTGTCTGCAGAACGATGACAAATTCAGGCATTAGTGGTTCAAATATTCAGTATTTAGGATGAGGATTTTATTCACTTGTGTCATTTATCAACAACGAAATTTCTTTGCTTCTTTTTTGGAATCATAATATCAGAAATATTCAAAGTATCAGCGAATCTTGAGCCGTGATGTTAGGGTAAGTAATGAAAATATCGAAAGTTTTCGCGTAGTCCACGGCTGTACTCGACTTTTGCATTATTCTAATTACTTCCAGAAGAAACAGGGTGATTTTACAGAAGTTTGTATAATAATACCTATTGATTTCATAGGTCTAAACAGTTTAATTATGTCTGAATTATGTTTGACAAAATCACGAAATTTCACGATTCAATTTATTTGTTATTCTATATATATGAAAATGTTCAAAATACAGCCAAAGGACAAAATTCAGTTTCTCGTTTGTCAATAACGTTTCCGTACAGAAGGTACTACTTCGACTCTTGCGGAAAAAAGATGGTTGTTTGCTGTTACGTCAAGTGACGTTCTCCCTCCGCAATGATATTTCGAAGGTAAAGATACGGGATAAAAAATTGGCAGAAATAACCTAACTAACAAGTAAAATGTAAATATAAAGATTATTTTTTCAGCTTTTGTGCTTTATGGGTGTTTATTGGCAGTACGGTATGGAAACAATTCATGAAAAGCACGTCGTGTTTTACATATTTACTAAAGCTGAAAAACAATCCTTAAATGTTAGTACCCCTGACCTTGAGACCAAATAGGTATCGTCCTCTGGCTCTGGTGTTCATTTCAAAATCTTTTCAAAATCTTACCCAAAAAAATTTGCAAAATCTTGCCAAAAAAAAAAGGATTTTGCAATGAACGCCAGAGAAGCAAGGATTGATTTTACTTAGAATTGTTATAAATCGTCTTTTTTTTCCACGTGATAAATACCAAGAAGCCGAAATTTTGTGTATTTGTGTGTTTGTGTTTTTATTTGTTATCATCCCTTCCCTCTGGAAGAAATATTTCAATCATTTGTGTTTTATATTTATATATCAACAAACGTATGTTTGGACAGAATGTAATTAATCGATAATAATAATTATCATTCATTATGCATGTTGGGAAATTAATGTAAAATTTAGGAAAAAAGACTTTTTTAACATTATTACTCAGATTTCTCTTTTTTGTGTATTTCAGTCACTAGTTATTAAAGATATGGATGATTCGAAAGATGGAAAGTACTCTTGTAAAGCTCAGTCTCAAGGGGCAACTGTGACAAAATCGATTATAATCAAAGTTTGTGACCCAGCAACAGTTACGTTTTCAACAACTCAGGATGAAAGTTATGTAAGCCATACCTTTGGTTATATTAATGAAAGTTTCAATTTAATAGTCATTGATAAAAAATTGTTCTTCAAAATCAAATCCATAGATCATATATGTCCTCCAATTTGGCATGAACTAGTTTATAATAATTATTAATTACCTATACTAGTACAATATAACACAACAGAATGGAGTTGAGAGATGCTTTATATTCGAATTATAAAAATAATTCGTATAATGTGTTCAAAGAAATAATCCTCCTTCTTTCTTTAAGGTCAACGCAACGCTATCCGCAACGCAAGATGACTCGAATAAGGTATTTAGTGCTGACTGTTACAAAGGAAGAAGAGCAACCAATGATGCCTGGATAAATGATTATGATCCATATGTGACCATAACTAGATCAGAGGATGACCTTTCATGGGAGCAGACTTACTCGTGGACTGATAAAGGAGATGTGCCCAACGAGATGTATTGTGAAATCAGGGCCAAATGCGTTATCTTACCGATGATCTTCCATTTGAACGTATGAAATGGTTAAACACGTAGAAGAAAATTGTAAATTACTTGTTACTCTAGAAATATGTCTAACTATTCAATTTTCTCAAATACATGTTCTTATAGCATCTCCAATATGTCACTATGGCAAATTAAATCGTAAATTTCGATTTCTACCTATACGTTTTTGTCAGAAGTTGCTTTCATTAGCATGAGATAAAATCACCAAGAGTAAAAATGCTGGTTATTTTTCAAATGAAAGTGATATAAGGAATCTTTTTTTTTTTCATATGACATTAATATACCAATATTGGTGATGAGAATTTAAAACTAGTATTCGAAACACGTGTCTGGTGAATGAACATTCGTTTGAAATTTTCTTCGAGAAGGTATAGAGTTGGAATCCTTCCGAATTAATATTGTAAACACTTATCTCATGTTGTAGTGTGGAGCAGTTAAAATCTTTTCTCGTGAATTGAAGTTTTGTCAAGTGTATTAATTACCTCTTACCAGTTCTGTCGCCTGAAGATAGCTTTGTTTTGACCCTTATCATTGTGACATCATATTTTTGTTTTAATATTTCGGAAACTTGCCATTTCACCGAAACATGTCATCGAAATTAAAGAAGGTTAACATCTTAGCACCATTCCTCCAATGCTATTGTGAACATAGATTTTATTTGGATATGCTACTGAATTGACTCTACAGGTAATTTGGAGCCGCGCACTCACTATAAAGTAAACGCAGAAATTTAAATTCTAAAAATAACATCAGAGGGCACTAGTGATATTATTTCGGCTGCTTATGAAAAGACTTTGGCTGGAAGCATTACTTATGAAAATTGAATATTCGAAACACGTCTTTGGTGCATGAAAATTGGTTTGAAATTGTCTTCCAGAAGGTTTAGAGTTTGAATACATGTTAACATCAAAGAAGTACCTAACAGTTAATCAGTATCAAAGTCGGGAAGGCAAGGCAAACCCTTCCGCATTATTTGACAGAACTATAAATAATATAGCTTGTGCACATGTATCAGTTATTAACATACACAAAGTACATTTAAAAGTCGAGAAGGCAAGGCAAACCCTTCCGCATTATTTGACAGAACTATAAATAATATAGCTTGTGCACATGTATCAGTTATTAACATACACAAAGTACATCTAAAAGTCGAGAAGGCAAGGCAAACCCTTCCGCATTATTTGACAGAACTATAAATAATATAGCTTGTGCACATGTATCAGTTATTAACATACACAAAGTACATCTAAAAGTCGAGAAGGCAAGGCAAACCCTTCCGCATTATTTGACAGAACTATAAATAGTATAGCTTGTGCACATGTATCAGTTATTAACATACACAAAGTACATCTAAAAGTCGAGAAGGCAAGGCAAACCCTTCCGCATTATTTGACAGAACTATAAATAATATAGCTTGTGCACATGTATCAGTTATTAACATACACAAAGTACATCTAAAAGTCGAGAAGGCAAGGCAAACCCTTCCGCATTATTTGACAGAACTATAAATAATATAGCTTGTGCACATGTATCAGTTATTAACATACACAAAGTACATCTAAAAGTCGAGAAGGCAAGGCAAACCCTTCCGCATTATTTGACAGAACTATAAATAATATAGCTTGTGCACATGTATCAGTTATTAACATACACAAAGTACATCTAAAAGTCGAGAAGGCAAGGCAAACCCTTCCGCATTATTTGACAGAACTATAAATAATATAGCTTGTGCACATGTATCAGTTATTAACATACACAAAGTACATCTAAAAGTCGAGAAGGCAAGGCAAACCCTTCCGCATTATTTGACAGAACTATAAATAATATAGCTTGTGCACATGTATCAGTTATTAACATAAACAAAGTACATAGTCTAAATGTCGAGAAGGCAAGGCAAACCCTTCCGCATTATTTGACAGAACTATAAATAATATAGCTTGTGCACATGTATCAGTTATTAACATAAACAAAGTACATAGTCTAAATGTCGAGAAGGCAAGGTAAATTCGTGAGAATTCCTATAGGAACTGTTGCGAACCCCGGAATTAACAATATTCCGAAGTGAGACCAGTTGCCCGGGGAGAGTCAGCGTCTCCTGATTGCATGCAACACCTGTCGTAACAGCTCCATGGAAACCTGTCAAATTCGGTGCTTTCTCGATATACATTTTGATGTATATATCAGGTAAGTATGTCTTGCTTGGTGATTATGACAGCCATTCAATCACAATAAAGAATGTCACTGATCATTCTGGAAAAGGGGTTCTGATATGCTTTTATATCCCCGTAGCGACCGAAGAATTTCCTAAATGATGATTTTAGCCGTTGTGTAATATAACCTTGAACAAGTCCTATTTCCTACTCCTTGACCGCATTTACACGAATATCTTACATGAGTTAAAGAAGATCCTGACAACAATACCAACATTACTCACAATAGAAAAGGAACTGAGTATCGACCGACCAACAGAAAGCTATAGGTGGGACCAGATACCCAGGAGGAGTATGCATCCCTATTTGGCTGGACGCACCCGTGTCGATGTCCACACACGAGACCGAAAACAATTTCTAAAATACATGCACTGTCTGAAGTTACGTCTATATAGAAAGTGCTATGGCGACCATGTCAGAGGAAATATTCAAACCCCTCGCAGGGACATTTTTACGAGCTACATACCGCAAAGAGTATTAATGTGACACAAATGAGTTTAAGAAGTTTCTAACGACCATCCAAACAGCACTCAAAATAGAGCAAAAATTGAGCATCGACGTGAGAGGTGGGACAAGGTGCCTATGAGGATGACCTGTTATGCCCGTGAGATATTCTGAATAATTCAAAGTGTTTGACATTTTGTCTTTATATGACTTAAAGAAGATCCTGACGACAATCTCAACAGCACTCACAATAGAGCACCAAATTAAAGATGCAATTGCTCTAGTAGGGATGAGTCGGAAATAAGGCAGAATTCCGACTAACGTAACGGCTCAGATGACAAATATGGACAATGACCATATCCCCGCATACAGCACAAAATCGATAATTCAAAAATCAGAAACCGAAGGCATACAAAACCAGGACAAAACAGGAACCAAAGCAAACAAACAAAAACCTCCACCATATGAAAAGAAGCGAACTCCCGACATGGGAGTGAGACCAGTTAAAGTGTTACCGGTGCGATTATGCGGATCATATCACAATAGTCCATTTTGCAAAAGATATTTATGACCGTTTTAACCTTTATTTCATATACATAGACACAGTACATCACACCATTTGGCGAAATGTCGATTTGTAACGTCATATTTGAACACAGTGATTTCATTTCTTCTCATTTTTCCCACTTTGACGTCAAAATGGAAATATCGGCAAATTGTGTGATATCTGGTGTCTGTCCGCCCAATTAATATAGTGGAAGAACAAGGCAGTAAAACTTCTAAGGGAGTAACAAATAAGGTAAAAGTTCGAAGGGCCAGTAAAGTGATAGTGAACATTAGCACCAGCAGCTAGCGTCAAACAGCGAACTACCGAGGCGGTAGGCCGTGCTTCGGTCAGTGTTCACGAGAGGCCTAGAACAGGAACATGATACATATATAGTCACTTTCCAAACTACAAAATTCGAATAATTACTCGCCTTTTCAAGATTGATTTAATGCGGGATCTATATATTTTTAAAATTCATTATTAGATATATATTTTCGTTTAAGTGAATGAGCTGAAACGTCTGAAAAATCTTAGGTGTAATATTCTTATAATTAAAGATGAAAAGATAAGAAAGCAACGCAGTTGAAGAAATTAAACCAAATTTATCTCAAACAGAGGCGACGAATCCTGATTAAAATATCATGGTTGAATTTAAAAAAGTAGAAAGGAGGGGATCTCCAATAACATAAAACAACACTCGGATACATTGATCACAGCAAAACACCAAACCAATACATGCAAATACTCAGAGTTGACATGCAGCGGAAGAGCGCAGAACAGACAAGAAACTCCGAAAACAACACAGAATAATCAAACACAAACAAACCACATATAAACCAACGGGATTAATTGGGAACCGGTGCCGACTTACGAAAGTCATTTGCTAGTCCAGTAACAAATGGTGTAGTTATCCAGATTAAATGCAGAAAACCCTCCCACTTGTCCGGATACCAAAAAGCGTCAAAAGAGCGCACGAAAGTGGGGTAAAATAACCTCCTCACGGTAAGATAACCATACAAACAAGACAGCATGACGCACGGGCCGAACAACACACATTTGGATTAGTAAATAGATATACACATAGAGGGCGTAGCGAGCTCATGCATGTGATCAATCGAGGAGTCCGACTGACATTCAGAGAGGACTGGTGGTCAGGCCATTTCTTCTTTGTCATCGAGTCCTGTCGTAACAGGCAGCAGAATTCAATTCTTAGCTAAACGTTGATACCAATCTCCTACGCATGTGTCCGATTTCTGTTCCGCATTCCTTCACTTTGAAATCTACCTCTGCCACCATCGCCTATTGTTTGTCTGCAAGATTCTTGCAGACTTGAACTGGGGCTTCAAATTTGTATATAAAGTTTTGCAAGTATTTACCATCAGGTTTGACTACATTTATGAGGTATGCAGTGTTCATGCAATGCCATTATTTCGATGCAATACGATGCAAGATCAATGATTCTTTCTTCATTCGTACGTTGCCAATATAATTAGCTGAGCGAGAAGTCTCCAATAAAAATTAAAAAAATCAAGGTATAAATCGAAACCTACCGTCTTTAGAAGTGAGTCTTGTGATATTTTCTACATCAAGATAAGAATCGTATCCTTCATTGCCTATAATCGCCCCTAAACACTCAAAGAAGTAATCTGTGTGCCTCTGCCTTTAAATCTTTTGTACTGAAATCCGAATGACATCACTGTGACGACATACAGTACTTGCGAGACTTCTCGGGCTTTATCATTGCGTGAAATGGCAGAGGAAAATAGCGATGACGGCAAGGTTATATTTCAAGCCTGTGCCGTCTATGACCTTGTTGATAGTCGCGTTGATAGAAGACTGTAGATGGCTCAAGTGCCATTAACTAAGTCTCCGTCTTGTGATGTACGGGTCATATACATGTATTAATTCAAAGCTCCATTCGCAATTTTGATATTTAGGTAAAAAATAAAACTGGTGTTTCTGCATTTGTACAATTTGTCCTGTTCCGTGTTACATTCTTATGTTTTCAAAAACAGGATTATGGATAATGAGAATATCACCCGAGTATCAAGAAGAAATGAGGGGATCGTCATTAAAAAAAACACCAAAGCAACCATTGCCAAACACATAGTGTCGACAGGCACATCAAGAGACGCAAAGGGACACAGAACACTAGAAAGAACAGAGAAAGGTCAAAGACGAAATGACCATACAGAAACCAACAAGACAAATTGTCAACCTGTGTCCACGTAGGACGTCTATCTGCAAGTTGAGTGGCTATACGGATTACGCGCAAACAATGTTCCAACTTTTTCGGTTACCGATTGGTCTTGAATAACGCAAAATAGTGGTGTAAAATAGCCTCAACACTGTAAGATGACCATACAAGCGATAATGGATTTGTAAATTGATATGAAACAAGAGGGTATACGAAATACAGACTGTGCTCTGCCAGCTGTACCAAGGTAAAACATGTCATCACCCGGGGTTTCCGACTAACATTCAGATTTGGCATGTGATCGGACCCTGCTTTCTTTAAAGAAGTTTGGAGAGTGTCCCTCATGGATTACCGTCGTCTCAATCAGTCAGAGTGCAATTAATAGTGACATTGAAACATTTCAGATCATCCTGTCTTCTTTCCTTTTGACGATTTTGCATAGATTCGTGTTCATAAGTGTATGTAATGAATCTGCATTAAGATGCACACAGTTAGGGATCCCTAAAACCTGATTGTAGAGGTTCTCGCAAAATCTAACATAAATATTATTAATGAAGAGGGACAAGGTACTATACAGGATGAAGGGAGGGGATCTCCAATAACACCTAGTTGCAGCAACAACAGCAACCTCCCAAAACACCCACTGTAAAACACAAAAAAGACACGCACAGAAAGAGACGCAGTAGTACAGGGAACGCCAAATCACAGAAAAACATAAAACACAAATGACTACACATAAACAGGTCACTAAATGTCCATGATTTGTTGATTAGTGGTCTGCAGCGGAAAACAGACCCTTTTTATCCAGACGTACAAATACAAGTTTCCCCTCTCGATTAAAGAATCTAAGACCTTTAATGAGATTAGACCATGTGTAATTAATTTTATCGCAAGGAAATGAGGTGTACGTATTATAAGGTGTTTGAAGAATCGAATTGGCTTGGAAACGTCTATATTTCATATTGTCAATCACATCTCCTGAGGTTCTAATAAAGCATGATAATTTCACATTATTCCTGTCTAGAACAATTTCACAATATCAATGTGTCCCATTATCACAGCGAGTGCTGGCATCAGATTTCTGGCTATAATTATAGTAGAACAGTTGCTATAAATAGAAATGTTTTGCAATTTGTAAGGATACTTGGTAATATTGGTATTTGACATATTATAGGGATCTCCAATTTAGAAATCAAAACATTGAATGAAGAAAGTTCACTGTTATATTGGTTCAAAATGTTAGGGACACTTCCCTTGCTTTCAATATACGTATTTGTAGACGAAAGTTTCGATTTTACAGTTTGTTCTGAAATAACAATCTCAAATAAATTTGGTGCTGTTGTCTGCTGTATCTGTAGGTGTAGTTTCCTTGGATATTTTAATTTTGGAATTGAAATATCTTTATGATTTTGAACGTGGAACGTGGATTCGAATATCGGTTATATCCAAAATGAGGTATTTCCAGTTGTTACTGGAATGCCATTGGATACCTTTTGCTAGAGTTATATGAGGTTTCCTCCAAAGCTTCGCGATATTTAGTAAAATAAATCTTTTCTATGCTGTAAATTAATCTGTTTTAATTGATGCTATTGAATTTGAATTGTTTAACATTGGATGTCATTCTATACTTAGGTCTTTTTTTTTGGGGGGGGGGGGGGAGAGAGAAGACCACAGAGCTGCATGACTTGGAAAATGGATTAGCCACCTGTAACAATATGACCATCTGTGTTATAAAGATGTTCTGAATTTGCACATTTTCAAGAAGCAGGTTTTAGGATCTGATGTAACTTTATGGTTAAAACGATAGTAGGTTCCTTGTACTTTTAAATTCTCAACCACACCATTTGCTAATATGAGATGGCCGTCCAGGGTCGGTGCCGGGTACACATTGGTCTCCTTATTTTTATGTGGTGTCATCATTGTTTGATGTTTCTGTGCGTCTGTTGCGATTGTTTTGTGTGTTGCGCTGGTGAATATTGTTGTCTTTATGCGATTTGGGGTTTGTATGATGTCATTTGTGTGTCGCTTGGTGGATGCAGGGTGGTCGTGCTCGAGATCTTCCCTTTTCCTTAAACTCATAAAACCTTTTGGCCATATTCACTAGTACGAGTTTCATTAAGAGAAATAGGTGATAAAAGCAAATTAAGGGTAATTTTTGTATGCATTTGGAATTAAAGCAAAACAAACTTAATTTCACAGTTACTCACATATCGCATTCAATGATCCATGATGATGAATAGTGTCCGCTTTACTCCAGGTGAAAATTTGATTTGCATGAAATTATGACAATCTGAATGTAACTTAATGACCATCAAATTGTAACTTTTACAGTAGCATCATCATTTCATGTCTAGATGCCATACCGATCATGACGCGTTTACAGTTTTTGTTTGTATTTGCTACCATTTGTTCACAATTGTTTATTATAGCTGTTTTTGGAAAGGGACTTTGGAACGAAGGAGGAGAAAAGGTTTGTTTCGGATTCGAAATGATTCCGATTTGTTATTTTGAAGAGGCAACATAAAAGATTTAGTAAAATTTACTTCAAGATGTATGAAAAATGAACATTAGAAGTGATTTTTCACATATGCATCGTCCTATCCAATTTGTGGTTTATTTATAAACAAATTATATTTTTCTTCAAATCAGAACAAACTTTCTTGATGAGTGTCACTAACGGTAGACAAGGAGTTCCCGAAGGCAAATGTAGCCAAGTTCGATCAACGTCGGTTGATCGTCTGTCTTTTCAACGCATTGGAAAATTTCTGTTTTCAAAAAATCTTTACATTTCTAAAACATGGGGTCTGTAGAATCATATTCCACCAATCCTGCTACGTCTTTCGGTTATTTTTGTACATAATAATTTTCACACTCTTTGGCAATATTACATTGTTTAGATTGAGGATCACTGACGAGGGTTAAGTACCCAAAACGTGCATGTCTGGTCCATGCTGCAAATCGATCTGTATCTAAATGATGTTATTGAATTTAAAGACGTTTAACATTGATTGTTATGCAAACATTAAGACTTTCAGAAGCGTGTTAAAAATGCTTCAGAATGTTATAAGTATTCTAAGGCGTTCATATGATTTAAATATACACGTCATTGTTTGTAGTCAAATTTCGATGACATAATTCCGTTATGTGTAAGACCAGGTAAAAGTTTAGGTAAAGCATTTGCGTTGGTTGTAACTTGCCCCACTTGGATCATTTGAATTTGCTTGAAATGAATGTCAAAACTCATGAGAAATCGATAAGGTTAAAGTTCGAATCTTCCAATCATAATTGCGAGAAATCAGAGTCTGATCAATGGGGGTTTTGTTTTCGTCACATGATGAGATGACTTAATTTCCTCAAAGATCACCTTTGATCTTACAAGGCAAATTTTGCCTCACATGAATTCCATATGAATGAGTATCATGTAAATCTCACATAACAGTTCATGTGAAATTCCTATAAAATTCACATAAGATTTTTTTTAATATGTAAGATGAAATCTACATAACATTTTACTTCAAATGAATTTCACAGGAATTTTTCAATCTTGTTTTCAGAATAGCGGCAGTGATGTTACTGGATACGTTCTTTTTAAAGCTCAACTACAGTACGCTTCTGTAGCCATACAAAACAATGGAATGGTTCAATACCTAATAAAAGTTGTGGACGCGGATGAAACAGAGTGCTTCTTCAATTTTCCCAATCTTGAAGGTATACTGATTTTTAAACTAGAATGATAATTTCATATACGATGTATGAGATCGATTTAGACAGTTTATCGCTATTTACAAGTTGATTTGATAGGAAAATCGCTAAGGAGGAATAAAAGGGTCGTGTAAAAGAGAAAGTTGTTCAAACGGATCACATTAAGATAGGTTTGACTATACTTATATCAAAAGCAATAAAAAGTGTCCCTTATATTTTGAGCAAACTTAACAGTGAACTTTCTTCATTCACCATCCCGATATCTATATTGGATCTTCCTACATGTACAATATACTGCATACCAAAAACTTCATAAGTTTCCTTATAAATTTCGATATATTGCTAATTGTAGCAAATGTTCAACTACAATTTTATCTAGATATTTCTCATCAGCACTCATTGCAATAAAGGGGTACGTTGAAAAATATCGGGAAACTGCTCTTAACAGCAATAATGTAAACTTATAATGGTCTATTTCAATAAATTCAGGGGATTTTGATTAACAAAATCAAATCTAGAAATGTTCAAACCAATTCTATTTCTTCTTGAAGCATGACTGATTAGAATTCAATATTCGAAACACGCGTCTGGTGCATGAAAATTGGTTTGAAAATTTCTTCAAGAAGGTATAGAGTTGGAACACTTCCGTATTATTCATACGACTTTTCTTATATGTTCACCACGCTTCCTCATGTTGAGGTATTTACACCAGGGAAGACGTACCAACAGGGAAGACGTACCAACAGGGAAGACGTACCAACAGGGAAGACGTACCAACATTTGTTCAGGACTCAAAGATCCAGGGACATCCAGTATGACATTATTATAATTGTAGTAAATACAATATTACAAAAAGCAAGTTTTTCTTAAACAGAAAAACTAATAAATACTGGTTTAATTAAATTGTTTTTTCAATTATAGAAACACTCAGTTCTTTATATTGTTTGTTTTTATTTTCTTAGAAGAAACATCTGTGAATAACGTGATGAGAAACAGTGATGTAGTCATAGGAATCCTGTTACTTGAAAGAAGATCATCTTGGGTACTGTTTATTTGTTTTTCCCCGAGAGGGCCTGTTCTATCACAGTACCTCTTCACTGGAGACCCTCCGATTGGTGTATCTACACTGATGGATCTAAAAGATGAAAACGGATGTAAAATTGTCGAACCTGTGTTTTCTTCAAATGAGAACTATTTCATTGTCGATACCCAGGCTTCATGCAGCTTTTCTCTCAAAGAAGACAGTGCCCTACTGACTATGTATGCAGCAATTCTAAACAATGGCAGCGTATCGTATTACAATGACGAGGGCACATTTAATGCAACGAGGACATATGAAAATGGAGTTGTAAAGGCAAGATTTGCTGTGTCAAAATATATCCCTCCGAATACCAGATACGTCCCATGGTTTACTCTAGAGTTTAGAGAAAAGGGAGGGGAGGAAGCTTTGAGGTCCTACAAGCACATATATCTGTCAAACAAAGCATTGGATGGGACGAGTCCTGTCATCCCTAGAGACACTGTAGCCATCGCTATTCATCCATCAGAAAAGGAAACTATCTATGTCCGAAGGGGAACAAAGACAAGAGTGACATGTGAAGCATACGGAAATCCTAAACCACACATTGAATGGAACAAAGATGGACAAATCCTTATAGGGGAAAAGGATCTTGCTGACATTGATTGGGACCCGTTCTATGAATATAAGGTAAGATCAGGGATTTCAACGCTATGGTAAATTACTAATAGAGAAACATTCGCTAATCAAACAAATCCTATACTTTACTTTATAATAATTGAGAAAAAAGGTTGTGTAAGCCTGTTTTGTTTTGGGGGAAGAAAGCTTCGAAAAAACAGCGAAAAATGCTTGTAAGGTCAAATAACTATATCAATCATTATACATTTTATTTTCTAAGTCCCCTACCGGCAACACCGAAGGGAACTCTTTTTTTTGCAACGGAAAGAGATATTCAGGTGAAATTTGATACACAGCTTGGTCTTGGATAATTACAGAGCAAGTTTTACTTTTGTCACGCTTGACTGTTTTTTCGAGGAGCTATGCCCCTGGATGACTTGCGAAATTCAGTTTTAGTCAGTTTTCCGGACTTTTCCCAGCAGACATTTCAACGTTGCTTCAACATTGAAATAACGTCAGTACAAAACGTTGAAATGACGTCGAGATTTGATTGGATTTGAAAGTTGAAACAACGTTGAGTCTACAACGTTACATCAACGTTGATCAGTTGACGTTGATACAACGTAACATTGCATCGTTGAAATAACGTTATATTTTCGACATTTAAGCAACGTTGAATATGGATTGTGTATGGATGTTGAAACAACGTTTCACAACAACGTTGATTTAAAGTAAACGGCCATGACTTGAGCATCCTGTATGGAAGCTAAGACAAACTGCGTGAAAATGAGATCTATATAAACTTCCAAAAAAACTGACGTTGAAACGCCGAACACCGATAAACACATAATTTAAATTTTTAACTTTCCTAATTTTAACACGTTCAGTAAAGTTCCACATTTAGAGACAAGAATCAAAGTCCATCAGACAGAAAATGGAATAAATATGATATCCGTGTATGACGCTGTTAATCTCAAATTTCTGCCATGAATTATCATTTAATCATTCCAGTTTTATCCTTGTCCCTGTCTGCTTCTGAAAACAGGGAAAATGAAATCAGTATCAATAAAAGAAAAAAAACTTTTATCGAATTGTTATCGTAAATAACCGCGGTAACTGGTCAGATTGAAAGTTGTTTAAAATGGTTTATGAAATTTCAAGAAAATAAGTACCTTTTACTTACGTTTTTTTGTAAATTCTCTTTGAATCAAATGTCAAATTATTCTGAACGTGCCTTCTTGTATGAGCAGCACACTTGTGTACTGATTTTGAATCTAGAGTGACGCGGAAATGGTAATTAATTCAAATGGGAAGGTCAGCACGGAAACTGGTCAGATTCTCAGCAGGCGATAACTGACCTACATTATTTATTAGATTTTATCTCGCTACATGTAACATCGAACGTGTTATTATAAGCTCCACGGCCTTTCCGCAGATGTGTATAATAAGTTAACATAAATTTGTACATGTACTTTAGCAAGAAAATAATTCTGTAATTTATGTGTAAGATATAATTTTTGCTTTTCGAAAACTCTCCTTCTTCTTTTTTCTTTATAGTTCTTTTTTTTTTCTTTGCTCATTTCTCAATTCGAAAGAAAATATACATAATAAATATTAGTTTTAATCAATAATATTTTAATTAAATATTTTATTTTATAAACGATGACGTTAACTGCATAGTGCTCAATTGAATGAAGTTGAATTACCGACGTTGATATACCATTAAAACATGACGTCGGCACAACGTCGATATTTGGTTGAAAAAAAAGACCTCAAAGCTTTACAACAATGAACAGGATTGATTAATAAAAATAAGCTCAAAATGCATCGAAGATGCAAAATGCCGAGTTGCAAAACTGGAATGTAAGTATGAATATGCAGACTAACATGAAATGTGTATGGTTTGTAACAACATTTTGTGGTCCTAAATGAAAATTTCTGGATCAAGAAATGGTCTTCTCTTTATTCTATATCAGCGTGTAATATATTTTCAAGGATACAGATTTTCCTGTGCTTGATCTTTGACCTTTTGACCCAAAAATTAATGGCAAGTTTCATGATTATAGGTGCAATACAGGCTCAAAAATGGTCTGGAAACCATTTTCAATTACCTAAGTCCTGTGACCTTGATCTTTGACCCTTTGACCCCAAAATCAAAAGTGGTCATTTTCTATTCACTGGAAACAATTCTGGCAAGTAACATGATTATAGGTGCAATACAGGCTCAAATTCAGTCGGGAAACCATTTTTAATCATCTTAGTCCTGTGACCTTGACCTTTGACCTTTTAACCCCAAAATTGATAGTGGTCATCCTTGATCCATGGGAAACATTTCTGGCAAGCTTCATGATTATAATTGCAATACAGGCTGAAATATGGTCCGGACACCACTTTCAATCATCGGATCCTGTGACCTTGACCTTTGACCTTTTGACCCCAAAATCAATAGGGGTCATTCTTGATTCATGGGAATCATTATTGGCAAGTTTCATGACTTTAGGTGCAATACAGGCTAAAATATGGCCAGGAAACCATTTTCAATCATCAGAGTCCTGTGACCTTGACCTTTGACCTTTTGACCCCAAAATCAAAAGTGGTCATTTTCTATTCACAGGAAACATTTCTGGCAAGTTACATGGTTATAGGTGCAATACAGGCTGAAATATGGTCCGAAAACCAATTTCAATCAACAGAGTCCTGTGACCTTGACCTTTGACCTTTTGACCCCAAAATCAAAAGGCTTCATCCTTGATTCAAGGGAAACATTTCTGGCAAGTTTCATGATTATAGGTGCAATACAGGCTGAAATATGGTCCGGAAACCATTTTCAATCATCTGAGTCCTGTGACCTTGACCTTTGACCCCAAAATCAATAGGCCTCATCCTTGATTCAAGGGAAACATTTCTGGCAAGTTTCATGATTATAGGTGCAATACAGGCTGAAATATGGTCCGGAAACCATTTTCAATCATCTGAGTCCTGTAACCTTGACCTTTGACCTTTTGACCCCAAAATCAATAGGCCTCATCCTTGATTCAAGGGAAACATTTCTGGCAAGTTTCATGATTATAGGTGCAATACAGGCTGAAATATGGTCCGGAAACCATTTTCAATCATCTGAGTCCTGTGACCTTGACCTTTGACCTTTTGACCCCAAAATCAATAGGCCTCATCCTTGATTCAAGGGAAACATTTCTGGTAAGTTTCATGATTATAGGTGCAATACAGGCTGAAATATGGTCCGGAAACCATTTTCAATCATCTGAGTCCTGTGACCTTGACCTTTGACCTTTTGACCCCAAAATCAATAGGGCTCATCCTTGACTAATGGTGAGTAAGTGTATGAAGTTTCATTGTTATAGCCTCTTTCGTACTTGACTTATAGTCCGGAAACCAATTGTTGACGCCCTCCCGCCCGCCCGCCCGCCCAGACGCCCGCCCAACCGCCCGCCCAGACGCCCGCCCGCCCGCCCGTCTCACATCAAATTAAGAGCCGAGTTTTGCAACTCGGCTAAAAATGAGCAAAGAACATGTCAATATATTCTTCCTTCAATATACGTCCTTAAAAACGCATGGTGTCCGTCAATGTATCATAACGACTTCTCATGTTTGACATCAATATATATAACGTTTATAATTAGTTCTCGGTCATTTCATAACATACAAAAGAGAAAGAAGACACGTTGAAAAATTGTCAAATTTTAACGTTAATATAACGTTGAATAATAGTCATGAAAAATCCGACCATATTTCAACATAAAATCAAAGTTTCATCAACGTTAAAAGCAAACGTCTAAACAACGTCTATATTTCAACGTTGAAAAAACGTCGATATATGGTTGTTCAACGTCACGACTAAGATTCAACCACAATTCAACGTTGTAACAACGTTGCATGCCCACTGGGTTGTCTGCAACAGATAAAGATATTCATGTGAAATTTTTACACATCTTGGTCTTGGATAGTATCAGCAGATGTTTGACTATCGTCACGCTTGACATATATTTCTAGGACCTATGTCCCTTGATGAATTGCAAAACTCAGTTTTTGTCAATTTTCCGGACTTTTTTTCTGCACTAGATAGAGAAATTCAAATGTAATTCGCTACATATCTTGGTTTTGGATAGTTACAGAGCAAGTATTACTTTCGTCATGCTTGACCTATTTTCCGAGAAATGATGCCCCCCCCCCCCTCTTGATGATTTGAAAAATTCAGTTTGTTTTTACTTTTTCTTTTTTTTTCGCAACGGATAGAAATATCTAGGTGAAATTTGATATACAGTTTAGTCTTCCATAGTTACAGTGCAAGTTTGACTGTCGTCACGCTTGACCTATTTTTCGAGGAGATATGCCAAACGATGACTGAAAAAATTAAGCTTTTAAGTTTTCCAGATTTTTTTACTCAAGAGATAGAGATATCCAGGTGAAATTTGAAATACAGCTTGGTCTTGGATAGTTATATAGCAAGTTGGACTGTCGGCACGCTTGACCTATTTTCGAGGAGTTATGTCCCTTGCTTACTTGTCAAATTCAGTTTTTTTTCAATTTTCCGGATTTTTTTTTCTGCACTAGATAGAGATATTCAGGTGTACATTGTAATTGGCTACATACCTTGGTCTTGGATAGTTACAAAGGACGAAAAAACAGGTTTCCATACTTTGGAAACCTGGTGGAAACTACATGGAAACCCGGGGTTTCCATGTGGTTTCCACCAGGTTTCCATAATGGAAACCAGTGGTTTCCATGTGTTTGGAAAGCGCTAACCGCCCGGTTTCCACGATGGAAACCACTTGGAATCGGGTTGGAAACCTCAAGTTTCCTTTTGGTTTCCATACTTTGTAAACCTGTATAAGAGCTGGTTTCCACAATGGAAACCACTTGGAATCGGGTTGGAAACCTCAAGTTTCCTTTTAGTTTCCACATCTTGTAAGCCTGTATTAGAGCTGGTTTCCATGTTGGAAATTAGTTGGAAACTTGATGTTTCCTTTTGGTTTCCATATCTTGTAAACTGGTTTCCATATACTGTAACTGTATGAAAAAGGAAATAATTTCTCTTTATGTGTTAGTATATACAGTGAATTTGAAAGTTTTGAATCCTGCACTTTTCGTATTCCTTTATATCAGTACCAAGGCTACATGTTTATTAGCTCACCTGAGCCATAGGCTCAAAGTGAGCTATTGTCATAGCGTGGCGTCCGTCGTCTGTCGTCGTCCGTCGTCGTCGTCCGTCGTAAACTTTTCACATTTTCAACTTCTTCTTCAGAACGGCTGAAGGGATTTTGATGAAACTTGGTAGGTTTGAAGTACTCATGGTCCCCTACAAGTGTTGTTGTTTTTCGTCCGGATCTTTCAACAGGTGGCGCCACCACAGCCAAAAGTAGGTCACGGGGGGTACCCTCCTTTGACAAACTTCTTCTTCAGAACCGAAGCATGTATCGACAAACCGAAAGCATCAGGATGATCTAGAGAGATGTCTTAAGAAGTGTTGTTATTTTTGGTTCCACTTTGAAGTCAAATTTTTGACGCGTTTTTGACGTCTTTTCGGACTTAGTCAGAAATGCACATTTTTGCACTATTTCTTTAAACAACTCAATAAGTGTATGATTTTACACACTCATTTACTACATATTTATCATAGTTAACTTACTTAATGCTTTGATATGTATTTTATGCTTAAATTTTATTTTTTTGATTTTTTATGAATTTTTTTCTTATGTAAAAAGGAAGGGGGGTGATTTTCATACATTTTCTGCTTCTTTTCTATAACCACTCTTCAAATTGTCATGACAATTTGTAGGTATGAGGTACTCATGCATGGTACCCTACAAGTGAAAGAATTTTGTCAAGATATCCACTTTTGGATTTTTAAGAAATATTTTTTAAGATTGTACATAGGTATAATGTATGTTTTCCATGCCCAATGGACCCATTGGGAGTGGCTTCAAACCCCGGCGGGACCCCAACAAAATTTTTGTCCCCTTTTTAGCTCACCTGAGCCATAGGCTCAAAGTGAGCTATTGTCATAGCGTGGCGTCCGTCGTCTGTCGTCGTCCGTCGTCGTCGTCCGTCGTAAACTTTTCACATTTTCAACTTCTTCTTCAGAACGGCTGAAGGGATTTTGATGAAACTTGGTAGGTTTGAAGTACTCATGGTCCCCTACAAGTGTTGTTGTTTTTCGTCCGGATCTTTCAACAGGTGGCGCCACCACAGCCAAAAGTAGGTCACGGGGGGTACCCTCCTTTGACAAACTTCTTCTTCAGAACCGAAGCATGTATCGACAAACCGAAAGCATCAAGATGATCTAGAGAGATGTCTTAAGAAGTGTTGTTATTTTTGGTTCCACTTCGAAGTCAAATTATTGACGCGTTTTTGACGTCTTTTCGGACTTAGTCAGAAATGCACATTTTTGCACTATTTCTTTAAATAACTCAATAAGTGTATGATTTTACACACTCATTTACTACATATTTATCATAGTTAACTTACTTAATGCTTTGATATGTATTTTATGCTTAAATTTTATTTTTTTGATTTTTTATGATTTTTTTTCTTATGTAAAAAGGAAGGGGGGGGGGGTGATTTTCATACATTTTCTGCTTCTTTTCTATAACCACTCTTCAGATTGTCATGACAATTTGTAGGTATGAGGTACTCATGCATGGTACCCTACAAGTGAAAGAATTTTGTCAAGATATCCACTTTTGGATTTTTAAGGAATATTTTTTAAGATTGTACATAGGTATAATGTATGTTTTCCATGCCCAATGGACCCATGGGGAGTGGCTTCAAACCCCGGCGGGACCCCAACAAATTTTTTCCCCTTTTTAGCTCACCTGAGCCATAGGCTCAAAGTGAGCTATTGTCATAGCGTGGCGTCCGTCGTCTTCCGTCGTCGTCGTCCGTCGTCGTCCGTCGTCGTCCGTCGTAAAATTTTCACATTTTCAACTTCTTCTTCAGAACGGCTGAAGGGATTTTGATGAAACTTGGTAGGTTTGAAGTACTCATGGTCCCCTACAAGTGTTGTAATTTTTCGTCCGGATCTTTCAACAGGTGGCGCCACCACAGCCAAAAGTAGGTCACGGGGGGTACCCTCCTTTGACAAACTTCTTCTTCAGAACCGAAGCATGTATCGACAAACCGAAAGCATCAGGATGATCTAGAGAGATGTCTTAAGAAGTGTTGTTATTTTTGGTTCCACTTCGAAGTCAAATTTTTGACACGTTTTTGACGTCTTTTCGGACTTAGTCAGAAATGCACATTTTTGCACTATTTCTTTAAATAACTCAATAAGTGTATGATTTTACACACTCATTTACTACATATTTATCATAGTTAACTTACTTAATGCTTTGATATGTATTTTATGCTTAAATTTTATTTTTTTGATTTTTTATGAATTTTTTTCTTATGTAAAAAGGAAGGGGGGGGGGGGTGATTTTCATACATTTTCTGCTTCTTTTCTATAACCACTCTTCAGATTGTCATGACAATTTGTAGGTATGAGGTACTCATGCATGGTACCCTACAAGTGAAAGAATTTTGTCAAGATATCCACTTTTGGATTTTTAAGGAATATTTTTTAAGATTGTACATAGGTATAATGTATGTTTTCCATGCCCAATGGACCCATGGGGAGTGGCTTCAAACCCCGGCGGGACCCCAACAAAATTTTTTCCCCTTTTTAGCTCACCTGAGCCATAGGCTCAAAGTGAGCTATTGTCATAGCGTGGCGTCCGTCGTCCGTCGTCGTCCGTCGTCGTCGTCCGTCGTCGTCCGTCGTAAACTTTTCACATTTTCAACTTCTTCTCCAGAACGGCTGAAGGGATTTTGATGAAACTTGGTCGGTATGAAGTACTCATGGTCCCCTACAAGTGTTGTTGTTTTTCGTCCGGATCCCTCAACAGGTGGCGCCACCACAGCCAAAAGTAGGTCACGGGGGGTACCCTCCTTTGACAAACTTCTTCTTCAGAACCGAAGCATGTATCGACAAACCGAAAGCATCAGGATGATCTAGAGAGATGTCTTAAGAAGTGTTGTTATTTTTGGTTCCACTTCGAAGTCAAATTTTTGACGTGTTTTTGACGTCTTTTCGGACTTAGTCAGAAATGCACATTTTTGCACTATTTCTTTAAATAACTCAATAAGTGTATGATTTTACACACTCATTTAGTACATATTTATCATATTTAAGTTACTTAATGCTTTGATATGTATTTTATGCTTAAATTTTATTTTTTTGATTTTTTATGAATTTATTTCTTATGTAAAAAAGGAAGGGGGGGGTGATTTTCATACATTTTCTGCTTCTTTTCTATAACCACTCTTTAGATTGTCATGACAATTTGTAGGTATGAGGTACTCATGCATGGTACCCTACAAGTGAAAGAATTTTGTCAAGATATCCACTTTTGGATTTTTAAGGAATATTTTTTAAGATTGTACATAGGTATAATGTATGTTTTCCATGCCCAATGGACCCATGGGGAGTGGCTTCAAACCCCGGCGGGACCCCAACAAAATTTTTTTCCCCTTTTTAGCTCACCTGAGCCATAGGCTCAAAGTGAGCTATTGTCATAGCGTGGCGTCCGTCGTCCGTCGTCGTCGTCCGTCGTCGTCCGTCGTCATCCGTCGTAAACTTTTCACATTTTCAACTTTTTCTCCAGAACGGCTGAAGGGATTTTGATGAAACTTGGTCGGTATGAAGTACTCATGGTCCCCTACAAGTGTTGTTGTTTTTCGTCCGGATCCCTCAACAGGTGGCGCCACCACAGCCAAAAGTAGGTCACGGGGGGTACCCTCCTTTGACATACTTCTTCTTCAGAACCGAAGCATGTATCGACAAACCGAAAGCATCAGGATGATCTAGAGAGATGTCTTAAGAAGTGTTGTTATTTTTGGTTCCACTTTGAAGTCAAATTTTTGACGCGTTTTTGACGTCTTTTCGGACTTAGTCAGAAATGCACATTTTTGCACTATTTCTTTAAATAACTCAATAAGTGTATGATTTTACACACTCATTTAGTACATATTTATCATATTTAACTTACTTAATGCTTTGATATGTATTTTATGCTTAAATTTTATTTTTTTGATTTTTTATGAATTTATTTCTTATGTAAAGAAGGAAAGGGGGGGGGTTGATTTTCATACATTTTCTGCTTCTTTTCTATAACCACTCTTCAGATTGTCATGACAATTTGTAGGTATGAGGTACTCATGCATGGTACCCTACAAGTGAAAGAATTTTGTCAAGATATCCACTTTTGGATTTTTAAGGAATATTTTTAGCTCACCTGAGCCAAGGCTTTAGTGAGCTATTGTCATAGCGATCCGTCCGGCGTCCGTCGTCCGTCGTCTGTCGTCTGTCGTGTGTCGTCTGTCGTCTGTCTGTCGTAAACTTTTCACATTTTCGACTTCTTCTCAAGAACGGCTGAAGGGATTTTGATGAAACTTGGTAGGTATGAGGTACTCATGGTCCCCTACAAGTGTTGTTGTTTTTCGTCCGGATCTGTCAACAGGTGGCGCCACCACAGCCAAAAGTAGGTCACGGGGGGTACCCTCCTTTGACAAACTTCTTCTTCAGAACCGAAGCATGTATCGACAAACCGAAAGCATCAGGATGATCTAGAGAGATGTCTTAAGAAGTGTTGTTATTTTTGGTTCCACTTCGAAGTCAAATTTTTGACGCGTTTTTGACGTCTTTTCGGACTTAGTCAGAAATGCACATTTTTGCACTATTTCTTTAAATAACTCAATGAGTGTATGATTTTACACACTCATTTAGTACATATTTATCATATTTAACTTACTTAATGCTTTGATATGTATTTTATGCTTAAATTTTATTTTTTTGATTTTTTATGAATTTTTTTCTTATGTAAAAAGGAAGGGGAGGGGGGGGGGGGGGGTGATTTTCATACATTTTCTGCTTCTTTTCTATAACCACTCTTCAGATTGTCATGACAATTTGTAGGTATGAGGTACTCATGCATGGTACCCTACAAGTGAAAGAATTTTGTCAAGATATCCACTTTTGGATTTTTAAGGAATATTTTTTAAGATTGTACATAGGTATAATGTATGTTTTCCATGCCCAATGGACCCATGGGGAGTGGCTTCAAACCCCGGCGGAACCCCAAAAATTTTTTTTTCTCTTTTTAGCTCACCTGAGCGAAGCTCAAATGAGCTATTGTCATAGCGCACCGTCCGGCGTCCGTCCGTCCGGCGTCCGTCCGTCCGGCGTCCGTCCGTCCGGCGTCTGTCGTCGTCGTAAACTTTTCACATTTTCGACTTCTTCTTCAGAACGGCTGAACAGATTTTGATGAAACTTGGTAGTTATGAAGTACTAATGGTCCCCTACAAGTGTTGTTGTTTTTCGTCCTGATCCCTCAACAGGTGGCGCCACCAGAGGCAAAAGTAGGTCCCAGAGGGTACCCTCCTTTGACAAACTTCTTCTTCAGAACAGAAGCATGTATCGACAAACCGAAAGCATCTGAATGATCTAGAGAGATGTCTTAAGAAGTGTTGTTATTTTTGGTTCAACTCCGAAGTCAAATTTTTGACGCGTTTTTGATGTCTTTTTGGACTTCGTCAGAAATGCTCATTTTTGCACTATTTCTTTCAGTTACTCCATAAATGTATGATTTTATGCACTCATTTAATGCATCTTTATCTTTTTCAGTTACTTAATGTTTTGATATGTATTTTATGCTCAAATTTTATTTTCATGAATTTTTATAAATTATTTTCTTATGTAAAAAGGGAGGGGGGGGTTGATCTTGATACATTTTCTGCTTCTTTTCCAGTACCGCTTGGCAGATTTTCATGAAACTTGGAAGGTATGAAGTACTAATGGTCCCCTACAAGTGTTGTTGTTTTTCGTCCAGATCTCTCAATAGGTGGCGCCACCAGAGGCAAAAGTAGGTCCCAGAGGGTACCCTCCTTTGACAAACTTCTTCTTCAGAACGGAAGCATGTATCGACAAACCGAAAGCATCTGAATTATCTAGAGAGCTGTCTTAAGAAGTGTTGTTATTTTTTGTGACTTTATTTTTATAAACTTCATACCAAGTTCTAATCTTGTCATTTCATTTGGTACATCACTTTGTTTTCCTCAGTTGCAGATCAAATATGCAAGTTGTTCTTTCTGGTCAAGTAATGTGATAAAATAACCTTCACAAATTTTTCATGACAGGCATATTTTGTACCGTTTGCAGTACTCTAAAGCGGGGGACATTAAATCTCATTCATCTGTCCGTCCGTCCGTCCGTCTGCCTGTGTCACAAAATCTTTAACCTTGGCTATAACTTTTTAACCAGAAGAGATACAGTTCTCATATTTCACATGTGAGTTCCTTGTGACAAGACCTTTACACTGACACAAAAATTTTTGACCTCGTGACCATGACCTAGATATTTGAGCTACATAAAGGACTCAGATTTTTCTGAGTCAAACACCCCAAGCGGGGGACCACGATTCTCTGAATCTGCTTGTTTTCTTATTGAATTGGAAGAGGTGGGGGAGGGTATTTTCAACTTCTTCTTCAGAACCGCTGGGGCATTTTAAAGAAACTTGGTAGGTGTGATATGCTAATGGTTCCCTACAAGTAATGTTGTTTTTCATCAAGATCCGTCAACAAGTGTCGCCACCCGGGGCAAAGTAGGTCACAGGGTTCTTTGACAAACTACTTCTTCAGAGTCCAAGCATATATCAACAAACCGAAGGCATCAGAATGATCTAGAGGGATCTCTTAAGAAGTATTCCTGTTTTTAGTTCCACTCTGAAGTCAAATTTTTTATGTCTTTTCGGACTTTGTCAGAAATGGACATTTTCATACTATTTCCTGAACTAACACATTGAAAGCATGTCTTTGAGACCTAATTTGCTGTTATATTAATCACACTTGATGCCATTAATATAATGCTTTCATATAGATTCTGTGCCAAAATATTTTTTTGGATTTTTTTTTTACATGACTTTAAGGATGGACCACACTAACAATCACCATTACAATGTGCATGTATTCAGTCATTCAGCAAAAGTGACATGGTTCTCAGGGGAGCGATATAGGCCCACTTGGGCCTCTTGTTCTTCTATGTACTTTTTACATGTATGTCATGATAAAAAAACCTAAAACATGCTTATCATACCGTGTAATATTTATTCAGAATACATGCTTATTCAACATCAGATGTACAAGGTTCCATGAAATCATAAATATAAATTTTTGAGCTTTCAAATTTAAAAAAGGCATCTTCCATTCTTCATTGTCCTTGTTTAATATATCATGTTTTTTAAGATGGAAATAAAATCTAGAAAAAGATGGACGTGTCTCTTTGAAACCACTACAGAAATAAAATGTACTTGTATTTTTTTAAAAAAACAAAACAAAAAAACAAACAGATATTTTTAAACAAGTGTTTAGAAATGATAGACAAATTTTATCCTTGGCAAAAACAGACAAAGTCACAAAGAGATCTCTTTCAGATAAAATTTGTTATTGTGCAGAGATTGACACTTGACGGAAATCCCAGTTCATGATGTTTCAGACCACTGTTACAAAACTTTTTCTTCAGTCCTCTACTTTCTGTCCTGTCCTCTGTCTCACCTGGAATGAATGAAAAAAAAAAATGATATAGTAAGAGGCAACAAAATTACAAACTACAGTTGTAAAGAACTAATATTGCAGGTTAGGATGTCATAAGATGCTTATGTCAACAATTTGTGAATTATAAGAAAGTGGAAATTCCAAAAAGGCACAAATTCATCCCCAATGGAATTAAAATTAAAGAGAGGTTGAGCAAACCCAACTTGTACGTGTACGATAACGTGTAAATACACGTATAAGTATACGTGTATTTACACGTCATCTGTTTACACGTTGACGTTATGCGGTTGAGCAGGTGTCACAACGCGTACTGCTACGTGTAAATCGTATATACGTTTTGTGACATAATTTATATTTTGTTTACAACTGCTTATTCGTCAATAACTTGGCATCTAGATTCTAAAGGTAAAGGGCACTCAGCATTGACGGTGAATTGATTTATCTATTCAAAGTAATCAGATTTATATAACATAAAAATTACTTCAAGAGTAAAATTTTTGGTCAACTTTGAGGGTTCATCTTTAAAATGTGATACATTTTATTTGCAATTCTTTCTAATATTCAGAAAGTACATACGTTCCCAAATAAATTGAATATAGGTTTTCATAGGTTATCTGCATTCAGTTGCTTATAAAATCTACAAGTACATTTAATCATAAACGTGTACTTACCGCTTTACCGAACCTGTAACATGTAACACAGGTGCGTTGAACGCAAAATATGATGACGTCATAAACAATTTTTTTACGCACGTGTACACGTTCAAGTCGGTTTGCTCAACCTCTCTATTATACCATGGTGATGGTGAAATTTCAACTCGAGTGTGCAAAATTCTGCAATTCAAGAACGAGGCTTGCCGAGTCGTGGACAAGCAAAATGTTGTACATGAGGGTTGAGATTTAGCCATCCCTCCCTCATGGTGTTGTTTGATTGTTTTTCTCCCACAAATTATATGTCTGTGTCTGTTATGAATAGTTACGGTATTTGTTGTTTGACCAAAAATGTGTGACCTTTTCCTTGAAAATGACCCTGATCTGATTTGGGTAAAAATTTAGTCCCATCATGCTTTACCATCCTTGCCAATTTGAAAGATGTATGATGTATATCAAGTAAGTTATAGCCAAAAATGTAAAAGTGTGACTACCAGACAGATGGACAGACAGACAGACAGGCACACGCCTGACAAATGATCCCTTTATGTCGCTCTTATGTTGCAGGCGACATAAATGAAGTGTCTCAACTCAATATCATAAGAAGCTTACATTGACATCATTGGATGCTAATTTTTCATGCAGTCCTTCTAGTTCTTCAATGGTAACAGTACAATATTGACCTGAAAGTGAAAATGAAGATTTAATATGTTGAAATTTATCAAATAAGTCTTCAGAGTTTACAAAAAAAGCCGGACTGCCGGAAATCTCCAGTGGATTTTTTAATGTCTGACAGTTTCTGGTTTCAAGCCGAACAAAATGTCAGATGATTTTATGTTCCAAGTCCAAAATAATGACAAACAATTTACCGAATTTGATTTCAAATAAAGACATTTAAGGCCATGTAAAATAAATTCTATGTTTCTCAGATAATTGGGTCTAAAAAAAGTAGCAAGGTAGGTAGGGTTTTTATTTTTTGTTTTTTTTTTCCATCAAGAGTACTCTTATTATTCATGTAAGGCAAAAAATCGTCTCTCCTGTCTAACCCCCCCCCCCCCCATTATTCATGTAAGGCAAAAAATCTTATGCTGCCTCCCCCCCCCCCCTTTTTCCTTCATAGAAAATATACTGCCCCTTAAATTTATTCATGGAGTACCGTTTAGACGATTTTACAGAACACTATACGTTCAATGAAATAAATGGATATTTCGTTTTTAATCGAGGATGAGACACGGTGGATATTATTTTCTGTAGTTGCAATGAAAATTATAGCGCACGGCGGTGTCTGAGAAACATAGATTTTATTTTACATGGCCTAAGTATTTAAGATATTTCACAAAACTACAGGACATGATGATGTATTACAATTGTTAATATAATACATGTTTAACTTTAAGTCATACCAATTTTTGATCCATGTCCATGGCAACTTTTGTTTACATTACTCTACATCCTTTGAATATGTACATCATTCTTTTCCACATTCAGCATCAGATATACAGTTACAATGTCGTAGATGGCCTCTGATAGTGCAGTGTACACATGCTTGGATAAGAAAGTATTGTCAAGGCTACACCTGGTATACTGAAAGAAAAATTGAAAAGTAAATTAAATAAGCTTGATAAGAGTGTAAAAGTTCAGGGATTAATCTGCCTCTGCGACCTGCGTCCCTGAGCATAAAATTGCCCAGGACCCATAGATTTCTAATCGCTGTGTTCCTCTGTATGCATTTTCATTTTCTTATATTTACATTCCTACTGTGTTTCCCTTATATGAAGGTAACAAACCATCTGCACTGCATTTTTCGATAAAAGCAAGAGCCTATCACGTGACATTTGAACAAACGAGGATTAATTTCCCATAAAATGCCCATTCTATTTACTGCTTGAACACAGATTCAAAATTCATTTATCAATCGACGCCCTCTATCCTCTAGTGATTACATTTGTCAAAATCCAAGACGTGTGACGTAGTATGTCGATCACGCGTCACATGATCACACCAGACGAAGTTCAAGGACAACCTGCACTGTCGTCTATGAGAGGATGCCATGTTTGGATGAGCGAATTCAGACATTAGTCGATCAAATATTCAATATTTAGGATGGGGATTTGTGGAAATGTTTCGAGTATCAGTGAATTTTGTGGTTGTGTTGAGGTAGGTCATGAACATTTCGTGTATTTGTATCGTTTTGCACGGCTGTACTCGGATTGCATCATTCTAATTACTTCCAGAAGCACCAGGCACCCGGACAACTTAAAGATATATCACGTCTTCATGTGACTGTTTTGAGCCAATCGCTTCCTTCGGAAGACATTCATTTGAGCAAGCGAAGCTCAAAGCAAGCTGTGTACCACAAAATTAAACTCATTGCAACTAGACCTGCCCTAAAGTGGACGAATTATACCCCCTGCTGAAGTTTTTTTTTATAAATGGGACCATTTATGATGCTTTCAAAACTTCTTAACATAAAATGTCATAAAGGAAGAAGGTCAAGGTCACAGGGTCAAAAGTCATAGTACAAATATGTTAGGGCTGTCAGGATTCACCGCAGTTCTCAGTTCACCGCCGTTCTTAACGACAGTTCGATACACGATATGAGAAGAGGCAGTATTGTTGATTTACGGTTTGTTTTCAAGCAGTAAGTTTTATCTTTAAAACATCAATTGAATATGCACTTCTCCCTCGTTATACTGCCGTACTTCGTTTTTCTAGAATCTGGCGGTATAACAGATTCGGGAATATATCGAGGTTTACTGATTACATCATTAGAATTTGTGAATAATAAAGTGAAGAGTGAATCAAATTTTTTCATTAAAAATATTTAAAACATGAATACCAATAATGTGGTAAAATAAAATAGCTTGTCATTTTTGTCTGTACTTGCCGTTGTCTTTTAATATATTATTACGCACGGAGCAGTAGTGATGGCGGGAAGCTTGTTGTACATCATAACATGTGTCAATGACTTAACAGAATGTTGATTTGTTTGTTTGCTTTTTTGTTGGGTTTTTTTGTTGTTTTTTCTTTTGTTTGTTTGTTTTTTTTTTTTTTTTTTGTTATGGTGGGGATGATACAGTATATCAAACAAAGAGCATACATAATTGGGAATTTTTAAAGTCTAAATTGGGAAAAAAAATACTATTTTGCATTAGGAATGAGGCCGAATATCGGCCCCAAATCAGCCCTAGCGACGGCCCTGAAAGTCATGGTACCAAAATGTAGTACTCTTTATGGTGAATGTGTATATGAAATATGAAAGGACTACCATTAATAGAGGACGCAGTCCGCGCCGCAGGCGCGGACGTAGTCCTCATCAAGGTAACACGTGTATATATATAGGAAAAAATCGTGTTTTTCAATTGAATTCTATGCTATACCTATAGGTTCCAAAACCGTGGTCAATGACGTCATCCTCCCCATTGCCCATTTGATCGGCGTGAAGCGCAAGCTTATTTTTTTGACAATGTCACTTGACGACAGAATGAAACCCATCGATGACCATGATTTCTCAATCTCCTTTGAATATCCTTCGTTTGGCTTACTCCTCCAGTGTCCCAATGTATGATTTGTACTTTGCTTAACGTAATACTGACATTGCACCATCATTTTCAACATATATCATGTTTAGTCCGAATATCCTCTTGAAAATTACAACGTGACGTCAGCATGCGACGTCAGCATACAACTTTGTTTCGCGGACTTTCTTTCGACAGCTCCCTCAGAAAAATCCAGGGATAACTCACAATGCTGGGATAAAAAACAAACAAAAAAATATCAGCGCGATCAGAGACTTACCGAACTTCATTCTGTTTTCGAGGATGATTTGCAGCTGATATTTTGATACCTGTAGATCGAATAATGTGGTTTCTCTCCAGATGTATAAGATCTACAAGTAGAATATACAGGAAATTTATGCAGTGTAAATCCCAACACAAACTTCTGAATGTCTGCTGCCTTTGGTTCTGTTTATAACACGTCACAACTTACGTCATCATTTACAGTATTTAGTACAAATAGGTCAACACAGCTGGGGCTCTGTTCAAAACATGAAGTATATTTTTTTCTGTCAGAAATAAGACTGGGTATTTTTTCCCTTGGAGGGAAATCATAAGCGGATCCAAGGTAATTCAAAAAAGGGAGAGGGGTGAAGGCTTCAGATTTTTTTTAGAAAGGGCCGGGGAGGGGGGTGATTGTATTCAACTGAGGGGGGGGGGGGGGGGGGGGGGCGGACAGGGTAGATTTCTACTAACTTCTCTCCCCTGTTGCGCCCCCTTCCTCCCTTCTCCCACCTCCTAACCTCTCCCTCCCACCGTTCTGCCTCCCTCCAGCTGCCTCAATCCTTCCTCCCCTCCCATTCATCCTTGCCTTTTATGGGGGTGGGGAGCAGACATCAGTGGGGTACCTCTCTCCGCCCCCTTATCTCCCCTCCCGCACCCTTCCTTCTTCCTCCTCCCTCCCTCTCTCCTTCCTCCCGCCCCCTCCCCCTCCCTTTCACCCTCTCTTAAAGTAAAGGAATGAGCAAGAATTTGGTCTTCAGATATTACATTGGAAAATCATTTACATTATTTAGAAGGGAAAATCCTGTAATACTAATGTTATACTGTACTTATTTGTAAGTTTTTACCCCCTTCTCCAGATCATCCCATAAAACGATATATTGCTGATAACACTATAGACGGCGCCGAAAAGGAAGTTTTCTCTCTCTTCTACATTTTGCATGTTGATTTTTCCGATGAAAGTAAAAGGGGAGAGGGGTGGGTGAGTGCAAGGGGGATACATATTTCTGATACGACAACTGACATTTCATCACCCAATGAAATTTAAAAAATAAACATTCAAAAGTTTAATTGAATTCATTAAATAATCAAGATACATGTTAATCTTAGTACAATATATAAATACTTCAGAAAACAATAAAATTCTTTTTCTTTTTTTTTTTTTAATTTTAATGGTTTGTACCCACAGTTTTCTTGCCCGAGTTCTCTTTTCCTTGGTTTTCGTCAAGGTCCAAGGAATTAAAACGTATAGATTAAGATGAAATCACTTTATCTTTTCTTATCTGTCATCTATGTTTCAATATTAAGCATTGTGATTTCATGTTTATTGATTGTTTTGTGACATTGAGAATTGTTTCCCCGCATTTACGTAACGAGTTATGTGCATGCTGTCGATCCAGAAATTGTCTATAATACATGTATCCCCTCTCCTGTAGATGATTAAAATAAAAACTAATGTAAGGCTGATAAAGTAAAAATGATGCTGGGAAAAATAACAAGAACACATATTGTATGACGTATTTTATTCTTATTAACTTAGTAAAAAAAATATTCAATGATGTATGGGTATTAATTCATTGAAATTATAATTCATCTGCGTCCTCACAATGGCTTTGCCATAATTCATATTAGTATAAAAGAAATCTGCTTTCGAAACTTCTTAAGCGGACGGACAGACAGACAGACAGACAGACCGACGGATAGGGTGATTCATATATACCCACCTAAACAGTTTAACTTCGTTTGCTGGGGGTATAATAACAGTGTTTTGACTTCGTCCTCATAGATGGCTTTTCCATGAGTTCATATTACACATTCAATATAACTGTAAAACAATATAATTGACAACAGAATAACTCTGAACATGACTTTCAGGAGGGAGGGGGGGGGGGGGGGGGGGCAGCTCATCACTGACCATCTGACCATAAATAAGGGGATTTGAATTGCCGATTCAAATCAAATTAATCTAACAGTAACTAAAAAATGTGATTCCTTGTAGGAAAAGGTTAAATAACGGCAACGTTACAGATTTCTGGTTCGAACAGACACTGGACAAAATTCTGAAAACAACGCGTGAGCCGACCCAGCCACAGGCACATGTAGCAAGACCGTCATTATCCTGTATGGTCATAAGAGAATACTGGTATATTATAGAGAGACAAGGCTTCCGACGAATTTTCAGCTAGAAGTAGCATTTCTGCAATTTTTTGCATTTGAAGGGCAAAACGGGGTATGACCACAAAGATTTATTTGTATACTTCCTAAAAACATCAATAATTCACCCAAAAAGATCTCATAACATAGCCTAATCGTCTACCTAAGTTGGACTGTTTTCTACTTTCTGTCTTGAACCTCCATTGCCAGATTAGCTTATCAGAATCATCCAGGTGTTTTACCTTGCTTACAGTAAGCAGAGTAAAGCCTCTGAATGAATCGGTATTTGTCCAATCTGGCAATGGAGATTCAAGACAGAAAGTAGAAAACAGTCCAACTTAGGTAGACGATTAGGCTATGTTATGAGATCTTTTTGGGTGAATTATTGATGTTTCTAGGAAGTATACAAATAAATCTTTATGGTCATACCCCATTTTGCCCTTCAAACATGACAAATGCAAAAATTTCAGATGCTACTTCAAGCTGAAAATTCGTCGGAAGCCTTGTCTCTCTATACATATATCCCCTTATGACCTGTAAAGGGGTATCATACAAGATATTGACGCTCTTTCTACATGTGCCTGTGGACCCAGCAATATTGACATACATACATCTGTAAAAAAGAAGCAAATACTATATAATACTTAATTTTCACCATTGATTTTCTCATCTTACCTATCCATTGCAATCGAATGCGTGTTTTCTTTAGTTTATGTTTAGAATTTTGGTGAACAGGCCGTTCCAGCGTTTCCTCTGCTCAAAAATAAATGCTCGCTTCTGATTGGTCAACATTTATTTTGAAATTCTGAGCCCGCAAAATCATCCTGAGGTTGCACTCCATAGTATTGGTCATTGAAAATTGAGCGTTTTGAATGAAAGGCATGCAATAGTTGACGTTATATTAATAATTTTATATTGCTCATACAATATAAAGCTACATATCAATAAAAAGTACTCTTATTACTGATTACTTCTATTATTCTTGATTTCATCTGAACAAATCCTGTCAGGCAGACATGCTGCTCAAAGTTATAGCAGTACATTAGAAGATGACATGGAAATGGGGCATGACCCCTCAAAGTGACTCAAATTTGACATCCTTCTCAAATGATTTTCTTAATAAACTGTATGTCTATTTGTTGTGTATTTCTTATTCTATGATATGTGCAATTTATTTGAATTTTCACCTGATGCAATTCGAGAAATATGACGTCAAAGTTTTCTTAGCTAAATACAGCATTCATTTCTTTGCCCAAGGCTGGTCACATGACCTCTTACTTTCACATCCGGTCATACTATACATATGAGGTATACAATGGAAATAATGTGCTTTTCTCAAGACAACAAGCTAGTTCTTTCTTCCAAATATCAAAAATCATAGTTATTTCAATAATAAAGCTCACATAATGAAGCTGGACACCCCCCATCTGTCCCCTATTTAAAAAATCATCCCTAGCCAAATTCCAAATGCGACACTGCGGATACTATGTAGTGTAACCTGAACGATTAATTTTTTTTTCTGTTAATCATCATTTAAATTCTTGGTAGATTTTAATATCATTATTTTATTTTCACATTGACGAATTAATGTAATTTTCCAAAGTCTTATCTCTTTTGACCTTAGAAAAATTAAAAAGCAATATCTGGCATCAAGCAGTCTGGGAAGACCGCCTGCCCAGTGTCTCTGTCTGACTCTCTGATTTCATTCAACGAAGTATGGAAACTTTTTATTTGTTTTGTACAAGTGCGGATCCGGAGGGTCGGGGTGTCGGGGGTTCGAACCCCCCCCCCCCTGGAATTTTGATAAAGTTCATATATAAAATGTTTTAATTTCCATTTATAAGATTAACCCGATTCCCCTTTTGTTGTCATAATATTTGAAAAATAACATGAATTTGTATTGAAAATCTTTCATTCTAATTAAGTTTTTAACGGTGAGCATTTCAAAATATTCCTTGGCTCACTTACGCTTGCCAGATTTTATCAAATACATAATAATTTATTATCAATTTCAAATGATGCCTCTTATAATGCAGTGTACACCTTTGTTCATAAAGATGGGCATTGCAATGACTGAAAAATACAGGTATAGAGGATGCGAGAAATCCAGGAAAAAATTCTCGATCCTCCAAAATCCTGGATCCTCCCATGTTGTACCATGACAATTAAAGCTGATCAATGTAGATTAATTGATTTTCAAATTGTATTAGGCATGGTCCATTTGATATTCTTGGGGGGGGGGAGGCTTGGGTTTTTTTTTCGAAAAAAATAATTTTGCTCTGAATTTTGATGAGAAAAAACAAAATTGCTTATGGTGTGTGAGAAAAAAATCTTGTTCTTACAAGTAATCTGAATTTGAAGAATTACTATAAAATTACTAAAACTTCCGGGCTCTATCGATAAAACGGAAAACATTCTAATCTTAATATATTGCACACCATATGTCTGAAAAAAATTTCTTGCTCCAACTCTGCGAGAAAAAAATAATTTTGCTCCGGTCCGAGGCGAAAAAAAAAATCTTGCTCTGACAAAAACCCTAAGCCCCCCCCCCCCCCCCAATATCAAATGGACCGTGCCTTATTTCTTTCAAAATCGATTTTTAAAAAAGGATTTCATATGTTGTTATAACTCGTTTTATCTTATTGTTTGGGTTTTTTTGTATAGATATACATTTGTACTAGTATGCAGATCTATAAGCGGGTCACAATACAAAGAACAGACAAACATACTTACATTGCACTGGCGTAGGACAAGGAGGGGGGGCAGGGGGGTGGCATAAGTATGTTTGTGCCCCCCCCCCCCCACACTTTTTGACGTAATATTTGGTCATACAGATATAAAAAAAACTGCAAAATACCTTTAACTCAAACTATATAGAATATCATTACATGTACAGTATTTTCTGATTAGTCAATATTTTGCTTAAAAAAATTCCTGGCTCGCTACCGCTCGCCAGCCATTTATTCATGTACTTAAAATTTAGAATTGCACCAGAAATGTTAAAATTTGTGCATACAGAACATGAAAACCCAATACTTATTTTTTATCTCTTCCTCTTCCTCCCCCCCCCCCCCCCCCCCCCCCCCCCCTTTTTTTTTTTTTTTTTTTTTTTTTTTTTTTTTTTTTTTTTGCTTGTTAGAAATTTTGGGATGTTGTGCCCCTCCACTTTTTCAAGCAGAGCTACGCCATTGCATTGATCTTAAATTATACTCTATTAGTTATATTCAGTTTGAATGAGATACTAGGATATAACCATATTTTTAATATGTTTCCTTTAATTCAGTCTTTTTCTTGTCCTTTTTTTCACTTTATGCATATATGACCAGGCTTAATTCTCATTCAATTCGTTAAGTTATGCACGATGAAAAACAAGAGCCCCAGGGGGCACAACGCTCACCTGATGCCCATGCACGCTCTAATTGACATACTGACATTGAATACTGATAGTGCCAGTACCAGGATTTTAGCCCACAACCTTTCTAACAAGATTTTTGCCGGATGCAGACAAGTTTTTTTTTTCAGACAACCTTTAAAAGTACAAACAAGAGAAAATAGTCACATTTCAAAACAACAACTTTTTTACTGATTTGAAAAGATGGATTATGCGATCCAAAGTCATATGCCCAGCTAGTATAGTTTGATTATGCAACATCAAAAATAAAATCATTTTGTAAAATTCCACATTAATGTGCAACAGAAACAGAATAAAACAATGAAATGATTTCATAAATTAAGTTTATTTAAAATTGAACACCAAACCTTTCATTATTAACAGCTAGTATGCCAGAAAATAATATAGCCTGTGTTTGTGAAACACGAATGCCCCGCGGTGGCATCTTTGTTGGTATAAACACCATTTTCTGTTAAGTATGTGAGAGGTCAGGGTCAGAGTAATGTTGGTATCAACGGAAAGATCTTATCACAAAGAATACACATGTACAATATGAAAGCCCTATCACTAACCATTCAAAAGTTATGCCCAATGTTAAAGTTTTTGAAAAGTAGGTCAAAGGTCAAGGTCACGAGGTCAAAAATTTTGGTATCAATGGAAAGGTATTGTCACAAGGAATACACATGTGAAATATGAAAGCTCTATCACCTTCCATTCAAAAGTTATGCCCAATGTAAAATTTTTCGGACAAACAGACAGACGGACAGGCCAAAAACTATATGCCCCCGCATCTTTGATTCCGGAAGCATAAAAAACAAAGACTTTTCGGTTTTGCCTTTATTCATATTAAATTATACAGAAATCTATGAATGAGAGCTTTTGAATAGTATTGATTTCATCTTAATACATGTAACGTACAGTCAAAATCGTGTTAATCCAATTAACACAGACAAGTTGTTAGCGGACAATATTAATTCAAGTGAGTTGTGCAGAAATTGAGCCAATTTATTTTCCAAACAGCAGTGTACGGTGTATCAAACCTCATGACCCAGTGAAGCCACTTGGACAAATTATTTTCGGTAAATATGCTGAAATGCGGCGCTTGGAAATGTATTTTTAGCATATTGAATCAATAGTCGTGATAAATTTAACTTCGAACTTGATCTTGTCTTTTATGCAATCTACAGATAGGTTTGAAAATATGCAAAATTCGGAACATTTTCGATGAGGACGCAGAGTTCCTGTAAAAAAAGTGAAATTTGCGAAAAAAGGACATGCATGACCCCCCCCCCCCCCCTTTTTTTCTTTACATTTTTATGCGTGCCAAAGATTCACAATCAAAAAAGACAAATTTTACAGACTTCCGGGCATTTCAAGTCAGTCAAAATTTTTAGTGTGCACCTTTTTATTTCCAGTAGTTACCCCTACTAAAGGGGCAAGGAGGTATTGAACCAATCAAATCTGCAACACAAGATATATGGCGACTATGTTTACCATAGATACAGAAATAAGACAGAGAAAATAATCATTAAATAGGGAAATTGTTCTGAAATATGCATGTATGAAAAAAAAGCAATCCAAGGAATGCTTGTGTCGCCTGCGTAGCGGATTTTTTTTTTATTGAAATTAGGTCAAATATCAAGGGCAAGGTCACTAGGTTAAAAATTATGGAATGTTTAGAAAGGTCTTTTCATAAGGAATACAAATGTTAAATATCAAAGCCCTATCACTTACCACTCAAAAGATATAGCAAATCATAGATTTGTTGAAAAGTAGGTCAAATATATAGGGCAAGTGCACGAGGTAAAACATAGGTAATCACAGATTACGAAGCTCACCTCGTGACAGCAAAATTCAATTCAAACATATTTCTTAGTACATGTATATTGGCTTTTAAAGGCAAAACCACTCAAGCAGAAAAAGTAGGTCAAGGTCATTTTATGAAAGTTTGATCAAAGATACATCCAATATGCAAGTTTGGTACATGTAGCAGTTATACTTTGCTCAATATTGGCTTTATAGAGCAAAATCACTCAAGCGGAAAAAGTAGGTCAAGGTCATTTTATGAAAGATTGATCAAAGATACATCCAATATGCAAGTTTGGTACATGTATCACTTATACTTTGCTCAATATTGGCTTTTAAAGGCAAAATCACTCAAGCGGAAAAAGTAGGTCAAGGTCATTTTATGAAAGTTTGATCAAAGATACATCTAATATGTAAGTTTGGAACATCTAGCACTTATACTTTGCTCAATATTGGCTTTTAAAGGCAAAATCACTCAAGCGGAAAAAGTAGGTCAAGGTCATTTTATGAAAGTTTGATCAAAGATACATCCAATATGTAAGTTTGGTACATGTAGCACTTATATTCTATAGACACCAGTGACATTCACATGTATCAAAGAGTGAAAATCTGAATGCTTGCAACTGCTTGTAATATTATTTATTTAATACTCATTTCCTTAATTTTTACTATAGTATCTTGTAATGTTCATATCATGCCCTTACGGGCCCTTCTTTAGGTAATAAAGCATATCTTATCTTATCTTATCTATACTCTGCTCAATATTGGCTTTTAAAAGCGAAATCACTCAAATGGAAAAAGTAGGTCAGATGCTGCATCCGATGCATGGGTCCATCTCGGCATCCAAAGATGAATCACTTGTGCAAGTTTGGTTACTGTAGCATTAGTACTTTGTCAGATACTGAGCTACCCCAAACTTCTTATCCAAATCACTCAAGCGGAAAATGTAGTTCAGATGCTGCATCCAATGCATGGGTTCACCTCAGCATCCAAAGATGAATCACTTGTGCAAGTTTGGTTACTGTAGCACCAGTACTTTGTCAGATACTGAGCTACCCCAAACTTCTTAACCAAGTCACTCAAGCGGAAAATGTAGGTCAGATGCTGCATACGATGCATGGGTTCACCTCAGCATCCAAAGATGAATCACTTGTGCCAGTTTGGTTACTGTAGCATTAGTACTTTGTCAGATACTGAGCTACCCCAAACTTCTTAACCGGACGCGGACGCGTGGGGTTATAGCATAAGCTCAGTCAACTTCGTCGAGGTGAGCTAAAAATGATGGTATGTGAAGAAAGGTCTTGTCACATGGAATGCACATGTGAAATATCAAAGCCTATCACTCAGCAATCAAAAGAAATAGCCAATCTAAGATTTCTTGAAAAGTAGGTCAAATATCTAGGTCTTGGTCATGAGGTCAAAAGTTATGTGTAGAAAGGCCTTGTCACAAGAAGGAATACACATATGAAATATCAAAGCTCTATCACTTACCAATCAAAAGATATAGCAAATCTTAATTTTTTTATAAAGTAGGTCAAATATCTAGGTCAAGGTCATGAAGTCAAAATTATGGTATGTGTAGAAAGGTATTGTCAAAAGGAATACACAAGAGAAATATCAAAGCCCTATCACTTGCCAATCAATAGATATAGCCAATCTTGTTTTTTTTTTAAAGTAGGTCAAATATCTAGGTCAAGGTCATAAGGTTAAAAAATATAGTATGTGAAAAAAGGGCTTGTCACAAGAAATACACATGTGAAATATCAAAGCCCTATCACTTACCAATCAAAAGATATAGCCAATCTTAGATTTTTTGAAAAGTAGGTCAAATATCTAGATCAAGGTCACGAGGTCAAAAAATATGGTTTGCGTAGAAAGGTCTTGTCACAAAGATTACACATGTGAAATATCAAAGCCCTATCACTTGCCAATCAAGAGATATAGCCAATATTAGATTTTTAGAAAAGTAGGTCAAATATCTAGATCAAGGTCACAAGGTCAAACATTATATGTGTAGAAAGGTCTTATCACAAGGAATACACATGTGAAATACCAAAGTCCTATCACTAATCAATCAAGAGATATAGCCAATATTAGATTTTTAGAAAAGTAGGTCAAATATCTAGGTCAAGGTCACAAGGTCAAAAATTATGATATGTGTATAAAGGTCTTGTCACAAGGAATACACATGTGAAATATCAAAGCCCTATCACTTACCAATCAAAAGTTATGGGGTGTGACACCCAAGTGTGACAGACAGACGGACAGACGGAGGGACGGATGGACGGACAGACGAACAACGGACAAAGTGATCCCTAAGTGTCGCTGTGCTTCGCAGGCGACACAAAAAGTCAACATCTTAAAAATAAATTCAGAGTATATTTGATAGCGTATGTGGCCAAGTTAATTCGAAGTATGAAAATAAGTACACAAAGCCAAACTAGCTATAGCTTGTCTTATTTAAAAAATCATTAAATATCTAAAAGTTGATATTTTGACAAAATTCTTTCACAGTTTCATTTCTAGCGATAAATATAAAAATAGAAAGAGAAAAAAAACTGAAAAAGGGAAAAAAATTGTTGGGGTCCCGCCGGGGTTTGAAGCTACTCCCCATGGGTCCATTTGGCATGGAAAACATACATTATACCTATGTACAATCTTAAAAAATATTCCTTAAAAATCCAAAAGTGGATATCTTGACAAAATTCTTTCACTTGTAGGGTACCATGCATGAGTACCTCATACCTACAAATTGTCATGACAATCTGAAGAGTGGTTATAGAAAAGAAGCAGAAAATGTATGAAAATCAACCCCCCCTTCCTTTTTACATAAGAAAATAATTCATAAAAAATCAAAAAAATAAATTTTAAGCATAAAATACATATCAAAGCATTAAGTAAGTTAAATATGATAAATATGTAGTAAATGAGTGTGTAAAATCATGCAATTATTGAGTTATTTAAAGAAATAGTGCAAAAATGTGCATTTCTGACAAAGTCCGAAAAGACGTCAAAAACGCGTCAAAAATTTGACTTCGAAGTGGAACCAAAAATAACAACACTTCTTAAGACATCTCTCTAGATCATCCTGATGCTTTCAGTTTGTCGATACATGCTTCGGTTCTGAAGAAGAAGTTTGTCAAAGGAGGGTACCCCCCGTGACCTACTTTTGGCTGTGGTGGCGCCACCTGTTGACAGATCCGGACGAAAAACAACAACACTTGTAGGGGACCATGAGTACTTCATACCTACCAAGTTTCATCAAAATCCCTTCAGCCGTTCTGGAGAAGAAGTTTAAAATGTGAAAAGTTTACGACGACGGACGACGACGGACGACGACGGACGACGACGGACGACGACGACGACGACGACGACGGACGACGGACGACGGACGCAACACTATGACAATAGCTCACTTGAGCCTATGGCTCAGGTGAGCTAAAAAGTAGACGAATTCAGCAACAAATGGCTCTCCTGGAATTTCCTTGGTCAATTGCTGTAAAATACCCGACGACATATTTCTATATGTCATTTACGATTATAAATTAGATCTCTGCTGAACACATCCCCCTCCCCGCTCCTTTACTCTTTTTCTTATCTATATCTTTATAAAGTGTCTCAGATTAGTAAATCAATAAAGTACTACTTCTCTAGGATTACATTGTATGTAATGCATATATTATCAGATGACCGTCATGTCATTTAAACCATTGAAAATATACCTACCTATTTTATGTCACGCTTGTAAACCTCATTTAATCTTTAGATCCTTATCATGTCTACTAGATGACCACAGTATCATCAGTTCCACGGTCATAAATAAACTCCTTTCAACATGTTCATTAAATGTTATTTCTATTTGAACATTTTGTTAATAAATAAAGAGAGGTGCTATGATGATTCAAGCTTAGCTCAATATAAGTGTGAATTAGACATTGGAGAGGAGAGCAGACTATCATGAGTGTCCATCCGTCATCCTGTCCGTCCGTCCGTCCGTCATCCTTTTATTTACAGAGTTTACCACCTGAGCAATAAATTGCATTTTGCTTCAAATTTTATAATATTGTTTTTGATGTTTGACCAATTTACCACTTAAACCTGAAAGTCTTTATCTTAATTACTCAATATAAAAATGTGATTTATTTTCTTCCTACAATATATATGTATTGACATATGAAGTTGAACCCCAAATAAGTACCATCTGTTTCCATTATTACAGAAAAAATTCCCTTAATAAATCTGATTTTTTTTCTTGTAGTGTGACTTAGTCAAAATGGGAATACATACTGTCTTGAGACATGGCCTTAAAAATAAAGAAATTCATACAATGTCCTTGAAATATGATCTTGACGCTATGGGAACATAAACTATGCCTTTGTGCTATGACCTTGAAAATATGGAAATTTACGCCCTGCCCTAGATGTAAATCGTCTCTCATGAGAAAATTTATTATATTTCATAACAACTAGATCATAATAGATGTATTGAAATAACCAGCATGTATATTGAATGGATAATTCATTTCTTCTTTTCTGCCCTCCTCAATAACGAAGACATATTAATAAAATTTCTCTGCAACACCTCCCTGGTGTCATCGCATTGAGTGAGGCTAAACGACTAAGCACTTAAAAAATCGCTGCTGGGAGTATGAGCTTCAGTCCTCTTAGCAGTGGAAAAGCGGGGGGGGGGGGGGGGATGGGCGTCCGCCCCTAGCACTGATCATGACCCACAATTTTCCAAAATCAGACATATTCATTAAAAATCGAAAAAAAATCGCCCCTTGACCCCCAGTAAAGGGGGCACTGGATCCATCACTGCCTAGTCTACCCTTTTCTAGGCTTTATTTACTCATTAAACTATATATATTACACTATGTTGAAACGAATATATATATGTACATACGTCATGTACGTATAACTTCAGATTTTTTAATAAATGCATGACTGAGTACCTATATGTGTGTAAAGTACATTCAAGCTGATTTTTCGAATTTTATTAAAATTATAAACATGACGAAAATTCCCTCTCTCTCTCTCTCTCTCTCAATGGAAGATATTTCCTAGCGGCGTTACAAGTCATGCAGTAACCGTGTACTTGTCACAGTGTCGCACCGCCCCCGACTTTAGAACTGAATTCCAATTGACATGCAATTTGCATGGGGTCAAACGTTAATAACATGCCGCGATTGCATGCTTCAACTGTGTACTTGTCACAGCGTCGCACCGCCCCCGACTACAGAACTGAATTCCAATTGACATGCAATTTGCATGGGGTCAAACTGGTGTCTGTGTATATACTTGAAATTAAACTAGCTGGCTTTAGAGAATAAATGCTCTATGGAATTTATGAATAAAAACATTTTGCATATTAATTTTCTAAATTTTTTTTTTCTAGAAATGTATTATTATATATACTAGAAAAAAGATAAATTAGAACAAACAGTCTTTTCTAATATACGTTATATAGTTGATATATTATGGTTAAGTAGAAGAAACCAAAAAAAAAAAAAAAAAGAAAAAAAAAAGAAAAAGATGCGTAAATAGATAGATAACTAAGTGGATAAATAATTAAAAAAATAAATAGATAGATGGATAAATAAATAAATAAATAAATAAATTAATTAATTACTCACAATTGTATTTGTATAACAAACGAATGTGTTGTACATAAATGAATATAAATAAATAAATAAATAAATAAATAAATAAATAATCCACCGTGCCTTTTTGGTATGTATGTAAAGTCGCCGTACGCAGCTAGTGTACCGAATTTGCAAAGTACCTGAGATATCGAAGGCCGTCCGCATGTCGATTATGGGCCGGATCCGTCAACTTCCCCAAAATCAAAGTGAAAATAAATGAATAATATTGCTTCTTTAATTTTGATTAGTAGTTTGCAAAATGGAAACCTGATGGAAACCACTCAACCAAGTTTCCAAAATGGAAACCCGGTGGAAACTACGTGGAAACCTGATCCAGGTTCCCATGCCTTGGAAACCACTGGGAAACTGTCAACCTCAGGTTTCCATGCAGTTTCCACGTGGTTTCCAAAACATAGAAACTCGGTTTTTCGTGCTGTGTTAATGAGTAAGTTTCACTTTCGTTATACTTTATCCATTTTCCGAGGAGTTATGGCCCTGATGTCTTGATAAATTAAGGTTTTTTTTAGTTTTCCTTGCTTTTTTCCGCAACGGATAGATATATCCAGATGAAATTTGATACACAGCTTTGTCTTGCATAGTTACAATGCAGGTTTGACTGTCGTTACGCTTGACATATTTTTCGATTATGATATTTTTTTGCGGATTTAGAAAGAGCTCTTTTTCTTAGATATATTCAAACAATTATCGTAGTTCCATCATAATGCAAAAAATAAAATAACTCTTAAGTTGCAAAATTAGTGATATTTTAGACCACAGTTACATTTGCCAAGGTCGCAACCAGTTGTTTGATCTTGAAATTTCTCATTCTATAAAATCATCGGGGGCGTGTGTATACCAAGTTTATGTATAGAATCGTTGAATTCCATGATTTTACCTATCCATGTACGTCAAAGATAATCATAACAACCTATCATTAATATGATATAAAATGTGCGAGAATTATGTGTTTATGTATCATATGTCCGTTGTGGGTGACAACGAAGTACTACGGTTGTGCGCAGGTTATACGGACAAAAAAAAACCCCAACTTACTATGTGCAATTAACACATCAAAATTTGTATTTGAGTATTCATAAGGTACATACGGTGATTTTGCTGTCATTTGTGTTCTGATAGTGCATTTATTGTAAACGTGGAAATTTTTGCGTTGGAGCAATTTTAGTGCATATCTCAAAAATCCTGCTACATTCTTACAAAGACAGAGACGTTTTTATCGCGAATATTTCCCAACTCCGAACGTTTTTTTTTAAACGCTGTAATCGCAAAATTTACCCTTGCGAAAATTACCACAATTACAGTTCCTTGTTTCGCATGCGTTCTTTTGTCCATTGGTCTCGTTGGTTTATGTGTAGTCCTTTGTGTTTAGTGTTTCTGTGTTGTGCGTTGTCCCTTGCGCGTCTCTTTTTGTGCTTGTCTGCTTTGTGTTTTTGCATTGGGTGTTTTGGGGTTTTGCTGTGGGTGCTACAACCTGGTGTTGTTGGAGATCCCCTCCTTTGTTTGTTATGAATATTTTCGTATACATGTAAACGTCTTCAAATTGAATAGCATCCTTTAAGAACAAATAAATTTGCAACGTGGACCAGACATGCACGTTTCGGGTACTTAACCCTCATCAGTGATCCTTAATCTAAACAATGTAATATGTCAAAGAGTATTAAAGTTGCTATGTCGAAAAAGTGTACCGAAAGACGTAGTAGGATTGGTGGGATATGATGCTACAGGACCCACTTTTTAGAAATTTCAAGAAATTTTGATACCAGAAATTTAGAATTCGTTGAAGAAACAAACGATCAACCGAAATTGATCGAACTTGGCTACATGTGCCCTCGGGGACTCCTGGTCCACCAGCAGTGACACTCACCAAGTGGTATAAATGTAAACGTCTTCAAATTGAATAGCATCATTTAAGAGCAGATAAACTGGCAACGTGGACCAGACATGCACGTTTCGGTTACTTAACCCTCATCAGTGATCCTAAATCTAAACAATGTAATATGTCAAAAAGGTATGAAAGGTGCTATATCGAAAAAGTGTACCGAAAGACGTAGTAGGATTGGTGGGATATGATGCTACAGGACCGCCTTTTTAGAAATTTCAAGAAATTATGATACCAGAAATTTAGAATGCGTTGAAGGAACAAACGATCAACCAAAATTGATCGAACTTGGCTACATGTGCCCTCGGGGACTCCTGGTCCACCAGCAGTGACATGTTTCATTTTGTCCAGGTTGGTGTTTGCGTCGTTGCTTTCCATAATGTCAATTTTCATTTCATTTTCATAAACAAGAGGTAACTATCAATTATTTAGCTTCAAAGTCGAGAAGGTTAGGCGAAATCACACATGTGTTGTGTATATGCTAAATGAACATAATATGTAATATATATCATTAATGTTTTGTATGAAACGTTTTTTGTAATTTATAACTACATTTAATCAAACACTTGAGAATTATGATGAATTATGATGAATAATACTATGGAAAACTTAACATATAACACCTAGAGAAGACCTAAATTATTCAACATTTATCATTGATCGTCCAAAGATATTATTATGAGAGAAGAATAATTGTGAATTTTCGAAGAAAAACTTTTACCAAGCAACCTTCTAATTCCGAATTAATTCAATTTTGTTATTTCAGTCACTAGTTATTAAAAACATGGGTGATTCAAATGATGGCCAATACTCTAGCTTGTGAAGGTCGGGTTTAAGGAAAGACTGTGACAAAATCGGTGAACATAAAAGTATGTGATCCAGCGACGGTCAAGTTTTCAACAACTGAGGATGAAAGGGGTGTACGCTTTAACTATTGTCTTGTTATTTCGTTATATTCATGAATATTTTATGGAAATGGAATGATCTCCAGCAAGAATACCCAGCGAAACAATCCTACAAGAAATGACACATAAAGGACATCATACAAAACTACAAATCGCAAAAAATACACAACAATATTCACAAGAACATCATACAAAACAATCGTAACGGAAACATCAAATCTTGATGACAACTCGTAAAAGGAAGGAGGCCATTGTGCACCCGGCGCCGACTTTGGCCGGCCATCTGCTATTAGAAAAGTAAAAAGTCACTAATCAAAATCATTATTCTTCAAAAGGTACTATAGCCGAGTATTATTTGAAATCCCATCCTTTAAGTAACGAAAATGCTTATTATAACTATGTATATGAAAGGTCAATGCACGGATAACAATTTATGTTTATCTACACACTATACTATGACAAATTAAAAAGATGTAGTGCCTTATAATCGAATTATTGAAAAAAAAGAACATCTGATGCCACGATCAAAGGTATACTCGTCTTTTTTTTTTTCGAAGGTAAATGCAACGCTATCTGCAACCCAAGAAAACTCAAATACGATATTCGGCGCCTACTGTTACAAAGGAAGAAGAGCAACCAGTGATGCTTGGATAAAGGATTATGATCCATCTGTGACCATTACTAGATCAGAGGATGACCATTCATGGGAGCAGACGTACTTGTGGACTGATAAAGGAGATGTGCCAAAAGAGATGTATTGTGAAATCCTGGCTGACTGCGTTATCAATCCTATGACTTTCAAATTGAATGTTTAAAACGGGTGAATATTGAGGAGAGAATTGTCAGTGTCTTGCTTCTTAATTAGAAATATTTTGAAAATTGTCTTAAGTATGCATAGTTTTTTTTTTGAAAAATAGCAAATTAAAGCATCTCTTGTTTTAGAACGATCAACCGTAATCATTTAAATTCAATAGAATACGGTTCGTCCAAAGATCATCCAGTGAGACAGTTTCCTGATCTTTTTTTGCAATTTTAGAATTGCTCAGATATTTCTTTGATTATTCGCAAACACTTTCCGGGCGGCAGAGCATGGATTGTTTTTATTACTTGGTAGTATTTGATGTCTACCTTATCTTCTTAGTATACTTACTTTACTTGACAACCTTTTTTACACATCTTTATTTTTCGATGAGCCGCTGCATTTAAAATGAGTTAAAGAAGTTATGTTTATTGTGTCATCTTTTTGCAGAGAATACTTTTTCGTTCGACAATAATTACGATTAATTAACATGAAAATTGGAACTTGAAATATTTAGACTAATTCGCAGTAGTAAAAAGTCATACATGTAACATGTAAAGCCCCCGTTCCACTGCAATCCCGCTGTACCTACGTTCATTCCCGACCTCGAAAATTGCCAGGTCGGGAGAGAACGGCTCTTAGTCGTATCTTGGTCTGGTACAGCGTATGTTGGTCCAAAATCGATCGGTATTAGAGCGGGCACGCTTTAGAGGTCGAGAAACGTTTCCCGTATTCTTTCAACCGGTTGAAAAAATACGGGAAACTTTCCCGCTCTCTTTTTGGTCGTGAAATAGTCGGCGCTTGGTCGGGATAGTCGGGGGTACAGCCTAGGTTAATCGTGTTCTGGTTGGAAAAGAGCGTGGCTTGAGCGTGGTCTGATCGGCATTTAACTTAATCCCGCTCTCTTCACGCATAAGATACGCTTTAATTACGCCCTGTTCCCGATCTTTAGCCGTCTATTCTACGCTCTTACCACGATCTATCCACTTCAGATTCAATGTTTGCGGATCTTACCAAGACCATTTCATGACCAGCTTGCGACCTATTCACGCTCTTTGTGACCAAGTTACGAACAAAAGACGCTTCAAGTAGGATCTGTGCATATTTCATTCATTTTCTCGTACTGATACTGATTTGTTCAAAATACTTATTATCAAAATGTCGCGGTGACGATTCTTCGCTATCCAATGCCAGTTTTTAAGTAAGGGTTTTTTTTTAATTTTGATCGCGCCACTTTTGGGTAAGGCTTGGTCAAAATGAGAAATATAGGCTTCTTCTTGGCCGATACGATCATTGGAAGACAAATGAGATCAGTTTAAGTTAGAATTTATGTTTTGAGCGGGAATGCGTCGGGGACAGTCGGTAATAGATCGGGATCGCATCGGGAATAGATCGGGTTTTGGTCGGGAATAGATCGGAGTTGGATCGGATAGAACGGGACTTTGTCGGCAATATGATCGTGAGTAGAGCGGGTAAAGCGTGAGTAAGTCCGCGATGGAACGCGAATCGGTCATAAATGGATCGGGAATAGAGCGTGATGTCAAGAAAAAAATGAAAAGATCGAGAAAGTTTTACCCGCTCTTGTGAAAATTGCGGTCGGGAACGGTCGCAGGTACAGCGGGATTGCAGTGGAACGGTGGCTTAAGGAGAACATCTTTTATCCGTAAGAACTTTAATCTTTGACCTACGACATTCGAACAAGTTCATGAATTTGGTCATGCGCAACAAATCTATCAAACATTGAAATAATAATTGAAATAATAGATAACCACAAATCAGCTCTTGCTTCCTTTGGCCTCCAAACTAACATTTTAGATTTGGATTTACCATACTTATACTGCATACCTAAAATGCATAAGAATCCGTACAAACAACGTTTCATCGCTGGTTCCTCAAAATGTTCTACCAAATCTGTATCGATCTTACTCACCAAAGTTTTATCTGAAATCAAATCTGGGCTTCAAAAACATTGTTCGACAGTATATTCTCGCAGTGGTATCAACCAGATGTGGATTTTAAATAATTCGAAGGAACTTTTAGAACATCTGAAATCCACTCATTTTAGTAAAGTTTATTCGATCAAAGCCTTTGATCTTCGACATTTTACACTACAATTCCACATTCTAAATTGAAAGAAAGACTCGCAAAATTATAAGTAATGCGTTTACAAGTAAGAACGGTAATCGCAAATTCAAATCTAGTGTTGTGAACTATGACAAAACCTACTTTGTAAAAGAAAAGTCCGATTCTGAAAATAAGTACACTGAAACAGATATTATTCAGATGTTAAACTTTTTGATCGACAACATTTTTGTGGTGTTTGGAGGAAAGGTATTCCAGCAAATTGTCGGAATTCCAATGGGAACCAATTGTGCCCCACTCCTTGCCGACATTTTCCTTTACTCGTACGAAGCTGAATTCATTCAATCTTTGGTCTCTGAAGGGAAAAGTTACTTAGCTTCTGACTTCAACTTCACTTACAGATACATAGACGATGTGTTGTCCATCAATAATCCAAAATTCGCGGATTACCTGAGCAGTATCTATTCTTCAGAGCTTGAAGTTAAAGAAACTACAGAGACAAATAATTCAGCATCCTATTTGGACATAATGTTGTCCTACGACACTGATGGTCAAATGAAAACCTCACTCTATGACAAACGTGACGACTTCAATTTTAGCGTTACAAACTTTCCTTTTCTGAGTAGCAACATCCCTTCATCTCCAACTTATGGCGTATTCATATCTCAATTAATACGCTATGCCAGAGCAAGTACCAAATATACAGATTTTATTTTGAGAGCGAGGCGTCTTGCAGATAAGCTTCTCAGTCAGGGATATGTTTGTGACCGACTAACATCGTAACTGAGGAAGTTCTACGGCCGATATGGGGAACTCGTCATACACTATGATGTCCCACTCTCCAGAATGGTGGATGATATTTTGTCATAGACCATTTGAACCATCCAACCAAAGATTGTACTCTTTGTCTTCCGAAATGGAAGTAACCGGATGTGACAGTTCTACCGAATTGAAGCGGCGGGTGTTGCATGCAAGCAGGAGATGCTTACTCTTCCTGGGCACCTGGTCTCACTCCCATATCGGAAGTTCGCTTCTTTTCATGTGGTGGAGGTTTTTGTTTGTTTCCTTTGGTTCCTGTTTTGTCCTGATTTTGTATGCCTTCGGTTTCTGATTTTCTGAATTATCAATTTTGTGCTGTATACAGGGATATGGTCATTATCCATATTTGTCATTATTCAGATCCGTACCGTCAGTATATGGCCATTTCAAGATTTCTCAAGATAGATGACAAATTTTGATAATGACAATATCCCCATATACAGCACAAAATCGATAATTCAGAAAATCAAAAAGCGAAGGCAAACAAAATCAGGACAAAACAGGAACGAAAGCAATCAAACAAATTAAAACTTCCACCACAAGAAAAGAAGCGAATGTCCGATATGGGAGTGAGACCAGGTGCCCAGGAAGAGTTAGCATCTCCTCCTTGCATGAAAGACCCGTCGCTTCAATTTGGTAGAATTGTCACATCCGGTTACCTCCATTTCGGAAGATATAAAGTATAATCTTTGGTTGGACAGTACAAACTTTCTATGACAGAATACCATCGACCATTCTGGAGAGTGGAACATTGTATGAACATTGTATGAACATTGTATGAACATTGTAGCGTATGACGAGTTCCCCATATTGACCGTAGAACTTCCTTATCGACGATGTTAGTCGTTCACAAACGTATCCCTCACTGAGAAGCTGATCTAGATGCCTAGCTCTCAGAATACTCCGATGTACTCCGACCTTAAAATGTCTTTACAATTATCGGTAAACAAGGCACTAACATCGGCGTGTTTTCAGCAAATAGAAGTAAGCATGCAAAGCCAATCGGTGTTTTTGTGCGTGAAATCGACTTTCCCAATTAGTTTTCATACAACTTACTGTATATGTAAGCCATAATTGCACTGCATCAAATTCAAATTTTGAGATAAATTGTTTATATCACCGAAAACGACCGACTGCTCTGTGTTGCTAGATTACTTAGGATTGTTTTTGAAAACCTTTATACATTCGAATAAGTGAGTTGGTCGTGTATGAATTGTCTCCTCCTTCCTTTGTCCTTATGGCCATACCAATTGCTTCATAGTACATACAATGTTACCGTCGACAATTGGCACTGGAAACATATTATCCTTTGCTTAATTGTCTTTCATTTTGCAACGAAAGATTTATTCGATGTTCCTTGGTATGTTATTTAGAAATATTTATATATGCATATTCATTAATACGTAAATTGTCTTTGTCTGTTGGTGTCATGTCAAATATGGACAATGACGATATCCCAATACACAGTAAAAAATGGATATTTCAGGAAATCACAAACCAAACGCATACGAAATCAGGATGAAACAGGAACCAAAGCAGCGAACTCCCACTGAGAGTAAGTGTTTGTATTGCTTATTTCGATAGTCACTAACCCTTAGTTTCAGCCTCATCGACCTTCTCCAAACAATCAAATGTTTATTCTCATAGCTAGAGTAATACGTATAGAAGTATAGAAGAAGTACGTATCAGTTATTCAAAAGTAAAGACGACAAGGCAAAGTCATGTCATTCGAATTTTCAATGGTACGGTTGCGAACCTCGGAATGAATATCATTCCAAATTGAGACCAGGTACCCGGGAAAAGTCAAGGTCTCCTGATTGTATGCAACACCCAGCTCGACGAAAACGTGTCAAATTCGGTGATTGTCTTGCTGCATATATTGATGCACATATCAGGTAAATATTTCTTGTTTGGTGATGATGAGAGCCATACCATTGCAATCAAAATGTTACTTATCTTATATGCTATTATTTCCATATCGACATGAGAACTTCCTCATTGTTGATTTCAACCGTTGTTTAATTCAACCCTTAACACGTAGCTTACTTGCAAGCCGTCTGGCTCTTACAATAATACCTTCATATTTGGAACAAATACATATAACGTATCAGCTGAGAAACAAAAACGCCAGAAGACACAGAATGTTGCTACAAATAAAAAGGAAGTTAGTTATGCATTTGAAATTTTCTGTTACAAACTTTCTTGAAATTCCTAAAACGTGGGTCCTGTAGCATCATATCCACATTCTGCTACATCTTTAAGCACATTTTTGGACATAATAATTTAACACATTTTGGTCATCTTACATTTTCAAAACAGAGGAACACTGACGAGGGCCAAGTACCCGAAATGTGCATGTCTGGTCCATGCTTTAAATTTATCAGGTCTTAAATGATGCTAATGAATTAAAAGACGTTTAACATGTAGAAACTTAAATCATCATATAGTGATGCGTTCATATGAACATCGTCGTCAAAAGATAGAAGTACATCCAAGTACGAAGCGTATTTGTCGAAATAACGTCATGTTGAGAGACATTCAAAATTAAACGGTGACCTCTTTTTCAGATTATTATTATGAGTATAGGTATAATGAAAGTACTTTTGTGAATAAAACGGAAGTGTTCCAACTCTTTACCTTAAAAAAAGCACAAATTTAAATGCATCGAACACGTGTTTCGGATTTTAAATCCCCTTCAGCCATACTTCCTGCCAATGTGATCTCTTCGGACACTGCCAAACTTCATTTTTGTACCGCCCTCTGGTTTTATCATTTTCATTTATTTATTATTTGTATTTGATTTTGTGCTATTTCTTTGCAGAGAGTGCACATTGATAAAGAAATGATATAAATCACCTTAAAGGCAACAGAACTGGACAGATGATATAAATAAACAAACATCAAGTCACGTGGAAAGAGTTTAACGGTTCCATGCTGCAAAAAAAGAAGTTTATAGTAAAAAACCGAAAATGAAATAAAAACGATCTTGACGACAATCTCAACAGCACTCACAATAGAGCACCAAATCCCCTAGCAAGCTGGTTGGATCAGGTGCCAGGGAGGAGTAAGCATTTGGCGAGCCGCATCCGTCGTCGATGCTCACACACGAAACAAAAAACAATATCTACAAAACATGGACTGTAAAAGGTAAAATCTATATAGAAAGTGCTATAGTGACCACGTTAGAGAAAGACATTTAAAACACTTACCGTCATATCCCTCGCGGAAACGTTTTTACGAGCTCCACATTGCAAAGGACATAAGTATGACACAAATTATCCCTCGCGGAAACGTTTTTACGAGCTCCACATTGCAAAGGACATAAGTATGACACAAATTAGGTAAAGACATGACAAGTCTCCGAAATAGCAGAATAATATTTATGATGTTCAATTGATAAAATGCCAAAACAAAGCTTCTTTCATGAGGCAGAGCTGGAAAGAAGTAATTAATACGCTTAATAGATGACGACAATATCAACAGCACTCACAATAACTCAACAAATGTCAGAGGTTATACAAGTATCTATATAGAAAGTTCCATGACGACCATGTTAGAGAAAAACACAAAACCACTCTTCGCGGGAAATCTCTTTACAAGCTCCACATTGCAAAGGGCAGAAATGTGACAAATGAGATGAACACGAGCCTGACGAAAATCGCAACAGCACTTACAATAACTCACCAAATGGATCATCGACGGACCCTAGCGAGCCAGAGGTGGGATCAGGTTCCAGGGAGGAGTAAGCAACACGTGTTTGGCTAGCCACATCCGCTGTCGATGTTCACGCAGAGAATCTGATAACAATATCTACAAAACATACACTGTCAGAGGTTATATCTATATAGAAATTAAATCAAATTGGATATCTCCTCCCTTCTTCTATATAGAAAAGTCCAAAACACTTCCTGCCACACTCTTCGCGGGAAACAATTTTACAAGCTCCACATTGCAAAGGGCAGAAATGTGACACAAATGAGATGAACACGAGCCTGACGAAAATCGCAACAGCACTTACAATAACTCACAAAATGGATCATCGACGGACCCCTAGCGAGCCAGAGGTGGAATCAGGTTCCAGCGAGGAGTAAGCAACACGTATTTGGCTAGCCACACCCGCTGTCGATGTTCACGCAGAGAATCTGATAACAATATCTATAAAACATACACTGTCAGAGGTTATATCTATATAGAAATAAAATCAAATTGGAAATCTCCTCCCTTCTTCTATATAGAAAGTTCCAAAACACTTCCTGCCACACTTTTCGCGGGAAACAATTTTACAAGCTCCACATTGCAAAGGGCAGAAATGTGTCACAAATGAGCATTCCTTGTTTGGCTAGCCGCATCCGCCGTCGGGTTTCACGCACGAAACGGAAAACAGTATCTACAAAACATACACTGTCTGCTAATGATAAAACGGAAGTGTTCCAACTTTTCGCCTTCTTAAAGAAAATTTCAAATTGACTGAAATGCATCAGACACGTGTTTCGGATATTAAATCCCTATCAGTCAAAGTGGTCTTCAGACACAATGAATATTCATTTCAGTAGCGTCCTCTGATTTTATTTTATATCTTAAATTCATGCAGCTACTTTGCAGAGAGTGCGCGGCTTTTAATGAGAAGGTTTGATTCACTGGAAATTCTGCCCTATTTTTCATTTGGCTCAGATTTCGATTAGATTCAATATCAAAGAAGTCAAGTGTATGCTTGTTTGAAATATCAGATAAATATTTCGATTTTTAAACATTGTACTAAAAATTACGGTAACAGATACACAAAAAAAAAATTCGTAAAAGAATGAAAAAAGAAAAAAAATTAGACAAATTTCGGTACAAATCATTAACCAAAATAATTTCTAAACTTAGAGATATCTATGCAATTTATCTTTCTATCTGTACAAAATATATTTCGGATGAGGTTTCGCGCTTTTGTTATTTACAAAGATTCCTGCCTACCACACAGAGGTCTTCCTTAATTTTTCGTTATGCATAGCAAATGACGTCACAGCGCGACGTAATATCTAACCCAAGAGACTTTACAATGACTTGAAATATGAACCTAATATTTTGCACAAACTGTTATGAAATATTAGAGATAGAAAATCATAATTTATAAAATCAATTTTAAAGAAAAGTACAGGGCAAACTGTAGGGTATGTTAGAGGAATTGTGCTCATATATTTACCTTCTTTAATTTGGATGGGATTTTTTAATAAAATGACAGTTCCGAAAAAGTAAAATAGTTTAAATGATGCAAAATTGAAGTAATAGCGCCCATCAATCATGAGCCTCCTTTCAACTTTAACTTTAACATACGTGTGCATATTAAAGCGTCACTTACTACGATTTGTCGATGATGGGACTAAAAAAGATCACAACACAATAAAGGACCTCCTTTCTTTATTCCTTTATTAATTTTTCGCATCAAATATCAAACCAAAATTTACCAGAAAGGAGGGGCCTTTAACATGAACCGATTGCATCACCAACATAAAAACATCAAAACACAAAGGACTAACAAACGAAACCAATGAACCATGATGGCCATCTGCTACGAAAGAAGCAGATGGTATGGCTATATAAATAATATGATTACATGCTCACACGTTTCCGATTATCAAGAGGTCTCGAAGTACGCACAATAATGGTGTAAAATAACCTCTCACTGTATGATGACAATGCAAAAAAGACAGCAAGCCGACAGGGATTTATCAGGCTTCCTGGTGGTTGCTCGGTGTACTATTTTTTTTTTCTTGACATAAACCATACTACATACATCAGGCAACCGGGAAGCGATGTTAATCCCTGTGAGCACGACTCTGGGGCCCTAGTAATATGCATATGGATGTGTAAAGTGATATAAAAGAGAGAGCGTGTGAAATACAGTCCATGCTCTGCTGGTTGTAGCGAACTAATGCATGTTATCAACCGAGTTCAAACTACATACGAAATACAAAGATGGTAAATGTCTTCGAATTAAATATCATCATTGAGGAACTGGTGCACATGCAGCAAGAACCAGACATGCACGTTTCGGATAATTAACCCTCGTCAGTGATCCTCAATCTAACGAATGCAATATGACCAAAGGGTGTGAAAATTATTATGTCCATAATTAATCGAAAGACGTAGCAGGATGGCTGGGATGTGATGTTACAGGGCCCACGTTTTAGAAATTTCAAGAAATTTTTATAACAGAAATTTTCAAATGCGTTGAAAAAAGGATCAACCAATATTGTTGGATCTTGGTTACATGTGCCCAAAATGTACAAAAGACGTAGCAGGATAACTTTTACAATGTTCTCTGGTGAGCGTTTCCAGTGCCATGGTCTTTCGATTATGGCATATTTATGTCACATTTTAATAATTTATTTCATGTCAGCAGATCTAGCAATAAATAAGGCAAGCTATTACTACATCGTTCGAATGTCTTCGCGTATTGTGCCTTTTTCCATTTTTATTCATTTTATGCAGCTTTCAAGCACCATCTTTCAGGTGCAAGGAATCTTTTCTTACACACATACATACATGTTTAAATGTATACAGTCAACTCAAGTTGTATTTTTTTTCGGGGGGGGGGGGGTCGTAAATATTTTTGTAAAAAAGGCCTTAATCTTTACAAGAATTAAAATCACAATATGTTTAGTCTTGAAAGATTTTCATTTTATAAATGTTCATAACACATCAACAAGACAACCTCGTACAGAAGTTTATGCTTCTAAACAAGCATGTCGATTGTTATTTTGCTTCTACATCAATTGTCATTGTCTCGATGTATTGCCATATTAACTATGATGAACAGGTTAGAAAATAGAGCAAATAATGTTAATGAGTAAGATATGAATACAATTATTTGATACGAATATACCGGTGTTCTTTAAAGAGAATAAGTGTCTTACTTTTTTTTTCTTACGGGAAGAAGAGTGACGTTAAGATTAAGATCACCGCGGGTTCGGTTTGATAGTTAGAACAGCCGTCGTAGCATGTTTCATGCTTCTTGAACTAATCTAGATGTTATGCATTGTGACTTCACGAGCAAGAATATACGAAATGCAACAAGTTCCTTTCCATAGTTGCATATCAGGGTATAACATTGGTCGTGCTTATATATTATTATAATAAAACGTCATGGAGGATTGAAAATCAAATTCAATAAAAAAATGGAACGTGTTATAAACGTCAGTAAAAATCATGTTACATAAGCATTAAAAACAGATAAATTAACAGCATGAACCAGACATGCACTTTTCAGATATTTAACCCTCGGCAGTGATCCTCAGTCCTAACAATGAAAGGTGACCAAAATCTCTGAAACTTATGATCAAGATATACTGAAGGACGTGATAAGATGGCTAGGGTATGATGCTACAAGACCCTGGTTTCAGAAGTGTGAGAAAATGAATATTTTCCAACTTTGATACCCATGGCAAGCAAAATCAAAATATATGGCAAATTCAGCAACACATCGGTATGAAAATTCAAAAACGATTTATGAATATTTATGGTTATCAGAATAGTGAAAACCCAAAGGTCATCCTCTGAACACCAATTTTGTAAAATTACGATCAATCATAGTGTCAACTTTATCTGACATTTGAATAATGGACCTGTTTCACAAAGGTCGGATAGATACGTATAATAGGGCATATGATACACAATATACATATTAAGTTACCTTATTTCTGATGCTATTCAATTTGAAGACGTTTACATTTATACCACTTCGTGAGCGTCACTGCTGTTAGACCAGGAGTCCCCGAGGGCACATGTAGCCAAGTTCGATCAATTTCGGTTGATCGTTTTTTCAACGCATTCTAAATTTCTGTTATCAAAATGTCTTGAAATTTTTAAAAAGCTATTTCTGTAGCTTCATATCCTTTCCATCCTGCTACGTCTTTCGGTACACTTTTTCGATATAGTAACTTTCATACTTTTTTGGTATATTACATTGTTTAGATTTAGGATCACTGATGAGGGTTAAGTAACCGAAACGTGCATGTCTGGTCCACGTTGCCAATTTATCATTTCTAAAATGATGTTATTCAATTTGAAGACGTTTACATTTATACCACTTCGTGAGCGTCACTGCTGTTAGACCAGGAGTCCCCGAGGGCACAAGTAGCCAAGTTCGATCAATTTCGGTTGATCGTTTTTTCAACGCATTCTAAATTTCTGTTATCAAAATGACTTGAAATTTCTAAAAAGTGGGTCCTGTAACATCATATCCCACCTATCATGCTACGTCTTTTGGTAACTTACATAGTAACTTTCATACTTTTTCGGCATATTTTTCGGCATTGTTTAATTTTAGGATCACTGATGAGGGTTAAGTAACCGAAACGTGCATGTCTGGTCCACGTTGCCAATTTATCTGTTCTTAAATTATGTTATTCAATTTGAAGACGTGTACAATTGTTTCTCCCCCATAATTGCACATACAGATGAACTGCATTGGCACAGACTGTTTTCTTATTTCCTTTTTTTCTAGAACAGAATGTTTATTTCTTTGCCAGTCACAAGAATGAACAGCGAGGATATATTTTTATCCTCATGCAGTCACATTGTTTAAAGTCTTTGATGACGAATAAGTAATATATTTATATCTCTTTTTCATAATGACTTTGCATTTTTGCATTTTCCTAGGCTTTCAGTAAATATTTTACCAGATTGTTTATGTTACAGTTAAAGACTTATTGTCATCGCCCCGTGATCATCATCCTATGATCATCCTATGATCAACTTATGATGATTTAAAGTATTCAATGAGTAATGAAGGAATTATGCCAAAACTATTGAAATGTTATTATAATTCGATATATTTTTGTGTCATAAGATATTTTAATAACGTTTGTACTAGCCTAGTAGATATCGAATTAAGAATTATTCTAAAAAGGGTCGTGTTTAGGAGTAATCTCCCATTGATAAAGATACAGAAAAAATTAATTGTAGAAAAAGTAATTTGTGAACTTTTGAGTTGACAACCAAATGATGGAATATATACTTTTTAGAAATGTTTGACCAATCGATTTTTGATGCCCCGTCATTCTGTTGAAAAATATAAGGAGCGGTAACTTTTTCCCGTAGATTTCAATGTAAATCGTAAGGATCCATAACTCATAATGTAACCAAATGTTTTCCATTTCCAAATTGTTCATCAATTTTTAATCAATTTTTACTTTATATCTGTCCTGTGACTTTAGGTCTCAGGATGGCATGAATGGGTACATTAATTACTTCTCATTACCCATTGAACTCATTATGTAATTGTTTGCAAAAAACATTTTTAAAAATTGTAATATGTAGATTTATAATCATCAAAATAATAACTACCGACCATATTTCCAAAACAAGACTTGAGGCAAGAATTTGAAAGCGACATGAAGGTGGATTTCGAAAGAGAAACGAAAGAGGAATGTTAAGAGGAACGTAACAACACACGAATTAGATTCAATGATATATAAGATGTTAAAAACGAGGAATTTTCCAAAACGAACGCGTCAAAGACTTTAACATGCCATAAGATTAAATGGGATCATTATTCTAATTATTGTTATTATCATAATATTTACGATATCTATTGCTTCTTATTATATTTTCAAGAAGAAATAAAATGGGATCCTTATATTTTAAAGCATCCATTGAATTGGTGCTCCATAATCGTACATGTATTGTCCAAACACAAGTTTTGCAACATATAATTCACCGATTGAATGCAAGTAATCTCTCAACAGAAAGATTCTTAAAATGCTTTGTTATTGCTGCTTTATTATTCGCTAGTATTCTTTAAGGCACATTCTTTCTGTCACATACTATATAGTTAATGAATTAAACTAAAGCACAAAACCCGAAATAAGAATAAAAAATTACAAACAGTAGGATTATGTACAGACTCTTAAAAATGTAAGAAAAACATGTTATCCAAAATACCCTAAAGCCAAACTAGAGTCAAATCAGCTCAATGACAATTTTTTATTTGCTTCACCATTTTCTTTTTGGCATTTTTTTCACATTTTTCATTTCAAGAAGAATTTTTCGGAAACCTATACAGTCATATCTTCATTTTATTTCATGGCCTTAACTTATGTTTACCAATACCTCTTGGCCATATTTCAGTGTCGGGAGTTCGACGGAGATCCAGGTGATAAACCAAATTATAGTTTGATGTGTTTTCTGTTGAAATTTAAAGAAAACATGCTTAGTGCTAAAATCACTCACTGGTCACAATCAAAGCTCAACAATGATGAATAGTGTGTAATGTACACCAGGTCCAATTCTAATTTGCATAAAATGTTGACAAATTGAATGATACTTAATTGCGATCAATTCGGATATACTCAAGTATCGTCATCATTTTATGCCCAGATTCCATACTGATCATGACACGTTTACAGTTGTTGTTCGCATTTGGTACCATTTATTCACAATGGTATATTTTAGCTGTTTCTGGAAAGAGTAATTTCAACGTAAAAAGACATGAGGTTTGTTTCCTTGTTTTGTACTTGTAAAACAGCAGAATTATCTTTGAAAAGTAGGCAACATCTAAATTCAGACATATTTCAATTTTTCAGCAAAACCGAAAATGCATATCACAATTTCAAATTTTCAAAGTATAGTATGGTATTACATTGTCAATGACAGAGGTAAAATAGTAAAAGTAAAGAGAGAAATTGTTTGTAGCAATTTGTCTTTCTTTAAGAAATCTTTGCTACATTCTTAACAAAAAAAAAAAACATTTTAAACTTGTTGATATTCAATTTACATTTCTCTTTGACTACAATTTTTGTCATATTATTTAACTGAATTGCGCGCCTTGCACTATTTACTAAGTAGATAAATTATTGAGAAATCAAACTAGAAGGTACTGGGAAATCACGTTAGCTTGAAGTACCTCTGATAAGGATGAAATTATCTGAAACACGTGTCTAGTGTACTATAAATGGTTTGGCGTCTGGTGTATGGTGTCTGGTGTATTATAAATGGTTTGGCGTCTGGTGTATGGTGTCTGGTGTATGGTGTATTATAAATGGTTTGGTGTCTGGTGCATAGTGTCTGGTGTATTATAAATGGTTTGGTGTCTGGTGTATGGTGTCTGGTGTATTATAAATGGTTTGGTGTCGGGTGTATGGTGTATGGTGTCTGGTGTATAATAAATGGTTTGGTGTATGGTGTATCATGTCTGGTGTATGGTGTCTGGTGTATTATAAATGGTTTGGTGTATTGTGTATGGTGTCTGGTGTATGGTGTATTATAAATGGTTTGGTGTCTGGTGTCTGGTGTATTATAAATGGTTTGGTGTATTGTGTCTGGTGTATGGAGTCTGGTGTATTATAAATGGTTTGGTGTATGGTGTATGGTGTCTGGTGTATGGTTTCTGGTGTCTGGTGTATTATAAATGGTCTGGTGTATGGTGTATGGTGTCTGGTGTATTATAAATGGTTTGGTGTATTGTGTCTGGTGTATGGTGTCTGGTGTATGGAGTCTGGTGTATTATTAATGGTTTGGTGTATTGTGTATGGTGTATGGTGTCTGGTGTATGGAGTCTGGTGTATTATAAATGGTTTGGTGTATTGTGTATGATGTATGGTGTCTGGTGTATGGTGTCTGGTGTATTATAAATGGTTTGGTGTCTGGTGTCTGGTGTATTGTGTCTGGTGTATTATAAATGGTTTGGTGTCTGGTGTATGGTGTATTATAAATGGTTTGGTGTCTGGTGTATGATGTCTGGTGTATGATGTCTCGTGTATTATACATGGTCTGATATGTTGATCAAGAACGTTCAGAGTATTTTTTTCATATTTTTTTTCACAGAATATTAACGATGTTACCAGATACATTCCTATCAAAGCCCAACTAGAGTACGCTTCTTTAGCGATACAAATCAATGGAATGATACAGTACGTCATTAAAGTATTAGGAGCAGACGATGCAGAATGCTTCTTCAACTTTCCAAATCTTGAAGGTAGTAAGATTATTTCTAATTAAATGACTTACGTGAGCAATAATATGTATAAGAAGACAATAACACGCAGGGGCCTTATTCTGAATCAAGTGGGATTTTAAAATCATATTGCAATCAAAATTCCAGCCCCGCCCCCTCTTTCAATTTAATCAGGCTCAACAATTTCAGGGGAATTGTATATATGTCATCCGCGGAAATTTGTTGTAGATAATCTAGACAGGTATGGAGGGGTATTAGGGTCACAATGCTATTTGACTTGCTAACATGCTTCGTGCTATGTTGCTTCATTCAATGCTTGATCATTCCATGTTCATTTGTCTTGCTTGCATTACAAACTGACTTTATTGCAATTGTCTTTATGCAATGTTGCTTCCGTGTATTTTACATTTGTCCTTCTTCAATGCATAATTGTCGTTATCCCATGCGTTATGACATCATTCTTTCGTCCTAATGTCATTATTGCTTCATTAATGCTAACCTCAATTTTGATACCATGTGGCGCTCCGTATGTGTCCGTTCCTTGAAATGAACTTTGAGACGTCCCCTGATGCAGTACTTATTGTTAGAAAAATGAGTTATAAATAGCGCAAAAAAGAAGGCGGTTGATGAGGCTAAACATTTGAACAAAAAAGAAATCATTTAATGATTTTGTGTGTGTTATATTTGTTATTTATACAGTAAGTACTAGCCAGTATGGAGTTGAAAGCTCTACGTAAATCACTGAAGTAACAATGGTTTCGTGGCACATTGGTAAGCGTGCCGGATTACCATACTGGTATTTTTCCGCGTGGGTTCGATTCCCATCGGCTACATTATTTTTCCCCAGGAATGTGTGTTGTAAAAGTTAGGTCTTTTTTCTGAGATACATGTATCGTGGGAAAGACGGTATTTCATATCGAAATATTCTTGATAAATTAAAACTGCCGTCCTACAGCATATAGGTCGACCCTCCCCCATTTATTCTTTCACTAATGCAGTTTCTCGTCTCCTTCATGGGCGGATCCAGGACATTTTTTTCAGGGGGGGATCCCAAAGTCCGAATTAACAGAAACTCACATAATTAGATTGCTCTTCAATGAATTAAAGAGCTCTTTAAAAGAATTAGAGAGCTCTATAATTCAATTAAAGAGCTCTTTAATTCTATTATTGCGCTCTTTAATTCATTTATTGCGCTCATAAATATAATCAGAGAGTTCTCTAATTCTTTTAAAGAGCTCTTTAATTCGCATCATTTATTGAGCGCAATAAATGAATTAAAGAGCTCTCTAATTTTATTATTGAGCGCAATAAATGAATTAAAGAGGGCAATAATTGCGCTCAATCATACAATTAGAGGGCTCTTTAATTCTTTTAATGAGCGCAATAAATCTGTGACTTAAAGAGTCCTTCAATTATTTACAGAGCTCTATAAAAGTATTGAAGAGCTCTCTCATACAATTATAGAGCTCTTTAATTCATACAAAACCGATTTTTGTAATTAAAGAGCACTTCAATTGTTTTACTGAGCTAATTAATTCAATTAAAGAGCTCTATAATTCTTTTAGAGAGCTCTTTAATTATAATATGGATATGTCCCTTCTAAAGAGCTCTCTAATACAATTAAATAGCTCTCTAATGCAATTGAAGAGCTCTCTAAAAGAACTAGATTTGTAATTGAATTATAGAGCTCTGTTAAAGAATTGAAGAGCTCTGTAACAGAATTGAAGAGCTATCTAATTATAATAATAATATATGATAGAGATCTATAATTAATTGAAGAGCTCTTTAATTATTTGAATTTCTTTCCATAGAAAGTGGCCCAAAAGATCCCTGTTTTATTCGTGAATATTTTGGGTCTGTCCCGGGGGAGGACGCCCCCTCCGCATCCCCAAAATTAGCCACTGTTGTTCGACCCTAAATTCGGGATTTTCCTTTCATCTCGGCCAATCTATTCATGTAACATCATTGTAGGTAAAGACTGAAAACCAAGAATTTGTTTCTTGAAAGGTGTGACCTTGAACACTTCAAAATCAATTATTATACCCGGTAGCAATTTTGGAAGCGACAATGGTGAGCTAAGGAAGCTTTTTTTATTTTTATTTTTATTTCAAATAGTGATAATGTACAGTTGCCCACCAAAACACTGAGCCCCCCCCCCCCCCTTCCCCCAAAAAAAAGAAAAACTGCAAGGGAAAAAATCAAGTACTAAGAAAAAAAAAAAATTAAGTACTAACATAAAGCATTTTATTTTAACAAATACCCCAATTTTTTTCTACATCCTCTTGAGGGGCAGATGGACATAACATTGACAAAATTAAAATAAAATTGTATCCTCGACCGGTATTCGAACCCACTCGGAAAATTGTAAAATAAAATTGAAAGGCGATCGTGACAACCCCTGTGCAACAGACTTCCCCTGTCACATCGAAAAGTTTCAAAAATCTGTTGCTTACAAAAGCATTCATAATAATATATCTTTCAAATATTTATATAGCTTCATCAATCTTCTTCAATCTGTCCTCTCTTGCGATAATTATTTTTCGAGCGATACTTAAGAAATTTCCAACGACAGGGGATGTTTCAAATGAAAAATATGGATAATGACCATATCCCTGTATACAGCACAAAATCGATAATTCAGAAAATCAGAAACCGAAAGCATACAAAATATGGATAAAACAGGAGCAACCAAAGCAAACAAACAAAAACCTCCACCATAAAGTTCATTCAAGGAACGGGACAATTAATCCCCCCCCCCTTTAATAAAACTCTAAGATCTTCGGTATTCGCGTTTTCGTTTTTAAGGGTTTTATTGTGGGTTGGAGCGGGGTTGGTTGGGTTTTTTGTTTTATTTTGCTGATCAGCTTTTTTTTGTGAACATAATTTCTTTTTTAAAGCTGGACTTCGGGATAGATCTTTTCTGAAATTCTGAATTCCTAGACCGCCACTGATAATTCACAGGATCGTAAGATCATAAATATACTCAAATGAATTTGGTATAAGTTGCTAAATGGAACATATTAAAAGCAAAGCAATAACCGATGTATATGATGGTTTCGTATGAGTAAGGTGTAAACGTCTTCAAATTCAATAGCATCATTTTATACGAATTTGTTGCATCGACCAGACATGTTCGTTTCGGACACATAACCCTTGTCAGTGATCCTCAATCTAAACAATGCAATATTGCCAAAGAGTGTAACTTAAGAAATTCTTAGGATATCCGATGGATTGAATATGATGCTGCAGGACCGAAGTCTTAGAAATTTTGACAGAAAATATCGAATGCATTGAAGAAACAATCAACCAAGGTTGAACGAGCTTGGCTACATTTGCCCTCGGGGCCTCCTGGTACAATTGCAGTGGCACTGACCAAGTGGTTCAAATGTACAAAGTTTGCAGTAATAATACAGAAGTGTTCCAACTCTATACCTTCTTGAAGAAAATTTCAAACCAATTTTCATGCACCAGACACGCGTTTCGAATATCAAATTCTCATCGGTGATGCCTCCTGCCAAAGTGCTTTCATACGCCACCTACATTATTTCACTAGCGCCTTCTGGTCAGATTTCTAGAATGTAAATTTGTACATTTATTTTACAGAGAGTGCGCGGCTCCAAATTTTCTGTAGGTTCGATTCAGTAGCATATCCAAACAAAATCCATGTTCAAAATAGCATTGGAGGGATGGTGATAAAGTTGACAAATATGGATAATGACCATATCCCTGTATACAGCACAAAATCGATAATTAAGAAAATCAGAAACCGAAGGCATACAAAATCAGGATAAAGCAGGAACCAAAGCAAACAAACAAAAAAACCTCCACCATAAAGTTCATGTGAAGGAACGGGAATATTCGGTCGCGCGAAGCGCCATCTGGTATCAAAATAAAGTTAGCATTGATGAAGCAATAATAGCATTAGGACGAAAGGATAATGGGTGAAAGAAGGATGTCATAACGTATGGTATAACGACAATTATGCATTGACGAAGGACAAATGTAAAATGCACGGAAGAAAAATTACACAAAGAAGAAAGATAAATAAATATAACATTTCAAATGAAAGCAAGACAATTGAACTTGGAATAATCAGACATTGAATGAAGCAACATGGCATAAAGCATGTAAGCAAGTCAAATAGCATTGTGACCCTAATCCCCCTCCATAGAAAGGGGGCTGGAATTCTATTGCGGTATAATTCCATTGAAATAACAATGTCTGGTAACAGCCCCCTGTGGAACTGAACGTACAACAATCAGACCGTGCTTGAGTTGGAGCATGCTCAGGAATTCTACCATCCCTCTTTTAGGACAAAGAATAAGACTGATGACATTTGGACAGAATCCGTCCTAGAATCCCATCGACATGGGTTGAGTATGTACTTACGCTGGCACAAAAATTGTAGATTGGTTCAGTTCCAAGTACAATGTTCTTTTGATGACTTATCGATCATATACGCGGTATATAAAAGGTACTTGATTATCTTTTTCTTAGTCTCGATTCAAAATTACTGTGTCCTATATCTTTTCATTTTATTTATCACGTTTCAAGAATTACTCAATTGAAAGGAAAGAATAAGACGAATTACAAGGCGTTCATGCCGTGTGACTTAAGTAATTAAGGTTAATGAACATCAGCATAAACTCTATTATATATTACAATATTATACATAAATGTTTTACGGTGTATTCAATATATTCTTTGAACGTTGCGTCCAGCTTCGATCGAAAGGATTCGCTTTTATGCGCAAAGCTGCGTTAATGGCAGTATTTTTTCGCAACATTTCGCTCGTATTGAAATAACGTTTTTTTGTCTAATCAAACTATTGATATCATAGAGCCGTAACCTTTCGGAATGCTTCGTAAACGATTCGCAAAAAAATGATTTCTCCGTGTTCGCTGTTCGTTACATTCGAAATTTAAAGAAACATTTTCGTTCACCATTCGCTAGCTGTGACCTTTGATCCATGACATTGGTTTCAGGTGAACAGTGTGCCCATGGGGAACAACTTGTTTTCTCTTGCTGTGAGAATACGCTCAACCTTCAATTCCTCTCTAGGATCGTCTCCCTATTTTTGTTTTACATGTATATTTCTTATCAATTGATATACCTATCGTTTAAATTCTTATTTTAGGTTTTAAATCACTGATTTACCCAATACATTTATGTTAGCAATTCATACATTTAGTGCAAATATTTTCTTAGTATTCAGAGGACAGGTATGCACATCTTAGAAATCAAAGTTAAAGGGATTTACCAAATTTAATATTTTGAAGAATAAACATGTTTCTGATTTTCTGAATTATCGATTTTGTGCTGTATACAGGGATAAGGTCATTATCCATATTTGTCAAATTGCAATGAAAGTAATTAAAAAGTATAATTTTGCTACGGATTACGCTTTTATTTAATTGTTATACCTTTATTATCCTCTTCATGTTTAAAACTTTTTATTTATCATTTTATTTTCTTAGTTGAGACCTCAGTAAATGATGTAATGAAAAAAGACGGTGTAGTCACAGGGATTCTGCTACTGAAAAGGATACCATATTGGATACTGTTTAATTGCTTTTCCCTAAAAGGGCCTGTTGTATCACAGTACCAGTTAATGCGGAGCGTGCCACATGGTGTATCTACACAGATGGAATTCAGAAATCAAAGTGGATGTCGAATGACTGAGCCTATTTTTTCATCAGATGAGAACTCCTTCATTGTTGAAATACAGGCTTCCTGTAACTCCCCTCTAAGACCAAATGCTATGCTCTCTATGGATGGAGTAGTTCTCAACAGCGGCAATGTATCATATTACAGTTATTGGGATACCATAAAGACGACAAGGACATATGAAAATGGAGTTACAAAATCACGATTTGCTGTGCCAAAACATATATATCAGAGTTCAAATAACATATACGTCCCATGGTTCACTCTTCAGTTTTTTGAAAATGGTCTTCGAGGTGAGAAAGCTTTGAGGTACTACAAGCACATGTATCTGTCAAAGAAAGCATTAGACGGGACGAGTCCAGTCATACCTAGAGGTACTGTAGCCATCGCTATATATCCACAAGAACTAGAAACAATTAATTTGCAAAGGGGATCAAAGAGGAGATTGACTTGTGAAGCATATGGGAACCCTAAGCCACTGATTAAATGGTACAAGAGCGGACAACGCGTCACAGGGATGAAAGATTTTGCAAGTCTGTATTTGGACAAGTTTTACGAATATGAGGTGAGATCAGATAACAAAACACTATGAAAATTCTAGATTTAGAAATTGAATGTTAAGATGATTCTTGGTAGGAAATGTTTTTAATACACATTTAGGAAATGATTTTGTAAAATATGATTCCCCTGTTAATCGTTGTCTCGGTAATGATGTAAAGAGTGAGAAAACTATTTGTTAGTGATATCGATCAGGACAGCACATATTTCAGTAGTTTTTAGTATTGACTTACATGTATATTTGTTATTTATTCGAAGGCTTCTTTGCAAATGTTAAATGACTTAAATTTTCATTTTGCAAAATGGAAATTAGTTATATACAAATGATTGAAATAAATCTCCCAGATTGCAGAATCGATGTAATTCAGTTATATTTAATTTTCGAACAAAGTTTATCTGCATCCTTTTCTATTGTTCCAGCGCGTTTTGATATTTTGATTTAAATCGATGGACCTATATTTCTTTATTACATTGGCGAAAATAGAAATCAGAATATTGTAACGATTTCAGCAAAATGTGACTCTAAAGTTGCCTGTTTGGCTAGATCTTAAAGAAAAAAATAACAGCACATATCCCTTAACTTGAGCCCTCTAGCACGAGTACATAAACGAATGGAGGACAATGTCTTGGATGTTAGGAATCACAAGCTGGTACATTTTTTGAGGGAAAAATATCTATCAGCTTTTCATATCACAGTCAGGCAATAATGCAAAATCATTGAATATCGATTAGAACAGTTGCGTACCTAGGTGAGACCGATTGGAGAGAGTAAGCATTTCCTATCTACATGCAACGCCCGTTACAACAGGTCCATGAAAACTTATATGATTATCAGATTTGGTCATTGTTGATGTACATACATATCAGGCAAATTTGTCTTCATTGGTGATGATGACAGTCATTCAATCGCAATATTCGAATTTGAAACTGCAGGGTACGTTTGGATTAAGGAGATAAATAGTGATCACACGTCATTTTTGTAGAAATTGAAGAAAACCGTCATTACACACGAAAGAAGGGAGGATATCTCCATCAAGACCCTGTTGCATCAGCAACAGCAAAACAGCAAAACACCCGATGGAAAAACACAAAAGACGAGCACAGTATGAGATGGAAAAGAGACATACGACATGTAAACATCAAACACAAAAGACTATACATAAACCGACAAGACCAATGGGCAACAACACACGCAAGTAGCAAATGGTGTGGTTATCCTGGATTGTATGCGCACGACCCTCTTACTTCTCCAATCACCAAGAGGTCTCGAAGAACGTACAATTGTGATGTAAAACAACCTCCTCACTGTAAGATGACCTCACACAAACAAGACATCGAAACACAGAGGCCCAAGAAACACAAATGAATATGTAAATGGATATAAAAGGAGGGCATGCGTAATACAGTCCGTGTTCTGCCGGCTGTAGCGAGCTCATGTATGTAATCACCCGATGAGTCCGACTGACATTCAGAGAGGAGAGGTGGTCGGGGCCCTGTCTTCTCTAAATAGGTTTGGACAGGGCCCCTCAAGGAGTCCCGTCGTCACAGTCAATCAGAGTGCAAGTCAAAGGCATAAATATTGAATTTCGATGCCCCTGACTATACACCAGCTGTCCGTTATAGAAAACGACAGTATATCCGGATTCACGATAAGCAGATGACCGTCCAAAATTGACTCTGAATACTTACTAGGACATACGTTGTGGTTGCTGCCATTTAATTATTAGATTCGTTATAACAGTATTCTCACCTTGTCTTGCAATTGTTCTTATGATACGAATTTTATAATATCCGGAACGAAGTAAAGACTTCCTGTAACTTACTTTAAAGAGGTTAACTACTTATCACCATCCCTCCACATTTGGGTATGCTACTGTATCGACCCTACAGGAAATTTGGAGCCGCGCACTCTCTGTAAAATGAATGTACAAATTTACATTCTAGAAATTTGACCAGAAGGCGCTAGTGAAATAATGTAGGTGGCGTATGAAAGCACTTTGGCAGGAAGCACCACCGATGAGAATTTAATATTCGAAACGCGTGTCTGGTGCATGAAAATTGGTTTGAAAGTTTCTTCAAAAAGGTTAAGAGTTGGAACACTTCTGTATTATTACTGCAAACTTTCTACATTTGTACTTCTTGGTCGGTGCCACTGCAATTGTACCAGAAGGCCCGAGGGCATATGTAGCCAAGCTCTTTCAACTTTGGTTCAATGTTTCTTCAATGTATTCGAGAATTTCTGTCAAAATTTCTCAAAATGTCCATGACTTCGGTCCTGTAGCTACAAATTCATATAAAATAATGCTATTGAATTTTAAGCCGTTATCACCTTACTCATACGAAGCCATCAAATACATCGGTTATTGCTTTGGTTTTAATGTGTTCCATTAAGCAACTTATACCAAATTCATTTGAGTATATTTATGATCTTACGATCCCGTTAATTATCAGTGACGGTTCTAGGAATTCAGAATTTCAGAAGAGATACAAGTTCAGCTTTAAAAAAAAATGTTCACAAAAAAGGCTAATTAGCAAAATAAAACAAAAAACCAACCCAACCCCACTCCAAACCACAATAAAACCCTTAAAAACGAGAACGCGAATACTGAATATCTTAGAGTTTTATAAAGGGGGGATTAATTGTCAGTATAGACTATTACATTTTAAAGGATACGATTTCTCTTTGCTGTGCTCTATTTCTTATCCAAAAGGGGGAGGATAGGGACGTTTAAGCCTGTCCAACCAGATCAGTCCATGAAATTTAAGAAACATTTAGTGAATTATACAAGAAAGGAGGGGATCTCCAACAACACCTAGTTGCAGCATCAACAGCAACCTCCCAAAACACCCACTGTAAAACACAAAAATGACACGCACAGAAAGAGACGCAGTAGTACAATGAACGTCAAATCACAGAAAAACATAAAACACAAATGACTACACATAAACCAACGAGACCAATGGGCAAACGGTGCCGACTTAGGACGGCCATCTGCCTCGTCAGTAGCAGACGGTGTGATTATCCTGGATTACGTGCGCACAACCCTCCCACTATTCCGATTATCCAGAGGTCTCGAAGAACGTACAATTGTGGTGTAAAACAACCTCCTCACTGTCAGATGACCACACACAAACAAGACCGCAAGACGCAGGGGCCCAAACAACACAGATGAATATGTAAATTGATATAAAAAGAGGGCATGCGTAATACGACCTGTGCTCTGCCGGCTGTAGCGAGCTAATGTATGTTATCACCCGAGGAGTCCGACTGACATTCAGAGAGGACAGGTGGTCGGGGCCTGTCTTCTCTAAAGAGGTTTGGACAGGGCCCGTCATGGAGTCCCGTCGTCGCAGTCAGTCAGCGTGCAAGTATTAAGGATGCGCTGGTACAAGACTGTAGATTGGTCAAGTACCAAGCCTAGTGTCCGTCTGGTGACATAAGGATCATATCCACGGTATAAGAGGCGTTTGATGATTCTGACGCATTTTCGATAGTAATTCTGTCTACCTTTGATCCTTCTAATTTTGTTGATCATGTCACCATAAAATGCAGGTTGCGAAATACCCCAAGTAATATACTCTGTTGCTTGTATGGGTCCGAATTTCAAAAGTAGTTGACAATAATTTTTGTAAAATTTCCAGAATGTCTTGACAAGTTTGTGAAAGCGAAAACCTTGACCTAAAAGTTTCTTTGTTATTTGTAAATTTCTATCATGAAAATCCAAAACATCAGTGCATGCTCTAGCATACCGGATGAGCTGCGAAATGTAGATACCATAAGACGGTAATCTAGGAACATCACCGTCAAGCCAGGGAAAATTTACTATATTGAATCCAAAGTCATCTCTTTTGTCATACACCCTTGTATGAATCTCTCCATTAATAATTTTGATATTCAGGTCCAAAAATGGTGTTTCTGTGTTTGTGACATTCGCCTTGTTTAGAGTCAGTTCCTGTTGATAAATGACATTTTTATACTTTCCAAAAACAGGATTGTCGATAGTAAGGATATCATCCAGGTACCTAGAAGTACCATTGAAACATTTCACATCATCATGTTTTCTTTGTTTTTGAAGATTTTGGATAAATTCTTTTTCATACGTGAATAAAAATAAATCTGCAACAAGAGGCGCACAATTAGTACCCATAGGGATCCCTACAACCTGCTTGTAGAGATTCTCACCAAATCTTACATAAATGTTGTCCAAAAGAAAGGACAAGGCAATACAAAGGTCACTACATGTCCATGATTTATATGATTTGTATTCTGTATTGGAAAAGAAACACTTTGATTCAGATGTACAAATATAAGTTTTACCCTCTCGGTTAAAGCACCATTTAATGAGTTTGGACAATTGATCATTAATCTTATCGTGAGGAAGCGTGGTGTACATATTTGAAAAGTCGTACGAAGAAATCGAATTGGCTTGAAAATTTCTCGATTTCATTTTGTCAATCACATTCCCTGAATTTTTAATAGACCAAAATAAGTTTACATCATTCCTGTTTAGAACAGTTTCATAATATTTTGCAACGTGTTCCTTTATCACCGTGAGTGCTGACGTCAGATTTCTAGACAAAATTGTAGTTGAGCAGTTGCTAGAATTAGCAATGTATCGAAATTTGTAAGGAGACTTGTGCAATTTTGGTATGCAGTATAGTGTAGGAAGATCCAGTTTAGAAATAGGGATCTTGAATGAAGAAATTTCACTGTTGTGTTTGTTCAAAATGTTAGGAACACTTTCATTGCTTTTGATATAAGTGTTTGTAGACGAAAGTTCCGAAACCAAAGTTGATATGTAGTAACGTTTTCAAATGATTATGGTGTTGTTGGCTGCTTTGTCTGCAGGAGCGAAGACATATTTTTCGTGTAAATTGTGTAATTTGGATTTGAAATATCTTTCAGATTTAGAACTTGGATTTTCGAAAAGATGAGGATTTTTGTGGAAGTTATCTATTCGAATATCGGTAATATCCAATATGAGGTTCTTCCAGTCATTCAGAGAATGTGATTCGACCCCTTCCGATTTACACCATCTTTTTGTGTAGTTATCTAAGGCTTCCTTTAGTTCTTCGCGACATTTGATAAAATCTATCTTGGATGGAATTCTGTACTTAGGTCCTTTCTTGAGAAGATTGCGGAGCTGCCTGTCCTGGATAATTGAAAAGTCACCTGTTACAATATGGCCAGCTGGTTTATAAAGGTATTCAGAAGTTGCACATTCTCAAGAAGTAGGACTTGATTCAAGAATTTTAGGATCTGATGTTACTTTATTGTAGTTAAATACGAAATTTCGAATAGGTTTTTTATACTTGTAACAAATAAGAGGAGGTTCAAAATTCTCAAAATATTGAGGAATAGCACTTTGGACGCGATGATCCCGAAAAATATTAGAGATGTTAAGAAGATCGAAACCTTTGTTAATAAATGGAATTTTTATGAATCGTCTTCTAAGGGGAATGTTTTTAATGACAGGAAAAAGTTTATTCTTTGCGAATGCAACAATGATATTAAGTTTGAATCAATCAGTATTTCTTAAGAATGCAACCTCTGCTTCGTCCAAGATAGATTTCAATTGAACTGCTGGTATTGATGAGAGAGCATGAAGCAGTTCATGTCTGCCGCCGTTTCGTGCAATTATAAGTAGATCTCTGAGGGTACGATGTATTCTAGCTCTGTTTCTAAGGTTTCTGTTTCGCCTTTTTCCGTGTGACCTAAACTTTCGTTCAGCGTCAGGGCGGATTGAAAAGACATTGATCTTTGTCGAGGTCGAGGAAATATTTCCTTGTCCGTAAATTTGATCGTTTAAACCAAGGGGGTACGCAGTTTGTAATTTAGTGATCCAGGCAAGTTCAGCTTGTAGTCGGCGTTTTTTAATTTCAGTTTTGCTTAGATTTTTGAGTTTTGGGAAAGACTGAACTGGAGCAATACTTAAATCCGAAATTGAATGTTTATATTTAAAGAAGTGATGGTACAGGAAATTTCTGTGCTTTTTGTGACGCGAGTTTCTTATCTGATATGAATGATTTCGAAAACGAAATTTTAAGGACTGGCCTGTTTCCCCTACATATTGGGCGCCACATCCCCTGGCGTTTCATGTAATAACATAAATGACATCTTGATACGATCAATCAATGTCGCTATCAATCTCGATCTTAAACGTATGCCCATTAACACTAGATGTAATCTTGGAATTGCAATTGATGAGCGGACAAATGGAACATCTCTTTCCATTGCACTGGCGAATGGTTGAGAACCCTCTGTGTTTGTTGTTAAATGTAGAGCCTGCAGATGGAGTAGTAGGTATAATACGTCTAAGGGGTATAAATTTAAGAGGTGATAGATGTACTCTGGGTGAGGTAAAAAGTTGATTACTGTTAAATGTCGATGATGGTAACGTGACTGTAGTGACAGAGGGTAATCTCAAAGGTTTTAATTTAATACGAGGCGACCTTAGAAATGCCATAATGAAATAATCGAGGATAGAAAGGTGAATTAAGATCCTGCGTAGAAGATACTACAACACAGTCAAGTTAGAGAACGATTTGGAAATAAAACACTTCAAACATCGGGTCGCGGGGAATTGTATTACCAACTCCACACTGCAACACGAAATAAGTGTAGATATAAAAGAAAGGAGGGGATCTCCAACAACACCTAGTTGCAGCATCAACAGCAACCTCCCAAAACACCCACTGTAAAACACAAAAATGACACGCACAGAAAGAGACGCAGTAGTACAATGAACGTCAAATCACAGAAAAACATAAAACACAAATGACTACACATAAACCAACGAGACCAATGGGCAAACGGTGCCGACTTAGGACGGCCATCTGCCTCGTCAGTAGCAGACGGTGTGGTTATCCTAGATTACGTGCGCACAACCCTCCCACTATTCCGATTACCCAGAGGTCTCGAAGAACGTACAATTGTGGTGTAAAACAACCTCCTCACTGTCAGATGACCACACACAAACAAGACCGCAAGACGCAGGGGCCCAAACAACACAGATGAATATGTAAATTGATATAAAAAGAGGGCATGCGTAATACGACCTGTGCTCTGCCGGCTGTAGCGAGCTAATGTATGTTATCACCCGAGGAGTCCGACTGACATTCAGAGAGGACAGGTGGTCGGGGCCCTGTCTTCTCTAAAGAGGTTTGGACAGGGCCCGTCATGGAGTCCCGTCGTCACAGTCAGTCAGCGTGCAAGTATTAAGGATGCGCTGGTACAAGACTGTAGATTGGTCAAGTACAGTGGTGATCGCGGGAGATTACACACTTTTACCGAAGTTTCCGAGGCTTAACCTAAGTTTCCGAATTTCGGAGAAATCTTACCTAAGTTTCCGAATCCTAACTTTACGAAAATTACCGCTTTGACCGAAGTTTCCGAATTTTTAAAATTCGGTAGGAAATTTAGGGTAAACCGTGAAAGTTAGGTATTTTAGTTAGGTTTTTTGGGAAAAAGTGTAATATTTCGGGTTTTTCGGGGTAATGGTAAATTTAAGATCGATTTCAACAAAACGAAATTTCCATTATGTAAACAAAAGGAATGCAACATGTGTTCGGGAATTCTGGGGTGTAATTGAAATGGGGGGGGGGGGGGTATATCCCTTGAAAATTTCCAAACATAGTCATATACTTTTTTATTGGCAATTTGCAATACTAGGGCTTACGCTGTTATAACTCTTCCCCTCCCCTGATTGTATAGAGTCGCACATACATCATGATGTATACAAGTCAAATTTGGTATTGAATGAATCACAGGGGGCCGTAGCCAGATTTTTATTTCCATGAAATCATTCTGCAATCAACCCCCACCCCCCCCCCCCCCCTTCCCTCGATTCATTTAATCAGCTATGTACAACGATTTCCCACAGATTCTATATAAAAGATATATGGAATCTGCGGAAAATCGCTGTACGTTACGTAACTGATTAAATGGAAAGAGGGACACGTCAGTCATTGAAATATTTAAAAAAAACCTTGCTTCGGCCCCCTGTGTAGAATAGATAAAAAAAAAATCAGAAAAGATCCGATATTAGAAAAGTATTAAAAGAAAAGATCGTTGAACTAAAGAAAAGATCGTATCTAAGAAAAGATCGTTGAATATAAACAATTCGAATATTTCCTCTGATCGACGAAGTTGTACTTTTCGCAGTAGAAACACTTTAGTTTTTTCAAAAATTCTTAGAGATTTCTTAATTTCAGATTGAGAAAACTAATGTAATTTCAAAAGACAATAAGTAATATATTATATTCCTACATAAAAAGCCGATTTTACACTGTGTACCGACTATAAACCGAGCTAATGATCGAACTTGTTTGCAATTTCAGGCAAGTTCTGGTTTTTTTTTAATAATTCCTCATCGTGTGTTTGTGTGTGTGGGTTTTTTGTTTTTGTTTTTGTTTTGATTTTCTAGAATTTCAGCTGTCCTTAGCCGGGGACGTATACGTATATAATACGTCCCTGCCGTGGCTTTTAAAAACAACAGCATTTTGTACAATGGAGAGGCGTGGAGGGTTTTGTTGTTGGTTTTTTATTTTGGAGACCCTCGATCAGGGCAAGGACTGTTTATAAGTCCTTGATCAGGGCCCGATTTTTTTCTGTTCTTTAGCGGATGCATGACCAAAGATAATTCAGCAGACCCTTCGGGCTAGATTCTTTTTGTAGAGGTGCAAACTTTCTGGACATTTTTCTTGGGGAGGGGTGCAGTCTTCCTGCCCCTCCCCTCTTAAAAATCATATGGAGTTCCTTTGTCCTTCTCAATATTTTATACTTTGTTTGACCAATCTGTTAAAATTCTTGTCTAACTACCATTACAATCATGTACAACAAATTCCATTCCAATGTGTTCTCAATCTTATGACAGCCCTTTGCACTAATTAATTGTGATAGGCAGAATGAAAAATGTGGCCGGTCCGGGAATCAAACCCGAGACCTTCTGCTATGGAGGCAGACGCTCTTAGCAACTGAGCTAACCGGGCACGATAACCGTACCGTCACACACTATTTATAATATTTTTACAAGTCCCGAGATACAAATATGTTGCCGGACTCTGTCCGAAAACCTGTGATTGTCTGCTATCATGAGGTAAAACTCCTATGCAAGATCTGTCATAAAGGAATGAATTATACCCAACTATTCATTCAAAGTATTCATACTGAATCTTCTACACAGATTCATAAAAAAGTATATTATGACCTTGACCTCTTACCTTTATTTAAGAGCATAATACACCCTTGGGTCCTAAGAGATAATTATGTCAAATGTTTTTGAAAACCATGTAGAGGGGAAAAAGTTTTGTCACAAAGTTTTGCCAAGAAAGTCTATTGTTACCTTGACCTCTGATCTAGATTCAGGTCATTAAAAAACCCTTGAGTGCTACGTATATGTAACAATTCTGCAAACAACACAATAAAATTGATAACCAGGAGGACTGGAAACTGATTTGTTCAAGGAGAGGGCAAGTTGCTCGTTGCAGATTAACCCTCAATATGTGACTTTGATTTTGAAGTTAACCTTGACATAGATACTGAATAACAGACATTGAATAAAGTTTTCCGCATATAAAAAAAAATATAGGAATATGAAATTGTAATTATTATAGCTTATTCAGCTCAAGTATAATGTGGGTCAATATTCAACACCTTCTAGGTCAAGAAGGTATAGTTCAAAAAATTAATATTAGATACCAAAACCCAGTTGCTTTACAATTTATTTCCTTTCTTGCAACTGATGAAGTACATGTAGAATACTATCAATCTGACAATAAGAAATTTACAACTGTAACTGTCAAAAGACAGCAAGTGTGAATGGCAGTAGATGGTAAATTACTGTCTACATTTGAGTACAAGAATAACACTGTTCAAGAACAGGTATGTCACCTGTCACATGTTTGACCCTAAAACATTGCCTTGACCTTGAAAATGACCTTGAGCTAGACTATAGCCTCTAAACATACTTCATTCTGATGCATATCAATTAGTTATAGATACTGTAACCATATATATATCTGATCATGTATCTTCAATGAACATCCCCCTCCCTTTTCACTTAAGTTCACAACTATGTGACACATGATCTAAAAACCTGTGACATATATCATAGGGCTGGTACAATACTCTGATTCATCAATGCATCACAATTTTTTTTTCTCAATCCAAGTATCGATATATCCAAACGCGCCAAAGTTAAAATTTTACCAAAAAATTTTTATTGAATTTTCTGGATTTTTGTCCAGCACGCCAAAAACAAAAATAACTTTCAGAGAAAATGAAAGTACATGTAACATTCGGAGAAAGTGAAATATGGCTACGGGGAAGTGGATCAAGTTAGAAATGCCAAGTACAGCACAAGATTGGTGTGGTAAACATTTTGTTTCCTGGTTTATGAAGTACATGTTATAGGACTCAGAAAAAATTCTGGTCAGAAAGCTTGTATTGAATACATATAACCTGTTGAATGAAAAAAAAGCTACTTATATATGATGAATATAAATTGTATCAAATAGGATTTTGAGAAGGTTTTATCATTTTATTAAGTATTGCGATACATATTATATCCGATATCGGGTATCATGATACGTATCGTATCGGCTGGGTGCAGTATTGTCCCTGCCCTAATATATCACATGCCGATTTCTTGAATTATACAATGTTTCAAAACATTTTGATGAAAAATAAATGAAATTTTAAAATTTTTAACTAAAAATGCTTCGTAATGATCTTTGACCTTGAAAGGGACCTTGACCTGCTGAGTCTCATCATGCTTTACTATCTCTGCAAGTTTAAAAAAAATGTTTGATGTATATCAAGTAAGTTACAGACAAATATGTGACAGACTGACAAACAGACAGACAGTCAGAGACAGATGAACAAACAGCCTAACAAAGTGATTTTTATATGGCGACATTAAATTTCTCAATCCGAGTAAATCAGAAACCACATGTTTTTGCCATTCCACATACATGTATTACATGCAATATAAATCTGTTAATTTTTCTTCATCTTGTCTTGATTCTGGTGTCCAAGATACACAAAATTATGAAGGAAGGAAGCTATGCCGCACCGATCCATGATCACTCACTTCTGTTTTACCATGTTGTATGTGTTGACTCTCATTATCCTGAAATAAAACGAGTACAACTTTTAAATGAAATAGAAAAAAATGTGATAACAAACATCTAGATCACATCATCTAACAATAAATCATAAAGGTAAATTCCTATCATTACCAAATAGATATCATTGTATAGTTCTCACTTAGTCGTAAATTATATGGTTATATGGTATAGGAATGCAATAATGCAATTATATTTTATAAACAAATAAAACACTGCTAAAGACAGTATGACCAGATTGCAAAGTAAGTTTTTGTCACTAACTGGGTCTAGGTCAGGTTAAATGTTATGGCATAAATTGAAAGGATTTGTCAGAGGCAATCAATAAGTATAATATTATGTTTCTACTATGTATATAGCTCCTGAGATTTTGGTTCAATCAGACACTTAAGCAAAATCATTAACTAGGTCAAAGCCCAAGGTCAAGGTCACTAAGTCAAATCTTACGAGATAAATTGAAAGGTCTTGTCAAAGGCAACCTACATGTATAACATAAAGTTTCTACTGCATAAAGTTCATTAGATTTTGCTTGAACTAGAAACTTCAACCAAAATCTTTAACTACGTCAAAGTCCAAGGTCAAGGTAAAGTTTTTAGATTTTGCTTTAACCAGAAACTTTAACCAAAATGTTGACAACGGATGACAGACAGACGGATAGACAGACAGGCGGACATCGTCAATCTATAGACTGGAATTGCTTTGCAATCAAGCCAAATACTTTTTAGATGGGGGCATTTTCAATGTCTAGCTTGTCTTCGGGCCAGTGGTTGAATTTTTTTTGTAAAGACTGGTGGACAGTGATTTAAATCATAATCTCTTAATTTTCTTATTCAGGGACAAACCGTTCTAATATGCTGCTATTTGCTGATAGTCCTAACCCGAGTAAGGATCGATCTATCAGTCAATTATATATTATACTGCCGTCGACTTACTCGAGTAAGGACTATCGGTCAACGGTATCATAATAACCATTTTATTACACTGCCGTTGACTGATAGTCCCTACTCGAGTAAGGATTATCAGTCAACAGCAGCATAACAAAACGGTCCAAGCCCGAATCACAAAACGAAATAAATATTAAACATCATCAGATCATTTTACATGTCCTACGCATACTAACCTACCGTTGAATTTCCAGAATACCGTGCAATCCATACGTCAATCGTTGATTGTTGGATTGAATGCAGTGGCTCTGACAGTAGTTTGCGACTCCTTCAATATGTTTGGACCATGTTTGTTGTTGTTTTTGATACGTACTATATACGTCCCTGGTACCATTCATCAGTACATGTACATGCATGCAACAAGTACCATGCACATCTTGCAGATTCTTGGATACCTTGCTGTCAGTACTGACATTTACCAGTCTGTTCTTCAATATGTAACACGGCTATGATCATTCTTCATCAAATTCCTGACTGTTTCGTGCATTTCATCAAGGGAGAAATATAAAACATCAAGTTTTACTGCTACAATTCGATCGTAGTAATGTTTTGAAACCGAAAGTTGACCTAGAACATTCCGAATCCGACAAAATGCAGAGCTATACATATAAAAAAAGGGGATGAAATAAAATAAAAAAAGAGAGAGAGAGATAAAGCTGTTTTATCATCATCATTATGCAATATGTAATTTCTCGGTAGTGAGTGAAAAAATGTACATGTATGTCTGTGTTTGATTGGGGAGGGGGGGTGACCAAGACCACGTCTAAAGGCAAAGGAGAGGAATCACTTGTCTAATTTTATATTAAAATTATCCTAGAATATATCTTATTTTCTAAAATTTGGGGAAATTAACCTCGACTTAACGTCAAAAAATTACAGATCCGTGGTTTGAAATAATAGAAAACGAAAATGAATTTTATCGTTACTTTGTGGTGCAAATGATGCTCGTTAGACAATCAAATTGAATCAGTTGTACATTTGATGCCTTCAAATGAAAAACAATTTCGAAATAATATATTTATTAAAAGAAATAAACAATAATAATAAATATTAACGCAGCCTCGTTTTGGATTTCGGGTAAATACAATTATTTAGGTTATTCCGGTGAAATTCGGAAAGTTAGGAGTTTTAGGTAACATCGGTAAATTTAGGGCGGAATTTTGCCCGAAGTTTCCGAATTACCAGTTTTTCCTAACGAAGTTTCCGAGGTGTGCCCGAAGTTTCCGAAAAACAGTGTGTAAACTACTACGATCACCACTGTACCAAGCCTAGTGTCCGTCTGGTGACATTAGGATCATATCCACGGTATAAGAGGCGTTTGATGATTCTGACGCATTTTCGATAGTAATTCTGTCTACCTTTGATCCTTCTAATTTTGTTGATCATGTCACCATAAAATGCAGGTTGCGAAATACCCCAAGTAATATACTCTGTTGCTTGTATGGGTCCGAATTTCAAAAGTAGTTGACAATAATTTTTGTAAAATTTCCAGAATGTCTTGACAAGTTTGTGAAAGCGAAAACCTTGACCTAAAAGTTTCTTTGTTATTTGTAAATTTCTATCATGAAAATCCAAAACATCAGTGCATGCTCTAGCATACCGGATGAGCTGCGAAATGTAGATACCATAAGACGGTAATCTAGGAACATCACCGTCAAGCCAGGGAAAATTTACTATATTGAATCCAAAGTTATCTCTTTTGTCATACACCCTTGTATGAATCTCTCCATTAATAATTTTAATATTCAGGTCCAAAAATGGTGTTTCTGTGTTTGTGACGTTCGCCTTGTTTAGAGTCAAGACAAACCTTGAAATCTGGAAATTTTCAAGACAATACGATTTCTTTAAAAAAAAATTCATTATCAATCGTCCAAACTCATCATTGTTCTGTAACCGATAGAGGGAACTTGTATTTGTTCGTCTGAGTCTATTCTGCTAGAGAATACAAATCATTGACATGTTTTGTTTGTTTGCTTTGGTTCCTGTTTTGTCCTGATTTTGTATGCCTTCGGTTTCTGATTTTCTGAATTATCGATTTTGTGCTGTATACAGGGATATGGTCATTATCCATATTTGTCATGTAATAACTTGTGAATTGCTTTGTCCATCCTTTTGGACAATATGTATTCAAGATTTGATGAGAACCTCCTCAATGAACTTGCAGGGATCCCTATGGGTAGTAATTGTGCCCTCTTGTTGCAGATTTATTTTCATACGTACATGAATGAAAAAACATGATGATATAAAATGTTTCATTGGCACTTCTACATACCTAGATGATATTCTTACTATCGACAATCCTGTTTTTGGAAAGTATAAAAATGTTATTTGTCGAAAATGCGTCAGAGTCATCAAACGCCTTTTATACCGTGGATATGATCCTAATGTCACCAGACGGACACTAGGCTTGGTACTTGACCAATCTACAGTCTTGTACCAGCGCAGGATTGAGACTTGCACTCTGACTGACTGTGACGACGTGACTCCATGTCGGGCCCTGTCCAAACCTCTTAAGAGAAGACAGGGCCCCGATCACATGTCCTCTCTGAATTCCAGTCGGACTCCTCGGGTGACCACATGCATGAGATCGCTATAGCCAGCAGAGCACAAACTGCATTTCGTCTACCTTCTGTTTCTTATATCCATTTACTGCTGTCTGTTTGTATGTTCATCTTACAGAGAGGAGGTTATTTAGCACCACAACTGTGCATCCTCCGAGAACTCAGGGTAATCGGAAAACTGGGAAGGTTGTGCGCACGTAATTCGGATAACAACGTCGCCTGCTACTTGCTTGGCAGATGGTCGTTCAAAGTCAGTACCGGTCGCCATAGGTCTCGTTCGTTTAATTGTCCGTTTATGAGTCCGTGTTGTGGGCTGGTTATTTTGTATCGTTTGCATCTCTTTCTGTTCGTGTCTGCTATTTGTTTTTGCATTGGATGTTTTGATGGTTTTGTTCTGGATGTTGAAACCTGGTGCTCTTGGATCTTCTTTAACTTATTTGTGTCATACTTATGCCCTTTGCCGTGTGGAGCTCATAAAAAAGTTTGACAGTAAGTGATCTGAATATTTTCCCTGACATGGTCGCAATAACACTTTCTTAATAGACAAATCCTCCTACAGTGCATATATTATATATATTTCATTTCCGTGCAGGAACATCGACGGCGAATGCGACTAGTCAACAGGGGATGCTTACTCCTCCCGGACACCTGGTCCCACCTCTAGCTTGTTAGGGGTCTGTCGATGCTCACATTTTGTGAGTTCTGTTGAGATTGTTGTCAGGATCTTCTTTACCTCACTGGTGTTATTGGAGATCCACTCCTTTGTTTTTTCCTAAACAGATGTTTGTTATCATCTGTTTGATTTAAAGATCATGGCAGAATTCATACGATCTATGTATGAGATTTTTTTTTCAAATCGATCCTACTTGGATCATAACATGTCTTTAATTTACTTTTCTGTCGGCAATCATACATTCATCCATCGATATGCAAATTTAAGGACGAAATCCGTTATCTCATTTGCATGTGAAATTTCAGCCGTCAAACTCGCTTCAAAACATTGTTTTTGTCTGATCCGTTTATGCGAGTTGTTAGGTTCAATCAACTTTTCGTGTGAGATATCTGTTGTCGTTTAGTGTATTATGTGTAACAATATATTATTCATCGTGCTACACATATGAAAATACACGCTTAACACTTGTACATGTATCATCATATATATGTAACACACATAGAAAATACACTTTTTTTAAAAGAAGTTAAACGTCATATATTTGTAATACCTATCAGTATTCATTTGAAATAAGTGTTTGAAAAGTATCATCATGACATCTGTATTATTAATCATTATGAATAGATAGAATTGTTAATGTTTTAAAAAACATCACCTTCAAAAATATATTTCTCAGATTTTTTATTCTGTTTTTGTATTTCAGTCAATAATTATTAAAGACATGGATGATTCAAAGGATGGGGAATACTCATGTCAAGCTCACGTTCAAGGGACAACTGTGACGAAATCGGTCTTTATCAAAATATGTGACCCAGCAACAGTTACATTTTCAACATCTCAGGATGAAAGCAATGTAAGCAGTAATTATGGTAATATCATGCTATCAGATAAAATAGTAATTGATGAAAAAGTGTTCTGCAAAAGTTATTTCATAGATCAAAGATGTCCTTCAAAACTGATATGGTTTAAAATTTAACATTAATTAAGGGAATTTCATAGCTTTGGTATGACCATCTGTATCCTAAGAAAGAAAGATTGAAGGAATAAATGTTAAACGTCTTCAAATTGAATAGCATCATTTTAGAACAGATAAATTGGCAGCATGGACCAGACATACACGTTTCGGGCACTTAACCCTCGTCCATGTCGTCAGGGATCCTCAAATCAAAACAATGCAATATGCCAAAAAAGTATGTAAGATACTATGTCGAAAAAGCGTACCGAAAGACGTAGCAGGATGGATGGGATATGATGCTGCAGGACCCACTTTTTAGAAATTTCGATAACAGAAATTTTAGAATGCGTTGAAGAAACGATCAATCGAAATTGATCGAACTTGGCTACATGTGCCCTCGGGGACTCCTGGTCCACCAGCAGTGACACTCACCAAGTGGTATAAATGTTAAACGTCTTCAAATTGAATAGCATCATTTAAGAACAGATACATTGGCAGCATGGATCAGACATGCACGTTTCGGGTACTTAACCCTCGTCCGTGATCCTCAAATTTTAACAATGTAATATGCCAAAAAAGTATGTAAGTTACGGCTACTATGTCGAAAAAGCGTACCGAAAGACATAGCAGGATGGATGGGATACGGTGTACTTTTCGAATAAAAATTTATACGATGTATAGATGACGACCATTTACTAATGGAGTAAAGAATGGTAATGACTATTCAAGTTACATGTCAAATAAAGTAAATTTTGAACTATTTCTGTACTTAAAGCCTCTTCGCTATAATGTGTTTATCTAACCATAATCATAAGCATGACCTAGATGATACTTATTCATATTACCTATTATGTAATATAACACGATAGCAAATGCATGTAGCCAAGTTCGCTCAACTTCGGTTGATCATTATTCAACGCATTCGAAAATTTGTGTTATCAAAATTTCTTTAAAGTTTCTAAAACGTGGGTTCTGTAGCATCATAATCCCACACATCCTCCTACGTCTTTCGGTACATTTGGGGGATAATAATTTTCTCACTCTCTTGCCATATTACATTGTATAGATTGAGGATCACTGACGAGGGTTAAGTACCCGAAATGTGCATGTCTAGTCAATGCTGAAAATGTATGTTTTCTTAAATGATGCTTTTTGATTTGAATACGTTTAACGATAAATTGAAAAGTGACTTATTTTCGAATTTATTTTTATAACGTTTTCAAATAAATCAACTTCCTTGATGTTTTAGATCTACGCAACGCTGTCTGCAAAGCATGATGACTCGAATAAGGTATATGACGCGAACTGTTACAAAGGAAGAACAGCAACCGGTGGTGCTTGGATAAAATACGATGATCCCTCTGTAACAATATTTATAAGAGAGAATGACACATCATGGGAGAAGACTTACTCATGGACTGATAAAGGAGATGTGCCAAAAGAGATGTATTGTGAAATCAGTGCTAAATGCAAAATTTATCCTATGACCTTTAGTTTGAATGTTTAAACGGGGTGATACTTAAAAGACATTTGTCAACACTTATCAAAATGAAAGCTCTCTGGCATATGGTTGCCGCAAGGTTGCTGTATATGCTTGCGGCATAGTTGACGCAAATGAATTTTTTGTATGTAAATTAGGCTTCTGGTGCATAGTTTGCGGCAAGCTTACGGCAAAGTTCTGGCATACAATATTTCAGTTCAAAATTGGTATAAGAATTGTTTGTATGTCTGGCACACTTGTGTTTCTGGCACATGCTTTTCTGGTGCATTTCTGGCGCATATATTCCTGCATACTTAATGAGGTGCATAATATAAGTCAAGATTTAGAGATGATTTTTGAAGTACAGTAAGTGGTATTGGTATTCTTAAAATCATACAAACATGTACGAAATTTCCAAACTCAACTCATATATAATGTAATCATTTATTTGTATTATGGTTGAACTTATTAATTAGGAAATACCATTAAATCAAAAATCTTTGATTTATTTTTATAATAAATACGGTTAAAAAAAAACACAAAAATTTACATTGCCATATTCAATTTTGGATCTGCATTTTTTTTCAATTTTCTTCATGGAAAGCTGTTGGTTTTCATTCATTAATTCCACTCTAAGCAAAGGAATTTTCAGAATTAATTATTAAACTGTTGTCTCAAAATATCCAACACATGTCGATACACTTTAACCTACAACCTGGTGTTGTTGGAGATCTACCTCCTTTGTTTTAAAGCACAATGAATTAAAGTCCGCTTCTTTTTGTCTTCCAAACATCTTACTCAGAGTGCATTATCTTATCCAACCTTCTGTTTACGAATCTGCATGCATAAAAAATCTTGACCTAGATACACAGAGGATCAATCCAATTTATAACAGGCTAATACTGTAAAAGCCAATGAAGTCGCCTTTTCGGAGGAAACGTGTAAATGAGTATATAAATCATAATACGCAGAGCAGGGCCTCCGATTCAGCATGAAAATGGGAATGAGAATGGCAACTCCTACTACATATACTAGGTAATCTGAATTACAAAGTAAATATTCAGCTCATCAGAATAAAAATCTAGGAATTCTGAGAAGCAAACTTCTATCAGCACTATTTAAGTGAAAGTTTTAGTTTCAATTTCCTCTGATAGACAACATAAATGTTTTTTATGATCTGAATGGCTGATTCAATCACCTGTGGACAAGTCATCCTATTTCTCTTTCATGCTTACAACACATCTGACACACTTCTGGCATATCCATGTATAAGGGTACTGGGTGGAATGAAAAGACTATTGTCTGGTGGGTCTGTGGCTAAAGGTATCAGCTAAGTAAGTGTATGCTGATAAAGTAATATTTCTGGTACATTTCTGGCACACAATCCCAACACGCACACAATGTGCCGCTACTGGCACACACTGTGCCGCTACTGGTTTATACTTCGCCGCTAGCGGTTTTTGCTGCACAGTTCTGGCTCACAGTTGTGGTGCATGGATTTGTTTGCCGCAACCTTGCGGCAAGCGTTCGGCAAAGAATTCATTTTGGTAAAGGAATACAATTTTTTTCGATGAAAATGTTCTCAAATACGCATATCATTATTGGCGCAAATCAATATCACATTAAAGCTTATATCTAAAGAAATATCTTGTTTATGGCGGACCAACCGTAGTCATCTGACTTCAATACGGGGTACTGTACCTCATACTATCAACAAGGAAGATAGCATCCTGATCCTCTTTTATTTCACAAAATTGATCAGACCTATCTATGATTATTCTAGAACTCTTTTCGGACAGCAGAATAGGCAGTGATATTATTTCTTGGTAGTCTGGGATCTTTTCTTTTTTGCTTAGTCTACTCACTTCACTATTTACTATTCAGCTATTTTACATACTTTTGCGTTGCCATGTGCAATTTTATTTTTTATTTTTTTTTTTTTGTCTTTTTTTATGGTGTCATCTTTTTGGATATACAATAGAGCAGTTGCATTCATTTAACTTTACCACTACTTTTACCACAACGCGTCAGTTGTTACTGTGATTAGGGATTAGGCCATGGTATTCAATATTTGTTTTCCGCCCTGGTCTTTTAAGAAAAAAGACCCTCAAGCTAGGCAAAAACACTCAAACAAGTTGTTGTATTGTTGTCAATAAGATGTATTATTCTGAAATGGTATTCAAGGCAAGTATCCCCTGCACAGGTCAGAGGGACAGGAATGTGAGCTTTTAAAGCTATGTCTGGGTTAAAATAGATCCATTTGAGCCGTTTTTCGATTCGAGTAATAAAGCTGTAATGGAACTTTATCTCGGTTAGCCAGGATGCCTTTGTCAATCTCGAATTGTGTGTGAGTGGTTGCTATTTTATCTCAAAAGGTACCAGCCCAACGCGTAAAACCGAATATTTCACTGTCATGACTTAACTACATTGTTCAAAACCTGATCCTGTCCAGGGGCGATCCAGTTACAGTTACCTTTTCAAGTTGAGCTGTCACTTTTTGACCATTTAAATATCAAAGTATAATAATCAAACGGACGGACATGCAGACGAAAAGACCATTTTTCATGTAGTAAAAACTACAAAGCTTTATGTTTCTTCGTCTGAAAATGGAACATTTACATAAAATGTACCTGTAAGTTTTATGTCTAAGATATGAAATTTACCCGTAAAACGTCAGGGAAGGTCAGCTGTAAAAGTTATCGGTAGTATTCAATACTCCAGAACAAGATTATGTAATCCCTAACCGTAATGGACACTGGGGCATATAGTTGAGGTAAAAGTAAAATAAATGCAACTGTTCTAATAATTGTACACATTTAATGCGTGTAATTTTGCAAAACAGAACAGTAAAATCTTCTATCGGATTAATCATAAAAAAGGAGATCAAATCAACTCGCAATGGAAAACGTCATCAGAAGGACAAGTACTTCGTTGTCTTTTTTTAACCTATGGCCTTCGATCAAGTTCATGACCTTCGGCATTATTATCCTTAGGTCTCATGCAACAAATCTATGAAATATTTTGGTCATTTTAAAATTGTTCAAGATAGATATACTCCGAAATCAAAATGAACTATCTACTATAGGTCAGTACGTGTAATAATAAATAAAGCACTAATACGTTTGGAGTATTTCAATTCGTCGAATTGAAAGTAAAAAGCTGATCGTTTTGTGTATTAAAAGCTGTATTGTTTGTGTGTGGTCATCTTACAGTGAGGACATTGTTTTTCACCACAGTTGTACGTTCGTCGAGACCTCTGGGTAACCTAAAAGTGAGAGGGTTGTGCGCACGTAATCCAGGATAACCACACCGTCTGCTACCATCGAGGCAGATGGCCGATCTAAGTCCTCACCGATTCCCCACTGGCCTGGTTGGTTTATGTGTAGTCATTTGTGTTTGACGCTTCTCTGTGATTTGGCATTCCTGGTACCATTTGCGAATTTCTTTGTGTGTGTCCTCTTTGTGTTTTACAGTGGGTGTTTTGCTGTTGGTGCTCCAACTAGTTGTTGCTTGCCTTTCTTTAACCATCTAGTTTAGATACAACTTTCAATACTTAAGAAATCCTAGCACTGTCTCAAATTCAATTGAGATGTATGAAAATAAAGACGCTTGAAAATAAAGAATGTTTTGTGTTAATGCATTAATTTAGCTGGTCTTTAAAACACTTGTGTATTTATAAGTGAGTTGTTCGTGTCTACATAGTCCTGTTAACAATAGAAATATTCTACCACATTGCGACGACCACACCTGTACGTACAAACGAATGAACTTAGAATTTCACGCGTAGTGAAAAGTCACCTGACCGCATCGACTTTAAAGGTACAAAAGGTCTCGTCAAGATCAAACCATGAATCCATTATTTTTGTCAAAATTTTAACGCAAACGAGTCTCTCATGCTAAGAAATTAGAAACTGGCTGGTTACAATAGTCACATATGCCCTCACTACCTATAGCTATGATCAATTATTGCTTATAAAATGGGTACCCTATTATAACCTACTTTTCTCCGTAGAAGACCGATTGCGAACACGTGTAAGCACTTATTTGCATAAGGATAGTACTGTATCAAAAAAAAAACCATGGCTGACGGATAACACGTGGAAACGAAAATGAATCAACAATCGATGTTATCAAAATCTGAAAAGAGAAATGTAATGAACAAATAGTATTGGCTTAATTTGGTATTGGAAAGTTATAAAGACCCAGCTTAGAGGAAGACCGTGAAATTAAAACTCTGACAAGTCTGATTGATCTACAGTGTAAATGTGCATGTACAGTGCTCGTTTATTTTTATCTATGAGAAGTATATATATAAGTTTGACGTGCATATATATCCACAGTAATTTTGATATATATATATATATATATATATATTCAAAGTCTAAATCAAAAATTAAAAAACGAACAAAACATCATAATTAAGTAAAGGTTAATTTTCATTCAGGATTTGGTAAACAAACGCACATGTATATAGCAGACTACACCTGCCTCCCATTCAAGCCGTCATACAATATTACACGCTGTTAGTCATTTGAAAGTGTTCGAGTATCCATATTCAAAATGGTGATATGTATGGAACATGATATCCATACATGATATCAACCTTGTATTTGCAATAAATAGAATATTAGTGAGTTAGTTTTTAGAGATAATTTCAAAAAGACTGTATGCGTGGTTTACTACATGTTTCGTAGTAATCCCACGATGTCAAGTTCATTCAAGCGATTGGCTGATCGTGGTAGCGTGTTCACTTTGACCTTGGTAAACGTGACATATTTCTACATACTGTATATGCAAATAACAATTTACGAATTTTACCGAAATTTTGTGTACTAGAGAGTAAAAACGTCTATAACACAAAAATGTGATAGATATTTTATGTAAGTAATATATAGATGCTCAAATGGTAGTACTTAAAAGCTGTTTACGGTAAAAATTCATTATTGACAGTTTTATCCCTGTTAGACTATTTGTACCTGGTCAAGCAGGGACTTTATAGTCATACAGTGTAGCCGTCAATATTTTCCTCAATTTTCAATTGTCTTCCGTTTTATATGTCTTTGTCTATTACTTCGAAATGTGTCTGTTGGTGTCGACGTCGTTGTTATATTGCTTCTTGCTTTGTTGATATGGTGGTGGTCATTATCCATTACTTTCAGCTTCTTTTGTCTTCTTCTTTAAATCTTGGCAATCAAGAAATAACTCTCACGTTTTAGCTAGATGTAACTCATATAGGGTGGCATTCTAAATCAAACAGAGGCATTGATTATCATGATCATACGTATCACAAAAATTCTTTGACTCAATTTGAAGTACTTGCGTCCATTAATCATCAACTAGTTTTTTTACGTATGTATATATTACAGCGTAACCTTGCAGGATTTGTCAATGAAGGGACTTAAAATATTTAATCAACAACAAAATGAAGAACCCTTTTTTAACTTTTGCAAAATTTAGATTTATAGAAGTAATAGAGTCTAATAGGTTTTAATAGCAATTCTCTGTTACCATATAAAGTAATTCGGCAGGCATGGTCTCCGATTTTCGTAAAATTTCACATATAAGTAGGGACCAAAGACAAAATGTAAATGTAACAAAATTTAATTTCTAGGTCATCTGGTTACCATGGCAACGGCCTGTAAAGTTGAGATATTGGCAAAATCTAGCTACTCTGAAGCTCTGTAATTTGGTCTTTATATGACAATAATGGGAGATTTTTGTTATGTATCCTAAAGATGAGGACCTAAAACTATAAATAAATCCACTGATAGTGTCTTAAATTATCAAAAAGAGACTTGTTACCATGACAACATAATAAGCTACTCATAATATATTGATTTCAAAATGCTGTTTGTATTTTCCAATTTTTCTTCTCTCTTGATGGGTATTTGATATGGAAATAAAATTTATTCAATAAAATTAGCAAATTTAAGATAAATTATCTTGTTGCCATGTACATAAGTTACCTTGGCAACGATAACGATGGTCGTTAATATTACTAAATTCTCAAATTCAGAGTTATTTTTAAGATGTTTGCATCATGACGAACAGATAAAAATTGTTGGAATATATCCATCACGAAGAGCTCTTTCAAAAAACGTTACCATGGTAACCATTTTTCATTATTTTTATAAAACAGTAATTTTTAATCCCAGATACTTTAAATTTGATACTGATGAAGATCAATTTAGCCTCTGTGAAAATACAAGAAAACAATTTCCAATAATCAACGGTTGCTATAGGACTTTGGCCATACAATTTCTAAATTAGCATTTTATTTTTGTTCGAAGCCTTATCCTCAAAAAATGAAACAGGCTTACAAAACTTGTTTTATATATATGATAAAGGGAAGTCGAAACTTTATTTTAATTAAAAAAAATTCACATTAATTTACTTCTGATGCCCGTATCCAAGGACTCAAAATGGGCCAATGTGCAATTTTACAAAATCATTGCCATAACACGGAATGAAAAATCTACTTAAAACATTCATTTTTCATCATTACTTTGAATTAAATCCAAAGCTCCAGTAATAAAAGGACTCTAAATATTGTGTAAAATTGCTTTCAGTTTTGCGATTTGAGATCATGTTGCCAAAGCAACGAACACAAACTTTGTTCCAACATAAATGATTATGTTTTATTTGCATAAACAACTTAAAAAACGTAAGTTATTTATCAATGAATTTGAAAAAAAATGTTAAAAACACTATTGATAGTTTTCCTGTGTTGTTGCAATGGAAACATATACATAAGACCATTAACCAAACATTATTATTACTTAACACGAAAGGCCAATTATAGGGTACTGATATTTCATCAGTGTTTGCTTTAGATTATGCTGCATAAATGATGTATGTGACTTCGAAAATGCACAATAATGCATTTTTTCAATTTTCAAAATCGGTTTCCATGGCGACCGGACGTGATATTAAAATTAAATTTTAGCAATTTTACTTTTTGGTCAGACCCAACCTTATGTATAAATTTTATGAAAAAAAAAACTAAGACATGCCGTGCCATGCGTCTTTCATAATACATTTAAGTGCAGATGCTAAAGAGATTAGCTATTTAAAAAATATATTGTCAAAGTATAAATTGAAAGAAAGGAAGGGAAGGGATCTCTAACAAAGCCCGGTTGCAGCACCAAAAGCAAAACATCAAAACTCGAAAGACTACACATAAACCTTGACTTAGGTCGACGAGTTGATACGTAAGTAGCAAATTGTGTGATTCTTCGGATTACGTAAGAACACCCCTCCCAATTTTAAAATTATCAAAGGGATCTCAGAAAGTGCACAATAATGGTGTAAAATAACCTCCACATTGTACGATGACTATACAAACAGACAGCTTGACGCAACTGTCCATATGAACCTTAATTAAATTCGAACAAAGGTTTCTACTTACCAATGAAATCATGGTGTATAAATATCACAAAACATCCTTTAACGCCAATTCAGATAATTTAACTCTACTCACATTAAACTTTATCATCTAAATCTACTATTGCAAATTCGATATATTTTCTTCTATATGATATATTTGAAATATGGCAATTTCGACAATCGCCAATTGCAAATAAAAATGATAAACATAAAAAAAGTACCTATCAATTATTCAGTCTCAGTCGAGAAGGTAAGGCCAAATCGTGAGAATTCCCAATGGAACGGTTGCAAACCCCGGAATGACCAACATTCCGGGGTTTGCAATGAGACAAGGTTTCCTGTGAGAGTCAGCGTCTCGTGATTGCATGCAACAACCGTCGCAACATGAACTCTTCATAATTCATTGAAATTGCAATGTAAAACGTCTTTAAATTCAAATCATTTAAAACCTGATAAATTTACAGCATTGACCAGCCATGCATGTTTCGGGTACTAAACCCTCGTCAGTGATCCTCAGTCTAAACAATGTAATATGGCCAAAAGTATGAAAATTATTATGTCCAAAAAGGTACCAAACGATGTAGCAGAATGGGTGGGATATACATGTAAAGATACAGGACCCATGTTTTAGAAATTTCAAGAAATTTTGTAACAGAAAATTTCAAATGCGTTGAAGAGACAGACGATCAACCAAAGTTGATCGAACTTGGCTTCATGTGCCGTCGGGGACTTTTGGTCCACCAGCAGTGACACTCACCAAGAAGTTCAAATGTAAAACGTCTTTAAATTCAATAGCATCATTTAAAACCTGATTAATTTACAGCATGGACCAGACATGCATGTTTCGGATACTAAACCCTCGTCAGTGATCCTCAGTCTAAACAATGTAATATGGCCAAAAAGTATGAAAATTATTATGTCCAAAAATGTACCAAAAGACGTAGCAGAATGGGTGGGATATGATGCTACAGGACCCACGTTTTAGAAATTTCAAGAAATTTTGTAACAGAAAATTTCAAATGCGTTGAAGAGACAGACGATCAACCAAAGTTGATCGAAGTTTGCTTCATGTGCCCTCGGGGACTCTTGGTCCACCAGCAGTGACACTCACCAAGTAGTTCAAATGTAAAACGTCTTTAAATTCAGAAGCATCATTTAAAACCTGATACATTCACAGCTTGGACCGGACATGCACGTTTCGAATGCTAAACCCTCGTCAGTGATCCTCAGTTTAAACAATGTAATATATATAGCTAAAAAGTATAAAAATTATCATGGCCAAAAATGTACCATAAGACGAAGCAGAATGGGTGGGATATGATGCTACAGGACCCACGTTTTAGAAATTTCAAGAAATTGTGTATGAGAAAAATTCAAATGCGTTGAGGAGACAGACGATCAACCAAAGTTGATCGAACTTGGCTACATGTGCCCTCGGGGACTCTTGGTCCACCAGCAGTAACACTCACCAAGTAGTTCAAATGCAAAACGTCTTTAAATTAAATAGCATCATTGAATCTGGACTCAAATTCGAAACTTTTCTGTTACGAAATTCGACACTTTTACAAAATTTCTTGAAATTTCTAAAACAAGGGTCCTGTAGCATCATATACCACCCATTCTGCTACGTCTTTCGGTACATTTTTTGACATTATAATTTTCATACTTTTTGGCCATTTTACATTGTTTAGACTGAGGATCACTGACGAGGGTTGTAGTACCCGAAACTTGCATGTCTTGTCCATGCTGTAAATCTATCAGGTCTTAAGGAGGGTTTGAACACCAAGATGGCGGCGGCATTATTTGTTTTCTCGCTTCCTAGGAAAAGTACACTCTGAACTCCCTTAAAACATTTGATACTCTGATTGATATATGCATTTAAGTATCCTGATGAAGTTTGAATAATTTCTGGCGTCATTTGAAGACATTATGGCGATTTTCGAAATCTAGGACTTTGGGAGTTTTATCCATGAGCAAACCACGACGTTATTTCGACGTTATCAGGACAAATGGTGTCACAAACCTTCGCATTCAAAATGCAATAAAAACATTATTACTAAATTTATTGCATTGAAACGTAGCGTGTTTAAAATATAAAATTCAATCTTCATTACGGTGTTTCCGTTGACAAATTTACGTTATAGGAAAGCGGATGTCCCTTCATTGAAAATGGACGATTTTGGAAGAAAAGATTTGAAAATATAAATCCTTGTAATATTTCAATCCTAAATTCAATTTTTCCTATTTAATCATCAAATCATCTCTGGACATTCTTGATAATTTTGATAGTTTTTGACAAAGATTCATCCACAGGATGTCTAATAATTAACTATCAACTAGAGTAAATTGATTCGAAATTGCATTTTTTAGCGACAGTGTCGTCTTTTATTCAAGTATCCTGCCTATGTTTAAAACACAATTCATCTTATCTTTTCCATATGTAAGTGCATTACATTTATTTTGGAAGTTAAATCAAAATTAATTTCTAATAGCTTTACGAGAACTTGAATGACACTTTCAATATTATGACGGCATCAAGAAATTGACGAAAACATCGATTAATGCATATTTCAAAGTCTCGTAGAAAATTTTCCTGTGGGTAGAATCAAATATAAGTTTGTATAGTCAAGGACAGACAAGATATATAAATATAATTTCAGATTTTTTTTAGAAAAAAATTGAATTTGGCGTCCAAGTCTTCAATACCTCCTTAAATGATGCTATTGAATTTGAAGACGTTTAACATTGATAGTGCAAAATAATTTTGTTCTCAAGTAAATATGTGGACCAAGCTGATGATTCATTTCCGTGGATTTTATTTTGCATGAATCCGTGTTTTCTCAAACTGCATGATTCTGAAATGGAATTGTACTTCAGTGCTAGTACATGTCAATAACTTCTAATACAGAAATGTACATGTAGATGAAATAATAATTCAGAATAATACAAACAGAAATGTGGAATGGAACGAATTTCAAACAAATAAACATAGACAGCATGGATCGTTCTTATTCATTGATTTCATTTGTCAAGTCAAATTCGTTATTTAATTGAGGTGTCTAGACATACTGTCAAATACAACAGAATATAACGTTTGACTATTTTTTTTTTATTGAAGAATATGCTGCACACGATGCAAAACGATGTTTTAATGACAAATTTCAATTCAAGTTATTTAAAGTCATACATCTTATAAATGACAACAATAACTGATTACATTCATCGAAAAATTCACTTTGGCCTGCAATGCCTGATCTGAGAATAACACACAAATCCTGCTAGCTTCGAAATCTTTTTTGTCTTTCATGGTATCCTATAATGCAAATGATAATTAAGTGCCGGTATGAAACTAAAGATTTTTTGTCAATTTTACATCTAGCTGCTGTATCAAACTTTAAAACGCTCTTCTTTCTATGCGTTATCTACGATTTTAAGTTTGATGACAGTGGTAATTTTAAAAGCAGAAAAATGTGAAAATCATGAAGCCCCCCCCCCACCCCTTGCATGCATAATGCATATATATGTATAAGATTTGGATTTTTTTTAAATGCTGCAATAAATCTATCATATTTCAAACAGATGTGGGCGCAACCTGCATCACGACCGATGAAGGATTGTTTTAATAGAAAAATCGTTTTTCAAGGGATTTCCAGCAACACTCGGCTGTAGGATCAAAAGCAAAACACCGAAACACCCTTTGCAAAAACACAGAGCCGACACGCACAGAATGAGAAGGAAATTGTACAAGGAGCGTCAAATCACAGAAAAATATCAAACATAAATGATTACAAATAATCCAAAGAGATCAATGGGCAATCGGTGCCGACTTAGGACGGTCATCTGCCGCGTCATAAGAAGACGGTGTGGATATTCTGGATTACGTGTGCGCACACCTCTCCTACTGTTTCGATTACCAAGGGGTCTCGAAGAACGTAAACTTGTGGTGTTAGACATCTTCCTCACTCATGTATGTTGTCAACCGAGGAGTCCGACTGACATTCAGAGAGGACAGGTTGTCGGGGCCCTGTCGTCTCTAAAGATGTTTGGACAGGGCCAGTCATGGAGTCCTGTTGGGACAGTCAGTAAGAATGCGCTGGTACAATACTGTATATTGGTCAAGTACAAAAAATTTTATCCTTCTTATTTTGTTCACCATTTCACCATAAAACGCCGGTTGTGAAATACCCAAGGTAATATACTCTGTTGCTTGTATGGGTCCGAATTTCAAAAGAAGTTGGCAGTATGTTAATGTAAAATTTCCGGAAAGTCCTTACTAGTTTCTTATAGCGAAAACCTTGACCTAAAAGTTTCTTCGTAACTTGTAGATTTCTACTATGAAAACCTAAAGCATTAGTAATTGTAAAACACAAAGTATGTGACGCACAAAAAAGGAAAGATCTTGAAAACTGTCGCGTTGCTAAATTCATGGAAATTTCAATGTTCAAAATATCTTGATAATGCCGAAAGGTTCCAACGATATACCTTCTTGAAAAAAAATTAAAACCAATTTTCATGCATTGGAGGGATGGTGCTACGATGTTTACATCCTTTAATTTCGATATTTTTCGGTGATATGGCAAGTTTCCGAAATAGAAATATATTTATATGATGTCACATTGATAAAGTGCCAAAACAAAGCATCTTTCGGGCAACAGAGATGGAAAGAAGTAATTAATACACTTGACAAACATCAAGTCATGGGGAACGATTTTAACTGCTCCACACCGCAACAAGAAATAAGTGTTGATATTAATAATGCTTGAAACACGTTGGTCCTGTAGCATAACATCCAATCAATATGTTACGTCTTTCGTTAATTGTTTGACATAATAACTTTCAAACTCTTTGGGCATTTTACATCGTTTAGATTGAGGATCAATGACGAGGGTTAAATACCCAAAACGTGCATATCTGGTTCATGCTGCAATTTTATTTGTTTTTTTCACTTTCACCTTGTACCGTGGATATGGTCCTAATTTTACCAGACTTTAGCTTTGTACTTGAACAATCTACAGTTTTGAACAAGTGCATTCTTCAGACTTGCACTCTGACTGACTGTGACGACGGGACTCCATGACTGTCCCAACCACTTTAGAGAAAACAGGGCCCCGATCACCTGTCCTCTCTGAATGTCAGCCTGACTCCTCGGGTGATTACATACATGAGCTCGCTACAGCCGGCAGATCACGGACTCTATAATGTACGCCCTCTTTTTATATCCATTTACATATTCATCTGTGTTTCTGGGGCCTCTACGTTTTGCGGTCTTGTTTGTGTGAAGTCATCTTACAGTTAGGACGTTGTTTTACACCACAATTGTACGTTTTTCGAGACCTCTGGGTAACTGGAGAAGTAAGAGGGTTTTGCGCACGTAATCCAGGATAACCACACCATTTGCTACTTGCGTGACAAATGGCCGTCCAAAGCGGCACCGGTTGCCTATTGGTCTCGTCGGGTTATGTGTGGTCTTTTGTGTTTGATGTTTACATGTCGTATGTCTCTTTTCCCTCTAATGCTATACTCGTCTTATATGTTTTTGCATCGGGTGTTTTGCTGTTGGTGCTGCAACGGGGTCTTGTTAGAGATCTTCTCCCTTTAAAATGATGTTATTGAGGATGTTTTACATAGGGAGCTACATCTGAAATTGCACAAACACAAACTAAAAATGAACAGTTATATTCATTATGACATTTATCACAAAAACAAAGATGGAATTAATACCCGACGAATTTCTTGTCTCTTTAGGTAAATCTTAGTCTCTTTAACAGAAAAAATGAAATTTGTCTGTCGCATGACTGTGGTGTGTTCCACTATGGTGCTCTACAGAAAATTTAGAATCGCACACTCTTTACTAAGTAGATACACAAAAATCATCAAAATAAAAGTGCGCTACTGAAATACTATTGGATGTGTTGAAAATACTTTTGCTTGAAGCAGCACTGTTGAGGATTGAATAACCGAAACAGGTGTCTGGTTCAGTAAAATTTGCTCTAGTAGGTTACGAATTGGAACACTTCCCAAAGAAAGTTAAATACAAACAGAAATTGAAATTCAAATAAATCTAACACATACAAACGCAGATTTATAATGTTTGGATAATATAAATTCAGATCATGAACATTAAATTTCATGTAACAAATGTTCATTTCATCACAAGAAAGTAGGGGATATCCAACAGCAAAATCCCAAAAACACCCACTTCAAAAGCATAAAGCAGACACGCACATAGTAAGACGCAAATGGTACAATGAACGCTAAATCACATGATACAGTCCACACTATTTGCTACTTCCGTGAGAAATAGCCGTCCAAAGTCGGCACCGGTTACCCATTGGTCTCGTCGGTTTATGTGTAGTCTTTTGTGTTTGATGTTTACATGTCGTGTGTCTCTTTTCCGTCTCGTGCTGTACTCGTCTTTTGTGTTTTTGCATCGGGTGTTTTGGTGTTTTACTGTTGATGCTGCAACGGAGTCTTATTGGAGATCTCCTCCCTTCTTTTTCTGTGCTTTTCTGCTCTGTGATTTGCATCGGGTTTTTTGAGGTATTGCTGTGGAAGTTGCAATCTGGTGTTGTTGGGGACCCCCTCCTTTGTTCAACACTGACGGTTTGGTAAATATGAAATAATGATTTGTATCACTCGAAATAACGCAGCAACGTCAAAATAACGTCAGCCTGCTCTTAACATTCATAATGCTTGTTGTAAAAATGACATTTTGTGGACCGAGGCATTTTGATAAATTTTATGAATTTTTTTGTGTTGTGAGATTATAGTTTATCTAACACGTTGTTTAATTAAGCAGGATCAAACCAATATCGTGCAAATAACACAAAAGGAAATATTGGCGTACTGGATGCATGAACAGCGCGACATATTGTGTATAGCAAGGAAACTAGACTTACAAATAAATGTTATCGTTAAAGTGCACATTTTGAAATTGTTTTGGGATGCAACCATGTATCGTTTCCTTTTGGAAGAAGGGAGGAAATATTTTGGAGTCATGTATATGTATATTTCATATATTTACCTTTCAAAGCTGTAAACAGAATATCTAATCTTCACCATCATCAGAGTCAGATTCAGATGTAAAATCGCTGAAAATAAAATCAATATATAAAGTATTCTGTTGTGCTACTTGTGCAGTTTCAGTGTGTTATCATGTAAGCTTTTCGGTAAAATTTGGACATAATAACTTTCACATTCTTTGTTCGATTAAGGATCACTGACGAGGGCTAAGTATCCGAAACGTACAGGTCTGATCCATTATCATTGGAACAGTTGCGAATAAGTAAAACAAGAGATCCCGTTGGGCTACATTACTAGTACAATAATACCCACTTATATTCTTAGTATATTGAAAGATAAGCTAACTCTATACATATTATATTTTCTACAAGGTTACTATTTTTAATTTTTGCATGCACTCATCCCTGTCGTTGCGTATCTAGATGTCCACAATTTACCCCATATCACAGATGTTACCTATACCTCGCTTTATTTCAAGTTTTAAAAAATAGAGTAAATGTTAAAAAAAAAACACAAAGATAATTAGTATTTACTGTCAAAATCAGATGCTTAAGGGGTAATGAGTAGCTGGTAAGCGAGCTTATTCGCACAGTCAATAAGTTCGTTTCAATCCTTGTTTAACTGTCTCCCGTTAAAATCAGAGTCAAATTAAACAAATCATCTCCTCTCTGACAAAAACATACACAAAACGGTTGCGGGATGACTCGAACGAAATCGATATCGCACTGGAAATACTCGTCCTGGGAATACTAGGATTTGACAACCTTTTACTAATTCACCGGGAAAACACGCACCACTTTTAAAACATTGAGAGTAAAATCATTGGGACTTGATCACTAAATAATGGGAATTTTACGTTTTAATGATGATGCGCCGATGATTTTGTAGGCTGCAGCAACGGCGGAGCCCAAAGAAAGGGTTTGAAATCAAGTGTTTTTGACTGCATTCCCAATAAAGCTAGTGTCCTTAAATAGCTAGATGTTAAATTTCCATTATTGATTATCACCTGCCAGCGAGGTAGCTTACTATGGATTTGTAACAATTTGTTAAAAAATTAGAACAGTTTTGATGCTTAATAATTATGTAGGTGCAAGCAAGTGCAAACAGGGATCTAGAAAGAGAGGGGTCGGAGTGGGTAAGGGCCCCTTTACTTTAAAATATTAATTGTCTTATGACAAATATGGATAATGACCATATCCCTGTATACAGCACAATATCGATAATTCAGAAAATCAGAAACCGAAGGCATACAAAATCAGGATAAAACAGGAACCAATGCAAACAAACAAAAACCTCCACCACCTGAAAAGAAGCGAACCCCCGATATGGGAGTGAGACCAGGTGCCCAGGAAGAGTAAGCATCTCCTGCTTGCATGCAACACCCGCTGCTTCAATTCGGTAGAACTGTCATATCCGGTTACTTCCATTTCGGAAGACATAGAGTACAATATGTGGTTGGATGGATTAAATGGTCTATGAAAGAATATCATCCACCATTCTGGAGAGTGGGACATCATAGTGTATGACGAGTTTCCCATATCGACCGTAGAACTTCCTCAGTAACGATGTTAATCGTTCACAAACATATCCCTGACTGAGAAGCTTATCTGAAAGACGCCTAGCTCTCAGAACAAAATCCGTATATTTGGTACTTGCTCTGGCATAGCGTATCAATTGAGATATGAATACGCCATAAGCAGGCGATGAAGTGATGTTGCTACTCAGAAAAGGGAAGTTTGTAATGCTGAAATTGAAGTCGTCACGTTTGTCATAGAGTGAGGTGTTCAAGTGACCATCAGTGTCGTAGGACAACATTATGTCCAAATAGGATGCTGAATTATTTGTCTCTGTAGTTTCTTTGACTTCAAGCTCCGAAGAATATATACTGCTCAGGTATTCCGCGAATTTTGGATTATTGATGGACAACACATCGTCTATGTATCTGTAAGTGAAGTGAATGAATTCAGCTTCGTACGAGTAAAGGAAAATGTCAGCAAGGAGTGGGGCACAATTGGTCCCGATTGGAATTCCGACAATTTGCTGGAAGACCTTTCCTCCAAACACCACAAGAATGTTGTCGATCAGAAAATTTAACATCTGAATAAAACCTGTTTCAGTGTACTTATTGTCAGAATCGGACTTTTCTTTTACAAAGTAGGTTTTGTCATAGTTAACAACAAAAAATTTGTATTTGCGATTACCGTTCTTACTTGTAAACGCATTACTTATAATTTTTGCGAGTCTTTCTTTCAATTTAGAATGTGGAATTGTAGTGTAAAGTGTCGAAAAATCAAAGGCTTTGATCGAATGGACTCTACTAAAATGAGTGGATTTCAGATGTTCTAAAAGATCCTTCGAATTCTTTAAAATCCACATCTGGTTGATACCACTGCGAGTATATACTGTCGAACAATATTTTTGAAGCCCAGATTTGATTTCATATAAACCTTTGGTGAGTAAGATCGATACAGATTTGGTAGAACATCTTGAGGAACCAGCGATGAAACGTTGTTTGTACGGATTCTTATGCATTTTAGGTATGCAGTATAAGTAAGGTAAATCTAAATCTAAATTGTTAGTGTCGAAGCCAAAGGAAGCAAGAGCTGATTTGTGGTTATCTATTATTTCAGACGAAGAAAGGTTTATTGGGGTGTAAGTTGGATTTCCAGGTGTCGAATTTAAACCCATCTCTTTAACTAGACTATCGAAATAGTACTTTTTGCAAGTAAATGTGCAATTATTTGAGGCTTTGTCCGCTGGTGTGATGACATAATGTTCTTGGAGGTAGGTAAGCTCTGTGATAACATCAGGGCCTTTAAATATAGACTCAAATCTGGTGTTCACAGTTGATTTTAATCGGTAAATTCTAGATAAAAGTAGCCCTCTGATTGATTTTATCCATTCGGAAAGGGTGTCGAGCTGTACATCCTCTTTCTTTGCCCAACGTCTTGCATATTCCTCACAAGAGTCTATGATAATTTTGACATTTTGGTTCCATGTAAAGGACATACTTTCTCTGTATTTGGGACCCTTTTTTCACAATTCTCTCAACTTGTCGTTCTTGACTATACTAAGGTCACCAGTAATAACGTGTCCACAAGGAGAGTAGTTGAAATCCGATGAAGAACATTCGCAAGGAAGTGGATGTAGTGAGGGATTACTTAAATCAATACACTACATCGTTTGTAATTGTAAATTTTAGATGCAACTGTTGGTGTGTAGCTATAGGAAATACAAGGAGTCTCTTTTCTTTTGAAATATGGTGGGATTTTTTCTGTGACAGTTTTGTGATTCAAAATTTGACCAAGATTTAATTTATCAATACCTTTGTTTGCAAATCTTACTTTAATGAAAGGACGGTTTGTTTTCTCCTCTGATTGAAATAAACGAAAAGTAGAAATGTCCAAGATGACTCCTTGTAGTCTGTATTCTGGGGAACGTGTATCGGTATATGTGAGGTCCTTCGTATATTCGTAGATTTCGTATTACTTCCGTAAAGGAACTGAGTATAATTTGGTACGAATATAATGCAGGCCTAGAGGCTCATTCAAAAATGGAACCAAGTTGTCGAATGAGAAACTATAAATCGCAGGCCTATTATATTTACGAATGTCCTGACTTCGAGGTCTTCTTTGTGGTCTGTTGAATAAGCTAGTCACATTTACCGTTTAACAACCGGGAATTGTTAAGTTTCCTAAGGTGCTGATATTATCGTTGCACTCATAGGGCGCCGCAGTGTTAAGATTTTTTTATCCAGAACTCTTCTCTGTTGCGACGGAAAGGTGTGCTCAAATTGGGATTGTTTGTGGGGTGATATATTTTCTCCAGGATTCTGACTCTCATAGATAAAACAGAATGATCGGACTGGTCAAAATGCCTATAAAGAAGTTAGGCTAATTTTTCCCGTTATAACCTATACTTTTATAAAAACCATACATGTAGGTCTGACATCCCCGCCCTCATTTGCTTGGAAACCCCCTCCCCCCTGAGGAAAAAAAATAGATCAGTCCTTGTAGTGAGACTGAAACACTATTTCAAAGGATGAGGTTTTTTGATGAAATGAAAATGTAATTGATATATCATGTAACTCTCTTCATATTACAGCAATACATTATACAGGAAAGATCATAACTCTAGCAACTTTTGAACTTGAATCTTTGAAGCTGATCAGTTTTGCCGAGCTACAGCATAAATGTATTGATGGATGCTTTGACGTTTTATGTTTTTTTTTTTATTCTTTTTATTACTCAGCACATGAATATTGCATAAGTTATATTCCCCTGAATATTCTGCAGCAATGAGCTTCAAAAAAATCAATTGGGTGTACGTATTTTGTACATTGTCTCATCTTCGTCAACGTCAGCTTCTGGATAAGTATTTATTGAAAGATATTTTCTTTCAAAATAACTGTCATATGCTTCATAATCACTTATATGTTCAGCAGATTACCGGACAAATTATTTAGATTTTAAGATTTTAGGATAACTGACAAGGGTTAATTACCAGAAATGTGCATGTCTGGCTCATGCTATAAATCCATTTGTCATTTAATGATGCTATTGAATTTTGTATTAGAAACACGTGTCTGGTGCAAGAAAATTGGTTTGAAATTTTCTTCAAGATGGTATAGAGTAATAACCCTTTCGCATTACTAATCTTAGAATGTTTTGTAGTTTTTTCTTATTCAAGGTTCTTAAATACTGTAAATTTGTTTTTATTCGTCAGGTACCAATTTTCGTCATTTTCGTCAGTGCCTCCCTTGACGAAATTACATATCGACGAATATAAATAGTATTAAATACTCCTGACAAAATAATATAATGTTGAAAGGAAAAATTGAATCTTAAGAGTTAATACGACAGGCAAATGATAAATCATTGAAAAATGAATCCTCACGCAAAGTCGAATATAATACTTCTAATTACCAAATGATATGTTTCACAACAAGCTAGGTACGTGGTATACATGGCTCTAATTGTTTGTTTATCAATAGTTGTTAAACAAACAATGAAAACAAACGCATACGGCCTATACCTGAATGTTAAGTTGGCATTTATACAGACAAATTAATATTTTAGGGACCCTTGGATGACGAATTTACGTACTGACGAAATGATAATTTTGAACGAATTGACGAAAATTGGTGCTGACGAAAATAAAGCAATTTACAGTATTGCAAACGGTCCTGTATTAATTTCGTGTAACGTCAGCCTGCACGCTGCACTTGTCTTTATGATGATATTGTTTACGGCACTACACTTTTCAAAATAAATTGGATGACATCTGTTAGTTTCATTAATATTCTTTGGAATCTTTTAATATTTTTACACATCTGTTTATTTGTTTAGTATTTATTAGCCTTTTAGTTTTCATTTTTGTATTCTGATTTCCGATTTTTTGTTTGACTTACATTCATTGCTTATTCAACACTGATAAGTTTTACTTACTTAGGTCGCACAGCTTTTGCAGATAGATGGTGAGATGCTTGCACAGCTCTGGGTTGTCTAAAACAACAGAAAAAAAGATTATTTATTTTTTCTTCTATAATTTCTTTAAAAACTTTCTTATAATCGTCGTTTTAAAAGAATCAAAAATATTTCAGAATTAGTTTGAATTTGATTTAATCTATGTCTTTCAGAAATCTTTGAGTAGAGGTTAAAGCAAAGCTATTCAAATTGTGAAAATATGGGTATCGAAACCCTCGTCAGTTAAACTTAAGACAAAACAAAGAGTATCAAAACATAAAAAAAAATTTCTTAAGATCAAGAAAGAGTGGAAGTAAGGATGGGATATGGTGCGTAAGGTCACACTTTTTTGAATTTCCATGTAATTTAATGATCAAAGAAGTTTGAATAAATATGAAGAACGCGATCGCAACTTGGCTACATCTGCCTTCTGGGCCTAGGGTTTACCAGCAGTGACAGTCGACAAGTTGTGTAATTTAAGAATATGATTGCAATAAGATCGCATCATTTATCAAAACAGGATTTACAGAATGGACTAGGTATACACGTTTTGGGTATCGAAATCATCGTCAGTGATCATAAAACCAAGAGAATAAGTATCTAAACAGTGAAAGAATTCCAAAGATTACAAAGGAGAGCAAGGACCATTTTTTTTTAAATTTCAAGTTATTTAATATTGAATGCTTATGGAGAACATAATCAAACATATATTGATCGGAACTTGGCTACATGTACCCTCGGGGACATTTGGTCCATTAGCAGTGACACTCACCAAGTGGCGCAAATGTAAACGTCTTCAAATTGAATACCATCGTTTAAGAACAGATAAATTGGCAGCATGGACCAGACATGCACGTTTCGGGTACTAAACCCTCATCAGTGATCCTAAATCTAAACAATGTAATATGCCAAAAAAGTATGAAAGTTACTATGTCGAAAAAGCGTACCGAAAGACGTAGCAGGATGGGTGGGATATGATGCTACAGGACCGATGTTTTAGAAATTTTGATAACAGAAATTTAAGAATGCGTTGAAGAAACGATCAACTGAAATTGATCGAACTTGGCTACAAGTGCCCTCGGGGACTCCTGGTCCACTAGCAGTGACACTCACCAAGTGGTAAAAATGTAAACGTCTTCAAATTGAATAGCATCATTTAAGAACAGATAAACTGGCAGCATCGACCAGACATGCACAATGTCTTCAAGTGAAACCAGGTGATCGGGGAGAGTCACTGTCTTCTGCTTGCATGCAGCACCCGCCGCAATAGTTCCACGAAAACTTCTCAACATCGGTGACTATCTTGATGTAGATGTTGATGTATATTTCAGGCAACGATATCTTGTTTGATGATGTTGATAGCCATTTAATGGAAAACGAGAATTCCACTTATCATTCTGTAATAATAGAATCTATCAACCCTTTGTGCAGGGACAGGGAAATCCCACCCGAGTGTCAAAGATTTGCAGTCCAAGACGAGGCTTGCCGTGTCGTGGACGTTGGAGTTTAACATCTTAGCACCATCCCTCTAATGCTATTTTCAACATAAATTTTATTTGGATATGCTACTAAATCGACCCTACAGGAAATTTGGAGCCGCGCACTCTCTATAATGTCAATGTAAAAATCTAACTTAAAAAAAATGAAATAGGGCGCTAATGAAATTATTTTTGGTGGCTCCGCTGAAAGCATCACTGATGAGAATTTGATATTCGAAACACGTGTCTGGTGCATGTAAATCTGTTTGGAATTTTCTTCAAGAAGGTAGAGAGTTGAAACCCTTCGACATTATTAATATAGACACTTATTTCACGTTGCAGTGTGGAGCAGTTAAAATCGTTCCCCGTGGCCTGATGTGTCAAGTGTATTAATTACTTCTTTCCAGCTCTGTCACCTGAAAGAAGCTTTGTTTTGGCCTTTTATCAATGTGACATCATAAATATATTTTTTGCTATTTCGGAAACTAGCCATTTCACAGACAAATATCATCGAAATTAAAGGAGTTGAACACCTTAGCACCATCCCTCTAATGCTATTTTCAACATAGATTTTATTTGGATATGCTACTGAGTCGACCCTACAGGAAATTTGGAGCCGCGCACTCTCTGTAATGTAAATGTAAAAATCTAACTTAAAAAAATTAAATAGGGCGCTAATGAAATTATTTTTGGTGGCTCCGCTGAAAGCATTCACTGATGAGAATTTGATATTCGAAACACGTGTCTGTGCATGTAAATTGGTTTGGAATTTTCTTCAAGAAGGTAGAGAGTTGGAACCCTTCGACATTATTGCAAATATTTGAAACGAGGGCAGGATTTCCCTGTACAAAGGGTTGATTGATTATTTTTCTCTCACCCATATATTTTCACATACTCCATGAATAATCATTGCTTGTTTTGCGTTAAATGTTGCTCCATGTGACGTCAAACACAACTAAACCTATGTAAACATCTATGACGTCACAAATGGGGGGTTCGAGACAAACATCCGGGGGTGCGAGACAGAATTGTCTTAGAACGGGTAAATATGTAAGATATCTATGTCCGGGGTGAGAGAAAGAGGGATCTCATATGCTTTTAAAATATCCCCGTATAGTAGAACTTCTTCAATAATGATTTCAGTCGGTGTGTAATACATATTTAACGCTGAACGAGTAGCTTACTTGCAAAGCGTCTGACACTAACAATAAAAACTTCATATTCTTGACAATCCCTTGACATTCCCAATTGGTTGAGAAACAAAAATTCATAAACAAGTGAAGATTGAAAGTTGCATGTCATGAAAGGTAAGTGATGAGGAAGGTGACGTCATCATCAAAGTAATATCTTAGTTAAAGGCTTTTTTGAATTTTTTTCATCACAGTGCTTGCTTATCGGTACCGCCATCCTGTTTGATTTGATTGAATAATCGTCGTTTTATTTTGAATTTTGTTTGATTAAATTGTGCTTTGAGATGCCATTCTGTTCATTTCTGCATCTTAATCAATGGAGGTTGTTTCGGTTGTAATTCGGTTGTAAAATCAAACTCAGAGCAACGTAACATCTAATTGCGAAAACACATACACGTATTAGACAAGCACAACAAGAGATGAAATATACATTTGTTTTGTTTGGTCTTGCTCGTTACTATAGTATTTTTGTTGTGTTTATCTTCTCCGTGTTTTTGCGTTTTGATGTTTCGGTGATCCGCTGTAGGTGCTGGAACTGAGTCGTATTGGAAGTTCCCTCCTCTCATTCCAGTATCTAGACGATTGTTCGATTTCTTAATAGTATTGCTTGATTGTCTTTATAGGTAGAACCATCTGCATATAGGTCCATTTATGATTTCAGTTATCCCTTTACTTGTTGTTTATCATTCTTAATACATTTCATCGTTTTTGGTTCACCTTTTTTTTTCCCGTTGGTACGTTAAAGCTATTTGTTCTCTTTGAGTACAATAGATGGAATGGTTTATCGTGCTTTTCCCCCTTTTTCGTATCTAATGTATATTTTTAACCTAATTTACTGCAACTTTGTCTTGTTGGAAACACTATAATCTTCATGTTTCATGTTTTTACAATTTCCATCCAATAATAAAGTACAATAAACTTAAATACACAAAATACTGAGAATCAAAATAAAGTAAATGATAGTACACATTTTCTCATTGCTCGTGAGAAATAATCTGGCATCTCCCTCACCAATTATACTTTGGTCCAATTATGTAGCATATATGGTCCTTTTATATCAATAAAAAGGAGTATAACATGTGTAATAAAGCATATTAAAGAGAAAATCGAGGTTTTATTTGAAAACTTAACAGAAATTCTCTGTAAGAACCAAAGAATGTCAATGACATGTTGGCACGGCATGTCATGGATTTTAGGAATGGAAGTTCAATATGAAGTACTAGTATGTAAATGAACCCAAGTTTTTTTAAGTTGTCGTTGCCGTGTCTTAAGTTTCAAAAATCGGGAAATTTTATAGGACGAGGCATATTTGTAGGCTTCGTTACCATGGAAACAGGTACATTTTTAATCTGAAATTGCTTTGATTATTCTTTGATTATTCTCTTTCAATCCTTATTATTATGCATATTTGTAAAGTTGTTTACATTTATCTCGGAGGCCTTTTGTATACAAGATGAAAAATTGGGCCAAAACAGGGTACTAAAAGGCTCTGTTTTGGGCACTTAAAGCCACCTTTTTGCATGTTTTTACTGTTTTGCAACGTTGAAAATTTCATAAAAGCACCAATTTTTGAAGTCCAAATTCTAGGTATCCACTTAGTATCATCTTTGAACAATACATTAATATAAATAAATAATTGGGCTAATTTGTCCTTTTATTTGCAAAGCAGCATCAAATTTAGTTGCTATGGCTACAATCGGCTGAAAGGTTTCCATACGATGAATTTTAACACAACCTCTATCAAACTATCTACGCATGAAATATACCATTTTCGAGTTACCGATCACGTTCGCATATTATACTCCGCTTCGACGTTTTGTCAAGATGCCCTACTTCCGGTTTACATTTGAGTCTAAAAATAACGTGATCACGATTAAGAAATAAACTATTTACGCAACCAAATGGCATTGTAGCGTCATAAATGTGCATCATTTACATGATTTGGGGTTGGAAAAATTCAAGCAAAAGGTATCAGTCAAAGGGGTTGCTCTATGTAAAAGTTAAATGGGCAGGAAAGGGGGGGGGTTACGAGGAGACATAACAAGAGACTCTGGACGCGTGTCCAGGTGTATGTGACTGAATTTATTGTTTGTGACAGTTAGATGGGGATAGGCATTTGACACGACAGGTGTTTAAATGCTTGATTTTGAACTGTACATCTACCAAGTACCCCGGCAACCAGCTAACGACGTGATGCCGGGTAAAGCTTATGAAGGTGAGGGGTGGACAGGGTGAAAGGGAGGGGGAAGGGGCGGGAGAGAGGGACAGGGAAGAAAGGGGGCGGGAGGAGGGAGAAAGGGGGCGGGAGGGGGGAGGTAAGGGAAGGGTGAAAAGGGAGCGGAGGGGGAGGTAAGGGGTGGGAGGAGGAGAGAGGTACCCCCTCCCCCGAAGGTGTACACTGCTGACGATCAAATATCATGATAGCATTGATATACACAGTAACATTGTATCTGTGACTCTGTAATCGGAAAAAGATCATGCAGATTCTAAAAGAATGCAGAAAAAAAAATGTCTGAAATAATTATCTTCTCGGACACAGGACTGGTATATTTTCCTTACCTGGCTGACCCCCCCCCCCCCCCTTCCTCTCCTCCTATCGGCTTTTCATTCCTCGTTTGTAAAATATTGATCAGGCCATGAACATGACTAGGGTGAACTCCGTCCCCTAGAGATTCACGAGAACAATTTTCATTTTAAAGTTTGCAGGCATTGTTTAAACTTGCGCTCTGACTAACTGTGACTACAGGCTCCATGACGGGCCCTGTCCAAACCTCTTAGGAGAAGACAGGTCCCGATCACCTGTCCTCATTTAATGTCAGTCGGACTCCTCGGATGATAGCATATATAAGCACGCTACAGCACTGACTGTATTACGCACGTCCTCTTTTTTACATCCATTTACATATTTATTTGTGTTGTTTGGACCCCTGCGTTTTACTGTCTTGTGGATGGTCATTTAACAATGAGGATGTTGTTTTACACCATAATTGTGCGTTCTTCGAGATCTCTGAGGAATCGGAAAAGTGGTAGGGATGTGCACATGTAATCCAGGATAATTACACCGTCTGCTACAAACGTGGCAGATGGCCTTCCTAGGTTGGCAACAGTTGCCCATAAGTCTAAATGGTATATATGTGGTCTTTAATGTTTAACAGCAATTCTCTGTAAGAACCAAAGAATTTCAAAACATGTTGGCACGACATATCATGGATTTTTTAGATTTCTGGTATGGAAGTTCAATATGAAGTACTAGTATGTAAATCAACCCCAGTTTTTTCAAAATGGTTGTCGTTGCCATGGTAACCGTGTCTGAAGTTTCAAAAATTGGGAAAATCTATAGGACAAGGCATATTTGTAGGCTTCGTTACCATGGAAACAGGTACATTTTAAATCTTAGATTGCTTTGTTTATTTTCTTTTAATCCTTATAATAATGCATATTTGTAAAGTTTTTTATATCCATCTCGGATGCCTTATGTATACAAGATGAAAAATTTGGCCAAAACAGGGTATCAAAAGGCTTTGTTTTGGGCACTCAAAGACCCTTTTTTGCATGTTTTTACTGTTTTATAAGGTTGAAAATTTCATAAAAGCACCAATTTTTGAAGTCCAAATTCTAGTTATCCAATTAGTATCATCTTTGAACTCTACATGAATATAGAAAATAAATTGGGTTAATTTGTCCTTTTATATGCAAAGCAGCATCAAATTTAGTTGCTATGGCAACAATCGGCTGAAAGGTTTCAATACGATGAATTTAAACGCAACCTCTATCAAACTATCTACGCATGATATTGGAACAGAAGTTCATGTATACATCTATCAGGGGCGTTTTGATATAAAAATGACCTTGAAAATATTTCAAGGTCACACACTGAATTTTCAAGGTCATTAAATTTTAAGTGACCAGATTTGACGAAAAATCCTGATTTTTCATAAAATGAAGGTGTCAATATTTTAGAAACCTTGAAATATTGAACTTAACAGTTATTTGCCATAAAGTGATAAATGCATCACTTATTTCTTAGAACTATTGATTACGTTTCTTCACATCTTCGAATATCTGAATTCTTGCTGAGTATTTTGATAAAAAAGGGACGAAATCTGTATTTTTCTTGTTTTTTGACGGAAAAATATTTTCCTATTGAATTGCTACAATTCAATAAATTCTAAGATTTGTCTTTCTTATATTCATGTGCTTTTATAATATATATGACCTATGAAAATATTTAAATAAACAAATCACAAAAATCGGTAACAAAAAAATTTAAAAATCAATATTTTATGCAAAATTTGAGTCTCAAAGTATAAATGACCTTGAACATTAAGCCAATGACCTTGAACATTTTAATTGTTCTTATGTAAAAGATATAAGTCATATCTACACATGCATACATTTTGACAATCTTATGTAACTCTAAAGAGGAATAAAAATAATTTCAAAGATAATATGAAACAAGCAAAAAGGTCTAATGTTGCCATGGCAACGGTCTTTGACGACAGAATTTAGGTAAAACTCTTAAATACCCACTCAAATTTTTCGTTCATTTTATTTGTCAATAAACATACATTTCCATTGATGAAAATCACTAGTCTCCTATTGGTGACTTTTGTGATATTTAAGATTAAAAATGGTCAAAAACACACTAAATTGGCCTTTAATTTCACCTCTATTTTCGCTTCATTTTGACTTATTTTGGCTTAATACAATAAGTTTCCTGTAATAAATATCACATATCTAAGTGTACTAAGTAAGAATGGAAGTAAGGAAGAATAGATTATATAAAGATGAAGAAGCTGTTACAGTGGTATCCATGGTAACGAAGTCTCCGGAGCTGGCTTATTTCATGGTCCCAAAAGTGCTATAAATAGAATGATCCCGTTACCATGGCAATCAGAGGTCACATTGGCTGAAAAGTGTTATTTTCATGGTCAGTACTTTATATATACCCATTATACCGAAAATCATCAAAATCCATGACATGCCGTGCCGAACGATTTTGGTCCTTACAGAGAATGGCTATTAATGTTTCTATATATGGTGTGAGTTGGTGTTCCTTGTCCCTCTTTCTGTGGGTGCTTAAAGGGAAATCAGCCTATTTAAACTATAAACTGGATATGAATCTGGCTACGCTAACATTAAACTTGAAGATACCTAGAAATAATATATGTTATGAAATTTTGAGTTCACCGGGGTTCTTTAAGGGGACCAGGTCTCTAAAAAGTACTTAATTCTGCATATTAACGTAATTTTTCGCATTCGGTGCTACGGTGCTTAAAATAGAGTTTTGCGGTATTGACAAACTGTTTTGTCCTTTTATGGGTTTTTTTTTTTTTTTGTTCATTTATTTGAGACTTTTCTTTATTTTGAGTGCTATTTCTAAGTGTTACATAGATCTTCTTTAACTCATTTGTGTCACACTTATGCCCTTTGCCGTGTGGAGCTCGTAAAAAAGTTCCCCGCGAGGGGTTTGACAGTAAGTGTTTTGAATGTCTTTCCCTGACATTGTCGCCATAGCACTTTCTACATAGACACAACCTCAGTGCATGATTTTTTATATAGTCATATTCGTGCGTGGACGTCGACGGCGGGTGCGGCTACCCAACAGGGGATGCTTACTCCTCCCGGGCACCTGATCCCACCTCTGGCTTGCTAGGGGTCCGTCGATGGTCACTTTTGTGCTCTATTGTGAGTGCTGTTGAGATTGTTGTCAGGATCTTCTTTAACTCATAGACAAATGTGGTCAAATTTGACAGTAGATATATTGTTGACATCAGAAATTAATATCCAACAAAACGTTAATAATGCGTAAAATAAAAAAAAAACAAGTAGATAGGTTATTTATTCAACTTATCAGATATAGAAGCCGAAGATTTACGGGTTTAAATGATAACAAGAAACATCGGGATTGCAATGAAAAGAACAACCCTTCTCGTTACATACGTCGTAAATGTGTACCATCGTTACAAGAGTTGCTTCCCTTGACGGCAAGCCACATATTGCATTGAATAAAGTTACGTGAATGAAAACAAATGTTTCGAGTGATAATTGTAAGCGTGTTAAAGAATTCTACAAACACCATAATGATTTCTTTATTTTCTAAATTAACATTCATATAGGTTTTAAAAAAAATATCTATGGTTTCTACAACTCGCATAGAAGATATAGTAATCATGTAAATCTGACACTTATTTTTTTCTATTGTCGGACGCATGACTAGGTTTAAAGGAGGATATAATTTTCAACAAGTAAATATCTTGCACAATCAGATTTGAACATTCACTATTTCATCTAAAATACATGTACATGTATGGTCATTTTTCACGCATGATATACTATGCAAAAATGCGCGTTTTGACGCGCTGTATCCACATGTAAGTTGAAACGTGTCTCCAAATCTGTGATTTACCCATGTTTAAACTCTTGTTTAGAAACATATATTAAAGGTATAAGGCTATTTTATCTTATTTAAAACGTAAATTAAAAAAAAAACTGTTATTCTTTTTATAAGGTCACATGTTTCTTTTGAAAATATAATAATTTACTTTCTTCGGTGCGACGTTACCAAATAATGAAATTTTCCCTCGTACTATCGCTTGTTCTGTAAAAACTGCAGTAGAAATGTCTTGCAGAGTGTAGGATCACGTCAAAGAAAGGAGGGGATTTCCAACAACACTAAGTTACACAACCCCACAGCAAGATTACAAAACACCCAATGCAAAATAAAAACACAGAACAGACACCCACAGAAAGAGACACAAATGGGACAAGGATCACCAACTCACACCAAAGAAACATATTACATAAAAGACCACACATAAACCAACGAGACCAATGGGCAACCATTCCGACTTAGGATAGCCATCTGCCAAGTAAATAGCAGACGGTGTGGTTACCCTGGATTACGTACGCACAACCCTCCCACTATTCCGATTTCCCATAGTTCTCGAAAAACGCACAATTAAGGTGTAAAACAACCTCCTCACTGTTAGATGACCACACACAAACAAGATCGTAAAACACAGGGGTCCAAGCAACACAGATGAATATGTAAATGGATATAAAAAGAGGACGTGCGTAATACAGTCTGTGCTCTGCCGGCTGTAGCGAGCTCATATATGTTATCACCAGAGGAGTCCGACTGACATTCACAAGGGACAGGTGGTCGGGGCCCTGTCTTCTCTTAATTGGTTTGGACAGGGCCCGTCATGGAGTCCCGTCGTCATAGTTAGTCAAAGTGCAAGTCTTGAGAATGCGCTCGTACAAGACTGTAGATTGGTAAAGTACCAAGCTGATGACATGAGGATTATATCCACGGTATAAAAGGCGTTTGATAACTCTGAGGGTATTTTTGATAGTTATGCTGTCTGCCTTTGATCCTTCTTATTAAGTTAATTATGTCACCATAAAACGCAGGTTGTGAAATACCTGAAGTGATATACTCTGTTGCTTGTATGGGTCCGAATTTCAAAAGAAGTTGACGCACGAATATGAAAACAATACATAAAATCATGCACAGTCGGAGGTTGTGTCTATATAGAAAGTGCTATGGCTAACATGTCGGGGAAAGACGTTTATGTCATGATGAATGTATGAAAATCAGATTATAATAATCATGATTGAAGTTATGTTAGACATGATAATCAGTGTTATTCCACCATAAATCCAGGTTTTATGAAATATTCTATTAGTAGTCAGTATCGAAATCTATGAGAGTAATATGATGAGAAGATGCATAATAATTAATATTTTATGAACAAAATGCATGAAACTTGCAAGTGAGCATCAACAATGATATTGTCATTACCTATGACTAATAAAATACATGTAACGGATAAGTATACTGTAATCCGCAAAAGTAAGATAATTATGAACATATTGATAATGATAATATATACAGGTGACGGATAATGATAATCCGCAATAGTGGAATATTCATGGATTTTACCACAAATGATAATGAAATGATAATTAGTGATATGGATACAATAATCCTTATCCGCAGTTTGACGAATATGACAAATGACCTTGAACTATAAATTGTTCATTCGCTATTCGACAGATGTGTGACCTTGAGCTCTCTCTCCTTGACATGAAAGTCTGAAAAGTCAACTAATGTTTGTACAATCAGTTTCCCCGCCAAAGTTTACGGGAATGGTTGGATTTGCTGCTTCTCTGTAATTTCATGATGGTTTTAGCATAAGTAAATGGAACCGCAACGAATGCCTCCTTTATCAAATTAAACTTACCCAAAAGAGGATCGGCTGGAAGATCTTTCTGGGGCCCTGAAAAAGACAACGTTTTTTTGAAAAATAAGATGTGAGAAAAGACAACTAAATTGATACAAATTAGAATCTACTGTTATGTTCGATAAATTGTTTATGATAAATAGGATGATTGAGTGGAAACTAGTGGTGTTTTCCTTGAAAGTTTTGTTTGTAATTCACAAACGTCATATGTTACACTTCTTCTACTGAAATGGTTTTTGGTGGCTCCACAAGTAGCCTCACTGATGAGAATTTAATATTCCAAACACGTGTCTGGTGCATGAGAATTGGTTTGAAATTTTCTTCAAGAAGGTATAGAGTTAGAACCCTTCGACATTATTCAAACTCATAGCATTATTTAAGAAGAGATAAATTTACTGATTTAATTATTTAGGCTCAACATAGAAAGTTTTCCCTGGCTTGACGGTGATGTTCCTAGATAACCATCATACGGTATCTACATTTTACAGCTCATCCGGTATGCTAGAGCATGTACTGATGTTTTGGATTTCATAGTAGACATTTACAGATTACAAAGAAACTTTTAAGTCAAGGTTTTCGCTTTCACAAAGTAGTAAAGACTTTCTGAAAATTTTACAAAAATAATGATCAACTTCTTTTGAAATTTGGACCCATACAAGCAAAAGAGTACATGTATATTACTGAAGGTATTTCACAACCTGCATTGAATGGTGTTCATTTATTTCATATTTACAAAATAAGAAGGATCAAAGGTAGACAGCATAACCATCGAAAATGCGTCAGAGTCATCAAACGCCTTTTATATCGGGGATATGGTCCTAATGTCACCAGACGGACACTATGCTTGCTATCAATCAACAGTCTTGCACGAGCGCATTTTTAAGACTTGCGCTCTGACTAACTGTGACCACAGGTGTAATGATATGTGTTTTATGACCTACGGCCGGCAGCCGTATCAGACCTCTCTGACATTCTCACGATCAAACTTAACCTCAGATGAACTCCATATTGTTTTAGTTAAATGATTGTTACCAGATGCTGTAAGATAACTCTCTGTAATACTGTATAACGACATGTCATAGAAGTCAGTCTGATTCTTACTCTTGCATTGTACATAGTAACATGTATATAGAATAAATATATAAACGTATATATCCTCGTTGGATTATTATATATTAGCCACGACTACTAGAATCGTAACATAGTGTCAGAATAAATTGGATTAAATACGTAATTATGGCTAAAAACCTTTCACCTCCAGGACAATTGTCGCTCAGCGGAAATTTAAAAGAAAACTTCAGAAGATTCAAACAGCAATTTGAAATTTATTTATCAGCAACTGGACTTAAAAGCCAAAGTGATGACATAAAGACGAACACTTTGTTACATGTGATCGGTCCGGATGCTATAGAGATCTTCAATACTTTCTCCTGGACAAAAGAAGGCGACTCCGCAGGTGACAATAAAAAGGTTGACAAAGTTCTCGCAAAGTTTGAGAAATGTTGCAATCCTAGAAAGAATGTGGCATACGAGAGACATGTATTTAATACCAGGACACAGGGTCTGTCGGAAAATATTGATGCGTTTGTCACTGACTTGAGAATCTTTGCGAAATCATGCGAATTTGGGGATTTACATGATACTTTAATTCGAGACCGCATTGTTTGTGGAACAAATAGCGATGTAGTGAGAGGAAGATAACTAAGAGAAAGTGATCTAACACTACAGAAGGCTATAGATGTATGCAGATCCGCAGAATCGAAAAATATGACAGGAGCTAGTTCCGCGCCTGCACCAGGGGTCCAAGCAACACAGATGAATATGTAAATGGGTATAAAAAGAGGACGTGCGTAATACAGTCTGTGCTCTGCCGGCTGTAGCGAGCTCATATATGTTATCACCAGAGGAGTCCGACTGATATTCACAAAGGACAGGTGGTCGGGGCCCTGTCTTCTCTTAATAGGTATGGACAGGGCCCGTCATGGAGTCCCGTCGTCATAGTTAGTCAAAGTGCAAGTCTTGAGAATGCGCTCGTACAAGACTGTAGATTGGTAAAGTACCAAGCTGATGACATGAGGATTATATCCACGGTATAAAAGGCGTTTGATAACTCTTACGTATTTTTGATAGTTATGCTGTCTGCCTTTGATCCTTCTTATTAAGTTAATTATGTCACCATAAAACGCAGGTTGTGAAATACCTGAAGTAATATACTCTGTTGCTTGTATGGGTCCGAATTTCAAAAGAAGTTGACGCACGAATATGAAAACAATACATAAAATCATGCACAGTCGGAGGTTGTGTCTATATAGAAAGTGCTATGGCTAACATGTCGGGGAAAGACGTTTATGTCATGATGAATGTATGAAAATCAGATTATAATAATCATGATTGAAGTTATGTTAGACATGATAATCAGTGTTATTCCACCATAAATCCAGGTTTTATGAAATATTCTATTAGTAGTCAGTATCGAAATCTATGAGAGTAATATGATGAGAAGATGCATAATAATTAATATTTTATGAACAAAATGCATGAAACGTGCAAGTGAGCATCAACAATGATATTGTCATTACCTATGACTAATAAAATACATGTAACGGATAAGTATACTGTAATCCGCAAAAGTAAGATAATTATGAACATATTGATAATGATAATATATACAGGTGACGGATAATGATAATCCGCAATAGTGGAATATTCATGGATTTTACCACAAATGATAATGAAATGATAATTAGTGATATGGATACAATAATCCTTATCCGCAGTTTGACGAATATGACAAATGACCTTGAACTATAAATTGTTCATTCGCTATTCGACAGATGTGTGACCTTGAGCTCTCTCTCCTTGACATGAAAGTCTGAAAAGTCAACTAATGTTTGTACAATCAGTTTCCCCGCCAAAGTTTACGGGAATGGTTGGATTTGCTGCTTCTCTGTAATTTCATGATGGTTTTAGCATAAGTAAATGGAACCGCAACGAATGCCTCCTTTATCAAATTAAACTTACCCAAAAGAGGATCGGCTGGAAGATCTTTCTGGGGCCCTGAAAAAGACAACGTTTTCTTGAAAAATAAGATGTGAGAAAAGACAACTAAATTGATACAAATTAGAATCTACTGTTATGTTCGATAAATTGTTTATGATAAATAGGATGATTGAGTGGAAACTAGTGGTATTTTCCTTGAAAGTTTTGTTTGTAATTCACAAACGTCATATGTTACACTTCTTCTACTGAAATGGTTTTTGGTGGCTCCACAAGTAGCCTCACTGATGAGAATTTAATATTCCAAACACGTGTCTGGTGCATGGGAATTGGTTTGAAATTTTCTTCAAGAAGGTATAGAGTTAGAACCCATTCGACATTATTCAAACTCATAGCATTATTTAAGAAGAGATAAATTTACTGATTTAATTATTTAGGCTCAACATAGAAAGTTTTCCCTGGCTTGACGGTGATGTTCCTAGATAACCATCATACGGTATCTACATTTTACAGCTCATCCGGTATGCTAGAGCATGTACTGATGTTTTGGATTTCATAGTAGACATTTACAGATTACAAAGAAACTTTTAAGTCAAGGTTTTCGCTTTCACAAAGTAGTAAAGACTTTCTGAAAATTTTACAAAAATAATGATCAACTTCTTTTGAAATTTGGACCCATACAAGCAAAAGAGTACATGTATATTACTGAAGGTATTTCACAACCTGCATTGTATGGTGTTCATTTATTTCATATTTACAAAATAAGAAGGATCAAAGGTAGACAGCATAACCATCGAAAATGCGTCAGAGTCATCAAACGCCTTTTATATCGGGGATATGGTCCTAATGTCACCAGACGGACACTATGCTTGCTATCAATCAACAGTCTTGCACGAGCGCATTTTTAAGACTTGCGCTCTGACTAACTGTGACCACAGGTGTAATGATATGTGTTTTATGACCTACGGCCGGCAGCCGTATCAGACCTCTCTGACATTCTCACGATCAAACTTAACCTCAGATGAACTCCATATTGTTTTAGTTAAATGATTGTTACCAGATGCTGTAAGATAACTCTCTGTAATACTGTATAACGACATGTCATAGAAGTCAGTCTGATTCTTACTCTTGCATTGTACATAGTAACATGTATATAGAATAAATATATAAACGTATATATCCTCGTTGGATTATTATATATTAGCCACGACTACTAGAATCGTAACATAGTGTCAGAATAAATTGGATTAAATACGTAATTATGGCTAAAAACCTTTCACCTCCAGGACAATTGTCGCTCAGCGGAAATTTAAAAGAAAACTTCAGAAGATTCAAACAGCAATTTGAAATTTATTTATCAGCAACTGGACTTAAAAGCCAAAGTGATGACATAAAGACGAACACTTTGTTACATGTGATCGGTCCGGATGCTATAGAGATCTTCAATACTTTCTCCTGGACAGAAGAAGGCGACTCCGCAGGTGACAATAAAAAGGTTGACAAAGTTCTCGCAAAGTTTGAGAAATGTTGCAATCCTAGAAAGAATGTGGCATACGAGAGACATGTATTTAATACCAGGACACAGGGTCTGTCGGAAAATATTGATGCGTTTGTCACTGACTTGAGAATCTTTGCGAAATCATGCGAATTTGGGGATTTACATGATACTTTAATTCGAGACCGCATTGTTTGTGGAACAAATAGCGATGTAGTGAGAGGAAGATAACTAAGAGAAAGTGATCTAACACTACAGAAGGCTATAGATGTATGCAGATCCGCAGAATCGAAAAATATGACAGGAGCTAGTTCCGCGCCTGCACCAGGGGTCCAAGCAACACAGATGAATATGTAAATGGGTATAAAAAGAGGACGTGCGTAATACAGTCTGTGCTCTGCCGGCTGTAGCGAGCTCATATATGTTATCACCAGAGGAGTCCGACTGATATTCACAAAGGACAGGTGGTCGGGGCCCTGTCTTCTCTTAATAGGTATGGACAGGGCCCGTCATGGAGTCCCGTCGTCATAGTTAGTCAAAGTGCAAGTCTTGAGAATGCGCTCGTACAAGACTGTAGATTGGTAAAGTACCAAGCTGATGACATGAGGATTATATCCACGGTATAAAAGGCGTTTGATAACTCTTACGTATTTTTGATAGTTATGCTGTCTGCCTTTGATCCTTCTTATTAAGTTAATTATGTCACCATAAAACGCAGGTTGTGAAATACCTGAAGTAATATACTCTGTTGCTTGTATGGGTCCGAATTTCAAAAGAAGTTGACGCACGAATATGAAAACAATACATAAAATCATGCACAGTCGGAGGTTGTGTCTATATAGAAAGTGCTATGGCTAACATGTCGGGGAAAGACGTTTATGTCATGATGAATGTATGAAAATCAGATTATAATAATCATGATTGAAGTTATGTTAGACATGATAATCAGTGTTATTCCACCATAAATCCAGGTTTTATGAAATATTCTATTAGTAGTCAGTATCGAAATCTATGAGAGTAATATGATGAGAAGATGCATGATAATTAATATTTATGAACAAAATGCATGAAACTTGCAAGTGAGCATCAACAATGATATTGTCATTACCTATGACTAATAAAATACATGTAACGGATAAGTATACTGTAATCCGCAAAAGTAAGATAATCATGAACATATTGATAATGATAATATATACAGGTGACGGATAATGATAATCCGCAATAGTGGAATATTCATGGATTTTACCACAAATGATAATGAAATGATAATAAGTGATATGGGTACAATAATCCTTATCCGCAGTTTGACGGATACAGTATCGACAACGTTATCTTACATGCGTTAATCGTTTTCGTTCGTTTTTTCGTAATCGTTTTGCGTTATGCGTTCGTTAGCTCTGAATCGTTAATCCTTTCCGTTCGTTTAGGGATGCTCTGGATCGTTAATCGTCATCCGTTAATCGTTATCCGTTTTTTGTTATGCGTTATGCTTTATCCGTTATTCGTTATTCGTTAATCGTAATCCGTTTTAAGTTATCCGTTAATCGTTAGGACTGTTTCCATATATAACGTATACTCATGATAGCTTAGAGAGATGACAAATCGCTGTTCAAGAATTTCATTTTGTAAAAAAATCATCAGTAGAGGGGAATTTATACGTTACTTAAACGGGGCAATGTCTGTAGAAAACAAACACGACATAGAACGCTGGGAAATTCAATTATATCCCTGTAAGATATGTCAATTAACAACACGGAAAATGCGTGACAGATTCTTGAATACATGAAAGAATACATTTTTCGTTCCTCGGATATTTCAAATAAGAAGTTGATCAATAATAACAGGACGCGAGACTGCAATAAATATTGAAAAATGACATGTTCGACATGACTTCAAACCTTAGAATAAATGCGATGTTGGAATCAGATATATAGGATCTGAAATGAATTTTCATTTCATACGATGTTTTATGAAACGAGTTGTGTGTTTTATATCCCCGAGCCTTGGCGAGGGGATATAAAACGCACAACGAGTTTCATAATACATCGTATGAAATGAAAATTCATTTCAGATTCTTTTTATCGCATGATTCTGCCAAAAAATGTTTATTTCCAACGTGAAATCAACGATTCCGAGAACTAGAGGCGAATCACGCCATGACCTTTAGAAGTCGTCTGCTGCGCTATGAGAAGTAGTTCTCCATCGTAGATGTTCTGTGCGTAAAGGGAAAACTATTTTAACTTTGTTTAGTACTTTAATGCAATAATTCTTTCATCAACAACAATTTCAATCATTGACATTGAATTTGCGTCTTAATCTAATATATGACCGATATTTGAAAGGTCACACTTGTCACAGTGTAGGTGATAAGGCTCCAAACTTGACCAATCGTATTCGAGCAGAGCGATATGTAACGTGTTATCATAACATTTGATTATGAAATGGCTTTATGAAACTGCATAACGGGTGTATCATGTGATAAAAGACCATATTAAACTTTTAAAAATATAAATAAAATAAACCCTGGCCGCGTGTCCGTCGTCTAAACACTTCTTGCTTCTTTATTTACCACCTGTCACGTTCTGCGCAATATACATGGATTGACAATATACATAGTACAGCCTCTTAAACAACCCTCGATTTCTCGATATCTAGACAAAGTCTATTTAGTCAATATAGATAAAAATGAATATACATCGAATACCCTGCCCCACCCACCCCAAAATCACATGTACAAATGACAACTAAAGGGTTAGTGACAGGCAGACAAAATGAATACAACATGTAACCCCGGGTTTCCAAATGACAAGCAGTCAAATGCACAACCCTTTTTCCACATCGGGTCAGCAATATACTGTTATAATAATAATAGACCTAAAACAGATTAAACATTAGTCGTCTATGATCTGAACATGACGGAAAAACGGTCCATTTTATATTCCGGGAGGAGGCCTTAGGGTAGTTTATTTTTTTACTTATTTATTTATTTATTTATTTATTTCTCTATTTATTTATTTACTTGATTTTTTGTTTGAAAGTTTGCTCTATGAATTGATGCAAAAAATTAGTGCATGGTGTGACAAAAATGTGTGCATTTCGTTTTTATTCAAAGAAATTCCAAAGCGTACACAACCCGGCTAATATGCATCTTACTAGCTACTTATAGGTGAAGTACAGAAAACAATGCCAGTATCTTAACATTGCTGAAACAATTAGATCAATATGATAAATCAGCGATAAGTACACGTAAATATAACACCTTTCTTAATAAGTCTAAATAATTTATTTATTATTATCACGTTTCGCTAACTATAGCCTCAGTTAATAATTACATGTAGCTGTTCAGTGCTCAATTCAATTCAATTCAATACTTTATTCTCATCACTTTTTTGCAAAAACATATTAGAGAAATATACATTACAATGATGTTATACAAACATATTTACATGCATGCGTGAACATATCACATAAAATGATAGAGAAGTGTGGCGTCAACACAAAATATGCTCGTGCGCTCTTTTATAGGAATGAGACTATGTCGCAAGGCGCATGGCTTTCCCAATCCATGCCGGCGACCAAACAATTTTAATAAGGTACAAAAAAAAAAAAAAAAAGAAAAATAATACTCACCAGACAGTGGCGGATCCAGCGTTCCCGTTGCAGGTGATAGGAGACGATATTTGACCAAAAAGATAAAAAAAAAATGCCAAAAGGTTTGAGGGGGAGAGGGTCATTCATTGCCGGGATGGGATCGAATTTCGACACTAACTTAGCCCGCCACCGTTTGAAAACAAAATTAATCTCCCTTTAGTGCGTGCTAAAAAATCGTTTTCCAAATTAACAGTTGACCTATATAATAATGTCTATATCTAGTAAAAACTTATTTTTCTTTTTTTAAATCAAAATTCGAAAATAAATGTATGTGAGTCTAGAAAAATATGCGGTATATTACATGCGTCGGAATTTTTCTATACTGGACATTATCGCTTTATTTACAATGTACTTATTGGCAAATAGGTGCCCCATAGAAGGCCCCATTTAATCGTACCCGTCACCATACATGTAGTTACAAGGTTCGGGGTATATTACCAAGAAAAATGACACGTCCGGGTTGTTTATTCGACAACATTATACAGACCAGGGACATTTATTTACAATGTACTTATTGGCAAATAGGTGCCCCATAGAAGGCCCCATTTAATCGTACCCGTCACCATACATGTTTCACAAGGTTCGGGGTATATTACCAAGAAAAATGACACGTCCGGGTTGTTTATTCGACAACATTATACAGACCAGGGATACATGTCATAGAATATATATGTACACATAAAAGAGTCACAGCGATTGTTTTGTACATTGTCTAATTTATGAATTATGTTGAACATGTAAATGGGACAAGAAACGAAGTAAAAATATTGTTAGAAATCAAAAAAAAAAAAAAAATGAATTATAAATAAATAAAATAGAAAGAGAACCTATCAATAAAAAAAAACCACTAAACATTGCAAATAGATTTCATATTTAACGATAAATGTACAGTAAACAAAAAAAAAAAAAAAAGTAAATCACAATTTTTCCTAGACAAAAGCAGTGTTTTGTTCAGTACTGCATGGATAACTAAGCCGTTTTGGCATGGGTTTATAAAAGCACGTGAAAGACTCAAATATTAATTTCATAAGTTTTCGTTTTTCTAACAAAACATTCAAAACATTTTTTAAGAGCCGGAAAATTATTATTATTATTTTTTCTAATTTTCAAATGTTGAAAATTACTAACATGGAGAGAGATCATGTGCCAACGACTAGTATATTAAGGCATTTCTTCTCAGAAAATCGCTAATTATTTCTTTTTTTTTAAATTTTTGGAAAGGCATTAGTAGCATTTGAAACCTTACTTAAAATGATACTCAACCAAGAAAGGCTAATTTCATTCCTTTGAATAAACTTTATGACACACAAAAAAGCGTTTACATGTACCATTTCTCGGTCCTGATTTTTTTTTTTTTTTTTTTTTTTTTTTGTTTTTGACGACCCTTCGGGCCGGAAAATTGTTTCCCTTTAATCTCGATCCGGATTTTTTTTTTTGGCAAAGTCTTCCTTTAGCAAGACTTCTTTAAAATCAAATGGTTGCTCCCTTATACATATACTTGAAAGCATGTTTACGCATAGATGGCAAGGGGACCCCTCCCCCCGGTTTCTGATTTTTGTAAATCATAGGCACAGGATAAAAATCTACAAAAGTAACAGACTTTGCCAAATGTAAACCAGAATGCATCATTTTAAATCAATATTCACTAAAAATTCTGAAATATTCTACATTGCATTACCATAACCCGTATTGAAGTTAACGGAACATAAATTATATACTTTTCCTCATTTTTACAAGAAATTAATGATCATAATCTGAAATGTAACTTGCAAAATATGTCAGACAATCAAGTTGAATGGAAATGATGCGGTCTTCGGAGCTTACATGTTAATTCATTAAATATTAAAAAAAAATAAATAAATAAATTCCCAAACATATTAAAAGTCACCGAATCTGTAACATATACTTGATACAACCGTGTTCAATCTAGTGCAAAGGGGGGAGGGTGGGAGGCCGGAGGTGCACCCCCCCCCAATGAAAAGAAAGCCAAAAAAAAAAAAGAAAAGAAAAGAAAAGAAAAAAATTGTTTTTAGCAGGGACGTATATTAGTTATATACGTCCTTGTATTTAGGTATAGTTTGAATCATCAATTTCCCTCCCTCGCTGTATCTTTAAAATGATAAATAGTCAGTGGCTAGGTTGTAGACGATACATTGTTACCTTGTGATTAAATTTATTTAATTCACACTTTACCTGTTGTGTATAAACAGGATACGCCTACATTCAGTACAAAATCGAAAACCTCATCCGCCATAATATTGTAGTTACGGAGTAGAAGTAAAACATTAAAAAAAAATAATAAAAGAAAATATAGATTTACTTCAAATTATCAAAGAATATTTGCTAAGTTAGATATTATAGGGTTGTGCCCCCCCAACCCATACCGCTTTTTAAAGTGTGAGTGGGGAGACGTACCCCCAATGCCCCCCCCCCCCCCCCCTTTGTTCCAAAATGAAAAAAAGGTACGAAACATAAGAAAATAGAAGGACATGTACAGGCCAGATTTATTTGTAGAATAAGCTCAAATCATGATACTCCATGCAGGGGCCTTACATTTTTCCGATTATTTCAAAGAATTTGGGGGCTTCCCCGGTATCTCCCTCTCGCAACCCCCCCCCCCCCCCCCCCCCCCCCCCAGTCGGCACTGCGTGTCTCAAATCGGTCCGATACAAACTCCCGCTCTCCACACTTGATACGCCCCTTAATTCGGGCGTATATAAATATAAATGGCATTAGGCCATTTCCTGTTTTTATTCTGTTTTGCGTCCTTTTTAAATTGAGAAACCAACCAGCCAGCCAGTGAGAAAAACAAACAAGCATATAAAACAAAGTTTCAATTTCTTATTGTGTCGCTATTTGAAATCTGACAAAACTTGTTTCATTTGATTCTTGATAGATTTAAGTCAACAAAATATATAATGATAGATAATGTAATGTCTTGGATCAATGCAGTACTTTTACATTTTTACATGAAATATAAAATATTAAACAATTTCTACTTAATTTTTGTAGAAAATACATTTAATTTGCAAAAGATTTAATTATTTTAATTTTGTTTTGTTCCGTGACTTTGGACTCAAAACCTACCAGCACGAGTACGCAAAACAGAATATAACAAAGAAATGGCCTTATTGTCTAACCGTTTTATTCCAATTCTGAAAAAAATCGACTCAAAACCTACCAGCACGAGTACGCAAAACAGAATATAACAAAGAAATGGCCTTATTGTCTAACCGTTTTATTCCAATTCTGAAAAAAAATGGACTCAAAACCTACCAGCACGAGGACGCAAAACAGAAAATAACAAAGAAATGGCCTTATTGTCTAACCGTTTTATTCCAATTCTGAAAAAAAAAATGCTGGTCTTTTTTTTTTTACATGATTCATCTTTGTCTGGATATGCGCGCGATGTATAAGTACCAAAGCCATGTGACATCTGAAGAACCGAGCGTACACTTCTCTACGCTTGGTTGATCACACAGTAGTCCATGAGATAGATAATGATTGACAGCTGGCCCGAATCGGACAAAGGCGGGGCTTAGAACAGACGTTGTACAACTGTATCTGTACTGAGTGACCATACGTTAAGTTGGAGATTGAAACCGTTACCATGGTTACGTCTTTAATTTCATCAACTCTGATTACATTGGATTATCTGACAGAAAAAAAGTCTAGGATTTAAATAAAAAGAATCGATTCTGAAAGATGAAAAAAAAAACTTACTAAGAGTCTAGTCCCCTTCGGCGTTGCCGGTAGGGGACTAAAAACAGAAAAAAGTCGTATCGTAGCTGAAATGTTTATCTATGATTAATAATTTATCCAATGCTTTTTGGCTATTTAACTTCATTTAATACCTTGTGATTTTTTCTTTCTTTCTACAAGGCAATCATTTTTTAATGTATATCACAAATATTCTGTACATATCTATGTCTACGGACTCCGGCACAATAGACATACATGTACATGCAAAAAAAAAATGTATATACAGTCTGCTCTTTTTTTTCCTCGATAGCGAGGAGAAAATAATTGCATTATTTCGATAAGTTGAAAATCAAAAAGATCGCTTTTCTTTTTTTTTTTTTTCTTTCTTCATATAAATGTTCTATCAAAATATATTTGATAATTCATCTTTTAATAATATGCTCCGTTTCAATAAGGGGCAGTTCTTTGAAGTGACTGTGGCGATAGGTCACACTTCGACGGTATTAACGTACACGTACATTGTATTCATAATAACAAGTACGGCATGCATTAAATGTACATTTGCACACCTTCTAACCACACGGCACATATAAAAAGAATATTAGCAGAGATGGATTCACTGGGCGCAGAGGCGGCATTCGGCCTCCTCTCATCCTGGAGGTGACCCATCCTCCAAACCATGTATTTTGTAAAATTTTCAGCAAGTTCTGATTGGAATCGACAAAAAAGGCGCCAATGAAAAAAGATATAAGTATTCGACAATCAATATAAAAACCAACACGGATGATGATTTGAAGAATCGTACATTAGTTATATACATGTACGTTGCTGATTTAAAAAAAATAAATGTCGTTACATCTTTTATCTTTTTGTTCATAACAAACAAAAGAACATAAAAAAAACGAATAACGCATAATAGAAAACGATTAACGAATAACGCTTAACGAAAAACGGATAACGATAAACGATTAACGGAAAACGGATAACGAAAAACGTATAACGATTAAAAAGAAACGATTCCCACAACGTTAAACGTTACCGTTCGTTTTTCCTTCATCGTTATGCGTTATGCGTTCGTTACATTTGGGTCGTTAATCGTTTCCGTTCGTTTATTGCATGTATCGACAACGTTATCTTACATGCGTTAATCGTTTTCGTTCGTTTTTTCGTAATCGTTTTGCGTTATGCGTTCGTTAGCTCTGAATCGTTAATCCTTTCCGTTCGTTTAGGGATGCTCTGGATCGTTAATCGTCATCCGTTAATCGTTATCCGTTTTTTGTTATGCGTTATGCTTTATCCGTTATTCGTTATTCGTTAATCGTAATCCGTTTTAAGTTATCCGTTAATCGTTAGGACTGTTTCCATATATAACGTATACTCATGATAGCTTAGAGAGATGACAAATCGCTGTTCAAGAATTTCATTTTGTAAAAAAAATCATCAGTAGAGGGGAATTTATACGTTACTTAAACGGGGCAATGTCTGTAGAAAACAAACACGACATAGAACGCTGGGAAATTCAATTATATCCCTGTAAGATATGTCAATTAACAACACGGAAAATGCGTGACAGATTCTTGAATACATGAAAGAATACATTTTTCGTTCCTCGGATATTTCAAATAAGAAGTTGATCAATAATAACAGGACGCGAGACTGCAATAAATATTGAAAAATGACATGTTCGACATGACTTCAAACCTTAGAATAAATGCGATGTTGGAATCAGATAAGACCATATTAAACTTTTAAAAATATAAATAAAATAAACCCTGGCCGCGTGTCCGTCGTCTAAACACTTCTTGCTTCTTTATTTACCACCTGTCACGTTCTGCGCAATATACATGGATTGACAATATACATAGTACAGCCTCTTAAACAACCCTCGATTTCTCGATATCTAGACAAAGTCTATTTAGTCAATATAGATAAAAATGAATATACATCGAATACCCTGCCCCACCCACCCCAAAATCACATGTACAAATGACAACTAAAGGGTTAGTGACAGGCAGACAAAATGAATACAACATGTAACCCCGGGTTTCCAAATGACAAGCAGTCAAATGCACAACCCTTTTTCCACATCGGGTCAGCAATATACTGTTATAATAATAATAGACCTAAAACAGATTAAACATTAGTCGTCTATGATCTGAACATGACGGAAAAACGGTCCATTTTATATTCCGGGAGGAGGCCTTAGGGTAGTTTATTTTTTTACTTATTTATTTATTTATTTATTTATTTCTCTATTTATTTATTTACTTGATTTTTTGTTTGAAAGTTTGCTCTATGAATTGATGCAAAAAATTAGTGCATGGTGTGACAAAAATGTGTGCATTTCGTTTTTATTCAAAGAAATTCCAAAGCGTACACAACCCGGCTAATATGCATCTTACTAGCTACTTATAGGTGAAGTACAGAAAACAATGCCAGTATCTTAACATTGCTGAAACAATTAGATCAATATGATAAATCAGCGATAAGTACACGTAAATATAACACCTTTCTTAATAAGTCTAAATAATTTATTTATTATCATCAAGTTTCGCTAACTATAGCCTCAGTTAATAATTACATGTAGCTGTTCAGTGCTCAATTCAATTCAATTCAATACTTTATTCTCATCACTTTTTTGCAAAAACATATTAGAGAAATATACATTACAATGATGTTATACAAACATATTTACATGCATGCGTGAACATATCACATAAAATGATAGAGAAGTGTGGCGTCAACACAAAATATGCTCGTGCGCTCTTTTATAGGAATGAGACTATGTCGCAAGGCGCATGGCTTTCCCAATCCATGCCGGCGACCAAACAATTTTAATAAGGTACAAAAAAAAAAAAAAAAAGAAAAATAATACTCACCAGACAGTGGCGGATCCAGCGTTCCCGTTGCAGGTGATAGGAGACGATATTTGACCCAAAAGATAAAAAAAAATGCCAAAAGGTTTGAGGGGGAGAGGGTCATTCATTGCCGGGATGGGATCGAATTTCGACACTAACTTAGCCCGCCACCGTTTGAAAACAAAATTAATCTCCCTTTAGTGCGTGCTAAAAAATCGTTTTCCAAATTAACAGTTGACCTATATAATAATGTCTATATCTAGTAAAAACTTATTTTTCTTTTTTTAAATCAAAATTCGAAAATAAATGTATGTGAGTCTAGAAAAATATGCGGTATATTACATGCGTCGGAATTTTTCTATACTGGACATTATCGCTTTATTTACAATGTACTTATTGGCAAATAGGTGCCCCATAGAAGGCCCCATTTAATCGTACCCGTCACCATACATGTAGTTACAAGGTTCGGGGTATATTACCAAGAAAAATGACACGTCCGGGTTGTTTATTCGACAACATTATACAGACCAGGGACATTTATTTACAATGTACTTATTGGCAAATAGGTGCCCCATAGAAGGCCCCATTTAATCGTACCCGTCACCATACATGTTTCACAAGGTTCGGGGTATATTACCAAGAAAAATGACACGTCCGGGTTGTTTATTCGACAACATTATACAGACCAGGGATACATGTCATAGAATATATATGTACACATAAAAGAGTCACAGCGATTGTTTTGTACATTGTCTAATTTATGAATTATGTTGAACATGTAAATGGGACAAGAAACGAAGTAAAAATATTGTTAGAAATCAAAAAAAAAAAAAAAATGAATTATAAATAAATAAAATAGAAAGAGAACCTATCAATAAAAAAAAACCACTAAACATTGCAAATAGATTTCATATTTAACGATAAATGTACAGTAAACAAAAAAAAAAAAAAAGTAAATCACAATTTTTCCTAGACAAAAGCAGTGTTTTGTTCAGTACTGCATGGATAACTAAGCCGTTTTGGCATGGGTTTATAAAAGCACGTGAAAGACTCAAATATTAATTTCATAAGTTTTCGTTTTTCTAACAAAACATTCAAAACATTTTTTAAGAGCCGGAAAATTATTATTATTATTTTTTCTAATTTTCAAATGTTGAAAATTACTAACATGGAGAGAGATCATGTGCCAACGACTAGTATATTAAGGCATTTCTTCTCAGAAAATCGCTAATTATTTCTTTTTTTTTAATTTTTGGAAAGGCATTAGTAGCATTTGAAACCTTACTTAAAATGATACTCAACCAAGAAAGGCTAATTTCATTCCTTTGAATAAACTTTATGACACACAAAAAAGCGTTTACATGTACCATTTCTCGGTCCTGATTTTTTTTTTTTTTTTTTTTTTTTTTTTTTGTTTTTGTTTTTGACGACCCTTCGGGCCGGAAAATTGTTTCCCTTTAATCTCGATCCGGATTTTTTTTTTTGGCAAAGTCTTCCTTTAGCAAGACTTCTTTAAAATCAAATGGTTGCTCCCTTATACATATACTTGAAAGCATGTTTACGCATAGATGGCAAGGGGACCCCTCCCCCCGGTTTCTGATTTTTGTAAATCATAGGCACAGGATAAAAATCTACAAAAGTAACAGACTTTGCCAAATGTAAACCAGAATGCATCATTTTAAATCAATATTCACTAAAAATTCTGAAATATTCTACATTGCATTACCATAACCCGTATTGAAGTTAACGGAACATAAATTATATACTTTTCCTCATTTTTACAAGAAATTAATGATCATAATCTGAAATGTAACTTGCAAAATATGTCAGACAATCAAGTTGAATGGAAATGATGCGGTCTTCGGAGCTTACATGTTAATTCATTAAATATTAAAAAAAAATAAATAAATAAATTCCCAAACATATTAAAAGTCACCGAATCTGTAACATATACTTGATACAACCGTGTTCAATCTAGTGCAAAGGGGGGAGGGTGGGAGGCCGGAGGTGCACCCCCCCCCCCCCCCCCAATGAAAAGAAAGCCAAAAAAAAAAAAAGAAAAGAAAAGAAAAGAAAAAAAATGTTTTTAGCAGGGACGTATATTAGTTATATACGTCCTTGTATTTAGGTATAGTTTGAATCATCAATTTCCCTCCCTCGCTGTATCTTTAAAATGATAAATAGTCAGTGGCTAGGTTGTAGACGATACATTGTTACCTTGTGATTAAATTTATTTAATTCACACTTTACCTGTTGTGTATAAACAGGATACGCCTACATTCAGTACAAAATCGAAAACCTCATCCGCCATAATATTGTAGTTACGGAGTAGAAGTAAAACATTAAAAAAAAAATAATAAAAGAAAATATAGATTTACTTCAAATTATCAAAGAATATTTGCTAAGTTAGATATTATAGGGTTGTGCCCCCCCAACCCATACCGCTTTTTAAAGTGTGAGTGGGGAGACGTACCCCCAATGCCCCCCCCCCCCCTTTGTTCCAAAATGAAAAAAAGGTACGAAACATAAGAAAATAGAAGGACATGTACAGGCCAGATTTATTTGTAGAATAAGCTCAAATCATGATACTCCATGCAGGGGCCTTACATTTTTCCGATTATTTCAAAGAATTTGGGGGCTTCCCCGGTATCTCCCTCTCGCAACCCCCCCCCCCCCTCAGTCGGCACTGCGTGTCTCAAATCGGTCCGATACAAACTCCCGCTCTCCACACTTGATACGCCCCTTAATTCGGGCGTATATAAATATAAATGGCATTAGGCCATTTCCTGTTTTTATTCTGTTTTGCGTCCTTTTTAAATTGAGAAACCAACCAGCCAGCCAGTGAGAAAAACAAACAAGCATATAAAACAAAGTTTCAATTTCTTATTGTGTCGCTATTTGAAATCTGACAAAACTTGTTTCATTTGATTCTTGATAGATTTAAGTCAACAAAATATATAATGATAGATAATGTAATGTCTTGGATCAATGCAGTACTTTTACATTTTTACATGAAATATAAAATATTAAACAATTTCTACTTAATTTTTGTAGAAAATACATTTAATTTGCAAAAGATTTAATTATTTTAATTTTGTTTTGTTCCGTGACTTTGGACTCAAAACCTACCAGCACGAGTACGCAAAACAGAATATAACAAAGAAATGGCCTTATTGTCTAACCGTTTTATTCCAATTCTGAAAAAAATCGACTCAAAACCTACCAGCACGAGTACGCAAAACAGAATATAACAAAGAAATGGCCTTATTGTCTAACCGTTTTATTCCAATTCTGAAAAAAAATGGACTCAAAACCTACCAGCACGAGTACGCAAAACAGAATATAACAAAGAAATGGCCTTATTGTCTAACCGTTTTATTCCAATTCTGAAAAAAATGGACTCAAAACCTACCAGCACGAGTACGCAAAACAGAATATAACAAAGAAATGGCCTTATTGTCTAACCGTTTTATTCCAATTCTGAAAAAAAATGGACTCAAAACCTACCAGCACGAGGACGCAAAACAGAAAATAACAAAGAAATGGCCTTATTGTCTAACCGTTTTATTCCAATTCTGAAAAAAAAAATGCTGGTCTTTTTTTTTTTACATGATTCATCTTTGTCTGGATATGCGCGCGATGTATAAGTACCAAAGCCATGTGACATCTGAAGAACCGAGCGTACACTTCTCTACGCTTGGTTGATCACACAGTAGTCCATGAGATAGATAATGATTGACAGCTGGCCCGAATCGGACAAAGGCGGGGCTTAGAACAGACGTTGTACAACTGTATCTGTACTGAGTGACCATACGTTAAGTTGGAGATTGAAACCGTTACCATGGTTACGTCTTTAATTTCATCAACTCTGATTACATTGGATTATCTGACAGAAAAAAAGTCTAGGATTTAAATAAAAAGAATCGATTCTGAAAGATGAAAAAAAAAACTTACTAAGAGTCTAGTCCCCTTCGGCGTTGCCGGTAGGGGACTAAAAACAGAAAAAAGTCGTATCGTAGCTGAAATGTTTATCTATGATTAATAATTTATCCAATGCTTTTTGGCTATTGAACTTCATTTAATACCTTGTGATTTTTTCTTTCTTTCTACAAGGCAATCATTTTTTAATGTATATCACAAATATTCTGTACATATCTATGTCTACGGACTCCGGCACAATAGACATACATGTACATGCAAAAAAAAAATGTATATACAGTCTGCTCTTTTTTTTTCCTCGATAGCGAGGAGAAAATAATTGCATTATTTCGATAAGTTGAAAATCAAAAAGATCGCTTTTCTTTCTTTTTTTTTTCTTTCTTCATATAAATGTTCTATCAAAATATATTTGATAATTCATCTTTTAATAATATGCTCCGTTTCAATAAGGGGCAGTTCTTTGAAGTGACTGTGGCGATAGGTCACACTTCGACGGTATTAACGTACACGTACATTGTATTCATAATAACAAGTACGGCATGCATTAAATGTACATTTGCACACCTTCTAACCACACGGCACATATAAAAAGAATATTAGCAGAAATGGATTCACTGGGCGCAGAGGCGGCATTCGGCCTCCTCTCATCCTGGAGGTGACCCATCCTCCAAACCATGTATTTTGTAAAATTTTCAGCAAGTTCTGATTGGAATCGACAAAAAAGGCGCCAATGAAAAAAGATATAAGTATTCGACAATCAATATAAAAACCAACACGGATGATGATTTGAAGAATCGTACATTAGTTATATACATGTACGTTGCTGATTTAAAAAAAATAAATGTCGTTAAATCTTTTATCTTTTTGTTCATAACAAACAAAAGAACATAAAAAAAACGAATAACGCATAATAGAAAACGATTAACGAATAACGCTTAACGAAAAACGGATAACGATAAACGATTAACGGAAAACGGATAACGAAAAACGTATAACGATTAAAAAGAAACGATTCCCACAACGTTAAACGTTACCGTTCGTTTTTCCTTCATCGTTATGCGTTATGCGTTCGTTACATTTGGGTCGTTAATCGTTTCCGTTCGTTTATTGCATGTAAGATAACGTTGTCGGTACTGTATGACAAATGACCTTGAACTATAAATTGTTCATTCGCTATTCGACAGATGTGTGACCTTGAGCTCTCTCTCCTTGACATGAAAGTCTGAAAAGTCAACTAATGTTTGTACAATCAGTTTCCCCGCCAAAGTTTACGGGAATGGTTGGATTTGCTGCTTCTCTGTAATTTCATGATGGTTTTAGCATAAGTAAATGGAACCGCAACGAATGCCTCCTTTATCAAATTAAACTTACCCAAAAGAGGATCGGCTGGAAGATCTTTCTGGGGCCCTGAAAAAGACAACGTTTTTTGAAAAATAAGATGTGAGAAAAGACAACTAAATTGATACAAATTAGAATCTACTGTTATGTTCGATAAATTGTTCATGATAAATAGGATGATTGAGTGGAAACTAGTGGTATTTTCCTTGAAAATTTTGTTTGTAATTCACAAACGTCATATGTTACACTTCTTCTACTGAAATGGTTTTTGGTTGCTCCGCAAGTAGCCTCACTGATGAGAATTTAATATTCCAAACACGTGTCTGGTGCATGGGAATTGGTTTGAAATTTTCTTCAAGAAGGTATAGAGTTAGAACAACTCGACATTATTCAAACTCATAGCATTATTTAAGAACAGATAAATTTACTGATTTAATTATTTAGGCTCAACATAGAAAGTTTTCCCTGGCTTGACGGTGATGTTCCTAGATAACCATCATACGGTATCTACATTTTACAGCTCATCCGGTATGCTAGAGCATGTACTGATGTTTTGGATTTCATAGTAGACATTTACAGATTACAAAGAAACTTTTAGGTCAAGGTTTTCGCTTTCACAAAGTAGTAAAGACTTTCTGAAAATTTTACAAAAATAATGATCAACTTCTTTTGAAATTTGGACCCATACAAGCAAAAGAGTACATGTATATTACTGAAGGTATTTCACAACCTGCATTGTATGGTGTTCATTTATTTCATATTTACAAAATAAGAAGGATCAAAGGTAGACAGCATAACCATCGAAAATGCGTCAGAGTCATCAAACGCCTTTTATATCGGGGATATGATCCTAATGTCACCAGACGGACACTATGCTTGCTATCAATCAACAGTCTTGCACGAGCGCATTTTTAAGACTTGCGCTCTGACTAACTGTGACTAAAGGTGTAATGATATGTGTTTTATGACCTACGGCCGGCAGCCGTATCAGACCTCTCTGACATTCTCACGATCAAACTCAACCTCAGATGAACTCCTTATTGTTTTAGTTAAATGATTGTTACCAGATGCTGTAAGCTAACTCTCTGTAATACTGTATAACGACATGTCATAGAAGTCAGTCTAATTCTTACTCTTGCAATGTACATAGTAACATGTATATAGAATAAATATATGTAACCAAGTTCGATCAATTTCGGTTGATCGTTTCTTCAACGCATTCTAAATTTCTGTTATCAAAATTTCTTGAAATTTCAAAAACTTGGGTCCTGTAGCATCATATCCCACCCTACCTGCTACGTCTTTCGGTACGTTTTTTCGACATAGTAACTTTCATACTTTTTAGCATATTACATTGTTTAGATTTGAGGATCACTGACGAGGGTTAAGTACCCGAAACGTGCATGTCTGGTCCATGTTGCCAATTTATCTGTTCTTAAACGATGCTATTCAATTTGAAGACGTTTACATTGATACCACTTGGTGAGTGTCACTGCTTGTGGACCAGGAGTCCTCGAGGGCACATGTAACCAAGTTCGATCAATTTCGGTTGATCGTTTCTTCAACGCATTCTAAATTTCTGTTATCAAAATTTCTTGAAATTTCAAAAACTTGGGTCCTGTAGCATCATATCCCACCCTACCTGCTACGTCTTTCGGTACGCTTTTTCGACATAGTAACTTTCATACTTTTTGGCATATTACATTGTTTAGATTTGAGGATCACTGACGAGGGTTAAGTACCCGAAACGTGCATGTCTGGTCCATGTTGCCAATTTATCTGTTCTTAAATGATGCTATTCAATTTGAAGACGTTTACATTGATAGCACTTGGTGAGTGTCACTGCTGGTGGACCAGGAGTCCCCGAGGGCACATGTAACCAAGTTCGATCAATTTCGGTTGATCGTTTCTTCAACGCATTCTAAATTTCTGTTATCAAAATTTCTTGAAATTTCAAAAACTTGGGTCCTGTAGCATCATATCCCACCCTACCTGCTACGTCTTTCGGTACGCTTTTTCGACATAGTAACTTTCATACTTTTTGGCATATTACATTGTTTAGATTTGAGGATCACTGACGAGGGTTAAGTACCCGAAACGTGCATGTCTGGTCCATGTTGCCAATTTATCTGTTCTTAAGTGATGCTATTCAATTTGAAGACGTTTACATTGATACCACTTGGTGAGTGTCACTGCTGGTGGACCAGGAGTCCCCGAGGGCACATGTAACCAAGTTCAATCAATTTCGGTTGATCGTTTCTTCAACGCATTCTAAATTTCTGTTATCAAAATTTCTTGAAATTTCAAAAACTTGGGTCCTGTAGCATCATATCCCACCCTACCTGCTACGTCTTTCGGTACGCTTTTTCGACATAGTAACTTTCATACTTTTTGGCATATTACATTGTTTAGATTTGAGGATCACTGACGAGGGTTAAGTACCCGAAACGTGCATGTCTGGTCCATGTTGCCAATTTATCTGTTCTTAAATGATGCTATTCAATTTGAAGACGTTTACATTGATACCACTTGGTGAGTGTCACTGCTGGTGGACCAGGAGTCCCCGAGGGCACATGTAACCAAGTTCAATCAATTTCGGTTGATCGTTTCTTCAACGCATTCTAAATTTCTGTTATCAAAATTTCTTGAAATTTCAAAAACTTGGGTCCTGTAGCATCATATCCCACCCTACCTGCTACGTCTTTCGGTACGCTTTTTCGACATAGTAACTTTCATACTTTTTGGCATATTACATTGTTTAGATTTGAGGATCACTGACGAGGGTTAAGTACCCGAAACGTGCATGTCTGGTCCATGTTGCCAATTTATCTGTTCTTAAATGATGCTATTCAATTTGAAGACGTTTACATTGATACCACTTGGTGAGTGTCACTGCTGGTGGACCAGGAGTCCCCGAGGGCACATGTAACCAAGTTCAATCAATTTCGGTTGATCGTTTCTTCAACGCATTCTAAATTTCTGTTATCAAAATTTCTTGAAATTTCAAAAACTTGGGTCCTGTAGCATCATATCCCACCCTACCTGCTACGTCTTTCGGTACGCTTTTTCGACATAGTAACTTTCATACTTTTTGGCATATTACATTGTTTAGATTTGAGGATCACTGACGAGGGTTAAGTACCCGAAACGTGCATGTCTGGTCCATGTTGCCAATTTATCTGTTCTTAAATGATGCTATTCAATTTGAAGACGTTTACATATAAACGTATATATCCTGGTTGGGCCGCTCAGCGGATATTTATTCAGTTGGATTATTATATATTAGCCACGACTACTAGAAATGTAACATAGTGTCAGAATAAATTGGATTAAATACGTAATCATGGCTAAAAACCTTTCACCTCCAGGACAATTGTCGCTCAGCGGAAATTTAAAAGAAAACTTCAGAAGATTCAAACAGCAATTTGAAATTTATTTATCAGCAACTGGACTTAAAAGCCAAAGTGATGACATAAAGACGAACACTTTGTTACATGTGATCGGTCCGGATGCTATAGAGATCTTCAATACTTTCTCCTGGACAGAAGAAGGCGACTCCGCAGGTGACAATAAAAAGGTTGACAAAGTTCTCGCAAAGTTTGAGAAATGTTGCAATCCTAGAAAGAATGTGGCATACGAGAGACATGTATTTAATACCAGGACACAGGGTCTGTCGGAAAATATTGATGCGTTTGTCACTGACTTGAGAGTCTTTGCGAAATCATGCGAATTTGGGGATTTACATGATACTTTAATTCGAGACCGCATTGTTTGTGGAACAAATAGCGATGTAGTGAGAGGAAGATAACTAAGAGAAAGTGATCTAACACTACAGAAGTCTATAGATGTATGCAGATCCGCAGAATCGAAAAATATGACAGGAGCTAGTTCCGCGCCTGCACCAGAACAAAGTGTGAATGCGGTAAGGAAAAAAAGCCAAGCCAACAAATTCTTTGGAGGTAAGGGAAGTCAAAGTAAACCATTTAAAGATTACAGATACGACTGTAATAAATGCGGGAGGAAGCATGAAGCCAGAAAATGTCCTGCATTTGGACAGCCATGTGGTAAATGTCACAGAAAAGATCACTTTGCCGCGAAATCTCCGTACAAGAAAAGAAGAGAAAAAGTAAACGCCTTAGACCCTAAGGAATCGGACAGCGAAGATGTATTTCTCGTCAAAGGCATTGTAAATCAATCTCAGAAATCTAAAAAGTGAGATGATTGGATGGTTAAAGTCGTATGTAATGACAAGCTACTAAAGCTGAAAATTGATACCGGAGCACAGTGTAATGTTATATCACTGGATACGTACAAAAGACTATCTAGGAACTTGTATCCTATTTTGGATACAAAATGTCAACATATGGAGAGACAGACCTAGCTCTCTTGTATAGAGACAAATATCACGTCGTACCGTTTTAAGTCGTTTGTGGTGATGTCGACAGCGTATTAGGATCGAAGTCGAGCGTAGAAATGGAGCTCATACAACGCCTGTATCAAGTGGACTCGGAAAAACAAAATACCGTAGATGTATTTACCGAATTTCGAGATGTCTTCGAAGGTCTTGGACATCTGAAAGAAAAGTACAAAATCCGTACAGATGACAGAGTACAACCTGTTGTACATCCGCCTAGGAAGGTACCTTTTGCATTACGCGAAAAGGTCAAGGCCGAGCTCAGCAGAATGGAATCGCTGGGTGTCATCGAAAAAGTTAACAAACTGATTAGTTGGGTGAATTCGATGGTCGTTGTAGAGAAGAAATATCGCGTGCGTATGTGTATAGATCCGAGGAATCTAAACCGAGCGATTAAAAGGGAACATTTTCCAATGAAAACAGTGGAAGACGTCGCCGTGAAGCTACAAGGAGCGAAAGTATTTAGCACTTTGGACGCGTCTTCGGGATTTTGGACAATAGAACTTGACGAGGAGAGTTCTATGAAAACTACTTTTAATACTCCGTTCGGAAGGTATAGGTACAGAAGGATGTCTTTCGGGATCAGTTCTGCACCGGAAGTGTTCCAGAAACGGATTTCCGAAATATTTGACGACATAGAAGGTTGCGAGGCGATCATGGATGATGTCCTAATATGGAGAGAAACGATAGAGCAACACAACAAAAGGCTACGGATAGTGTTAGAGAGAGTCAGGGCCGCAAACCTGAAACTTAATAAGCAAAAATACGAGATATCTCTCACGGAAGTGAAATACATGGTTCATATTATAGGATCCGACGGCTTAAAAACAGACCCAGATAAAATTGCCGCTATTACCTGAATGCCTGAGCCGAAATGCAAAAAGGAACTGCAGAGATTTATGGGCATGGTAAACTATTTGGGCAAATTCGTAAGGAATTTATCCGACATAAATCAGCCGCTACGAGAGCTTTTGGAAAAAGATATTTCCTGGCACTGGGATGAGAGACACGCAAAGTCTTTCAAGGCTTTAAAGAAAGCGCTGACAGAATCGCCTCTATTACAATAATATAACCAAAGAAAGCCTGTTATCTTGTTAGTATTTCCGAAGGTATGATACTGAAAGGGAAAAGAATTGTAGTTTCGAATTCTCAACGTAAAGAAATGCTTGAGTCACTGCACTATGATCATGCGGGTATCGAAAAATGCAGATCAAGAGCTCGATATGTTTTATTCTGGCCGGGAATAAACAATGATCTAGCTGATTACTTGGAGCATTGCAAAATTTGCGGAAGTATGAGGAACCGACAACAAAAAGAACCGATAAAGCCGCATGAAATACCTGACCGCCCCTGGCAAAAACTGGGAATAGACTTATTCGACTTGGAAAATCACACGTATGTATTGATTGTGGACTATTATTCGAAGTTCTACGAACTTTCGCGCTTGACGTTTACCAAACGTAGTCAGGTTATCGAAATGATCAAACCGCATTTCGCGCGATATGGAATTCCCGAGGAAGTGGTCAGCGATAATGGACCCCAATTCGCAAGCAAAGAATCTGCAGAATTCGCCGGGAAGTACGGTTTTAAGCATACAACAAGTTCGCCTAGATATCCACAAAGTAACGGGATGATAGAAAGAACCGTTCAGTCTGTGAAACGACTATTGAAAAAAACGAAAATGAATAAAAGAGATCCGTACATCGCAATTCTGGAGAATCGTAACACACCGATAGAAAATCTTGGATATTCACCTGTTCAATTACTAATGAGCAGACGAATACGAGGAAAAATACCTGCGAATCCAAATCTCCTGATGCCAAAAACACCATCCCTTATGCAAACTAAAAAGGGACTCCTGAAAAACCAGGAAAATCAAAGGCGTAATTACGATAAACACGCAAAAGATCTTCCGAAATTAAACATAGGAGATTCCGTAAATATACAGACGGAAGGACAGCCGTACAGAGAAGGGACAGTAGTTTATATTGCACCGGAACCGCGATCAAATATAGTGCAATCAGACGGAGTCAACTAACACAGGAATAGAGGTCATCTTCTGTTAACAAAGAACACCGATCAAACCCGTACTAATCAGGAGCAATCTGTGGATGATCAATTTGACGAAGATCATATCGAAAACGTTCAACAGAAAAGTCTAAACGACGCGGGTATTAAACAAACAAGAAGTGGGCGAGTAGTGAAAACGCCGCGTAAATACCAAGATTTTCAAATGAGATAAAAGTGAAGTTTCTCTCCAACGGTAGGTCACGTGCTAGTTACCTCTGACCTCAACCAATATAATCATAATAGTGTTATTAATCATCGACTATAATCATGTAGTTTTTTATATTCAATAATCAATTTCGTAGTTACATTTTTGTTACGTTTGTACTACATGTATTACTTCTAAAAACTGTGAAACGAATTGAACAATTGCTCTAGCCTCATTTTCTTAAACCTGATAGGGGAGATGTAATGATATGTGTTTTATGACCTACGGCCGGTGTCATATAGTAAAGCTTCCCCCATAGAGATCCTTCCCCCCTGAAGGTTTTCTATAATAGAGAAGCTTCCCCCCTGGGGGAAGTTTTTCTATATAGAGAACCTTCCCCCTTTGTTACCATAGAAAACCTTCCCCCCATACCGTTCTTTGCTTGACTTTCACTTTTTTTGAGAGAACCAGAGACAAACTGTATGGGATTGACAGGGGTAATGTTCTTCACAATCAAAAATGTCCCTCCGAATTTAGACAATTTCTGATTCATAGTTCATAATTGAAATTCAAAACGTTAGAAATTCGAGGTTATGATTTGAATTAGCCAAACACATGTTATTGAAATATGTAGTCCTTCTTCAAGAGAAAATGTTTATGGTTTAGATAGAAAGACTGAGCTAATTGTAAGCAAACTGTTCCGCTGTTCTCCATATCGGCCGCAAGAACTGCAGATATATGCCGATCATCGGGGAGATCAATTCTATACGAATTCTGACAAAAACTAAAGAAAATACCTTTATATCACAGAACCCATCAATTCAACGAAATTTAAGAGATATAATGCTGTTTGCAAGAAAGGGCGGGATCTGCAACAAGACTCGGTTGCAGCACTTATATCCCTTTGCGTAAGAGTAGAGTAGAATAGACAAGCACAAAAAACACAAAATACGAAATCGAAATACCAAACACATAAGACCACACAACAACGGACTAGATTATGGACTCGGACAAATGGTACCGACTAAGATCGACCGTCTGCCACATTACCATATTAATTTTCTTGTTTAAAACGACATATACTTGAAACACTTCGGAACATTCTCACGCATAAAACCCCCCAGAAAAGCATGAAGTCGAAAAAAATTATTTTTATTTTATTTCATTTTATTTATATATTTATTTTGTATACATGTATGAGTGATTGTATATTTATGAATTTAACATTTTGAACTAATACGGTTTTAAATCTTGTACTCTAAACATATTAAAGAAAAAATATATTTAGAAACACTTGATGTTTCCATTTCACATTGAACTCCAAGGATCTGGCTATAACTCCTTCCACAAAAACATATGAGAAGGATAAAACTCAATTCGATCTTAATTTTTCGTTTGGTGTTTCATATGGATAGATATTATCCCTCAAATTAAAGTGTTAAACGTCTTCAAATTCATATTAGCATCATTTAAAAGCAGATTTTGCAGTATGGACCAGACATGCGCGTGTCGGCTATTTAACCCTCGTCAGTGATCCTTAATCTAAATAATGTAGTATTGCCAAGGGCTGTGAAAATTATTATGTCGTAAAATGTACCAAAAGACGTAAAATTATTATGTCCTAAAATGTACCAAAAGAATCCCAGAAAACATTTTAAATTCTATTTGAAATACCAATACCTTTAAATTTCAATGGATCAATCGTGTATATTGGAAGGTCGAAAGTCATGAACCAAAGACGATATCAAAAATCCGTATGGCTTTCCGGATTTGGGGGGAAGGTTTTCTATGATGGGGGAACGTTTTCTATATAGAGAACCTTCCCCCTGGGGGATGATTTTCTATATAGAAAACCTTCCGTGGGGGATGATTCTCTATATAGAAAACCTTCCGGGGGGAAGGTTCTCTATATAGAAAACTTTCCGGGGGGGAAGAGTCTCTATGGGGGAAGGTTCTCTATACGATACCGGCAGCCGTATCAGAACTCTCTGACATATGTATATTACGGAAGGTATTTCACAACCTGCATTGTATGGTGTTCATTTATTTCATATTTACAAAATAAGAAGGATCAAAGGTAGACAGCATAACCATCGAAAATGCGTCAGAGTCATCAAACGCCTTTTATATCGGGGATATGATCCTAATGTCACCAGACGGACACTATGCTTGCTATCAATCAACAGTCTTGCACGAGCGCATTTTTAAGACTTGCGCTCTGACTAACTGTGACCACAGGTGTAATGATATGTGTTTTATGACCTACGGCCGGCAGCCGTATCAGACCTCTCTGACATTCTCACGATCAAACTTAACCTCAGATGAACTCCTTATTGTTTTAGTTAAATGATTGTTACCAGATGCTGTAAGATAACTCTCTGTAATACTGTATAACGACATGTCATAGAAGTCAGTCTAATTCTTACTCTTGCAATGTACATAGTAACATGTATATAGAATAAATATATAAACGTATATATCCTCGTTGGATTATTATATATTAGCCACGACTACTAGAAACGTAACAACAGGCTCCATGAAGGGCCCTGTCCAAACCTCTTAGGAGAAGACAGGTCCCGATCACCTGTCATCTTTGAATGTCAGTCGGACTCCTCGAGTGATAACATATATAAGCACGCTACAGCACTGACTGTATTACGCACGTCCTCTTTTTTACATCCATTTACATATTTATTTGTGTTGTTTGGACCCCTGCGTTTTACTGTCTTGTTTGTGGATGGTCATTTAACAACGAGGATGTTGTTTTACACCACAATTGTGCGTTCTTCGAGATCTCTGAGTAATCGGAAAAGTGGGAGGGATGTGCAAATGTAATCCAGGATAATTACACTGTCTGCTACAAACGTGGCAGATGGCCTTCCTAGGTTGGCAACGGTTGCCCATAAGTCTAAATGGTATATATGTGGTCTTTTATGCTTAATGTTTCTATGCTGTAAGTTGGTGTTCCTTGTCCCTTTTGCGTCTCTTTCTGTTGGTGCTTAAAGGGAAATCAGCCTATTTAAACTATAAACTGGATATGAATCTGGCTACGCTAACATTAAACTTGAAGATTCGTAGAATTAATATATGTTAGGCACGGTCCATTTGATAGTCTGGGGGGGGGGGGTTGTCGGAGCAAGATTATTTTTTTCAGCCCCATACAGGGTCAAAATTATTTTTTTCGTGTAAAGTTGGAGCAAGGAATTTTTTTTACAACAATTGGTGTGTATTTCAAGAATATCTGTGTTTCTTCAATAGCAATTCTTTATTTTTACTTAAACATGTTAAACTACTCTAAACATTACTTTATTTTTATGAAAAACTTATAATCACCTCTAAACTGAGAGAGATAAAAGATTTTTACTATATGATATATAATTTTCAGTATATGAAATGTATATATGGTCACGAACAGGTAAGAGGGCCTGAGGGGAGGTTTTTTAGAAAAAAAAACATTTAGACATGAAAACTAGTGAAAAACTTAATTAAATTCTCCTTCCAAGCGTGTATATAAAATAAGACACTATGGTGATACATTTGTATATGTAAAATAGCAATAGAATATTATATTGATAATGTAATCGAGCATTTAAGGAAGCCCCTTGTATCAGTCACATGTATACTTTTGATATTTCAAATATGAATTTGCCATTACAGAAGAAAAGTAGGGCGAGCGAAGCGATCTAAAATTATTTCATATAAAGTAAAAATTGTGGCGAGCGAAGCGAGCCGAAAATTTTTCAGGAATTTTATGGTTATTCTTCAAATTCAGATTACTTGCAAGAAGCAAGATTATTTTTTTCTGTCACACCATAAGCAAATTAATTTTTTTCATCAAAATTCAGAGCAAAATTTTTTTTTTCGAAAAAACCCAAGCCTCCCCCCCCCCAGAATATCAAATGGACCGTGCCTAATGAAATTTTGAGTTCACCGGGGTTCTTTAAGAGGGTATGAGCGTGAACAAATCAAACGTAAACCGTATCGATTTCGTAAAAAAACAAAATCTGAAAACTTATTGAACTAATGGTTAAATATACCTCTAGATGAAAGAGCAATGGATTTCGAATGACGAGCAATATATATCCTTTTAATATCTAAAATACGCGTCTATCACGACATCGTTTTACCCTTTACATTTCCTATATAATACCGAAACTCCCCCCCCCCCCCCCAACATTTCTAATACCAAGCACTTAGTAAAATGAAACTAGAAATGTGACTCAGCTAACTTTAGATAAATTATTTCAAAGCAAATTTATGAAGAGATAAAGAGATCCTTCGTATCGTTGTTCTGCTAAAATTGCTTCATTTTTTTTTTAAATCTGGTACAATATGTACGAATGTCAAAACTACATGTGCATGAATAAATAGATACGTGTAGATGCCGCAATATCAATTTTGAGAGAAATGATATACAGAAGAAGCAAACAGATAGCAATCTAAAACATCCATTTTTTCTCATTCACTGAGATTAACAGTATACAATATCGCCGAGCATTACCTAAAGTGAGCGTCACGATGTGCGCTACGTCAAGTTACGTTGTCGGTGCTTAAAAGCGCTAAGTGTTGGGAAAATGAAAAAGAAACTGAACAGAATATGACTCAAAATTTTAGTCTGAAGTCCATATTATAAGAAATTTCAGATAAAATGTATACCTATATGACAACTTTCCATTTTCAATCATAAACAACAGATTTATCATATCCAGAGGCTTGGTCAGAGGAATTCTAAGCTAAATATCTTTAAAACGGCTACACTCTTTTTTCTTTAGATTATCTTTTTATCTTTAGCATGTATCACTAGATGAAACATTTTATCAAAATTCTATTATGCCAACTACTTCAAAAATTAATGTTTTTAAACTTTTCATGCAATTTTTACTGTCGAAAATGGGATGAAATAAAAGTTCTTCTTCAGCATGGTTACCATGGCAACAAAAATATTTTTTTTCGAAAATGATAAATTTACTTCATTTACTACGTCAATGGATAAAAATTTACTTCGTACTGTGTTATTTTAATCTTTGAAATAAAGCCCAAAGTTGGGACATTGTTTTAGAGAAAAAATATGCAGAGTTACCTCCCTTCTTTGTCGGTTTATAGGGGACAAACGGCTAAACTCTTTTTTTCATGAAATATTGCAATCGATGAAGGAAGGGATATTCTTTTATATGTAGACAATTATTTTCAATTTCTATTATTCCCTGAAAATGCGGTTCACACTCATACCTCCTTAAGGGGACCAGGTTTCTAAAAAGTACTTAATTTTGCATATTAACGTATTTATTCGCATTCGGTGCTACGGTGCATTAAATATAGTTTTGCGGTATTGACAAACTGTTTTGTCCTTTTATGGTTTTTTTTTGTTCATTTATTTGAAATTTTTCTTTATTTTGAGTGCTATTTCTAAGTGTTACATAGAAAAATGTGGTCAAATTTGACAGTAGATTTATTGTTGACATCAGAAATTAATATCCAACAAAACGTTAATAATGCGTAGAATAAAGAAAAACAAGTAGATAGGTTATTTATTCAACTTATCAGATATAGAAGCCGAAGATTTACGGGTTTAAATGATAACAAGAAACATATATGTCATCGGGATTGCAATGAAAAAGACAACCCTTCTCGTTACATAAGTCGTAAATGTGTACCTTGGTCTATTAAGAATTCAGGGGATGTGATTGAAAAAATGAAATCTGGAAATTTCCAAGCCAATACGATCTCTTCATACGACTTCTCTAATATGTACACCACACTTCCTCATGACAAAATTAATGATCGATTATCTAATCTCATTAAATTGTGTTTTGATCGAGAGCGAAAAACTTACATTTGTACATCTGAATCGAAGGGTTTCTTTTCCTCGACAGACTACAAATCATACAAATCATGGACATGTAGTGACCTGTGTAATGCCTTGTCCTTCCTCTTGGACAATATTTATGTTAGATTTGGTGGGGATCTATACAAGCAGGTTGTAGGAATTCCTATGGGTACTAACTGTGCGCCTCTTGTTGCAGATTTATTTTTATACACTTATGAAAAAGAATTTATCCAAAATCTTCAAAAGCAAAGAAAATTTGATGAGCTGAAATGTTTCAATAATAGTTCTAGGTATCTGGATGATATTCTAACCATTGACAATCCTGCTTTTGAATTATATAAGAATGAAATTTATCCACAAGAATTAACCCTTAACAAGGCAAACATTTCAAATATAGAAACACCCTTTTTGGACCTAAATATCAAAATTGTAAACGGAAAGATTCATACAAGTGTATATGACAAAAGGGATGATTTTGAATTCAACATAGTAAATTTCCCCTGGCTTGACGGTGATGTTCCAAGATTACCGTCATACGGCATTTACATGAAAGGAGGGGATCTCTAACAACACTAGGTTGCAGCACCCAAAGCAAAATCCCAAAACACCCATGCAAAAAACACAGAACAGATACCCACAGAAAGAGACGCAAAAGGGACAAGGAACACCAACTCACAACATAGAAACATGAAACACAAAAGACTACACATAAACCAACGAGACCAATGGGCAACCGGTGCCGACTTAGGACGGCCATCTGCCACGTAAATAGCAGACGGTGTGGTTATCCTGGATTACGTGCGCACAACCCTCCCACTATTCCGATTTCCCATAGGTCTCGAATATCACATATCACATATTACATATCACAGCTCATCCGGTACGCTAGAGCATGTACTGATATTTTGGATTTTCACAGTAGAAATTTACAAATTACCAAAAACCTTTTAGGTCAAGGTATCCGCTTTCATGAACTAATTAAGACTTTCTGGAAATTTTACAAAAATTACAGTCAACTTCTTTTAAAATTCGGATCTATACATACAACAGAGTACATTACTATGGGTATTACACAACCTGTCTTTTATGGTGATATGATAAACAAAATAAAAAGGATCAAAGGTAGGCAGCATAACCATCGAAAATGCGTCAGAATCATCAAACGCCTTTTATACCGTGGATATGATCCTAATGTCACCAGACGGACACTAGGCTTGGTACTTGACCAATCTACAGTCTTGTACAAGCGCATCCTTGAGACTTGCACTCTGACTGACTGTGACGACGGGACTCCATGACGGGCCCTGTCCAAACCTCTTTAGAGAAGACAGGGCCCCGACCACCTGTCCTCTCTGAATGTCAGTCGGACTCCTCGGGTGATTACATACATGAGCTCGCTACAGCCGGCAGAGCACGGACTGTATTACGCATGCCCTCTTTTTATATCCATTTACATATTCATCTGTGTCTCTGTGGCCTCTGCGTTTTGCGGTCTTGTTTGTGTGATGTCATCTTACAGTGAGGAGGTTGTTTTACACCATAATTGTACGTTCTTCGAGACCTCTGGGTAATTGGAGAAGTGAGAGGGTTGTGCGCACGTAATTCAGGATAACCACACCATTTGCTACTTGCGTGACAGATGGCCGTCCAAAGTCGGTACCGGTTACCCATTGGTCTCGTCGGTTTATGTGTAGTCTTTTGTGTTTGATGTTTACATGTCGTGTGTCCCTTTTCCGTCTCGTGCTGTACTCGTCTTTTGTGTTCTTGCATCGGGTGTTTTGGTGTTTTACTGTTGATGCTGCAACGGGGTCTTGTTGGAGATCTCCTCCCTTCTTCTTAGGTTACATGTTGCTTCCCTTGACGGCAAGCAACATATTGCATTGGATGAAGTTACGTGAATGAAAAAAAATGTTTCGAGTGATAATTGTAAGCGTGTTAAAGAATTCTATAAACATAATAATGTCTTCTTTATTTTCCAAATTAACATTCTTATAGGTTTTTAAAAAAATATCTATGGTTTCTACAACTCGCAGAAGATAAAGTAATCATGTAAATCTGACACTTATTTTTTCTATTGTCGGACGCATGACTTGGTTTAAAGGAGGATATAATTTTCAACAAGAAAATATCATGCACAATCAGATTTGAACATTCACTATTTCATCTAAAATACATGTGCATGTATGGTCATTTTTCACGCATGATATACTATGCAAAAATGCGCGTTTTGATGCGCTGTATCCCCATGTAAGTTAAAAACGCGTCTCCAAATCTATGATTTACCCATGTTTAAACTCTTATTTAGAAACATATATTAAAGGTATAAGGCTATTTTATCTTATTTCAAACGTAAATTAAAAAAACTGCTATTCTTTTTCTAAGGTCACATGTTTCTTTTGAAAATATAATAATTTACTTTCTTCGGTGCGACGTTACCAAATAATGAAATTGTCCCTCGTACTATCGCTTGTTCTGTAAAAACTGCAGTAGAAATGTCTTGCAAAGTGTAGGAACACGCCAAAGAAAAGAGGGGATCTCCAACAACATTAAGTTGCACAACCCCAAAACAAGATTCCAAAACACCCAATGCAAAATTAAAAAACACAGAACAGACACCCACAGAAAGAGACACAAATGGGACAAAAATCACCAACTCACACCAAAGAAACATTGAACATAAAAGACCACACATAAACCAACGAGACCAATGGGCAATCATGTCGACTTAGGATGGCCACCTGCCAAGTAAATAGCAGACGGTTTGGTTATCCTGGATTACGTACGCACAACCCTCCCACTATTCCGATTTCCCATAGTTCTCGAAAAACGCACAATTAAGGTGTAAAACAACCTCCTCACTGTGAGATGACCACACACAAACATGATTGTAAAACGCAGGGGTCCAAGCAACACAAATGAATATGTAAATGGATATAAAAAGAGGACGTGCGTAATACAGTCCGTGCTCTGCCGGCTGAAGCGAGCTCATATTTGTTATCACCCGAGGAGTCCGACTGACATTCACAGAGGACAGGTGGTCGGGGCCCTGTCTTCTCTTAATAGGTTTGGACAGGGCCCGTCATGGAGTCCCGTCGTCATAGTTACTCAAAGTGCAAGTCTTAAAAATGCGCTCGTACAAGACTGTAGATTGGTAAATAACCAAGCTTAGTGTCCGTCTGATGACATTAGAATTATATCCACGGTATAAAAGGCGATTGATAACTCTGACGTATTTTTGATAGTTATGCTGTCTGCCTTTGATCCTTCTTATTAAGTTAATTATGTCACCATAAAACGCAGGTTGTGAAATACCTGAAGTAATATACTCTGTTGCTTGTATGGGTCCGAATTTCAAAAGAAGTTGACGCACGAATATGAAAACAATACATAAAGTCATGCACAGTCGGAGGTTGTGTCTATATAGAAAGTGCTATGGCTAACATGTCGGGGAAAGACGGTTATGTCATGATGAATGTATGAGAATCAGATTATAATAATCATGATTGAAGCTATGTTAGACATGAAAATCAGTGTTATTCCACCATAAATCCAGGTTTTATGAAATATTCTATTAGTAGTCAGTATCGAAATCTATGAGAGTAATATGATGAGAAGATGGATAATAATTAATATTTATGAACAGAATGTATGAAACTTGCAAGTGAGCATCAACAATGGTATTGTCATTACCTATGACTAATAAAATACATGTAACGGATAAGTATACTGTAATCCGCAAAAGTAAGATAATCATGAACATATTGATAATGATAATATATACAGGTGACGGATAATGATAATCCGCAATAGTGGAATATTCATGGATTATACCACAAATGATAATGAAATGATAATTAGTGACATGGATACAATAATCCTTATCCGCAGTTTGACGGATATGACAAATGACCTTGAACTATAAAATTGTTCATTCGCTATTCGACAGATGTGTGACCTTGAGCTCTCTCTCCTAGACATGAAAGTCTGAAAAGTCAACTACTGTTTGTACAATCAGTTTCCCCGCCAAAGTTTACGGGAATGGTTGGATTTGCTGCTTCTCTGTATAATTTCACGATGGTTTTAGTATAAGTAAATGGAACCGCAACGAATGGCTCCTTTATCAAATTAAACTTACCCATAAGGGTATCCGCTGAGAAGGCTTTCTGGGGCCCTGAAAAAGACAACGTTTTTTTTTTTTTTTATAAAAGAATGTGAGAAAAGACAACTAAATTGATACAAATTAGAATCTCCTGTTATGTTCCATAAATTGTTCATAATAAATAGGATGATTGAGTGGAAACTAGTGGGATTTTTCCTTGAAAGTTTTCAAACGTCATATGTTACACTTCTTCTACTGAAATGGTTTTTGGTGGCTCCGCAAGCAGCCTCACTGATGAGAATTTGATATTCGAAACACATGTCTGGTGCATGGAAATTGGTTTGAAATTTTCTTCAAGAAGGTATAGAGTTAGAACCCCTCGACATTATTCAAACTCATCGCATTATTTAAGAACAGATAAATTTACTGATTTAATTATTTTGGGCTCAACATGGTAAGTTTTCCCTTGCTTGACGGTGATGTTCCTAGATAACCATCATACGGTATCTACATTTACAGCTCATCCGGTATGCTTGAGCATGTACTGATGTTTTGGATTTCATAGTAGACATTTACAGATTACAAAGGAAAGGAGGGGATCTCCAACAACACCTAGTTGCAGCATCAACAGCAACCTCCCAAAACACCCACTGTAAAACACAAAAATGACACGCACAGAAAGAGACGCAGTAGTACAATGAACGTCAAATCACAGAAAAAACATAAAACACAGATGACTACACATAAACCAACGAGACCAATGGGCAAACGGTGCCGACTTAGGACGGTCATCTGCCTCGTCAGTAGCAGACGGTGTGGTTATCCTGGATTACGTGCGCAAAACCCTCAGTAACTTTAAGGTCAAGGTTTTCGCTTTCACAAAGTAGTTAAGACTTTCTGAAAATTTTACAAAAATAATTATCAACTTCTTTTGAAATTTGGACCAATACAAGCAAAAGAGTACATGTATATTACTGAAGGTATTTCACAACCTGCATTGTTTGGTGTTCATTTATTTCATATTTACAAAATAAGAAGGATCAAAGGTAGACAGCATAACCATCGAAAATGCGTCAGAGTCATCAAACGCCTTTTATATCGGGGATATGATCCTAATGTCACCAGACGGACACTAGGCTTGCTACCAATCAACAGTCTTGCACGAGCTCATTTTTAAGACTTGCGCTCTGACTAACTGTGACCACAGGCTCCATGACGGGCCCTGTCCAAACCTCTTAAGAAAAGACAGGTCCCGATCACCTGTCCTCTTTGAATGTCAGTCGGACTCCTCGGATGATAGCATATATAAGCGCGCTACAGCACTGACTGTATTACGCACGTCCTCTTTTTTACATCCATTTACATATTTATTTGTGTTGTTTGGACCCCTGCGTTTTACTGTCTTGTTTGTGGATTGTCATTTAACAATGAGGATGTTGTTTTACACCATAATTGTGCGTTCTTCGAGATCTCTGAGTAATTGGAAAAGTGGGAGGGATGTGCACATGTAATCCAGGATAATTACGCTATCTGCTACAAACGTGGCAGATGGCCTTCCTAGGTTGGCAACGGTTGCCCATGAGTCTAAATGGTATATATGTGGTCTTTTATGTTTAATGATTCTATGGTGTGAGTTGGTGTTCCTTTTCTCATTTGCGTCTCTTTCTGTGAGTACTTAAAGGGAAATCAGCCTATCTAAACTATAAACTGGATATGAATCTGGCTACGCTAACATTAAACTTGAAGATTCGTAGAATTAATATATGTTATGAAATTTTAAGTTCACCGGGGTTCTTTAAGGGGACCAGGTCTCTAAATAGTACTTAATTTTGCATATTAACGTATTTTTTCGCATTCGGTGCTACGGTGCATAAAATATAGTTTTGCGGTATTGACAAACTGTTTTGTCCTTTTATGGGTTTTTTTTGTTCATTTATTTGAGACTTTTCTTAGTTTGAGTGCTATTTCTAAGAGTTACATAGACAAATGTGGTCAAATTTGACAGTAGATATATGGTTGACATCAGAATTTAATATCTAACAAAACGTTAATAATGCGTAAAATAAAACAAAAACAAGTAGATAGGTTATTTATTCAAATTATCAGATATAGAAGCCGAAGATTTACGGGTTAAATGATAACAAGAAACATATATGTCATCGGGATTGCAATGAAAAGGACAACCCTTCTCGTTACATACGTCGTAAATGTGTACCATCGTTACAAGAATTGCTTCCCTTGACGACAAGCCACATATTGCATTGAATGAAGTTACGTGAATGAAAAAAATTGTTTCGAGTGATAATTGTAAGCGTGTTAAAGAATTCTATAAACATCATAATGTCTTATCAATTTTTTAAATTAACATTCATTTAGGTTTTTAAATATATCTATGGTTTCTACAACTCGCATAGAAGATAAAGTAATCATGTAAATCTGACACTTATTTTTTTCTATTGTCGAACGCATGACTTGGTTTAAAGGATGATATAATTTTCAACAAGTAGAGATCTTGCACAATCAGATTTGAACATTCACTATTTCATCTAAAATACATGTACATGTATGGTCATTCTTCACGCATGATATAATATGTAAAATGCGCGTTCCGACGCGCTGTATCCACATGTTAGTTAAAAACGTGTCTCCAAATCTATGATTCATATCTCAGTTGATACGCTATGCCAGAGCAAGTACCAAATATACGGATTTTGTTCTGAGAGCTAGGCGTCTTTCAGATAAGCTTCTCAGTCAGGGATATGTTTGTGACCGACTAACATCGTCACTGAGGAAGTTCTACGGTCGATATGGGGAACTCGTCATACACTATGATGTCCCACTATCCAGAATGGTGGATGATATTCTGTCATAGACCATTTGAACCATCCAACCAAAGACTGTACTCTATATCTTCCAAAATGGAAGTAACCGGATGTGACAGTTCTACCGAATTGAAGCGACGGGTGTTGCATGCAAGCAGGATATGCTTACTCTTCCTGGGCACCTGGTCTCACTCTCATATCGGGAGTTCGCTTCTTTTCATATGGTGGAGGTTTTTGTTTTTGTTTGCTTTGGTTCCTGTTTTATCCTGATTTTGTATGCCTTCGGTTTCTGATTTTCTGAATTATCGATTTTGTACTGTAGACAGGGATATGGTCATTATCCATATTTGTCATTCACCTATGTTTAAACTCTTATTTAGAAACATATATTAAACGTATAAGGCTATTTTATCTTATTTCGAACGTAAATTTAAAAAAGAACTGCTATTCTTTTTCAAAGTCACATGTTTCTTTTGAAAATATAATAATTTACTTTCTTCGGTGCAACGTTACCAAATAATGAAATTGTCCCTCGTACTATCGCTTGTTCTGTAAATCCTGCAGTAGAATTGTCTTGCAAAGTGTAGAATCACGTCGACGAAAGGAGGGGATCTCCAACAATACTGAGTTGCAGCACCCCACAGCAATATTCCAAAACACCCAATGCAAAATAAAAACACAGAACAAACACCCACAGAAAGAGACACAAAAGGGACAAGGATAACCAACTCACACCATAGAAACATAAAACATAAAAGACCACACATAAACCAACGAGACCAATGGGCAACCATGCCGACTTAGGACGGCCATCTGCCACGTACATAGCAGACGGTGCTGTTATCATGGATTACGTACGCACAACCCTCCCACTATTCCGATTTCCCATAGGTCTCGAAAAACTCACAATTAAGGTGTAAAACAACCTCTTCACTGTTAGATGACCACACACAAACAAGATCGTAAAACACAGGGGTCCAAGCAACACAGATGAATATGTAAATGGATATAAAAAGAGGACGTGCGTAATACAGTCCGTGCTCTGCTGGCTGTAGCGATCTCATATATGTTATCACCCGAGGAGTCCGACTGACATTCACAGAGGACAGGTGGTCGGGGCCCTGTCTTCTCTAAATAGGTTTGGACAGGGCCAGTCATGGAGTCCCGTCGTCATACTTAGTCAAAGTGCAAGTCTTCAAAATGCGCTCGTACAAGACTGTAGATTGGTCAAGTACCAAGCTTAGTGTCCGTCTGGTGACATTATGATTATATCCACGGTATAAAAGGCGTTTGATAACTCTGATGCATTTTTGATAGTTATGCTGTCTACCTTTGATCCTTCTTATTAAGTTAATAATGTCACCATAAAACGGAGGTTGTAAAATACTCTGTTGCTTGTATTTCAAAAGAAGATGACGTACGAATATGAAAACAATACATGAAATCATGCACAGTCGGAGGTTGTGTCTATATAGAAAGTGCTATGGCTAACATGTCGGAGAAAGACGTTTATGTCATGTTTATTTTTTAGAAAAAGACTTGTATCGTCAGCATACTGTGATATTTTAAAATTTCTTAAATGTGAATTATTTATTTTTATACCCTTTATGTTTTTTTTTCCTGTCTTATTTAAAGTGCTAATATTTCTACTTACTTGTTATATCTGTATATTGTGTTTGTACCCATTTGAAAATGAGCTGAATGACAAATTGTATGTGATTGGTCTTTCACATAGTTTGGACTCTTCTTATAGATCATATATTTCAATATTGACAATTCCAAATCAATTTTTTTCATTGTTTTAAACATAAAGTACCATTTCACTAAATCAAGCGCTTTGGCGTAGTCTAATAATAGAATAAAGCCGTCTATTTCGTTATTTTCTGCCTGTTCTATTATATCCTGAATTAATCTGATGTGAATACTTCGGCCTTCTATAAATCAGTTCTGGTATGTGTTTATGTTTTTAAGTAGAATTGGTTTTATTCGTTCTGCTAGACATCTTGGCGAAGCTTTGTTAGCTAAATTTATTAGTGTTAAGGGTCGCCAGTTAATAAGGTTATAAGGGTCATTTTTGTATATGTCAAATATAGTATTACCCTACGCTGTGAGTTAGATAGTTTGCCATTTTCGTATCCATTGTCAAGGGAATTCACCACTAATTATTTTAATTTATTCAAAAACTGCCTGTAAAATTCTATTGAGAGTCCATCAGAACCCGGGGATTTATTTTATTATTATTCATTATTGCTTTGCTGCATTCTTCGTATGCAATTGGTCCTTCACATAGTTTGGACTCTTCTTCAGTAAGTACATTTTCTAGGTCAACTTTTTTCTATACACTCATTTATATTTTGCATATCAGGATTTCAAGAGGTGTATAGGTTTTCATATTTTTTTTCCAGTTTAATGTATAAGATTGAGCTTTAACTCAATTTCTATTTTTATCTTTTGATCTTATTATTGATTTTTTGGTTTGTCTCTTTTTCTCTAGGTTTAAGAAGTACTTTGTATTTTTCTCACCATTCTCTATCCATTTTACTTTAGATCTGATTTCAGCACCCCTAGCATTTTCATCAATGAAATTTTCTAGTTGCTCTTCAATGTCTTTTTTTTATTTGTAGTATTCAGTAGTCTATTTTCCAATTCTTTAGTTACATTTTTTGTCTTTGAATTTTGTCTTCCATATTGAAAAGATAGTTCTCTTATTTCAAAGTCACACATGTCCCAAATATGTTGTTCATTATTTTGATTTTTATATATTTTTACTTTATATTTTTCTATGCAGATATTTATAATCTTTTCATATATAGCATCATTTAGAAGGCTATTATTACTTTTCCAGTATCCTGGCCGCCTATGAACATTCTTTATCATCTATTTTGAGTGAAACTGTCATGTGGTAAGAGTATCTGATTGGTGCAGGTCCTTTGTCATTTGATATCAATTTTGGTATTAAATCTGGTTGAATAAGGAAATATTCAATTCTGCCTGTCTCTTCTGTTGAGTCTTTTCGTCTCCATGTATATTGTTGTTTATTTCTATTGTGTAATTCCCATTGGTCATTTAGTTGTAATAATGCCGAAGGATTCCAACTCTATATCTTTTTGAAGAAAATTCCAAACCGATTTTCATGCACCAGACATGCGTTTGGAATATTCCAGCGGAGCCACAAAAATTCATTTCAGTATCGCCCTCTTCAATTTTTTGGAGTTAGAATTGTACATTTGTAAATCATCCTTTAGTTCTTTAATTTTTTTACAATCCCTTTTGATTTTCTGTCATCTTTAGATTCAGTTTCATTTAGTGCTGCAACGACTCACGCGGTGCACCGAGAATCGCGATTCTTAGCTCCGACTCGAGTCGTAGTGGTCAGAAACGATTCGAGTCAAATAGTCTAAATAATGCAGAAAAACGTTCTTATTTCAACTTTGAAGTATGCACTGATCGGAGGATTCCCAATAAGAATGATTTTAGGTGGTGATTTAGAATAAAAGGTGAACCTTTCAAGTGCATTTAACCTAGCAATTCGTAAGAAAATACATGGTCGTGGAAATTCGAACCGGCGACTTTTATCGCATTTCAACGAGTGCTTCCTCATATTGAAAATTGCCTCTTTTTAAGTATTTTACCTATGAACTTCTTTGTGTAAACTGGTTAATTATCATGTATCTTTTGTACGCAGTATCTAATTTATATCCCCAAGACCGTTCTGTGATGAGGGGGGTGGGGTGGTCTTGTCTTTGAATATAATATTTCCTGATGATACATAAACATATATATCATACAGTGCTTTCACATGAACTGGGTTTTTATGCATTTTTTTTAGATTGAGATGAGATTTCAATCAAATTTTCAAATAAAAGGAAAAAAATATCCATGGAAAATTATATTGTAAATTACGGAGCCCGTAAAGGGTCACATGGAACTTTTTTTTTAAATTCGAGCGCTCAGTTTTAAAATCGAGCGCTCAATTTGAAATTTGAGCGCTCAGTTATCAAAATCGAGCACTCAATTAACAAATTCGAGCGCTCAATATAAAATTTGAGCTCTCAATATAATTTTCGATCGCTCAATTTATGCAAATTTGAGCTCTCAATAAAGTTTATATAGAGGACTCAATTTCTTTATTTCGAGCCCTCATTTTAAAGCGCTCAATTTAATATCCGAGAACTCAATTGAAATTTTGAGCACTCAATATAAACTTCGAGTGCTCAATACAAAATCTGAATGCTTAATATATGAATCTGAGCGCTCAATATATGAATCTGAGCGCTCAATATATGAATCTGAGCGCTCAATTGACAATATGAGCACTCAATTTAAAATTCGAGCGCTCAATTTAAAATTCGAGCTCTCAATTTAAAATTCTCAATTTAAAATTCGAGCTCTCAATTTAAAATTCGAGTGCTCAAATTAAAATTTTGAGCGCTCAAATAAAAAATTTGAGTGCTCAAATAAAATATTCGAGCGCTCAAGATAAATTTCGAGCGCTCAATTTAAACTCTGAGCACTCAATATAAACTTCGAGCGCTTAATATAAAATTTGAGCGCTCAATATATGAATCTGAGCGCTTAATTTACAATTTGAGCACTCGATTTTAAATTCGAGCGCTCAATTTAAGATTCGAGCTCTCAATTTAAAATTCGAGTGTTCAAATAAAAAATTTGAGCGCTCAAATAACAAAGTTTGATTGCTCAAATAAAAAATTCGAGCGCTCAATTTAAACTCTGAGCACTCAATATAAACTTCGAGCGCTTAATATTAAATTTGAGCGCTCAATATATTGATCTGAGCGCTCAATTTACAATTTGAGCACTCGATTTTAAATTCGAGCGCTCAATTTAATATTCGAGCTATCAATTTTGAATTCCAGCGCTCAAGATAAATTTCGAGCGCTCAATATAATATCCGAGATCTCAATTTAAAATTCTAAGCACTCAAATTAAAATTAGCGCGCTTAATTGAAAGTTTGAGCGCTCAATTATAAATTTGAGCTCTCAAATTAATTTTCGAGAGCTCAATAAAAAACATCCGAGAAATCATTTTATGTAAATTTGAGCTCTCAATAAAGTTTTAATTGAGGACTCATCTGAAAATGTATCCCCTCTTCGTGTTTAAATAAGACAAAAATAAAAGAAATATGAATGAAGTTTATACTAACAAATATGTCATCGGGGGCATTCGTGTTTCACAAACACAGGCTTTATTTTTTATCTGTTTTGCATATTATTGCTAATTTTGGGGTCAAAACTTCTCTTTTTCTCATAGAAATCAATAGAAAACGGAAAAGGTTTATTTGAATGTTAAACGTCTTCAAATTCAATAGCATCATTTAAGACCTGATAAATTTACAGCATGGACCAGACATGCACGTTTCGGGTACTAAACCCTCGTCAGTATATTGTTTCCCCGGATATACAGAAAGCCACTTTTACTGAAGATGTATATCAATGATACAATTTTTTTTTTGGCAAAGTGGGGTTCTGTATCTCCGGGGGGGAACACAACCCCATAGCCAAAAAAAACCAAAAATGGAAAGGGGGTGCATTTTTTAAGAATCGACCTTTTTGACCGTAAAATATAGCACATTTGACAATTTTTGTAATCTAAATATGATTAAATGAAATATACAAGAATTAGGAATGAAATAAGCAAGAATGATGCTCATTTCTCCGCCAATGTGTATTTCGCGCTAATAGGCTTACATTGTGCGTTGAATACAAAATGAGACCTTATTTTGGGTTCCTGATTTCATTATTTACCTATTAAAGGAAATAGAACGTTCAAAATTTATATCTAATACACAATGTACACATATTTCATGTCTTTTAATTTATATTGATCCGTTTTTGGTAGATATTCTAAAACTTCTACGGTTTTTTGTCGATATTATCGGTTTTTCTATCTGTGCACCCTTACCTCTTTCGACCTTAATTTTAGAATCTTAAAAAGAAGGGAGGAGATCTCCAACAAGACCCCGTTGCAGCATCAACAGTAAAACACCAAAACACCTGATGCAAGAACACAAAAGACGAGTACAGCACGAGACGGAAAAGAGACACACGACATGTAAACATCAAACACAAAAGACTACACATAAACCGACGAGACCAATGGGTAACCGGTGCCGACTTTGGACGGCCATCTGCTACGCAAGTAGCAAATGGTGTGGTTATCCTGAATTACGTGCGCACAACCCTCTCACTTCTCCAATTACCCAGAGGTCTCGAAGAACGTACAATTGTGGTGTAAAACAACCTCCTCATTGTAAGATGACATCACACAAACAAGACCGCGAAACACAGAGGCCCCATAGACACAGATGAATATGTAAATGGATATAAAAAGAGGGCATGCGTAATATAGTCCGTGCTCTGCAGGCTGTAGCGAGCTCATGTATGTAATCACCCGAGGAGTCCGACTGACATTCAGAGAGGACAGGTGGTCGGGGCCCTGTCTTCTCTAAAGAGGTTTGGACAGGGCCCGTCATGGAGTCCCGTCGTCACAGTCAGTCAGAGTGCAAGTCTCAAGGATGTGCTTGTACAAGATTGTAGATTGGTCAAGTACCAAGCCTAGTGTCCGTCTGGTGACATTAGGATCATACCCACGGTATAAAAGGCGTTTGATGATTCTGACGCATTTTCGATGGTTATGCTGCCTACCTTTGATCCTTTTTATTTTGTTTATCATATCACCATAAAAGACAGGTTGTGTAATACCCATAATAATGTACTCTGTTGCATGTATAGATCCGAATTTTAAAAGAAGTTGACTGTAATTTTTATAAAATTTCCAGAAATTCTTAACTAGTTTATGAAAGCGGAAACCTTGACCTAAAAGTTTTTTGGTAATTTGTAAATTTCTACTGTGAAAATCCAAAATATCAGTACATGCTCTAGCGTACCGGATGAGCTGTGATATGTAAATGCCATATGACGGTAATCTTGGAACATCACCGTCAAGCCAAGGGAAATTTACTATGTTGAATCCAAAATCAAGGTTTCTTTAATGAAATGTAAAACATGTAAAAAGTCGTCAAATACATTACATTTCAATAATGATTCATGTTTTACTGTGTACGATTCGCCATGCAAAAGAGATAAGTCACGAGATTTAGGGCTAAATATGGCACTTATCTTAACAGGTCCTACTTCAGAGACTCCAATCTTATCCCTGACAGGTACTTTTAATGATGAAGACAATTTAAGCAATAAGGTATAATGTAACCGATCGTTCTCATATAAATATCAGAGAATTAAGGAAATTATTTCTGATACCTTCTTAATTTCAAAAGTTTGCTGGGGAGCATTTCTCAGAACAACTAATTTAGATAGCTGAGATCTCTGTTTTTAAAATCTCCATTCCTAAACTAAAGTAGTAAGTAGTGAACATGATGAAGAAAAGAAGTAGATTTTGTCTTTCTATCAAAGAAAGGAGGGGATCTCCAACGATACTCGGTTGCAGAACCCACAGCAAACCCCATAACACCAAAATGCAAAACGCAGCAGACATGCACAGAAGGAAAGAGACGCAAAAGGAAAGGAACACCAAATCTTACCATATAAACATCAAATACAAGACTACACATAAACCAATGAGACCATATTTTGGCAATCGGTGCCGACTTAAGACGACATCTACAACGTCAGTAGTAGACGGTGTAATTATCCGAATTATGTGCGCACAACCCTCCCACTTTTCTGATTACCCAGAGGTCTCGAAGAATGCACAATTTGGGTGTAAAATAAGCTCCTCAATGTAAGATGAACATACAAAGAGACAACATGACGCAAGGGCCCAAAACACCGATGGATATGTGAATGAATATAGAGTGCAATATTCATTTTCATCTTATTATCCAGAGTCTGAAAACAGGGACACAGCTTAAGTCTGTTACCGTCCAAATTTTAAAAAATTGAGGGAATTGCCTTCATAACCCACTCTTTTTAGAGGAGAATGCTTCTCCAATTTCCGTCTAGGATGTATCACGTCTATGGGTGCATCCACCCCATGACCCTCGGAAATCTATCATATCTTGTACCAGTTTTTCGTTCCTTCAGACGGAAAAAATGTTTCCGCAATTTTCAGTTGCAAAATTGGGGGGAGTGTTGTTGTTTTTTTTTAATTACCGAAAAAAGGAAAACATGAATATTTTCTGTATGCAATGTGATATAAAAAAGCGACAAATAAAAACACAAACACTCAAAGAAACACATTTTCGGCCCCTTGTCCTTTATCCAGTGTTAAAAAAGACAGTGTATATGACAACTAAGTGAAATCCATCTTTTGGTACTATGGTGATAACTGCAAATTTAATTTGCCATTAACTCCAGAGTAGTAAAGGGTGAAGGAGCCTATAAGATAAGGACTGTATTACGCCCTGAATCATCAAGTATTTCTTCTACACAATGATCTATACGCAAAGAAAACCTTGATCATTACTAAAATGTAATGTATTTGAAGATTCCTCATACAACTTTAATTTGGTAAGCTTATTTCTAGATACTTAAATTACATTCCAAAGACTAGGGGATAGTCATGTTGAAAAGAAGCTCCAGAAACTAAGAACTATCGGGCTAAATCGAATACCTATAAACTTTAAAGAAATAGTCCAAGTCTAAACCAGATACTAGAAATCAAATTTAAGGACTGGTCTCAACTTTATCCATAAATTTTAAAATCTTGAATCTAAAATATTTTGTATTCATTGGCTACAAAGTAGGCATTTTACCGCGAAATACACACTGTGTAGAAATAAACAGCACGCTCTTGTTTATTTCATTCCAAACTCTTGTGCATTTCATGTGAACATGTTTAGAATGAGTAAATGATGACTTTAAGTATGTTCAGTGTTTTGGGGCAAAACCTCTATTTTTATAGAAAAACAACACATTTTTAAACATTATTTATGAAATCCAAAGTTTATGATAATGAGATAAAAGAAAATGTATTTATAGTAGTTATTTTATAGTTTGCATGATTACGGGTTGACAAATCAAATGCGAAAACAGTTAGATTTTCTCCTCTATTTTGGGGTAAAATATGAACTTTCATGCAAGAATTAAACATTTTCGGAAAACAATATTATTTCATCATATTTGCAAAAATAAGTGTTCTTTATAACTACTTTGACGTGAATATCCATCTGTTGTATCCAACTTAGGGACATTTTTATATAAGCCCTGAATTTCAGCATTCATACAATTAAGACATATGCATGGCTGTAGGTCTATAAAACGAATCTCTACAATGAAATTGAGTGCTTGATCTTTATATTGAGAGCTCGAATATTAAATTGAGCGCCAAGATTTTAAAATAAGTGCTCGAATTTGATATTGAGCGCTCGTATCTATAATTTGAGCGCTCTGATTTTAAATTAAGCTCTCGGAATTCTAAAATTAAGCTCGCAGATTTTTATTGAGCGCTCGAATATTATATTGAGCGAACGAAATTAAAATTGAGCACTCGGATTTTTTAATGAGCGCTCGAATATCATATTGAGTGCTCGAATTTTATATTGAGAGCTCAGATTTTAAATCGAGCACTCGAATTTTATATTGAGCGCTCGAATTTTATATTGAGCACTCGAATTTTATATTGAGCGCTCAGAGTTTAAATTGAGTTCTCGAATATTGAATTGAGTTCTCAGATTTTAAAATGAGCGCTCGAATTTTAAATTGAGCGCTCAGAATTTAAATTGAGCACTCGGATATTAAATTGAGCGCTCGAAATAAAGAAACTGAGTCCTCTATTTTAACTTAATTGAGAGCTCAAATTAACATAAATTGGGCGCTCGAAATTTTATGTTGAGCGCTCGAACTTTTTAATTGAGTGCTCGAATTTAAGATTGAGCGCTCAAATTTAAAATTGAGAGCTCGAGTTTTAAATTGAGCTCTCGAATTTAAAATTGAGCGCTCGAATTAAAAAAATATGTTACGTGTGACCATTTACGGGCTCCGTAATTAGCTCGAACCGAAAAAAATCGAATCGAGACATTAAAATCGAAAACGAACCGAATCGAGAAGTTCCCGAATCCTTGCAGCTCTAGTTTCATTCCATTCTCCCCCTATAATGATAAACTCCTGGTTGTATGTGTGTATTTCGTCTTTCACTTCACCCAGAAAAATCTGCAGTGTTACTGTAAATCATTAAATTAAAGCAAAGATTCTATTCTCTTCTGTGAACAAAGCCCAAGTCATCTTGGATGATACATTAATTCGTTCTTCTTGATTGGCTAGATGTTCACCCACCTGAGAGGAGCATCTATCTCGTTTGTAGGATTTTTAATCTTTAAAAATCTCTAATCATCTTTTTTAATAATCAAAGTCTTTTAAAAGTGTCTTTCAGAGGCAGCAGATTTAGAACGTGACAAAACATGTTCTTACCGTTTTCATTTTCTTAATACAAACTCCATACAGATCTTTAAGGCTTTTTTTTTTCATATTTTACACTCATGAAATGTGAAATATAATGGATTCTTATACCAGAGATACAGAGAATATATTAAGCACAATCCTAATGTACCTCAGTTTTCCCACGCTATCTACTGTATGATGGACTGTATGACCGTTTATGTAATGTATTAAAGCAAAAAATATTGTAAAAGTGAATTATCTATTCAGAAAAGAAAGAAATGCATGATATTCATGAATGGCTTTAATAATCAACACTTAATGTCTGTAGAGATCCATTAAATTTGCTTGTAAGCAGCATTGCATTTCCTGCACCAAATATTTTGAGTCATCATATCGAAGAGTTCCCCAAAGCCATATATATATATATATATATAAAATCATATAGAAATAATGTAAGTTTTTATTATATTACGGACTGAGCATGTTGTACCTGTTTATTCTTACCTGATAAAAATGCATTGTTTTTTGTTTGGTCTTTTATTTTTTGCAATATTTGTTTTTGTTTAAAACATTGATAAAGTCAAATTATGCTTCAATTATGTTACATAAAAGTTCTTTTGAAAGGAAAACATGTCTAATTGCTATTGTTTAGGAAAGAAATATAACTCCAATTGCATAATGAAGGTATTTGAAAAATGTTTGAAAATGATTTTTTATGTCATTTTACACAAAGGTATATGCGGAAAGGTTTCAATTTCCTCGCTTCAATGAATTAGTAGTATATTCAATATTTTGTATTCCGAATGGGAAGGAAAATCATCCAACAATAAAAAGGAATTTATGAAATATTTTGAATTTATCATAGTTGGCAATGAAAAATGATTGCATCTGTCAATTTGGGAAGTACTCAGAAATTCAATTTTTCCTATGGTAACCACATCAAGTGTTACTACTTATCAATTTACATACAATAAGATGTAACTTATTCCAATCTAAAGGAAATCTATACTAAAAGAAAGGAGGGGATCTCCAACAACACTACGTCGCACCACCCACAGCAAAGCCCCAAAACACCCAATGCAAAAACAAAACACAAAAGGCGTTTGATGATTCTGACGCATTGTCGATAGTTATGCTGTCTACCTTTGATCCTTCTTATTTACTTAATAAAATGCAGGTTGTGAAATACCTTAAGTAATATACTATGTTGCTTGGGTTCCACTCCACCATTTCGTATAAAATTAGGGGTACTGAATATTAATGTAAAAGGCTATCAGGGCATATACCCCTGAATAAGGCAGCTTATATAAAGCAAGGGTGAAAAGTAATGAAATGGTTGAAAAGTGTTGGGTAACATGTTTGTAACAGGACACTGAAAATTTTTGAATCCTTAGTTTCGTATCCTACATAAACATTGCAACGTGCGATGGACCATGTGAATTTTGGCGGAATTTCCTCGCGCCAAAATTCACACAAGTTGGTTCGACAGTGGTTTTGGGCAAACGAGCCGTAGGGACCTCCTGATTTTTCCATATGATTTAGAGTAAGAATATATCTTTCAGACTGTTGATTGGAATATCTGAGAAAAATGACGCAACTTTGTGAAATTTTACCCTTAACATTGTCCAATATAGTACTTTTTGCACGAAATTTCACCCCATTTTCATGTCATTTCAGCACAGATAATGTGGTTCTTATATTAGATTTTATTATTAAATTGTTTATAAATTAATAATTTAAAATTTTCTGAATCTATTGATACCAAATACATAGTATGACATCAAATTAGGTAGTCCATAATGAGTAATATAAGAGGTGGGGGTCTGCGATAATGCGAAATGTCAAAATAATGGTGGAGGGCAACCATATTGACCATATAGCTTCCTAGGTTCAAATTTCAAAATTGGTTGCCATGGTAACAACCCAACTTACATAAAGGTCATGACCCTGCTGTATCGTGATAAACCAATAATTGTTGGATTCTTTCAAATTTGAAAATTTTTTGATTGCTATGAAAATTGATGCAGACTCTATTTTAGCACTATTTTTGGAGAAAAAAGCAGTACGAGCTATGCACTCATGCTTTATTTGGCACACCAAAGAGACACAAGTATTATGTTTAACACATAATGACAGGTATCAACACATTACGAAAATGTCAAATTTATGTAAATAAGCTAATATTTGAAAAAAATGGTTACCATAGCAACCAAATTGACCTGAAAACAGAAATGATGCATATAACCATTTCCAATACTGGCCTTATTGCGGAATCGAATAACGGGTTCCGAAGCAACAAAATGTTGTCGTTGCCATAGCAACCATCCTCAAAAGTGAAATTTTGGCTTTCTTTTATCTTTTTCTTAAATGAAGAATCAGAATAAATACAAAAAGACACTATGGTGTATCTACCTGAACATTGATATATACATGTCTGTCTATGTAAGCCTCATCATGGTCATGAAGGGGTACTTGGATGGGCGCGTCACGCGCCCTTCGGTACTGTGTAGCGACAAAAGTGTCAGGCGTAGCACTATAACTATGGTACCGTTAGATGCGAAAAACATTAAATTTTCAAATAAACACAAATTTATATCTTTGACGGGAAAAAATTCCCCTTATAGTTCCACTCCATCATATCGTATAAAATTAGGGGTTGAATATTAATGTAAAAGGCTATCAGGGCATATACCCCTGGATAAGGCAGCTTATATAAAGCAAGGGTGAAAAGTAATGAAATGGTTGAAAAGTGTTGGGTAATATGTTTGTAACAGGACACTGAAAATGTTTGAATCCTTAGTTTCGTATCCTATATAAACATTGCAACGTGCGATGGACCATGTGAATTTTGGCGGAATTTCCTCGCGTCAAAATTCACACAAGATGGTAAGACAGTGGTTTCGGGCAAACGAGCCGTAGGGACCTCCTGATTTTTCCATATGATTTAGAGTAAAAATATATCTTTCAGACTGTTGATTGGAATATCTGAGAAAAATGACGCAACTTTGCGAAATTTTGCACTTAACATTGTCCAATATGGTACTTTTTGCTCGAAATTTCACCCCATTTTCATGTCATTTCAGCACAGATAATGTGGTTCTTATATTAGATTTTATTGTTAAATTGTCTATAAATTAAGAATTTAAAATTTTCTGAATCTATTGATACCAAATACATAGTATGACATCACATTAGGTAGTCCATAATGAGTAATATAAGAGGTGGGGGGGGGGGGGTCTGCGATAATGTCAAATGTCAAAATAATTGTGGAGGGCAACCTTGTATGGGTCCAAATTTCAATAGAAGTTGATTCTAATTTTTGTAAAATTTCCAGAAATTCTTTACTAGTTTATGAAAGCGAAAACCTTGACCTAAAATTTTTTTTGTAAATTATTAATTTCTACTTTGAAAATTCAAAACTTCAGTACATGCTCTGGTATATCGGATGAGCTGCGAAATGTAGATACCGTATAACAGTAATCTAGGGACACCACCGTCAAGCCAGGTGAAATTTACTATGTTGAAACCAAAATCATTTCGTTTGTCATACACACTTGTATGAATTTCTCCATTGACAATTTTGATATTTAGGTCCAAACATAGGTAATCACAGATTACGAAGCTCACCTTGTGGCAGCAAAATTCAATTCAAACATATTTCTTAGTATATTGGCTTTTAAAGGCAAAATCACTCAAGTGGAAAAAGTAGGTCAAGGTCATTTTCTGAACGTTTGATCAAAGATACATCCAATATGCAAGTTTGGTACATATAGTACTTGTACATTGCTCAATATAAAAGCAAAATCACTCAAGTGGAAAAAGTATTTCAGATTCAGGTCCTTCTTGGCATCCCATGATGAATCACTTGTGCAAGTTTGGTTACTTTAGCATCAGTACTTTGTCAGATACTGAGCTACCCCATACTTCTTAATCAAGTCATTCAAGCAGAAAATGTAGGTCAGATGCAGCATCCGATGCATGGGATCACCTCAGCATCCAAAGTGAATCACTTGTGCAAGTTTGGTTACTGTAGCATCAGTACTTTGCCAAATACTGAGCTACATGTACCCAAAACTTCTTAACCGGACGCGGACGCGTACGCGGAAGTGCGGGGGTATAGCATAAGCTTACTCAACTTCGTCGAGGTGAGCTAAAAATGGTGTTTCTGTGTCTGTAACGTTTGCCTTGTTTAGAGTCAATTCTTTTGGATAAATTACATCTTTGTACTTTTCAAAAACAGAATTATCGATAGTAAGAATATCATCCAGGTACATAGAAGTACCAATGAAACATTTCACATCATCATGTTTTCTTTGCTTTTGAAGATTTTGAATTAATTCTTTTTCATGTGTGTATAAAAATAGATCTGCATCAAGAGGCGCACAATTTGTACCCATAGGATTCCCAAAACTTATTGTAGAGATTCTCACCAAATCTTTTATAAATGTTGTCCAAGAGAAAGGACAAGGCACTACACAGGTCGCTACATGTCCATGATTTGTATGATTTGTATTCTGTAGCGGAAAAGAAACCCTTTGATTCAGATGTACAAATATAGGTTTTCCCATCTCGATTATACATGTAGCACCATTCAATGAGTTTGGACAATTGATCATTAATCTTGTCGTGAGAAAGTGATTTTTTTCTGACGCGAGTATCTTATATCATACGAATGTTCCGAAATTAAAGTTGATATATATAGTAACGTTTTCAAATGATTATGGTGTTGTTGGCTGCTTCATCTACAGGAGCGAAGACAAATCTTTCATGTAAATTACGTAATTTGGATTTGAAATATCTTTCAGATTAAAAACTGAATAAAAAGTATATGTACTTATTTTGGCATCATATATTATTTTGCTATTTCGAAAATTTATCATTGCAATCAAAACTATCATCGGAATTGAAGGAGGTTTACATTGGGCCGCGCACTCTTTACTAAATAGATACACAAAACCCATAATTCAAACTTCATAATGGTACAAAAATTGTAATTGCGTCTTCTTGAAATGACTGACACATTAAAACTGATCAGTATTTACTAACCAAAACAAGTGTTTGGTGCAATGAATTTTTTTTCTTTCATAAATCACTGATGAGACCTTTCTTGCTGAATTATATGTCAGAACATTGAGTATTGACAAAGGTAACGATTTGGGACATTTCATTATTATAGTCAATATACAGCAATATACATTTGTATTCGAAAATCAACCACATCACACAAAATACCCTATGTGGTGTCTTAAATTATGTTTCATATTTCTATGGTGTGAGTTGGTGTTCCTTGTCCCTTTTGCGTCTCTCTCTCTCTCTCCCTCTTTCTGGGTGTTTGCTCTGTGTTTTTGCATCGGGTGTTTTGGATTTTTGCTTTTGGTGCTGCAACTTAGTGTTGTTGGAGATCCCCTCCTTTCTTTCAACATAAGAGGATGAGGAAGCGAGATATACAACATGTTTTATTGTAGTGTACGTTTTCATTTCTTCATTTAAGAATTTGTGGCAGTTTCCTTATTCCAAATTCAGATCCGACGGTCATAGTGTGATCATCCTTGCTTTTAATTAAATACAGAGGGAGAATTTGTACTAGTATTAGCTTCCTTTTCAGTGCTACTAATTATATACTATGATTTACTCTGTATATGTGGCATGAATTAACATTTGTATTATGATTCATGAATTTAGTTTTGTGTTCACCAATTACTATATTTGGACTATGTACAGAAGTGTATAAATGATCAATAAAGTGAAATGAATTACGGTACATCAGGATGTGTTTGTACTGTGAGTGTTGAAATTTCGGCATTGAACTACATTTGTAATTCCGAGCGAAAAAAACTCTAGAGATTTATAAAAAAGATAGGATGCAAACGTGGAATTTACCCTATATATGCATGGTTCTATGGCAATCATGCGTTTTATTTGAGTGTCTTAAACAATGATTTGTTTTGCTATCAATTTGCCTTCTTCTTATCTAAGCTCCTTGAAAATGTTGGACACTTACTATTTTACCACACACACAAGTCATGTTATATCTTTAATGTTTATCCTTCAGAATTTGTAATTATGAAATTTTAACAGGCCGTCCCTGGTTTATGTCATATATTTATTTATCATTTCTTCGAAGAGAAGGTTTCTTTTCAATGCTATCATTCCAATTCATTTTTTTATTCATGAAAAAAGTTTATCAAACCTCTTTTCTCGTGATCCAATTGTATCTGTAGTACTTGGAAATTTAAAGTCGCTCACTTCGAATTCGTTGGTAGGCAATCGATCGGTGTCTTGTACTTTATAACCTTCCAAACTTAAAGATGATAGTGATTTTTGGATGATGCTTTGGTTGCTAGAAAATGACAGTTCCTGTTCTATATCCTCGATGGTTTCAGTAATTTTGTCTTCTTTTTTCTTAACCTCCAAAATGTCCTTCTCCAAAGTCGAAACATTTTCGTATTCAATGGTGTCCTCTTCTTTCATGAGTTTATCTTCCATTACCGATAAATCTTTCCTTAGGGAATCAATTTTTTCTTTAATTTTCTTCTTATTCATGCTGCAACGAAAGATACTCTTCTCTTTAATCCCTGCTAATTTTTCCCTCTTTTCTTTTGCCTTCGATGTACAATTTCCTTTCAGTTCATCAATAAAGTTCATCAAAGCAGTGCGTTTTTCGCCAATGATATCTTCAATTGTTTTGAAATGGTGGCCAGTATGATCTCCTGCGTTACATGCTGAGCAGCAGAGAACGTCGCAGTCTGTGCAATAGTTGACATAGGTTTTATCTGGATGTACCTTACACGGCATTGGGGCGTCTTGCCGAGCACTCACTGCCTCTGGATCCTTCCATGGTTTAAGGATGTGCTTCCTGTGTAAGCGGGCGGTCTTGCAGCTTCCACATAGGTTACTTTTACATGATATACAGTACCATTCTACTTCATTGTCGTCCTCACATCCATCACATTCTACGTAAGTCTGATGTAATATCGGTCCTTGGTGAACAGTCGCCATTTTGAATGCCACTTTTAATCCTTATTATATATCTATTTTTAAAGAAGATATCAGGTCCAAAAATTAAACCTACAGGTACGTTCCGTATCATGAAATATTGGCCAACGCATTGCTGATAGTTTGATAGTCATATAGGGCTTTAAATTGTTTCCTGAAGAAGATAATACCATAGCATATTTCATTTATGCACATACAATGTATATATGTCGTATATCGTTATCGTAGATGTACCATTTAATTATTAGTGGAGGGGTCTTGAAAGAAATATTCTTTTCGCGCCAAACTAAGGCGAATATGCTTGCTATATTTTCAAAGTAAGAATATTTCTTTCAATTAATCATGATTTTAATCAGTTAGATAACGAGTTGGAACACTTCATTTTCATAATCATCTATACTATCAAAGATACATTGAATGGCCCTTTACATGATAGGTACAATTTAAAATCAGCATTTTAAACGATAAGCTCGAAATAAGACAAATATCGAATAAGTGAAACTATTTTTAACATGTTTTAAAAAAAATGAATAATATGTGCTTGCAAAAGAGCTATAAATAGAGAGTTTCAACCAGTGAATGAAAGTGAAACGCAATAGCCGAAACCAGATTCCAAACACCATAATCGAAAAGCTTGCGAATGTTGGGGAAAATTACAAAACAGACATTTTCCTACTCTAAAAGAAATATTCCTGCTCTAAATTGATGCTAATGAGTTTGAAGACGTTTAACATTTATTAGTCTGAGTGTCACTGCCGGTCGACCAAGAGTCCCCGAGGGCACATGTAGTCAAGTTCGATCAACTTCGGTTGGTCTTTTCTTCAAACGCATTTGAAAATTTTTGTTTCCAAAATGTTCTCAAATTTCTAAAGCTTGGTCCTGTAGCATCATATCCCAGCCATTTTCTACGTCTTTCGGTATATTTAGGACATAATTTTCACAGGTTTTGGTCATATTACATTACTCTCCTGGTATCACTTCGGAATTTTGTTAATTCCTAGGTTCGCAACCGTTTCTGTGGAAAATCTGATGAATTTTCCTTAACTTCTCGACTACGAGACTGAATAACTGATGCGTACTTCTGTAATGGTTATTGCTTAGATTTAGAATCACTGACGAGGGTTAAATACCCGAAACGTGCATGTCTGGCCCATGCTGTAAATTTATCTGCTCTAAAATGATACTAATGAATTTGAAGACGTTAAACAATTGGACAAACAGATGGGAACAATTACACAGTTCCATAACGCTGACTCTCCCCGGGTACCTGGTCTCACTTTGGAATGTTGTTCATTCCGGGGTTCGCAACCATTCCGATGGGAATTCGCTCGACTTGGTCTTGCCTTCTCGACTTTGAGACTTAATAACTGTTAGGTACTTCTTTGATGTTTATTTTGAAACCTATAATTTCAAAACAATTCTATCAAAACATTTAACTCAGATATTACCTCTATAATAACAAAATTCGTTTAAGGTAGCGCTACTTAAAGTAAATTAGATGAATAAATTAAGACATACACTATTATTCAAAACTGCAAGCCCAGTGTCTTCAACGCTTGTCATATATAATATTTCTTGTAGAACCTATAATTTCAAAAAAGAGAAACCACAGAAAACTACAACAAACACAAATATTGAGAATCATGGCAGATAACCCGAGGACTATTGTAATAAAATTATACTAGGAATAACCAAACTTGATGTATATCATCAAACAATGTCATTTGACCTTAGTAAATAAATGTGGACGAAATCTAGACCACCTGATTTTACACTTCCAAGAAGTTACTTGAATAATATTGAGGTAAATCATGAGAATACACACGCTTTAGCGTATTGCACCATTTCATCGACTGTACTTGACTCGTGCATCAGTCAAATTACTTCCTTAAGAAACAGGTAACTTTGAAAATGGTATTTCCATTTCATAGTTTAACCTTGAGTAAAATGGAGTTTTCAAATAGTTCCCCTCCAATTTGTCCGATTAACCCTCCGCTTGATTTAGATAAACGCAACATAAATCGCAGTATTTCAAGACTCAAACTTTAACAGCTTTAATTAAAATGTTCAAAACACAACCAAAAGACAAATTTTAATTGTTCATTTTTTCAACAGTTTTCCGTACAGAAGGCATTACTTCTTAGCAAGCAAACAATTTCGAATCTGCGTTTGCTATTACGTATAGTAACCCCCCCCCCCCCTTTCTGCATTGCTATTTTGAATATAAAGAACAGTGATCAAAAAAAGGTAAACTAGTGCGTAAAAATATAATGGAAAACTTTACATTTTCCCCCATTCCCTACTGCCATTCTTCACCGATGAAGCTGACGAAACTATGCCTGACTAACAATTTCGTATAGATCTCCGAAATGCGCCAACAATATACAATTATTGACTGGGAATGAGGGCAATATATGATTTGTTGGACCTGAAGATAAAATATTGCCCGAGGCCGGAGGCCGAGGGCTATATGTTGTCTGAAGGTCCAACAAATCATATATTGCCCGAATTCCCAGTCAATAATTGTTTTGTTATACCTTACATCGATACTGCAGCAACGAACCGATTAACCCGGCATGGTTACGTTCATTTTCTTCTATAAGAGAAAGAGCGCGGAAAAATAGGTAGAGCTAATAGCGTCATCAATGACGTTATGTCACAAACGATGTACCGTTTATCGGTCAATATTTTTGTAAATATTGCCCTAGGGCCAATATTGATGAAAATATTGGCCGCTTGGTCAAATATTCGAATTTATAGGCATTTTTCCTATGGGGTTTTTATATAGAGATACTGACAAGGGTATAACAATTTTCACTAAAATTCCACATACATGTATAAAACACAGTCCTTTCAATTATCCGAATGCATATATATGCCTATTAATAGAAAGTAACCTCTTGTAAATGAAATAAATCAAACTCCAATATCATTTCATAATAAAGTAGCTTTTTACCTGTCACCAACCTTAGACTATATATTTCAGTCTGACTTCTTCCTAACAACTTAAAATTATAGACTTAGGGACATGTGGCTTTACTAACACTGTATTTTCTCCTTATTATAAACTTAGGTTTATGCTTTTCACTATCGAAATCGTGATCGTCACTTAGTAGTAGAAGCCAGGACCTACGTAAGATATACATTAGATTAAGTATTCATATTATTTCTAAAATTATAAGTGACTATAACAGTAAAACAAATTATTGAACAGGGAAATCCTGAATATATTTCATATTGTATAATAATTCTACACTTACTGGAGAAGTGAAAATCTCTCGATGCTTTCAACAACAATATAGAATATCAGAAATGTATGATACATGTAATTGATAATTTAGCTCTGGCAATCAGTATTTAAACACATTAGTAAAAACATATTCTCAAAATTACATCGACAAATATTATGCAACTATGTGTAATATGAAACGTTAATCACAGCCTTTTATAGCCATTACTATACGTTATTCGGTTTATACAACGTCATTTTACACTTCGAAATGCTCGATCCAGCCCTATCTGTATTTTTAGTTATCTCCTTGTCGTCTATTGTTGTAACAATACCGAACACTGATGGAGCATATATTCGTAAACGGGTACGTTTTAACTTATTTAAGAATAATGCAATAATCCAATTCTTACTTTCTAAAACCGCATAGCTGTCATTTTAGCTGGGGTTTCGACATTTTTTTTATCGGTCATGATTAGAATAAAGCTTCTTGCCCTTACGAGTATTGCAAATATAGATTTTTCACCAATCTGAATACTCAATACTGTAATTTAAATCATGTCAAAAGGTTCCAATTCTCTACCTTCTTGAAGAAAATTCCAAACCAATTTACATGCACCAGACACGTGTTTCGAATATTAAATTCTCATTAGTGATGCTTTCAGCGCTGCCACCAAAAATAATTTCAGTAGCACCCTTTTTAATTTTTGAGGTTCCATTTTTACATTTACATTACAGAGAGCGCGCGGCTTCATATTTCCTGTAGGGTCGATTCAGTAGCACATCCAAATAAAATCTATGTTCAAGATAGCATTGGAGGGATGGTGCCAAGATGTTAAACTCCTTTAATTTCGATGATATTTATCGGTGAAATGGCCAGTTTCCGAAATAGCAAAAAATATATTTGATGTCACATTAATAAAAGGACAAAACAAAGTTACAAATGGTCTCGTAAAGATCAAACCATAAATAAAGTATTTTGTCTTCTTTTTCATGGAGCACGTGTTAGCATTTATTTACATAAGACTACCCTCCAACGATTTTTTGGCCATATTTTCATCTGAAATACGCTTCTGGATGCACCCTACACAAAATGTGGAGCCGCTTTTGACAAGAGGAAATTAAAAGTCTATATTGTAGATGACGCCAGGAAAATTCACTTTGTCTTTAACCTGTTGGACGCTAATAATGTCGAAGGGTTCCAACTCAACTAAATACTACTAACGAAGATTCAATATCCGAAACACGTGTCTAGTACAATGAAAATAGAACTATAGAACATGTATTTCAATATTGACAATTTGACTCTTTATCAGTTTGCCATCGTATGTATCATTTTTCTATTTCGGAATTTGCCATTTCATTCTTAAATATAATCGAAATTAAAAGAGGTTTTAAGCACCATCCCGCAAATGCTATTTTGATCATAAAACAAGGGAGGGTATCTCCAACATCGCCAGGTTGCAGCATCTAAAGCAAAACCCCAAAACACCCAATGCAAAAACACATAGATTCCATTTTACTCTGCTACTGAATTGACCCTACAGGAACTTTGAAGCAGCGCACTCTTTTCAAAGTAAATTTACAATTCAGAATTAAAAACCAGAGTGCGCTACTGAAATACATTTTGCTGTGTAAGAAAATCACCTTGGCACTTAATAAACACCACTCTTTTTATTTCGCAGCAGTTAAACTGACTCTCCTTGATTGAATGTTTAAAGTGTAATAATTACTTCTTTACAGCTCTTTTACCTTACATAAGTCTTGTTTTGGCCCTTTATCATTTTGACATCATGAATTTCTTTCGGGAACTTGTCATTTAATCCAAAATATCACCGAAATACAAGATGAATTATCCCACCTTTGAATGCATTTTAGATGGAAATGAAATCAAATGATATTGGATGATCATACTTTTCAAATACTCAGGCTATCTTCGTTTCAGGAGCTGGAATCTAATAACGATGAGTTCTTTCCTCTTGTGCCTCAGTTGGTTCGATCCTCAGCTACTACTGTAGATACCAATGGTGTAACACTCTTTACTTTGGATGTTCTACAAGCTGATCAGTCAGATTGCATCTTTAGCACATTTGAGCACGAAGGTTAGAGTTATAGTTGAATTTAAGTGAATCAATTAATTTTATAATAGCGATGGATTCATATTTATGTATTCTGATAAAATACACTATCATCAACAATCATAGGAATTTGTCAGAGGCCATTTGTTGTAATACCTCTATAGCATGTACTTATTTTATAAATCTGTATCTACTTGCCTTTAAGTAAGTAAGCTAATGTCATAACAAGTCGTTCCTTGTTCTTCTACCCGACAGCCTGGTATCGTCATAACAAATATTTTATACACACTATTTACTTCTCCTTCATGACACCGAACCACTTAGAGGTCGAGTTGGGTTGTAGGTGAAGTTAATGTTTATTAGCTTTAGATATACAAAATTAAAAAAAAATGCATGTTGTCGGTTTCAGAAGTTGGAATGAATCTGGTATACAGGGATGGTAACAGGATAAAGGGGATATTGCTTGTTAAACAGAAAGGTCCACATCACGTCGCACTGTTCACCTGTTACTCAAAATACCACCCAACCGGTGCACAGTTTCTACTGAAGGCATATTCTGATTCGGAATCACTCAACGCTACTAGAACCACTGAAGGCTATGATTGTATGATGAGCAAACCAAGGCATGTTACATTAGAAAATACTATATGGATTGAGATATTCTGCCTGTGTACCCATAACATCACGAAGGACAATGACGTAGCCATGGTTATGGAGGGGGCTGTTTTGATAGATGGGAAAATATATGAGTTGAGGGAGAAGTATGCCTTGTTTAATTATGCAGATATATTCGAAATGAAGGAAGGAATGATGAAGGCAAGTTTCATTTTTCCTAAGAACTTTTCAAGAGCAATCGATGTTCTCCCAACGTTCAGTTTAAGATTTAAAGACAAACTTAGGGGAGATTTGAGAATACGTAAAACTCATTTCATAACGGATGACAAATCTCTAGATGGAACTAGACCTGCTGTTAGGAGAGGTAACCTAGCTATGTCAATGTATCCAGAAAGCAAAGGTACCTTATACTTAAGGAGAGGGTCAACAAAAAGACTGTCTTGTGTGGCTTATGGAAATCCAAAACCAAACTTAGCTTTGTACAAGGATGATTCTAGCAGTGAGGGGAGAAGAGATCTGGATTTAATCTGGAACCATTTTTCAAATTATAAGGTAATTCAATATATTTACAAAATTCAGTTATAAGAAAGAATTATATATCCTTTTTTAGATAAGTTACATGCATTTAAAGTGAACTTTGCATTATAATGTCTTTTCCCTGACATTGTCGCCATAGCACTTTCTATATAGACGTGGCCTCAGACAGTGCATGCATTTTATATATTCTTTTCATTTTTGTGCGTGAACATCGACGGCGGGTGCGGCTAGCCAACAGGGGATGCTTACTCCTCCCGGGCACCTGATCCCACCTCTAGCTTGCTAGGGGTCCGTCGATGCTCAATTAGGTGCTCTATTGTGAGTGCTGTTGAGATTATCGTCAGGATCTTCTTTAACTCATTTGTATACAACTTTGTTTTTTCACATTTTTTCCTTCTTCGAAGGTTGAATAGCCGTACATAAGTAAATCATTTATAAACTCGTACACTGAATAAACCCGTCATTTATTTGGTCGGAACGTCGAAAAGGTAAAGCAAAATCATTAGAATTCCAAATGGAACAGTTGCGAATCCCAGAGTAAACGATATTTCAAAGTGAGAGTATGTGGACGGGAAGATGAATATTCATTCTTCAAAACTATTCACGTTAAGTTTTGCTTGCAAGTAGTATATGCTCACTTCCCCTGATCTCGTGGATGAATACTATAATGTCTTGTTCTGTTTTACAATGTCATGTACTATATGATTATTTGCAAATTATAATGTTTGAACTAAGATTTTGAAGCTTTATGGTCTCCTCTTTTACTTTTATGTTCCATGATAAATAGTAAAGATTAGGCTACCAAAGGAGATCTGAATATTTACTTTCGCTATAATATATGTATTGGCTTTATATGACTAATAGGACAGTAGACAAGTATTAGCTTTTACAAAAAGCTTGCCGGCAGTTAGCTGACATTAAATGTTGTAAAATTCTAGTAAGAAAGAAATGGAATAAACGATTTTTATTCTTGTTAGACCAATCGCACATTTCCGGGCTTTTCCGTTTATATTTCCGATTCAAGCTACGGAAATTTCCGAGGATCTGTGATTTGTTGTAGGACGTATCGGTACAAAGACTTTTCGATGCATCTTTCGGAAGAAAATGCACTGATACGATATGACTTTCATTTGTCAAGTCATCTAGACTCTTCAGCGGACTTGATGGAAGCATCTTATGTACAGATTTAGAATAACCTTGACGAATATTTGCATATTTTGTAGTTGTCCACCAATCATATTGCCAAGAGTCATTTTATCCGTGCAAGTATGTCACGATTGATTACAGTATACCGGCAGTCATGACTGCCGGTAACAACGCAAGGGAGCCTATACTGTAAAATAAAGCTCATTGAGGGTTTTTGGTAGCTTTATACAAATATACGACTTTTATGTTATTGCAGTATATCACAATTGATGCTATGGATGAGTCCTTCGAGGGTAGATACACGTGCAACGCTGACACGGGAATGAAAAGAGCAACTAAGACGGTTGACGTTCATTTATGTGTTCCTGCAAATGTCTTCAATACTACTGTAGTAGGCACTTACTACGTAAGTTGTGTTTTTTGACATTCGGTAGATCTTCATTCCAAAGTTTCTGTTCACAATATTTCTTAAATATTTCATAAAAGTGGGTCCTATTGTATTATATCCCACCCAACCTTCTACGTCTTTCGGTATTTTTGGACATAACGTGAACTCTCATAGTCTTTGGTCATATTTCATTGTTTGAATTGATCACTTTTATGTTCTTAAATGATAATATTAATTGAGGATCACTGACGAGGATAAAGTACCCGAAACGTGCATGTCTAGTCCATGCTAATCTTCTCTTGCGCACGTGGTCAGTGTAACAGCTAGTGTACCTGGAGTGCCCGAGGGCACATGTAGCCAAGTTAGATCATCTTCGTAAATACATGTTCCTTTGTACTTAGTTATTGGAGATCTCCTCCTTTCTTCGGTTGATCGTATCTTCAACGCATTCGAAAAATTTCTGTTATCAAAATTTCTTGACATATCTAAAATGTGGGTCCTGTAGCATCACATCCCAACCATCCTGCTACGTCTTTCGGTACTTATCTTTCACACTCTTTTACCATATTACCTTGTTTAGATTGAGGATCACTGACGATGCTATTGATTCGAGCACGTTTAACATGTATGATATAGAAACAGAATGATGAAGTTGAGTCGATGCAATTATGTAACATTTGGTCATGGAAGTTACCGGATGTGACAGTTCTACCGAATTGAAGCGGCGGGTGTTGCATGCAAGCAGGAGATGCTTACTCTTCCTGGGCACCTGGTCTCACTCCCATATCGGGAGTTCGCTTCTTTTCATTTAATGGAGGTTTCTGTTTGTTTGCTTTGGTGTCTGTTTTATCCTGATTTTGTATGCCTTCGGTTTCTGATTTTCTGAATTATCGATTTTGTGCTGTTTACAAGGATATGGTCATTATCCATATTTGTAATCTAGTAATTACATGTAGGACGCATGGCGTGCATTTGGTTCTATTTCAGAATCTTTTTTCCTATCAAATCATTCTGTGTGCAAGGTAAGACGGTAGACGAGGAAATCACATGGCAACAATCTGCTGATATATTATAAATCGGTCAAATGAAATACATTATAAGTAAAATATATCCCAGTATCAAAATACCCATTTTGGTTGTTTCATGTAACATACATATACCAATGTCTCCGAAAATTGAAAATCAAAAGGAAATGTTTAAATTCCTAGTCTGTTACTGCATACCTGTTCTATCTTCAATCTAACGTTACAATTCTGCAAGCCATGGGAAAACATAATGAAGCTTTGTCTTCAGAGCAAAATACAGAAACATCAACAATAAAGAAAACCTTGTCTGACTTGATTAAATTGTGGCAACGCTAGCTGACATTGAATACTAGTAAATGAAATATGGGAAAAAAACACATCAGTATCAAAATTCTTCATTAAAACCGTTTACTTTTTAATTGACAGACAACAACCCACACATAGAAAGCTTTCATTATAAAGTCAAGTACATATATAACTTCATTTGAGGACGACTTCCTAGTGATATAACTATCCGATGTCTGACTTTCAAGTGATGACTATCTGTCTAGTATTTAAGATGTAATTTTAAGAGTGACAAACAAATTAGACGACATACTAGCTCTGGAACACTTGAATTTTGTTTTCTATAGCAATACCCGTTATCTATAATTTTTACAGCTAACCATAACGCTTACGGCCACACATAATGAAACAAACAAAATAGAAAGGACCAACTGCTACAGATCAGAGGCAGATGCTCTCACGTGGCTTGGTGATTCCATAACTGAGGAATTTCGGGATGACAACCATTGGAATCGTACATACTCCATACGACGGAATATGGTGCAGATGCCTCTTACAGTACAATGTAATTTTGAAGCAGTTTGTAAAATGGATAAAATCAAGTTTGTCGTTGACGAGTAAAGGAATCGTTCATGGCTAAGTCATGTGAGAATTGTAGTATTCTAAAAATTGGATGTCAGCAGTGTAACGCTACGAGAGAAAAAGATTATTTAAAGAATTGTTCTTAATAGACTTATTATTTTGCTATTGCATTATAGATTTGTTTTGGTCATGAATATGTGGAATATGAAACCTCTACTTTGAAAACTTCTGAAATAATGAAAATATTGATATTTTATCAAAATTTGCTTTTATCTGACACTTACTTTTGACCTTTCATGACCTTTTATCTGTATGTTAACTAAATCCTAGGAAGGTATTCTGATACCAATAGATCATAATCATGGCGTTTTCTGCAAGTATTAGATCTATAAGTATAGAGAATCTGTCTGTATATGAACTACCAACTCCTGCGTGTACAATCCAAACACATAACTGCCATGTCGGCGACCTTGAACTTGAACTGCAGAACTCATAATGTAACCAAATGTTTTCCAATTCCAAATTGTTCAACAATTTTTAATCAAATTTACTTTATATCTGTCCTGTGACTTTAGGTTTCAGAATTGCATGGATGGGTGCATTAATTACTTCTCATTACCCATTGAACTCATTATGTATTTGTTTGCAAAAACATTTTTAAAAATTGTAATATGTAGATTTATAATCATCAAAATAATAACTACCGCCCATATTTCCAAAACAAGACTTGAGGCAAGAATTTGAAAGCGAAATGAAGGTTGATTTTGAAAGCGAAACGAAAGAGGAATCGTAAGAGGAACGTAACAAAACACGAAATAGATTCAATCATATATAAGATGTTAAAAACGAAGAATAACGCCGAACAAGTCGTTTATGATATTTTCCAAAACGAACACGTCAAAGACTTTAACATTCCATAAGATTAAATGGGATCATTATTCTAATTATTGTAATTATCATAAGATTTACGATATTTATTGTTTCTTATTATATTTTCAAGAAGAAATAAAATGGGATCCTTATATTTGAAAGCATCCAGTGAGTCAGTGTTTCACAATCGTACTTGTATTGTCCAAACACAAGTTTTGCAGCATATAACTCACCGATTGAATGCAAGTAATCTTTCAACAGAAATATTCTTAAAATGCTTTATTATTGCTGCTTCATTATTCGCTAGTATTCTTTAAGGCACTTTGTTTCTGTCCCTTACTATATAGCTAATGAATTAACTAAAGCACAAAACCCGAAATAAGAATAAATAATCACATGTAACTAATAGGATTATGTACAGACTCTTGAAAATGTAAGAAAAACATGTAATAAAAAAAACATATCCTAAAGCCAAAATAGAGTAAAATCAGTTCAAGGCTAATTTTTCATTTGCTTCATCATTTTCTTTTTTTTTTAACATTTTTCATTTAAAGAAGAATTATTCGGAAACAAATACAGTCATATCTTCATTTTATTTCATAGCCTTAACTTACATTGTAGGTTTACCAATACCTCTTGGCCATATTTCAGTGCCGGGAGTTCGACGAAGATCCAGGAGATAAACCAAATTATAGTATGATGTGTTTTCTGTTGAAATTTAAAGAAAACATGCTTAGTGCTAAAATCACTCACTGATCACAATCAAAGCTCAACAATGATGAATAGTGTGTAATGTACACCAGGTCCAATTCTAATTTGCATAAAATGTTGACAAATTGAATGATACTTAATTTCTATCAATTTGGATATACTCAAGTATCATCATCATTTTATGCCCAGATTCCATACTGATCATGACACGTTTACAGTTGTTGTTCGCATTTGGTACCATTTGTTCACAATGGTATATTTAACTGTTTTTGGAAAGAGTAATTTCAATGTGAAAAGACAAGAGGTTTGTTTCCTTGTTTTGTACTTGTAAAACAGCAGAATTATCTTTGAAAAGTAGGCAACATCTAAATTCAGACATATTTCAATTTTTCAGCAAAACCGAAAATGCATATCACAATCGGTTTTCAAATTGTCAAAGTATAGTATGGTATATCATAGTCAAAGACAGAGGTAAAACAGTAATTAAAGTAAAGAGAGAAATTGTTTGTAGCGATTTGTCTTTCTTTAAGAAATCTTTGTTTCATTCTTAACAATGTAGAAAAACATTTTAAACTTGTTGATATTCAATTTACATTTCTCTTTGACTACAATTTATGTCATATTATTTTACTGAATTGCGCGCCTTGCACTATTTGCTAAGTAGATAAATTATTGAGAAATCAAACTAGAAGGTACTAGGAAATCACGTTAGCTTGAAGTACCTCTGATAAGGATGAAAATATCTGAAACACGTGTCTAGTGTATTATAAATGGTTTGGTGTCTGGTGTATGGTGTCTGGTGTATTATAAATGGTTTGGTGTCTGGTGTACGGTGTATGGTGTCTGGTGTCTGGTGTATTATAAATGGTGTGGTGTATGGTGTGTGTTGTATGGTGTCTGGTGTATTATAAATGGTTTGGTGTATGGTGTCTGGTGTATGGTGTATTATAAATGGTTGGGTGTCTGGTGTCTGGTGTATGGTGTCTGGTGTATTATAAATGGTTTGGTGTCTGGTGTCTTGTGTATGGTGTATTATAAATGGTTTGGTGTCTGGTGTATGTTGTATGGTGTATTATAAATGGTTTGGTATCTGGTGTAAGGTGTATGGTGTATTATAAATGATCTGGTGTATGGTGTATGGTGTCTGGTGTATTATAAATGGTTCGGTGTATGGTGTGTCATGTCTGGTGTATGGTGTCTGGTGTATTATAAATGGTTTGGTGTATTGTGTATGATGTCTGGTGTATGGTGTATTATAAATGATTTGGTGTCCGGTGCATGGTGTCTAGTGTATTATAAATGGTTCGGTGTATTGTGTCTGGTGTATGGAGTCTGGTGTATTATAAATGGTTCGGTGTATGGTGTCTGGTGTATGGTGTCTGGTGTATTATAAATGGTCTGGTGTATGTGGCATGTTGTCTGGTGTATTATAAATGGTTTGGTGTATTGTGTCTGGTGTATGGTGTCTGGTGTATGGAGTCTGGTGTATTATAAATGGTTTGGTGTCTGATGTATGGTGTCTAATGTATTGTGTCTGGTGTATTATAAATGGTTTGGTGTCTGGTGTACGGTGTATGGTGTCTGGTGTCTTGTGTATTATAAATGGTGTGGTGTATGGTGTGTGGTGCCTGGTGTATTATAAATGGTTTGGTGTATGGTGTCTGGTGTATGGTGTATTATAAATGGTTTGGTGTCTGGTGTCTGGTGTATGGTGTATTATAAATGGTTTGGTGTCTGGTGTCTGGTGCATGGTGTATTATAAATGGTTGGGTGTCTGGTGTCTGGTGTATGGTGTCTGGTGTATTATAAATGGTCTGGTGTACGTGGTATGGCGTCTGGTGTATTATAAATGGTTTGGTGTATTGTGTCTGGTGTCTGGTGTATGGAGTCTGGTGTATTATAAATGGTTTGGTGTCTGATGTATGGTGTCTGGTGTATTGTGTCTGGTGTATTATAAATGGTTTGGTGTCTGGTGTATGGTGTATTATAAATGGTTTGGTGTCTGGTGTATGATGTCTGGTGTATTATACATGGTCTGGTATGTTGATCACAGAATATTCACGATGTTACCAGATACATTCCTATCAAAGCCCAACTAGAGTACGCTTCTTTAGCGATACAAACCAATGGAATGATACAGTACGTCATTAAAGTATTGGGAGCAGACGATGCATAATGCTTCTTCAACTTTCCAAATCTTGAAGGTAGTAAGATTATTTCTAATTAAATGACTTACGTGAGCAATAATATGTATAAAAAGACAATAACACGCAGGGGCCTTATTCTGAATCAAGTGGGATTTTTAAATTATATTGCAATCAAAATTCCAGCCCCGCCTCCTCTTTCAATTTAATCAGGCTCAACAATTTCAGGGGAATTGTATATATACCATCCGCGGAAATTTGTTGTAGATAATCTAGACAGGTATGGAGGGGTATTAGAGTCACAATGCTATTTGACTTGCTACATGCTTCGTGCTATGTTGCTTCATTCAATGCTTGATCATTCCATGTTCATTTGTCTTGCCTGCAATACAAATTGACTTTATTGCAATTGTCTTTATGCAATGTTGCTTCCGTGTATTTTACATCTGTCCTTCTTCAATGCATAATTGTCGTTATCCCATGCGTTATGACATCATTCTTTCGTCCTAATGCCATTATTGCTTCATGAATGCTAACCTCAATTTTGATACCAGGTGGCGCTCCGTATGTGTCCGTTCCTTGAAATGAATTTTGAGACGTCCCCTGATGCAGTACTTATTGTTAGAAAAATGAGTTATAAATAGCGCAAAAAAGAAGGCGGTTGATGAGGCTAAACATTTGAACAAAAAAGAAATCATTGAATGATTTTGTGTGTGTTATATTTGTTATTTATATAGTAAGTACTAGCCAGTAGGGAGTTGAAAGCTCGACGTAAATCACTGAAGTAACAATGGTTTCGTGGCACATTGGTAAGCGTGCCGGATTACCATATTGGTATTTTTTCCGCGTGGGTTTGATTTCCATCGGCTACATAATTTTTCCCCTGGAATGTGTGTTGTAAAAGTTAGGTCTTTTTTCTGAGATACATGTATCGTGGGAAAGACGGTATTTCATATCGAAATATTCTTGATAAATTAAAACTGCCGTCCTACAGCATATAGGTCGACACTCCCCCATTGATTCTTTCACTAATGCAGTTTCTCGTCTCCTACATGGGCGGATCTTGGACGTTTTTTTCAGGGGGGGGATCCCAAAGTCCGAATTAACAGAAACTCAAATAATTAGAATGCTCTTCAGTGAATTAAAGAACTCTTTAAAAGAATTAGAGAGCTCTATAATTCAATTAAAGAGCTCTATAATTCAATTAAAGAGCTCTTTAATTCTATTATTGCGCTCTTTAATTCATTTATTGCGCTCATAAATATAATCAGAGAGCTCTCTTATTCTTTTAAAGAATTCTTTAATTCGCATCATTTATTGAGCGCAATAAATGAATTAAAGAGCTCTCTAATTTTATTATTGAGCGCAATAAATGAATTAAAGAGGGCAATAATTGTTTTATTGCGCTCAATCATACAATTAGAGGGCTCTTTAATTCTTTTAATGAGCGCAATAAATATGTGACTTAAAGAGTCCTTCAATTATTTACAGAGCTCTAGAAAGGTATTGAAGAGCTCTCTCATACAATTATAGAGCTCTTTAATTCATACAAAACCTATTTTTGTAATTAAAGAGCACTTCAATTGTTTAACTGAGCTAATTAATTCAATTAAAGAGCTCTATAATTCTTTTAGAGAGCTCTTTAATTATAATATGGATATGTCCCTTCTAAAGAGCTCTCTAATACAATTAAATAGCTCTCTAATGCAATTGAAGAGCTCTCTAAAAGAACTAGATTTTTTTTGAATTATAGAGCTCTGTTAAATGATTAAAGAGCTCTGTAACAATATTGAAGAGCTATCTAATTATAATAATAATATATAATAGAGATCTATAATTAATTGAAGAGCTCTTTAATTATTTGAATTTCTTTCCATAGAAAGTGGCCCAACATATCCCTGTTTTATTCGTGAACATTTTGGGTCTGTCCCGGGGGAGGACGCCCCCTCCGCATCCCCAAAATTAGCCACTGTTGTTCGACCCAAAATTCGGGATTTTCCTTTCATCTCGGCCAATCTATTTATGTACCATCATTGTAGGTAAAGACTGAAATCCAAGAATTTCTTTCTTGAAAGGTGTGACCTTGAACACTTCAAAATCAATTATTATACCCGGTAGCAATTTTGGAAGCGACAATGGTGAGCTAAGGAAGCTTTTTTTATTTTCATTTTTATTTCAAATAGTGATAATGTACAGTTGCCCACCAAAACACTGAGCCCTCCCCCCCCCCCCCCCCCAAAAAAAACAAAAACTGCAGGGGAAAAAAATCAAGTACTAAGAAAAAAATAAATAAAAATGAAGTACTTACATAAAGCATTTTATTTTAACAAATACCCCAATTTTTTTCTACATCCTCTTCAGGGGCAGATGGACATAACATTGACAAAATTAAAAAAAATTGTATCCTCGACCGGTATTCGAACCCACTCGGAAAATTGTAAAAAAAATTGAAAGGCGATCGTGACAACCCCTGTCACATCGAAAAGTTTCAAAAATCTGTTGCATACAAAAGCATTCATAATAACATATTTTTCAAATATTCATATGGCTTCATCAATCTTCTTCAATCTGTCCTCTCTTACGATAATTATTTTTTCGAGCGTTACTTAAGAAATTTCCTACGACAGGGGATGTTTCAAATGACAAATATGGATAATGACCATATCCCTGTATACAGCACAAAATCGATAATTCAGAAAATCAGAAACCGAAAGCATACAAAATATGGATAAAACAGGAGCAACCAAAGCAAACAAACAAAAACTTTCACCATAAAGTTCATTTCAAGGAACGGGACAATTAATCCCCCCCCCCTTTAATAAAACTCTAAGATCTTCGGTATTCGCGTTTTCGTTTTTAAGGATTTTATTGTGGGTTGGAGCGGGGTTGGTTGGGTTTTTTGTTTTATTTTGCTGATCAGCTTTTTTTGTGAACATTTCTTTTTTAAAGCTGGACTTCGGGATATATCTTTTCTGAAATTCTTAATTCCTAGACAGCCACTGATAATTCACAGGATCGTAAGATCATAAATATACTCAAATGAATTTGTTATAAGTTGCTAAATGGAACATATTAAAAGCAAAGCAATAACCGATGTATATGATGGTTTCGTATGAGTAAGGTGTAAACGTCTTCAAATTCAATAGCATCATTTTATACGAATTTGTTGCATCGACCAGACATGTTCGTTTCGGGAACATAACCCTTGTCAGTGATCCTCAATTTAAACAATGCAATATTGCCAAAGAGTGTAACTTAAGAAATACTTAGGATATCCGATGGATTGAATATGATGCTACAGGACCGAAGTCTTAGAAATTTTGACAGAAAATATCGAATGCATTGAAGAAACAATCAACCAAAGTTGAACGAGCTTGGCTACATTTGCCCTCGGGGCCTCCTGGTACAATTGCAGTGGCACTGACCAAGTGGTTCAAATGTACAAAGTTTGCAGTAATAATACAGAAGTGCTCCAACTCTATACCTTCTTGAAGAAAATTTCAAACCAATTTTCATGCACCAGACACGCGTTTCGAATATCAAATTCTCATCGGTGATGCTTCCTGCCAAAGTGCTTTCATACGCCACCTATATTATTTCACTAGCGCCTTCTGGTCAAATTTCTAGAATGTAAATTTGTACATTTATTTTACAGAGAGTGCGCGGCTCCAAATTTTCTGTAGGTTCGATTCAGTAGCATATCCAAATAAAATCCATGTTCAAAATAGCATTGGAGGGATGGTGATAAAGTTGACAAATATGGATAATGACCATATCCCTGTATACAGCACAAAATCGATAATTCAGAAAATCAGAAACCGAAGGCATACAAAATCAGGATAAAGCAGGAACCAAAGCAAACAAACAAAAAAACCTCCACCATAAAGTTCATTTGATAGAACGGGCACATTCGGTCGCGCGAAGCGCCATCTCGTATCAAAATTAAAGCTAGCATTGACGAAGCAATAATAGCATTAGGACGAAAGGATAATGGGTGAAAGAAGGATGTCATAACGTATGGTATAACGACAATTATGCATTGACGAAGGACAAATGTAAAATGCAAGGAAGCAAAATTACACAAAGAAGAAAGATAAATAAATATAACATTTCAAATGAAAGCAAGACAATTGAACATGGAATAATCGGACATTGAATGAAGCTACATAGCATGAAGCATGTTAGCAAGTCAAATAGAATTGTGACCCTAATCCCCCTCCATAGAAAGGGGGCTGGAATTTTATTGCGGTATAATTCCATTGAAATAACAATGTCTGGTAACAGCCCCCTGTGGAAATGAACGCACAACAATCAGACCGTGCTTGAGTTGGAGCATGCTCAGGAATTCTACCATCCCTCTGTTAGGACAAAGAATAAGACTGATGACATTTGGACAGAATCCGTCCTAGAATCCCATCGACATGGGTTGAGTATGTATATACGCTGGTACAAAAATTGTGGATTGGTTCAGTTCCAAGTACAATGTTCTTTTGATGACTTATCGATCATATACGCGGTATATAAAAGGTACTTGATTATCTTTTTCTTAGTCTCGATTCAAAATAACTGTGTCCTACATCTTTTCATTTTATTTATCACGTTTCAACAATTACTCAATTGAAAGGAAAGAATAAGACGAATTACAATGCGTTCATGCCGTGTGACTTAAGTAATTAAGGTTAATGAACATCAGCATAAACTCTATTATATATTACAATATTATACATAAATGTTTTACGGTGTATTCAATATATTCTTTGAACGTTGCGTCCAGCTTCGATCGAAAGGATTCGCTTTTTTGCGCAAAGCTGCGTTAATGGCAGTATTTTTTCGCAACATTTCGCTCGTATTGAAATAAGGTTTTTTTGTCTAATCAAACGAACGATATCATAGAGCCGTAACCTTTCGGAATGCTTCGTAAACGATTCGCAAAAAATGATTTCTCCGTGTTCGCTGTTCGTTATATTTAAAATTTAAAGAAACATTTTCGTTCACCATTCGCTAGCTGTGACCTTTGATCCATGACATTGGTTTCAGGTGAACAGTGTGCCCATGGGGAACAACTTGTTTTCTCTTGCTGTGAGAATACGCTCAACCTTCAATTCCTCTCTAGGACCGTCTCCCTATTTTTGTTTTACATGTATATTTCTTATCAATTGATATACCTATCGTTTAAATTCTTATTTTAGGTTTTAAATCACTGATTAACCCAATACATTTATGTTAGCAATTCATATATTAAGTGCAAATATGTTCTTAGTATTCAGAGGAAAGGTATGCACAAAGTTAAAGGGATTTACCAAATTTAATATTTTGAAGAATAAACATGTTTCTGATTTTCTGAATTATCGATTTTGTGCTGTATACAGGGATAAGGTCATTATCCATATTTGTCAAATTGCAATGAAAGTAATTAAAAAGTATAATTTTGCTAAGGATAACGCTTTTATTTAATGGTTATACCTTTATTATCCTCTTCATGTTTAAAACTTTTTATTTATCATTTCATTTTTTTAGTTGAGACCTCAGTAAATGATGTAATGAAAAAAGACGGTGTAGTCACAGGGATTCTGCTACTGAAAAGGAGACCATATTGGATACTGTTTAATTGCTTTTCCCCAAAAGGGCCTGTTGTATCACAGTACCTGTTCATGTGGAGCGTGCCACATGGTGTATCTACACAGATGGAATTCAGAAATCAAAGTGGATGTCGAATGACTGAACCTATTTTTTCATCAGATAAGAACTCCTTTATTATTGAAATACAGGCTTCCTGTAAAAGAAAGGAGGGGATCTCCAACAACACTAGGTTGCAGCACCCACAGCAAAATCCCAAAACACCCATGCAAAAACACAGAACAGATACCCTCAGAAAGAGACGCAAAAGGGACAAGGAACACCAACTCACAACATAGAAACATAAAAGACTACACATAAACCAACGAGACCAATGGGCAACCGGTGCCGACTTAGGACGGCCATCTGCCAAGTAAATAGCAGACGGTGTGGTTATCCTGGATTACGTGCGCACAACCCTCTCACTTCTCCAGTTACCTAGAGGTCTCGAAGAACGTACAAATGTGGTGTAAAACAACCTCCTCACTGTAAGATGACGTCACACAAACAAGACCGCGAAACGCAGAGGCCCCAGAGACACAGATGAATATGTAAATGGATATAAAAAGAGGGCATGCGTAATACAGTCCGTGCTCTGCCGGCTGTAGCGAGCTCATGTATGTAATCACCCGAGGAGTCCGACTGACATTCAGAGAGGACAGGTGGTCGGGGCCCTGTCTTCTCTAAAGAGGTTTGGACAGGGCCCGTCATGGAGTCCCGTCGTCACAGTCAGTCAGAGTGCAAGTCTTAAGAATGCGCTCGTACAAGACTGTATATTGGTCAAGTACCAAGCTTAGTGTCCGTCTGGTGACATTAGGATCATATCCACGGTATAAAAGGCGTTTGATGACTCTGACGCATTTTCGATACATATGCTGTCTACCTTTGATCCTTCTTATTTTGTTAATTATGTCACCATAAAATGCAGGTTGTGAAATACCTAAAGTAATATACTCCGTTGCTTTTATGGGTCCGAATTTCAAAAGAAGTTGATCATAATTTTTGTAAAATTTCCAGAAAGTCTTTACTAGTTTGTGAAAGCGAAAACCTTGACCTAAAAGTTTCTTTGTAATTTGCAGATTTCTATTATGAAAATCCAAAACATCAGTACATGCTCTAGCATACCGGATGAGCTGTGAAATATAGATACCGTATGACGGTAATCTAGGGACATCACCGTCAAGCCAGGGGAAATTTACTATGTTGAATCCAAAAACATCTCGTTTGTCATATACACTTGTATGAATTTCTCCATTGACAATTTTGATATTTAGGTCCAAAAATGGTGTTTCAGTGTCTGTAAAGTTTGCCTTGTTTAGACTCAATTCTTGTGGATAAATAACATCTTTATACTTTTCAAAAACAGGATTATCGATAGTAAGAATATCATCCAGGTACCTAGAAGTACTAATGAAGCATTTCACATCATCATGTTTTCTTTGCTTTTGAAGATTTTGAATAAATTCCTTTTCATATGTGTATAAAAATAAATCTGCAACAAGAGGCGCACAATTTGTACCCATAGGAATCCCTACAACCTGCTTGTAGAGATTCTCACCAAATCTTACATAAATGTTGTCCAAGAGGAAGGACAAGGCACTACACAGGTCGCTACATGTCCATGATTTGTATGATTTGTATTCTGTAGCGGAAAAGAAACCCTTTGATTCAGATGTACAAATATAAAGTTTCCCCTCTCGATTATAGCACCATTTAATGAGTTTGGACAATTGATCATTGATCTTGTCGTGAGGAAGCGTGGTGTACATATTTGAAAAATCGTATGAAGCAATCGTATTGGCTTGAAAATTTCTAGATTTTATCTTGTCAATCACATCCCCGGAATTTTTTATAGACCAAAATAAATTTACATCATTCCTTTTAAGAACAGTTTCACAATATTTTGCAACGTGTTCCTTTACCGCCGTGAGGGCTGACGTCAGATGTCCTTCCCTCTAAGACTAAACAATGTTAAGCTCTCTATCGATGGAGTAGTTCTCAACAACGGCAATGTATCATATTACAGTTATTGGGATACTTTAAAGACGACAAGGACATATGAAAATGGAGTTGCAAAATCACGATTAAATGTGCCAAAACATATATATCAGAGTTCAAGTAACATATACGTCCCGTGGTTCACTCTTCAGTTTCTTGAAAATGGTCTTCAAGGTGAGGAAGCTTTGAGGTCCTACAAGCACATGTATCTGTCAAAGAAAGCATTAGACGGGACGAGTCCAGTCATACCTAGAGGTATTGTAGCCATCGCTATACATCCACAAGAACTAGAAACAATTTATGTGCAAAGGGGATCAAAGAGGAGATTGACTTGTGAAGCATATGGGAACCCTAAGCCAATGATTGAATGGTACAAGAGCGGACAACTCGTCACAGGGATGAAAGATTTTGCAAGTCTGTATTTGGACAAGTTTTACGAATATGAGGTGAGATCAGATATCAAAACACTATGACAATTCTAGATTTTAAGATTGAATGTTAAGATGATTCTGGGTAGGGATTGTTTTTTGATATACAATCCCCCTGTTAATCGTTGTCTCGGTAATGATGTAAAGAGTGAGAAAACTATTTGTTAGTGATATCGATCAGGACAGCACATATTTCAGTAGGTATTAGTATTGACTAACATTTATTTTTGTAATTTATCTGCAGGCTTCTTTCCAAATGTTAAATGACTAAAATTTTCATTTTGCAAAATGGAAATTAGTTATATACAGATAATGTCGAAGGGTTTCGACATCTGTCGTAGGACAGTAGATTGAAATAAATCTCCCAGATTGCAGGACATAAACAGAATCGATGTAATTCAATTATATTTAATTTTCGAACAAAATTTATCTGCATGCTTTTCTATTGTTCTTTATTACATTGGTGGGAATAGAATTCAAATTATTGTAACGATTTCAGAAAAATGTCACTCTAAAGTTGCCCGTTTGGCAAGATCTTAAAGTAAAAATAACAGCACATATCCCCTAACTTGAGCCCTCTAGCACGAGTACATGTAACGAATCGAAGACAATGTCTTGGATGTTAGGAATCACATATCTATCAGCGTTTCATATCATAGTCAAGCACTAAATGCAAAATCATTGGATATCGATTAGAACAGTTGCGTACCGAGTGTGGAGAATAAGCATTTTCTATCTGCAACGCCCATTATCACAGCTCCACGATAACTTATATGATTATCAGATTTGGTAATTGTTGATGTACATACATATCAGGCAAATCTGTCTTCATTGGTGATGATGACAGTCATTCAATAGCAATATTCGAGTTTGACTGTGCAGGGTACGTATGGCTTAAACAGAGAAATAGTGATTACACATTATTTTTTTGAAATTGAAGAAAACCGTCATTATACATGAAAGAAGGGAGGAGATCTCCATCAAGACTCCGTTGCAGCAGCAACAGCATATCAGCAAAACACCCGATGCAAAAACACAAAAGACGAGCATAGTATGAGATGGAAAAGAGACATACGACATGTAAACATCAAACACAAAAGACTACACATAAACCGACAAGACCAGTGAGCAACTAAACACACAAGTAGCAAATGGTGTGGTTATCCTGGATTACATGCGCACGACCCTCTCACTTCTCCAATTAACCAGAGGTCTCGAAGAACGTACAATTGTGGTGTAAAACAAACTTCTTACTTTAAAATGACCCCATACAAACAAGACCGCAAAACGTAGAGGCCCAAGCAACACAGATGAATATGTAAATGGATATAAAAAGTGGGCGTGCGTAATACAGTCCGTGCTCTGCCGGCTGTAGCGAGCTCATGTATGTAATCACCCGAGAAGTGCGACTGACATTCAGAGAGGATAGGTGGTCGGGGCTCTGTCTTCTGTAAGGAGGTTTGGACAGGGCCCGTCAAGGAGTCCCGTCGTCACAGTCAGTCAGAGTGCAAGTCATAGGCATAAATATGGAATTTCGATGCACCTGACTATACACCAGCTGTCCGTTATAGAAAACGACAGTATATCCGGATTCACGATAAGCAGATGACCGTCCAAAATTGACTCTGAATACTTACTAGGACATACGTTGTGGTTGCTGCCATTTAATTATTAGATTTCGTTATAACAGTATTCACACCTTGTCTTGCAATCGTTCTTATGGTAAGAATTTCATAGTATCCGGAATGATGTAGAGAAATGTCTTAAGAAGTGTTGTTATTTTTGGTTCCACTTCGAAGTCAAATTTTTGACGCGTTTTTGACGTCTTTTCGGACTTAGTCAGAAATGCACATTTTTGCACTATTTCTTTAAATAACTCAATAAGTGTATGATTTTACACACTCATTTACTACATATTTATCATATTTAACTTACTTAATGCTTTGATATGTATTTTATGCTTAAATTTCATTTTTTTTTATTTTTTATGAATTTTTTTCTTATGTAAAAAGGAAGGGGGGGGTGATTTTCATACATTTTCTGCTTCTTTTCTATAACCACTCTTCAGATTGTCATGACAATTTGTAGGTATGAGGTACTCATGCATGGTACCCTACAAGTGAAAGAATTTTGTCAAGATATCCACTTTTGGATGTTTAAGGAATATTTTTTAAGATTGTACATAGGTATAATGTATGTTTTCCATGCCCAATGTTACAGGTGCAGCTACAGGAAAAAAAAACCTTCTTTGTATGATTAATCATTTTTAGATCGACCTTTCATCCATAGTTACAGCTGATAATTCAACAAGTGACACATGCTTCAATATCTTATTGATTGACCTTTATGTGATATGATTCAATTATTTAAATTCTTTATACTTATTTAAGAATTTTATTTTTAAAGTCGGGAACAAGATTTCAAAAGCGGCCATGTTTTGCCGTGTACCCGAAGGGGATTCCCCATGTAGAAATGTGATACCTTTAGTACTGCGATACATTTCAGGAGATACAGTGCAAACGGAATAGATTTTTATTTAATGTACATTATACTTGGAACACTTTCATAATGGTTATCATTCATGTACTTGGAACACTTGCATATACTTGTTATCATGTATAAAGTTTGCTCGAATTTCCTCTGTCTTAGACTCTCTTAGATGAAGTAATTTACGGACTGATTTCTTGAAGAAACGTCTAATGAGTAATAATAATAATAATAATAATAATAATAATAATACTTTATTTTAAGAGGGTGGCACATTTAGCATTTTCGCTATTCTCCCATGTGGCCCTCGTTAACGTATTTACAGAAAATATATATAAAGATATGTACAAAATATGTAAGGCGTATACAAAAGATGGTAATAATAGATACTGTAAATTGGTTTTTATTCGTCAGATACCAATTTTCGTCATTTTCGTCAGTGCCTTCCTTGACGAAATTACGTACCGACGAATATAAATACTCCTGACAAAAAGTAAATTGTAGTAAGGAAAAACTGAATCAGTCTCTTGGTAAACTTAAATATAAACCGGGAGCACTGCGGAGGAGGGAGACAGAGGCTGCAGGTTCCGAGTTTTAAGACATTGTTAAATAGTGTTACTATTACGACACTCAAATGGCAATGAAAACTGAATATGAACTCAAAGTCGCATATAATGTACTTCAAATTACAAAATAAGATGTTTCACAGCAAAGTAGGCGATATACATGTGTCTCTAATTGTTTGTTTATCGATAAGTGTTTAACAAACAATAAAAACAAGCCCATACAACGGATTTGACTATTTGACGGCTGATCTAAATGTTAAGTTTGCATTTGAAAAGAAGGATTTACATTTTAGATACCCTTGGATGACGAATTTACGTACTGACGAAATGGTCATTTTAAACGAATTGACGAAAATTGGTACTGACGAAAATAAAGCAATTTACAGTATTCAAAGTTTTAAAGTCCATATAAAGTATAGAGTCCATATAAAGTTCGATCATTTGTATATTATAATCAATAAGTTCCCCTATTTGAATGAATGTATTTAATCATTGAGTTTTTGAACGCATTTATATTATTAGAAGTCCTTATTTCAGTAGGTAAGTTATTCCAAAGTCGAGCACCCGAGTACTGAAAACTGCGTTTATTTTTTTCAATATGAGGCCTGGGCATATCAAAATTATCACACGTTTTGGATAGCAAAGAATATGTTGATGGTCTCGGTTGCGGAAACAATTCGTTAAGATAAGTAGGACATGGTAGGTTTTTGATTTTATATAAGAGAATACTTTTTTGATATTCAACTTTTTCAAAGATATTCAACCAATTCAGTTCTTCGAATAGTGGCTTAGAGGGGGCATCTGATGGTGCATCTAATATAATTCGCGCTGCATACTTTTGAAGTTTGTGTATTCTCAGAAGATTATGATTAGGGAGCAACCATTTGATTTTTATGGGGGGGGGGCAGGAAGACTTTGCAAAAAAAATTTTCCGGATCGAAATTTTAGGGAAAAAAATTTTCCGGCCCAAAGGGCCGGCGAAAAAATTTTTCTGGATCATGAAATTGCCCCTCCCCCCTCTCTTCCAACCTTTCCACTGCCAAATAAACACTTATTTGTGTATCATAAACAAAGTATAAAAAATAAAACAAACTTTACGCAATTTGGAGTGAATAAATAAAATTCAAAAGTCATTAGCACCATATAGCCTGTCTCCGTTGAGTATCATTTTAGTAAACAGATTATAGGCACCATATGCCATTCAAGAAATTAAAATGAAGTGATCTGCTGGCAAGAGATGAACTCATTGTGTGTTTGATGTTTAATATGGCTGAAAAATCACGCTGAATTATTTAAACTTTAGAGTAATTTTCAAAATTGGAAAATTATTGAAAAAAATAATCCGGCCCAAAGGGCCGGCGAAAAAAATTTTCCGGCTCTTAAAATGGCTGAAAAAAATTTTCCGGCCGGCAAAAGTCTTCCTGCCCCCCCCCCCCCCCCCCCCCCCCCCCCCATAAAAATGAAATGGTTGCTCCCTTAGTTGTATTGCTCCAAATTACAATGCAGTAGTCTATCAATGGGAGAATGTATCCATTATAAAATATTTTTTGATAGTGGAGTGTTAAGTAGTGCTTTATTCTTTTAAGAAGAGAAAGTTTGGATGCTATGTTTTTGCAAAGTTTATCTATATGTTTATCGTAGTCAAGGTGTTGATCAATTTCTACTCCTAGCAGTTTATGAGTTTTGACATTTGTAAGATTAACTGAATTAATTGTAAGGTTTAGCAAAGAGTTTGGAAGCTTTGAAAGTCTTTGATTGGTACCAAGAAGCATACAGTTTGTTTTGTTTTCATTTATTATCATTTTGTTTTCTTCACACCATTTATTTATCATTTCTAGGTCATATTGCATTTGATCTTTAATTGTTTTAAGTGATTTTGCGGACTGGTGAATACTTGTATTATCTGCAAACAGTGCAATTTGAGAATATTTAACATGTATTGGGAGATCGTTTATGTATATCAAAAATAAAACTGGCCCTAAAACAAATCCTTGTGGTACTCCTGATTTAATGCGATTTATTTCAGACTTGTGACTACCAATATGTACACTTTGTTGACGATTTTCTAAGTAAGATTTGAACCAACTAAGGGTGTTATGATCAAAGTTATAACATTTAAGCTTATCAATAAGAATTTCATGGTCAACAAGATCAAAGGCTTTACGGAAATCAAGAAATGTTACACCAGTAAGGACACCATCATCCATATTACTTAACCATTCTTCGGTAAGCTGTGTAAGTGCAGATTGGCACGAGTGAAATTTACGGAAACCAGATTGATATGGACTAAGTAAATCGAATTGCCTAAGAAAATCATTTAGTTGAATCGCAATATGTTGTTCAAATATTTCTGAGATAGTCGGAAGGACCGATATTGGCCGATAGTTGCCAGTTTGAGACTTATCGCCATTTTTGTAAATTGGGGTGATTTTAGCTATTTTTAGATCATCGGGAAAGATATTATTTTCAATGCTTACATTAATGATATGTGCTATTTGCCTGCTTATTATCGGTGCTGCTAATTTTATAATCCTTGGTCCAATATTGTCATAGCCAGCTGATTTTGATGGATTTTACCGATTTAAGAGCTTGAAAACTTCTGATTCACTTATCTTTAAGAGTTCGAATTTATCAAACTCTTTTAATTTAGTTTTTGTATAATTTTCCAGCATTTCTATTGTATCTTTATTGTTTCGATTTATAATACCAAGTGTTTGACATATATTGATATAATAGTCATTAAATGCGTTTGCTATATCTACGGGATTTTCTAAACTTTTTCCATTGTCGTTTATTATATTTGGTATAGTTGAAATTGGCATAGGATTCACTTCTTTGATATGTCGCCATATATCACCCGAAGTTTTATGGTTTTGAATTGCGGATTGATAGAAATCTGATTTTGCTTCTTTGATTAATGCGGTAACTTTATTTCTCCATAATTTATAATTAAAATCGTCTTTGTCTTTTTTGTATCTATCTCTTTTATGTCTTGCCTCATTGATTTCTTGGTTTAACCAAGCAGGTTTAAATTGATGTCTTACTCGCTTTGTTTTTATTTTAGCGTGTTTGTTTAGGGTCTTTAGAAAATGTGTGTAGAATTCTTGTACAGCCTCGTTTGGGTTGTCCATATGTTCTACTTTCCACATTTCAGACGTAGCAAGATGATGCAAGAAGCAGTTTTCATCAAAATTTTTAAAGTCTCTGTATTTTATTTCTAATGGTTTTTGCCGACGGGAATTATGTGGTATTTTACGCGTTGCACATACGGGAAAGTGATCTGAAATGGCGATGTTTGGGACATTATTTTCACAAAGAAAATCTGGTTTATTGGAGTAAATATGATCTATTAATGTTGAGGTTGTACTTGTTATCCTTGTGGGACTCGTTATTATTTGCTTTAAATCATATTGTTCGAGTTCACTAGTCCAATGTAACGGGGGTTCCTTGAGGTAATCAATATTAAAATCTCCCATTATAATAATTTCATCGTCATTTGTAGAAAATGCTCTTTTTAATTCATCTGAAAATGTATCACTCCATTCTCTTTTAGACGATGGAGGTCTGTACGCTGAACATACCAAAATTGGTTTTGAGTTTTTAAATTTCACTTCAACCCAAATTGATTCAATGTCTTCTAATTCTAGATCGTATCTCCTCTTATATGTTAATTCGTTAGATAGATAAATGAGAATACCGCCGCCTTTTTTTATTATCTTTACGATCACGTCTTTCCATATTAAATCCTTTTATGTTCAAGATATTGTTAGAAATTTTGTCATTTAAAAATGTTTCACAGATACCTAAAATATCTATGGATTCAGGGTTAGATAACATTGACCTGATTTCATCGATTTTAGTGTTTAAGTGGCATACAATAATATTTCCGATATGGAGACCTTTCCGTTTAAACCCAAATTGTGAATCGATTTCTTTCGATTTTCCATTTTTAGCATTATTTTCTTCATTAATAAATATCTTTTCTATACACGTTTCGTTTAGTTCAAATGGATCATATTTATTAAAAGCTTTCTTTTTAAGTTTCTCCTCTTTTTGAAGATGGTTAGAACAGTAAACGGGTGCCGACCTACATGACCTATGAATATTTGAGTTCGATAAAAAGATCTTAGTACAGTTAAAGTCTAAACAAGAGCACACTGTCATATTGCATTCATTACAGACTTTAAATAATGGATCAAATTTGTTAAATGTGTATAATTTAGATTCAGAATTACGAATTTTGTCGGCATCCCGACCCTTGCCCGCTTCCTAGTAGTTTCTGCAATGTCTCATTTTATGTCCTGTTTGTCCGCATTCCCAGCATTGGATTTTTCCGTAATGTCTGCAGTTTTTTGCTACATGACCCCTTTCTCCACAGTTGTAGGAATGATTTGTCCGTCGTTTTTCATCGCTCTTTAAGATATTTAAGTACTCATTGTAGACGAAGAGAAGGTCGCGGGTTCCTTTATCGGATAAATGTACTCGGTCTTCCCAGAACTGTACCACATTTACATCTTTTATGGCTTTCGTTGTTTCCACTAATTTCGCTCCGTATGTTTTGCAGACATGTTGGAGTATCGCATTTATCTCTGACACGTCGCACCTCCTTCTCGGTAAAACCTCCGCGATGTAGATTTCGGTTTTTGGCGATCTCGCATGAATGTCCTTAATTATTTCAACAAAATCGTTTTCGATGGCTTCGATCTCTCTGCCGCTATCCACGTCATTTCCGCCCGCCTGTATTATAATATTTCCGTAATGTTCCACCCTCCTGTTCCCTAATTCTTTTCTTATCCTTGATACCCACGCTCCCCGTCTTGTTCTAACTTGTACTGAAGATTGAAGTCCCCTTGGATTAATCCTTTGAAGTAAAGAGCTTCCTATTATTAATGTCGCGTCCTGTTTGGATTCCATTCCCTTGTCTTGAAGAATTTCTGAATTTCGTAGATATCGCGAGGCATTCTTTTCGTTGCGCGATTTAAGAACTTCAGCATAAGTTGGTTTATGCTAAAACTGGCAAGTAGTAAGAGCAATGCTTCTGGCTATCAGATACTTTCTTCTTAAATGAAACAAATTCAGATTGATTGCAACAAATGTCATTTATTATAAAATGACGAACATATGTACAAAATACAAATATGGCTGGGAGACTTACAACCTTGTTAACACAAATGTAAAGCACGATAAAGGTCAAGATGACTAGAATGTACTTAATTCTCAAATAACTTGGAAAACAATAAATGTCTCCCAGCCAAAAATATTACAACCTCACACAAACAGACTGTGTGATAAGTGAAAAACATACCTTGAAACAACAAGTGGTGCATAAAAAAGGCCAAAAACCTTGCAGGCACTGAAAGGTTCAGCACCACTATAAGACATTAAAATCATGTGCATTTCAGTACATGACAAGTTGACAAGTAATGTGTCGCATATATAGTAAGTGAATAATCGCATAGTGAATAACCAAACACATATAATATTGAAAGTAAAAAGAGAACATATTATGTATATTAATGCATATGACTACACAGATTAAGGATATAAATTCTTTATACATTCTTTTAATAGTTCTTAAGATTGAAACATAATAAAAGATATAAGTTCTTTTACATTCTGTTATACTTAACTAGGTTCGTGTTAAAATTGAACTGACATTAAAAACTCAAACTTGTAATTTCAACTTGTGTTGTGTACATTAGCTACAAAATGAGAATCAAATTCATAGCGTTAACTATGGAAAATCAGAAGGGACTTAACAAAGAAATAACCTGCACAGGCAGCCAAATTCTGAACAAGATACAGGTTAAAAGCAGTACAAGCAGACAGATGCTGAACATGCACAATACAAAACAATAACGTCAAATATTGGTGAGCCAGCAGTCATATTAAAATACTGATTTGTAGATACTAAATTATGCAAAGTTACACTTTAAATGTGGATATTCGAATGTATTTCTGGAAGGCATCAGATTTCCATCTGCCTAGTTTTTGAATTTCGGTTTGAGATAACCCACGTTTTGTAGCTTCGGTCGCTGCCCCAATTCTAAAACTATGACTTTTATAAAGTTTTGGACTTAATCCAATGAAAGTAATTGCTTTTTGAAGATGAGATGAAACGAAATGTTGTGATACTGGGACGCCTGATGCAAATTGAAATAATGGTCCAGAAGAGTGTATGTGGAAGGAAAGATAAGCCCTTAAAGACTGAACCGGACAAGTGTAACTAGAATTGGTACCCGATATGAAAAGAGTAATAGGGTGTACATTCTGCATTGTTTTAGAGTAACGTATGATAACCTGCACACAACCAGCTTCTGGGAAGGAGACATCCTCCCTTTGTACGACTTTTGTGAGAAATGCTGGTTTCTTAGCACCAAGTTCACCCATACGGAAAAACCCATGGAATGCTAAGGTAAAAATAGAACGCAGCAAGGATCTATTAAAGTGTTCTGATATTGTCTTATCCAGAGCGTTGGTTATTCTTGAAAGAATAGGCAAAGTAATAGGTAATCTTGAATCTGGATGACTTGCAGATTTGTTAGCACCCTGTAGGATTTTTCGAACTAAGAAAGTTTGAGAGTTGTCACACAGGCCAAGAATTTTATGAATATAACTGATAGCTGATAACATGGATGCGATAGAGAAGGGACTATAGTGTTTCTCAAATAAGTGAGCTATGAAATTGCACAGAGTTATTTCAGATACAGGTAATTGTAAGGAATTGTTAGAATTATTACAAAATTGAAGTAAAGCTAACCAACTGTGTTTATAAGAACTCTTTGTGGAGTCCGATAGCGAGGCTCGTAGCAATGCTAGTGCAGAATCAGTCAGATGTGCATTAGGTTGTCTGGAACCTTCACTGGTTTCTTGTCGAGCCATGGCGCTGCCGAGAGGGCATTCTGGAATTCAAGGCGAGAAAGTTTGTCAGCTATCACATTATACTTTCCAGGTATATGTTTAGCTTTGAAAAAGAAATTAAATTTTAAACTTGCAAGAACTAAACGACGGACTAACCTCGTAATCAATTTGTCTTTGCTAGATTTTTTATTAATGATAGCTACAGCAGCTTCATTATCTGACATGAAAAGGATCTTTTTATTTTTAACATGGGTCCCCAAATTTCCATCGCAACAACAATGGGAAAAAGTTCCAAGATGGTAATATGAAAACCTTGAAAGGTGTTATTCCAAGGACCAGCAAACCACAAAGACCCCAACACTGCTGCAAATCCTTTGGATATTGTAGAATCTGTATACAAGGCTAACTGATCAGAGTTTGACCACTCATCATCAAGAAAAACTGATTTTCCATTGAACTGAGCAATGAATGTGAGCCATGTTTCTATGTCTGCTCTAGCTTCAGAGGTTAGTCGTATGTAGTGCCTAGGATTTGTAACATGACAGGTAAGATCAATGAGTCTACGAAGAAAGGCACGCCCAGGAGAAACAACAGAACAAGCAAAATTCAGGAATCCGATTAAAGGTTGGAGTTCCTGTAGGGTCACTTTTTTGCGAAAAGATAACTGACACAACTGATAATGAATTTTTGAGATTTTATCTTCAGGTAAACGGCATTCCATAGCTAGTGAGTCCACTTCTATGCCGTAGATGGTAATAATTTCAGAAGGGAGGAAAGTTTTATCAGGATTGAGAGGGACACCAACAAAAGAACAGAGGGCAATAAAGTTGTTCAAATCATTCAAGCAGCTGGGTGATTTTGGAGGGCCGATGAAGAAGAAATCATCAATCATATGTGACATACCTGCGCATGGAGTTTGTTAATCATGATCCACTGAAGGGAGCAGCGGAGTTTTTCAAAGATTTGACAGGAGCTACTGGCCCCCATAGGGAGACACTTATCGTAATAGAAGTGATTATCCCAAATGAAACCTAGCAAGTGGTAATCGTCCGGATGTAGAGGAATATTACGAAACCCGTCTTTGATGTCACATTTTGCCATTAGGGCCCCTTTACCAAACTGTTTAACTAATGCAATAACTGACTCTATGTTGTCATACGATACTTCCTTGTTTTCTTTTGGAATACAAGAATTTACCGAGTGATTTTCAGGATAGGAGAGATCATGTATTAATCTGAACTCACCAGGGACTTTCTTAGGTACCACACCCAATGGGGATATAACCAAGTTTTCATATTGTGGAGTTACTGATGCTTCTGAAATTCTACCAAGTTTTTGTTCTTTATAATTTTTTTGAAGGACAACCATGGGATGTTGATTGGTGGAATTGTGATTTTTATTTGTATGATTAGATGGAGTGTTTGTACAGCCTAAGCGAAAACCATATGAGAAACCAGAAATAAGATAGTGAGTAAGCTGGGGGTCATAGCCATTAAGCCACTCCTTTAGCACCTCGGGCCTTATTGTTGATGGTAGCTTTGGGTGTGGCCGTTGGTTTGTCTTGAGTGAAGCTCGTGAATTTTGAGCATTTATGGCGAGGATGGTCATCTCTGCAGAACTGGCAGGCATGTTTGTACGGACATGGGTCTGATCTATAAGGCTGCCCTTGGTTGTAAGAGTAGCAGAACTTGATCTTGTTTCCCTGGACTGGCCTCCCTTTGGCAAGAAAGGGCTGGTTTGTTTGCCGAAATTTACTAGTTGGTTGCACATAAGTTGCTGTGGCTTGCATATTGCTGCGGAGAACCAATTCCGTCAAAGGTTCTTGCCATCTCAGGTGTGTTGTCTGGTGCAGCTTTCTGAAGTCCTCGTCATATTGACGCCATGCATCTGATCTTGTAGTTGATGCCATTTCCCGAATCATAAACATGTATTTCAAAAGATGGGGGGTTTCTTCTAGTTTCTTCTGAATGTAAATAGAAGTGAAAATAAGAAAGGCTGAAGTCCACTGATTAATTGATATGGGGAACTTGTTAAACTTTCCTTGCTGAAAATTAATGGCCCCCGTTCAATAGAGACTGAAAAGTTTTCTTCCTGTTGGTTTGGAAGGAGAAGTCTAATGTCAAAGTATGTGTCCCCCCAAATTTTCTGTTTAATTTTGTCTGATACAGTGGCCCCCAACGGAATGTTATTTGAAAAATTTAGAGGTTGCGGATCAATTAAAGCTGCTGACTCACCTCCAAACAATGTATTTAAAACACCTGGAACAGACATATTATCGTTTAAAGGTTGATGTGTAGTTGCAAGCACTGGAGTCGTTGTGGATACATGTGGGGTTGCAGGCGCAGGATTGGTAGCAGGCACAGGATTGGTTGCAGGCGCAGGATTGGTTGTCGGCACTTGATTAGTTGCAGACACTTGTGTAGTAATGTTCGTTAGAACTTCAGGTTGCTGGTCGGATCATTGAACTACACCGGTAGATGAATTTACAGAACTATGAACTGAATGTTCACTTGAGCTTGCTGGCGATGTCACGGAAAGTGATGCACTTGTACAGGTTGAGTTGGACTGTTTTTTAAGGATTGCTTCGGCCAGTTTATCGTAATCGATTTCCAAATTTGAAGGTTGTTTGCGTCTCTTATTTTTGTCCGCAGGTGGACCTGATGATGACTCAGGAACCTGCTGGGTGGTCCTTCTCTTCCTAGGAGGCATGACCTGTAACAATGTAGATTAATTTAGCAAAGCACTATAGGATACAATTATGTAACAAATAAAAATGTATGTATATATAATTCATATACATGTAAAACTACAAGAGCATATAAATGAGCACAAACTCAAATGCATATTCAAATTTGAACAAGCTTAGACATTATAACAGACTTGGTACAGTGAGCACAAACTCACATAAATAATAAAACAAACTGAACACATCAGGTGTTACAGACTGAGTATATAAATATGCAGGGTAATTGTCTCTATTTCAATTGTAAATATGAGTTCATGTATAGTTAATACATATTTCAAGTTATAATATCAGCACAAACTCATGAAGAAACATGTGAGCACAAACTCACAATTATGATAAATTAAAAGGGAGCACACACTCCCAAGTTATTCTCGTATGTGTGAGCCCAAACTCACTCAGATTGAAGGTGCACCAATGTACTATGCATGGTGAGCACAAACTCCATGTGCGTGTACGTAAACTCACATTATACACACATGATAAAACAACAGATTATTTTTTCAAGGTTGATTAAGCAACTTTAAGATATTTTAGATGCTTAAAATTGACTGCTTGCATGTTTTGGTTAGTATGAAAAATTACTATGAAATAATACTGATGACTATGATAGTTTGTATAATTAATTGATAGGAACTGAAGTTAACATGATTCCAATTCCGAGAACTTAACCAAGTTGGTTTAATACTGAAAAGTAAGAAGTAGTTCAACTACAATGTATATACAAGTAGCTAAAATGATAAATAGAATGCCTGATAATAAAATTTACATTTTAGATATCATTTAATAAGAGTGCACTATAAATTCCTGATAAGTTTTACAGGGGAATAAAACCATATGCCTAGTGCTAACTATAAACATGCACTGTGCACACTACCCCTAGAGTAAAATGCTTCTGCTATTGTATATAGGCAACACGTGATTTATGACAAATTACAGTGTTAGGTATTGAAAAGCATGATAATCTTAATTGACTGACAGCAGAACAATTTGTATAAAAAAAGCTTACTTTATACTTAGTATTGGGAATTATAAACTTTGGAAGGACATCGAGATAGATATATAACTACAATTTTTTTTTTGGGGGGGGGGGAAGGAGCTCTAACTTTATGTTTATAAGCATTGTACCAGAAGATTAAAGCATAATGTAAATCCCCTACATCATGTTTGATAGCAAATTTGTGGAAGCTTGAATGTATAGAGTGTAATACTGGGTATGAACCCAGATAATAATACTAATATCATAACATATGTGGGGACTTACTATCTAGGAATTTGGTAAAGTGCAAAATTGCACTTTTATTGCTTTGTAAATACTTCCTTGAATATTTCCCCTCCAAGTCGCTGCGGATATGGACTCCATCAGTATCCAGGTAGTCAAGGGATGCCCAGAAGCCACGATGTCTCCAGAATGAAAACTTGGGATGGTCAGAACAAAGAGTTGTAAGCAAATTGTCAGCTCCATAACGTCTTCATTGTAGGCAATGTTAGTACTTTTAGTTCTACGAAGAACCTGTCCTATAATAACGTGCTGGACGTCAACCCCCTCTACTAAATATTGGGCATAGTTTAGTATATCACTGGCCGTCCTTTGTGTATTGGGAGCGCTGCATGAAATATCATTTCCACCTACTTGAAGAAAAACAAAGTGAGGGCGTTCTGGAAAGTGTGTGAATTCACTCAGTTCGAATAGCCTCGGTACGGTCAAACCCCCTCTTGCGACGTAAGACACTATGAATCTAGATTGATCTAGAAGAATATTTACGTCCTCTGGGTTAAGATATATGTAGACTCTCAAACGGCGAATAAATGAGTGGCCTATGAGGGAAACTTTTAGGGGTTGCATCTCCGATTTCAGGTCGGCGATACTCGCGCCCTGTTCCTGCTGTTTCTGATCCATGCAAACTGACAAAGAAATTGTTCGAAGGCTACTAACCTTTGAATATTATGTCTCACAGACACTAAGGTTTGTACTAGCTAGATGCAATCTTCAAAAGATGAATTCTTTAAGACGAATTATATGATTTTTTCTCTGTTTGTAAACAACTAGCAGCGCTCCACAAAATGTAAACAATATATGCTAATTAGATTGAAGCAAGAATACGATTGGCTGACAAAGATAGCTGAATACAATGTAGAAAATTACAAAGCGGAGTACGGATTGAAACGGATTTACAAAATGCGTTTATCATAAAATGCTTTATTTGATAATAAATCTGTTTTTCTTTTCCTGTTCCCTGGCCGTTAATTCTTGTTTCTTTCTCAAGTCTACCTGTGTAACCGCATGAGCATGGCTCACAGTCATCCGGGGATAGCTGCAAGCAATGTCCATGTCCGTCTGCGTCTCTGTCGAGGTTTTCTGTTGTTCCACTTGAATTGTACCGTCCTCGGTCTGTGTTCAGCATTGGATTTTACTTTCTGAATTTCTATTTCTTGGAGTCTTTTCTTCAATCTATTTACGCATTCGTTTAGTTTCCCAATTTGTCTCTTTAAATGTTCGATATCCTGGCTCTGGTATTCTATGAGGGTTGATGATCTTATTTCTGCTCCCACCAGTCGCTTAATTTCTGTTTCTTCGTTAAAATTTGGTTCTTCCGAATGTTCGTCCATTAATGATACCGAAGCCTCAGTGAGAATGTCCGAATCCTTTAAAAGTTTGAGCAAACTCTCACTTATCATAGCATGTGCTGGCCCTTGGACGTGTATGTTCCCTGTCGATACGTATAATGTTACTGTTGCACTTCTGTCATCATTCTTATAGATTTCCCCGTGTCGAATTGAGTCGCATTTGGTGAAAGTAAAATGAGTTTTCAAAAGTTTACTTACAGTTTGAATCTTTGTCTTCGGAATCTTTATCGTTTCGCTCAGGGTGTTTTCGGTCATCGTCAGGTGTAGTGGATCACGTTGTTGTGCTTGATTATTTCTCGCGTTTTCGTTGTTTGAGAATGTTTGTAGCCAAATAGAGTCCGAAAGAGTCGCATCCAAGGATCGAAAATCATCGTCGTCGCCTGAAAGTTCGCTGCAATCCATGACAAAATATTCCAAATTTATGAAAAATCGTCGTAAATATAGCAAATTAGGTATAAATAAAGTCCTTGTAAAGTTTTCTAGTTGATTACGCACTTTAAATACTCTTTCCTCCTCACAAACTGGAGAAATTTGCAAAAAAATTACTCTTGTTTACGCAGCTCTAGAAAACACGTTACGTCGCTATGCGTGACGTCACAATGTCCCCTTTAGTAATAGTAATCTTTTCCTCTGGATTTTGAGAATGCATAGGACATTTAATATCTGAAATTCTTGAAATAAATAATTCAGTTCAGAGTTCCTGAAATCTTCCTATGAAATGTTGGACCACAGAAAGCTGTTGTTTAAATAGAGAAAATAAATTATTATTTACAACCATAAGCCACTGTGTTCGACATCTTGTATGTATAATATTTTTAAGAGGAACACAGAGGCCTGAGGTTGTGAATAATAAAACATTTTCTCTCATAAAATGACAGGTTCCTGTGATAAGACATTTGGGAATTTTTATCTGTTCAAATAATAGATACATGATGAGTTTTTATCGGATCAAATAACTTTTTGTCGGCAAATCCTATGCAACCGATACATTTCATGAACTCTCTCCGCTAACAACTTTTCCGTGTAACAGACCTTTGATGGGGTAAAACAATTTGTTAACAGTAAATAACGATGTCGTAGGTCTGCTAGTTGGACAAGCTTAACAATTTCATGGGCCTTTTAATTTGCTTCAAACTACGAACCTAGAGAAACCACTTGAGTTGTTGAACAGCGTATGCTGAAATGCGACGCTCCTTCTCGCCTGTTGAAATATGCATAGGCAAGAAGCGCCGCATTTCAGCATATTCACTGAAAATTATTTGTTCAAGTGGCTTCACTGGGTCATGAGGTTTGATACACCATAAACTGCTTTTTGGAAAACAAACTGGCCCAATTTCTGCACAACTCACTTGAATTGATAAATATTGGATTAAAACGATTTTAACTGTACGTTTCATGTATTTGAGATGAAATCAATACTATTCAAAAGCATTCATAGATTTCAGTATACTTTAATATGCATAAAGGCAAAACCGAAAAATCTTTGTTTTTTATGCCCCTGGAATAAAAGATTCGGGAGCATATAGTTTTTGGTCTGTCCGTCTGTCTGTTTGTCTGTCTGTTTTCCGAAAAACTTTAACATTGGGCATAACTTTTAAATGGAAGCTGGTGATAGAGGTTTCATATTTCACATGTGTATTCCTTGTGACAATACCTTTCCAATGATACCAAAATTTTTGACCTCGTGACCATAACCTTGACCTTTGACATACTTCTCAAAAACTTTAACATTGGGCATAATTTTTGAATGGTTAGTGATAGAGGTTTCAATTTTTACATGTGTATTCCTTGTGACAAGATCTTTCCATTGATTCCAATATTACGCTGACCCTGACCTCTCACATACGTAACAGAAAATGACCTTTATACTAACAAAGATGCCGCCGGGGGCACTCTCGTTCCACAAACACAGGCTTTATAATTTCTGACATGCTAGCTATCAATAATGAAAGGTTTTGTGTTCAATTTTAAATAAACTTAATTTATGAAATCGTTTCATTGTTTTATTCTTTTTCTGCTGCACATTAATGTACAATATGATTTTATTTTTGATGTTGCATAATTGAACTATACTAGCTGGGCATATGACGTTGGACCACTTTATCCGTCTTTTCAAATCAGTAAAAAAGTAATTGTTTTGAAATGTGACTATATTTTTCTTTTTTGTCCTTTTAAAGGTTGTCTGAAAAAAAACTTCTCTGCATCCGGCAAAAATCTTTTTAGAAAGGTTGTGGGCTAAAATCCTGGTACTGGCACTATCAGTATTCAATGTCAGTATGTCAATTAGAGCGTGCATTGGTATCAGGTGAGCGTTGTGCCCCCTGGGGCTCTTGTTTATCTCACAGTCCTATACTGAATAATACGTCGCTCGAAACGTCTAAAAACGCTGAAATCATTGAAAATATCAATAAATGAGCGATATTTCGATACAAAACTATAAAATCAATAGGTTATCCATTCCTTATCCATAAATATGTTTGTGTCAATCGATGGATTTCTGATCGGCCTTTTAATTTGCATAGAAAAAAATTCGTGTGGGAGGCCTGGAGCATAGATGAGTTTTGAAGATTAGTGTGTAAAATGCGATGATTTTCCTGAGTTTTGCGTCATTCAGGGTAAATGACGTCAAAACATGAAGTCATACATCAAGCGCGTGACGTTACGAGGGCTCAAAATTATGAAGTGGTATTTTCTCAAACATTCAACTTTGCAATTGATATTTGATAAAACGTTTATCAAAAATATTTTTCGTCAAAATTATAGGGACGATATGAGGGGCTAGCTCACCTAGTCCTTTTCTTCAAGAAGGTATAGAGCACTTCTGTATTATTACTGCAAAATTTGTACATTTGTACCACTTGGTCAGTGCCACTGCAATTGAACCGGGAGGTCCCGAGGGCATATATAGACAAGCTCGTTCAACTTTGGTTGATTGTTTCTTCAATGCATTCGAGAATTTCTGTCAAAATTTCTCAAAATTTCTAAGACTTGGGTCATGTAGCATCACATTCAATCCATCCTGCTTCGTATTTAAGAATTTCTTACGTTACACTCTTTGGCAATATAGCATTGTTTAGATTGAGGATCACTGAGACGGATTATGTTCCCGAAACGAACATGTCTGGTCAATGCTACAAATTCATATAAAATGATGCTATTGAATTTGAAGACGTTTACACCTTACTCATACGAAACCATCAAATACATCGGTTATTGCTTTGGTTATAATATATTCCATTTAGCAACTTATACCAGATTCATTTGAGTATATATATGATCTTACGATCCCGTTATTTATCAATGGCGGTTCTAGGAATTCAGAATTTCAGAAAAGATATATCCCGAAGTCCAGCTTTAAAAAAGAAATGTTCACAAAAAAGCCGATAACCAAAATTAAACAAAACCCCATCCCACTCCAACCCACAATAAAACCCTTAAAAACGAAAACGCGAATACTGAAGATCTTAGAGTTTTATTAAGGGGGGTTAATTGTCGGTATAGACTTTTACATTTGAAAGGATACGATTTCTCTTTGCTGAGTCCTATTTCTTAACCAAAAAGGGGAGGATAGGGACGTTTAAGCCTGTCCAACCAGATCAGTCCATGAACTTAAAAAAAAAAAACATTATACATGACTAACTTTGAAATCTGGAAATTTTCAAGACAATACGATTTCTTCCTGCGACTTTTCAATTAAATACACTTTGATTCCTTATGACAAAATTTATTATCAATAGTCCAAACCCATTATTTTTCTGTAACCGATAGAGGAAACTTATATTTGTAGGTCTGAGTCTTTTCTACTAGAGAACGCAAACCATTGACATCTCCTTCCTTTTGGACAATATGTGTTCAAGATTTAATGAGAATCTCCTTAATCAGCTTGTAGGGATCCCTATGGGTAGTAATTGTGCCCCTCTTGTTGCAGATTTATTTTCATACGTATAAAAAAGAAGTTATCCAAAATATACAAAAGCAAAGGAAAAATGATGATATAAAATGTTTCATTGGCACTTCTAGATATTCTTACTATCGACAATCCTGTTTTTGGAAAGTATAAAAATGTTATTTATCGAAAATGCGTCAGAGTCATCAAACGCCTTTATACCGTGGATTTGATCCTAATGTCACCAGACGGACACTAGGCTTGGTACTTGACCAATCTACAGTCTTGTACCAGCGCATCATTGAGACTTGCACTCTGACTGTTTGTGACGACGGGACTCCATGACGGGCCCTGTCCAGACCTCTTTAGAGAAGACAGCGCCCCGATCACATGTCCTCTCTGAATTCCAGTCGGACTCCTCGGGTGATCACATGCATGAGATCGCTATAGCCAGCAGAGCACAAACTGCATTTCGTTTACCTTCTGTTTCTTATATCCATTTACTGCTGTCTGTTTGTATGTTCATCTTACAGTGAGGAGGTTATTTGCATCTCTTTCTGTTCGTGTCTGCTATTTGTTTTTGCATTCAATGTTTTGATGGTTTTGCTCTGGGTGTTGAAACCTGGTGTTCTTGGATCTTCTTTGGCTTATTTGTGTCATGCTTATGCCCTTTGCCGTGTGGAGCTCGTAAAAAAATTTGACAGTAAGTGATTTGAATATTTTCCCTGACATGGTCGCAATAACACTTTCTAAATAGACAAACCTCTTACAGTGCATATATTATATATTTATATATATATTTCATTTCCGTGCATGAACATCGACGGCGAATGCGACTAGCCAACAGGGGATGCTAACTCCTCTCGGACACCTGGTCCCACCTCTAGCTTGTTAGGGGTCTGTCGATGCTCACATTTATTGGGTTTTTTTTTTTGTGTTCTGTTGAGATTATCGTCAGGGTCTTCTTTACCTCACTGGTGTTATTAGAGATCCACTCCTTTGTTTTTTCCTAAAAAGATGTTTGGTATCATCTGTTTTATTTAAAGATCATGGCAGAATTCATATGAGCTATCACAGGGATTTATCACGCTAATACCGGTTGCTGTATTTACTATATAAATATGTGTTAAAGGGATCTAACTCGGCGTTTAACGAAAAATCGACAAGTCATCTTTAAGTCTTCAGAAATAGGCTAATCAATGTCAAAACCTATTTTCTGTGGTATATTTCGATAGATTTATTGATACTGAATCTTCATACGAAATTTGAAATCAGTACCTCCCTTACGAGCCGAGATATGCCCAATACCGCTCTCTTTTGAGCGCCGCATTTCTAGGTCGGACAAAAAGGTGTCCGGTGATAATCAAGCAGTATAGACAAAATTTGGTTACTGCTTGATCGTTTAAACGTCCGAACACTTCAAAGACATACAACTGCATGATTATCTACTCTTCACATGCTTTTTACCATCTCAAAAATCGATGGTATACATATGAAAGTCCCTCATATAGCTACCTCTTTGCATGCACGTATATGTCTTTCATAACTCTGCACATGTTGAATTTAATCTCTTTTAAATCCGACGCTTTTCTTATTTCAAAGTCGTCAAAAAAGACTTTATTTGAAATTGTACTAAGCATACATGGGACTATTTCATGCAATGTTATGTATTTGAGATGTTCGCATCATTGAATGGTCAAGCGGTGCCTCAAAATGATCACTGATGCCTGATTATCATTGGACACCTTTTTGTCCGACCTAGAAATGCGGCACTTATAAGAGAGCGGTATTGGGCATATCTCGGCTCGTAAGGGAGGTACTGATTTCAAATTTCGTATGAAGATTCAGTATGAATTAATCTATCGAAATATACCACAGAAAATAGGTTTTGACATTGATTAGCCTATTTCTGAAGACTTAAAGATGACTTGTCGATTGTTCGTTAAACGTCGAGTTTGATCCCTTTAACACATATATATATAGTAAATACAGCAACCGGTATTAGCGTGATAAATCCCTGTGGAGCTATGTATGAGTTTTTTTTTCAAATCGATCATACTTGGATCATAACATGTCTTTTATTTCAGCCATCAAACTCGCTTCAAAACATTGTTTTTATCTGATCTGTTAATGCGAGTTATTAGGCAATCTACTTTTCGTGTGAGATATCTAACTGAATCTGGCTGTGTATGTTGTCGTTTAGTGTATTATGTGTAACAATATATTATTCATCGTGTTACACATATGAAAATACACGATTAACACTTGTATCATCATATATATGTAACACACATACGAAAATACACTATTTTAAAATAATTCAAACGTAATATATTTGTAATACCTATCAGTATTTATTTCAAATAAGTGTTTGAGATGTATCATCATAAAATCTGTATTATTAATCATTATGAAAAGATCGAAATGTTAATGTTTTAAAAAACATCACCTTCAAAAATATATTTCTCAGATTTCTTACTCTGTTTTTGTATTTCAGTCAATAATTGTTAAAGACATGGATGATTCAAAGGATGGGGAATACTCATGTCAAGCTCACGTTCAAGGGACTACTGTGACGAAGTCGGTCTTTATCAAAATATGTGACCCAGCAACAATTACGTTTTCAACATCTCAGGATGAAAGCAATGTAAGCATTAACTGTAGTAATGTTATGTTATAAGATTCATGAAAGTTTCAAGTTAATACTTGTTGATAAAAAATTGTTCTTCAATGTTAGACGGCTTTAAATTCATTAACATCATTTAAGATCAGATAAATTTTCTAAAGTTTCTAAAACGTGGGTTCTGTAGCATCATAATCCCACACATCCTCCTACGTCTTTCGGTACATTTTTGGGGATAATAATTTTTCACACTCTTTTTCCATATAACATTGTTTAGATTGAGGATCATTGACGAGGGTTAAGTACCCGAAATGTGCATGTCTGGTCCATGCTGAAAATGTATGTTTTCTTAAATGATGCCATTGGATTTGAATACGTTGAACGATAAACTGAAAATTGACTTATTTTCGAATTTATTTTCATATGTGTTCCAATAAATCAATTCCTTGATGTTTTAGATCTATGCAACGCTGTCCGCAAAGCATGATGACTCGAATAAGGTATATGACGCGGACTGTTACAAAGGAAGAATAGCAACCAGTGGTGCTTGGACAAAATACTATGATCCCTCTGTAACAATATCTATAAGAGGGAATGACACATCATGGGAGAAGACTTACTCATGGACTGATAAAGGAGAAGTGCCCAAAGAGATGTATTGTGAAATCAGTGCTTAATGCATAATTTATCCTATGAACTTCAGTTTGAATGTTTAAAAGGGATGGATATGTAAAAGACATTTGTCCATTACTTATTTCTCGAAATAGTTTTTTCTTTGAACTGCATTTCTCAATTACGCATATCATTATTGACACAGATCAATATCATATTAAAGCTTAAATCTAAAGAAATATCTTGTTTAAGGCAGACCAACTGTTGTCCAAGGAGTACTGTGCGTCATAATATCAACAAGGAAGATAGCATTCTGATCCTTTTTTATTTTACAAAATTGATCAGACCTGTCTAGAATTATACGATAACTCTTTTCGGACAGCAGTGATATCATTTCTTGGTATTCAGGGATCTCATCTTATCTGCTTAGTGTTCTCACTTCACTATTTAACTATTTTACATAGAACCTTTGTGTTGTCATGGACAGACAAAGAAGGGAGGAGATCTCCAACAAGACCCCGTTGCTGCATCAACAGTCGAAACAACTCGCAATGGAAAACGTCATCACAAGTTCTTTGACCTGTAAGAATTATTGTCTTTGGCCCATGACCTTGGATCAAGTTCATGACTTATCATTAGGTCTCATGCAAGAAATATTTTGATAATTTTCAGCTTTTCAGCTCACCTGAGCCAAAGGCTCAAGTGAGTTATTGTCATAGTGTTGCGTATGTCGTCCGTCCTCCGTCGTCGTCGTCGTCGTCCGTCGTCGTAAACTTTTCACATTTTCAACTTCTTCTCCAGAACGGCTGAAGGGATTTTGATGAAACTTGGTAGGTATGATGTACTCATGGTCCCCTACAAGTGTTGTTGTTTTTCGTCCGGATCTGTCAACAGGTGGCGCCACCACAGCCAAAAGTAGGTCACGGGGGGTACCCTCCTTTGACAAACTTCTTCTTCAGAACCGAAGCATGTATCGACAAACCGAAAGCATCAGGATGATCTAGAGATATGTCTTAAGAAGTGTTGTTATTTTTGGTTCCATTTCGAACCAAATTTTTGACGCGTTTTTGACGTCTTTTCGGACTTAGTCAGAAATGCACATTTTTGCACTATTTCTTTAAATAACTCAATAAGTGTATGATTTTACACACTCATTTACTACATATTTATCATATTTAACTTACTTAATGCTTTGATATGCATTTTATGCTTAAATTTTATTTTCTTTTTTGACTTTTTATGAATTTTTTTCTTATGTAAAAAGGAAGGGGGGGGGTGATTTTCATACATTTTCTGCTTCTTTTCTATAACCACTCTTCAGATTGTCATGACAATTTGTAGGTATGAGGTACTAATGCATGGTACCCTACAAGTGAAAGAATTTTGTCAAGATATCCACTTTTGGATTTTTAAGGAATATTTTTTAAGATTGTACATAGGTATAATGTATGTTTTCCATGCCCAATGGACCATGGGGAGTGGCTTCAAACCCCGGCGGGACCCCAACAAATGTTTTTTCCCTTTTTAGCTCACCTGAGCCATAGGCTCAAGTTAGCTATTGTCATAGTGTTGCGTCTGTCGTCCGTCGTTCGTCGTCGTCGTCGTCGTCCGTCGTCGTCCGTCGTCGTCGTAAACTTTTCACATTTTCAACTTCTTCTCCAGAACGGCTGAAGGGATTTTGATGAAACTTGGTAGGTATGATGTACTCATGGTCCCCTACAAGTGTTGTTGTTTTTCGTCCAGATCTGTCGACAGGTGGCGCCACCACAGCCAATAGTAGGTCACGGGGGGTACCCTCCTTTGACAAACTTCTTCTTCAGAACCGAAGCATGTATCGACAAACCGAAAGCATCAGGATGATCTAGAGAGATGTCTTAAGAAGTGTTGTTATTTTTGGTTCCATTTCGAATCAAATTTTTGACGCGTTTTTGACGTCTTTTCGGACTTAGTCAGAAATGCACATTTTTGCACTACTTCTTTAAATAACTCAATAAGTGTATGTAATATTGTCAAAGACAATATAAAGTCATGATTTGCTTGAAAAGATCACTAGGCTTAATTCTAAGTTCTATATTTATTTACATATATACATGGTACTATGAGTTGCACAGAGGTACACGCTAGCTGGCAGACTGACCAGCACGTGGGCATGCATACAGATAAGATGCTTCATAATCACGTGACTGGCTATAGCTAAGATATTACATTCCTCCTTTTCTTTATAGATTAAAAAAATATTATTACTGATGATTAAAATATAAATGTAATAAAGTAATCTAAAAATAAATGAAGTAGTGTCGAGCACGGCACAGAGAGTTCATATATTAATGTCAAAGGTTCACCGTCTCGACACGAGCAGATAAAGAAAGCAATTAATACGAAATCTAAAATGAATAACTAAAGAGTGTAACGAGTCTATCAATTATCTCAGAATAAAGTGTCATAGAGAATCAATGCACGTGTTCATCTAATCTAAACTATACGATAAGAAAGCAATATAAAACAATGAGTGTAAAAGTTAATGATGTCCGAGTTCCTGAAAAGCAATAAAACTATCACGAGATTGGCATGATTGATATAACAGCTGAATGCAATGAAATTTGAACAATCTATGGTATCAGCAAAATGAAATAAAATATTCGAATACATGATCAAATTCAAATTTTGCAATACATGATTTTTGATTGACTTTTCACTTTTTTTTTCAGATTCATATTTTTCACCGCACTAATCATTAATCGCGATATCTTGCCGGTTTCTGTCTATTTCGTTTTGGTCGTCTACGAATGCTCGGGGTTGGCGATTGATACGGTGTTTGATTGTCTGATGCGTAAATTCCAGTTGGAAGCGGTTTGAAATGTGAAGCATCTCGGGTTATTTCTTTTCCTTCGTGATTTACGGTTATCATTGATTTCTTTCTTCGAATAACTTCGGCCGGTTTCGGATGGAACGGGGGTGTTAATTTATCCCTTTTCCGTTGTTTTACGAGTACTTGATCGCCCTCCTTGATAGGTGACTCTCGTCCTTTTCTTTTTGAGTCAGCGTACTTTTTGTTTTTCGATTTTTCTGATGCATCTTTGTTTCGCAATGGACTGTTTGGTGGTGATTTCGGCATTTCTGGTAATTTGGTTTTTATTGTTCTGGAGAAAAGAATTTCTGCCGGTGAAATTTCAGTTGTAGAGTGTGGTGTAGCACGGTAATCCTGAGAAATTGGTGTAGTTCCTGTCTGTAATTTTTGTTTTCGATGTTTGCGGCTTTTATGATTTTCTGCAACGGTTGCATGAACTTTTCGACGAGTCCGTTTGCTTCTGGATGTAACGGAGTTATTTTCCGGTGTTTGAATCCCAGGTAATCTGCAAATTTCCTGAATTCTGAACCGTTAAATGGTGGTCCATTGTCGCTCTTGCATACAGACGGTATTCCGAATGTAGCAAATATACCATCTAGCCTAGGTATTACAGTTCTCGCAGAAATAGATGTCATTATTTCAATGACCGGAAAACGAGAATAATCGTCGATTACAACCATGATGTAATCACCATTCGGAATTGGTCCGAAAAAATCAACAGAAACTTCGTCCCACGGTTTTGACGGTAATTCACTCATCTTTAATGGTTCCGGTGTGTTTGTAGGTGACAACGATAAGCAAGTTATGCACGATTTGCACATTTGTTCAGTAAGATCGTCGATATACGGAAACCATACTTTTTCTCTCAGTAGTTGTTTTGTCTTTGTGATTCCCTGGTGACCTTCATGAGCTATGCTAATTGCTCGTCGCTGCAATGATTCTGGGATAACAATCCTTGTTCCTCGTAAAAGTATACAATTATCTTTGATACTGACGACTGTTAGTTCATTTCGCATTCTGGAGAAACAATTGAAAGATTTATTATCTTTGCACAATTTGGGGTCCCAGTGATTTAAGTTCACGGCCTCGATAACGAGCGGAATTACGGGATCATGCTGGGATGCTTTGATGATCTCGTCCAGTTGCATAGATCTTGGTACGGCATTTTCGGTAACGTACCTTATGTAATGTTCATCTGGATTACATTCCTTTGACTCGGTCAGCGGGTGTCTAGACAAGTAATCGGCGGCATTAGTAATCCCAGGCATGTACTTGACCTTAAAGTTGTATGTTGTTAACCTTAAACGCCACCTTTCTAGTCTGAGATTTTGTTTTGCTTTCGGCTTCTGAAAAATGTATTCTAAAGGTTTGTGATCCGTGATAAGAGTAAACGGTTTTCCAAATAGATACAGGTGGAAATGTTCGCATCCCCAAACAATTGCAAGTGCTTCGCGTTCAGTTTGGCTATATCTTTGTTCTACTGGGGTTAGCGCACGGCTTGCGTAAGCGACTATTTTATTTTCTTGGCTCATCACTGCGGCTAGACCTACTGGACTTGCATCCACGTGTAATTCTGTCTTTTTTCTAGGATCGAAGAATGTCATTACACGGTCACTTGTGAGGTTACGTTTTACTTCCTCGAATGCGTCATCCTGTTCACTTGTCCATTTCCAAGGAGTTTTGTCCCGTAGTAATTTTCGCAAAGGTTCAGTGATAGTCGAATAGTCCGGAATGAATCTGGACACGTAATTTGTCATTCCAAGAAAACTTTTGATTTCTGATTGATTTGATGGCTTCTTTGCGTCCTTGATTGCCTCTACTTTCTTTGGATCGGCTGATATTCCTTCCGCTGAGAATACATATCCGAAGAAAGATATCTTGTTCTGATTAAACGAACATTTTTCCTTGTTAAGAGTAAGATTCTTTTCTCTTAGCCTCTGAAGAACGGCACGGAGATTTGCATCGTGAGTTTTTTGGTCGGATCCAAACACTATTATGTCATCGCTTAGGTTACGGACTCCTTTAAGGCCTTGTAGCGCTTGACGAATTTCGTTTTGGAATATTTCAGGAGCTGGAGAAATACCAAAATTAAGTCTTTTATAGCGCCATAATCCTACATGTGTAGAGAAGGTAGTTACATACCTTGACTCGGGTTCGAGCTCTAGCTGATGAAATCCATTTCTTAGATCCAATTTGGAGAAAACTTTAGCTCCGTTAAGATCCATTATCAGGTCATCTATAGTCGGTGTAAGATGACGCTCACGTTTAATAGCTTTATTTGCTTTCCTCATATCGACACATATCCTTATTTGATTCGGATTTTTCGCTCGTGGTGCTACAACGATAGGCGATACCCAGGGTGTCGGTCCTACGGCTTTTTCTATGACGTCTTGTTGCTCAAGTCGCTTTAATTCCTCTTCTACTTTGTTTCGCACGTGAAACGGAATTCTCCTGTGAGGCTCTGCTACAGGTGCGACATTTTCATCGATGTGTATTTTGATCCTTTTATCTTTTAATTTTCCGAAGCCTTCGAACACATCGCGGTATTCTTCTGTTAATTCCTTTTCCGGGATTTTCACTTTCTGGATGACCGGTATAATATTAAGATCCACTGCTGTTGCGTAACTTAACAGATTTCCATAATCTCCCGGCACAACGTAGAATGTAGCGGTTACGATCTTATCCTTGGATTCAACGGATGCAGAAAATTTGCCTCTTATACGGAGCTTTTCCTTTTGACCGTAAGCAAACGCACTTATATCCGATTTCTGCAGTTTCGGTTTTTTTCGCATTTTGTTTACCATGGTTTCTTCTACGATGTTGATTGAGCTACCCGTATCGACAATAATTTTCATTTTGTGGTCGTTCAGACGGATTTCTGTTTTAGGTAGTTTACCTATTTGATGGACTTTGGCTTTAACTCCAAATGAGTATGCACCTTTTGTCGTAGTTTCATCGTCGCTTCTTGAAGATGTAGACGAATTTTCACCATCGCTGCTTGATGCGCTGTTTTCGTCGACATTTTGTATTTTTCGTCTTTCTCTAGATTTGCGTTTAAGGCATTGCGAGGCAAAGTGATTCACCTTTTTGCAGTAATTACAGATTTGGCCAAACGCAGGACATGATGAGCGATGTGGATAGCGTCCTCCACAGTTCCTACATTTTTGCTTTTTTCTTTCTTTGCTTTGAGAAGTAGATTGCCTAATGTTAGGCTGAGAAAAAGTTTTTTGTCTTACCGCATTCGTTTCTTCTGATTTCCTCATTTTGTCCGCTTGTTTATTAGCAATTTCCATGGCCCTTGCTGTTGATAATAATTTTGTTAAATCCAAGTTGTCACGAAGAGCTTTGCGTCGCAGATCATTTGAAGTACAGCCTTGAATTATCTGACTCTTGATTTCTCCGTCATTGTCCGCAAAGTCGCAGTGTTTAGATTTTTGTCGAAGTCTGGTCGCAAACTGATCCACGGTTTCCTCTTGGAGTTGTTTCATTTGACGGAATTCAAAAACTTCAAACTCGCGATTTACTTGTGGTTGAAAATAGTTTGTCAGAGCTGTTTTTGACTGATCATATCCGTCTTCTGCACTTGTATCTGGAAGGGTCTGATGGATATCAAAAACATCTTCTCCTGCGTAATGTAAGAGTAGTGCCTTTTTTCTCTTTTTGCTAGAAATGTCCATAGCAACGAATAAATTCTCAAGTTGATTTACGTATTTTGTCCATCTAATTCCCACAGAATTTTCATCGGAATGAATGTCAAATTTTGGAAATGTTGGAAGAGACATTTTCGGCATTTAAACAACAAGTGTCCTACACGGTTGTTAAAACTCGAGTTTCTCTTTTAATCCAGTTTATCCTCGTCGCCAAATGTAATATTGTCAAAGACAATATAAAGTCATGATTTGCTTGAAAAGATCACTAGGCTTAATTCTAAGTTCTATATTTATTTACATATATACATGGTACTATGAGTTGCACAGAGGTACACGCTAGCTGGCAGACTGACCAGCACGTGGGCATGCATACAGATAAGATGCTTCATAATCACGTGACTGGCTATAGCTAAGATATTACAGTGTATGATTTTACACACTCATTTACTACATATTTATCATATTTAACTTACTTAATGCTTTGATATGCATTTTATGCTTAAATTTTATTTTCTTTTTTGACTTTTTATGAATTTTTTTCTTATGTAAAAAGGAAGGGGGGGGGGTGATTTTCATACATTTTCTGCTTCTTTTCTATAACCACTCTTCAGATTGTCATGACAATTTGTAGGTATGAGGTACTAATGCATGGTACCCTACAAGTGAAAGAATTTTGTCAAGATATCCACTTTTGGATTTTTAAGGAATATTTTTTAAGATTGTACATAGGTATAATGTATGTTTTCCATGCCCAATGGACCATGGGGAGTGGCTTCAAACCCCGGCGGGACCCCAACAAATGTTTTTTCCCTTTTTAGCTCACCTGAGCCATAGGCTCAAGTTAGCTATTGTCATAGTGTTGCGTCTGTCGTCCGTCGTTCGTCGTCGTCGTCGTCCGTCGTCGTCCGTCGTCGTCGTAAACTTTTCACATTTTCAACTTCTTCTCCAGAACGGCTGAAGGGATTTTGATGAAACTTGGTAGGTATGAAGTACTCATGGTCCCTACAAGTGTTGTTGTTTTTCGTCCGGATTTGTCAACAGGTGGCGCCACCACAGCCAAAAGTAGGTCACGGGGGGTACCCTCCTTTGACAAACTTCTTCTTCAGAACCGAAGCATGTATCGACAAACCGAAAGCATCAGGATGATCTAGAGAGATGTCTTAAGAAGTGTTGTTATTTTTGGTTCCATTTCGAATCAAATTTTTGACGCGTTTTTGACATCTTTTCGGACTTAGTCAGAAATGCACATTTTTGCACTACTTCTTTAAATAACTCAATAAGTGTATGATTTTACACACTCATTTACTACATATGTATCATATTTAACTTACTTAATGCTTTGATATGCATTTTATGCTTAAATTTTATTTTCTTTTTTGACTTAAAAGGAAGGGGGGGGGGGGTGATTTTCATACATTTTCTGCTTCTTTTCTATAACCACTCTTCAGATTGTCATGACAATTTGTAGGTATGAGGTACTAATGCATGGTACCCTACAAGTGAAAGAATTTTGTCAAGATATCCACTTTTGGATTTTTAAGGAATATTTTTTAAGATTGTACATAGGTATAATGTATGTTTTCCATGCCCAATGGACCATGGGGAGTGGCTTCAAACCCCGGCGGGACCCCAACAAATGTTTTTTCCCTTTTTAGCTCACCTGAGCCATAGGCTCAAGTTAGCTATTGTCATAGTGTTGCGTCTGTCGTCCGTCGTTCGTCGTCGTCGTCGTCCGTCGTCGTCGTCGTAAACTTTTCACATTTTCAACTTTTTCTCCAGAACGGCTGAAGGGATTTTGATGAAACTTGGTAGGTATGAAGTACTCATGGTCCCCTACAAGTGTTGTTGTTTTTCGTCCGGATTTGTCAACAGGTGGCGCCACCACAGCCAAAAGTAAGTCACGGGGGGTACCCTCCTTTGACAAACTTCTTCTTCAGAACCGAAGCATGTATCGACAAACCGAAAGCATCAGGATGATCTAGAGAGATGTCTTAAGAAGTGTTGTTATTTTTGGTTCCACTTCGAAGTCAAATTTTTGACGCGTTTTTGACTTCTTTTCGGACTTAGTCAGAAATGCACATTTTTGCACTATTTCTTTAAATAACTCAATAAGTGTATGATTTTACACACTCATTTACTACATATTTATCATATTTAACTTACTTAATGCTTTGATATGCATTTTATGCTTAAATTTTATTTTCTTTTTTGACTTTTTATGAATTTTTTTCTTATGTAAAAAGGAAGGGGGGGGGGTGATTTTCATACATTTTCTGCTTTTTTTCTATAACCACTCTTCAGATTGTCATGACAATTTGTAGGTATGAGGTACTAATGCATGGTACCCTACAAGTGAAAGAATTTTGTCAAGATATCCACTTTTGGATTTTTAAGGAATATTTTTTAAGATTGTACATAGGTATAATGTATGTTTTCCATGCCCAATGGTTCAGGTGAAACTACAGGAAAAACCTTCTTTGTATGATTAATCATTTTAGATCGAACTTTCATCCATAGTTACAGCTGATAATTCAACAAGTGACACATGCTTCAATGTCTTATTGATTGACCTTTTATGTGATATGATTCAATTATTTAAATTATTTATACTTATTTAGAATTTTATTTTTAAAGTCGGGAACAAGATTTCAAAAGCGGCCATGTTTTGCCGTGTAACCGAAGGGGATTCCCCATGTAGAAATGTGATACCTTTAGTACTGCGATACATTTCAGGAGATACAGTGCAAACGGAATAGATTTTTATTTAATGTGCATTATACTTGGAACACTTTCATAATGGTTATCATTCATGTACTTGGAACACTTGCATATACTTGTTATCATGTATAAAGTTTGCTCGAATTTCTTCTGTCTTAGACTCTCTTAGATAAAGTAATTTACGGACTGATTTCTTGAAGAAATGTCTAATGAGTAATCTCTTCCTCTGGATCTTGAGAATGCATAGGACATTTAATATCTGAGAAAATAAATAATTATTTACAACCATAAGCCACTGTGTTCGACAACTTGTCTGTATAATATTTCTAAGAGGAACACAGAGGCCTGAGGTTGTGAATAATAAACCATTTTCTCTCATAAAATGACAGGTTCCTGTGATAAGAAATTTGGGAATTTTTATCTGTTCAAATAATAGATACATGATGAGTTTTTATCGGACCAAATAACTTTTTGTCGGCAAATCCTATGCAACCGATACATTTCATGAACTCTCTCCGCTAACAACTTTTCCGTGTAACAGACCTTTGATGAGGTAAAACAATTTGTTAACAGTAAATAACGATGTCGTAGGTCTGCTAGTTGGACAAGCTTAACAATTTCATGGGCCTTTTAATTTGTTTCAAACTACGAAACCTAGAGAAACCACTTGAGTTGTTGAACAGCGTATGTTGAAATGCGACGCTCCTTCTCGCCTGTTGAAATATGCATAGGCAAGAAGCGCCGCATTTCAGCATATTCACTGAAAATTATTTGTTCAAGTGGCTTCACTGGGTCATGAGGTTTGATACACCATACACTGCTTTTTGGAAAACAAACTGGCCCAATTTCTGCACAACTCACTTGAACTGATAAATATTGGATTAAAACGATTTTAAGTGTACGTTTCATGTATTTGAGATGAAATCAATACTATTCAAAAGTATTCATAGATTTCAGTATACTTTAATATGAATAAAGGCAAAACTGAAAAATCTTTGTTTTTTATGCCCCTGGAATAAAAGATTCGGGAGCATATAGTTTTTGGCCTGTCCGTCTGTCTGTTTGTCTGTCTATTTTCCGAAAAACTTTAACATTGGGCATAACTTTTAAATGGAAGCTGGTGATAGAAGTTTCATATTTCACATGTGTATTCCTTGTGACAATACCTTTCCATTGATACCAAACTTTTTGACCTCGTGACCATAACCTTGACCTTTGACGTACTTCTCAAAAACTTTAACATTGGGCATAACTTTTGAATGGTTAGTGATAGAGGTTTCAATTTTTACATGTGTATTCCTTGTGACAAGATCTTTCCATTGATACCAATATTACGCTGACCGTGACCTCTCACATACTTAACAGAAAATGGCCTTTATACTAACAAAGATGCCGCCGGGGGCATTCTCGTTTCACAAACACAGGCTTTATAATTTCTGGCATGCTAGCTATCAATAATGAAAGGTTTTGTGTTCAATTTTAAATAAACTTAATTTATGAAATCATTTTATTGTTTTACTTTTTTTCTGCAGCACATTAATGTACAATATGATTTTATTTTTGATGTTGCATAATTGAACTATACTAGGTGGGCAATTATGACGTTGGACCACTTTATCCGTCTTTTGAAATCAGTAAAAAAGTTATCGTTTTGAAATGTGACTATTTTATCTTTTTTGTACTTTTAAATGTTGTCTGAAAAAAAAAACTTCTCTGCATCCGGCAAAAATCTTTTTAGAAAGGTTGTGGGCTAAAATCCTGGTACTGGCACTATCAGTATTCAATGTCAGTATGTCAATTAGAGCGTGCATGGATATCAGCAGTGATTGGGATAAGCATGCGCCCTGCGCCATAGTCACATTCAATATCAAAATGGCACATTTAAATTTCACTGAGTGCGCCAATGTGGCACATTCAATTCTTAAACAAATTGTGGAAATCTTCCGTTTTTTACTCTCAAGGTCATAATAGCATCAAATTGTCTAAAATACATCTACATACCAAGTTTTGTAACAATAGCAGGCATAGATCATTATAAATTACACCTTACACCTTTGTATCAAATGTTGCCATAGTAACCGATTTCAAGGGCATATAAACAGAAAAATCTTATTTCTACATAAAGTCCATGGATTTCAATGAAGTCCAGGGATAAATAGGCAAATGTAATCCAAATCTAGTTCAACTGCATTATCACTCATGTCAAAAGTAAGTGAAATATAGGTAAAATCAGGCCTAAATTGGCCCAAAATGGCAAATTATGAATAATTATTTTTCTTGAAATTGAAGCAAATTTACATGACATACAGTAAGAAGGAGCATTGAATAATCAAATAGTATAAACTTAAGAGAATTTAAATTATCTGTTCAGAATATTTTATAAACATTCAACATTTGTTTCCATGAGAACGAGATGAATAAAAATGTCTTGTTTAGAGGGGTTTTTATACGAAACCTTGGTTACCATGGCAACCGAACGTCAGAGAAAAAATGGAAGGTCATCTCGCTCTGAGGTCATCAAATACACAAAAAAATATCCAAAATCTGATACATGTCGTTGCCAAACATGTCAGTTTTTTTTTTTAGGTTTTTACAGAGAATCCTTATTAAAAAGCATGAATAAGTAGAATCCACTCACAAGACGCCATTTTCGTCGCTTCGTCAGTTAGGTAGGACATAAACTAATACTAAACAACTGAGTATTTCATATTCATTGCTTGCACGGAATCTTAAATATTACATACTATTCCGTCAAGCAAACCTTATTTTCTAATTTTCTTCCATTCTCTCAATCATTCAACATTCATCTCAACCACATGTAAGGGTAACGAACACACTTTTCCACAGTGGACTGGGATTTTGACAAAAATTACAGCAAAATTGGTCAAATGCTGAAAACTGACTACAATATACACTACCTAGTCATTCACCATGTCAATAGATACCAAAGTCGATAGTAAGTTTACCAATCAAACATCTTAACCGTGATAGAATCTCAATTTCTATTTTATGGATAACGAATGCACTTTTATCTTAAGGCTATTGAACACACTCTAGCCGTTTGAACTAGTCAAACTTCTTCGATTTTTTGTCATGTCACCTACCGGTGAGAAGCATTTTTTTTATACAACAATTGTTTGTCTATGGAGACCTCAGTAGGAGGGATATGCACACGTAATTCGGATAATAATAGCATTTGTCATGTAGCAAATAACCGTACAAAGTCGGCGACGGGTGCAAATTGGTCTCCTTCCTCTTATATATTGTCATTAATGTTTGAATTTTCCGTAGTCATGTTTCGACTGTTTTGTATGATGTTCTTGTGCAAACTATTGTCTTTTTACGGTTTCTAGTTTTGTCTTATGTCATTTATGTGTCACTTTCTTGTGGGTTTCTTCCTCTGGGTGCATATAGGGTGCTTAGTCCATTCCCTTTTCTATGTATTTTAACGACATGCTTGATAATGACGAGCTTCTTTATATTTGAGCTTAACTGATAAATGATAGGACTTCTAGCAATAGACAAAATATCGTATCACAACACGTCACAGAATAACATGTTAAAATTAATTATTTTTCGTATTTTTTAATCCCTATCATGAAGCAAAAGTTTCAGGAAAATTACCATTTGCATAAATGAACAATTTTATAAAACATTGTACGATTTAGCATACTTTCAGTCATGTAAGATGCAATTTTTCTTTCAAAAATTATCAGAATGATATACTCACCGTGGGGTATCACGTGATACACAAATGATATGTTCCACTGGAATCCCCTTTGATTGAACTTAGTTAATACTATCTAGATCTACTTTATATGAATTTATTTTAGGCCTATCATATGGTCATTATTATCAATTATATGATGGTAATTAATTCTGGTCAAGAATAGACGTGTATTCGCAGAACACTTAAACAAAAATTTTCAATGCTCGCCACATGTTATGATATCGTGCACGGACAGATGCAAAATTTTCTGTTTAAGTGTTCTCCAAATATACGTCTATTCTTGACCAGAATAAATTACCACCATATAACTTATAATAATGACCATATGATAGGCTTAAAATAAATTCATATAAAGTAGATGTATACAGTATTTACTTGGTTCAATCAAAGGGGATTCCTGTGGAACATATCATTTGTGTATCACGTGATACCCCACGGTGATACTAGTACTCCCACGCCGATCTAAACTCCGTCGTAACTACAGAGGTAAAGAGGAATGCCGTCTGGATTTCCCATTGATATTAAATAATCGATAAATTGTTCAGCATTGTTTCAATTAACGATAAAAATATTTTTTCACAAAATTATTGTCAAACAACAGACGTTGATGGAATCGCATCATCTGTGTTTTTATATCCACGGACGGTAAACGCGCCTGACTTTAAAGGTTTTGAAAACAACGTCTTAAATCATTCCTCCCTGTGTTAAGGGTAGTTTGCTCTTTTTTATAAAACGACAGCTCTTTTAAAACCTATTTATGATAACATACTTTACAAGATGAAACTGTTACTCAAAAGCAAGTTCAAACTACAAAGACATCATTCTGTGTTAGAGGTGTTTTATGCTTACTCTTCCCGGGTACCCGGATAAATCTAAATTTGTGATTCACTTTTGCTTCTTTGCAGAATGTTTACTCAAAACTTTTCATTGTTGTGGACATATTTTCTATGTTCGTTAAGTACTGTTAGTGAGGTAGGCATCCGTTTGAACCTGCCTTCGGTTTATGATTTCCTGAATTATTGATCTTGTACTGTGTATTTGGATATGGTCATATATATGTCATTTCACAGTGTTTATATTTGTAAAAAAGCGAGTTCCGCAAAAAATTAATTATGCTTGGTAGACTTTGAAATCGTCTAAACAGCTTTCTTTAATTATGGCGTACGCCTTTATATCTTTATTTATTTTATGTAAAGTAGTGACAAACTAATTGAATGTAATGTCCTCGTACATTATACATTTTCTTGATTCATTCCATATAGTAGGAATAGATTTTGAGATTTCCGCATCCTATGTTCCGATTCAATGGCCATATTTTTATTTTTCCAAACTTCTTTTCATCTGACATCATTTGTATTTAACAGCGCCATTTACAGTAAATTCCATTCTTAAACTGAACTGTAACGAGTATATTCATAAGATATCGTTGTCCTCCATATCTTATGCTGATCTAAATTGATGACTGTGTTTGTTTGTCTCATTTTTCTATTGTCGTTAGAGAGCTGTTTTCGCTGTTGTGCATTTCCTATTTATTTGGCTTTTGTCTTTCTATTTCATTTTACATTTACATGTATATGCGTATTATTAAAGATCGTGTTGATTTTGGGTGTTGTATTTGACCTTCTATCAATTCTGTTAGCTTAATTACTGAAAAGGAAAAATGTAAAATACTAAAAAAGTTTGTACATGCGCAAGCAGGAGAAACTGACTCTTCCTGGACAACTTGTCTCACTCCCATATTGAGAGTTCGCTTTTTTTCATGTGGTAGATATTTGTCCTCATTTTGTAGGCCTTCGGTTATGATTTTCTGAATTATCGATTTTGTACTATGTTTTGGGATTTGGTCATTGTCAATATTTGTCGCTGAAAAGGACGATTTAAGTTGTATTAGAATAAAAAAAAACTCATATGACTACACCATGTAACATGACGATACTCAAAATACAAGTTCGTCTACGCGGAACCTTGTTTTAGTTCAAAACAGCTTCCAATTTGATTTGACCAATTCCATATGGTCAAATTGCTTTGAGTGTTGTTAACAGCCTTTATCAAAACAAAACTAACAATGATTTAGAATTTTTTAACTTTTATTTCAACACACATGTATTACACTGTGAAAACAAAGAAAAAGGATTCCATACAAAATCAGTTATAAATTTCAGAATCAGAAGTTCCTAACAACTGGTTGTCAAGATAGACTACATTCAGTGCTTCACGATTACATGTACCTAAAAGCTTCATTTTATATACATCACACTGAGATTCAGTTTGATTCACTAACAAGTTGTTGTTAAGATAGCAATGTGTTTCGACTATAGAACTACATGATAGATACATGAGATAAACTTCTTGACACTCTGTTGTTAAAGTTTAGAAGCTAACAAGCGATATTTTCTTAACAACTGGTTGTTAAGAAATCTATCTTATTTCAGACAAGGTGTACTTTCCTAACAACTGATTACTAGCTTGACAACTGTTTGTTAAGACAAACTGTGCAATGACTTCCATTTCATACCTTAAATTTGCATTTTGAGAACTACAGTGAAACCTGTCTAAACCGATATCGACTCGGACCAAGAAAAAATATCGGTATAGACAGGTTATCGGATTACAGAGGTTTCATGGAATCAAGGCATCCTTTAATCTTCAAATTCCTAGGGAAAAATTCATCATAAAACCTGTGAAACTGTAATGCTTTCTTGTTTACCATGAACTGTTTAAACTTTTATTTCTCATAAAAAAAATTATTCTTTCTGTCATAATAAGTTAGATTTAGAATAATATGTTCATGAAAAAGATTTGAAGTCAGATGGAATTGGCTATGAAAATTTCTTATTTGTACTTGGTGATAAGTTTACATACAAATTAAGCTAATAATAATACAAACAATTCAGACATTGACCATGGCTTGGGCAAGTTACCAGTAAGAGTAATGGAGTCCATTCACCTGTAGTTTTAATTGATCAGCTTGGGGTGACAATTAATCAAAACATGGGTTGGTCAGGGTAGGTGTTGTTTTAACATATCGGTTTAGACAGTGTAAAATACATGTATAAATTGTCATTGGGTCCAAAAATGTATATCGGTATTCGGAGTAGGCAGTGTTCGGTTTACACAGGTTATTTTATATAGGAAAAGATAGAAAATTCTTTGGGACCAAAAAATTTTATCGGAATAGACAGGTTATCGGATTAGACAGGTATCGGTTTAGACAGGTTTCACTGTACTTTTAGTAATTTAGCAAATTTGACCAGTAGATAAGTATGTGAGTGTCCTAATGTCACATTTTGAATTGTTTATCTCCTAATAAGGAGATACTATCACCTAATTAGGACTTAGCTATCAGCTAATTAGGACATACTATCACCTAATTAAGACATAATATCACCTAATTAGGAGATACTATCACCTTATAAGAAAATACTATCACCTAATTAGGAGATACTATCACCTAATTAGGAGATACTATCACCTAATTAGGAGACACTATCACCTAATAAGGACTTAGCTATCACCTAATTAGGACTTTCTTACAAGGACTTAGCAATCACCTTATTAGGACTTAGCTATCTCCTAATTAGGTGATAGCTTAGTCCAAATTGGGTGATAGCTTCGTCCAATTTAGGTGATAGCTAAGTCCAAATTAGGTGATATTATCTCCTAATTAGGTGACAGTATGTCCTAATAAGGTGATAGCTAAGTCCTAATTAGATGATAGCTAAGTTTTTATTAGGTGAAAGTATCTCCTAATTACGTGATAGCTTAGTCCTAATTTGGCGATAGCTAAGTCCTAATTAGGTGATATCATCTCCTAATTAGGTGATATTATCTCCTAACAAGGTAATTAATTAACCTAATTAGGAGGTAGATAAGTCCTTATTAGGTGACAGCTAAGTCCTAATTAGGTGATAGCTAAGTCCAAATTAGGTGATTTTATCTCCTAATTAGGTGATAGTATGTCCTAATTGGGTGATATTTAAGTCCTCATAAGGTGAAAGTACCTCCTAATTAGATGATAGCTAAATCCTTATTAGGTGTTTGTATCTCCTAATAAGGTGATAGTAAAGTCCTAATTAGGTGATGGTATCACCTAGTTAGGTGATTAGGTGATATTATCTCCTAATAAGGTGATACTATTTCCTAATAAGGTGATAGTATCTCCTAATTAGGAGATAGCTAAGTTCTTATTAGGTGATAGTATGTCCAAATTAGGTGATAACTAAGTCCTAATTAGGTGATTGTATCTTCTCATTAGGTAATAATATATCCTAATTAGGTGATAGTTTCTCCTAATGAGGTGACAATTTGTCCTAATTAGATGAAAGTTCTGTCCTTATTAGGTGAAAGTATCTCCTTATTAGGAGAAAAAATTTAGAATGTGGCATTAGGACGCTTCCGGAGATAATTAATGACACTTATAAAACAAATACAAAGAATCTCCTACATTGAGTTATGATATGTAACGCTGATCCTGATGTCGAAAATTCCTTCTCCTTACTATATTCTGTCCAAACACAAGCAAGTAATTTTCCTCACACACACGGATTTTTTAATGGTTCTTGGCATCCATTTTATATATATATATATATATATATATATATATATATATATATATATATATATATATATATATATATATATATTATTTTGTGAATTTCAGCTCATCTTATGTCCTATGTGTCTTCACTTTTGGGCCTCTTTCATTACTGCTGAGACACTATTTGTTGAAATGCCTATATAAATCACGAATACTTCATGGACGTATTATTGTTACATTATTCTTTAGAACTACTTGTTTGGTACTCCAGGTGTTTGTACTTTGACTCCTTTCTTTTTGCCTCCAATTATGTTCACACAAGAAAAAATCATCCAGGTAATATTTAAGTTGATAAATCCAGTGCTTACAATGTGTAGATATCATAGCACTCATCAAGGTACTAATCCAATCCATTATTCTGATGACTTTCGCAAAATTAAAACGATCTCCTCAAAGAATTTGAAGTGAACTGTTGTACTCCATAATCGTCTCTCCAGTTGTTGTTCTCCTGAGACATTTAGTTTAATCATAATATAATGAAAATTAAAGCATCTGTTACAAATTGGTTGTCAATAAATATTTACTAAAATCTTCATGTTTTGTTATCGCATACTCATATATTTAACATTATTCTCATAATATAAAGATAATAATAGTATGGAAGCGTATTAGTGCCATTTTGATTCTCTTTTTTAATTTGTTTTTTTTTTTTTACATTTAAAGTGTACATTTTACACTTTTATGTGTAAATCTTACGTTTTTTTCTGTAAATTTTGTATATTCAAGTGTAAATTTGACACTTTATCTGTATATTATACACTTTTGTCTGCAAATTTGACACTTTTTTTCTGTAAATTTTACATATTTAACTGTAAATTTTACACTTTTTTCTGTAAAGTAGGTCAGAGGTCAATGTCAAGGTCATTTATTCAAAAGTCATGATATCAGATGAAAGGTCTAGTCATGAGGTATCTACAACTGAAATATCAAAATTCTACCTCTTATAGTTTCAAAGAAGGTCAAAGGTCAATGTCAAGGTCACTAGGTCAAAAGTCATGATATCAAATTAAAGTTCTGGTCATAAGGACTCTATATGTGAAATATCAAAGCCCTACCTCTTATAATTCAAAAGTAGGTCAAAGTCAAGTTACAATTTGCTCCTCAAAATATTTTTCTCTCAACGGACTTAAACGCAACACTTTAACAAACATGTAGACGCACGGACGGATGGACGGACGGACAGACAGATAGACGGACTTCGCCATTTCATAGACCGGATTTTGCTTCGCAATTCGGCCAAAAATCTAGGCTCTATCCCTTACAGCTCATGAAATACATGTATATCCTAGGTTAATTTCTTAAAGTACATGTAGTTCAAAGGTCAAAAGTCTTGGCATGAAGCTCTGGTCATGAGGAATCAACATGTGAAATCCATCTATAGGCTTTGGTCTTGATTCTAATAAAAATATTTTGAATCCTACATCTTATTACATGCAATTATGACATTATACATTGCCATATATTTTTTTCGCTACTAAACTCAAAATTGTGTCACATGTTTCTTACCTTAAAGTTTGTCGTAATTCATTTATTTTCTCCTGTACATGTACTATTCATCCAGGCAAGGAATATTCTGTTTCAAAAGAAAAAAGATAAGTAAGGAAAACTGTATGACGAGACAAGACAGTAAGACTATGTGCTTCATCATATTATTTTATTTAAGAAATACATGTAAGTGAAAGATATTAATGATAATAATGACCAGGAGTCCCCGAGGGCACATGTAGCCAAGTTCGATCAATTTCGGTTGATCGTTTCTTCAACGCAATCTAAATTTCTGTTATCAAAATTTCTTGAAATTTCTAAAAAGTGGGTCCTGTAGCATCATATCCCACCCATCCTGCTACGTCTTTCGGTACCCTTTTTCGACATAGTAACTTTCAACATAGTTACTTTCATACTTTTTGGCATATTACATTGTTTAGATTTAGGATTAAGGATCACTGATGAGGGTTAAGTACCCGAAACGTGCATGTCTGGTCCACGTTGCCAATTTATTTGTTCTTAAATGATGCTATTCAATTTGAAGACGTTTACATTTATACCACTTGGTGAGTGTCACTGCTGGTGGACCAGGAGTCCCCGAGGGCACATGTAGCCAAGTTCGATCAATTTCGGTTGATCGTTTCTTCAACGCAATCTAAATTTCTGTTATCAAAATTTCTTGAAATTTCTAAAAAGTGGGTCCTGTAGCATCATATCCCACCCATCCTGCTACGTCTTTCGGTACCCTTTTTCGACATAGTAACTTTCAACATAGTTACTTTCATACTTTTTGGCATATTACATTGTTTAGATTTAGGATTAAGGATCACTGATGAGGGTTAAGTACCCGAAACGTGCATGTCTGGTCCACGTTGCCAATTTATTTGTTCTTAAATGATGCTATTCAATTTGAAGACGTTTACATGCTATATGTCTATTAAATACACATGCCATCCAAAGCTTAGCATCCCTTCACAAACTCATGATAATCTGTCAATACAAAAACTGAAAAATATGAAAGATGTAGTTATGAAAAAAGCCGACAAAGCAACACAATAGTAATTCTTGACAAAGAGGAATACAAGAAAAAAGGAGTTGAAATGCTAAATTCACTCCACTACGAAGAAGTCGAACAACCAAACCTCAAAGATATAGAGTATAAAATACAGATACAGTTAAGTGAAATTAAAACAAATGGCACATTCGACACTCACACTGCTAAGTATCTTACAAATGTCGTTTGGGGAGATTATACTTGCTCCCCAAGATACAGACACTTAATGACGATTTGATAAACAGAATCCGGCGAACTTCCAATTATGCCACCTGGTAGGCCAATTATATCACAAATCGGTACAGCAACAGAACGAATTGGTCATTATAAGTCGACACTTTTGTACATGTAATGCAAGTGTATGTTTTTAACTGGGCCCAAATTGGTAATAAAGTATCTTGTATAAGGCTTTTAAACGAGCCTAATGAATGTATCATAGAGATGTATCATAGATAGAGATGACAGTGTGTAGGAATACGGGGCTTTGTCATTCTCCCCTTTCCCACACTGCCCGACCTCTACCTGATGAATAACACATTATTGCAAAGTTTAAATGATACATGTAATATTATGTGGATACTGGAAAAAAAATTAAGATCGTATTATCTTACCGAACTTCGATCAATGTTTTCATAAATATATTTCATTTCGCCCTAGTATCATTGTATAATCGTAATCTATTTTTTAATAAATCTAAAGCACAAAAGAATATTTGATATCCCCTCTCAGGCTATTTTTTTGTTGTTGCTAAAGCCTTCCTAATTCATATGAATCCATTTAATAGCATTCCCCTTCCACATTCGTATTCTATGATTATGCGTAAAATTCATTTCTTTAACAATCTTGCCATGACACATTATCGTGATTACGAGGAAAATCAATCATTGATATATCGAAAATTGTCGATCGTGGTTTCTTCAGATTCCTGCTAAATCACCCTTGTGTTTAAGATTTATAATGCATGTATTCCCTAAGTGGCATATTGAAGCTCCGCTCCGTTATCGTCCCATGGGTGAAGCGGAGATCTATTTCACGTGCTGTTCGTGAAACTATTTTTTCCATCATCGTTATTTGCATTACTAAACTAAAATTTCTGCATATATAAATAAATGAATGAAATTAATAAATGAATATATAAGTCTTAGAATAGAAAAAAAGTATTTTCAATTACATATTACGAAAATGGATTTCTGACTGCAAAAAAAGAAATCCGAAAAAAAGTTTTTAGCAAGCAATAAAGCGGCTGCAGTAACCGTTACGTAAACATATTTAGCAAGCAATAAAGCGGCTGCAGTAACCGTTACGTAAACATATCTAGCAAGTAATAAAGCGGCTGCAGTAACCGTTACGTAAACATATTTAGCAAGCAATAAAGCGGTTGCAGTAACCGTAACGTAAACATATTTAGCAAGCAATAAAGCGGTTACTTTTACCGTTACGTGAACGTATATAGGTACATGTGTTAAACGTCTTTAAATTCACTACATGTATAACTAGGATTCGTTATACGTTTTGTATATCTCCGCCCATAAATAAACGTTCACAGAAGGGCTTCTTAACGTGTATAAAAATACCGATTTCCTGCTGGAAAAGTTTTATTTGACTCGAAACTCCGAAATAGTTAGATGAGAAGTATATGATGATTTTCAAAAAGAAATTAAAGGTAGTAGGAAACACAAAACTCAAAGTATGACACGATGAAACTTTTTTAATTGATATAAAGATTGTAACATTTTGTTAGGATGATTCTAATGTATTAAAAGTAAATACAAGATATACACCGTATGTCTTTCATTATTGGCCAATTGTTATGAATTTTGCACGATAAGAATACACACTCTTGGGAATAAATTGGATTTTAAACAAAATGTCTGACGATAACGATAAAACTCCGTCTAGGAATGTATCGAACAACCTACTTTTATAGATTATAAATATCATTTTCAATGTTAAGGAATATCATCCCGAAAAATGTTTTACTTATCAGAAATCATCACACGTGAAATCTAAAACATTCCCTACACAAGCATCAATTACATTCAATAGTGAAGGATTTAAGCCGGATTCAAAGCGCTATCAATCAAAAAGAAATCACCGCAATACTCTTTTGTCATTATTATTTTAATTCAATCATAAAGATGTAGAATTGTTCTTACCTCCTTACTGCATCGATCCGAGCTGCTTTCCGTTTTAGACATTTTGGTTCAGAAGAAATTGCTTTGAAATGATTGGCTGGAAATGGTAACCGGAAGTCATGGTAAGCTAATGAAATTTCATCTTTGAATTTGAATGAGCAATGGACATGGCACTAATGGAGGATGAGTTGTGATATTCGAAACTTTTTCCTTTCGTCAAAAAGGCAAGCACCAAAACGGGAAAAAAGAGAAAGGAAAAGTATTGTAAATAGCAGAAATTTAAAAAAGGAAACGATGTCTGCAGAGAACTCGGAAAGTCTCCTAATTTGTTGATTATTGTAGCAGATCATTTACAGTATAAAATGTAACATATGTGCAATAAGATGTTACAATTGCCGAACGATGCTTCGTCGGTGACAGTGGAAACGTTGAAAAAAAAATTGGGGGGGAGGGGGGTCACAGCATTAAAAAAATTGCTGCGCAAAATATTTTTAAAAAGTCATCCCGTATAGAAGAAGGCGTAGGGCAAGTCATTTTTTTAAGTATCTAAGGCATCTCTAGGACGGGGACATTTCTTTTTTTCAACGGGTTGGGGTGGGGTCGGTCAAAGCTGTCGTGGGTGGGGGTTCCAACCGATTACTTTGATAAAAGTTAATATACATATACTAAGAAAGAATCGGCATTTTTGCTTAGAAAGGGAGGGAGTTCCCGACTCTCTCTGCTGGACCTGGCGCTTGCATCGATTATGACCGTATGTTCAAAGACGCCACAATAGGTCGCTGCATAATTTATGTGCAATTACGTGTTGATTGATGGGAACCGCACGATGATCTTCTCTTTACAAACTAAGCACTTCCGAAAGTACCCTGATTAGACCGTTCTGAGTTTGCGCAAAGTCCAAAACATAAACACTGAATGAAAACATAAACATGTATCACGTGGTTTATGAAAACATTAATTTCAAATCTGTTTTTTCCCAGAAGAGTTGAAATCGACATTTATGACTACGAATTTGTAAAACATAATCAAATACATGATGTATGGGGATATTATGTTCCTGCATTTTATGAAGGATTAAAGCCTTTATAAATGAAAATTACAGCTGGCCGTGGCTATGCTGTATGCTGTGTCCATGCCATTATATAGTAATAAAAAAGCAATAAAACCGTCAGACCATCGACAAGTGTATATCAAGAGTGAATATTGAAAGTAAGCTACGTGTAACTGTCTCATCAAGTGTACATTACAATTTAGTATTTGCTCATATACCCCATGTCGAAGTAATGATTTAAGAATCTGGTGTGAAAAAGGGGGGGGGGGGGGGTTGTTGTTGTTGAAATACAATACATGCATGTATTTAAGAAACTACGTAAGAATTCTATTTATCTTCTAAAATTGTGATCAAAATCATAAACAAATATTTGCTTGCTGGTAAAATAGTGCGAGATAAAATTAAGATTTGATTCTTTTATTTTTCATCTAGCCGTATATAGTGCAATACTGTAATTGATCCCCCCCCCCTTTTTTTTGCGCTGCGCTGTAGTTGAAACGGTTGATCGCTGATGAAGCATTTAGATAAACTGGAAGTCCATTATTTGGACAAAACAGTTTATTCTAATAATTTGGTGTGCAGAAAATCGAAATATTCAAAAGATAAAACAAAAGCACGTACCGTTTGAGAGGCCGGATGTTCCTTTTAACGTTTGAACTTAAATTCCATGGATTAGACTCCGAGTTGGACTCTACAAGACACCGGTGCCATTCGACAGGGCAGAGTTCACTCGATAAATAAAAATTCACAACATGCCCATAAAAATTCATATCTCCTCACTACCCCCCTTTTCCGCCCTTCTAAGTTTTCCGCGACTTCAAATTTTCAAAAAATCATTATAAATCAAAACATTAGTTCAAGGTACACGTGTTTGGTATCGATCGATTCTAAATTTAGAGCTTACGTGAGATATCTGGGTAGCGCAGGTATAGCTCGAAGTTTTTCCCTCGCATTCTCAGTACATGACCGCTTCGACACCGTGACGTAGACATTGTTTAGGTTTTAGCTCATTTGCATAATTCATGCACAGTTAGAAGGAGCATAGAAATATCTACGTGAACCGACTGTCTGGATAGGAAACGAGAAATTATCACAGGAGGAATACCGAGGAGGGGTTGCTGATGGGGTCCTAACCTCACCCTCTTTCTCTCGAAACGTGGTGAGAGAGAGAGAGAGAGAGAGAGAGAGAGAGAGAGAGAGAGCAATATATTAAAACTAATATTTTGATAAACGTTACACATATACTCGGGAAAAGTATGCAGTTTTGCTACAGTGTCCCTGAAAATAGATTTTATTGAAAACGTAAAATTTATTCCGTCTTGATTGAGGAAAAAAAGTAGCCATAAAAAAGTTTTATTTGAAAATATGCAGTAACGACCATAGTATTGTCCAATTTGTTTAATAAAATCTTCATAAATCTCTAATGTAAAAACGCAATACATTGTAGGTGGCGCCAGTGAAATGAATTACAGCTGCGCACCCCAAATTCAAAACGACGTAACTGCGAATGTATGCGTTAGTTTGAATTTATAATGAGATTGTAAACATTCACATGAAAAGAAAGATTTTGCATTATAAAATTTTATAAAATTAATAAATTTTCACCGTACCTTTAAAAAAAAAGGGGGGGGGTGGTGGTGGCTGAGTCCCTAAGTTTTAGATTGTATTTGAAAGAAATTAGCTTTTATTGATTTGATTAAAGCCAAGAAAAATAAAAAAAAAGATGAGTGTTAGATATAACAAGTTGATACGGGGTCATCCTCCTCCTTCCCCCCTTTTTTCCGGGGAGGGGGGAGCAGCCGGTTATCTCCAAGAATAACACTTAATAAAAAGTTTCGCCATCAAATAAATGTATGGGTAAAAGTAGCTACGTCAACGTCAGTTATAGCCCCCCCCCTCCCCCCCCCCCCCCAAAAAAATAAAAAAAAACCCACTTAAATTAGAATAAAAATCAAAATGTTTGATAAATAGACTTACTTATTCGGGCATGTTTTATTCAAAATGGCGTCACTTATTACTGACCATCCATAGATGGATATAAACGGAGAAGAAAGTGCTAGGTCATTGTCCTGTCAAAGAGTTCCTATTATTTTCAACAATTATTGGAAAATACACATAATGCTTATCTTGAATTGTCTTCCCGTCATTGTTTACTAGATAGACGAAATAAAATTTTGAATATAGTTTAAAGTGTGTGAGACATCTACATGTGTGGAAGAATACGTGTGAAAATGGGTCCTCAGATCATAAAATTCGAATAATTCCGGTACGGAACCAGGTGCATGACTTTGAAAAAAATATTTAAAAAGTTGTGTACTTTTAATCTTTACGGCATTTTTTCTATGTGATTCAAATAAAATTTCTAATCATTTAAAAGTAGTGTCAATGTGTTTAAGCCGGTGCGATTTGAGAATTTTTCTCCTATTTTTGGTAAGAAAGTACTTGAAAAATAACTGGGATCTGGATCCTAGAAGCTCGGTTTGATATGCAAGTCAAACGGTTCTAAGGATGACAGATTTCATCTATATATCATAAGGAACCGTAGATATTATGGAAATTCTTGCATTTTAGTGTACATTCTGAGACATGTACTTGAAATAAAACGTATCACAGACGCTATACATGTACATTTCATCCTGACGTCGAATTTAACGTTCAAGAGTTAGTGCTCACAAATAAACCTACCTTGTATCATAAAATTATATACAAAAACGATTTAATGTTATTTTTATTTCATGAAAGAAGGCTTATACTGGTACAGAATGTGATTTTGATGAGTATGACATCTATTTAACATGTACATATTACACTCTCATTCATAATAAGGCGCCGAGGCCCCCCCCCCCCCCCCCCCCCTTCCTCCTCAAAGATGCCGAGTGCCCCCCCCCCCCCCCCCCCCCCCCCCGATGATAGGAAGTTTTGTTTTTTTAACCAGATGTGATAAGAAAAGTATAAATTGATGATGAAGTTTAGCATATATATCGGTATGCTGAAATTTTCGCAACCCCCCCCCCCCCCCCCCCTTCCGCATTTTTTTTTTTTTTTTTTTGTATCCATCGTTATGAACTGCTATCAAAACGAATCATTTATTTAGAAAATAATTTTCATTTGATGTATAACTTATTTACAAGTGGAAAACTAGCAAATTTGGAGTATAATGTACAGTTTTAAGCTTCATTCTGAGCCTTTACCGAGCATAAAAGGAAAAACGCGGAATTGTAAAATTAGGGGGGTGGGGTGCGTTTTTTCCTTACTATGAGTCGTTATATCAATATATGCATACTTTTTTCACCTTATAGAGTTGTTGTATGGTCACTGACATAGAAAAAACAAAATAAATTTCAACACTAGCCTAGAATTTTCTTTTTCTGGTTGATTTTACGCAATTTTTACAGTAAGAATTACGCCTCTCGGGCCTCCTGGAAAAAAATCGTATAAATTCTAAAAATACCGTGTGAAGTTTTTACACTTAAAATATCATTATATCAAAGTTGAAAGAAGACAACACAGTTTATTTTGTTTAAATATCCTTATTTGGAAGAGTACAGGACATTTTTGAAAATAGCGGACTTGAAAATGTCATGAATTTTACCAAATATTGCGTGCTTAGAAATAGCGTCAACCGCGCTCCATTTTGGCTGAATTATTTCAAAACGAATGAAGATATTTTAATGAAACTTTGTACATAGCATACAAACATATTGATGTAAATGACAGTGCCATGATTTTGTTGAAGGTAAAAGAGAGGGAGAGTTATATTGTAATCAGAAACAGAAATATAAAAAAATAAATATGGATGTATGTAAAGAATTTTATAAATAAACAAACAAAAATAAATAAAGAGGGTCCCATCATGGAAAAAGCCAGTCTTAGGCCCGCAGTTCAAGTGTACCCCCCCCCCCCCCGGCCTCTTATATTAATTTGATTGGACCAAAAAATAATATGGCAAATAAGAGATATCTGAAGACGTCAGCTACAGAAACACCTCTGTCCGTCACCATTGGACCCTCTTTTAAGATTAGGTAAGGAGGGGGGGAGAGATTTTATACATCGGTAACCCATGCGCGCTCTGTCGCACTTCGTTTTGCGCAATCGATCAAGGGTTTTATACAGAAATCATCCTCCTAGGAATTAGAAATTAAAATAATATTACAAACATGTAAATATTTAATGCATAATTGACGATGTTGCAACTAAATATTGGCAAATCAAAGGTGCATGAAGAATGTTCAATTTCCCGTCTTTATTTGTATAGCAATACAAACCACATATTTTTATCTATTAATTTTGCATATTTCATATCAATTCAAAGCTACATGTACATACATTATTCTACTGAGACATTGTTATTAAAATGGAACTACACATGATTTTTCCTTGTAGAAATATTATCGTATACACATTAAACAAACGAAAAAAAAAAGAAAGAAAACAGATATTTATTTTCGGATATCTATCATTCATTCAATAAAAAAAAGAAATATATTTTGCCCACTTGACCCAGATTTGATCTTTAACTGAAAGATCCTGGAAACTTGGGGGGGGGGATGGGAAGTTTGGGGATATCTGAAGTATAGATATCCGCGGCAAATGGCCGATTTTCTACGCCGTTTTAAAAATATTGTTAGAATCATTGTTGATTGTTGCAACTATTGAAGAGATAAAAATATTTATATCGCCGAAAGCATGACTGAGCCCTTTAGATGTTGATCTCTGATCTCTGATCTCTGTGTCCACGGTGATATTTTTTTATCCGTTTATCACTATTAGATTATTTTAAATATTAATTCAAAACTCAGTACATTGAACATTAGTAAGAGTTTTCTTTTTATAAGTTTGATAAGAGATTTTACTTTTTTGTGAAACTACAAATCGAGCATAGCCCGGGGGAAGGGCTGATGGCCGCAGCACCCGGGCGCGATGAACTTTCTACTAAGCTGGCCGGGATTATCTTATTCATATTGGTCATATTCTTTGTTCAATATATCAGAGTAAGGCGAAAATGAACTTAAAGCATAATACTAAATGTATATCAATAATAGAGCGACTCCTCCAGAATATCTCCCGGGATACCCCCGGCCCCTTTCTTCCCTCCGTATCATCCGTGTGGGATATAGGATTTTTAAATACTAGAATTTTATCGACATTTAACAATCCTATGAACATCACCACATCGTATACATTTTAATTTCTCCGATTTAGGATTGCATTTATATAGATTAATGTAATCAAAATATGCCCTAAATTTAGTCGCGGTAACCTTTTTGCGCCTTCTTTCGTGAGAGTTTCGACATCTAGAAAACGACGTATTGATAACAATGAAATTAATGAAATTCTTGTAAATAACGTAATTACAAGTATTATACCGATGACATAATCATTTTTGCAATCCATACGTAATCTTCCGAATTCTAAACCTCTGAATTACAATTATATATACCTAGTCATGTTTTATTCTGAAACAATCACCGATAAATATTTCATAAATTGTATGTTATCATATGAAAATATTTCAATCATTCATTTTCTCTTAAGGCCATAATTAAATTATTGGTTGTTTCCCCTCTCCCCAACCGGGTCAAGAAAAACGTCGCCGAGTCGGGTTTTTTAAGCCAAAAAATCCCTTTTTTTACAGAATCGAATAACGACCATGTCCGTTTCGTTTTCGAACATTCAATCCAAATAGATTGTGAATAAACTCAACATATTTCGATTACAAGTTTCGCGTTGTCTGAAGAAGTGGAACTTACTTGACCTCTTGGGTTTGCAGAAAGATACGCATGATAAGGATTACATCCCATTAATCAAAGGCTCATTCTCACACGGTGAACGCTGGGCAGCTGAATAATTTAATTTACCCACTGCAGATATAAATTACATGTAATAGGGCTCACTGATGAGGCCGCTTACAAAGTTGACAGAGGGGGGAAACGTCCACTGGCAGATCAAGAGGAAGCGGGGGAGGTCATGAGGATCCCTCCTTATTGGTCTCTCTTGTGTATTTTTTGCAAGAATTAAAAAAATCTAATTCTAGCTGGTCGCTACCGCTTGCCAGCATTTAATGAACTCTTATATTATATGACTGTATGAATTTCATATTATACAACAATTTTATATACATGTACTCGAATGAATTCAGGAGACTCAAAATGAATTCATACATGTATGTTTGTCTGATAAATATATTCCAACTCTTTAACTTCATGTCATGATTAATCAAGGACTCTTGCATTGGTGTGAGAAATAAGAATAATTTCCATGTAAATTGTATGTCTCTTTTTTTTTGTCCGTCATAATTCTGAACGAATACGTCTGCTTGTCTGCCTGATAGTCATGATACACGCACATCTATCAAACATGCATCAAGACATGACATAAGTTGCAACACTTACATAAATTTTATTTTTACACATCAGATGATATTAAAATATGTGGATATTATCGTTACCCAATGTTTCTACTAGGGGTACATTTACATTCCATCCGAAGAGGGGGGGGGGGAGGTTGCATGTATTACGTTCATATTTAATGAGAGAAAAAAATCTTATTTGTCAGACTTAAGCAAAGTTTGCATAATGCATCAATCTGATTAAAACCAGATTGATTAAAACCAGATCTTTACATGCTCCCGATTTTGCTATGTCGCGTACGCGTACGCGACATAACAAAATCGGGAGCATGTAGAGATCTGGTTTTAATCAGATTGCATATGCATCCACAAGAAGCCGTAATTGGATATAAGATCCCGGGTAAAAACTAAAATTTTTTTTATACGTATATAAACAATTCAAACAAAAATTGGTGAAATGAAAATGAATACTATACTTGACAAAGACAAGTACCTGACAGATGGCCAGATATATCCTGTAAGGAGGTAATAAATGTATCTGCTGCAGAAGATGCATGTACATAAATCAAATGAGTAATTGATAACAAATGTCCGACAATGCGCATGTTATGAACTTTTAATTATACCACCTGTAAGACCTATAATCTCTCAAATCGGAACACTAGCGGAAAGAATCGATCATTATTGTTTCCTAATGAAAGATACGTACATAAAAGACAAATCAGACTTCATACATAAAATTAAAGTTTCAATCAGAACCGATGATAGCTTACAAAAAGCAAAACAAAAATCATCAATTGCCAAGTAATGATTAATCAGTGAATTATTAGGTCTGAACACTGATGCATGGGATAGGATCTTGTTGATAATTAAAAAAAGTAATTCAGAAGTTGAAAATCTAATTTTTTTTCCAAATTAAAGTAGCATTTTTCAAAATTTCAATTAAGATGAAATAATATCGATATTGTCTCGACATTGATTAATTCCATACTATCTTTAATTCTTTTGGTTTCTTTATGTAAATTAAAAAAGTATTCATTTGGAAAGTGTGGTCCATATAGGCAGATAGAACCAGATGGATTGCTACCCCCAACATTACGTGACAGCTGTATTTTAACAGATTAATGAAAAAAGATGTTCAACAGTATACTAAGAGACGTAATCAGGATCTAGGCAAATGGAGATACACCCCTTTTGTTTTTAAGGGGGGGGGTGACAAAATTGAAGATATGAAAGGGAAATAACTAACGACCCCCTCCCCTCCTCTACAAAAAGAAAAAAAAATAAGCTAGAAAAAAAATCTAAATTTCAAACATCAAATAATAAATTTGAATATCTTTGATAGCGAGTATGGCATAAACGTTTAACGCGTAGACAATGAAAACTGACAGAGTGACTCTCGACTTTCATTTTCTTTACATTTCTCAATTACCTGTTATCTAATACAGATTGCTTGAACCGCCACTTAGAGCATCCCTTGGTCAATAGCATGCGTTTGCAGATGGAAAATTGACATTCCCATAAATTAAAGATGGATACTGGTCATTACTTGAATTAACTAAATCAAAAGCCGCTAAATTGTTTACCCATTGGGGATATAAAGTGATGGGGCACACTGGCCAGGTCCCCCATAGAAATTTAGGTGGTACGGAGTTCCTAGGCCTTCTTGTAATTTGTTCTGTTATCTTTTTCTATTTTATTATAATATTCTGGCTCATGCCGGATCTAGAATGTTTTTTTCATGGGGGGGGGGGGCAAGCCATCTTTGAGGGGATTCTATCCTATGGTTTTGAAAACATAAGTACTGTGACATGCTTGAATCAGGCCGTGTTCACGCTGTTATTTTCATTACAAGTAAACTCAATCTGATTAAAACAAGATCACTACATGCTCCCGATTTTGTTATGTCAAGTATTCTAAGCGACATAACAAAATCGGGAGCATTTAGAGATCTGGTTTTGATCAGATTGATGTATACTTGATGTTACCAAAAAGCAACGCAATGCCTTAAAAATTCGTGGGGGGGGGGGGGGGCGTTTTCCGATTTTTTACTACATAAATTGATCAAAATTTATTAACTTGAAGTTTATAAGGAGAAATTTTATTCCTCTTCGATGTTCAAAGTTCAAGGTCACTGACAAGATTTAGCAAAATTCATTAGGTAGACTTTTAGATCGCATTTTCAACAGAAAATATACCAAGTCTCGATGTTTATTGTATTATAAGAAATCGTAAGAATTCTCTAACTTAAAGGTCAAAGTGAAATATGGGTGTATTTTTGTGACTTCAAGCCAACAAGCCAAGAGTATTAATAGTCAAATATTTGAATTTAACCGAATCCTTTTCAAATTAATTTTGTTCACTCTGTATGGTACAATTTTAGCGAGATCTTCATCAATTTGACCTAATATTTTGAATGTTAATAAACAGTTGGACATTTACTTTTTAGCTCACCTCACGAAGTGAGAGGGAGCTTATGCTATAACCCTGTCGTCAGCGTCCGCACTAGTATGTTAGGAAATTTTATTCTCTATTATAAGTTATAAGAAGTTCAAACTTGCACAGATGATGCGTCTTTATGATTAGAACACAAATCTATGTTCAAATGAAGGTCATGACCTGTATTTTCCGCTTGAGTGCACATGTTTGGAAGATTTAGGTATTAATGTTAAGAAGTTTTATGTCTTTATTATAAGTGCTAGGAAGTCCATACTTGCACATAAGGTGCGTCTTTAAGAGTAGAACACAAATCTACGTTCAAATGTTGGTCATGACCTACATTTTCCGCTTGAGTGCACATGTTAGGAAGATTTGAGTATCAATGTTAAGAAGTGTTTTAGAAGTCCTAGGAAGGCCAAAGTTGCACAGTTTATGCGTCGTTATGAGTACATTACAAATCTACGTTCAAATGTAGTTCATACTCTTTATTTTCATCTTGAGTGCATATGTTAGGGAGATTTGGGTATCAATAGAGTACACGAATTCATGCAAAATTTGGGTCAATAAATGAAATGCTCTACTTTCCTTTTCTATTTTGTGTGGTATCATTTTTGTTGCTTCTCAGTAGGACATGTTTTCAAATTCAAAACTGTAATCTTTGGCTCTTTTCTGTTTGCTGCCATGATAGAATGCTGCCATGAGATGAGCTTTGTAATCTTTGATAATACTATGTTTGCTAATTGGTGTAGGATGCTTCAAATACTTATCATCTACTTCTTTACACTATATTAGCATATTAGTGCCAGATTGATACTCTTTTTGTATTTATTTTCTACACATGAACATGATGAAAGTGTAAAATTTACACTTTTTCTGTAAAATTTACAGAAAAAAGTGTAACATTTACAATTAGATATGTACAGAAAAAAAGTGTAGAATTTACAGACAAAAGTGTGTAATCTACAGGAAAGGTGTAAAATTTACACTTAAATATGAAAAATTTACAGAAAAAAGTGTAAGATTTACACATAAAAGTGTAAAATTTACACTTTTATGTGTAAAAAACATATTAAAAAAGAGTATCAAAATGACACTAATACGCTTCCGTAGTATTAGTATATTTATATAATGAGAATAATGTTAAATATAAGAGTACGCGATAACAAAACATGAAGATTAGGAAAAATAACAGGAAAAATAACAGTTGTGAAGACTATGTTATTGCCAATCATTACTCACCTGTTTTATACTCTCCCGTCACCGAGTCAAGAAACTCTCAATGAAATTAATAGTTCATTTTTCAAGTACATTTGGGGAAATAAAAAAGACCGAATTAAAAGGAAACTTATGGTGCAAGATTACAAAGATGGTGGGTGTCGAATGGTCGATGTACATTCGTTTATGAAATCTATCAAACTCACTATTTTAAGACGACTATTTCAGGACAATTGTGATTGGTCTGTTCTTTTTTGCATAATCTGTAATTGTAATCTTGATAAGTTATCAAAATGTGGAGACTGGTATCCATACCTTTGCTCTGTGAATACATCAAATAAATTTTGGAAAGAGATTCTGTTGATATTGCACGAGTTTATAAAAATCACGGGAAAAGAATCACCAAATCTTTGGAATCAACCACTTCTCTATAATTCCTTACTCAAAATAAATAATACTCCTTTGGGCCTAGATAATTTTCTGGAGAATAATATAATTTTTCTTTATGATTTACTAGATACATCAGGACTAATTTTATCGCTGGACCAACTCAACGAAAAATTTGAAGTTGACATATGTTTTCTGACATATCTAGGCATAAAAAACGCAATATTCAAAACCTGGCCATCGGTAAAACATGGAATAAGTATTAATCCTTTACCTATGAGACCAACATTCATAGAACTTTTATTTCATGATAAAAAGGGATGTAGAAAAATTTACGAAGTTTTTATTCATGAGTCTGATTTGAAAGTTTCCTATAAAGAAAAATGGGAGAGGGATTTAAACATAACAAATCTGAACTGGAAAATCTGTAACGAAAATGTGTTCACTGGCACACAAGATAAAAGTCTTCAATGGCTACAATATAGAATAATACACAGAATAATAGGTACTAACAAGCTACTATTTGATATGAAAATACGAAACAATCCACTATGTGCTTTCTGTAAGCAATCTGAAGAAACCATCAAACATATATTTTATGATTGTCATATCATTCATGAGCTTCTTAAAGCATTAGAAAATTGGATAAGTCAACAAATGCAGGAAAATTTAACGATCGAAAAAACAAAATTCTTACTTGGAAACTTTGACGTTAAGGATCAACCACTCTATGAAATATTTATGATCACAAAAAAATTCATTTACGCATGCAAAATGAAGGAAAATATTCCGATTTTTAATCAACTTCAAAAGCAAATTTTGCATCACATGAAAATTGAAAAATATATTCATACAAAGAACGACACACAGCAAATCTATCTAAAGAAATGGGGAAAATTTATCACTCATATATAACAAAATAAACTGTAATGACCTCAATGAAAACCGGAAGAACGTAAGGCAGCGTGAGAGGAGTATGCAAGATGAATCTACTGGATGTTAATTTCAATAAATTAATTCTTTCTACTCTCTATTTTTTCCTTTTTCTTTATCTCATCTCTTTAGAATGAAAGTGGAAATGGACGTATGAGGGAGCGTAAGTTGTGTGTGCGAGGTATGAGAGGGTATGACACTAAAAATGTGCTCTGATGTCTGTCTTTGCTCTATTTAGGAAGTACACATACTAACAGCACACTGGCACCAATAACAATATCTAATCCTCATAATATGCATATTAATAGTTTACAATTTAATGAAATCCGTAAAAAGTACATATGGTTAAATGGCATATATGTATAATCTGTAATGAACGTAGTCCAATAAGCCCGTTCCTAGCTTCAATGTTTTTGTGTCTGTAGCTAGGTGAGGAACTCTCATCAGCTCTGTATCTAATACTCCTCAAAGCTAGGTGAGGAATTCTCATCAGCTATATATTTCTCTTTTTCTATCCTTTTTCTAAACGGGCAAAAGTATACAAATATTTATGTGTATTATGTATGTTTATTATCATAATCGTTTCTTTCAAGAAAGGTGTTTAATATTTCGACTGTAATAATTATGAATTAATATCCAATAAAGAATGGTGCTATGATGATGACAAATGGCCGTGATGAATTGTCCATATCTTCCACATACTGCACAATTTTTTCACAGCTGATCACTTACTAATCACTATGAGCCTTCTTAAGAAATAAATTGAATACATAAACAGATTAAAACACCATTTGTATTTAAAAACATATTGCTTAATTATTGAACCTCTATACATATTAATACCTAATATTCTAACTGGAAGTGGACATATGAGTAAGAGCCAAACGTCTGAGCACTAAAAAAAAAAAAAAAAAAAAAGATTTGGTAAAATATTTATTGACAACCAATTTGTAACAGATGCTTTAATTTTCAATATATTATGATTAAACTAAATGTTTCAGGAGAACAACAACTGGAGAGACGATTATGGAACACGTCTGCAGTTCACTTCAAATTCTTTGAGGAGACCGTTTTAATTTTGCGAAAGTCTTAAGAATAATGGATTGGATTAGTACCTTTATGAGTACTTTAATATCTACACATTGTAAGCACTGGATTTATCAACTTTAATATTGCCTGGATGATTTGATCTTGTGTGAGCATAATTGGAGGCAAAAAGAAAGGAGTCAAAGTACAAACACCTGGAGTGCCAAACAAGTAGTTCTAAAGAATAATGTAATAATAATACCTCAATGATGTATTCGTGATTTATATAGGCATTTCAACAGATAGTGTCTCAGCAGTAATGAAAGATGCCCAAAAATAAAGATACATAGGACATCAGATGAACTGAAATTCACGAAATAATATATATATATACATGTATATATATAAAGGATGTCAATGATCATTAACAAAATCCGTGTGTGAGAGGGAAATTACGATGGCAAGACATCATAATGAGGAATTGGAAACATTTCTTTAACATATTGTACAAGACACTAGCTTTGGACAGAATAGAGTAAGGAGAAGGGATTTCCAAATGTTTCAATTATCATATAGAAAAATAAAGAAGATGGCATCCATGCAGCATATGTAACTGTACAGTTAAAAGACAACTGTGAACGATGGCCGTAAATGCATAACTTTTTTGTGCCTAACTTGATTTAAACTGTAAGTAATTGTCTAGTAATTATTATACTTCGATGTTCCACCATAATTACATTTACATGTAGTGCTCACCGGGACATTAAAAAAGTATGCAAAGGTACATGACATGTATTCTAGAGTTCCGAAAGAACACTGATTCAAATATCAAGATTACTTACACTGCGGAAGTTCTATAGTCTATATAGGGAAATGGAAGCAAACTATTACGTCCCCTTGTCCAGAGTCATATATGATATTGATATTCTGACGTCGACCTTTTGTGCCATGACTTACCAATTTATACGTTTGTCTTCCTTTGTGGGAGTTACCGATTGTCACCTCTCTACCGAATTGAGGTGGCGGGTGTTTCAGTCCTCTGCAAGGAGTTCACTTCTCTTCATATGGTAGATTTCATTTTTTTTAACTTCTGTTCCTTTTATTCAATTATATCAATATATCTTGTATCATAACTCAATGTAGGAAATTTTTTCTATTTGTTTTATATATGTCAATAATTACATGTATCTACGGAAGCATCATAATAAAACATTTGATTTTTTATCTCCTAATTAGGAGATGCTTTCTCCTAATTAGGAGATACAATCACCTAATAAGGAGATAATATCTCCTTATTAGGACTTACCTTTCATCTATCACATAATTAGGATATAATGTCACCTAATTAGGACTGATCTATCACCGATTAGGAGATACTAACACCTAATCAGGACTGAACTTTAATCTAATTAGGACATACTATCACCTAATTAGGACATACTATCACCTAATTAGGACTTAGCTATCACCTTATTTGGAGATACTAACACCTAATTATGACTTAGCTTCCACATAATGAGGCGATTCTATCACCTTATTAGGATTAAGCTAACATAACCTTTTTAGGAGATAATATCACCTAATTAGGAGATGACATCACCTAATTGGGACTAAGCTATCACCTTATTAGGAGATACTTGCAACTAATTAGGACTTAGGTATCACCTTATAAAGACTTAGGTATCACCTAATTAGAACTAAGCTAATACCTAATAAGAACATACTATCACCTAATTAGGACATACTTTCACCTAATTTGGACTTATTTGTTACCTAATTAGGAATAAATTTCAACTAATTAGGACCCACTATCACCTAATTAGGTGATAACTAAGTCCTTATTCGGTGATAACTAAGTCCATGTTAGGTATTAGATAATTAGGTGATAGCTAAGTCCTATTTAGGTGATAGTATGTCCTCATTAGGTGATAGTATCTCCTAATTAGGTGTTAGTATCTCCTAAATAGGTGATAGTATTTCCTAATTAGGTGATAGTATGTCCTAATTAGGTAATAGTATGTCCTGATTAGGTGATAGCTTAATCCTAATTAGGTGATAGTATCTCCTAATTAGGAGATAAAAAATTCAGAATACGGCATTCGGACGTTTCCGTACTTATCTACTTGTCAAATATGCTAAATTACTAAAATGCATACTGTAAACGCAAATTTAAAGTATGAAATGAAAGAGTCATTGCACAATTTGTCTTAACAAACAGTTGTCAAGTAAGCAACCAGTTGTTAAGAAAGATTTCTTAACAACCAGTTGTTAAGAAAATATCGCTTGTTAGCTTCTAAACTTTAACAACTGGTTGTCAAGAAGTTTACCTATCATGTAGTTCTATAGTCGAAACACATTGCTATCTTAACAACAAGTTGTTAGTGATGCAAACTGAATCTCATTGTGATGCATTTAAAATGAAGCATGGAGGTACATGTACTTGTGAAGCACTGAATGTAGTCTATCTTAACAACCAGTTGTTAGGAACTTTGATTCTGAAATTTATTACTAATTATGTATGGAAACCTTTTACTTTGTTTTTGCAGTGTAATACATGTACTGAAATAAAGAATAAGAAATCTAAATTATTGATCATTTTGTTTAGATAAAGGCTGTTAACAACACACAAAGCAATTTGACCATATGGAATCGGTCAAATCAAAGTGGAAGCTGTTTCAAACGAATTTATTCAATTACAATTAGATATTTATAGTCACAATAATCGTTTTATATTTGTCTCCAATTTCGATTTGATCATGACCTCTACTTTTATATCCATTTAAAAAAAATCAAAATGTGTGTTGCTCGGGCCACTGCGTTATACCGTCTTGTTTGTATGGGCATCTTACAGTTTAGGAGAGAAGTAGGGGGTCTCCATCATTACTCAGTTGCAGCCCCACAGGAAAACCCAAATATGTGCAATGCAAAACACAGAGCAGACACGCACAGAAAGAGACACAAAAGAGACAAGAAACAGGAGGTTATTTTAGACCATTACTGTATGTTGTTCATTCGAGATCTCTGGAAAACAAAATACGGATAACCACATCATTTACTACATTTTGTACTTTAGTAGCAGATGGCCGTTCTAGGTCGGCACCGGTCGCCAATTGGTCTCGTTGGCTTATTTGTCGTCTTTTGTATTGATGTCCCTGGTTTTGTTCTTTGTCCTTGTCCCTTTTGCGTATCTTGCCAACTCTGTGCTTTTGCATGGGTTGTTTAGGTGTTTTGCTGAGGTACTGTACCCATGAATTGTTGGCGATCCCCTCTGACTGTTAGCGAAAAGCCTGAATCTTATAAAAAAGATAAAGGATGACATTCTATTAAGATACAAAACGATAGGTTTTTACAATATATATATATATTTTTTTTTTAGGTGAGTCACTAGTACACAAATTCGCATACATCACAAATGAAATCTCATAATGGTATCATAATATAATATATGCATGTAATATACAGGGTTGAATCGAATAACGTAGGCAGAAGTTTTTGCCAGGGAATATTCTTGGTACAGTAGCACTCAATTCGAATACATATAATATATATAAAGACATATTTTCACAAAAATACCAGCTAGAAAAAGTATGTGTAATCTTTTGAACATTATAATGAGCGACGCTAACATATATCTTTTATATATCTCATGATATCTATAATACAGATATAATTATCCATATAAGCATAGGAAAATGTCAATACAGGTAAATTACATGGAGTGAATTATCTATTAACATTCAGCCAAAATTTCTCTAGGAATGACCATTTCAACATGAAAACATCGGGCTTTTCTATTCTACGGAAAAATTCTTTATTTGTCTCATATATGTTTTAACAGAAGCCAGAAAATGCATTATGCTTAAAGTTTCTTTTCTACATTTACATTGATAAATAAAGTATTTTAATGTAAGTAAGAAAGTACTTTCTGGATCGTTATAATATGGACCTAATACAACCTTTTTGTAAGATAGATTAAGAATAGTATCTGAACTCTGAAGGCGACATCTTACATCATTATAAATATTTTGTACACATTGACAATTCCATAAGAGATGAGCGATCGTCTCAAATTCAATGTTACAGAAGGAACACATATCTTTTATTATCAATCTTGAAATTATCATTATACCAAAGTGGCATGAATGCTATATTACATTTGTATGTTCTGTACTACTAGAAGAGTCACTGTAATCAACACCAATTATTTTCTTCCACGAAAAGAGGATATCCCTCCAAAATTGATTTTCAACCTTTGAAATACATTCCTCAATATAGCTGACTCCACATTTTAACCGACACTTTTTATGAATTTTTTGGAATAAAATATTTTGCCAAATACCCTCAGAATTTAGGATTTTTCTAATCCATGTAGACTTAAGTGTTGTTACATATGTTGTGACGTTTACCATATTTAATCCCCCTCTTCGTAAATTTTTGTTATAGTTTCTATTTTAATCTTATCTTTCTTTCCGTCCCAAATGAACTGAAAGAAAATCCCTCTAAAGTCTTGAAAGTGCTATTTTGTGGGTTCGGTATTGATAAAATTAAATGATTTAATTGGGAAATAAGTAGAGATTTTATCAAAGCAATTTTCCCTATAGGAGTTATCTTTCTTTGTCTCCATGACTTAATAATACTATTAATTTTCTTTATAATTAATATCACATATTTTACTGAGATCGACATCAAAAGGACTAGGTGCGCTAACCCCTTATATCGTCCCTATAATTTCGACGAAAAATGCTTTTGATAAACGAACTATTAATTATCAATTTTTGCGATGATTAATGTTTGAGAAAATACCGCGTCATATTTTTGAGCCCTCGTAACGCCATGCGCGTGATGTATGACGTAATTTTCTGCCGTCATTTGCCCTGAATGACACAAAACAAAGGATCGTATTTTACATACAAATCTTCAAAAATTATCTATGATCCAGGCCTCGCCCGCGATATTCTTTATGCAAATTTAAAGGCCGATCAGATATCCATCGATTGGTACATAAATCATCATGGGCAAGGCCTGGATCGATACTTAATTTCATGAATTTCTATCGACATTTCGCATATATATTGATATTTTCAATGATTTAAACTTTTTAGACGTTTTTAGCGACATATTAATCAGTACAGGACTGTGAAATCAAAATAAGCTTTCCCGTTTGGATTCACCATAGACTTGACATTTTAAAACTAGAATATTATGGATATATGAACAACTTTGAAAATAGGGCCGATATGGCAGGTTGCCGCACCTACTCCTTTATTCCAAGCAATTTAAACTGAGACTGGCCCCATTTTAATTTCCATCTGTGACACATTATATCTTTAGAATATTTCTTGCTACTTATCCAAATTACTTGAGTTTTGTCGAAATTGATTTTTAAGCCGGAGATTTTTTCATACCAAGAGAGCGTAAGAAGATACTTATTCAATGATTTTTCGGAACCATCTAACATGACATTAGTATCATTCGCGGAATGGCATATCTTGTTTTCAAATCTGTTATGCTAATTCCTTTTATGTCCTTATCATTTCGTAAATTTTCAGCACAGAGGATAAACAAATAAGATGAGATGTGGTCCCCTTGTCTGCATCCACGTCCTTAAGATATTTTTTCTGAAAAATTCCCGCCTTGGTTGACTTTTGAGAAGATATCGTTATTCAATATCTTAATCCATGATATAAAACTACCGCCCAGATTGAAATATTCAAGAACCTTATAAAGAAATCCCCAAGACACAGAGTCGAACGCTTTTTCAAAATCTATCAATAGTAATAATCTTATAATGTTATTTGTTTCTGTAATGGTTAATAACTTGTATATAAGCCTAGTATTGTCTCCAATGTATCTCCGAGAAATAAAGCCTGTTTGGTCTTTACTAATCAATTAATTTAAATTCGGTTTAAATCTATTTGACAGAACTCCTGATAGTATTTCATAGCTTGTGTTCAAAAATGTCAAAGGGCGCTAATGTTAAGGTTTACTGTCTTTAGGTATGCATGTTAAAATTCCTTCCTTTTGTGATAATTCCCCAATGTCATATGCATGATTAATCGAAGCAAGGGACCCTACGATTTCCAGAAGAACTTATAAAACTCATTTGTATAGCCTTCGGAGCCCGGACTTTTGCCATTCGTTAGTGCTTTTACAACATTACTTGCTTCTGAGAGTGATATTTTACCATTCAGTTTACTAGCTTCAGTATCAGTCAGTTTTAATACATAAATATTCTTAAAACATTCTTTTAAATTTATAGGTTGGACATAAGTCATTTCCAAGTACAATTTGGCATACAAATTTCGCGTTTTTTTTTCAAAATTTCTCCTTGATTCTTTATTCTATCGGACTCTTTTGTTAGTAAAATTTCGGTTTTCCAAGCTGCAAAATATTTACTTACTTTTTCTCCCTCATTTATCCATTTAGCTTTTGAGCGTAGTATGCTCCCTTTTACTTTTAGTAGATTTTCAAGGTCATTTCTTCTTAAAGTTAAAAGTTCTACATCGTTTTCACTTACTAGGCATTCTTCTGAATTATCTATTTCTAAGATAAGTTTTTCTTCCAATTCCTTTCGCTTTTCTTCTTATAGCTAGAATGTGATATTGATAAGCCTCGAATCTCAATCAAAATTGTTTCAAATAATAGTTGAACATTTATGGTGAAAACTATATCTTGTAAGTCCATGTTGTTAAGGTAAATAGAGTTGTAAACTGGTGTGGCATATTGCCTTATTGTTTTCTTAATAACATCATTAACTTTTTCAACATATTCCAAATCATACAGTAAAGTATGTTCCTTATTAGGTTGAATTTTCTAAACCTTATAACTAAGCTCAAAAGTAGTTTTTAAAAACATAAATGAAGGTTGTCGTTATTTCGATGGCCTTACAGACAGTGAGAAATTTGTATAGCTGCTTAACAGTGAAGACGACGCATTAGGGTTTTGTCTAGATCTGACTAATCATATATTCCAGACAAGGTCCAGAAAATCCTCTTGAGAAATACACATGTGTTATGTCTTTAATTATGTTTTTAAAAGTGTATATAAATGCTCTGTAAAACTGAATAATGACTCTTTGAGTTGACTGCAATAAATAATTTGAATTTGAATTTGAATTTGCAGTAAGGAGTTGTTAAAATTCCATAAACCGTTCCCGCGTTTAAAGTCATTGAATGAAAATTGTAGTCTAATAATAGAATTAACTGTTCTGTATCCTGACTCTACAGTGCAACTTTTTAAACTTGGTAAAATATTTTCAGTTATTAGAAAAAAAAAATCTATCCTCGCCTGTTTTAATGGATTTCTCTTTCTCTATGTAAACCTTTTCTTAGTCTCGTATAATTATCTAAATGGATAAAAAAAAGCGTCTTCTTTAAAGTCAAGCACACATTGTCTAGCATTAATATTATTGATGTTCACGTAATTACAGTAATCTAAAGTTGGATTTTGCACCAGATTAAAGTCTCCACAGAATATAACATATTCAATATTTTGATTGGTTACTTGTGTGAAGAGAGAATCATAAAGATCGGGATTGTCATAATTTGGTCCGTATAAGTTGCAAAGTAAAATACCTTTGTTATCAATTTTCAATTCAATGATAATGTAGTTACCATTTTCATCAGTGATTATTCTACCAATATCAAAATCAAAGTTAATTTTGAACAAAATACACACACCTCTAGCATTTGATCTAAATGAGGATAAAAAACACATGTCAAGTATATCCCCATTCTCTACGTATTTGATCTTCTAATTCTCTAATGAGATGTGTGTCTTGTAAGCAGTATAAAGTTGAATTTAATCTTCGTAAATATTGAAACACATCCTTTCTTTTCTTGTAATCAACAAGACCCTGACAATTTAAACTAATGATATCAACCATTATCAAAATTATAAATCTCTGTTCATACATTCATATTTGTCAAATTAATGAAATTAACAATATTTGTATTTTTATTATGTTAAGTATGCCATTTCTTGCAAGCCAATAAAATATTTGATTTTGAAATTGATGAAAAGTACATTTAAAATGGTCACCCATATTAGATCGGGTTCATTTTCTTTTCATTTCATAAGTGTGCTGTTTCGGTTACAAATTTTCCCTCTATTCTTGTCATCTTTCTTTCATCCGACATCGTATATGGTACCTATGTTCTTATTGTTATTTCTTTGACGCCTGAAAATTAATTAGAATCATTTTGATAATATGAATGAATTTTGACTTAAATATAAATATCAGATATGTTTTTGAAGTACAAGTATCTTAACATGTAAAATTCTGTGTCCTTCCTCTTAGAAAACAATTATATAAGATTTTGTAAAAATCACTTCATGCAGGTTAAATTATACAATTATTTACATTTACCATGGTAAATAGAATTGTTAAGCTCTCCGAGAAGACAATATTCACCAACCCAGAAGTGCGAGGTGAATATTGTTTTCGAAAAATGCTAAAACATTGCATTTATCGAGGTAAAAGTAAAATATCTATTTCACAACATGGAGTTTCAAAATCGCCTATATAAATCAATTAAACATTACTCTTAGACTGCATGTATAAAAATCCTCTTTGGCCTATTATTAGCACATGGAGAGCTTTTGGAATCTCATATCTATCTCGGATGACGTCTCCTGGAAGGCAACGAACACCGTTCTATTTTTAACACTTAAAGAGCTGTTGGAATCTTATATTTACCCGCAATGACGTCATCCTAGGTAGACATATTGTTTGAGCGTTTCCCAAAGTGGCCCAATCAGAATAGGGTTAAATTCCCATTCAAAAAAGACGGACTTTTATTGTTACTAAATGGGCTGCGGATTTTATTCTTATACAGTTATGAAAAATGATTTATCAACAATCTTTAAAAGCAAAGAAATTTTGATTATTTCAATTGTTCAAATTGTTCTTTTATCGCTTAACCTGCCTTTTATAGTGACATAATAAACACAATTAAAAGGATCAAAGGTAGACAGCATAACCATCGAAAATGAGTCAGAATCATCAAACGCTTTTTATACCGTGGATATGATCATAATGACACCAGACACAGAGTAGACAAGCACACCAAGAGATGTATAAAAGAAAAAGGACATACAAACATGAAAAACAGACTACACCTAAACCAACGAGACCAATAGACAATCAGTACTGACTTGTGCCGGCAATCTGTCAAGCAAGTACCAAATGCATTACATGCGCACAACCCACCCACTATTTTCTTTTACCGAAAGGTCTCGACGAACGGACAACTTTAGTATTAAATAAACTCATCCCTGTTAGATGCCTCCTCACTTTTAGATGACCACAAAAACAAGACAGAAAAACGAAGGGACCCTGGCAACACAGGTAAATATATAAATGGATATGAAAGGGGGATATAGCGAGCTCGTGCAAAGCAAGCTTTCTCTCACTTAAGACTGACTTGTCCAGGAAATAAGGTGTCAGGAAAAATGGTGTCTCACCCTGCACGGTTATACCATCTGTTCCTTCCGTAAGTCCGAATTTTTTAAAGATGATGACAGTAAAATTTCCAAAAATTTTTACTAGTGTATGAAAGCGGAACCTTGACCTAAATGATTCATTAATTCTTACTATGAAAATCCTTAACATTATATTGTTCATTTATACGTACATGATATCCTTTATTTATATTTGAAAAGGTCAAATTGTTTATTCTGAGATAATGCAACCCCCCCCCCCCAAGCGAAAGCGTAAAAGACTACACAAATGTCATTAATATGCACGAACGTGTCTTCTGAATTAATGTATCGGAAGCATTTTGATCCTGTGGATGTGTTTCAAAACAATTTTTCTGCAAATCATCCATGCATTGGAAATCGTTTTAATTATCTTTCAGCAAAAAATAAACAGATTTACGTTAGCACCTACCTTTCTTTTTTCATTTCTTTTCGCTTCTTCGATTCTGTAATGAAACACATAACACAAATTGATAACAAACATTCTAGAATTCTCATTTCAATAGTTTTATTGACGTAGAGATCAATATCAATATCACACTGATGACATACAGGTAGTTTTTCGAATTTCAATTGAGATGAGTCTCAAACTATTCCTTTTTTGTTTGTTCTTGTTTTTATTTCGGATAAATAGTCTAGTGATTTCACTCAACGCGTGATACCTCTATCGGTAGAAGATTCCGAAATAACAAACATGTTGTTGAAATTTGAAGTAGATTTCAAAAGTGCTATTCGATATGAAAACATATGAATAAAATGACAAATATGTTTAACGGTAATCGCTTCCTTTACATCGAACCTTTTAAGGACGGGAAATATTTACCCAGGATTTCGTATTGTGCAGGGCTAAGATGTAGAATTTGTCGGAAAACCGGTCACGAAAAGAACAAATCTGTCACTGTCAAGCACCAAAGATAGCACCTTGTCGAATTTCTATGCGCATGATCTGAAAGCGTACGGGGAGAACTATAGCACCCTTGGCCATGCATTCCAATTGGCTTAGGCGGTGAGATGCGGGGATATTATTGCGGCCGACAAAATTCGCACGGCAAACACTACACTTGATGCTAGACGAATAAGATATGTCGTTGTAGCATCCGTCGACTTGGCAGGAAATCGTGTAAAGATTATGGGGGAATTGCATCACATGAAAGAAGACCAATGCTACGTTTGTCGCTAAAAACTCGAAAAATCGTCAGTAAATTCGCAGTTTGCAGAGGCTTCATATGAGGATTTTTGGGGCACTGGACTCGATTTTCAAGGTACGCTTCAAACGAAACCTTATTACTGGCCCGGATGTAACAACATGGGAGAACTAATCAAATGCGTCGCCCTAAAATACAAAAAAAAACGCACGAGAGGCGGAAGTGAGAGACACAATGTTAAGACAATTTTGTGAAAGGTGCTAGATCGGGAGGACGAAAGAATAAAGGCAGGAGTGAAATGCGGACCGAAAACGATTCGACCTGACTTTGTGAGTAAAAGGTTTTAAAGCATATGTAAATAAACATTCGACAAATAAGAACTTTATTAAAACTGTCAAATGAACTAAATCTGTTTTCCCTGAATGACAAATGCTAGGGGCTTAGATAGAAAAGGGCTACCTTATCTGATTGGTTACATGCGACAAAAAAGATATTATTTGTCTACAGGTAACATATTCTGTTGAGTCACAGCAACATATTTACGACTCAAGATGACAGGGTATTTCAATACATTCATTTCCGACTTTTTTTTTCGAAGAGGAGTAACTATACTATTTAGGTAAAATTGAGATGTTAAAATAGTCAACGCACATAAATCTATTGATGACAAATATGGATAATGACCATATCCCTGTTTACAGCACAAAATCGATAACCCAGAAAATCAGAAACCGAAGTCATACAAAATCAGGATAAAACAGGAACCAAAGCAAACAAACAAAAACCTCCACCATATGAAAAGAAGCGAACTCCCGATATGAGAGTGAGACCAGGTTCCCAGGAAGAGTAAGCATCTCCTGCTTGCATGCAACACCCGTCGCTTCAATTCGGTAGAACTGTCACATCCGGTTACTTCCATTTTGGAAGATATAGAGTACAATCTTTGGTTGGATGGTTCAAATGGTCTATGACAGAATATCATCCACCATTCTGGAAAGAGGGACATCATAGTGTATGACGAGTTCCCCATATCGACCGTAGAACTGCCTCAGTGACGATGTTAGTCCGTCAAAAGCATATCCCTGACAGAGAAGCTTATCTGAAAGACGCCTAGCTCTCAGAACAAAATCCGTATATATATATCCGTAATGCTCTATATATGATTGAAAATGATGGCTTTTAAATTTTCTAAAAATTCTTTAGGATCCACATCTGATTGATTCCATTTCAGGACTATGTTGTCTTGCAGTATGTTTGAAGACCTTGATTAATGCGAGTTTTAATATTTTCGTAAGCAAAATGGATAAAGGTTTTGTGTACATCTTGTTTAACAACTTTTCCGTTCGAAAATATGTGAGCTCAATAAGGTGTCACATTTCCCTTAAAATTTGATCATTATGTATCTGATTATGAAATGATTGAGCATTTCACAATGTTGTCACCTTACTGTAAATGACACTTGTGCCCTCATAAAATGCTGTGAGTCTACAACTTTCTATTTTTATGCTCCCGGTCATTTGACCGATGGGCATATAGCGATTGATTTGTCCGCCTGTCTGTCCTTCTGCTTTCAATAAAGGGGAATCAGATTTATAGTAGAGATGATAGGGCTTTCATATTTATCATTTGTATGTACCTTGTTAATACAGTTCTTTTGGTACCAATATTTTTACATAGACCTCTCACCTACGATTTTCATTTTGAAGGGAAAATAATAAAATCTATATCTTCCTGAAATGCCTTCAATTTTTTCTAGCTCAAGTGATACCTATAACCTTCTATCAAGTCAGAACTTCAAAACTTTACACAAAGGAATTTTTCCAAAATCATTAACTCATGAAAACAAAGTACATATAGCCTATAAAATATTTTTGGAATAAAGCAGCATGACAAATATGCATGATACCTGCAGACAACATTGCATTATGATTTGATCGTAGCATTCAATTTAATACGTAAAAGACATTTTCATTCTTTTAAAAGTTGACTTTTCATATTAAAAATACAAATTACGTAGAAACTTATAGGTCAAGATTTTCGCTTTCAAAAACTAGTAAAGCAAGCAACAGAGTACATCACTTTAGGTATTTCAAAAACTGTTTTTTGTGGTGACATACCTAACAAAAAAAGAAAGGTCAAAGGTAGGTAGCAAAACCATCGACATGCGTCAGAATCATCAAACGCCTTTTAAACCGTGGATATGATCCTAATGTCACCAGACGGACACTGGGCTTTGTACTTGACCAATCTATAGTCTTGTACCAGCGTATTCTTAAGAATTATACTCTTACTGACTGTGAAGACGGGACGCCATGACGGATAATCGGAAAAGTGTTAGGGTTGTGCTCACGTTATCCAGGATAACCAGACAGTCTGCTACTGACGTGGCAGATGACCGTCCGAAGTCGGCACCGATTGCCCATTGGTCCCCTTGGTTTAGGTGTAGTCATTTATGTTTGATGTTTCTAATGTACTCTGACGTCCATTGCACCATTTGCGTCTCATTATGTGCGTGTCTGCTTTGTGTTTTTTTGCATAAGGTATTTTGGGATTGTGGGATATCCCCTCCTTTCCTTTATACTCTTTTCAACAGAAACCGAACGTTCGAGCATGAAACTGTCTATAGCAACGTCGTAATCATCGGGAAATTAAAGCTAGAAATTACCGTTTCAAACCGTAGAAATGAATGGATATCTTTTAATTGTTATTTGTTATTTGTAAATGAAGGTATACATATATAAACATACTAGTAAAATGAAATACCAGGAAAACTGATTTATCAAACGCTATGCGCATAGTGCAGTTTTCCCTATTTATTTATCTATTTGGTTTTTTGTATTTGTTTGAACCACAAATTTAACATATAATGTTTAACAATGATTCCTTAATTCATAAGAAGATACAATTAGTGGAACGCATAGTTGAACAAACTGTGTTAAAAAAGGCATAAATATGCAACGGAATGCCCTATTCTAAAAATTTGAATTGATTCACATTATGCATAATCTTGTATTTTCATTATGACAATGACCATATCCAAATACAAAGTATAAGATCGATGATTCAGAAAATCATGAACCGAAGGCTTACAAATCAGGATAAAACAGGAATCAAACAAAAACAAAAACATCCATCACATGGACAGAAGCGAACTCCAAATATGGGAGTGAGCCTCCGTTTTGAGATTTGGTTAATTGTGGCCCTTACCGCCTTATCATTTAATTTTATCATGTATTGAAATACACCATAATATTCTTTGAAGAATATCATTTTTCACCTAATCTTATTGATATAGAACATAATGATAAATTGTAGGACCAATTTGATTATGGTTATTCAATAATGCGGAAGGATTCCAACTCTATACTTTCTTGAAGAAAATTTCAGACCAATTCTCATGAACCAGACACGTGTTTCGAATATCAAATACCCTTCAGTGATGTTTCCAGCCAAAGTTCTTTTCATAAGCAGTCCAAGATAATTTCACTCGAGCCCTCTTGCGTTATTTTCAGAATTAAAATTTCTGCATTTACTTTAAGAGAGTGAGCAGCTCCAAAATTCCTGCATGGTCGATTCAGTAGCATATCCAAATAAGATCTATGTTCAAAATAGCATTAGAGTGATGGTCCTTGAATTTCGATGATATATTTCGATGAAATGGCAAGTTTTCGACATACATGTAGCAATAAATATAGATATGATGTCTCATTGATAAAGGGCCAAAGCGAAGCTTCTTTCAGACGACAGCTGGAAATAATATTCATTTCAATGACGGAACTTACGCCAAGATTACTTTTTTGTCTATCACTTAGAGGGATGGGGCTAAGAAACTCTTAAAACGGCCCTATAATTTTCCTTAAAATTAAACTTAATGAGAAATACTTGATATATCACATAAAATATAATGAATGTATCCCGCTTTTAATGAAATGAACTTATAACCAACCGAAACTTCATAGGAAGTCTTATGGCGTCATCAAGTGACGCCATTTTAGCGTTATTGACAAAATATGGTGAAAAATTCTCGAAAATGTGTCTTTGGTGAAGAATTTCGATGTGGCCACATGCGTCGAGAAACATAAAACTTTTATGACAAGAAGATATAATGATTATTTTTCGTTTTTAAATTTTTCATGTTTCTCGATGACTGTGGCCAAGGCTAATTTTAAAGAAACATGTAGGTGTTATGGTGGGAATGAAAATGGCCGATTTCAGGGAATTCAAAGGGCTTAAAGCTAGTGATAAATGAATTATTTACAAAATCTCAACTCATAATTTAGTAAAGAAGTTTACAAAGGAAGAAGGGGAATCCAATGAGACTAGGTTGCAGCACCTACAGCAAAATCCCAAAACACCCATTAAAAAAACACAGAACAGACACACACAGAAAGAGACGCAAAAGGGACAAGGAACACCAACTCACACCATAGAAACAGGAAACATAAACCAACGAGACCAATGGGCAACCAGTGCCGACTTAGGACGGCCATCTGCAAAGAGCAAAAAAAAAATTCAATTTATTCAAATGTTAAGAAGTAGGGCCGATTTAGGGGCTTCGTGGCCCTATCCCTTTCTTGTTACAAAGTAGGAACATTAAAACATCAATGATCGTTTGGCTTCTATTATACAGTACTGCAACCCAATTGTTTGACAATTCTATCCTATCTTAGCCACCATTCTACATCCACCTCCTATCCACCCTTTCCTATCATATCCTATCCTATCCCATCCCATCCTAAACTATCCATCTTATTCAAATCCAATTCTATCCTACATTCTGTCCTACATCCTGTCCTACATCCTATCCTATCCTACATCCTATCTTATCCTACATCCTATCCTATCCTACATCCTATCCTATCAACCTTAAACTTCTTTTCATCACCTCAAGCGAGATAATTATTAAAATTAAATGACTCGATGCAAATTCATACAGAAGTAGTGAATTATGTAGATGATAAAATACCATTTTTGTACTTTTAGTGAACGAAACAAAATATCACAACAAACCTCTACGTTCGTTTTAAATTAAATAAAAAAATATATTACCTATTGTGTAAAGTAAGAAATTTCAATGGATCGAATTTAACTTGAAATGCCGAGGATGTGGCGCACAATATGTAGGTGAGACAGGCCAACCTTTAAAATCTCGTTTTAGGAACAATTCTTATAAGATCAGAACCTCACGTCAACAAAAACACAGAAACTTTCTTTATAATCACTTTGTTAAATATAATCATTCTATTTGGGATATCACCATTACCCCAGTTCAGACTTTTCCAAAACGTAAAAATGAAAGTAAGACCGAAATTAAAAAACGCCGACTACAAGCTGAACTTGCCTGGATCACCAAACTTCAGACTGCGTACCCTCTTGGTTTAAACGATCAAATTTATGGACAAGGAAACATTTCCTCAGCTTCTACCAATATCAACATCTTTTCAATTCACCCAAACACTAAAAGAAATTACAGGTCGCACGGGAAAAGACGAAACAGACAAAAAAGAAAACGACCCAGAATATACCGCTCTCTCAACGATTTACTTACTATAGCACGCAATGGCGGAAGACATGAGCTGTTACATGCTCTGTTGTCAATACCAGTTATGCACTTGAAATTTATCTTGGATGAAGCAGAGGTTGCATTCTTTAGAAACACTGACTGATTCAAACTTAATATCATTGTCTCATTCGCACAGTATAAACTTTATCCTATTGTGAAAAACACCTCACCTAAAAGACGATTCATAAAAATCCGTTTATTAACAAAGGTTTTGATCTTCTAAACATCTCTAATATTTTTCGGGATCATTGCGTTCAAAGTACCATTCCTCAATATTTTGAAAATTTAGAGCCACCTCTTATTTGTTATAAATACAAGAAACCTATTCGAAACTTTGTTTTTAACTATAATAAAGATACAACGGATCCTGACATACTTGAATCGTGTCCTGCTTCTTGAGAATGTGCAACTTCTAAATATCTCTACAAACCAGCTGGCCATGTTGTTACAGGTGACTTTTCAATTATCCAAGACAGACAGCTCCGTGGTCTTCTTAAAAAAGGACCTAAGTATAGAATCCCATAGATTTTGTCAAATGCCGTGAAGTGCTTACGGAAGCCTTAGATAATTATACGAAAAGATGGTGTAAATCAGAAGGAGTCGAACCGCATGCTCTGAATGACTGGAAAAACCTCATTTTAGATATAACGGATATTCGAATAGATAACTTCCATAAAAACCCTCATCTTTTTCAAAGATAAAGCAGCCAACAACACCATTATCATTTGAAACCGTTACTACATATAAACTTTGGTTTCGGAACTTTCGTCTTCTAATACTTATATCAAAAGCAATGAAAGTGCATCAAACATTTTAAGCAAACATAACAGTGAACTGTCTTCATTCCATATTTATATTTCTAAATTGGATATCCCAACACTATATTGCATACCGAAGCTGCACAAGTCTCCTTACAAATTTCGATTTATTGCTAATTCTAGTAACTGCTCCACTACAATTTTGTCTAGAAATCTGACGTCAGCACTTACTGCTATTAAAGAACACATAACTAGATATTGTGAAACGGTTTTAAAACAGGAACGATGTAAATTTATTTTGGTCTATTAAGAATTCAGGGGATGTGATTGAAAAAATGAAATCTGGAAATTTCCAAGCAAATACGATTTCTTCATACGACTTCTCTAATATGTACACCACACTTCCTCATGACAAAATTAATGATCGATTATCTAATCTCATTAAATGGTGGTTTGATCGAGAGCGAAAAACTTACATTTGTACATCTGAATCGAAGGGTTTCTTTTCCTCGACAGACTACAAATCATACAAATCATGGACATGTAGTGACCTGTGTAATGCCTTGTCTTTCCTCTTGGACAACATTTATGTTAGATTTGGTGAGGATCTATACAAGCAGGTTGTAGGAATTCCTATGGGTACTAACTGTGCGCCTCTTGTTGCAGATTTATTTTTATACACTTATGAAAAAGAATTTATCCAAAATCTTCAAAAGCAAAGAAAATTTGATGAGCTGAAATGTTTCAATAATACTTCTAGGTATCTGGATGATATTCTAACCATTGACAATCCTGCTTTTTAATTATATCAGAATGAAATTTATCCACAAGAATTAACTCTTAACAAGGCAATCCTTTCAAATGCAGAAACACCCTTTTTGGACCTGAATATCAAAATTGTAAACGGAAAGATTCATACAAGTGTATATGACAAAAGGGATGACTTTGGATTCAACATAGTAAATTTCCCCTGGCTTGACGGTGATGTTCCAAGATTACCGTCATACGGCATTTACATATCACAGCTCATCCGGTTCGCTAGAGCATGTACTGATATTTTGGATTTTCACAGTAGAAATTTATAAATTACCAAAACTTTTAGGTCAAGGTTTCCGCTTTCATAAACTAGTTAAGACTTTCTGGAAATTTTACAAAAATTACATTCAACTTCTTTTAAAATATGGATCTATACATGCAACAGAGTACTTTACTATGGGTATTACACAACCTGTCTTTTATTGTGATTTGATAAACAAAATAAAAAGGATCAAAGGTAGGCAGCATAACCATCGAAATGCGTCAGAATCATCGAACGCCTTTTATACCGTGGATATGATCCTATTGTCACCAGACGGACACTAGGCTTGGTACTTGACCAATCTACAATCTTGTACAAGCACATCCTTGAGACTTGCACTGTGACTGACTGTGACGACGGGACTCCATGACGGGCCCTGTCCAAACCTCTTTAGAGAAGACAGGGCCACGACCACCTGCCCTCTCTGAATGTCAGTCGAACTCCTCGGGTGATTACATATATGAGCTCGCTACAGCCGGCAGAGCACGGACTGTATTACGCATGCCCTCTTTTTATATCCATTTACATATTCATCTGTGTCTCTGGGGTCTCTACGTTTCGCGGTCTTGTTTGTGTGATGTCATCTTACAGTGAGGAGGTTGTTTTACACCACAATTGTACGTTCTTCGAGACCTCTGGGTTATTGGAGAAGTGAGAGGGTTGTGCGCATGTAATCCAGGATAACCACACAAATGGCCGTCCAAAGTCGGCACCGGTTATCCATTGATCCCGTCGGTTTATGTGTAGTCTTTTGTGTTTGATGTTTACATGTCGTGTGTCTCTTTTCCGTCTTGTGCTGTACTCGTCTTTTGTGTTTTTGCATCGGGTGTTTTGGTGTTTTACTGTTGAAGCTGCAACGGGGTCTTGTTGGAGATCTCCTCCCTTCTTTAATAATCAAATGAGTGCGTGTGTCTGCTAATAACTTAATGATTAAAAAAAAAAGAAAGTTTGGATTGAAGAATGAAGTGGATAGGATGTAGGATAGGATGGAGGATAGGAAAGGATGTATGATGTAGAATAGGACATGATGTAGGATAAAAATGGTTAGGATTGAGGTGGATAGGATAGGATAGGATAGGATTGAATAGGATAGGATAGGATAAGATTCTATCCACTTTCTATCCCACATCCTGCATCCTACATCCTATCCTATCCTCTTTGTCAAACAAGTGGGTTGCAGGACTGAAATAAATTATATATCAAAACAAGTATTTAATATCTTATAATGAAAGTAAATTGTCATATCTGATGAATAAACGTATCAGCACTCACCCTTGGTTGTATTCTTATATAGTCTTCCACCTATAATTTAAGATAAAATTTTTAGTTATATACCGCCTTACAAAAAGCTGTTTTATAATGTTATGATAAGTGTACATGTATGAAACGGTCCAAATCAGATTACAAAAATCATCATCGAAAGAATGGCAAATTCTTGATAAAACAAATATAAGTGAAACTAGAGAATTTCCAACAACATTTGGTTGCAGCACCTACGGCCAAACATCATATGCAAAAATAGAATGCAGATATGCACAGCTAGAGACACAAATGCTAGTCGCACCTGCTGTCGGTGTTCATGCACGAAAATGCAATCAATATCTACAAAACTGCACTGTCCGAGGTTATGTCTATTTAGAAAGCGCTATGGCGGTCAGGGAAAACAATAACTGCCATACCCCTCGCGGAGAACTTTTTCACGAGTTCCACGCGGTAAATGTGACACAGAAGAAGCACTCAGAATGGAGCACAAAATTGAGCATCGATGGACCCATATCGAGCAAGAGATGGGACAAGATGTCCAGAAGGAGTAGGTAACCCCGGTTTGATAAGACGCGGCCACCATCGATGTTCATGCACGAACAAGAAAACAATTTTTACATAAGATGCACAAAAAGGAACATTACAGCACAACATAGAAACGTAAAACATACAAGGAAACGTCTTCAAATTGAATAGCATCATTTAAGAACAGATAAATTGGCAACGTGGACCAGACTACACTTAAACAAACGATACCAATGGGCAATCGGTGTATAGTCTGAATATTGATTACCCAGATTTTGACCAATTTAAAAATTAAATCAATCCACCATAGATACAAATGTAACATTAGATACTAGTAAATCAAACACAGATGATCTAGCTACACCAGTTTTGAATCTTAATATCAAGATCTATAATGGAGAATGCAGAAATTCAGACAAAGATATACGAAGAAAGAGAAGATTTTGGCTTCAAAATAGTTCATTATACATGGCTTAAAGGTGATCTTCCAAGATTGCCATCGTACGGCATTTACAGCTTGCTCCCATGTCCATGATAAAAATAATGTCGAAGGGTTCCAACTCTCTATCTTCTTGAAGAAAATTTCAAACCAATTTGTATGCACCATACACGTGTTTCGAATATCAAATTCTCATCAGTGATGCTTTCAGCGGAGCCACCAAAAATAATTTCAGTAGCGCCCTTCAATTTTTGAAGTTAGATTTTTACATTTACATTACAGAGAGCGCGCGGCTCCAAATTTGCTGTAGGGTTGATTCAGTAGCATATCCAAATAAAATTTGTGTTCACAATATCATTGGAGGGATGGTGCTTAGATGTTAAACTCTTTTAATTTCGATGATATTTATCGATAAAATGGCTAGCTTTCGAAATAGCAAAAACATAATAAAAATAAACAATTACAAAAAAAAACTTACCTGTCAAGGATTTAGATATTATACACTTATAAAATGTTCTTGGAAATGTTACAATAACTTTTCTGAATTTCTTTCAACATTTTGGATATCTGCAGCATCGGAGTATGTATCAATAGGAATTTTATTGCCTTTATTTTTCGGTGACCTAATAAACAAAATCAGAAGGATCACAGGTAGAACAAACTTCAACCACAAATGTAGAAAAATAGTCGATCGCCTGTTTTATCGAGAATATGATCATAAAGTCATAAAAAATTACTGGGTATGCCTTTGTACAAATCTACAGTTTTGTACCGGTGTCTTTCCAACGTTGCATATTGGCCAACCGTGACCACGGGGAACCACAACGGGCCTTGTTTAAATCTCGTCAGAGAAGACTGGGTCCTGATTATCTGTCCTATTTGAAAGTTGTTCAGACTTCTCTGGTGATTGGTCTTGAGTTCGCTTTATCCAGCAGAGCACAGACTATTATACGTATGCCATAGAAAATTTAAGATAGATCCATTTACATAGAATCTGTGTTACAAGAGATCGCTTTGTGTTGTCACCTGTGTCTAATGTCACCTGTGATGGCGCCCAAGATGTCAGAGAAACAGATCAAGCCTTAAAATCTCGTTTTAGAAGTAAGAACTTTTCCGCTCTAAAATATATGAGCTCAATTAGGTTTAAGAAGATCCTGACGATAACCTCAACATCAGTTACAATAGAGCACAAAATGGAGCATCGACGGACCCCCTAGCAAGCACTCACAATTGAGCATATAATGGAGCATCGACGGACACCTTGTTGTCACATTTCCCTTCAAATTTGATATGTATGTATATGTATGAAATGATTGAGCATTTCATAATGTTGTTACCTTACTCTAAGAGATACTAGTGCTCTTATAAAATGTTGTGAGCCCATAAGCAGGGTACACTCTTCTATATGTATGCTCCCGGTCATTTTACCAATCAAAATCAATCAAATATCAAGCATCCGGATGATATCGTCTTGGGTATACTTTTTGTTTAAATCAGAGTGTTCCTTTACGAAATAAATATCCTCCCGTCCTACGACAAGGTATTTGTATCTCCTGTTCCTAACTTTTGAAAGAAATGATTTGTGAATAATATTGGCCAGTCTGATTTTGAGCTTTTGGTATTGAATGGAAGTGTAGAGCATGGAGATGTCGAAAGATTTTATGCTTTTAATATGATTGAAATTGATGGCTTTTAAAATTATCAAAAGTTCATTAGAATTATTTAGGATCCACATTTGATTTATTCCATTTCAGGAATATGTTGTTTCGCAGTATGTTTGAAGACCTTGATTGTTGCGAGTTAATATTTTCGTAAGCAAATATGAAAGAGGTTTTGTATACGTCTTGTTTCACAACTTCTCCGCTCGAAAAATATGAGCTCTCTTAGGTGTCACATTTCCCATCAAATTTGATAATTGAGGATTCTGACTATTCCGTCGAAATCCTTTCTGTTATTGCAATGTCTTTTCTTGATTAAGGATCCCGACTATTCCGTCGGAATCCTTTCTGTTATTGTATTGTCTTTTCTTTATTAAGGATTCCGACTTTTCCGTCGGAATCCTTTCTGTTATTGTATTGTCTTTTCTTTATTCTTATTATTATTCTTATTATTATTATAATTCTTACCCAAAAACGGATCCGGACACTTTACAAAAAAGTACAGCATCATATAAAAAACGGAAAGTACCATGTGAAAGAGCATACGAAGATCTTCAATGAATTTTTTTCTTGTCTTGTTCGCATATGCCCCCGCTAGAGGTCATCAAAGGTCAAATCTTTAAACTCTGATAACTCCATAACTAACCGTCGGATTTGAACAAAATTTATTTCATATTGTTCTTTGGGGAATTTGCAAACTTTTATACGCTTACATGCTCGATAAAATGTTTACGGTTTTCGCGCTATTCAGAGTTGAAAATGGAACTTTAAATTGGCACAGTGCCAATTTCTATATTTTTTTGGAATTTTGAGTTGAAACTTGGATGGTAGGTTACTTATAGGAAGACATTTAATGCTGACCTACTTTCAAGGTCAAACTTTTTATTCTCAAGGTCACAACAAATTTTGGCCTATAGAACAAAGACTACTTGACCTTCAGAGTTCAAACTTCAAACATACTATCGTTCAGCCACGCTCTTTCACCTTGACCTTGACCCAAGGTAAAATTGTGATTCTCAAGGTCACAACAAACTTTTGCCTATAGAATAAAGACTATTGGACTTTCAGTGTTCAAACATCATACATACTATCGTTAAGCCAAGCTCTTTCACTTTGACCTTAACCCAAGGTCAAATTTTGATTCGCAAGGTCACAACAAAGTTTTGCCTATAGAATAAAGACTATTTGACCTTCAGAGTTCAAACTTCATACATATTATCGTTCAGCCACGCTCTTTCACCTTGACCTTGACCCAAGGTTAAATTGTGATTCTCAAGGTCACAACAAACTTTTGCCTATAGAACAAAGACTATTTGACCTTAAGAGTTCAAACTTAACAGAAATATTCCTTGCATCAAGCCCTTTTACCATTACCCTGACCCAAGGGCATTTGTTCGATTTCAAGGTCACAATATACTTTGGTTGATAAAATATTGAGCTTTGATCAGATTAAGATCAATCTATAAAAGAATTACCTCAAATACTTATCTTTTTTCCGTGACCTTTATTCACGATCAAATGATCATTCTCAGGGTCATAACAATCTTACTCTTGTAGAATTAGCAGTTTTTGTCCTACGCTATTTATTCTTCACACAAGTAGTCTTTCTTATTTGAACATAACATAGTATAAGAAACATAACTCTTTTACTCTTGTTATCTGTTTTTTTTTTTTTTTTAGAAGCATTATTTGGCTGTATTTTGATTCTATTGTCATTTTCTATTCATAGAAATGCTCTCATTGCCAAACCATTGTGCAATTCTGTTTTGAAATAGTAATTTTAAAGGATTTAGAATTGATAGATTATGGAATATAAAGCTTTCGTAAACATGAAATGTATTTATTATCTTTTTGTCCTATTTTGTTGATAAATAAATGAGAGTTCCAAATTAGACTAAAGCTCTTAAGACTCATTTGCTGAAGTGAATAAGGTACAAAAGCAACTATTCATTTTTCCATCTTCTTTATTCGGATTTTAAGACTTCAGTTCCAAGGAAGGTCTAATAAAGGAGGAATCCGTCTGTTGCTTGCAACAGTAGCCATCTAGTTCTTATTATTCATATTATTATAATTCTTACCCCCAACCTTTCCGGACACTTTACAAGAAAAGTACCGCATCATAAGATGAAATGGAAAGTACCATGTGAAAGAGTATATTGAGATCTTGATTGATTGATTTTTTAGTCTTAAAGTTCACATATGGCCCTGCTAGAGGTAATCAAAGCTCAAATCTTTAAATACTTTTAACTCCTAAACTAACCGTACGATTAGGACAAAATTTGGATTATATTGTTCTTTGGGAAATTTGAAAACTTTTATACGCTGATATGCTCCATAAAAAAAATTTACGGTTTTCGCGCTATTTCAAGTTAAAAATGGCAAAGTGCCAATTTCTACAGTTTTTAAGATTTTGAATTGAAACTTGGATGGTTGCTTATTTATACAATGTAGGTAGTCATTTAATGCTGATCTAATTTCAAGGTCAAATTCCCATTCTCAAGGTCACAACAAACTTTTTCCTATAGAACAAAGACAGTTTGACATTCAGAGTTCAAACTTCAAACATATAATCACTGAGCCAAGCCTTTTCACCTTGACATTGACGAAAAGTCAAATCCTCATTCTCAAGGTCACAACAAACTTTTGCCTACAAAAGAATTACTATTTGACCTTGAGAGTTCAAACTTAACACAGATATTCCTTGCATCAAGCCCTTTCGCCTTGACCTTGACACAATGTCATTTGTTCGAAATCAAGGTCATAACAGACTTTGGTTGATAAAATATTGAACTTTGATCAGATTAAGATCAATCTAAATGAGAATAACAGCCAATGCTTATCTTTTATCTTCAAACAAGTAGTCTATCTCATGGTATAAGAAAGATAACTCTTTATTCTTGTTCTCTGTATCTTTTTTAGAAACATTACTTCTCTGTACATTCATGCTGTTGTCATTTTCTATTGATAGAAATTGTCTCGTTGCAAAATAGTTGTGCAATTCTTTTTGGAGGTAGTAATTATAAAGGATATAGTATTGATAGATCATAGAGTTTAAAGCTTTCGTAAACATGAAAGTACTTATTATGCATTTCTACTATTTTGTTGATAAATAAATAAGTGTCCCAAGTTAGATATCTTTTGGCCCATTTGTTGAAGTGAACATGGTACTAAAGAGACTATTTCATTCATCTTCTTTATTCGGATTTTAACACTTCAGTTCCGAGGAAGGTCTAATAAAGGATGAATCCGTCTGTTGCTTGCAACAGTAGCCATCTAATTATGTATCTGATTATGAAATGATTGAGCATTTCATAATGTTGTTACCTTACTGTAAGTGATATCAGTGCCTTTATAAAGTGCTGTGAGTCTACAAGCAGGGAACAACCTTCTATTTTTATGCTCCCGGTCGGGTATTTATCGATTGATTTGTCCGCCTGTATGTCCGTCATTCCATCTGCTTTCAATAAAGGGGTATCAGATTTAAAGTAGAGATGATAGGGCTTTCATATTTAGCATGTGTATGCACCTTGAGAAAACACTTCTTTTGGTACCAATAATTTTACATTGATCTCTGACCTACGATTTTCATTTTGAATGGAAAATAATAAATTCTATATCTTCCTGAAACGCCTTCAATTTATTATAGCTCTAATGTTACATATATCCTTCTATCAAGTCAGAACCTCAATACTTTGCACAAAGGATATTTCCCAAAATCATTTTGACGACAAAGTAGTCTATAAAGATAGTGTTGGAATAAAGCAGCATTCTACCTGCAGACAAAGTTACATTATGGTGTGATTGTTACACCCAATGAAATATGTAAAGGACATTTTCATGGTTTGCAAAGTTGACTTTTCATGGTAGAAATTTACAAATTACGAAAAAAAAGAAACCTTTAGGGCAAGGTTTTCGCTCTCATAAACTAGTAAAGATTTTCTTGAAATTCGGATCTCTACAAGCAATAGAGTATATTACTTTGGGTATTCCACAACCTGTATTTTATGGTGACATAATCAATAAAATTAGAAAGGTGAATGGTAGACTGTAAAACCCTAGAAAATGCATCAGAATCATCAAACGTCTTTTATAACTTGGATATGATCCTAATGTCACCAGACGGACACTAGGCTAGGTATTTGACCAATCTATAGTTTTTTTACCAGCGCATTCTTAAGTCTTGCACTCTTACTGACTGTGAAGACGAAACGCCATCATGGGCTCTGTCCAAACTTCATCTGTCCTCTCTGAATGTCAGTTGGACTCCTCGGTTGATAACATGCATGAGCTCGCTATAGCCGACAGAGCACGGACTTTTATATCGATTTACATATTCAACTGTGTTGCTTGTGTCACTTAGGTTTGCGGTTTTCTTTATTTGTGGTCATCTAACAGTAAGGAGGTTTTTCACACCACAATTGTACGTTCTTCGAGACCTCTGGGTAATCGGAAAAGTGAGGGGGTTGTGCGCACGTAATCCAGCAAAACCACACCGTCTGCTACTGACGTGACAGATGGCCGTCCTAAGTCGGTACCGATTGCCCATTGGTCTTGTTGGTTTATGTGTAGTCATTTGTGTTTCATGTTTCTATGTGATCTGGCGTTCATTGTACCATTTGTGTCTCAATCTGTGAGTGTCTACTTTGTGTTTTTGCATTGGGTGTTTTGCTGTTGGTGCTGCAACAAAGTGTTGTTGGATATCCCCTACTTTCCATGCCAACCCTGCAACAGAAACCGAAAGTTCGCGCATGCGAACGTTAATAGCAACATATGGAAACATAAAATGAAATACCAGGAAAACTGATACATCAAACGCTATGCGCATAGTACAGTTTTCCCTAACTTTTGTTATTGTTGTTGTTGTTGCTGCTGTTGTCTTCGTTGTTGTTGTTGGAACCAAAATATTCAACAATGATTCCTTAATTCATAAGAAGATACAATTAGTGGAACACATAGTCGTACATTCTGTGTTTAAAATGGCAAAGATATGAGACGGAATGTCCGAATCTAAAAAATGGAATTTATTCAAATCATGCAGATCCTGTATTTTCATTATGGCAATGACCATATCCCAATACAAAGCACAAGACGATGATACAGAAAATCATGAATCAAAGGCATACAATATCAGGATAGGAAACTTAACAAGTCCCGGTTGTCAATCGGTAAATGTGACTAGCTTATTCAACAGACAACAAAGAAGACCTCGAAGTCATGGCATTCGAAAATATAATAGGCCTGAGATACATAGTTTCTCCTTCGATGACTTGGTTCCATTTTTGAATGAGCCTCTTGGCCTGCATTATATTCGTACCAAATTATACTCTGTTCCTTTACGGAAGTTGCACGAAATCTACGATTATACGAAGGACCTCACATATACCGATACACGTTCCCCAGAATACAGACTACAAGGAGTCATATTGGACATTTCTACTTTTCGTTTATTTCAAGCAGTTCGATCAGATAAATCAGAGGAGAAAACAAACCGCCCTTTCATTAAAGTAAGATTTGCAAACAAAGGTATTGATAACTTGAATCTTGGTCAAATTTTGAATCACAAAACTGTCACAGAAAAAATCCCACCATATTTCAAAAGAAAAGAAACTCCTTGTATCTCCTATAGCTACACACCAACAGTTGCATCTAAAATTTACAATTACAAACGATTCCTGCAGTGTATTGATTTAAGTAATCCCTCACTACATCCACTTCCCTGCGAATGTTCTTCATCGAATTTCAACTACTCTCCTTGTGGACACGTTATTACTGGTGACCTTAGTATAGTCAAGAACGACAAGTTGAGAGAATTGTTAAAAAAGGGTCCCAAATACAGAGAAAGTATGTCCTTTACATGGAACCAAAATGTCAAAATTATCATGGACTCTTGTGAGGAATATGCAAGACGTTGGGCAAAGAAAGAGGATGTACAGCTCGACACCCTTTCCGAATGGATAAAATCAATCAGAGGGTTACTTTCATCTAGAATTAACCGATTAAAATCAACTGTGAACACCAGATTCGTGTCTATATTTAAAGATCCTGATGTTATCACAGAGCTCACCTACCTCCAAGAACATTATGTCATCACACCAGCGGACAAAGCCTCAAATAATTACACATTTACTTGCAAAAAGTACTATTTCGACAGTCTAGTTAAAGAGTTGGGTTTAAATTCGACACCTGGAAATCCCACTTACACCCCAACAAACCTTTCTGCCTCTGAAATAATAGATAACCACAAATCAGCTCTTACTTCCTTTGGCTTCGACACTACCAATTTAGATTTAGATTTACCATGCTTATACTGCATACCTAAAATGCATAAGAATCCGTACAAACAACGTTTCATCGCTGGTTCCTCAAAATGTTCTACCAAATCTGTATCGATCTTACTCACCAAAGTTTTATCTGAAATCAAATTTGGGCTTCAAAAATATTGTTCGACAGTATATTCTCGCAGTGGTATCAACCAGATGTGGATTTTAAAGAATTCGAAGGAACTTTTAGAACATCTGAAATCCACTCATTTTAGTAGAGTCCATTCGATCAAAGCCTTTGATTTTTCGACACTTTACACTACAATTCCACATTCTAAATTGAAAGAAAGACTCGCAAAAATTATAAGTAATGCGTTTACAAGTAAGAACGGTAATCGCAAATACAAATTTATTGTTGTTAACTATGACAAAACCTACTTTGTAAAAGAAAAGTCCGATTCTGAAAATAAGTACACTGAAACAGACATTATTCAGATGTTAAACTTTCTGATCGACAACATTTTTGTGGTGTTTGGAGGAAAGGTCTTCCAGCAAATTGTCGGAATTCCAATGGGGACCAATTGTGCCCCACTCCTTGCCGACATTTTCCTTTACTCGTACGAAGCTGAATTCATTCAAGCTTTGGTCTCTGAAGGGAAAAGATACTTAGCTTCTGACTTTAACTTCACTTACAGATACATAGACGATGTGTTGTCCATCAATAATCCAAAATTCGCGGATTACCTGAGCAGTATCTATCCTTCGGAGCTTGAAGTCAAAGAAACCACAGAGACAAATAATTCAGCATCCTATTTGGACATAATGTTGTCCTACGACACTGATGGTCACATGAACACCTCACTCTATGACAAACGTGACGACTTCAATTTCAGCATTACAAACTTTCCTTTTCTGAGTAGCAACATCCCTTCATCGCCTGCTTATGGCGTTTTCATATCTCAGTTGATACGCTATGCCAGAGCAAGTACCAAATATACGGATTTTGTTCTGAGAGCTAGGCGTCTTTCAAATAAGCTTCTCAGTCAGGGATATGTTTGTGACCGACTTACATCGTCACTGAGGAAGTTCTACGGTCGATATGGGGAACTCGTCATACACTATGATGTTCCACTCTCAAGAATGGTGGATGATATTCTGTCATAGACCATTTGAACCATCAAACCAAAGATTGTACTCTATATCTTCCAAAATGGAAGTAACCGGATGTGACAGTTCTACCGAATTGAAGCGACGGGTGTTGCATGCAAGCAGGAGATGCTTACTCTTCCTGGGCACCTGGTCTCACTCCCATATCGGGAGTTCGCTTCTTTTCATATGGTGGAGGTTTTTGTTTGTTTGCTTTGGTTCCTGTTTTGTCCTGATTTTGTATGCCTTCGGTTTCTGATTTTTGAATTATCGATTTTGTGCTGTATACAGGGATATGGTCATTATCCATATTTGTCATAAAACCGGAATCAAAGCAAACAAGGAAAAACATCCATCTCAAAGACAGAAGCGAACTCCAAATATGGGAGTGAGCCTCAGTTTTGAGATCTGGTTGATTTTGGTCACTACAGCCTTTTTCATTTGATTTTAGCATGTATCGAAATACACCATAAATCTTTAGAATATCATTTTTTCACCTAATTTCATTTATTTAGAACATATGGTAATCTGTAGCACCCATTGAATTATAGTTATTCAACATTCATTTCAATGACGGAACTTACGCCAAGATTACTTGTTTTGTCTACTACTCAAATTTCTTGTTAAGAAGTAGGAACATAAACACATCAATGTTCACTTGGCTTCTGTTATAATAACTTATCTATCAAAAACAAACCTTTAACATCTGATATTGAAAATAAATTGTCAAATCTGATAAATTAATGTATCAGCACTCACCCTTCTTCTTCCTGGTTCTTTCCTCTAAAATTTAAGATGATAGTTTTAAGTTATATACCGCCTTTTGTCATATAATACAGCCATTATATAGTTACAAAAAGGTTATGATAAGAAAAGGGAGATCCTGACGACAATCTAAACAACACTCACTATAGAGCATCAACTTGAGCATCGCCAGACCCCTAGCAAGCTAGAGACGTGACAAGGTGCCGGGGAGGAGTAAGCATCCCCAGTTCGGCTTGCCGCACCTGTCGTCGATGTTCACTCACGAAAATGAAATCAATATTTACAAAAATTCACTGTCTGAGAATATGTCTATATAGAAAGTGCTATGGCGATCAGTGAAAACAATTACTGCCAAACCCCTCGCGGATAAATTTTTCGCGAGATCCACGCGTTAAATGGCATAAGTTTGACATAGAAAAAGCACTCAGAATAGCATCAAATTTAGCATCAATGAACCCCTAGCGAGCAAGAGGTGGGATAAGATACCCAGGAGGAATAGGCATCCACTTTTTTATTAGCCGCACCCGCCGTCGATGTTCACGCACGAAAATGAAAACAATATTTACATAAAATGCACAAAAAGGAACATCAAAGCAAAACCTAGAAACATAAAACATACAAGACTACACTTAAATGAGTTAAAGAAGATCCTGACGATAATCTCAACAGCACTCACAATAGAGCACTAAATTGAGCATCGACGGACCCCTAGCAAGCTAGAGGTGGGACCAGGTGCCCGGGAGGAGTAAGCATCCCCTGTTGGCTAGCCGCACCCGCCGTCGATGTTCATGCACGAAAATGAAAACAAACGATACCATGTGCAATCGGTGTCTATTCTGAATATTGAATAACCAGATTTTGATTAACACAACAATTAAATTTATCCACCAGAGTTAACATTAGATAAATCAAACACAGATGATCTAGCTACACCAGTTTTGGATCTTGATATCAAGATCAATAACGGAGAACGCAGAAATTCAGACAAAGATATACGACGAAAGAGAAGATTTTGGCTTCAAAATAGTTAATTGTCCATGGCTTAATGGTGATCCTCCAAGATTGTCATCGTACGTCATTTTCATCTCAAAGCTCATCAGATACGCTAGAGCTTGCTCCCATGTTCAATGATAAAAATAAACAATTACAATAAAACTTACCTGTCAAGGATTTAGATATCATAAACTTGGAAAAATGTTTTTGGAAATGTTACAATAACTATTCTGAATTTCGTTCAACATTTTGGATATCTCAGGCATCGGAGTATGTATCAATAGGAATTTTATTGCCTTTATTTTTCGGTGACCTAATAAACAAAATCAGAAGGATCAAAGGTATTCAAACTTCAACCACAAATGAAGGAAAAAAGTAGATTGCCGGTTTTACTGAGAATATGATCCTAAATCATAAAAAATTACTGGGTATGCTAATGTACAAATCCACAGTTTTGTACCGGTGTCTTTTCAACGTTGCTTATTGGCCAACCATGACCACGGGAATCCATGACGGGCCTTGTTTAAATCTCGTCTGAGATACTAGGCCCTGATTCTCTGTCCTATCTGAAAGTTGTTCAGACTTCTCTGGTGACTAGCCTTGAGTTCGCTTAAGCCAGCAGAGTACATATTATACGTATGCCATAGAAAATTTAAGATCCATTTACATTGAATCTGTGTTACAAGAGATCGCTTTGTGTTGTCACCTGTCTGTCATGTCACCTGTGATGGCGCCGAATAAGTCGGAGAAACAGATCAAGCCATAAAATCTCGTTTTAGAAGTAATAACTTTTCCGCTCTAAGATATATGAGCTCAATTAGGTTAAAGAAGATCCTGACGAGAATCTCAACAGCACTCACAATAGAGCACAAAGTGGAGCATCGACGGACACCCTAGCAAGCACTCACAATAGAATACAAAATGGAGCATCGACGGACACTTAGGTGTCACATTTCCCTTCAAATTTGATATGTTTGTATATGTATGAAATGATTGAACATTTCATAATGTTGTTACCTTACTCTAAGATATACTAGTGCTCTTATAAAATGTTGTGAGCCCACAAGCAGGGTACAATCTTCTATGTATGCTCCCGGTAAGGCCATTTCTTTGTTATTTTCTGTTTTGTCCTCATGCTGGTAGGTTTTGAGCCCAAATGAGTTAAAGAAGATCCTGACGATAATCTCAACAGCACTCACAATAGAGCACAAAATTAAACATCGACGAACCCCTAGCAAGCTAGAGGTGGGACCAGGTGCCCGGGAGGAGTAAGCATCCCCTGTTGGCTAGCCGCACCCGCCGTAGATGTTTATGAAGCATTGAAATGAAAATATATAAAAGTCATGCACTGTCTGATGTTATGTCCATATAGAAAGTGCTATGGCGACAATGCCAGGGAAATATATTCAAAACACTTACTGTCAAACCCCTCGCGGGGAACTTTCTTACGAGCACCACACGGCAAAGGGCATCAGTGTGATACAAATGAGTTAAAGAAGATCCTGACGATAACTTCAACAGCACCCACAATAGAGCACAAAATTAAACATCGACGAACCCCTAGCAAGCTAGAGGTGGGACCAGGTGCCCGGGAGGAGTAAGCACCCCCTGTTGGCTAGCCGCACCCGCCATCGATGTTTATGAAGCATTGAAATGAAAATATATAAAAGTCATGCACTGTCTGATGTTATGTCCATATAGAAAGTGCTATGGCGACAATGCCAGGGAAGTATATTCAAAACACTTACTGTCAAACCCCTCGCGGGGAACTTTTTACAAGCTCCACACGGCAAAGGGCATAAGTGTGATACAAATTAGTAAAAGAAGATCCTGACTATAACCTCAACAGCACTCACAATAGTGCACAAAATTAAACATCGACGAACCCCTAGCAAGCTAGAGGTGGGACCAGGTGCCCGGGAAGAGTAAGCACCCCCTGTTGGCTAGCCACAACCGCCGTCGATGTTTATGAAGCATTGAAATGAAAATATATAAAAGTCATGCACTGTCTGATGTTATGTCCATATAGAAAGTGCTATGGCGAGAATGCCAGGGAAGTAAATTCAAAACACTTACTGTCAAACCCCTCGCGGGGAACTTTTTTACGAGCTCCACACGGCAAAGGGCATAAGTGTGACACAAATGAGTTAAAGATGATCCTGACGATAATCTCAACAGCACTCACAATAGAGCACAAAATTAAACATCGACGAACCCCTAGCAAGCTAGAGGTGGGACCAGGTGCCCGGGAGGAGTAAGCACCCCCTGTTGGCTAGCCGCACCCGCCGTCGATGTTTATGAAGCATTGAAATGAAAATATATAAAAGTCATGCACTGTCTGATGTTATGTCCATATAGAAAGTGCTATGGCGAGAATGCCAGGGAAGTGTATTCAAAACACTTACTGTCAAACCCCTCGCGGGGAATATTTTTACGAGCTCCACACGGCAAAGGGCATCAGTGTGACACAAATGAGTTAAAGAAGATCCTGACGATAATCTCAACAGCACTCACAATAGAGCACAAAATTAAACATCGACGAACCCCTAGCAAGCTAGAGGTGGGACCAGATGCCTGGGAGGAGTAAGCATCCCCTGTTGGCTAGCCGCACCCGCTGGCGATGTTTATGAAGCATTGAAATGAAAATATATAAAAGTCATGCACTGTCTGATGTTATGTCCATAAAGAAAGTGCTATGGCGACAATGCCAGGGAAGCATATTCAAAACACTTACTGTCAAACCCCTCGTGGGGAACTTTTTTACGAGCTCCACACGGCAAAGGGCATAAGTGTGACACAAATGAGTTAAAAAAGATCCTGACGATAATCTCAACAGCACTCACAATAGAGCACAAAACTAAACGTCGACGAACCCCTAGCAAGCTAGAGGTGGGACCAGGTGCCCGGGAGGATCAAGCATCCCCTGTTGGCTAGCCGCACCCTCCGTCGATGTTTATGAAGCATTGAAATGAAAATATATAAAAGTCATCCACTGTCTGATGTTATGTCCATATAGAAAGTGCTATGGCGACAATGCCAGGGAAGTATATTCAAAACACTAACTGTCAAACCCCTCGCGGGGAACTTTTTTACGAGCTCCACACGGCAGTCATAAAAGAAAACTAATTAAAATGATAAAATCGTTTGCTAATTCAGTTTGTTTTCTACAAACATTAAAAGAAGTGGTTTATCTTTTTCATGTTTCATGTAAAAAATGTTCAAGTAATGCACAGATACAAGACATTGAATCATTTACCATTCTTTTGTTAAACAGAATATGTTAATAATAACATGAAACAAGTTTTTGTCATGTTTCATTTAATTTCATAATATGAAATAGCAACTTTGTTTTATATGCTTGTTTGTTTTCTACCAGGCTGGCTGGTAGGTTTCTCAATTTCAGAAGGACGCAAAACAGAATAAAAACAAGAAATGGCCTTATTTGACCAATCCAAATCAATCAAATATCAACCATCCGGATGATATCGTCTTCTGTATACTTTTTGTTTAAATCAGAGTGTTCCTTTACGAAATAAGTATCCTCCAGTCCTGTATATTTGTTTCTCCTGTTCCTAACTTTTGAAAGAAAGGATTTGCGAATAATATTAACCAGTCTGATTTTGAGCTTTTGGTATGGGAAGGAAGTCTAGAGCATGGAGAAGTCGAAAGATTCTATGCTTTTAATATGATTGAAATTGATGGCTTTTAAATTTTCTAAAAGTTCTTTAGAATTCTTAAGGATCCACATCTGACTGATTCCATTTCAGAAATATGTTGTATCGTAGTATGTTTGAAGTCCTTTATTGATGCGAGTTAATATTTCCGTAAGCAAATTTGAAATACGTCTTGTTTCACAACTTCTCCGCTCGAATATATGTGAGCTCACTTAGGTGTCACATTTCCCTTCAAATTTTATAATTGAGGATTCCGATTATTCCGCCGGAATCCTTTCTGTTATTCAAGGTCTTTTTTTTTTTCATTAAGGATTCCGAAGTAAAATCCTTTCTCTTATTGTATTGTATTTTATTCTGAATCTTCTTATTATTATTATTCTTACCCCCAATCGTTCCGGACCCTTTACAAAAAAAGTACCACGTCATGAGATAAAATGGAAAGTGCCATGTGAAAGAGCATATTGGGATTTTGACTGATTGATTTTTTTTTTGGTCGAAAAGTTCACATGTGCCCCTGCTAGATGTCATCAAAGGTCAAATCTTTAAACACCTATAACTCCTAAACTAACAGTACAATTAGAATGAAATTTGTTTTATATTGTTCTATATTTGCAAACTTTTCTACACTTACATGCTCGATAAAATATTTAAGGTTTTCACGCTATTTCAAGTTGAAAATGGAATTGTATTTTCCAGAGTGCCAATTTCTACAGTTCTTGAGATTTTGAATTAAAACTTGGATGGTAGCTTACTTATAGGTAGCCATTTAATGCTGATCTAGTTTAAAGGTCAAATTCCCATTCTCAAGGTATAGCATATCACGTGACAGGCAAATAATCTCTAGCCCGGGAAGTCCCTCCGATTAAACAAATATTGTCTAAATCTACTTTATATGAATTCTTTTTAGGTCTATCATACGAGTATCATTATCATTTATATGATGGCAATCTTTTATGGTCGAGAATAGAATTATAATCATAGAACACTTCAACAGAAAATTTTGTTTATTTACGTGCACCATTTCATAGCATGTAAACAAAATTAAAAAAAAATATGTTGAAGTGTTCTCTTAATCTACCTCTACTCATGACCAGAAAAGATTACCAGCAAATAGGTGATAGTGATGCTCATATGATAGGCTTAAAATAGTTTCCTATAAAGTAGATCTAGACTGTATTTACAATATTTAATCGAAGGGAATTCCTGGGCTAAAGATAATTTTCATATCACGTTATATGCTACTGTGACTTGGCTTCTGTTACAATGACTTATCTATCAAAAACAAATGTCTAATATATAAAATGCTTATTAATTGAAAAGTACATATGAACATATTTTTTGAGATGATTGAGTGATATCTTTACTGTGTGCCCACTCAACAGTCAGAGATAACTGTATCGCTATACTGTAGGAGAGTGGGTGCACAGGGAAACAAAAAATATGCTTAATTTAATTTAACAGTATTTATGAAAAATGTGTCCCCATCTCAGATGCCCTTAACTTCATCCCATATATTTGTAAGTGCTGAACCGAACCCAAAGGAAACACCACTATAGTTTTGTTCTTTTTTATAATCTAAATTTAATAATATGATGGAGGAATGAAATTAAGAGTTGAGTATCATTACAATCAACATGTTTAAATTATGTTCTCCTGAAAACCTCATTTAATTGAAAAGAAAACAAAAAACCAAAACTTCAATTCTGAATCATATATTCAATCATAAAGATACATGAAGTGCAAAAGCACGCAGTGACGCTGTCGAAATCTGCGCTTCTACAAGAATCAAATACAATTGCCGTTTCTACATCACACAATATAATAGTATGACACTTTTAAACACACAAATACTAACTTGTGTACATTCAGTTCATCACAAAATCATACTTTCATAAATTCAGTACTAGTTAATTTCAGTCATTGAAATCAAAATAATACTCTGAATAAAAAAGCATTAATTATTAGTGGTAGGACACCCAATCCCGTAGTACACGTTATTACAATTAACATCAAAGAAGTACTTATCAGATATTCAGTAATGAATAAAGAAAAAAATTACGTCTTTCCTGACTAGCGTTTGCGCGTCGAATGAATGAGAACGAGACTTGACACTCACTTCTCGAACACTCTTGGCGGGAAAAACATACTACGCCCTCTACAATTAAAAACCGCCAGGAGAAAGTAATTTCATTCTAATTCATTTCATTCAAACGATTGAAATTTCATTTCTCCTGAAAACCTCATTTAATTGAAAAGAAAACAAAAAACCAAAACTTCAATTCTGAATCATATATTCAATCATAAAGATACATAAAGTGCAAAAGCACGCAGTGACGCTGTCGAAAAACAAAGAACGGGAAAAATTAAAGGCCTAAATGTTTGGATACTGATAACCTGTCATCAAGAGAATCTTTGATATAGCCATCTTTGGCATTTTCCGACCTCCACCTCCCATGGCGTTTAAACAACCTATCAGGGGTACCATGATTTGCTGCTGCTGAAGCCCCTCCCGAACGGAGACTGTGTAACCCATAACTACGAATGTCTGATACAAATGGCTTAAAGGCCTCTATGAATAATTCTCTCATTCTACTATATGACATTGGCTTGTTACCTTGTCTAAATTTGTAACCATGTTCACATTTAGTGACATTTTGAAACAAAAAAGTATCAAAATCAGAAATTTTGGCATAAGAAATATAGCGATCAAGATTTAAAACAGGGCATAATTTGGAATCACATCTAGATATTACCAACCAATTGCCGTCTCTATATACATCAGTTTTACTTTGTTCGATGAAAATTCTCATATGCGTAGTAAAAAATTCAACATCGCCTAATTTCAAATGTAACAGTTCTGATGCCCGAAGGAAACCAGAATAGGATAATAAACAAGCAGAAATTATTCTTTGATTGTACAAATTTCCTTCAACAAAAAGACTATTAAACATTTTGTCCAAAAGATCAGGAGTAATCGGTTCTTTCTTGCACACTGGAACACTGAGACGTCTCTTCGCTCCTTCCAGGACATTTCGTACCAAGATTGAATCGGTCGGCGATTGAACACTTATCATATTATGCGCCCACTTTATTCCATAAAATGCAGTGACAACGGGACTGGGTGAACTACACTGTTGTACCAAACACGAAAGATAGAGTGATACGTGAAAAGCCTTGGCCGGTAAAATTTCTTCGGTAGAAATGCCATTTGAACTCGCCCATGATTTCCAACGCATGAATGCTCGATAGTAGCCTTTAATCGTATTAGTTGACCTGCATTGTGCGATCAAATCAGTGACCAAATGAACTTTATCTACCAAGGCCTCAGGTAACTCCAATATGTCATGCTTGAATGCCTGTAAGAAGAGATGTAAAATATAAACAAAAATTAAAATATGAGTAATAACAGATATAACAAATACATCACTAACTAAACGCATCTAAACGCTCAACCGGCAGTCCAGTCTCAGAGCTAACATTCTAAACGGTAAATCTGATTTACCAAAAATGCCAGTGCATTTTCCTGGAATATAAAATTCCTTTCTTATAGGAAGCTCAATTACTCCCACAATTTCTTTGATAAAACCTTGTCCATTTGGATATAAAAAAGGCCAAAAACTGGCCGATTTCCAAAAAGGTACAATAAGAGTTCCGTATGCATAACATTGTTTCATATATTTCAAAACCCTAGTTACGATGCTAGGAGGGGGAACAAACCACCCATTAACACCATACCAATCTGCAGTAAAAGCATCAATACCTATGGCATTAGGTGTCCAAAACCTGGAGTAAAATGTAGATAGCTTATTGTTACGATCATTTGCGAAAAAATCGACTTCATGAGGTCCCCACATATAATTTAGGAAATCAAAAATGACGTCAGAAACACTCCAATCGTCAAAATCAACTATCCTGCTCAACATGTCTGCTCTTTCGTTTTAATCCCTGGGAACCCACTCCATGTCAAGTGTGATTCCGAAAGATAAGCAAAATTCAAAAATGTCTAAAGAAATGTTTAGTAGCTCTGATTTCATGCTTCCCTTAGAAACTATGCTAACTACATTTTTATTGTCTGAATACCACTTAATGTGTTTAGCACGTAAAAATGAGACAAAGATTGTAGAACTCTAAACACAGCAGCAAGTTCTCTCCAAGTGGAACTACGGGTACTTTCACTATCTGTCCACATTCCGTGAGCAGTGCTCAGTGGCGCATCTACAATATACCCTCCGTAACCAGTGTTACTAGCGTCGGTATACACAATGGAATGAACTGAATAATCAGAAAGGAAAGGTCTAGAATTGATCTTGTCTATGTTATCTTTCCAAAAATTAATCTGATGAAGACTTTCTTTGCTGAGGAAAATGAAAGAATTCCATGACTTTGCTGATAAAATATCTATGGAAATAGATTTTGTCATAATATACACAATATTTCCTAAGACATAAGACATAGAACTAACTTGTCCTACAAAACTTGCAGCCATTCTGACATGAACTTTGACACACTTCTCTAAACTACTAATTGTAGACATAAGCTTGACAAGCCTTTTCTCTGGAATTTGTATGGTACCTTGTTCACAGTCTATGTAATAACCTAAAAAGGTAACCTGTTGTGATGGATTCCACATGGACTTCTCACCACCTTTTGGAACAAAACCACTTTTAATCAAATCATCTTTGATTTCCGTAGAAATTTTGTGACACATTTCTAAATCATGATGAACTCCCAAACCATCATCTAGATACATTGTGATGAATTTCCCTTCGCTACGCCACTTCTTGACTAGGGGACGAGTAATTTTGGTAAAAATATAACATGCCGAACTCAAACCAAAGGGCAGGACTTTAAATTTGAAATATTTAACTTCATCCTGGAAAATCCAAGAAAACCCCAAGAAGATAGTATGCGGTTCAAATATATCTAGATGATGATATGCTGAGTGCAAATCAAACTTAAAACAGAAAGAATTGTTAGTAACAAAATGCATTGCAGTGCGAATATCTTCAAATTTCACTGTCGATTTCCATAAATGTTTGATAACATGACGTAAATCTAAACTTAGGCGCTTTTTGCCATTTGATTGTACAGAAACTGTCAAAGGATTCACAACATGAGGGATAGTCGAACACTCCACTGCCAAATGCCTGACCAACAAGTCACGGATGGTTTGATCAACGAAAGATTCATGGTTCAATGCCGATCTGTTGTTTTTCAGAATAACAGGGGGAGGTACAGAGTAAAAAGGGATTTTATAACCGTTAGAAATGGTATCAAAATGAAATCATGAGCACCTTTTTGTTGCCAAAATGATAATGAAGCTTTTAAGCGACCTTTCACAATAATATCTGCCTGACCCTGTTCATATTCATAAAAGTCTTCAGTAAGATTGTATCGTTCATTATGATTGCATTCAAAAGTATACTCATCTTTTATTTCTTCATTCTAGCTTGGTTATGGTAGCTGAAGCTGTTGAACTCTTTGTGTTGTACGGGCACTCGCTCCTCCAGTGAGACAATGATCCACAAGCGTAGCATGATCCGCCCCTCCGCTGTGACCTGTTAGAGTGTTCGAAACGAAATGCCTGGTGTCCATTGATCCATGGATTGTATTGGGGGGGCAAGAAAGGGCTGCACGGGTACCTGAGGAATTGAACTAGGCTGAGCAGGATGAATACGACTCTCGGACTGAGGTTTTTTAACCTTATTCTTTGCCCGTTCCTTGTTCTTGCGAATTGCCCTGACTTCGGCCTTGTGAATTTTGTTTTCATCGTCAGGGTCGCTGGCAACAGGGTTGCTTTCGTATTGTCTAACGGTTTCCCAACCGCCCTCGCTTGTATCTGTGATTTTGATAAGTTTATTACGTTTCTTGATTTTTTTCAGAGACAGAATCTGCCAGCTCTTTCGCGTAATCGAACTTTGAATTGGAAACAGCCCAAGAAAACTGCGTAACGTCTTCTAACAGTTCAGAATTAAACAAATACTGTATTTTGTTACCCTCAAACTTCCATTTATGTTGAGTGTCCGTCTTCAATTTTTTAACAACCTGGGAAGACCCGTGCACCTCCTGCTTCAACTCGCTGAGCTCAGTTGAAAGTTTACAGTCTAAATTACGCAAGGAATCACCTTGGGCTTTCACTACATCTATGATGTCTCTTAAAGAAATATCGTCGGATTCAGCCATTAGTGGACCAAAGCGCAGAGAAGACAAGAAAAAATTTACGTCTTGCCTGACTAGCGTTTGCGCGTCGAATGAATGAGAACGAGACTTGACACTCACTTCTCGAACACTCTTGGCGGGAAAAACATACTACGCCCTCTACAATTAAAAACCGCCAGGAGAAAGTAATTTCATTCTAATTCATTTCACTCAAACGATTGAAATTTCATTTTCCATTGATAAACTAATATTCCATCGACTGTCATATTACTGTGACCCTCATACTGTCATATTAAATATTCATACATGTATAACCTTTTTAACCTTTTTAACTTACCTGTAATAAATTGTTTCATTGGCTTGCGGTTCAGCAAAGTTTAGTACCTTAATGTAAATAAATGGTGGAGTTGGATGGCTGAAGGGGTGGAAGGAGGCCATTAAAAAAATGTCTAACATCCGAATATGAAAATAAATTGTTAAATCTGATAAATTAACGTATCAGCACTCACCTCACTACTTTCATCGTCCGAGTCTTCAACCTATATTTTGAAATGATAGTTTTAAGTTATAAACCACCCCTTCTCATATAATGCAACCGTTATGCAGTTAAGCCATTCTAAAATGTTATGGATTTCCAACAACATTTGCAGCACCTACAGCAAAACACCATGTGCAAAAATAGAATGCAGACATGTATAGCTAGAGACACAAATGATAAAAAAGAAAAGATAAGGGAGATCCTGACGACAATCTAAACAACACTCACAATAGAGCACAAAATTGAGTATCGACAGACCCCTAGTAAGATAGAGACGGACAAGGTGCCCGAGAGGAGTAAACACCCCTGTTTGGCTAGCCGCAACCGCCTTCGATGTTCACGCACGAAAATGAAAACAATTTACATAAAATACACGAAAAGGAACATCAAAGCACAACATAGAAACATAAAACATACAAGACTACACTAATAACCAATAAGCAATTGGTGTCTATTTTGAATATTGATTACCTACATTTTGACCGATACAAACATTAGATTTATCCACCAGAGATAACATCAGATAAAACAAACATAGATGCCATAGCTACACCAATTTGGATCTTGATATCAAGATCAATAACGGAGAAATTCGGACAAAGATTAAGACAAAAGAGACGATTTTGGTTTCAAAATAGTTAATTTTCCTTGGCTTGAGGCCATGTTCCAAGATTGCCATCGTATGGTATTTACATCTGTCAGCTCATCAGATACGCTAGAGCTTGCTCCCATGTTTCAAATTTCCATGTTAAAGATAAACAAATTGCCGAATATCTGTCAAGGATTTAGATATCATAAAATCTTTTTGAAAATTTACTCCGAGGTTTTTTACACCACAATTGAACGTTTTTCGAGACCTCTGAGTAATCGGAAAAGTGAGAGGGTTGTGCTCACGTAATCCAGGATAACCCCACCGTCTGCTATTGACCTGGCAGATGGCCGTCCTGAATCGGCACCAATTGCTCATTGGAATCCTTGGTTGATGTGTAGTCATTTATGTTTGATTATTTAAATTTTAAAACTTTATTTATTTTACAACGTTTAAGAAACAAGTTACACAACTTATATAAATGTCTCACGTTGGCTCAGATGTTGGCGTGAGGGGGTCCAAGGAGCAGGAGGAAACCGGAGTACCCGGAGAAAAACCTCCTGCAGAGGCCTGGGTGGGGGACCACCTACCCTCCCACATAAGACCCTTCGCCGAATCTGGGATTCGAACCCGGGACCTTAGAGGTGAGAAGCGAGCGCGCTACCACTGCGCTAACCCGGCCGTTATTTATGTTATTATGTTTGGTTATTGTCAACTTCTTCTGAAATTCGGACCAATACAGGCAACAGAGTATATTACTTTGGGTAATTCACAACCTGCATTTTATGGTGACATTATTAATAAGATAAGAAGGATCAAAGATGGACAGCATCACTATCGAAAATGCGTCAGAATCATCAAACGCCTTTTATACCGTGGATATGATCCTAATGTCACCAGACGGACACTAGGCTTGGTACTTGACCAATCTACAGTCTTGTACAAGCGAATTCTTAAAACTTGCACTCTGACTGACTGTGACGACGGGACTCCATGACGGGCCCTGTCCAAACCTCTTTAGAGAAGATAGGGCTCCGACCACCTTTCCTCTCTGAATGTCAGTCGGACTCCTCGGGTGATAACATACATGAGCTCGCGGCGGCAGAGCACGGATTGCATTACGTACGCCCTCTTTTTATATCCATTTACATATTCATCTGTGTTGTTTGGGCTCCTGCGTTTTGCGGTCTTGTTTGTGTGAGGTCATTAGACAGTGAGGATGTTGTTTTACACCACAATTGTACGTTCTTCGAGACCTCTGGGTGATCGGAAAAGTGAGAGGGTTGTGTGTACGTAATCCAGGATAACAACACCATTTGCTACTTGTCTGGCAAATAACCGTCCAAAGTCGACAACGGTTACCCATTGGCCTAGCTTGTTTATGTGTAGTCTTTTGTGTTTGATGTATATATGTCATATCTCTCTTTTTCGTCTCTTAGTATGCTCATCTTTTTCGCATCGGGTGTTTTGGTGTTTTGTTGTTGATGCTGCAACAGCGTCTTGTTGGAGATCCCCTTCCTTCTTCTTCAAAGAAAGGAGGGGATCTCCAACAACACCTAGTTGCAGCATCAACAGCAACCTCCCAAAACACCCTATGTAAAACACAAAAATGACACGCACAGAAAGAGACGCAGTAGTACAATGAACGTCAAATCACGGAAAAACATAAAACACAAATGACTACACATAAACCAACGAGACCAATGGGCAAACGGTGCCGACTTAGGACGGCCATCTGCCTCGTCAGTAGCAGACGGTGTGGTTATCCTGGATTACGTGCGCACAACCCTCCCACTATTCCGATTACCCAGAGGTCTCGAAGAACGTACAATCAAAGATGATTTCATCCGTTGTGTAATACATAATGTCGAAGGGTTCCAACTCTATACCTTCCTGACGACAATTCCAAACAAATTTCCATGCACCAGACATGTGTTTCGAATATAAAACTGTCATCAGTGATGCTTCGAGCGGAGCCACCAAATATAATTTCAGTGGCGCCCTCCTTATGTTTTTGAAGTTAGATTTGTACATTTATATTACAGAGAGTGCGCGGCTCTAAATTTCCTGTAGGGTCGATTCGGTAACATATCCAAATAAAATCTATGTTCAAAACAGTATTGGAGGGATGGTGCTAAGATGTTAAACTCCTTCAATTTCGATGATATTTATCGCTAAAATGGCTAGTTTCCGAAATAGCAAAAAGAAATATATATGATGTCACATTGATAAAAGGCCAAAAACAAAGCTTCTTTCAGGTGACAGAGCTGGAAAGAAGTAATTAATACACTTGACAAACATTAGGTCACGGGGAACGATTTTAACTGCTTAACAGTGCAACATGAAACAAGTGTTTATATAAATAATGTCGAAGGGTTCCAACTCTATACCTTCCTAAAGAAAATTCCAAACCAATTTCCATGCACCAGACACGTGTTTCGAATATTAGATTCTCATCAGTGATGTAAAACCCTGAACAAGTTCCGTCGGAATCCTTTCTGTTATTGCTTTGTCTTTTCTTTATTCTTATTATTTTTATTATTATAGTTCTTACCCCCAACCGTTCCGGACACTTTACAAGAAAAGTACCGCATCATACGATGAAATGAAAAGTACCATGTGAAAGAGCATATTGAGATCTCGATTGATTTTTTTTTTTTTTTTTGGTCGAAAAGTTCACATATGCCCCTGCTAGAGGTCATCAAAGGTCAAATCTTTAAATACTTTTAACTCCTAAACTAATCATACATTTAGATCAAAATATGGATTATATTGTTCTTTTGCAAACTTTTATACGCTTACATGCTCGATAAAATTTAACGGTTTTCGCGCTATTTCAAATTGAAAATGGAACTTTATTTGGCAGAGTGCCAATTGCTACAGTTTTTGAGATTTTGAATTAAAACAAATTTTTGCCTATAGAACAAAGACAGTGTGACATTCAGAGTTCAAACTTCATACACATAATCATTGAGCCAAGCCTTTTCACATTGACCTTGATCAAAAGTCAAATCCTCATTCTCAAGGTCACAACAAATTTTTGCCTACAAAAGAATTACTATTTGACCTTGAGAGTTCAAACTTAACACAGATATTTTTTGCATCAAGCCCTTTCACCTTGACCTTGACACAATGTCATTTGTTCGAAATCAAGGTCATATCAGAATTTGGTTGATAAAATAGATCAGATTATGATCAATCTAAATGAGAATAACAGCCAATGCTTATCTTTTATCTTCAAACAAGTAGTCTTTCTCATGGTATAAGAAAGATAACTCTTTATTCTTGTTCTCTGTATCTTTTTTAGTAACATTACTTCTCTGTACATTCATGCTGTTGTCATTTTCTATTGATAGAAATTGTCTCGTTGCAAAATAGTTGTGCAATTCTGTTTAGAGGTAGTAATCATAAAGGATATAGTATTGATAGATCATAGGGTTTAAAGCTTTCGTAAACATGAAAGGTACTTATTATCTATTTTTACTATTTTGTTGATAAATAAATAAGAGTCCCAAGTTAGATATCTTTTGGCCCTTTTGTTGAAGAGAATATGGTACTAAAGAAACTATTTTTTCCATCTTCTTTATTCGGATTTTAACACTTCAGTTCCGATGAAGGTCTAATAAAGGAGGAATCCGTCTGTTGCTTGCAACAGTATCCATCTAATTATGTATCTGATTATGAAATGATTGAGCATTTCATAATATTGTTACCTTACTGTAATTGATATCAATGCCTTTATAAAGTGCTGTGAGTCTACAAGCAGGGAACAGTCTTCTATTTTATGATCTCGATCATTTGATCGACGGGCATATATCGATTGATTTGTCCGCTTGTATGTCCGTCATTCCATCTGCTTTCAATAAAGGGGTATCAGATTTAAAGTAGAGATGATAGGGCTTTCATATTTAGCATGTGTATGCACCTTGAGAAAACACTTCTTTTGGTACCAATAATTTTACATTGATCTCTGACCTACGATTTTCATTTTGAATGGAAAATAATAAATTCTATATCTTCCTGAAACGCCTTCAATTTATTATAGCTCTAATGTTACATATATCCTTCTATCAAGTCAGAACCTCAATACTTTGCACAAAGGATATTTCCCAAAATCATTTTGACGACAAAAACGCATACAAACAAAGTTGTCTATAAAGATAGTGTTGGAATAAAGCAGCATTCTACCTGCAGACAAAGTTACATTATGGTGTGATTGTAACACCCTATGAAATATGTAAAGGACATTTTCATGGTTTGCAAAGTTGACTTTTCATGGTAGAAATTTACAAATTACGAAAAAAAGAAACCTTTAGGGCAAGGTTTTCGCTCTCATAAACTAGTAAAGATTTTCTTGAAATTCTCTACAAGCAACAGAGTATATTACTTTGGGTATTCCACAACCTGTATTTTATGGTGACATAATCAATAAAATTAGAAAGGTGAATGGTAGACTGTAAAACCATAGAAAATGCATCAGAATCATCAAACGTCTTTTATAACTTGGATATGATCCTAATGTCACCAGACGGACACTAGGCTAGGTATTTGACCAATCTATAGTTTTTTTACCAGCGCATTCTTAAGTCTTGCACTCTTACTGACTGTGAAGACGAAACGCCATCATGGGCTCTGTCCAAGCTTCATCTGTCCTCTCTGAATGTCAGTTGGACTCCTCGGTTGATAACATGCATGAGCTCGCTATAGCCGACAGAGCACGGACTTTTATATCGATTTACATATTCAACTGTGTTGCTTGTGTCACTTAGGTTTGCGGTTTTCTTTATTTGTGGTCATCTAACAGTAAGGAGGTTTTTCACACCACAATTGTACGTTCTTCGAGACCTCTGGGTAATCGGAAAAGTGAGGGGGTTGTGCGCACGTAATCCAGCATAACCACACCGTCTGCTACTGACGTGACAGATGGCCGTCCTAAGTCGGCACCGATTGCCCATTGGTCTTGTTGGTTTATGTGTAGTCATTTGTGTTTCATGTTTCTATGTGATCTGGCGTTCATTGTACCATTTGTGTCTCAATCTGTGAGTGTCTACTTTGTGTTTTTGCATTGGGTGTTTTGGGGTTTTGCTGTTGGTGCTGCAACAAAGTGTTGTTGGATATCCCCTACTTTCCGTGCCAACCCTGCAACAGAAACCGAAAGTTCGCGCATGCGAACGTTAATAGCAACATATGGAAACATAAAATGAAATACCAGGAAAACTGATACATCAAACGCTATGCGCATAGTACAGTTTTTTCTAACTTTTGTTATTGTTGTTGTTGTTGCTGCTGTTGTCTTCGTTGTTGTTGTTGGAACCAAAATATTCAACAATGATTCCTTAATTCATAAGAAGATACAATTAGTGGAACACATAGTCGTACATTCTGTGTTTAAAATGGCAAAGATATGAGACGGAATGTCCGAATCTAAAAATTGGAATTTATTCAAATCATGCAGATCCTGTATTTTCATTATGGCAATGACCATATCCCAATACAAAGCACAAGACGATGATACAGAAAATCATGAATCAAAGGCATACAATATCAGGATAGGAAACTTAACAAGTCCCGGTTGTCAATCGGTAAATGTGACTAGCTTATTCAACAGACAACAAAGAAGACCTCGAAGTCATGGCATTCGAAAATATAATAGGCCTGAGATACATAGTTTCTCCTTCGATGACTTGGTTCCATTTTTGAATGAGCCTCTAGGCCTGCATTATATTCGTACCAAATTATACTCTGTTCCTTTACGGAAGTTGTACGAAATCTACGATTATACGAAGGACCTCACATATACCGATACACGTTCCCCAGAATACAGACTACAAGGAGTCATATTGGACATTTCTACTTTTCGTTTATTTCAAGCAGTTAGATCAGATAAATCAGAGGAGAAAACAAACCGCCCTTTCATTAAAGTAAGATTTGCAAACAAAGGTATTGATAACTTGAATCTTGGTCAAATTTTGAATCACAAAACTGTCACAGAAAAAATCCCACCATATTTCAAAAGAAAAGAAACTCCTTGTATTTCCTATAGCTACACACCAACAGTTGCATCTAAAATTTACAATTACAAACGATTCCTGCAGTGTATTGATTTAAGTAATCCCTCACTACATCCACTTCCCTGCGAATGTTCTTCATCGAATTTCAACTACTCTCCTTGTGGACACGTTATTACTGGTGACCTTAGTATAGTCAAGAACGACAAGTTGAGAGAATTGTTAAAAAAGGGTCCCAAATACAGAGAAAGTATGTCCTTTACATGGAACCAAAATGTCAAAATTATCATGGACTCTTGTGAGGAATATGCAAGACGTTGGGCAAAGAAAGAGGATGTACAGCTCGACACCCTTTCCGAATGGATAAAATCAATCAGAGGGTTACTTTTATCTAGAATTAACCGATTAAAATCAACTGTGAACACCAGATTCGTGTCTATATTTAAAGACCCTGATGTTATCACAGAGCTCACCTACCTCCAAGAACATTATGTCATCACACCAGCGGACAAAGCCTCAAATAATTACACATTTACTTGCAAAAAGTACTATTTCGACAGTCTAGTTAAAGAGTTGGGTTTAAATTCGACACCTGGAAATCCCACTTACACCCCAACAAACCTTTCTGCCTCTGAAATAATAGATAACCACAAATCAGCTCTTACTTCCTTTGGCTTCGACACTACCAATTTAGATTTAGATTTACCATGCTTATACTGCATACCTAAAATGCATAAGAATCCGTACAAACAACGTTTCATCGCTGGTTCCTCAAAATGTTCTACCAAATCTGTATCGATCTTACTCACCAAAGTTTTATCTGAAATCAAATTTGGGCTTCAAAAATATTGTTCGACAGTATATTCTCGCAGTGGTATCAACCAGATGTGGATTTTAAAGAATTCGAAGGAACTTTTAGAACATCTGAAATCCACTCATTTTAGTAGAGTCCATTCGATCAAAGCCTTTGATTTTTCGACACTTTACACTACAATTCCACATTCTAAATTGAAAGAAAGACTCGCAAAAATTATAAGTAATGCGTTTACAAGTAAGAACGGTAATCGCAAATACAAATTTATTGTTGTTAACTATGACAAAACCTACTTTGTAAAAGAAAAGTCCGATTCTGAAAATAAGTACACTGAAACAGACATTATTCAGATGTTAAACTTTCTGATCGACAACATTTTTGTGGTGTTTGGAGGAAAGGTCTTCCAGCAAATTGTCGGAATTCCAATGGGGACCAATTGTGCCCCACTCCTTGCCGACATTTTCCTTTACTCGTACGAAGCTGAATTCATTCAATCTTTGGTCTCTGAAGGGAAAAGATACTTAGCTTCTGACTTTAACTTCACTTACAGATACATAGACGGTGTGTTGTCCATCAATAATCCAAAATTCGCGGATTACCTGAGCAGTATCTATCCTTCGGAGCTTGAAGTCAAAGAAACCACAGAGACAAATAATTCAGCATCCTATTTGGACATAATGTTGTCCTACGACACTGATGGTCACATGAACACCTCACTCTATGACAAACGTGACGACTTCAATTTCAGCATTACAAACTTTCCTTTTCTGAGTAGCAACATCCCTTCATCGCCTGCTTATGGCGTTTTCATATCTCAGTTGATACGCTATGCCAGAGCAAGTACCAAATATACGGATTTTGTTCTGAGAGCTAGGCGTCTTTCAAATAAGCTTCTCAGTCAGGGATATGTTTGTGACCGACTTACATCGTCACTGAGGAAGTTCTACGGTCGATATGGGGAACTCGTCATACACTATGATGTTCCACTCTCAAGAATGGTGGATGATATTCTGTCATAGACCATTTGAACCATCCAACCAAAGATTGTACTCTATATCTTCCAAAATGGAAGTAACCGGATGTGACAGTTCTACCGAATTGAAGCGACGGGTGTTGCATGCAAGCAGGAGATGCTTACTCTTCCTGGGCACCTGGTCTCACTCCCATATCGGGAGTTCGCTTCTTTTCATATGGTGGAGGTTTTTGTTTGTTTGCTTTGGTTCCTGTTTTGTCCTGATTTTGTATGCCTTCGGTTTCTGATTTTTGAATTATCGATTTTGTGCTGTATACAGGGATATGGTCATTATCCATATTTGTCATAAAACCGGAATCAAAGCAAACAAGGAAAAACATCCATCTCAAAGACAGAAGCGAACTCCAAATATGGGAGTGAGCCTCAGTTTTGAGATCTGGTTGATTTTGGTCACTACAGCCTTTTTCATTTGATTTTAGCATGTATCGAAATACACCATAAATCTTTAGAATATCATTTTTTCACCTAATTTCATTTATTTAGAACATATGATAATCTGTAGCACCCATTGAATTATAGTTATTCAACATTCATTTCAATGACGGAACTTACGCCAAGATTACTTGTTTTGCCTACTACTCAAATTTCTTGTTAAGAAGTAGGAACATAAACACATCAATGTTCACTTGGCTTCTGTTATAATAACTTATCTATCAAAAACAAACCTTTAACATCTGATATTGAAAATAAATTGTCAAATCTGATAAATTAATGTATCAGCACTCACCCATTTTCTTCCTGGTTCTTTCCTCTAAAATTTAAGATGATAGTTTTAAGTTATATACCGCCTTTTGTCATATAATACAGCCATTATATAGTTACAAAAAGGTTATGATAAGAAAAGGGAGATCCTGACGACAATCTAAACAACACTCACTATAGAGCATCAACTTGAGCATCGCCAGACCCCTAGCAAGCTAGAGACGTGACAAGGTGCCGGGGAGGAGTAAGCATCCCCAGTTCGGCTTGCCGCACCTGTCGTCGATGTTCACTCACGAAAATGAAATCAATATTTACAAAAATTCACTGTCTGAGAATATGTCTATATAGAAAGTGCTATGGCGATCAGTGAAAACAATTACTGCTAAGTTTGACATAGAAGAAGCACTCAGAATAGCATCAAATTTAGCATCAATGAACCCCTAGCGAGCAAGAGGTGGGATAAGATACCCAGGAGGAATAGGCATCCACTTTTTTATTAGCCGCACCCGCCGTCGATGTTCACGCACGAAAATGAAAACAATATTTACATAAAATGCACAAAAAGGAACATCAAAGCAAAACCTAGAAACATAAAACATACAAGACTACAAGTAAACGAGTTAAAGAAGATCCTGACGATAATCTCAACAGCACTCACAATAGAGCACTAAATTGAGCATCGACGGACCCCTAGCAAGCTAGAGGTGGGACCAGGTGCCCGGGAGGAGTAAGCATCCCCTGTTGGCTAGCCGCACCCGCCGTCGATGTTCATGCACGAAAATGAAAACAAACGATACCATGTGCAATCGGTGTCTATTCTGAATATTGAATAACCAGATTTTGATTAACACAACAATTAAATTTATCCACCAGAGTTAACATTAGATAAATCAAACACAGATGATCTAGCTACACCAGTTTTGGATCTTGATATCAAGATCAATAACGGAGAACGCAGAAATTCAGACAAAGATATACGACGAAAGAGAAGATTTTGGCTTCAAAATAGTTAATTGTCCATGGCTTAATGGTGATCCTCCAAGATCGTCATCGTACGTCATTTTCATCTCAAAGCTCATCAGATACGCTAGAGCTTGCTCCCATGTTCAATGATAAAAATAAACAATTACAATAAAACTTACCTGTCAATGATTTAGATATCATAAACTTGGAAAAATGTTTTTGGAAATGTTACAATAACTATTCTGAATTTCGTTCAACATTTTGGATATCTCAGGCATCGGAGTATGTATCAATAGGAATTTTATTGCCTTTATTTTTCGGTGACCTAATAAACAAAATCAGAAGGATCAAAGGTATTCAAACTTCAACCACAAATGAAGGAAAAAAGTAGATTGCCGGTTTTACTGAGAATATGATCCTAAAGTCATAAACAATTACTGGGTATGCTAATGTACAAATCCACAGTTTTGTACCGGTGTCTTTTCAACGTTGCTTATTGGCCAACCATGACCACGGGAATCCATGACGGGCCTTGTTTAAATCTCGTCTGAGATACTAGGCCCTTATTCTCTGTCCTATCTGAAAGTTGTTCAGACTTCTCTGGTGACTAGCCTTGAGTTCGCTTAAGCCAGCAGAGTACATATTATACGTATGCCATAGAAAATTTAAGATCCATTTACATTGAATCTGTGTTACAAGAGATCGCTTTGTGTTGTCACCTGTCTGTGATGTCACCTGTGATGGCGCCGAATAAGTCGGAGAAACAGATCAAGCCATAAAATCTCGTTTTAGAAGTAATAACTTTTCCGCTCTAAGATATATGAGCTCAATTAGGTTAAAGAAGATCCTGACGAGAATCTCAACAGCACTCACAATAGAGCACAAAGTGGAGCATCGACGGACACCCTAGCAAGCACTCACAATAGAATACAAAATGGAGCATCGACGGACACCTAGGTGTCACATTTCCCTTCAAATTTGATATGTTTGTTTATGTATGAAATGATTGAACATTTCATAATGTTGTTACCTTACTCTAAGATATACTAGTGCTCTTATAAAATGTTGTGAGCCCACAAGCAGGGTACAATCTTCTATGTATGCTCCCGGTAAGGCCATTTCTTTGTTATTTTCTGTTTTGTCCTCATGCTGGTAGGTTTTGAGCCCAAATGAGTTAAAGAAGATCCTGACGATAATCTCAACAGCACTCACAATAGAGCACAAAATTAAACATCGACGAACCCCTAGCAAGCTAGAGGTGGGACCAGGTGCCCGGGAGGAGTAAGCATCCCCTGTTGGCTAGCCGCACCCGCCGTAGATGTTTATGAAGCATTGAAATGAAAATATATAAAAGTCATGCACTGTCTGATGTTATGTCCATATAGAAAGTGCTATGGCGACAATGCCAGGGAAATATATTCAAAACACTTACTGTCAAACCCCTCGCGGGGAACTTTCTTACGAGCAACACACGGCAAAGGGCATAAGTGTGATACAAATGAGTTAAAGAAGATCCTGACGATAACTTCAACAGCACCCACAATAGAGCACAAAATTAAACATCGACGAACCCCTAGCAAGCTAGAGGTGGGACCAGATGCCTGGGAGGAGTAAGCATCCCCTGTTGGCTAGCCGCACCCGCTGGCGATGTTCATGAAGCATTGAAATGAAAATATATAAAAGTCATGCACTGTCTGATGTTATGTCCATAAAGAAAGTGCTATGGCGACAATGCCAGGGAAGCATATTCAAAACACTTACTGTCAAACCCCTCGTAGGGAACTTTTTTACGAGCTCCACACGGCAAAGGGCATAAGTGTGACACAAATGAGTTAAAGAAGATCCTGACGATAATCTCAACAGCACTCACAATAGAGCACAAAACTAAACGTCGACGAACCCCTAGCAAGCTAGAGGTGGGACCAGGTGCCCGGGAGGTGTAAGCATCCCCTGTTGGCTAGCCGCACCCGCCGTCGATGTTTATGAAGCATTGAAATGAAAATATATAAAAGTCATCCACTGTCTGATGTTATGTCCATATAGAAAGTGCTATGGCGACAATGCCAGGGAAGTATATTCAAAACACTTACTGTCAAACCCCTCGCGGGGAACTTTTTTACGAGCTCCACACGGCAGTCATAAAAGAAAACTAATTAAAATGATAAAATCGTTTGCTAATTCAGTTTGTTTTCTACAAACATTAAAAGAAGTGGTTTATCTTTTTCATGTTTCATGTAAAAAATGTTCAAGTAATGCACAGATACAAGACATTGAATCATTTATCATTCTTTTGTTAAACAGAATATGTTAATAATAACATGAAACAAGTTTTTGTCATGTTTCATTTAATTTCATAATATGAAATAGCAACTTTGTTTTATATGCTTGTTTGTTTTCTACCAGGCTGGCTGGTAGGTTTCTCAATTTCAGAAGGACGCAAAACAGAATAAAAACAAGAAATGGCCTTATTTGACCAATCCAAATCAATCAAATATCAACCATCCGGATGATATCGTCTTCTGTATACTTTTTGTTTAAATCAGAGTGTTCCTTTACGAAATAAGTATCCTCCAGTCCTGTATATTTGTTTCTCCTGTTCCTAACTTTTGAAAGAAAGGATTTGCGAATAATATTAACCAGTCTGATTTTGAGCTTTTGGTATGGGAAGGAAGTCTAGAGCATGGAGAAGTCGAAAGATTCTATGCTTTTAATATGATTGAAATTGATGGCTTTTAAATTTTCTAAAAGTTCTTTAGAATTCTGAAGGATCCACATCTGACTGATTCCATTTCAGAAATATGTTGTATCGTAGTATGTTTGAAGTCCTTTATTGATGCGAGTTAATATTTCCGTAAGCGAATTTGAAATACGTCTTGTTTCACAACTTCTCCGCTCGAATATATGTGAGCTCACTTAGGTGTCACATTTCCCTTCAAATTTTATAATTGAGGATTCCGATTATTCCGCCGGAATCCTTTCTGTTATTCAAGGTCTTTTTTTTTTTTCATTAAGGATTCCGAAGTAAAATCCTTTCTCTTATTGTATTGTATTTTATTCTGAATCTTCTTATTATTATTATTCTTACCCCCAATCGTTCCGGACCCTTTACAAAAAAAAGTACCACGTCATGAGATAAAATGGAAAGTGCCATGTGAAAGAGCATATTGGGATTTTAACTGATTGATTTTTTTATGGTCGAAAAGTTCACATGTGCCCCTGCTAGATGTTATCAAAGGTCAAATCTTTAAACACCTATAACTCCTAAACTAACAGTACAATTAGAATGAAATTTGTTTTATATTGTTCTATATTTGCAAACTTTTCTACACTTACATGCTCGATAAAATATTTGAGGTTTTCACGCTATTTCAAGTTGAAAATGGAATTGTATTTTCCAGAGTGCCAATTTCTACAGTTCTTGAGATTTTGAATTAAAACTTGGATGGTAGCTTACTTATAGGTAGCCATTTAATGCTGATCTAGTTTAAAGGTCAAATTCCCATTCTCAAGGTATAGCATATCACGTGACAGGCAAATAATCTCTAGTCCGGGAAGTCCCTCCGATTAAACAAATATTGTCTAAATCTACTTTATATGAATTCTTTTTAGGTCTATCATACGAGTATCATTATCATTTATATGATGGCAATCTTTTATGGTCGAGAATAGAATTATAATCATAGAACACTTCAACAGAAAATTTTGTTTATTTACGTGCACCATTTCATAGCATGTAAACAAAATTAAAAAAAAATATGTTGAAGTGTTCTCTTAATCTACCTCTACTCATGACCAGAAAAGATTACCAGCAAATAGGTGATAGTGATGCTCATATGATAGGCTTAAAATAGTTTCCTATAAAGTAGATCTAGACTGTATTTACAATATTTAATCGAAGGGAATTCCTGGGCTAAAGATAATTTTCATATCACGTTATATGCTACTGTGACTTGAGTGCTGTTGAGATTATCGTCAGGATCTTCTTTAACTCATTTGTGTCACACTTATGCCCTTTGCCGTGTGGAGCTCGTAAAAAAGTTCCCCGCGAGGGGTTTGACAGTAAGTGTTTTGAATATATTTCCCTGACATTGTCGCCATGGCACTTTCTATATAGACAGAACCATAGACAGTGCATGTATTTAATATATTTTAATTTTCGTGCGTGAACATCGACGGCGGGTGCGGCTAGCCAACAGGGGATGCTTACTCCTCCCGGGCACCTGGTCCCACCTCTAGCTTGCTAGGGGTCCGTCGATGCTCCATTTGGTGCTCTATTGTGAGTGCTGTTGAGATTATCGTCAGGATCTTCTTTAACTCATTGGCTTCTGTTACAATGACTTATCTATCAAAAACAAATGTCTAATATATAAAATGCTTATTAATTGAAAAGTACATATGAACATATTTTTTGAGATGATTGAGTGATATCTTTACTGTGTGCCCACTCAACAGTCAGAGATAACTGTATCGCTATACTGTAGGAGAGTGGGTGCACAGGAAAACAAAAAATATGCTTAATTTAATTTAACAGTATTTATGAAAAATGTGTCCCCATCTCAGATGCCCTTAACTTCACCCCATATATTTGTAAGTGCTGAACCGAACCCAAAGGAAACACCACTATAGTTTTGTTCTTTTTTATAATCTAAATTTAATAATATGATGGAGGAATGAAATTAAGAGTTGAGTATCATTACAATCAACATGTTTAAATTATGTTCTCCTGAAAACCTCATTTAATTGAAAAGAAAACAAAAAACCAAAACTTCAATTCTGAATCATATATTCAATCATAAAGATACATGAAGTGCAAAAGCACGCAGTGACGCTGTCGAAATCTGCGCTTCTACAAGAATCAAATACAATTGCCGTTTCTACATCACACAATATAATAGTATGACACTTTTAAACACATAAATACTAACTTGTGTACATTCAGTTCATCACAAAATCATACTTTCATAAATTCAGTACTAGTTAATTTCAGTCATTGAAATCAAAATAATACTCTGAATAAAAAAGCATAAATTATTAGTGGTAGGACACCCAATCCCGTAGTACACGTTATTACAATTAACATCAAAGAAGTACTTATCAGATATTCAGTAATGAATAAAGAAAAAATTTACGTCTTTCCTGACTAGCGTTTGCGCGTCGAATGAATGAGAACGAGACTTGACACTCACTTCTCGAACACTCTTGGCAGGAAAAACATACTACGCCCTCTACAATTAAAAACCGCCAGGAGAAAGTAATTTCATTCTAATTCATTTCATTCAAACGATTGAAATTTCATTTCTCCTGAAAACCTCATTTAATTGAAAAGAAAACAAAAAACCAAAACTTCAATTCTGAATCATATATTCAATCATAAAGATACATAAAGTGCAAAAGGACGCAGTGACGCTGTCGAAAAACAAAGAACGGGAAAAATTAAAGGCCTAAATGTTTGGATACTGATAACCTGTCATCAAGAGAATCTTTGATATAGCCATCTTTGGCATTTTCCGACCTCCACCTCCCATGGCGTTTAAACAACCTATCAGGGATACCATGATTTGCTGCTGCTGAAGCCCCTCCCGAACGGAGACTGTGTAACCCATAACTACGAATGTCTGATACAAATGGCTTAAAGGCCTCTATGAATAATTCTCTCATTCTACTATATGACATTGGCTTGTTACCTTGTCTAAATTTGTAACCATGTTCACATTTAGTGACATTTTGAAACAAAAAAGTATCAAAATCAGAAATTTTGGCATAAGAAATATAGCGATCAAGATTTAAAACAGGGCATAATTTGGAATCACATCTAGATATTACCAACCAATTGCCGTCTCTATATACATCAGTTTTACTTTGTTCGATGAAAATTCTCATATGCGTAGTAAAAAATTCAACATCGCCTAATTTCAAATGTAACAGTTCTGATGCCCGAAGGAAACCAGAATAGGATAATAAACAAGCAGAAATTATTCTTTGATTGTACAAATTTCCTTCAACAAAAAGACTATTAAACATTTTGTCCAAAAGATCAGGAGTAATCGGTTCTTTCTTGCACACTGGAACACTGAGACGTCTCTTCGCTCCTTCCAGGACATTTCGTACCAAGATTGAATCGGTCGGCGATTGAACACTTATCATATTATGCGCCCACTTTATTCCATAAAATGCAGTGACAACGGGACTGGGTGAACTACACTGTTGTAGCAAACACGAAAGATAGAGTGATACGTGAAAAGCCTTGGCCGGTAAAATTTCTTCGGTAGAAATGCCATTTGAACTCGCCCATGATTTCCAACGCATGAATGCTCGATAGTAGGCTTTAATCGTATTAGTTGACCTGCATTGTGCGATCAAATCAGTGACCAAATGAACTTTATCTACCAAGGCCTCAGGTAACTCCAATATGTCATGCTTGAATGCCTGTAAGAAGAGATGTAAAATATAAACAAAAACTAAAATATGAGTAATAACAGATATAACAAATACATCACTAACTAAACGCATCTAAACGCTCAACCGGCAGTCCAGTCTCAGAGCTAACATTCTAAACGGTAAATCTGATTTACCAAAAATGCCAGTGCATTTTCCTGGAATATAAAATTCCTTTCTTATAGGAAGCTCAATTACTCCCACAATTTCTTTGATAAAACCTTGTCCATTTGGATATAAAAAAGGCCAAAAACTGGCCGATTTCCAAAAAGGTACAATAAGAGTTCCGTATGCATAACATTGTTTCATATATTTCAAAACCCTAGTTACGATGCTAGGAGGGGGAACAAACCACCCATTAACAACATACCAATCTGCAGTAAAAGCATCAATACCTATGGCATTAGGTGTCCAAAACCTGGAGTAAAATGTAGATAGCTTATTGTTACGATCATTTGCGAAAAAATCGACTTCATGAGGTCCCCACATATAATTTAGGAAATCAAAAATGACGTCAGAAACACTCCAATCGTCAAAATCAACTATCCTGCTCAACATGTCTGCTCTTTCGTTTTAATCCCTGGGAACCCACTCCATGTCAAGTGTGATTCCGAAAGATAAGCAAAATTCAAAAATGTCTAAAGAAATGTTTAGTAGCTCTGATTTCATGCTTCCCTTAGAAACTATGCTAACTACATTTTTATTGTCTGAATACCACTTAATGTGTTTAGCACGTAAAAATGAGACAAAGATTGTAGAACTCTAAACACAGCAGCAAGTTCTCTCCAAGTGGAACTACGGGTACTTTCACTATCTGTCCACATTCCGTGAGCAGTGCTCAGTGGCGCATCTACAATATACCCTCCGTAACCAGTGTTACTAGCGTCGGTATACACAATGGAATGAACTGAATAATCAGAAAGGAAAGGTCTAGAATTGATCTTGTCTATGTTATCTTTCCAAAAATTAATCTGATGAAGACTTTCTTTGCTGAGGAAAATGAAAGAATTCCATGACTTTGCTGATAAAATATCTATGGAAATAGATTTTGTCATAATATACACAATATTTCCTAAGACATAAGACATAGAACTAACTTGTCCTACAAAACTTGCAGCCATTCTGACATGAACTTTGACACACTTCTCTAAACTACTAATTGTAGACATAAGCTTGACAAGCCTTTTCTCTGGAATTTGTATGGTACCTTGTTCACAGTCTATGTAATAACCTAAAAAGGTAACCTGTTGTGATGGATTCCACATGGACTTCTCACCACCTTTTGGAACAAAACCACTTTTAATCAAATCATCTTTGATTTCCGTAGAAATTTTGTGACACATTTCTAAATCATGATGAACTCCCAAACCATCATCTAGATACATTGTGATGAATTTCCCTTCGCTACGCCACTTCTTGACTAGGGGACGAGTAATTTTGGTAAAAATATAACATGCCGAACTCAAACCAAAGGGCAGGACTTTAAATTTGAAATATTTAACTTCATCCTGGAAAATCCAAGAAAACCCCAAGAAGATAGTATGCGGTTCAAATATATCTAGATGATGATATGCTGAGTGCAAATCAAACTTAAAACAGAAAGAATTGTTAGTAACAAAATGCATTGCAGTGCGAATATCTTCAAATTTCACTGTCGATTTCCATAAATGTTTGATAACATGACGTAAATCTAAACTTAGGCGCTTTTTGCCATTTGATTGTACAGAAACTGTCAAAGGATTCACAACATGAGGGATAGTCGAACACTCCACTGCCAAATGCCTGACCAACAAGTCACGGATGGTTTGATCAACGAAAGATTCATGGTTCAATGCCGATCTGTTGTTTTTCAGAATAACAGGGGGAGGTACAGAGTAAAAAGGGATTTTATAACCGTTAGAAATGGTATCAAAATGAAATCATGAGCACCTTTTTGTTGCCAAAATGATAATAAAGCTTTTAAGCGACCTTTCACAATAATATCTGCCTGACCCTGTTCATATTCATAAAAGTCTTCAGTAAGATTGTATCGTTCATTATGATTGCATTCAAAAGTATACTCATCTTTTATTTCTTCATTCTAGCTTGGTTATGGTAGCTGAAGCTGTTGAACTCTTTGTGTTGTACGGGCACTCGCTCCTCCAGTGAGACAATGATCCACAAGCGTAGCATGATCCGCCCCTCCGCTGTGACCTGTTAGAGTGTTCGAAACGAAATGCCTGGTGTCCATTGATCCATGGATTGTATTGGGGGGCAAGAAAGGGCTGCACGGGTACCTGAGGAATTGAACTAGGCTGAGCAGGATGAATACGACTCTCGGACTGAGGTTTTTTAACCTTATTCTTTGCCCGTTCCTTGTTCTTGCGAATTGCCCTGACTTCGGCCTTGTGAATTTTGTTTTCATCGTCAGGGTCGCTGGCAACAGGGTTGCTTTCGTATTGTCTAACGGTTTCCCAACCGCCCTCGCTTGTATCTGCGATTTTGATAAGTTTATTACGTTTCTTGATTTTTTCAGAGACAGAATCTGCCAGCTCTTTCGCGTAATCGAACTTTGAATTGGAAACAGCCCAAGAAAACTGCGTAACGTCTTCTAACAGTTCAGAATTAAACAAATACTGTATTTTGTTACCCTCAAACTTCCATTTATGTTGAGTGTCCGTCTTCAATTTTTTAACAACCTGGGAAGACCCGTGCACCTCCTGCTTCAACTCGCTGAGCTCAGTTGAAAGTTTACAGTCTAAATTACGCAAGGAATCACCTTGGGCTTTCACTACATCTATGATGTCTCTTAAAGAAATATCGTCGGATTCAGCCATTAGTGGACCAAAGCGCAGAGAAGACAGGAAAAAATTTACGTCTTGCCTGACTAGCGTTTGCGCGTCGAATGAATGAGAACGAGACTTGACACTCACTTCTCGAACACTCTTGGCGGGAAAAACATACTACGCCCTCTACAATTAAAAACCGCCAGGAGAAAGTAATTTCATTCTAATTCATTTCACTCAAACGATTGAAATTTCATTTTCCATTGATAAACTAATATTCCATCGACTGTCATATTACTGTGACCCTCATACTGTCATATTAAATATTCATACATGTATAACCTTTTTAACCTTTTTAACTTACCTGTAATAAATTGTTTCATTGGCTTGCGGTTCAGCAAAGTTTAGTACCTTAATGTAAATAAATGGTGGAGTTGGATGGCTGAAGGGGTGGAAGGAGGCCATTAAAAAAAAATGTCTAACATCCGAATATGAAAATAAATTGTTAAATCTGATAAATTAATGTATCAGCACTCACCTCACTACTTTCATCGTCCGAGTCTTCAACCTATATTTTGAAATGATAGTTTTAAGTTATTAACCACCCCTTCTCATATAATGCAACCGTTATGCAGTTAAGCCATTCTATAATGTTATGGATTTCCAACAACATTTGCAGCACCTACAGCAAAACACCATGTGCAAAAATAGAATGCAGACATGTATAGCTAGAGACACAAATGATAAAAAAGAAAAGATAAGGGAGATCCTGACGACAATCTAAACAACACTCACAATAGAGCACAAAATTGAGTATCGACAGACCCCTAGTAAGATAGAGACGGACAAGGTGCCCGAGAGGAGTAAACACCCCTGTTTGGCTAGCCGCAACCGCCTTCGATGTTCACGCACGAAAATGAAAACAATTTACATAAAATACACGAAAAGGAACATCAAAGCACAACATAGAAACATAAAACATACAAGACTACACTAATAACCAATAAGCAATTGGTGTCTATTTTGAATATTGATTACCTACATTTTGACCGATACAAACATTAGATTTATCCACCAGAGATAACATCAGATAAAACAAACATAGATGCCATAGCTACACCAATTTGGATCTTGATATCAAGATCAATAACGGAGAAATTCGGACAAAGATTAAGACAAAAGAGACGATTTTGGTTTCAAAATAGTTAATTTTCCTTGGCTTGAGGCCATGTTCCAAGATTGCCATCGTATGGTATTTACATCTGTCAGCTCATCAGATACGCTAGAGCTTGCTCCCATGTTTCAAATTTCCATGTTAAAGATAAACAAATTGCCGAATATCTGTCAAGGATTTAGATATCATAAAATCTTTTTGAAAATTTACTCCGAGGTTTTTTACACCACAATTGAACGTTTTTCGAGACCTCTGAGTAATCGGAAAAGTGAGAGGGTTGTGCTCACGTAATCCAGGATAACCCCACCGTCTGCTATTGACCTGGCAGATGGCCGTCCTGAATCGGCACCAATTGCTCATTGGAATCCTTGGTTGATGTGTAGTCATTTATGTTTGATTATTTAAATTTTAAAGCTTTATTTATTTTACAACGTTTAAGAAACAAGTTACACAACTTATATAAATGTCTCACGTTGGCTCAGATGTTGGCGTGAGGGGGTCCAAGGAGCAGGAGGAAACCGGAGTACCCGGAGAAAAACCTCCTGCAGAGGCCTGGGTGGGGGACCACCTACCCTCCCACATAAGACCCTTCGCCGAATCTGGGATTCGAACCCGGGACCTTAGAGGTGAGAAGCGAGCGCGCTACCACTGCGCTAACCCGGCCGTTATTTATGTTATTATGTTTGGTTATTGTCAACTTCTTCTGAAATTCGGACCAATACAGGCAACAGAGTATATTACTTTGGGTAATTCACAACCTGCATTTTATGGTGACATTATTAATAAGATAAGAAGGATCAAAGATAGACAGCATCACTATCGAAAATGCGTCAGAATCATCAAACGCCTTTTATACCGTGGATATGATCCTAATGTCACCAGACGGACACTAGGCTTGGTACTTGACCAATCTACAGTCTTGTACAAGCGAATTCTTAAAACTTGCACTCTGACTGACTGTGACGACGGGACTCCATGACGGGCCCTGTCCAAACCTCTTTAGAGAAGATAGGGCTCCGACCACCTTTCCTCTCTGAATGTCAGTCGGACTCCTCGGGTGATAACATACATGAGCTCGCGGCGGCAGAGCACGGATTGCATTACGTACGCCCTCTTTTTATATCCATTTACATATTCATCTGTGTTGTTTGGGCTCCTGCGTTTTGCGGTCTTGTTTGTGTGAGGTCATTAGACAGTGAGGATGTTGTTTTACACCACAATTGTACGTTCTTCGAGACCTCTGGGTGATCGGAAAAGTGGGAGGGTTGTGTGTACGTAATCCAGGATAACAACACCATTTGCTACTTGTCTGGCAAATAACCGTCCAAAGTCGACAACGGTTACCCATTGGCCTAGCTTGTTTATGTGTAGTCTTTTGTGTTTGATGTATATATGTCATATCTCTCTTTTTCGTCTCTTAGTATGCTCATCTTTTTCGCATCGGGTGTTTTGGTGTTTTGTTGTTGATGCTGCAACAGCGTCTTGTTGGAGATCCCCTTCCTTCTTCTTCAAAGAAAGGAGGGGATCTCCAACAACACCTAGTTGCAGCATCAACAGCAACCTCCCAAAACACCCTATGTAAAACACAAAAATGACACGCACAGAAAGAGACGCAGTAGTACAATGAACGTCAAATCACGGAAAAACATAAAACACAAATGACTACACATAAACCAACGAGACCAATGGGCAAACGGTGCCGACTTAGGACGGCCATCTGCCTCGTCAGTAGCAGACGGTGTGGTTATCCTGGATTACGTGCGCACAACCCTCCCACTATTCCGATTACCCAGAGGTCTCGAAGAACGTACAATCAAAGATGATTTCATCCGTTGTGTAATACATAATGTCGAAGGGTTCCAACTCTATACCTTCCTGACGACAATTCCAAACAAATTTCCATGCACCAGACATGTGTTTCGAATATAAAACTGTCATCAGTGATGCTTCGAGCGGAGCCACCAAATATAATTTCAGTGGCGCCCTCCTTATGTTTTTGAAGTTAGATTTGTACATTTATATTACAGAGAGTGCGCGGCTCTAAATATCCTGTAGGGTCGATTCGGTAACATATCCAAATAAAATCTATGTTCAAAACAGTATTGGAGGGATGGTGCTAAGATGTTAAACTCCTTCAATTTCGATGATATTTATCGCTAAAATGGCTAGTTTCCGAAATAGCAAAAAGAAATATATATGATGTCACATTGATAAAAGGCCAAAAACAAAGCTTCTTTCAGGTGACAGAGCTGGAAAGAAGTAATTAATACACTTGACAAACATTAGGTCACGGGGAACGATTTTAACTGCTTAACAGTGCAACATGAAACAAGTGTTTATATAAATAATGTCGAAGGGTTCCAACTCTATACCTTCCTAAAGAAAATTCCAAACCAATTTCCATGCACCAGACACGTGTTTCGAATATTAGATTCTCATCAGTGATGTAAAACCCTGAACAAGTTCCGTCGGAATCCTTTCTGTTATTGCTTTGTCTTTTCTTTATTCTTATTATTTTTATTATTATAGTTCTTACCCCCAACCGTTCCGGACACTTTACAAGAAAAGTACCGCATCATACGATGAAATGAAAAGTACCATGTGAAAGAGCATATTGAGATCTCGATTGATTTTTTTTTTTTTTTTTTGGTCGAAAAGTTCACATATGCCCCTGCTAGAGGTCATCAAAGGTCAAATCTTTAAATACTTTTAACTCCTAAACTAATCATACATTTAGATCAAAATATGGATTATATTGTTCTTTTGCAAACTTTTATACGCTTACATGCTCGATAAAATTTAACGGTTTTCGCGCTATTTCAAATTGAAAATGGAACTTTATTTGGCAGAGTGCCAATTGCTACAGTTTTTGAGATTTTGAATTAAAACAAAGTTTTGCCTATAGAACAAAGACAGTGTGACATTTAGGGGTTACCATGCGTGTGTTTTACAAAAACTGACAGGGTATCGGCGAATCCCCTGTCAGAAATTGAGTTTTACCGCGAGGCGTCAGCCGAGCGGTAAAACGGATATTTCTGACAGGGGATTCGCCGATACCCTGTCAGTTTTTGTAAAACATCAGTATGACAGTCAGTAAGAAGCTAGAAAACGTCTGCTTTTAACGACGTCGCCATAGCAACGCATGACGTCATAGCAAAAACTGCAGTGAAACGTGAATCCCCTTGCAGTTTTTTAATCGCTCAGCCAATCAGAATGCGCGTTACAAACGGAGTGCATTAGAATCAGAGTTCAAACTTCATACACATAATCATTGAGCCAAGCCTTTTCACATTGACCTTGATCAAAAGTCAAATCCTCATTCTCAAGGTCACAACAAATTTTTGCCTACAAAAGAATTACTATTTGACCTTGAGAGTTCAAACTTAACACAGATATGTTTTGCATCAAGCCCTTTCACCTTGACCTTGACACAATGTCATTTGTTCGAAATCAAGGTCATATCAGAATTTGGTTGATAAAATAGATCAGATTATGATCAATCTAAATGAGAATAACAGCCAATGCTTATCTTTTATCTTCAAACAAGTAGTCTTTCTCATGGTATAAGAAAGATAACTCTTTATTCTTGTTCTCTGTATCTTTTTTAGTAACATTACTTCTCTGTACATTCATGCTGTTGTCATTTTCTATTGATAGAAATTGTCTCGTTGCAAAATAGTTGTGCAATTCTGTTTAGAGGTAGTAATCATAAAGGATATAGTATTGATAGATCATAGGGTTTAAAGCTTTCGTAAACATGAAAGGTACTTATTATCTATTTTTACTATTTTGTTGATAAATAAATAAGAGTCCCAAGTTAGATATCTTTTGGCCCTTTTGTTGAAGAGAATATGGTACTAAAGAAACTATTTTTTCCATCTTCTTTATTCGGATTTTAACACTTCAGTTCCGATGAAGGTCTAATAAAGGAGGAATCCGTCTGTTGCTTGCAACAGTATCCATCTAATTATGTATCTGATTATGAAATGATTGAGCATTTCATGATATTGTTACCTTACTGTAATTGATATCAATGCCTTTATAAAGTGCTGTGAGTCTACAAGCAGGGAACAGTCTTCTATTTTATGATCTCGATCATTTGATCGACGGGCATATATCGATTGATTTGTCCGCTTGTATGTCCGTCATTCCATCTGCTTTCAATAAAGGGGTATCAGATTTAAAGTAGAGATGATAGGGCTTTCATATTTAGCATGTGTATGCACCTTGAGAAAACACTTCTTTTGGTACCAATAATTTTACATTGATCTCTGACCTACGATTTTCATTTTGAATGGAAAATAATAAATTCTATATCTTCCTGAAACGCCTTCAATTTATTATATCTCTAATGTTACATATATCCTTCTATCAAGTCAGAACCTCAATACTTTGCACAAAGGATATTTCCCAAAATCATTTTGACGACAAAAACGCATACAAACAAAGTAGTCTATAAAGATAGTGTTGGAATAAAGCAGCATTCTACCTGCAGACAAAGTTACATTATGGTGTGATTGTAACACCCTATGAAATATGTAAAGGACATTTTCATGGTTTGCAAAGTTGACTTTTCATGGTAGAAATTTACAAATTACGAAAAAAAGAAACCTTTAGGGCAAGGTTTTCGCTCTCATAAACTAGTAAAGATTTTCTTGAAATTCTCTACAAGCAATAGAGTATATTACTTTGGGTATTCCACAACCTGTATTTTATGGTGACATAATCAATAAAATTAGAAAGGTGAATGGTAGACTGTAAAACCATAGAAAATGCATCAGAATCATCAAACGTCTTTTATAACTTGGATATGATCCTAATGTCACCAGACGGACACTAGGCTAGGTATTTGACCAATCTATAGTTTTTTTACCAGCGCATTCTTAAGTCTTGCACTCTTACTGACTGTGAAGACGAAACGCCATCATGGGCTCTGTCCAAGCTTCATCTGTCCTCTCTGAATGTCAGTTGGACTCCTCGGTTGATAACATGCATGAGCTCGCTATAGCCGACAGAGCACGGACTTTTATATCGATTTACATATTCAACTGTGTTGCTTGTGTCACTTAGGTTTGCGGTTTTCTTTATTTGTGGTCATCTAACAGTAAGGAGGTTTTTCACACCACAATTGTACGTTCTTCGAGACCTCTGGGTAATCGGAAAAGTGAGGGGGTTGTGCGCACGTAATCCAGCATAACCACACCGTCTGCTACTGACGTGACAGATGGCCGTCCTAAGTCGGCACCGATTGCCCATTGGTCTTGTTGGTTTATGTGTAGTCATTTGTGTTTCATGTTTCTATGTGATCTGGCGTTCATTGTACCATTTGTGTCTCAATCTGTGAGTATCTACTTTGTGTTTTTGCATTGGGTGTTTTGGGGTTTTGCTGTTGGTGCTGCAACAAAGTGTTGTTGGATATCCCCTACTTTCCGTGCCAACCCTGCAACAGAAACCGAAAGTTCGCGCATGCGAACGTTAATAGCAACATATGGAAACATAAAATGAAATACCAGGAAAACTGATACATCAAACGCTATGCGCATAGTACAGTTTTTTCTAACTTTTGTTATTGTTGTTGTTGTTGCTGCTGTTGTCTTCGTTGTTGTTGTTGGAACCAAAATATTCAACAATGATTCCTTAATTCATAAGAAGATACAATTAGTGGAACACATAGTCGTACATTCTGTGTTTAAAATGGCAAAGATATGAGACGGAATGTCCGAATCTAAAAATTGGAATTTATTCAAATCATGCAGATCCTGTATTTTCATTATGGCAATGACCATATCCCAATACAAAGCACAAGACGATGATACAGAAAATCATGAATCAAAGGCATACAATATCAGGATAGGAAACTTAACAAGTCCCGGTTGTCAATCGGTAAATGTGACTAGCTTATTCAACAGACAACAAAGAAGACCTCGAAGTCATGGCATTCGAAAATATAATAGGCCTGAGATACATAGTTTCTCCTTCGATGACTTGGTTTCATTTTTGAATGAGCCTCTAGGCCTGCATTATATTCGTACCAAATTATACTCTGTTCCTTTACGGAAGTTGTACGAAATCTACGATTATACGAAGGACCTCACATATACCGATACACGTTCCCCAGAATACAGACTACAAGGAGTCATATTGGACATTTCTACTTTTCGTTTATTTCAAGCAGTTAGATCAGATAAATCAGAGGAGAAAACAAACCGCCCTTTCATTAAAGTAAGATTTGCGAACAAAGGTATTGATAACTTGAATCTTGGTCAAATTTTGAATCACAAAACTGTCACAGAAAAAATCCCACCATATTTCAAAAGAAAAGAAACTCCTTGTATTTCCTATAGCTACACACCAACAGTTGCATCTAAAATTTACAATTACAAACGATTCCTGCAGTGTATTGATTTAAGTAATCCCTCACTACATCCACTTCCCTGCGAATGTTCTTCATCGAATTTCAACTACTCTCCTTGTGGACACGTTATTACTGGTGACCTTTGTATAGTCAAGAACGACAAGTTGAGAGAATTGTTAAAAAAGGGTCCCAAATACAGAGAAAGTATGTCCTTTACATGGAACCAAAATGTCAAAATTATCATGGACTCTTGTGAGGAATATGCAAGACGTTGGGCAAAGAAAGAGGATGTACAGCTCGACACCCTTTCCGAATGGATAAAATCAATCAGAGGGTTACTTTTATCTAGAATTAACCGATTAAAATCAACTGTGAACACCAGATTCGTGTCTATATTTAAAGACCCTGATGTTATCACAGAGCTCACCTACCTCCAAGAACATTATGTCATCACACCAGCGGACAAAGCCTCAAATAATTACACATTTACTTGCAAAAAGTACTATTTCGACAGTCTAGTTAAAGAGTTGGGTTTAAATTCGACACCTGGAAATCCCACTTACACCCCAACAAACCTTTCTGCCTCTGAAATAATAGATAACCACAAATCAGCTCTTACTTCCTTTGGCTTCGACACTACCAATTTAGATTTAGATTTACCATGCTTATACTGCATACCTAAAATGCATAAGAATCCGTACAAACAACGTTTCATCGCTGGTTCCTCAAAATGTTCTACCAAATCTGTATCGATCTTACTCACCAAAGTTTTATCTGAAATCAAATTTGGGCTTCAAAAATATTGTTCGACAGTATATTCTCGCAGTGGTATCAACCAGATGTGGATTTTAAAGAATTCGAAGGAACTTTTAGAACATCTGAAATCCACTCATTTTAGTAGAGTCCATTCGATCAAAGCCTTTGATTTTTCGACACTTTACACTACAATTCCACATTCTAAATTGAAAGAAAGACTCGCAAAAATTATAAGTAATGCGTTTACAAGTAAGAACGGTAATCGCAAATACAAATTTATTGTTGTTAACTATGACAAAACCTACTTTGTAAAAGAAAAGTCCGATTCTGAAAATAAGTACACTGAAACAGACATTATTCAGATGTTAAACTTTCTGATCGACAACATTTTTGTGGTGTTTGGAGGAAAGGTCTTCCAGCAAATTGTCGGAATTCCAATGGGGACCAATTGTGCCCCACTCCTTGCCGACATTTTCCTTTACTCATACGAAGCTGAATTCATTCAATCTTTGGTCTCTGAAGGGAAAAGATACTTAGCTTCTGACTTTAACTTCACTTACAGATACATAGACGGTGTGTTGTCCATCAATAATCCAAAATTCGCGGATTACCTGAGCAGTATCTATCCTTCGGAGCTTGAAGTCAAAGAAACCACAGAGACAAATAATTCAGCATCCTATTTGGACATAATGTTGTCCTACGACACTGATGGTCACATGAACACCTCACTCTATGACAAACGTGACGACTTCAATTTCAGCATTACAAACTTTCCTTTTCTGAGTAGCAACATCCCTTCATCGCCTGCTTATGGCGTTTTCATATCTCAGTTGATACGCTATGCCAGAGCAAGTACCAAATATACGGATTTTGTTCTGAGAGCTAGGCGTCTTTCAAATAAGCTTCTCAGTCAGGGATATGTTTGTGACCGACTTACATCGTCACTGAGGAAGTTCTACGGTCGATATGGGGAACTCGTCATACACTATGATGTTCCACTCTCAAGAATGGTGGATGATATTCTGTCATAGACCATTTGAACCATCCAACCAAAGATTGTACTCTATATCTTCCAAAATGGAAGTAACCGGATGTGACAGTTCTACCGAATTGAAGCGACGGGTGTTGCATGCAAGCAGGAGATGCTTACTCTTCCTGGGCACCTGGTCTCACTCCCATATCGGGAGTTCGCTTCTTTTCATATGGTGGAGGTTTTTGTTTGTTTGCTTTGGTTCCTGTTTTGTCCTGATTTTGTATGCCTTCGGTTTCTGATTTTTGAATTATCGATTTTGTGCTGTATACAGGGATATGGTCATTATCCATATTTGTCATAAAACCGGAATCAAAGCAAACAAGGAAAAACATCCATCTCAAAGACAGAAGCGAACTCCAAATATGGGAGTGAGCCTCAGTTTTGAGATCTGGTTGATTTTGGTCACTACAGCCTTTTTCATTTGATTTTAGCATGTATCGAAATACACCATAAATCTTTAGAATATCATTTTTTCACCTAATTTCATTTATTTAGAACATATGATAATCTGTAGCACCCATTGAATTATAATTATTCAACATTCATTTCAATGACGGAACTTACGCCAAGATTACTTGTTTTGCCTACTACTCAAATTTCTTGTTAAGAAGTAGGAACATAAACACATCAATGTTCACTTGGCTTCTGTTATAATAACTTATCTATCAAAAACAAACCTTTAACATCTGATATTGAAAATAAATTGTCAAATCTGATAAATTAATGTATCAGCACTCACCCATTTTCTTCCTGGTTCTTTCCTCTAAAATTTAAGATGATAGTTTTAAGTTATATACCGCCTTTTGTCATATAATACAGCCATTATATAGTTACAAAAAGGTTATGATAAGAAAAGGGAGATCCTGACGACAATCTAAACAACACTCACTATAGAGCATCAACTTGAGCATCGCCAGACCCCTAGCAAGCTAGAGACGTGACAAGGTGCCGGGGAGGAGTAAGCATCCCCAGTTCGATATACGACGAAAGAGAAGATTTTGGCTTCAAAATAGTTAATTGTCCATGGCTTAATGGTGATCCTCCAAGATCGTCATCGTACGTCATTTTCATCTCAAAGCTCATCAGATACGCTAGAGCTTGCTCCCATGTTCAATGATAAAAATAAACAATTACAATAAAACTTACCTGTCAAGGATTTAGATATCATAAACTTGGAAAAATGTTTTTGGAAATGTTACAATAACTATTCTGAATTTCGTTCAACATTTTGGATATCTCAGGCATCGGAGTATGTATCAATAGGAATTTTATTGCCTTTATTTTTCGTAGACCTAATAAACAAAATCAGAAGGATCAAAGGTATTCAAACTTCAACCACAAATGAAGGAAAAAAGTAGATTGCCGGTTTTACTGAGAATATGATCCTAAAGTCATAAAAAATTACTGGGTATGCTAATGTACAAATCCACAGTTTTGTACCGGTGTCTTTTCAACGTTGCTTATTGGCCAACCATGACCACGGGAATCCATGACGGGCCTTGTTTAAATCTCGTCTGAGATACTAGGCCCTTATTCTCTGTCCTATCTGAAAGTTGTTCAGACTTCTCTGGTGACTAGCCTTGAGTTCGCTTAAGCCAGCAGAGTACATATTATACGTATGCCATAGAAAATTTAAGATCCATTTACATTGAATCTGTGTTACAAGAGATCGCTTTGTGTTGTCACCTGTCTGTGATGTCACCTGTGATGGCGCCGAATAAGTCGGAGAAACAGATCAAGCCATAAAATCTCGTTTTAGAAGTAATAACTTTTCCGCTCTAAGATATATGAGCTCAATTAGGTTAAAGAAGATCCTGACGAGAATCTCAACAGCACTCACAATAGAGCACAAAGTGGAGCATCGACGGACACCCTAGCAAGCACTCACAATAGAATACAAAATGGAGCATCGACGGACACCTAGGTGTCACATTTCCCTTCAAATTTGATATGTTTGTTTATGTATGAAATGATTGAACATTTCATAATGTTGTTACCTTACTCTAAGATATACTAGTGCTCTTATAAAATGTTGTGAGCCCACAAGCAGGGTACAATCTTCTATGTATGCTCCCGGTAAGGCCATTTCTTTGTTATTTTCTGTTTTGTCCTCATGCTGGTAGGTTTTGAGCCCAAATGAGTTAAAGAAGATCCTGACGATAATCTCAACAGCACTCACAATAGAGCACAAAATTAAACATCGACGAACCCCTAGCAAGCTAGAGGTGGGACCAGGTGCCCGGGAGGAGTAAGCATCCCCTGTTGGCTAGCCGCACCCGCCGTAGATGTTTATGAAGCATGCAAGCAGGAGATGCTTACTCTTCCTGGGCACCTGGTCTCACTCCCATATCGGGAGTTCGCTTCTTTTCATATGGTGGAGGTTTTTGTTTGTTTGCTTTGGTTCCTGTTTTGTCCTGATTTTGTATGCCTTCGGTTTCTGATTTTTGAATTATCGATTTTGTGCTGTATACAGGGATATGGTCATTATCCATATTTGTCATAAAACCGGAATCAAAGCAAACAAGGAAAAACATCCATCTCAAAGACAGAAGCGAACTCCAAATATGGGAGTGAGCCTCAGTTTTGAGATCTGGTTGATTTTGGTCACTACAGCCTTTTTCATTTGATTTTAGCATGTATCGAAATACACCATAAATCTTTAGAATATCATTTTTTCACCTAATTTCATTTATTTAGAACATATGATAATCTGTAGCACCCATTGAATTATAATTATTCAACATTCATTTCAATGACGGAACTTACGCCAAGATTACTTGTTTTGCCTACTACTCAAATTTCTTGTTAAGAAGTAGGAACATAAACACATCAATGTTCACTTGGCTTCTGTTATAATAACTTATCTATCAAAAACAAACCTTTAACATCTGATATTGAAAATAAATTGTCAAATCTGATAAATTAATGTATCAGCACTCACCCATTTTCTTCCTGGTTCTTTCCTCTAAAATTTAAGATGATAGTTTTAAGTTATATACCGCCTTTTGTCATATAATACAGCCATTATATAGTTACAAAAAGGTTATGATAAGAAAAGGGAGATCCTGACGACAATCTAAACAACACTCACTATAGAGCATCAACTTGAGCATCGCCAGACCCCTAGCAAGCTAGAGACGTGACAAGGTGCCGGGGAGGAGTAAGCATCCCCAGTTCGGCTTGCCGCACCTGTCGTCGATGTTCACTCACGAAAATGAAATCAATATTTACAAAAATTCACTGTCTGAGAATATGTCTATATAGAAAGTGCTATGGCGATCAGTGAAAACAATTACTGCCAAACCCCTCGCGGATAAATTTTTCGCGAGATCCACGCGTTAAATGGCATAAGTTTGACATAGAAGAAGCACTCAGAATAGCATCAAATTTAGCATCAATGAACCCCTAGCGAGCAAGAGGTGGGATAAGATACCCAGGAGGAATAGGCATCCACTTTTTTATTAGCCGCACCCGCCGTCGATGTTCACGCACGAAAATGAAAACAATATTTACATAAAATGCACAAAAAGGAACATCAAAGCAAAACCTAGAAACATAAAACATACAAGACTACAAGTAAATGAGTTAAAGAAGATCCTGACAATAATCTCAACAGCACTCACAATAGAGCACTAAATTGAGCATCGACGGACCCCTAGCAAGCTAGAGGTGGGACCAGGTGCCCGGGAGGAGTAAGCATCCCCTGTTGGCTAGCCGCACCCGCCGTCGATGTTCATGCACGAAAATGAAAACAAACGATACCATGTGCAATCGGTGTCTATTCTGAATATTGAATAACCAGATTTTGATTAACACAACAATTAAATTTATCCACCAGAGTTAACATTAGATAAATCAAACACAGATGATCTAGCTACACCAGTTTTGGATCTTGATATCAAGATCAATAACGGAGAACGCAGAAATTCAGACAAAGATATACGACGAAAGAGAAGATTTTGGCTTCAAAATAGTTAATTGTCCATGGCTTAATGGTGATCCTCCAAGATCGTCATCGTACGTCATTTTCATCTCAAAGCTCATCAGATACGCTAGAGCTTGCTCCCATGTTCAATGATAAAAATAAACAATTACAATAAAACTTACCTGTCAAGGATTTAGATATCATAAACTTGGAAAAATGTTTTTGGAAATGTTACAATAACTATTCTGAATTTCGTTCAACATTTTGGATATCTCAGGCATCGGAGTATGTATCAATAGGAATTTTATTGCCTTTATTTTTCGTAGACCTAATAAACAAAATCAGAAGGATCAAAGGTATTCAAACTTCAACCACAAATGAAGGAAAAAAGTAGATTGCCGGTTTTACTGAGAATATGATCCTAAAGTCATAAAAAATTACTGGGTATGCTAATGTACAAATCCACAGTTTTGTACCGGTGTCTTTTCAACGTTGCTTATTGGCCAACCATGACCACGGGAATCCATGACGGGCCTTGTTTAAATCTCGTCTGAGATACTAGGCCCTTATTCTCTGTCCTATCTGAAAGTTGTTCAGACTTCTCTGGTGACTAGCCTTGAGTTCGCTTAAGCCAGCAGAGTACATATTATACGTATGCCATAGAAAATTTAAGATCCATTTACATTGAATCTGTGTTACAAGAGATCGCTTTGTGTTGTCACCTGTCTGTGATGTCACCTGTGATGGCGCCGAATAAGTCGGAGAAACAGATCAAGCCATAAAATCTCGTTTTAGAAGTAATAACTTTTCCGCTCTAAGATATATGAGCTCAATTAGGTTAAAGAAGATCCTGACGAGAATCTCAACAGCACTCACAATAGAGCACAAAGTGGAGCATCGACGGACACCCTAGCAAGCACTCACAATAGAATACAAAATGGAGCATCGACGGACACCTAGGTGTCACATTTCCCTTCAAATTTGATATGTTTGTATATGTATGAAATGATTGAACATTTCATAATGTTGTTACCTTACTCTAAGATATACTAGTGCTCTTATAAAATGTTGTGAGCCCACAAGCAGGGTACAATCTTCTATGTATGCTCCCGGTAAGGCCATTTCTTTGTTATTTTCTGTTTTGTCCTCATGCTGGTAGGTTTTGAGCCCAAATGAGTTAAAGAAGATCCTGACGATAATCTCAACAGCACTCACAATAGAGCACAAAATTAAACATCGACGAACCCCTAGCAAGCTAGAGGTGGGACCAGGTGCCCGGGAGGAGTAAGCATCCCCTGTTGGCTAGCCGCACCCGCCGTAGATGTTTATGAAGCATTGAAATGAAAATATATAAAAGTCATGCACTGTCTGATGTTATGTCCATATAGAAAGTGCTATGGCGACAATGCCAGGGAAATATATTCAAAACACTTACTGTCAAACCCCTCGCGGGGAACTTTCTTACGAGCAACACACGGCAAAGGGCATAAGTGTGATACAAATGAGTTAAAGAAGATCCTGACGATAACTTCAACAGCACCCACAATAGAGCACAAAATTAAACATCGACGAACCCCTAGCAAGCTAGAGGTGGGACCAGGTGCCCGGGAGGAGTAAGCACCCCCTGTTGGCTAGCCGCACCCGCCATCGATGTTTATGAAGCATTGAAATGAAAATATATAAAAGTCATGCACTGCCTGATGTTATGTCCATATAGAAAGTGCTATGGCGACAATGCCAGGGAAGTATATTCAAAACACTTACTGTCAAACCCCTCGCGGGGAACTTTTTACGAGCTCCACACGGCAAAGGGCATAAGTGTGATACAAATTAGTAAAAGAAGATCCTGACTATAACCTCAACAGCACCCACAATAGAGCACAAAATTAAACATCGACGAACCCCTAGCAAGCTAGAGGTGGGACCAGGTGCCCGGGAAGAGTAAGCACCCCCTGTTGGCTAGCCACAACCGCCGTCGATGTTTATGAAGCATTGAAATGAAAATATATAAAAGTCATGCACTGTCTGATGTTATGTCCATATAGAAAGTGCTATGGCGAGAATGCCAGGGAAGTAAATTCAAAACACTTACTGTCAAACCCCTCGCGGGGAACTTTTTTACGAGCTCCACACGGCAAAGGGCATAAGTGTGACACAAATGAGTTAAAGATGATCCTGACGATAATCTCAACAGCACTCACAATAGAGCACAAAATTAAACATCGACGAACCCCTAGCAAGCTAGAGGTGGGACCAGGTGCCCGGGAGGAGTAAGCACCCCCTGTTGGCTAGCCGCACCCGCCGTCGATGTTTATGAAGCATTGAAATGAAAATATATAAAAGTCATGCACTGTCTGATGTTATGTCCATATAGAAAGTGCTATGGCGAGAATGCCAGGGAAGTATATTCAAAACACTTACTGTCAAACCCCTCGCGGGGAACTTTTTTACGAGCTCCACACGGCAAAGGGCATAAGTGTGACACAAATGAGTTAAAGAAGATCCTGACGATAATCTCAACAGCACTCACAATAGAGCACAAAATTAAACATCGACGAACCCCTAGCAAGCTAGAGGTGGGACCAGATGCCTGGGAGGAGTAAGCATCCCCTGTTGGCTAGCCGCACCCGCTGGCGATGTTCATGAAGCATTGAAATGAAAATATATAAAAGTCATGCACTGTCTGATGTTATGTCCATAAAGAAAGTGCTATGGCGACAATGCCAGGGAAGCATATTCAAAACACTTACTGTCAAACCCCTCGTGGGGAACTTTTTTACGAGCTCCACACGGCAAAGGGCATAAGTGTGACACAAATGAGTTAAAGAAGATCCTGACGATAATCTCAACAGCACTCACAATAGAGCACAAAACTAAACGTCGACGAACCCCTAGCAAGCTAGAGGTGGGACCAGGTGCCCGGGAGGAGTAAGCATCCCCTGTTGGCTAGCCGCACCCGCCGTCGATGTTTATGAAGCATTGAAATGAAAATATATAAAAGTCATGCACTGTCTGATGTTATGTCCATATAGAAAGTGCTATGGCGACAATGCCAGGGAAGTATATTCAAAACACTTACTGTCAAACCCCTCGCGGGGAACTTTTTTACGAGCTCCACACGGCAGTCATAAAAGAAAACTAATTAAAATGATAAAATCGTTTGCTAATTCAGTTTGTTTTCTACAAACATTAAAAGAAGTGGTTTATCTTTTTCATGTTTCATGTAAAAAATGTTCAAGTAATGCACAGATACAAGACATTGAATCATTTATCATTCTTTTGTTAAACAGAATATGTTAATAATAACATGAAACAAGTTTTTGTCATGTTTCATTTAATTTCATAATATGAAATAGCAACTTTGTTTTATATGCTTGTTTGTTTTCTACCAGGCTGGCTGGTAGGTTTCTCAATTTCAGAAGGACGCAAAACAGAATAAAAACAAGAAATGGCCTTATTTGACCAATCCAAATCAATCAAATATCAACCATCCGGATGATATCGTCTTCTGTATACTTTTTGTTTAAATCAGAGTGTTCCTTTACGAAAAAAGTATCCTCCAGTCCTGTATATTTGTTTCTCCTGTTCCTAACTTTTGAAAGAAAGGATTTGCGAATAATATTAACCAGTCTGATTTTGAGCTTTTGGTATGGGAAGGAAGTCTAGAGCATGGAGAAGTCGAAAGATTCTATGCTTTTAATATGATTGAAATTGATGGCTTTTAAATTTTCTAAAAGTTCTTTAGAATTCTTAAGGATCCACATCTGACTGATTCCATTTCAGAAATATGTTGTATCGTAGTATGTTTGAAGTCCTTTATTGATGCGAGTTAATATTTCCGTAAGCAAATTTGAAATACGTCTTGTTTCACAACTTCTCCGCTCGAATATATGTGAGCTCACTTAGGTGTCACATTTCCCTTCAAATTTTATAATTGAGGATTCCGATTATTCCGCCGGAATCCTTTCTGTTATTCAAGGTCTTTTTTTTTCATTAAGGATTCCGAAGTAAAATCCTTTCTCTTATTGTATTGTATTTTATTCTGAATCTTCTTATTATTATTATTCTTACCCCCAATCGTTCCGGACCCTTTACAAAAAAAAGTACCACGTCATGAGATAAAATGGAAAGTGCCATGTGAAAGAGCATATTGGGATTTTGACTGATTGATTTTTTTTTGGTCGAAAAGTTCACATGTGCCCCTGCTAGATGTCATCAAAGGTCAAATCTTTAAACACATATAACTCCTAAACTAACAGTACAATTAGAATGAAATTTGTTTTATATTGTTCTATATTTGCAAACTTTTCTACACTTACATGCTCGATAAAATATTTAAGGTTTTCACGCTATTTCAAGTTGAAAATGGAATTGTATTTTCCAGAGTGCCAATTTCTACAGTTCTTGAGATTTTGAATTAAAACTTGGATGGTAGCTTACTTATAGGTAGCCATTTAATGCTGATCTAGTTTAAAGGTCAAATTCCCATTCTCAAGGTATAGCATATCACGTGACAGGCAAATAATCTCTAGCCCGGGAAGTCCCTCCGATTAAACAAATATTGTCTAAATCTACTTTATATGAATTCTTTTTAGGTCTATCATACGAGTATCATTATCATTTATATGATGGCAATCTTTTATGGTCGAGAATAGAATTATAATCATAGAACACTTCAACAGAAAATTTTGTTTATTTACGTGCACCATTTCATAGCATGTAAACAAAATTAAAAAAAAATATGTTGAAGTGTTCTCTTAATCTACCTCTACTCATGACCAGAAAAGATTACCAGCAAATAGGTGATAGTGATGCTCATATGATAGGCTTAAAATAGTTTCCTATAAAGTAGATCTAGACTGTATTTACAATATTTAATCGAAGGGAATTCCTGGGCTAAAGATAATTTTCATATCACGTTATATGCTACTGTGACTTGAGTGCTGTTGAGATTATCGTCAGGATCTTCTTTAACTCATTTGTGTCACACTTATGCCCTTTGCCGTGTGGAGCTCGTAAAAAAGTTCCCCGCGAGGGGTTTGACAGTAAGTGTTTTGAATATATTTCCCTGACATTGTCGCCATGGCACTTTCTATATAGACAGAACCATAGACAGTGCATGTATTTAATATATTTTAATTTTCGTGCGTGAACATCGACGGCGGGTGCGGCTAGCCAACAGGGGATGCTTACTCCTCCCGGGCACCTGGTCCCACCTCTAGCTTGCTAGGGGTCCGTCGATGCTCCATTTGGTGCTCTATTGTGAGTGCTGTTGAGATTATCGTCAGGATCTTCTTTAACTCATTGGCTTCTGTTACAATGACTTATCTATCAAAAACAAATGTCTAATATATAAAATGCTTATTAATTGAAAAGTACATATGAACATATTTTTTGAGATGATTGAGTGATATCTTTACTGTGTGCCCACTCAACAGTCAGAGATAACTGTATCGCTATACTGTAGGAGAGTGGGTGCACAGGAAAACAAAAAATATGCTTAATTTAATTTAACAGTATTTATGAAAAATGTGTCCCCATCTCAGATGCCCTTAACTTCACCCCATATATTTGTAAGTGCTGAACCGAACCAAAAGGAAACACCACTATAGTTTTGTTCTTTTTTATAATCTAAATTTAATAATATGATGGAGGAATGAAATTAAGAGTTGAGTATCATTACAATCAACATGTTTAAATTATGTTCTCCTGAAAACCTCATTTAATTGAAAAGAAAACAAAAAACCAAAACTTCAATTCTGAATCATATATTCAATCATAAAGATACATGAAGTGCAAAAGCACGCAGTGACGCTGTCGAAATCTGCGCTTCTACAAGAATCAAATACAATTGCCGTTTCTACATCACACAATATAATAGTATGACACTTTTAAACACATAAATACTAACTTGTGTACATTCAGTTCATCACAAAATCATACTTTCATAAATTCAGTACTAGTTAATTTCAGTCATTGAAATCAAAATAATACTCTGAATAAAAAAGCATAAATTATTAGTGGTAGGACACCCAATCCCGTAGTACACGTTATTACAATTAACATCAAAGAAGTACTTATCAGATATTCAGTAATGAATAAAGAAAAAATTTACGTCTTGCCTGACTAGCGTTTGCGCGTCGAATGAATGAGAACGAGACTTGACACTCACTTCTCGAACACTCTTGGCAGGAAAAACATACTACGCCCTCTACAATTAAAAACCGCCAGGAGAAAGTAATTTCATTCTAATTCATTTCATTCAAACGATTGAAATTTCATTTCTCCTGAAAACCTCATTTAATTGAAAAGAAAACAAAAAACCAAAACTTCAATTCTGAATCATATATTCAATCATAAAGATACATAAAGTGCAAAAGGACGCAGTGACGCTGTCGAAAAACAAAGAACGGGAAAAATTAAAGGCCTAAATGTTTGGATACTGATAACCTGTCATCAAGAGAATCTTTGATATAGCCATCTTTGGCATTTTCCGACCTCAACCTCCCATGGCGTTTAAACAACCTATCAGGGATACCATGATTTGCTGCTGCTGAAGCCCCTCCCGAACGGAGACTGTGTAACCCATAACTACGAATGTCTGATACAAATGGCTTAAAGGCCTCTATGAATAATTCTCTCATTCTACTTTATGACATTGGCTTGTTACCTTGTCTAAATTTGTAACCATGTTCACATTTAGTGACATTTTGAAACAAAAAAGTATCAAAATCAGAAATTTTGGCATAAGAAATATAGCGATCAAGATTTAAAACAGGGCATAATTTGGAATCACATCTAGATATTACCAACCAATTGCCGTCTCTATATACATCAGTTTTACTTTGTTCGATGAAAATTCTCATATGCGTAGTAAAAAATTCAACATCGCCTAATTTCAAATGTAACAGTTCTGATGCCCGAAGGAAACCAGAATAGGATAATAAACAAGCAGAAATTATTCTTTGATTGTACAAATTTCCTTCAACAAAAAGACTATTAAACATTTTGTCCAAAAGATCAGGAGTAATCGGTTCTTTCTTGCACACTGGAACACTGAGACGTCTCTTCGCTCCTTCCAGGACATTTCGTACCAAGATTGAATCGGTCGGCGATTGAACACTTATCATATTATGCGCCCACTTTATTCCATAAAATGCAGTGACAACGGGACTGGGTGAACTACACTGTTGTAGCAAACACGAAAGATAGAGTGATACGTGAAAAGCCTTGGCCGGTAAAATTTCTTCGGTAGAAATGCCATTTGAACTCGCCCATGATTTCCAACGCATGAATGCTCGATAGTAGGCTTTAATCGTATTAGTTGACCTGCATTGTGCGATCAAATCAGTGACCAAATGAACTTTATCTACCAAGGCCTCAGGTAACTCCAATATGTCATGCTTGAATGCCTGTAAGAAGAGATGTAAAATATAAACAAAAACTAAAATATGAGTAATAACAGATATAACAAATACATCACTAACTAAACGCATCTAAACGCTCAACCGGCAGTCCAGTCTCAGAGCTAACATTCTAAACGGTAAATCTGATTTACCAAAAATGCCAGTGCATTTTCCTGGAATATAAAATTCCTTTCTTATAGGAAGCTCAATTACTCCCACAATTTCTTTGATAAAACCTTGTCCATTTGGATATAAAAAAGGCCAAAAACTGGCCGATTTCCAAAAAGGTACAATAAGAGTTCCGTATGCATAACATTGTTTCATATATTTCAAAACCCTAGTTACGATGCTAGGAGGGGGAACAAACCACCCATTAACACCATACCAATCTGCAGTAAAAGCATCAATACCTATGGCATTAGGTGTCCAAAACCTGGAGTAAAATGTAGATAGCTTATTGTTACGATCATTTGCGAAAAAATCGACTTCATGAGGTCCCCACATATAATTTAGGAAATCAAAAATGACGTCAGAAACACTCCAATCGTCAAAATCAACTATCCTGCTCAACATGTCTGCTCTTTCGTTTTAATCCCTGGGAACCCACTCCATGTCAAGTGTGATTCCGAAAGATAAGCAAAATTCAAAAATGTATAAAGAAATGTTTAGTAGCTCTGATTTCATGCTTCCCTTAGAAACTATGCTAACTACATTTTTATTGTCTGAATACCACTTAATGTGTTTAGCACGTAAAAATGAGACAAAGATTGTAGAACTCTAAACACAGCAGCAAGTTCTCTCCAAGTGGAACTACGGGTACTTTCACTATCTGTCCACATTCCGTGAGCAGTGCTCAGTGGCGCATCTACAATATACCCTCCGTAACCAGTGTTACTAGCGTCGGTATACACAATGGAATGAACTGAATAATCAGAAAGGAAAGGTCTAGAATTGATCTTGTCTATGTTATCTTTCCAAAAATTAATCTGATGAAGACTTTCTTTGCTGAGGAAAATGAAAGAATTCCATGACTTTGCTGATAAAATATCTATGGAAATAGATTTTGTCATAATATACACAATATTTCCTAAGACATAAGACATAGAACTAACTTGTCCTACAAAACTTGCAGCCATTCTGACATGAACTTTGACACACTTCTCTAAACTACTAATTGTAGACATAAGCTTGACAAGCCTTTTCTCTGGAATTTGTATGGTACCTTGTTCACAGTCTATGTAATAACCTAAAAAGGTAACCTGTTGTGATGGATTCCACATGGACTTCTCACCACCTTTTGGAACAAAACCACTTTTAATCAAATCATCTTTGATTTCCGTAGAAATTTTGTGACACATTTCTAAATCATGATGAACTCCCAAACCATCATCTAGATACATTGTGATGAATTTCCCTTCGCTACGCCACTTCTTGACTAGGGGACGAGTAATTTTGGTAAAAATATAACATGCCGAACTCAAACCAAAGGGCAGGACTTTAAATTTGAAATATTTAACTTCATCCTGGAAAATCCAAGAAAACCCCAAGAAGATAGTATGCGGTTCAAATATATCTAGATGATGATATGCTGAGTGCAAATCAAACTTAAAACAGAAAGAATTGTTAGTAACAAAATGCATTGCAGTGCGAATATCTTCAAATTTCACTGTCGATTTCCATAAATGTTTGATAAACGTAAATCTAAACTTAGGCGCTTTTTGCCATTTGATTGTACAGAAACTGTCAAAGGATTCACAACATGAGGGATAGTCGAACACTCCACTGCCAAATGCCTGACCAACAAGTCACGGATGGTTTGATCAACGAAAGATTCATGGTTCAATGCCGATCTGTTGTTTTTCAGAATAACAGGGGGAGGTACAGAGTAAAAAGGGATTTTATAACCGTTAGAAATGGTATCAAAATGAAATCATGAGCACCTTTTTGTTGCCAAAATGATAATGAAGCTTTTAAGCGACCTTTCACAATAATATCTGCCTGACCCTGTTCATATTCATAAAAGTCTTCAGTAAGATTGTATCGTTCATTATGATTGCATTCAAAAGTATACTCATCTTTTATTTCTTCATTCTAGCTTGGTTATGGTAGCTGAAGCTGTTGAACTCTTTGTGTTGTACGGGCACTCGCTACTCCAGTGAGACAATGATCCACAAGCGTAGCATGATCCGCCCCTCCGCTGTGACCTGTTAGAGTGTTCGAAACGAAATGCCTGGTGTCCATTGATCCATGGATTGTATTGGGGGGCAAGAAAGGGCTGCACGGGTACCTGAGGAATTGAACTAGGCTGAGCAGGATGAATACGACTCTCGGACTGAGGTTTTTTAACCTTATTCTTTGCCCGTTCCTTGTTCTTGCGAATTGCCCTGACTTCGGCCTTGTGAATTTTGTTTTCATCGTCAGAGTCGCTGGCAACAGGGTTGCTTTCGTATTGTCTAACGGTTTCCCAACCGCCCTCGCTTGTATCTGCGATTTTGATAAGTTTATTACGTTTCTTGATTTTTTCAGAGACAGAATCTGCCAGCTCTTTCGCGTAATCGAACTTTGAATTGGAAACAGCCCAAGAAAACTGCGTAACGTCTTCTAACAGTTCAGAATTAAACAAATACTGTATTTTGTTACCCTCAAACTTCCATTTATGTTGAGTGTCCGTCTTCAATTTTTTAACAACATGGGAAGACCCGTGCACCTCCTGCTTCAACTCGCTGAGCTCAGTTGAAAGTTTACAGTCTAAATTACGCAAGGAATCACCTTGGGCTTTCACTACATCTATGATGTCTCTTAAAGAAATATCGTCGGATTCAGCCATTAGTGGACCAAAGCGCAGAGAAGACAGGAAAAAATTTACGTCTTGCCTGACTAGCGTTTGCGCGTCGAATGAATGAGAACGAGACTTGACACTCACTTCTCGAACACTCTTGGCGGGAAAAACATACTACGCCCTCTACAATTAAAAACCGCCAGGAGAAAGTAATTTCATTCTAATTCATTTCACTCAAACGATTGAAATTTCATTTTCCATTGATAAACTAATATTCCATCGACTGTCATATTACTGTGACCCTCATACTGTCATATTAAATATTCATACATGTATAACCTTTTTAACCTTTTTAACTTACCTGTAATAAATTGTTTCATTGGCTTGCGGTTCAGCAAAGTTTAGTACCTTAATGTAAATAAATGGTGGAGTTGGATGGCTGAAGGGGTGGAAGGAGGCCATTAAAAAAAAATGTCTAACATCCGAATATGAAAATAAATTGTTAAATCTGATAAATTAAAGTATCAGCACTCACCTCACTACTTTCATCGTCCGAGTCTTCAACCTATATTTTGAAATGATAGTTTTAAGTTATAAACCACCCCTTCTCATATAATGCAACCGTTATGCAGTTAAGCCATTCTATAATGTTATGGATTTCCAACAACATTTGCAGCACCTACAGCAAAACACCATGTGCAAAAATAGAATGCAGACATGTATAGCTAGAGACACAAATGATAAAAAAGAAAAGATAAGGGAGATCCTGACGACAATCTAAACAACACTCACAATAGAGCACAAAATTGAGTATCGACAGACCCCTAGTAAGATAGAGACGGACAAGGTGCCCGAGAGGAGTAAACACCCCTGTTTGGCTAGCCGCAACCGCCTTCGATGTTCACGCACGAAAATGAAAACAATTTACATAAAATACACGAAAAGGAACATCAAAGCACAACATAGAAACATAAAACATACAAGACTACACTAATAACCAATAAGCAATTGGTGTCTATTTTGAATATTGATTACCTACATTTTGACCGATACAAACATTAGATTTATCCACCAGAGATAACATCAGATAAAACAAACATAGATGCCATAGCTACACCAATTTGGATCTTGATATCAAGATCAATAACGGAGAAATTCGGACAAAGATTAAGACAAAAGAGACGATTTTGGTTTCAAAATAGTTAATTTTCCTTGGCTTGAGGCCATGTTCCAAGATTGCCATCGTATGGTATTTACATCTGTCAGCTCATCAGATACGCTAGAGCTTGCTCCCATGTTTCAAATTTCCATGTTAAAGATAAACAAATTGCCGAATATCTGTCAAGGATTTAGATATCATAAAATCTTTTTGAAAATTTACTCCGAGGTTTTTTACACCACAATTGAACGTTTTTCGAGACCTCTGAGTAATCGGAAAAGTGAGAGGGTTGTGCTCACGTAATCCAGGATAACCCCACCGTCTGCTATTGACCTGGCAGATGGCCGTCCTGAATCGGCACCAATTGCTCATTGGAATCCTTGGTTGATGTGTAGTCATTTATGTTTGATTATTTAAATTTTAAAGCTTTATTTATTTTACAACGTTTAAGAAACAAGTTACACAACTTATATAAATGTCTCACGTTGGCTCAGATGTTGGCGTGAGGGGGTCCAAGGAGCAGGAGGAAACCGGAGTACCCGGAGAAAAACCTCCTGCAGAGGCCTGGGTGGGGGACCACCTACCCTCCCACATAAGACCCTTCGCCGAATCTGGGATTCGAACCCGGGACCTTAGAGGTGAGAAGCGAGCGCGCTACCACTGCGCTAACCCGGCCGTTATTTATGTTATTATGTTTGGTTATTGTCAACTTCTTCTGAAATTCGGACCAATACAGGCAACAGAGTATATTACTTTGGGTAATTCACAACCTGCATTTTATGGTGACATTATTAATAAGATAAGAAGGATCAAAGATAGACAGCATCACTATCGAAAATGCGTCAGAATCATCAAACGCCTTTTATACCGTGGATATGATCCTAATGTCACCAGACGGACACTAGGCTTGGTACTTGACCAATCTACAGTCTTGTACAAGCGAATTCTTAAAACTTGCACTCTGACTGACTGTGACGACGGGACTCCATGACGGGCCCTGTCCAAACCTCTTTAGAGAAGATAGGGCTCCGACCACCTTTCCTCTCTGAATGTCAGTCGGACTCCTCGGGTGATAACATACATGAGCTCGCGGCGGCAGAGCACGGATTGCATTACGTACGCCCTCTTTTTATATCCATTTACATATTCATCTGTGTTGTTTGGGCTCCTGCGTTTTGCGGTCTTGTTTGTGTGAGGTCATTAGACAGTGAGGATGTTGTTTTACACCACAATTGTACGTTCTTCGAGACCTCTGGGTGATCGGAAAAGTGGGAGGGTTGTGTGTACGTAATCCAGGATAACAACACCATTTGCTACTTGTCTGGCAAATAACCGTCCAAAGTCGACAACGGTTACCCATTGGCCTAGCTTGTTTATGTGTAGTCTTTTGTGTTTGATGTATATATGTCATATCTCTCTTTTTCGTCTCTTAGTATGCTCATCTTTTTCGCATCGGGTGTTTTGGTGTTTTGTTGTTGATGCTGCAACAGCGTCTTGTTGGAGATCCCCTTCCTTCTTCTTCAAAGAAAGGAGGGGATCTCCAACAACACCTAGTTGCAGCATCAACAGCAACCTCCCAAAACACCCTATGTAAAACACAAAAATGACACGCACAGAAAGAGACGCAGTAGTACAATGAACGTCAAATCACGGAAAAACATAAAACACAAATGACTACACATAAACCAACGAGACCAATGGGCAAACGGTGCCGACTTAGGACGGCCATCTGCCTCGTCAGTAGCAGACGGTGTGGTTATCCTGGATTACGTGCGCACAACCCTCCCACTATTCCGATTACCCAGAGGTCTCGAAGAACGTACAATCAAAGATGATTTCATCCGTTGTGTAATACATAATGTCGAAGGGTTCCAACTCTATACCTTCCTGACGACAATTCCAAACAAATTTCCATGCACCAGACATGTGTTTCGAATATAAAACTGTCATCAGTGATGCTTCGAGCGGAGCCACCAAATATAATTTCAGTGGCGCCCTCCTTATGTTTTTGAAGTTAGATTTGTACATTTATATTACAGAGAGTGCGCGGCTCTAAATATCCTGTAGGGTCGATTCGGTAACATATCCAAATAAAATTTATGTTCAAAACAGTATTGGAGGGATGGTGCTAAGATGTTAAACTCCTTCAATTTCGATGATATTTATCGCTAAAATGGCTAGTTTCCGAAATAGCAAAAAGAAATATATATGATGTCACATTGATAAAAGGCCAAAAACAAAGCTTCTTTCAGGTGACAGAGCTGGAAAGAAGTAATTAATACACTTGACAAACATTAGGTCACGGGGAACGATTTTAACTGCTTAACAGTGCAACATGAAACAAGTGTTTATATAAATAATGTCGAAGGGTTCCAACTCTATACCTTCCTAAAGAAAATTCCAAACCAATTTCCATGCACCAGACACGTGTTTCGAATATTAGATTCTCATCAGTGATGTAAAACCCTGAACAAGTTCCGTCGGAATCCTTTCTGTTATTGCTTTGTCTTTTCTTTATTCTTATTATTTTTATTATTATAGTTCTTACCCCCAACCGTTCCGGACACTTTACAAGAAAAGTACCGCATCATACGATGAAATGAAAAGTACCATGTGAAAGAGCATATTGAGATCTCGATTGATTTTTTTTTTTTGGTCGAAAAGTTCACATATGCCCCTGCTAGAGGTCATCAAAGGTCAAATCTTTAAATACTTTTAACTCCTAAACTAATCATACATTTAGATCAAAATATGGATTATATTGTTCTTTTGCAAACTTTTATACGCTTACATGCTCGATAAAATTTAACGGTTTTCGCGCTATTTCAAATTGAAAATGGAACTTTATTTGGCAGAGTGCCAATTGCTACAGTTTTTGAGATTTTGAATTAAAACAAAGTTTTGCCTATAGAACAAAGACAGTGTGACATTTAGGGGTTACCATGCGTGTGTTTTACAAAAGCTGACAGGGTATCGGCGAATCCCCTGTCAGAAATTGAGTTTTACCGCGAGGCGTCAGCCGAGCGGTAAAACGGATATTTCTGACAGGGGATTCGCCGATACCCTGTCAGTTTTTGTAAAACATCAGTATGGTAACCCTATTCTATTGCTTTAGTCAGTAAGAAGCTAGAAAACGTCTGCTTTTAACGACGTCGCCATAGCAACGCATGACGTCATAGCAAAAACTGCAGTGAAACGTGAATCCCCTTGCAGTTTTTTAATCGCTCAGCCAATCAGAATGCGCGTTACAAACGGAGTGCATTAGAATCAGAGTTCAAACTTCATACACATAATCATTGAGCCAAGCCTTTTCACATTGACCTTGATCAAAAGTCAAATCCTCATTCTCAAGGTCACAACAAATTTTTGCCTACAAAAGAATTACTATTTGACCTTGAGAGTTCAAACTTAACACAGATATGTTTTGCATCAAGCCCTTTCACCTTGACCTTGACACAATGTCATTTGTTCGAAATCAAGGTCATATCAGAATTTGGTTGATAAAATAGATCAGATTATGATCAATCTAAATGAGAATAACAGCCAATGCTTATCTTTTATCTTCAAACAAGTAGTCTTTCTCATGGTATAAGAAAGATAACTCTTTATTCTTGTTCTCTGTATCTTTTTTAGTAACATTACTTCTCTGTACATTCATGCTGTTGTCATTTTCTATTGATAGAAATTGTCTCGTTGCAAAATAGTTGTGCAATTCTGTTTAGAGGTAGTAATCATAAAGGATATAGTATTGATAGATCATAGGGTTTAAAGCTTTCGTAAACATGAAAGGTACTTATTATCTATTTTTACTATTTTGTTGATAAATAAATAAGAGTCCCAAGTTAGATATCTTTTGGCCCTTTTGTTGAAGAGAATATGGTACTAAAGAAACTATTTTTTCCATCTTCTTTATTCGGATTTTAACACTTCAGTTCCGATGAAGGTCTAATAAAGGAGGAATCCGTCTGTTGCTTGCAACAGTATCCATCTAATTATGTATCTGATTATGAAATGATTGAGCATTTCATGATATTGTTACCTTACTGTAATTGATATCAATGCCTTTATAAAGTGCTGTGAGTCTACAAGCAGGGAACAGTCTTCTATTTTATGATCTCGATCATTTGATCGACGGGCATATATCGATTGATTTGTCCGCTTGTATGTCCGTCATTCCATCTGCTTTCAATAAAGGGGTATCAGATTTAAAGTAGAGATGATAGGGCTTTCATATTTAGCATGTGTATGCACCTTGAGAAAACACTTCTTTTGGTACCAATAATTTTACATTGATCTCTGACCTACGATTTTCATTTTGAATGGAAAATAATAAATTCTATATCTTCCTGAAACGCCTTCAATTTATTATAGCTCTAATGTTACATATATCCTTCTATCAAGTCAGAACCTCAATACTTTGCACAAAGGATATTTCCCAAAATCATTTTGACGACAAAAACGCATACAAACAAAGTAGTCTATAAAGATAGTGTTGGAATAAAGCAGCATTCTACCTGCAGACAAAGTTACATTATGGTGTGATTGTAACACCCTATGAAATATGTAAAGGACATTTTCATGGTTTGCAAAGTTGACTTTTCATGGTAGAAATTTACAAATTACGAAAAAAAGAAACCTTTAGGGCAAGGTTTTCGCTCTCATAAACTAGTAAAGATTTTCTTGAAATTCTCTACAAGCAATAGAGTATATTACTTTGGGTATTCCACAACCTGTATTTTATGGTGACATAATCAATAAAATTAGAAAGGTGAATGGTAGACTGTAAAACCATAGAAAATGCATCAGAATCATCAAACGTCTTTTATAACTTGGATATGATCCTAATGTCACCAGACGGACACTAGGCTAGGTATTTGACCAATCTATAGTTTTTTTACCAGCGCATTCTTAAGTCTTGCACTCTTACTGACTGTGAAGACGAAACGCCATCATGGGCTCTGTCCAAGCTTCATCTGTCCTCTCTGAATGTCAGTTGGACTCCTCGGTTGATAACATGCATGAGCTCGCTATAGCCGACAGAGCACGGACTTTTATATCGATTTACATATTCAACTGTGTTGCTTGTGTCACTTAGGTTTGCGGTTTTCTTTATTTGTGGTCATCTAACAGTAAGGAGGTTTTTCACACCACAATTGTACGTTCTTCGAGACCTCTGGGTAATCGGAAAAGTGAGGGGGTTGTGCGCACGTAATCCAGCATAACCACACCGTCTGCTACTGACGTGACAGATGGCCGTCCTAAGTCGGCACCGATTGCCCATTGGTCTTGTTGGTTTATGTGTAGTCATTTGTGTTTCATGTTTCTATGTGATCTGGCGTTCATTGTACCATTTGTGTCTCAATCTGTGAGTATCTACTTTGTGTTTTTGCATTGGGTGTTTTGGGGTTTTGCTGTTGGTGCTGCAACAAAGTGTTGTTGGATATCCCCTACTTTCCGTGCCAACCCTGCAACAGAAACCGAAAGTTCGCGCATGCGAACGTTAATAGCAACATATGGAAACATAAAATGAAATACCAGGAAAACTGATACATCAAACGCTATGCGCATAGTACAGTTTTTTCTAACTTTTGTTATTGTTGTTGTTGTTGCTGCTGTTGTCTTCGTTGTTGTTGTTGGAACCAAAATATTCAACAATGATTCCTTAATTCATAAGAAGATACAATTAGTGGAACACATAGTCGTACATTCTGTGTTTAAAATGGCAAAGATATGAGACGGAATGTCCGAATCTAAAAATTGGAATTTATTCAAATCATGCAGATCCTGTATTTTCATTATGGCAATGACCATATCCCAATACAAAGCACAAGACGATGATACAGAAAATCATGAATCAAAGGCATACAATATCAGGATAGGAAACTTAACAAGTCCCGGTTGTCAATCGGTAAATGTGACTAGCTTATTCAACAGACAACAAAGAAGACCTCGAAGTCATGGCATTCGAAAATATAATAGGCCTGAGATACATAGTTTCTCCTTCGATGACTTGGTTTCATTTTTGAATGAGCCTCTAGGCCTGCATTATATTCGTACCAAATTATACTCTGTTCCTTTACGGAAGTTGTACGAAATCTACGATTATACGAAGGACCTCACATATACCGATACACGTTCCCCAGAATACAGACTACAAGGAGTCATATTGGACATTTCTACTTTTCGTTTATTTCAAGCAGTTAGATCAGATAAATCAGAGGAGAAAACAAACCGCCCTTTCATTAAAGTAAGATTTGCGAACAAAGGTATTGATAACTTGAATCTTGGTCAAATTTTGAATCACAAAACTGTCACAGAAAAAATCCCACCATATTTCAAAAGAAAAGAAACTCCTTGTATTTCCTATAGCTACACACCAACAGTTGCATCTAAAATTTACAATTACAAACGATTCCTGCAGTGTATTGATTTAAGTAATCCCTCACTACATCCACTTCCCTGCGAATGTTCTTCATCGAATTTCAACTACTCTCCTTGTGGACACGTTATTACTGGTGACCTTTGTATAGTCAAGAACGACAAGTTGAGAGAATTGTTAAAAAAGGGTCCCAAATACAGAGAAAGTATGTCCTTTACATGGAACCAAAATGTCAAAATTATCATGGACTCTTGTGAGGAATATGCAAGACGTTGGGCAAAGAAAGAGGATGTACAGCTCGACACCCTTTCCGAATGGATAAAATCAATCAGAGGGTTACTTTTATCTAGAATTAACCGATTAAAATCAACTGTGAACACCAGATTCGTGTCTATATTTAAAGACCCTGATGTTATCACAGAGCTCACCTACCTCCAAGAACATTATGTCATCACACCAGCGGACAAAGCCTCAAATAATTACACATTTACTTGCAAAAAGTACTATTTCGACAGTCTAGTTAAAGAGTTGGGTTTAAATTCGACACCTGGAAATCCCACTTACACCCCAACAAACCTTTCTGCCTCTGAAATAATAGATAACCACAAATCAGCTCTTACTTCCTTTGGCTTCGACACTACCAATTTAGATTTAGATTTACCATGCTTATACTGCATACCTAAAATGCATAAGAATCCGTACAAACAACGTTTCATCGCTGGTTCCTCAAAATGTTCTACCAAATCTGTATCGATCTTACTCACCAAAGTTTTATCTGAAATCAAATTTGGGCTTCAAAAATATTGTTCGACAGTATATTCTCGCAGTGGTATCAACCAGATGTGGATTTTAAAGAATTCGAAGGAACTTTTAGAACATCTGAAATCCACTCATTTTAGTAGAGTCCATTCGATCAAAGCCTTTGATTTTTCGACACTTTACACTACAATTCCACATTCTAAATTGAAAGAAAGACTCGCAAAAATTATAAGTAATGCGTTTACAAGTAAGAACGGTAATCGCAAATACAAATTTATTGTTGTTAACTATGACAAAACCTACTTTGTAAAAGAAAAGTCCGATTCTGAAAATAAGTACACTGAAACAGACATTATTCAGATGTTAAACTTTCTGATCGACAACATTTTTGTGGTGTTTGGAGGAAAGGTCTTCCAGCAAATTGTCGGAATTCCAATGGGGACCAATTGTGCCCCACTCCTTGCCGACATTTTCCTTTACTCATACGAAGCTGAATTCATTCAATCTTTGGTCTCTGAAGGGAAAAGATACTTAGCTTCTGACTTTAACTTCACTTACAGATACATAGACGGTGTGTTGTCCATCAATAATCCAAAATTCGCGGATTACCTGAGCAGTATCTATCCTTCGGAGCTTGAAGTCAAAGAAACCACAGAGACAAATAATTCAGCATCCTATTTGGACATAATGTTGTCCTACGACACTGATGGTCACATGAACACCTCACTCTATGACAAACGTGACGACTTCAATTTCAGCATTACAAACTTTCCTTTTCTGAGTAGCAACATCCCTTCATCGCCTGCTTATGGCGTTTTCATATCTCAGTTGATACGCTATGCCAGAGCAAGTACCAAATATACGGATTTTGTTCTGAGAGCTAGGCGTCTTTCAAATAAGCTTCTCAGTCAGGGATATGTTTGTGACCGACTTACATCGTCACTGAGGAAGTTCTACGGTCGATATGGGGAACTCGTCATACACTATGATGTTCCACTCTCAAGAATGGTGGATGATATTCTGTCATAGACCATTTGAACCATCCAACCAAAGATTGTACTCTATATCTTCCAAAATGGAAGTAACCGGATGTGACAGTTCTACCGAATTGAAGCGACGGGTGTTGCATGCAAGCAGGAGATGCTTACTCTTCCTGGGCACCTGGTCTCACTCCCATATCGGGAGTTCGCTTCTTTTCATATGGTGGAGGTTTTTGTTTGTTTGCTTTGGTTCCTGTTTTGTCCTGATTTTGTATGCCTTCGGTTTCTGATTTTTGAATTATCGATTTTGTGCTGTATACAGGGATATGGTCATTATCCATATTTGTCATAAAACCGGAATCAAAGCAAACAAGGAAAAACATCCATCTCAAAGACAGAAGCGAACTCCAAATATGGGAGTGAGCCTCAGTTTTGAGATCTGGTTGATTTTGGTCACTACAGCCTTTTTCATTTGATTTTAGCATGTATCGAAATACACCATAAATCTTTAGAATATCATTTTTTCACCTAATTTCATTTATTTAGAACATATGATAATCTGTAGCACCCATTGAATTATAATTATTCAACATTCATTTCAATGACGGAACTTACGCCAAGATTACTTGTTTTGCCTACTACTCAAATTTCTTGTTAAGAAGTAGGAACATAAACACATCAATGTTCACTTGGCTTCTGTTATAATAACTTATCTATCAAAAACAAACCTTTAACATCTGATATTGAAAATAAATTGTCAAATCTGATAAATTAATGTATCAGCACTCACCCATTTTCTTCCTGGTTCTTTCCTCTAAAATTTAAGATGATAGTTTTAAGTTATATACCGCCTTTTGTCATATAATACAGCCATTATATAGTTACAAAAAGGTTATGATAAGAAAAGGGAGATCCTGACGACAATCTAAACAACACTCACTATAGAGCATCAACTTGAGCATCGCCAGACCCCTAGCAAGCTAGAGACGTGACAAGGTGCCGGGGAGGAGTAAGCATCCCCAGTTCGATATACGACGAAAGAGAAGATTTTGGCTTCAAAATAGTTAATTGTCCATGGCTTAATGGTGATCCTCCAAGATCGTCATCGTACGTCATTTTCATCTCAAAGCTCATCAGATACGCTAGAGCTTGCTCCCATGTTCAATGATAAAAATAAACAATTACAATAAAACTTACCTGTCAAGGATTTAGATATCATAAACTTGGAAAAATGTTTTTGGAAATGTTACAATAACTATTCTGAATTTCGTTCAACATTTTGGATATCTCAGGCATCGGAGTATGTATCAATAGGAATTTTATTGCCTTTATTTTTCGGTGACCTAATAAACAAAATCAGAAGGATCAAAGGTATTCAAACTTCAACCACAAATGAAGGAAAAAAGTAGATTGCCGGTTTTACTGAGAATATGATCCTAAAGTCATAAAAAATTACTGGGTATGCTAATGTACAAATCCACAGTTTTGTACCGGTGTCTTTTCAACGTTGCTTATTGGCCAACCATGACCACGGGAATCCATGACGGGCCTTGTTTAAATCTCGTCTGAGATACTAGGCCCTTATTCTCTGTCCTATCTGAAAGTTGTTCAGACTTCTCTGGTGACTAGCCTTGAGTTCGCTTAAGCCAGCAGAGTACATATTATACGTATGCCATAGAAAATTTAAGATCCATTTACATTGAATCTGTGTTACAAGAGATCGCTTTGTGTTGTCACCTGTCTGTGATGTCACCTGTGATGGCGCCGAATAAGTCGGAGAAACAGATCAAGCCATAAAATCTCGTTTTAGAAGTAATAACTTTTCCGCTCTAAGATATATGAGCTCAATTAGGTTAAAGAAGATCCTGACGAGAATCTCAACAGCACTCACAATAGAGCACAAAGTGGAGCATCGACGGACACCCTAGCAAGCACTCACAATAGAATACAAAATGGAGCATCGACGGACACCTAGGTGTCACATTTCCCTTCAAATTTGATATGTTTGTTTATGTATGAAATGATTGAACATTTCATAATGTTGTTACCTTACTCTAAGATATACTAGTGCTCTTATAAAATGTTGTGAGCCCACAAGCAGGGTACAATCTTCTATGTATGCTCCCGGTAAGGCCATTTCTTTGTTATTTTCTGTTTTGTCCTCATGCTGGTAGGTTTTGAGCCCAAATGAGTTAAAGAAGATCCTGACGATAATCTCAACAGCACTCACAATAGAGCACAAAATTAAACATCGACGAACCCCTAGCAAGCTAGAGGTGGGACCAGGTGCCCGGGAGGAGTAAGCATCCCCTGTTGGCTAGCCGCACCCGCCGTAGATGTTTATGAAGCATGCAAGCAGGAGATGCTTACTCTTCCTGGGCACCTGGTCTCACTCCCATATCGGGAGTTCGCTTCTTTTCATATGGTGGAGGTTTTTGTTTGTTTGCTTTGGTTCCTGTTTTGTCCTGATTTTGTATGCCTTCGGTGTCTGATTTTTGAATTATCGATTTTGTGCTGTATACAGGGATATGGTCATTATCCATATTTGTCATAAAACCGGAATCAAAGCAAACAAGGAAAAACATCCATCTCAAAGACAGAAGCGAACTCCAAATATGGGAGTGAGCCTCAGTTTTGAGATCTGGTTGATTTTGGTCACTACAGCCTTTTTCATTTGATTTTAGCATGTATCGAAATACACCATAAATCTTTAGAATATCATTTTTTCACCTAATTTCATTTATTTAGAACATATGATAATCTGTAGCACCCATTGAATTATAATTATTCAACATTCATTTCAATGACGGAACTTACGCCAAGATTACTTGTTTTGCCTACTACTCAAATTTCTTGTTAAGAAGTAGGAACATAAACACATCAATGTTCACTTGGCTTCTGTTATAATAACTTATCTATCAAAAACAAACCTTTAACATCTGATATTGAAAATAAATTGTCAAATCTGATAAATTAATGTATCAGCACTCACCCATTTTCTTCCTGGTTCTTTCCTCTAAAATTTAAGATGATAGTTTTAAGTTATATACCGCCTTTTGTCATATAATACAGCCATTATATAGTTACAAAAAGGTTATGATAAGAAAAGGGAGATCCTGACGACAATCTAAACAACACTCACTATAGAGCATCAACTTGAGCATCGCCAGACCCCTAGCAAGCTAGAGACGTGACAAGGTGCCGGGGAGGAGTAAGCATCCCCAGTTCGGCTTGCCGCACCTGTCGTCGATGTTCACTCACGAAAATGAAATCAATATTTACAAAAATTCACTGTCTGAGAATATGTCTATATAGAAAGTGCTATGGCGATCAGTGAAAACAATTACTGCCAAACCCCTCGCGGATAAATTTTTCGCGAGATCCACGCGTTAAATGGCATAAGTTTGACATAGAAGAAGCACTCAGAATAGCATCAAATTTAGCATCAATGAACCCCTAGCGAGCAAGAGGTGGGATAAGATACCCAGGAGGAATAGGCATCCACTTTTTTATTAGCCGCACCCGCCGTCGATGTTCACGCACGAAAATGAAAACAATATTTACATAAAATGCACAAAAAGGAACATCAAAGCAAAACCTAGAAACATAAAACATACAAGACTACAAGTAAATGAGTTAAAGAAGATCCTGACAATAATCTCAACAGCACTCACAATAGAGCACTAAATTGAGCATCGACGGACCCCTAGCAAGCTAGAGGTGGGACCAGGTGCCCGGGAGGAGTAAGCATCCCCTGTTGGCTAGCCGCACCCGCCGTCGATGTTCATGCACGAAAATGAAAACAAACGATACCATGTGCAATCGGTGTCTATTCTGAATATTGAATAACCAGATTTTGATTAACACAACAATTAAATTTATCCACCAGAGTTAACATTAGATAAATCAAACACAGATGATCTAGCTACACCAGTTTTGGATCTTGATATCAAGATCAATAACGGAGAACGCAGAAATTCAGACAAAGATATACGACGAAAGAGAAGATTTTGGCTTCAAAATAGTTAATTGTCCATGGCTTAATGGTGATCCTCCAAGATCGTCATCGTACGTCATTTTCATCTCAAAGCTCATCAGATACGCTAGAGCTTGCTCCCATGTTCAATGATAAAAATAAACAATTACAATAAAACTTACCTGTCAAGGATTTAGATATCATAAACTTGGAAAAATGTTTTTGGAAATGTTACAATAACTATTCTGAATTTCGTTCAACATTTTGGATATCTCAGGCATCGGAGTATGTATCAATAGGAATTTTATTGCCTTTATTTTTCGTAGACCTAATAAACAAAATCAGAAGGATCAAAGGTATTCAAACTTCAACCACAAATGAAGGAAAAAAGTAGATTGCCGGTTTTACTGAGAATATGATCCTAAAGTCATAAAAAATTACTGGGTATGCTAATGTACAAATCCACAGTTTTGTACCGGTGTCTTTTCAACGTTGCTTATTGGCCAACCATGACCACGGGAATCCATGACGGGCCTTGTTTAAATCTCGTCTGAGATACTAGGCCCTTATTCTCTGTCCTATCTGAAAGTTGTTCAGACTTCTCTGGTGACTAGCCTTGAGTTCGCTTAAGCCAGCAGAGTACATATTATACGTATGCCATAGAAAATTTAAGATCCATTTACATTGAATCTGTGTTACAAGAGATCGCTTTGTGTTGTCACCTGTCTGTGATGTCACCTGCGATGGCGCCGAATAAGTCGGAGAAACAGATCAAGCCATAAAATCTCGTTTTAGAAGTAATAACTTTTCCGCTCTAAGATATATGAGCTCAATTAGGTTAAAGAAGATCCTGACGAGAATCTCAACAGCACTCACAATAGAGCACAAAGTGGAGCATCGACGGACACCCTAGCAAGCACTCACAATAGAATACAAAATGGAGCATCGACGGACACCTAGGTGTCACATTTCCCTTCAAATTTGATATGTTTGTATATGTATGAAATGATTGAACATTTCATAATGTTGTTACCTTACTCTAAGATATACTAGTGCTCTTATAAAATGTTGTGAGCCCACAAGCAGGGTACAATCTTCTATGTATGCTCCCGGTAAGGCCATTTCTTTGTTATTTTCTGTTTTGTCCTCATGCTGGTAGGTTTTGAGCCCAAATGAGTTAAAGAAGATCCTGACGATAATCTCAACAGCACTCACAATAGAGCACAAAATTAAACATCGACGAACCCCTAGCAAGCTAGAGGTGGGACCAGGTGCCCGGGAGGAGTAAGCATCCCCTGTTGGCTAGCCGCACCCGCCGTAGATGTTTATGAAGCATTGAAATGAAAATATATAAAAGTCATGCACTGTCTGATGTTATGTCCATATAGAAAGTGCTATGGCGACAATGCCAGGGAAATATATTCAAAACACTTACTGTCAAACCCCTCGCGGGGAACTTTCTTACGAGCAACACACGGCAAAGGGCATAAGTGTGATACAAATGAGTTAAAGAAGATCCTGACGATAACTTCAACAGCACCCACAATAGAGCACAAAATTAAACATCGACGAACCCCTAGCAAGCTAGAGGTGGGACCAGGTGCCCGGGAGGAGTAAGCACCCCCTGTTGGCTAGCCGCACCCGCCATCGATGTTTATGAAGCATTGAAATGAAAATATATAAAAGTCATGCACTGCCTGATGTTATGTCCATATAGAAAGTGCTATGGCGACAATGCCAGGGAAGTATATTCAAAACACTTACTGTCAAACCCCTCGCGGGGAACTTTTTACGAGCTCCACACGGCAAAGGGCATAAGTGTGATACAAATTAGTAAAAGAAGATCCTGACTATAACCTCAACAGCACCCACAATAGAGCACAAAATTAAACATCGACGAACCCCTAGCAAGCTAGAGGTGGGACCAGGTGCCCGGGAAGAGTAAGCACCCCCTGTTGGCTAGCCACAACCGCCGTCGATGTTTATGAAGCATTGAAATGAAAATATATAAAAGTCATGCACTGTCTGATGTTATGTCCATATAGAAAGTGCTATGGCGAGAATGCCAGGGAAGAAAATTCAAAACACTTACTGTCAAACCCCTCGCGGGGAACTTTTTTACGAGCTCCACACGGCAAAGGGCATAAGTGTGACACAAATGAGTTAAAGATGATCCTGACGATAATCTCAACAGCACTCACAATAGAGCACAAAATTAAACATCGACGAACCCCTAGCAAGCTAGAGGTGGGACCAGGTGCCCGGGAGGAGTAAGCACCCCCTGTTGGCTAGCCGCACCCGCCGTCGATGTTTATGAAGCATTGAAATGAAAATATATAAAAGTCATGCACTGTCTGATGTTATGTCCATATAGAAAGTGCTATGGCGAGAATGCCAGGGAAGTATATTCAAAACACTTACTGTCAAACCCCTCGCGGGGAACTTTTTTACGAGCTCCACACGGCAAAGGGCATAAGTGTGACACAAATGAGTTAAAGAAGATCCTGACGATAATCTCAACAGCACTCACAATAGAGCACAAAATTAAACATCGACGAACCCCTAGCAAGCTAGAGGTGGGACCAGATGCCTGGGAGGAGTAAGCATCCCCTGTTGGCTAGCCGCACCCGCTGGCGATGTTCATGAAGCATTGAAATGAAAATATATAAAAGTCATGCACTGTCTGATGTTATGTCCATAAAGAAAGTGCTATGGCGACAATGCCAGGGAAGCATATTCAAAACACTTACTGTCAAACCCCTCGTGGGGAACTTTTTTACGAGCTCCACACGGCAAAGGGCATAAGTGTGACACAAATGAGTTAAAGAAGATCCTGACGATAATCTCAACAGCACTCACAATAGAGCACAAAACTAAACGTCGACGAACCCCTAGCAAGCTAGAGGTGGGACCAGGTGCCCGGGAGGAGTAAGCATCCCCTGTTGGCTAGCCGCACCCGCCGTCGATGTTTATGAAGCATTGAAATGAAAATATATAAAAGTCATGCACTGTCTGATGTTATGTCCATATAGAAAGTGCTATGGCGACAATGCCAGGGAAGTATATTCAAAACACTTACTGTCAAACCCCTCGCGGGGAACTTTTTTACGAGCTCCACACGGCAGTCATAAAAGAAAACTAATTAAAATGATAAAATCGTTTGCTAATTCAGTTTGTTTTCTACAAACATTAAAAGAAGTGGTTTATCTTTTTCATGTTTCATGTAAAAAATGTTCAAGTAATGCACAGATACAAGACATTGAATCATTTATCATTCTTTTGTTAAACAGAATATGTTAATAATAACATGAAACAAGTTTTTGTCATGTTTCATTTAATTTCATAATATGAAATAGCAACTTTGTTTTATATGCTTGTTTGTTTTCTACCAGGCTGGCTGGTAGGTTTCTCAATTTCAGAAGGACGCAAAACAGAATAAAAACAAGAAATGGCCTTATTTGACCAATCCAAATCAATCAAATATCAACCATCCGGATGATATCGTCTTCTGTATACTTTTTGTTTAAATCAGAGTGTTCCTTTACGAAATAAGTATCCTCCAGTCCTGTATATTTGTTTCTCCTGTTCCTAACTTTTGAAAGAAAGGATTTGCGAATAATATTAACCAGTCTGATTTTGAGCTTTTGGTATGGGAAGGAAGTCTAGAGCATGGAGAAGTCGAAAGATTCTATGCTTTTAATATGACTGAAATTGATGGCTTTTAAATTTTCTAAAAGTTCTTTAGAATTCTTAAGGATCCACATCTGACTGATTCCATTTCAGAAATATGTTGTATCGTAGTATGTTTGAAGTCCTTTATTGATGCGAGTTAATATTTCCGTAAGCAAATTTGAAATACGTCTTGTTTCACAACTTCTCCGCTCGAATATATGTGAGCTCACTTAGGTGTCACATTTCCCTTCAAATTTTATAATTGAGGATTCCGATTATTCCGCCGGAATCCTTTCTGTTATTCAAGGTCTTTTTTTTTCATTAAGGATTCCGAAGTAAAATCCTTTCTCTTATTGTATTGTATTTTATTCTGAATCTTCTTATTATTATTATTCTTACCCCCAATCGTTCCGGACCCTTTACAAAAAAAGTACCACGTCATGAGATAAAATGGAAAGTGCCATGTGAAAGAGCATATTGGGATTTTGACTGATTGATTTTTTTTTGGTCGAAAAGTTCACATGTGCCCCTGCTAGATGTCATCAAAGGTCAAATCTTTAAACACCTATAACTCCTAAACTAACAGTACAATTAGAATGAAATTTGTTTTATATTGTTCTATATTTGCAAACTTTTCTACACTTACATGCTCGATAAAATATTTAAGGTTTTCACGCTATTTCAAGTTGAAAATGGAATTGTATTTTCCAGAGTGCCAATTTCTACAGTTCTTGAGATTTTGAATTAAAACTTGGATGGTAGCTTACTTATAGGTAGCCATTTAATGCTGATCTAGTTTAAAGGTCAAATTCCCATTCTCAAGGTATAGCATATCACGTGACAGGCAAATAATCTCTAGCCCGGGAAGTCCCTCCGATTAAACAAATATTGTCTAAATCTACTTTATATGAATTCTTTTTAGGTCTATCATACGAGTATCATTATCATTTATATGATGGCAATCTTTTATGGTCGAGAATAGAATTATAATCATAGAACACTTCAACAGAAAATTTTGTTTATTTACGTGCACCATTTCATAGCATGTAAACAAAATTAAAAAAAAATATGTTGAAGTGTTCTCTTAATCTACCTCTACTCATGACCAGAAAAGATTACCAGCAAATAGGTGATAGTGATGCTCATATGATAGGCTTAAAATAGTTTCCTATAAAGTAGATCTAGACTGTATTTACAATATTTAATCGAAGGGAATTCCTGGGCTAAAGATAATTTTCATATCACGTTATATGCTACTGTGACTTGAGTGCTGTTGAGATTATCGTCAGGATCTTCTTTAACTCATTTGTGTCACACTTATGCCCTTTGCCGTGTGGAGCTCGTAAAAAAGTTCCCCGCGAGGGGTTTGACAGTAAGTGTTTTGAATATATTTCCCTGACATTGTCGCCATGGCACTTTCTATATAGACAGAACCATAGACAGTGCATGTATTTAATATATTTTAATTTTCGTGCGTGAACATCGACGGCGGGTGCGGCTAGCCAACAGGGGATGCTTACTCCTCCCGGGCACCTGGTCCCACCTCTAGCTTGCTAGGGGTCCGTCGATGCTCCATTTGGTGCTCTATTGTGAGTGCTGTTGAGATTATCGTCAGGATCTTCTTTAACTCATTGGCTTCTGTTACAATGACTTATCTATCAAAAACAAATGTCTAATATATAAAATGCTTATTAATTGAAAAGTACATATGAACATATTTTTTGAGATGATTGAGTGATATCTTTACTGTGTGCCCACTCAACAGTCAGAGATAACTGTATCGCTATACTGTAGGAGAGTGGGTGCACAGGAAAACAAAAAATATGCTTAATTTAATTTAACAGTATTTATGAAAAATGTGTCCCCATCTCAGATGCCCTTAACTTCACCCCATATATTTGTAAGTGCTGAACCGAACCAAAAGGAAACACCACTATAGTTTTGTTCTTTTTTATAATCTAAATTTAATAATATGATGGAGGAATGAAATTAAGAGTTGAGTATCATTACAATCAACATGTTTAAATTATGTTCTCCTGAAAACCTCATTTAATTGAAAAGAAAACAAAAAACCAAAACTTCAATTCTGAATCATATATTCAATCATAAAGATACATGAAGTGCAAAAGCACGCAGTGACGCTGTCGAAATCTGCGCTTCTACAAGAATCAAATACAATTGCCGTTTCTACATCACACAATATAATAGTATGACACTTTTAAACACATAAATACTAACTTGTGTACATTCAGTTCATCACAAAATCATACTTTCATAAATTCAGTACTAGTTAATTTCAGTCATTGAAATCAAAATAATACTCTGAATAAAAAAGCATAAATTATTAGTGGTAGGACACCCAATCCCGTAGTACACGTTATTACAATTAACATCAAAGAAGTACTTATCAGATATTCAGTAATGAATAAAGAAAAAATTTACGTCTTGCCTGACTAGCGTTTGCGCGTCGAATGAATGAGAACGAGACTTGACACTCACTTCTCGAACACTCTTGGCAGGAAAAACATACTACGCCCTCTACAATTAAAAACCGCCAGGAGAAAGTAATTTCATTCTAATTCATTTCATTCAAACGATTGAAATTTCATTTCTCCTGAAAACCTCATTTAATTGAAAAGAAAACAAAAAACCAAAACTTCAATTCTGAATCATATATTCAATCATAAAGATACATAAAGTGCAAAAGGACGCAGTGACGCTGTCGAAAAACAAAGAACGGGAAAAATTAAAGGCCTAAATGTTTGGATACTGATAACCTGTCATCAAGAGAATCTTTGATATAGCCATCTTTGGCATTTTCCGACCTCAACCTCCCATGGCGTTTAAACAACCTATCAGGGATACCATGATTTGCTGCTGCTGAAGCCCCTCCCGAACGGAGACTGTGTAACCCATAACTACGAATGTCTGATACAAATGGCTTAAAGGCCTCTATGAATAATTCTCTCATTCTACTTTATGACATTGGCTTGTTACCTTGTCTAAATTTGTAACCATGTTCACATTTAGTGACATTTTGAAACAAAAAAGTATCAAAATCAGAAATTTTGGCATAAGAAATATAGCGATCAAGATTTAAAACAGGGCATAATTTGGAATCACATCTAGATATTACCAACCAATTGCCGTCTCTATATACATCAGTTTTACTTTGTTCGATGAAAATTCTCATATGCGTAGTAAAAAATTCAACATCGCCTAATTTCAAATGTAACAGTTCTGATGCCCGAAGGAAACCAGAATAGGATAATAAACAAGCAGAAATTATTCTTTGATTGTACAAATTTCCTTCAACAAAAAGACTATTAAACATTTTGTCCAAAAGATCAGGAGTAATCGGTTCTTTCTTGCACACTGGAACACTGAGACGTCTCTTCGCTCCTTCCAGGACATTTCGTACCAAGATTGAATCGGTCGGCGATTGAACACTTATCATATTATGCGCCCACTTTATTCCATAAAATGCAGTGACAACGGGACTGGGTGAACTACACTGTTGTAGCAAACACGAAAGATAGAGTGATACGTGAAAAGCCTTGGCCGGTAAAATTTCTTCGGTAGAAATGCCATTTGAACTCGCCCATGATTTCCAACGCATGAATGCTCGATAGTAGGCTTTAATCGTATTAGTTGACCTGCATTGTGCGATCAAATCAGTGACCAAATGAACTTTATCTACCAAGGCCTCAGGTAACTCCAATATGTCATGCTTGAATGCCTGTAAGAAGAGATGTAAAATATAAACAAAAACTAAAATATGAGTAATAACAGATATAACAAATACATCACTAACTAAACGCATCTAAACGCTCAACCGGCAGTCCAGTCTCAGAGCTAACATTCTAAACGGTAAATCTGATTTACCAAAAATGCCAGTGCATTTTCCTGGAATATAAAATTCCTTTCTTATAGGAAGCTCAATTACTCCCACAATTTCTTTGATAAAACCTTGTCCATTTGGATATAAAAAAGGCCAAAAACTGGCCGATTTCCAAAAAGGTACAATAAGAGTTCCGTATGCATAACATTGTTTCATATATTTCAAAACCCTAGTTACGATGCTAGGAGGGGGAACAAACCACCCATTAACACCATACCAATCTGCAGTAAAAGCATCAATACCTATGGCATTAGGTGTCCAAAACCTGGAGTAAAATGTAGATAGCTTATTGTTACGATCATTTGCGAAAAAATCGACTTCATGAGGTCCCCACATATAATTTAGGAAATCAAAAATGACGTCAGAAACACTCCAATCGTCAAAATCAACTATCCTGCTCAACATGTCTGCTCTTTCGTTTTAATCCCTGGGAACCCACTCCATGTCAAGTGTGATTCCGAAAGATAAGCAAAATTCAAAAATGTATAAAGAAATGTTTAGTAGCTCTGATTTCATGCTTCCCTTAGAAACTATGCTAACTACATTTTTATTGTCTGAATACCACTTAATGTGTTTAGCACGTAAAAATGAGACAAAGATTGTAGAACTCTAAACACAGCAGCAAGTTCTCTCCAAGTGGAACTACGGGTACTTTCACTATCTGTCCACATTCCGTGAGCAGTGCTCAGTGGCGCATCTACAATATACCCTCCGTAACCAGTGTTACTAGCGTCGGTATACACAATGGAATGAACTGAATAATCAGAAAGGAAAGGTCTAGAATTGATCTTGTCTATGTTATCTTTCCAAAAATTAATCTGATGAAGACTTTCTTTGCTGAGGAAAATGAAAGAATTCCATGACTTTGCTGATAAAATATCTATGGAAATAGATTTTGTCATAATATACACAATATTTCCTAAGACATAAGACATAGAACTAACTTGTCCTACAAAACTTGCAGCCATTCTGACATGAACTTTGACACACTTCTCTAAACTACTAATTGTAGACATAAGCTTGACAAGCCTTTTCTCTGGAATTTGTATGGTACCTTGTTCACAGTCTATGTAATAACCTAAAAAGGTAACCTGTTGTGATGGATTCCACATGAACTTCTCACCACCTTTTGGAACAAAACCACTTTTAATCAAATCATCTTTGATTTCCGTAGAAATTTTGTGACACATTTCTAAATCATGATGAACTCCCAAACCATCATCTAGATACATTGTGATGAATTTCCCTTCGCTACGCCACTTCTTGACTAGGGGACGAGTAATTTTGGTAAAAATATAACATGCCGAACTCAAACCAAAGGGCAGGACTTTAAATTTGAAATATTTAACTTCATCCTGGAAAATCCAAGAAAACCCCAAGAAGATAGTATGCGGTTCAAATATATCTAGATGATGATATGCTGAGTGCAAATCAAACTTAAAACAGAAAGAATTGTTAGTAACAAAATGCATTGCAGTGCGAATATCTTCAAATTTCACTGTCGATTTCCATAAATGTTTGATAACATGACGTAAATCTAAACTTAGGCGCTTTTTGCCATTTGATTGTACAGAAACTGTCAAAGGATTCACAACATGAGGGATAGTCGAACACTCCACTGCCAAATGCCTGACCAACAAGTCACGGATGGTTTGATCAACGAAAGATTCATGGTTCAATGCCGATCTGTTGTTTTTCAGAATAACAGGGGGAGGTACAGAGTAAAAAGGGATTTTATAACCGTTAGAAATGGTATCAAAATGAAATCATGAGCACCTTTTTGTTGCCAAAATGATAATGAAGCTTTTAAGCGACCTTTCACAATAATATCTGCCTGACCCTGTTCATATTCATAAAAGTCTTCAGTAAGATTGTATCGTTCATTATGATTGCATTCAAAAGTATACTCATCTTTTATTTCTTCATTCTAGCTTGGTTATGGTAGCTGAAGCTGTTGAACTCTTTGTGTTGTACGGGCACTCGCTACTCCAGTGAGACAATGATCCACAAGCGTAGCATGATCCGCCCCTCCGCTGTGACCTGTTAGAGTGTTCGAAACGAAATGCCTGGTGTCCATTGATCCATGGATTGTATTGGGGGGCAAGAAAGGGCTGCACGGGTACCTGAGGAATTGAACTAGGCTGAGCAGGATGAATACGACTCTCGGACTGAGGTTTTTTAACCTTATTCTTTGCCCGTTCCTTGTTCTTGCGAATTGCCCTGACTTCGGCCTTGTGAATTTTGTTTTCATCGTCAGAGTCGCTGGCAACAGGGTTGCTTTCGTATTGTCTAACGGTTTCCCAACCGCCCTCGCTTGTATCTGCGATTTTGATAAGTTTATTACGTTTCTTGATTTTTTCAGAGACAGAATCTGCCAGCTCTTTCGCGTAATCGAACTTTGAATTGGAAACAGCCCAAGAAAACTGCGTAACGTCTTCTAACAGTTCAGAATTAAACAAATACTGTATTTTGTTACCCTCAAACTTCCATTTATGTTGAGTGTCCGTCTTCAATTTTTTAACAACCTGGGAAGACCCGTGCACCTCCTGCTTCAACTCGCTGAGCTCAGTTGAAAGTTTACAGTCTAAATTACGCAAGGAATCACCTTGGGCTTTCACTACATCTATGATGTCTCTTAAAGAAATATCGTCGGATTCAGCCATTAGTGGACCAAAGCGCAGAGAAGACAGGAAAAAATTTACGTCTTGCCTGACTAGCGTTTGCGCGTCGAATGAATGAGAACGAGACTTGACACTCACTTCTCGAACACTCTTGGCGGGAAAAACATACTACGCCCTCTACAATTAAAAACCGCCAGGAGAAAGTAATTTCATTCTAATTCATTTCACTCAAACGATTGAAATTTCATTTTCCATTGATAAACTAATATTCCATCGACTGTCATATTACTGTGACCCTCATACTGTCATATTAAATATTCATACATGTATAACCTTTTTAACCTTTTTAACTTACCTGTAATAAATTGTTTCATTGGCTTGCGGTTCAGCAAAGTTTAGTACCTTAATGTAAATAAATGGTGGAGTTGGATGGCTGAAGGGGTGGAAGGAGGCCATTAAAAAAAAATGTCTAACATCCGAATATGAAAATAAATTGTTAAATCTGATAAATTAAAGTATCAGCACTCACCTCACTACTTTCATCGTCCGAGTCTTCAACCTATATTTTGAAATGATAGTTTTAAGTTATAAACCACCCCTTCTCATATAATGCAACCGTTATGCAGTTAAGCCATTCTATAATGTTATGGATTTCCAACAACATTTGCAGCACCTACAGCAAAACACCATGTGCAAAAATAGAATGCAGACATGTATAGCTAGAGACACAAATGATAAAAAAGAAAAGATAAGGGAGATCCTGACGACAATCTAAACAACACTCACAATAGAGCACAAAATTGAGTATCGACAGACCCCTAGTAAGATAGAGACGGACAAGGTGCCCGAGAGGAGTAAACACCCCTGTTTGGCTAGCCGCAACCGCCTTCGATGTTCACGCACGAAAATGAAAACAATTTACATAAAATACACGAAAAGGAACATCAAAGCACAACATAGAAACATAAAACATACAAGACTACACTAATAACCAATAAGCAATTGGTGTCTATTTTGAATATTGATTACCTACATTTTGACCGATACAAACATTAGATTTATCCACCAGAGATAACATCAGATAAAACAAACATAGATGCCATAGCTACACCAATTTGGATCTTGATATCAAGATCAATAACGGAGAAATTCGGACAAAGATTAAGACAAAAGAGACGATTTTGGTTTCAAAATAGTTAATTTTCCTTGGCTTGAGGCCATGTTCCAAGATTGCCATCGTATGGTATTTACATCTGTCAGCTCATCAGATACGCTAGAGCTTGCTCCCATGTTTCAAATTTCCATGTTAAAGATAAACAAATTGCCGAATATCTGTCAAGGATTTAGATATCATAAAATCTTTTTGAAAATTTACTCCGAGGTTTTTACACCACAATTGAACGTTTTTCGAGACCTCTGAGTAATCGGAAAAGTGAGAGGGTTGTGCTCACGTAATCCAGGATAACCCCACCGTCTGCTATTGACCTGGCAGATGGCCGTCCTGAATCGGCACCAATTGCTCATTGGAATCCTTGGTTGATGTGTAGTCATTTATGTTTGATTATTTAAATTTTAAAACTTTATTTATTTTACAACGTTTAAGAAACAAGTTACACAACTTATATAAATGTCTCACGTTGGCTCAGATGTTGGCGTGAGGGGGTCCAAGGAGCAGGAGGAAACCGGAGTACCCGGAGAAAAACCTCCTGCAGAGGCCTGGGTGGGGGACCACCTACCCTCCCACATAAGACCCTTCGCCGAATCTGGGATTCGAACCCGGGACCTTAGAGGTGAGAAGCGAGCGCGCTACCACTGCGCTAACCCGGCCGTTATTTATGTTATTATGTTTGGTTATTGTCAACTTCTTCTGAAATTCGGACCAATACAGGCAACAGAGTATATTACTTTGGGTAATTCACAACCTGCATTTTATGGTGACATTATTAATAAGATAAGAAGGATCAAAGATAGACAGCATCACTATCGAAAATGCGTCAGAATCATCAAACGCCTTTTATACCGTGGATATGATCCTAATGTCACCAGACGGACACTAGGCTTGGTACTTGACCAATCTACAGTCTTGTACAAGCGAATTCTTAAAACTTGCACTCTGACTGACTGTGACGACGGGACTCCATGACGGGCCTTGTCCAAACCTCTTTAGAGAAGATAGGGCTCCGACCACCTTTCCTCTCTGAATGTCAGTCGGACTCCTCGGGTGATAACATACATGAGCTCGCGGCGGCAGAGCACGGATTGCATTACGTACGCCCTCTTTTTATATCCATTTACATATTCATCTGTGTTGTTTGGGCTCCTGCGTTTTGCGGTCTTGTTTGTGTGAGGTCATTAGACAGTGAGGATGTTGTTTTACACCACAATTGTACGTTCTTCGAGACCTCTGGGTGATCGGAAAAGTGGGAGGGTTGTGTGTACGTAATCCAGGATAACAACACCATTTGCTACTTGTCTGGCAAATAACCGTCCAAAGTCGACAACGGTTACCCATTGGCCTAGCTTGTTTATGTGTAGTCTTTTGTGTTTGATGTATATATGTCATATCTCTCTTTTTCGTCTCTTAGTATGCTCATCTTTTTCGCATCGGGTGTTTTGGTGTTTTGTTGTTGATGCTGCAACAGCGTCTTGTTGGAGATCCCCTTCCTTCTTCTTCAAAGAAAGGAGGGGATCTCAAACAACACCTAGTTGCAGCATCAACAGCAACCTCCCAAAACACCCACTGTAAAACACAAAAATGACACGCACAGAAAGAGACGCAGTAGTACAATGAACGTCAAATCACGGAAAAACATAAAACACAAATGACTACACATAAACCAACGAGACCAATGGGCAAACGGTGCCGACTTAGGACGGCCATCTGCCTCGTCAGTAGCAGACGGTGTGGTTATCCTGGATTACGTGCGCACAACCCTCCCACTATTCCGATTACCCAGAGGTCTCGAAGAACGTACAATCAAAGATGATTTCATCCGTTGTGTAATACATAATGTCGAAGGGTTCCAACTCTATACCTTCCTGACGACAATTCCAAACAAATTTCCATGCACCAGACATGTGTTTCGAATATAAAACTGTCATCAGTGATGCTTCGAGCGGAGCCACCAAATATAATTTCAGTGGCGCCCTCCTTATGTTTTTGAAGTTAGATTTGTACATTTATATTACAGAGAGTGCGCGGCTCTAAATTTCCTGTAGGGTCGATTCGGTAACATATCCAAATAAAATCTATGTTCAAAACAGTATTGGAGGGATGGTGCTAAGATGTTAAACTCCTTCAATTTCGATGATATTTATCGCTAAAATGGCTAGTTTCCGAAATAGCAAAAAGAAATATATATGATGTCACATTGATAAAAGGCCAAAAACAAAGCTTCTTTCAGGTGACTGAGCTGGAAAGAAGTAATTAATACACTTGACAAACATTAGGTCACGGGGAACGATTTTAACTGCTTAACAGTGCAACATGAAACAAGTGTTTATATAAATAATGTCGAAGGGTTCCAACTCTATACCTTCCTAAAGAAAATTCCAAACCAATTTCCATGCACCAGACACGTGTTTCGAATATTAGATTCTCATCAGTGATGTAAAACCCTGAACAAGTTCCGTCGGAATCCTTTCTGTTATTGCTTTGTCTTTTCTTTATTCTTATTATTTTTATTATTATAGTTCTTACCCCCAACCGTTCCGGACACTTTACAAGAAAAGTACCGCATCATACGATGAAATGAAAAGTACCATGTGAAAGAGCATATTGAGATCTCGATTGATTTTTTTTTTTTGGTCGAAAAGTTCACATATGCCCCTGCTAGAGGTCATCAAAGGTCAAATCTTTAAATACTTTTAACTCCTAAACTAATCATACATTTAGATCAAAATATGGATTATATTGTTCTTTTGCAAACTTTTATACGCTTACATGCTCGATAAAATTTAACGGTTTTCGCGCTATTTCAAATTGAAAATGGAACTTTATTTGGCAGAGTGCCAATTGCTACAGTTTTTGAGATTTTGAATTAAAACAAATTTTTGCCTATAGAACAAAGACAGTGTGACATTCAGAGTTCAAACTTCATACACATAATCATTGAGCCAAGCCTTTTCACATTGACCTTGATCAAAAGTCAAATCCTCATTCTCAAGGTCACAACAAATTTTTGCCTACAAAAGAATTACTATTTGACCTTGAGAGTTCAAACTTAACACAGATATTTTTTGCATCAAGCCCTTTCACCTTGACCTTGACACAATGTCATTTGTTCGAAATCAAGGTCATATCAGAATTTGGTTGATAAAATAGATCAGATTATGATCAATCTAAATGAGAATAACAGCCAATGCTTATCTTTTATCTTCAAACAAGTAGTCTTTCTCATGGTATAAGAAAGATAACTCTTTATTCTTGTTCTCTGTATCTTTTTTAGTAACATTACTTCTCTGTACATTCATGCTGTTGTCATTTTCTATTGATAGAAATTGTCTCGTTGCAAAATAGTTGTGCAATTCTGTTTAGAGGTAGTAATCATAAAGGATATAGTATTGATAGATCATAGGGTTTAAAGCTTTCGTAAACATGAAAGGTACTTATTATCTATTTTTACTATTTTGTTGATAAATAAATAAGAGTCCCAAGTTAGATATCTTTTGGCCCTTTTGTTGAAGAGAATATGGTACTAAAGAAACTATTTTTTCCATCTTCTTTATTCGGATTTTAACACTTCAGTTCCGATGAAGGTCTAATAAAGGAGGAATCCGTCTGTTGCTTGCAACAGTATCCATCTAATTATGTATCTGATTATGAAATGATTGAGCATTTCATAATATTGTTACCTTACTGTAATTGATATCAATGCCTTTATAAAGTGCTGTGAGTCTACAAGCAGGGAACAGTCTTCTATTTTATGATCTCGATCATTTGATCGACGGGCATATATCGATTGATTTGTCCGCTTGTATGTCCGTCATTCCATCTGCTTTCAATAAAGGGGTATCAGATTTAAAGTAGAGATGATAGGGCTTTCATATTTAGCATGTGTATGCACCTTGAGAAAACACTTCTTTTGGTACCAATAATTTTACATTGATCTCTGACCTACGATTTTCATTTTGAATGGAAAATAATAAATTCTATATCTTCCTGAAACGCCTTCAATTTATTATAGCTCTAATGTTACATATATCCTTCTATCAAGTCAGAACCTCAATACTTTGCACAAAGGATATTTCCCAAAATCATTTTGACGACAAAAACGCATACAAACAAAGTAGTCTATAAAGATAGTGTTGGAATAAAGCAGCATTCTACCTGCAGACAAAGTTACATTATGGTGTGATTGTAACACCCTATGAAATATGTAAAGGACATTTTCATGGTTTGCAAAGTTGACTTTTCATGGTAGAAATTTACAAATTACGAAAAAAAGAAACCTTTAGGGCAAGGTTTTCGCTCTCATAAACTAGTAAAGATTTTCTTGAAATTCTCTACAAGCAATAGAGTATATTACTTTGGGTATTCCACAACCTGTATTTTATGGTGACATAATCAATAAAATTAGAAAGGTGAATGGTAGACTGTAAAACCATAGAAAATGCATCAGAATCATCAAACGTCTTTTATAACTTGGATATGATCCTAATGTCACCAGACGGACACTAGGCTAGGTATTTGACCAATCTATAGTTTTTTTACCAGCGCATTCTTAAGTCTTGCACTCTTACTGACTGTGAAGACGAAACGCCATCATGGGCTCTGTCCAAGCTTCATCTGTCCTCTCTGAATGTCAGTTGGACTCCTCGGTTGATAACATGCATGAGCTCGCTATAGCCGACAGAGCACGGACTTTTATATCGATTTACATATTCAACTGTGTTGCTTGTGTCACTTAGGTTTGCGGTTTTCTTTATTTGTGGTCATCTAACAGTAAGGAGGTTTTTCACACCACAATTGTACGTTCTTCGAGACCTCTGGGTAATCGGAAAAGTGAGGGGGTTGTGCGCACGTAATCCAGCATAACCACACCGTCTGCTACTGACGTGACAGATGGCCGTCCTAAGTCGGCACCGATTGCCCATTGGTCTTGTTGGTTGATGTGTAGTCATTTGTGTTTCATGTTTCTATGTGATCTGGCGTTCATTGTATCATTTGTGTCTCAATCTGTGAGTGTCTACTTTGTGTTTTTGCATTGGGTGTTTTGGGGTTTTGCTGTTGGTGCTGCAACAAAGTGTTGTTGGATATCCCCTACTTTCCGTGCCAACCCTGCAACAGAAACCGAAAGTTCGCGCATGCGAACGTTAATAGCAACATATGGAAACATAAAATGAAATACCAGGAAAACTGATACATCAAACGCTATGCGCATAGTACAGTTTTTTCTAACTTTTGTTATTGTTGTTGTTGTTGCTGCTGTTGTCTTCGTTGTTGTTGTTGGAACCAAAATATTCAACAATGATTCCTTAATTCATAAGAAGATACAATTAGTGGAACACATAGTCGTACATTCTGTGTTTAAAATGGCAAAGATATGAGACAGAATGTCCGAATCTAAAAATTGGAATTTATTCAAATCATGCAGATCCTGTATTTTCATTATGGCAATGACCATATCCCAATACAAAGCACAAGACGATGATACAGAAAATCATGAATCAAAGGCATACAATATCAGGATAGGAAACTTAACAAGTCCCGGTTGTCAATCGGTAAATGTGACTAGCTTATTCAACAGACAACAAAGAAGACCTCGAAGTCATGGCATTCGAAAATATAATAGGCCTGAGATACATAGTTTCTCCTTCGATGACTTGGTTCCATTTTTGAATGAGCCTCTAGGCCTGCATTATATTCGTACCAAATTATACTCTGTTCCTTTACGGAAGTTGTACGAAATCTACGATTATACGAAGGACCTCACATATACCGATACACGTTCCCCAGAATACAGACTACAAGGAGTCATATTGGACATTTCTACTTTTCGTTTATTTCAAGCAGTTAGATCAGATAAATCAGAGGAGAAAACAAACCGCCCTTTCATTAAAGTAAGATTTGCAAACAAAGGTATTGATAACTTGAATCTTGGTCAAATTTTGAATCACAAAACTGTCACAGAAAAAATCCCACCATATTTCAAAAGAAAAGAAACTCCTTGTATTTCCTATAGCTACACACCAACAGTTGCATCTAAAATTTACAATTACAAACGATTCCTGCAGTGTATTGATTTAAGTAATCCCTCACTACATCCACTTCCCTGCGAATGTTCTTCATCGAATTTCAACTACTCTCCTTGTGGACACGTTATTACTGGTGACCTTAGTATAGTCAAGAACGACAAGTTGAGAGAATTGTTAAAAAAGGGTCCCAAATACAGAGAAAGTATGTCCTTTACATGGAACCAAAATGTCAAAATTATCATGGACTCTTGTGAGGAATATGCAAGACGTTGGGCAAAGAAAGAGGATGTACAGCTCGACACCCTTTCCGAATGGATAAAATCAATCAGAGGGTTACTTTTATCTAGAATTAACCGATTAAAATCAACTGTGAACACCAGATTCGTGTCTATATTTAAAGACCCTGATGTTATCACAGAGCTCACCTACCTCCAAGAACATTATGACATCACACCAGCGGACAAAGCCTCAAATAATTACACATTTACTTGCAAAAAGTACTATTTCGACAGTCTAGTTAAAGAGTTGGGTTTAAATTCGACACCTGGAAATCCCACTTACACCCCAACAAACCTTTCTGCCTCTGAAATAATAGATAACCACAAATCAGCTCTTACTTCCTTTGGCTTCGACACTACCAATTTAGATTTAGATTTACCATGCTTATACTGCATACCTAAAATGCATAAGAATCCGTACAAACAACGTTTCATCGCTGGTTCCTCAAAATGTTCTACCAAATCTGTATCGATCTTACTCACCAAAGTTTTATCTGAAATCAAATTTGGGCTTCAAAAATATTGTTCGACAGTATATTCTCGCAGTGGTATCAACCAGATGTGGATTTTAAAGAATTCGAAGGAACTTTTAGAACATCTGAAATCCACTCATTTTAGTAGAGTCCATTCGATCAAAGCCTTTGATTTTTCGACACTTTACACTACAATTCCACATTCTAAATTGAAAGAAAGACTCGCAAAAATTATAAGTAATGCGTTTACAAGTAAGAACGGTAATCGCAAATACAAATTTATTGTTGTTAACTATGACAAAACCTACTTTGTAAAAGAAAAGTCCGATTCTGAAAATAAGTACACTGAAACAGACATTATTCAGATGTTAAACTTTCTGATCGACAACATTTTTGTGGTGTTTGGAGGAAAGGTCTTCCAGCAAATTGTCGGAATTCCAATGGGGACCAATTGTGCCCCACTCCTTGCCGACATTTTCCTTTACTCGTACGAAGCTGAATTCATTCAATCTTTGGTCTCTGAAGGGAAAAGATACTTAGCTTCTGACTTTAACTTCACTTACAGATACATAGACGGTGTGTTGTCCATCAATAATCCAAAATTCGCGGATTACCTGAGCAGTATCTATCCTTCGGAGCTTGAAGTCAAAGAAACCACAGAGACAAATAATTCAGCATCCTATTTGGACATAATGTTGTCCTACGACACTGATGGTCACATGAACACCTCACTCTATGACAAACGTGACGACTTCAATTTCAGCATTACAAACTTTCCTTTTCTGAGTAGCAACATCCCTTCATCGCCTGCTTATGGCGTTTTCATATCTCAGTTGATACGCTATGCCAGAGCAAGTACCAAATATACGGATTTTGTTCTGAGAGCTAGGCGTCTTTCAAATAAGCTTCTCAGTCAGGGATATGTTTGTGACCGACTTACATCGTCACTGAGGAAGTTCTACGGTCGATATGGGGAACTCGTCATACACTATGATGTTCCACTCTCAAGAATGGTGGATGATATTCTGTCATAGACCATTTGAACCATCCAACCAAAGATTGTACTCTATATCTTCCAAAATGGAAGTAACCGGATGTGACAGTTCTACCGAATTGAAGCGACGGGTGTTGCATGCAAGCAGGAGATGCTTACTCTTCCTGGGCACCTGGTCTCACTCCCATATCGGGAGTTCGCTTCTTTTCATATGGTGGAGGTTTTTGTTTGTTTGCTTTGGTTCCTGTTTTGTCCTGATTTTGTATGCCTTCGGTTTCTGATTTTTGAATTATCGATTTTGTGCTGTATACAGGGATATGGTCATTATCCATATTTGTCATAAAACCGGAATCAAAGCAAACAAGGAAAAACATCCATCTCAAAGACAGAAGCGAACTCCAAATATGGGAGTGAGCCTCAGTTTTGAGATCTGGTTGATTTTGGTCACTACAGCCTTTTTCATTTGATTTTAGCATGTATCGAAATACACCATAAATCTTTAGAATATCATTTTTTCACCTAATTTCATTTATTTAGAACATATGATAATATGTAGCACCCATTGAATTATAGTTATTCAACATTCATTTCAATGACGGAACTTACGCCAAGATTACTTGTTTTGTCTACTACTCAAATTTCTTGTTAAGAAGTAGGAACATAAACACATCAATGTTCACTTGGCTTCTGTTATAATAACTTATCTATCAAAAACAAACCTTTAACATCTGATATTGAAAATAAATTGTCAAATCTGATAAATTAATGTATCAGCACTCACCCTTCTTCTTCCTGGTTCTTTCCTCTAAAATTTAAGATGATAGTTTTAAGTTATATACCGCCTTTTGTCATATAATACAGCCATTATATAGTTACAAAAAGGTTATGATAAGAAAAGGGAGATCCTGACGACAATCTAAACAACACTCACTATAGAGCATCAACTTGAGCATCGCCAGACCCCTAGCAAGCTAGAGACGTGACAAGGTGCCGGGGAGGAGTAAGCATCCCCAGTTCGGCTTGCCGCACCTGTCGTCGATGTTCACTCACGAAAATGAAATCAATATTTACAAAAATTCACTGTCTGAGAATATGTCTATATAGAAAGTGCTATGGCGATCAGTGAAAACAATTACTGCCAAACCCCTCGCGGATAAATTTTTCGCGAGATCCACGCGTTAAATGGCATAAGTTTGACATAGAAGAAGCACTCAGAATAGCATCAAATTTAGCATCAATGAACCCCTAGCGAGCAAGAGGTGGGATAAGATACCCAGGAGGAATAGGCATCCACTTTTTTATTAGCCGCACCCGCCGTCGATGTTCACGCACGAAAATGAAAACAATATTTACATAAAATGCACAAAAAGGAACATCAAAGCAAAACCTAGAAACATAAAACATACAAGACTACAAGTAAATGAGTTAAAGAAGATCCTGACGATAATCTCAACAGCACTCACAATAGAGCACTAAATTGAGCATCGACGGACCCCTAGCAAGCTAGAGGTGGGACCAGGTGCCCGGGAGGAGTAAGCATCCCCTGTTGGCTAGCCGCACCCGCCGTCGATGTTCATGCACGAAAATGAAAACAAACGATACCATGTGCAATCGGTGTCTATTCTGAATATTGAATAACCAGATTTTGATTAACACAACAATTAAATTTATCCACCAGAGTTAACATTAGATAAATCAAACACAGATGATCTAGCTACACCAGTTTTGGATCTTGATATCAAGATCAATAACGGAGAACGCAGAAATTCAGACAAAGATATACGACGAAAGAGAAGATTTTGGCTTCAAAATAGTTAATTGTCCATGGCTTAATGGTGATCCTCCAAGATCGTCATCGTACGTCATTTTCATCTCAAAGCTCATCAGATACGCTAGAGCTTGCTCCCATGTTCAATGATAAAAATAAACAATTACAATAAAACTTACCTGTCAAGGATTTAGATATCATAAACTTGGAAAAATGTTTTTGGAAATGTTACAATAACTATTCTGAATTTCGTTCAACATTTTGGATATCTCAGGCATCGGAGTATGTATCAATAGGAATTTTATTGCCTTTATTTTTCGGTGACCTAATAAACAAAATCAGAAGGATCAAAGGTATTCAAACTTCAACCACAAATGAAGGAAAAAAGTAGATTGCCGGTTTTACTGAGAATATGATCCTAAAGTCATAAAAAATTACTGGGTATGCTAATGTACAAATCCACAGTTTTGTACCGGTGTCTTTTCAACGTTGCTTATTGGCCAACCATGACCACGGGAATCCATGACGGGCCTTGTTTAAATCTCGTCTGAGATACTAGGCCCTTATTCTCTGTCCTATCTGAAAGTTGTTCAGACTTCTCTGGTGACTAGCCTTGAGTTCGCTTAAGCCAGCAGAGTACATATTATACGTATGCCATAGAAAATTTAAGATCCATTTACATTGAATCTGTGTTACAAGAGATCGCTTTGTGTTGTCACCTGTCTGTGATGTCACTTGTGATGGCGCCGAATAAGTCGGAGAAACAGATCAAGCCATAAAATCTCGTTTTAGAAGTAATAACTTTTCCGCTCTAAGATATATGAGCTCAATTAGGTTAAAGAAGATCCTGACGAGAATCTCAACAGCACTCACAATAGAGCACAAAGTGGAGCATCGACGGACACCCTAGCAAGCACTCACAATAGAATACAAAATGGAGCATCGACGGACACCTAGGTGTCACATTTCCCTTCAAATTTGATATGTTTGTATATGTATGAAATGATTGAACATTTCATAATGTTGTTACCTTACTCTAAGATATACTAGTGCTCTTATAAAATGTTGTGAGCCCACAAGCAGGGTACAATCTTCTATGTATGCTCCCGGTAAGGCCATTTCTTTGTTATTTTCTGTTTTGTCCTCATGCTGGTAGGTTTTGAGCCCAAATGAGTTAAAGAAGATCCTGACGATAATCTCAACAGCACTCACAATAGAGCACAAAATTAAACATCGACGAACCCCTAGCAAGCTAGAGGTGGGACCAGGTGCCCGGGAGGAGTAAGCATCCCCTGTTGGCTAGCCGCACCCGCCGTAGATGTTTATGAAGCATTGAAATGAAAATATATAAAAGTCATGCACTGTCTGATGTTATGTCCATATAGAAAGTGCTATGGCGACAATGCCAGGGAAATATATTCAAAACACTTACTGTCAAACCCCTCGCTGGGAACTTTCTTACGAGCAACACACGGCAAAGGGCATAAGTGTGATACAAATGAGTTTAAGAAGATCCTGACGATAACTTCAACAGCACCCACAATAGAGCACAAAATTAAACATCGACGAACCCCTAGCAAGCTAGAGGTGGGACCAGGTGCCCGGGAAGAGTAAGCACCCCCTGTTGGCTAGCCGCAACCGCCGTCGATGTTTATGAAGCATTGAAATGAAAATATATAAAAGTCATGCACTGTCTGATGTTATGTCCATATAGAAAGTGCTATGGCGAGAATGCCAGGGAAGTAAATTCAAAACACTTACTGTCAAACCCCTCGCGGGGAACTTTCTTACGAGCTCCACACGGCAAAGGGCATAAGTGTGACACAAATGAGTTAAAGATGATCCTGACGATAATCTCAACAGCACTCACAATAGAGCACAAAATTAAACATCGACGAACCCCTAGCAAGCTAGAGGTGGGACCAGGTGCCCGGGAGGAGTAAGCACCCCCTGTTGGCTAGCCGCACCCGCCGTCGATGTTTATGAAGCATTGAAATGAAAATATATAAAAGTCATGCACTGTCTGATGTTATGTCCATATAGAAAGTGCTATGGCGAGAATGCCAGGGAAGTATATTCAAAACACTTACTGTCAAACCCCTCGCGGGGAACTTTTTTACGAGCTCCACACGGCAAAGGGCATAAGTGTGACACAAATGAGTTAAAGAAGATCCTGACGATAATCTCAACAGCACTCACAATAGAGCACAAAATTAAACATCGACGAACCCCTAGCAAGCTAGAGGTGGGACCAGATGCCTGGGAGGAGTAAGCATCCCCTGTTGGCTAGCCGCACCCGCTGGCGATGTTCATGAAGCATTGAAATGAAAATATATAAAAGTCATGCACTGTCTGATGTTATGTCCATAAAGAAAGTGCTATGGCGACAATGCCAGGGAAGCATATTCAAAACACTTACTGTCAAACCCCTCGTGGGGAACTTTTTTACGAGCTCCACACGGCAAAGGGCATAAGTGTGACACAAATGAGTTAAAGAAGATCCTGACGATAATCTCAACAGCACTCACAATAGAGCACAAAACTAAACGTCGACGAACCCCTAGCAAGCTAGAGGTGGGACCAGGCGCCCGGGAGGAGTAAGCATCCCCTGTTGGCTAGCCGCACCCGCCGTCGATGTTTATGAAGCATTGAAATGAAAATATATAAAAGTCATGCACTGTCTGATGTTATGTCCATATAGAAAGTGCTATGGCGACAATGCCAGGGAAGTATATTCAAAACACTTACTGTCAAACCCCTCGCGGGGAACTTTTTTACGAGCTCCACACGGCAGTCATAAAAGAAAACTAATTAAAATGATAAAATCGTTTGCTAATTCAGTTTGTTTTCTACAAACATTAAAAGAAGTGGTTTATCTTTTTCATGTTTCATGTAAAAAATGTTCAAGTAATGCACAGATACAAGACATTGAATCATTTATCATTCTTTTGTTAAACAGAATATGTTAATAATAACATGAAACAAGTTTTTGTCATGTTTCATTTAATTTCATAATATGAAATAGCAACTTTGTTTTATATGCTTGTTTGTTTTCTACCAGGCTGGCTGGTAGGTTTCTCAATTTCAGAAGGACGCAAAACAGAATAAAAACAAGAAATGGCCTTATTTGACCAATCCAAATCAATCAAATATCAACCATCCGGATGATATCGTCTTCTGTATACTTTTTGTTTAAATCAGAGTGTTCCTTTACGAAATAAGTATCCTCCAGTCCTGTATATTTGTTTCTCCTGTTCCTAACTTTTGAAAGAAAGGATTTGCGAATAATATTAACCAGTCTGATTTTGAGCTTTTGGTATGGGAAGGAAGTCTAGAGCATGGAGAAGTCGAAAGATTCTATGCTTTTAATATGATTGAAATTGATGGCTTTTAAATTTTCTAAAAGTTCTTTAGAATTCTGAAGGATCCACATCTGACTGATTCCATTTCAGAAATATGTTGTATCGTAGTATGTTTGAAGTCCTTTATTGATGCGAGTTAATATTTCCGTAAGCAAATTTGAAATACGTCTTGTTTCACAACTTCTCCGCTCGAATATATGTGAGCTCACTTAGGTGTCACATTTCCCTTCAAATTTTATAATTGAGGATTCCGATTATTCCGCCGGAATCCTTTCTGTTATTCAAGGTCTTTTTTTTATTAAGGATTCCGAAGTAAAATCCTTTCTCTTATTGTATTGTATTTTATTCTGAATCTTCTTATTATTATTATTCTTACCCCCAATCGTTCCGGACCCTTTACAAGAAAAGTACCACGTCATGAGATAAAATGGAAAGTGCCATGTGAAAGAGCATATTGGGATTTTGACTGATTGATTTTTTTTGGTCGAAAAGTTCACATGTGCCCCTGCTAGATGTCATCAAAGGTCAAATCTTTAAACACCTATAACTTCTAAACTAACAGTACAATTAGAATGAAATTTGTTTTATATTGTTTTATATTTGCAAACTTTTCTACACTTACATGCTCGATAAAATATCTAAGGTTTTCAAGCTATTTCAAGTTGAAAATGGAATTGTATTTGCCAGAGTGCCAATTTCCACAGTTTTGATACGCCCGTCATTTGACGGGACGTATTATGGTATGGCGAAGTCCGTCCGTCCGTCCGTCTGTCCGTCTTTCCGTCTGTCCGTCTGTCCGTCCGCCTATGGAACGCAATAACTTGAATACGCGTCAACGGATTTTTATGAAATTTATACATAGTGATCAGACTGTGGAGAGGAAGCCGCCTTTCAATTTTCAGGTTCATCCGATTTGTCGTTACAGAGTTATGGGACTTAGATTTTAAAAATACAGTGAAAATATACTAAAATATTTAAAAATTATTTAAAAATCTATTTCTGGTCGAAATGTTTTGAAATTTGGTATACTTCAAGTAGAAAGGATGTTCTTTGACATATGTAACGGGTTTTTAATTTTTTTGTCGCATAATCGAGATATTGTGTGTAATGGGAAGGGGGGGTGGGTTATATGCACATACATTTTAAGCTAAGGGCAAAATATAGGCGCATGGAACGCGATAACTTGAATATGCGTCAACAGATTTTCATGATATTCATACATTATGATTGGACTGTGGAGAGGAAGCCGCCTTTCGATTTTCAGGTTTATTCGATATGTCGTTACAGAGTTATGGGACTTAGATTGTTAAAATACAGTGAAAATATACTAAAATATTTAAAAATTATTTAAAAATCTATTTCTGGTCGAAATGTTTTGAAATTTTGTATACTTCATGTAGGAAGGATGTTCTTTGACATATGTAACGGGTTTTTAATTTTTTGGTCGCATAAGCGAGATATTGTGTGTAATAGGAAGGGGGGGGTTATATGCACATACATGTTAAGCTATGGGCAAAATATAGGCGCATGGAACGCAATAACTTGAATATGCGTCAACAGATTTTCATGATATTCATACATTTTGATTGGACTGTGGAGAGGAAGCCGCCTTTCGATTTTCAGGTTCATTCGATATGTCGTTACAGGGTTATGGGACTTAGATATTTTAAAATACAGTGAAAATATACTATAATAGTTAAAAATTATTTAAAAATCTATTTCTGGTTGAAATGTTTTGAAATTTTGTATACTTCAAGTAGAAAGGATGTTCTTTCACATATATAAGGGGTTCTTGAATTTTTTGTCACATAATCCAGAAATTATGTGTAATGGGGGGGGGGGGTTATATGCACATACATGTTAAGCTATGGGCAAAATATAGGTGCATGGAACGCAATAACTTGAATATGTGTCAACAGATTTTCATGATATTTGTACATTTTGATCAGACTTTGAAGAGGAAGCCGCCTTTCGATTTTAAGCTAGGTTCATCCAATTTGTCCTTATGGAGTTATGGGACTTAGATATTTTGGTGTTGTGAAAAAAATCCCAACGGGCGTATCTTGCTGCGTGAGCGTAGGCTTTATTGAGATTTTGAATTAAAACTTGGATGGTAGCTTATTTATAGGTAGCCATTTAATGCTGATCTAGTTTAAATGTCAAATTCCCATTCTCAAGGTATAGCATATCACGTGACAGGCAAATAATCTCTAGCCCGGGAATTCCCTCCGATTAAACAAATACTGTCTAAATATACTTTATATGAATTCTTTTTAGGTCTATCATACGAGTATCATTATCATTTATATGATGGCAATCTTTTATGGTCGAGAATAGAATTATAATCATAGAACACTTCAACAGAAAATTTTGTTTATTTACGTGCACCATTTCATAGCATGTAAACAAAATTTAAAAAAAAATGTTGAAGTGTTCTCTTAATCTACCTCTACTCATGGCCAGAAAAGATTACCAGCAAATAGGTGATAGTGATGCTCATATGATAGGCTTAAAATAGTTTCCTATAAAGTAGATCTAGACTGTATTTACAATATTTAATCGAAGGGAATTCCTGGGCTAAAGATTATTTTCATATCACGTTATATGCTACTTTGACTTGGCTTCTGTTACAATGACTTATCTATCAAAAACAAATGTCTAACATCCGAATATGAAAATAAATTGTTAAATCTGATAAATTAACGTATCAGCACTCACCTCACTACTTTCATCTTCCGAGTCTTCAACCTATATTTTGAAATGATAGTTTTAAGTTATAAACCACCCCTTCTCATATAATGCAACCGTTATGCAGTTAAGCCATTCTATAATGTTATGGATTTCCAACAACATTTGCAGCACCTACAGCAAAACACCATGTGCAAAAATAGAATGCAGACATGTATAGCTAGAGACACAAATGATAAAAAAGAAAAGATAAGGGAGATCCTGACGACAATCTCAACAACACTCACTATAGAGCACAAAATTGAGTATCGACAGACCCCTAGTAAGATAGAGACGGACAAGATGCCCGAGAGGAGTAAGCATCCCTGTTTGGCTAGCCGCACCCGCCTTCGATGTTCACGAAAATGAAAACAATTTACATAAAATGCACGAAAAGGAACATCAAAGCACAACATAGAAACATACAAGACTACACTTATAACCAATAAGCAATTGGTGTCTATTTTGAATATTGATTACCTACATTTTGACCGATACAAAAATTAAATTTATCCACCAGAGATAACATTGGATAAAACAAACATAGATGCCATAGCTACACCATTTTGGATCTTGATATCAAGATCAATAACGGAGAAATTCGGACAAAGATTAAGACATAAGAGACGATTTTGGTTTCAAAATAGTTAATTTTCCTTGGCTTGAGGCCATGTTCCAAGATTGCCCTCGTATGATATTTACATCTCTCAGCTCATCAGATACGCTAGAGCTTGCTCCCATGTTTCAAATTTCCATGTTAAAGATAAACAAATTACCGAATATCTGTCAAAGATTTAGATATCATAAAATCTTTTTGAAAATTTACTCCGAGGTTTTTTTACACCACAATTGAACGTTTTTCGAGACCTCTGAGTAATCGGAAAAGTGGGAGGGTAGTGCTCACGTAATCCAGGATAACCCCACCGTCTGCTATTGACCTGGCAGATGGCCGTCCTGAATCGGCACCAATTGCTCATTGGACTCCTTGGTTGATGTGTAGTCATTTATGTTTGATTAATGTCAACTTCTTCTGAAATTCGGACCAATACAGGCAACAGAGTATATTACTTTGGGTATTTCACAACCTGCATTTTATGGTGACATTATTAATAAGATAAGAAGGATCAAAGATAGACAACATCACTCTCGAAAATGCGTCAGAATCATCAAACGCCTTTTATACCGTGGATATGATCCTAATGTCACCAGACAGACACTAGGCTTGGTACTTGACCAATCTACAGTCTTGTACAAGCACATCCTTAAGACTTGCACTCTGACTGACTGTGACGACGAGACTCCATGACGGGCCCTGTCCAAACCTCTTTAGAGAAGATAGGGCTCCGACCACCTTTCCTCTCTGAATGTCAGTCGGACTCCTCGGGTGATAACATACATGAGCTCGCGGCGGCAGAGCACGGATTGTATTACGTACGCCCTCTTTTTATATCCATTTAAATATTTATCTGTGTTGTTTGGGCTCCTGCGTTTTGCGGTCTTGTTTGTGTGTGGTCATTTCACAGTAAGGATGTTGTTTTACACCACAATTGTACGTTCTTCGGGACCTCTGGGTGATCGGAAAAGTGGGAGGGTTGTGTGCACGTAATCCAGGATAACAACACCATTTGCTACTTGTCTGGCAAATAACCGTCCAAAGTCGGCAACGGTTACCCATTGGCCTAGCTGGTTTATGTGTAGTCTTTTGTGTTTGATGTATATATGTCATATCTCTCTTTTTCATCTCTTAGTATGCTCATCTTTGTGTTTTCGCATCGGGTGTTTTGGTGTTTTGTTGTTGATGCTGCAACAGCGTCTTGTTGGAGATCCCCTTCCTTCTTCTTCAAAGATGATTTCATCCGTTGTGCAATACATAATGTCGAAGGGTTCCAACTCTATACCTTCCTGAAGACAATTCCAAACTAATTTCCATGCACCAGACACGTGTTTCGAATATCAAACTGTCATCAGTGATGCTTCCAGCGGAGCCACCAAATATAATTTCAGTAGCGCCCTCTTTAAGTTTTTGAAGTTAGATTTGTACATTTACATTACAGAGAGTGCGCGACTCTAAATTTCCTGTAGGTTCGATTCAGTAACATATCCAAATAAAATCTATGTTCAAAATAGCATTGGAGGGATGGTGCTAAAATGTTAAACTCCTTTAATTTCGATGATATTTATCGGTGAAATGGCTAGTTTTCGAAATAGCAAAAAATATATATATATATATAACTAGTTTGATGTCACATTGATAAAAGGCCAAAACAATGTTTCTGTCATGTGACAGACCTGGAAAGAAGTAATTAATACACTTGACAAACATCAGGCCATGGGGAACGATTTTAAGTGTTTTAACTGCTCCACACTGCAACGTGAAATAAGTGTCTCTATGCATGTCTCCTATTGCATGTATCCATTGCAGAAGGAGCCATATATCCATAATGGCATAAATGTCATGGAAATCAAAGAAGATTAGCACAATTATACCCCCTCTAATTATAGGATTTCTCTATCTTCTGTTATTCTTTTCTTTTTGCACACAAGAATCATGTGTTTGATTCTTCACTGATTAAATTCAGCGAAAATTGCCATATCGCCTGTTATGGTAACATAGACAAATAATCTCTGTAACATTTTAAGCATGGACATACTTTGTTGGTATGCGCAACAGTTCGATCAACTTCGGTCCATCGTTTCTTCATTGCATTCGAAAAATTCTGTCATTAAAAGATCTTGAGATTTCTAAAATGTGAGTCCTGTAGCATCATTTCTCGCCCATCCTGCTACGTCTTTCGGTACATCTTTCACATCCTTTGGCCCTTCTTCATTGTTTAGGTAGACGATAACTGACGAGCGTTAATTACCCGAAACGTGCATGGCTGGTCCATGCTGCAAATTTACCTGTTCTAAAATGATGATATTGAATTTGATGACGTTTAACATCATTTTCAAATAAGTAGATCCAAATTCTTCAAGGCTGTCTCGTATAGAGGATTTGATTAATTTTAATTCTAAAGGAGGCATCTCAGGATATTTAACTATGTTTCTTCTTAAAAGCCATTACAATCATTACGGCCTAACATTTCATCACTTACCATCAAAATCTTCAGTCAATTTGAACTTCATTAATTGAAGAATACCAGTATGAACAAGAAGATACAACTTACCCTAGAAAATCGGCCTCTGAAAATAAAATGAAATAATATGTTACATGTATGTATTTAAGAATTGTTTTTTCATATTTTGTGTTTGCATTGGTGTGTGCAAAACATTTGGTCATGGAAAAAAACCTTTTATCTATACGCATACTATCTTTATGAAACAAATCCCACCGGACTTTACTGTTATTTACATCGTTCTCTTTTTATCCCAGGGCGGAAGAACAATGTATGAACAGCTTACATAACAATTTACGATAGCCGTAAGTTGAGAAATAGTTCTAATTTTGCACCAGCGTATTGTATATCTTACACTACACAATATGCAATATACTCTTATTTTTGAAAATAATTGAAAATAATCAAAACGGATACGTCTTTGTTTCATCCTGATGTCGATTTTACAAAAGATGAATATGGTTGCGAAACGTTAAATTTCACCTTGAGTGATGCGGCTCCGAATGTCGGCCGCCGACGGTACTGTAACACGCAGATTTGACAAGTGTATTTTAGAATGATTTTGGCCGGATTGCAAAGCAATTTGGTCTATAGTAGACGATGTCCGTCTGTCTGTCTGTCTGTCTGTCTGTCTGTCTGTCTGTCCGTTTGTCGTCAACATTTTGGTTAAAGTTTCTGGTTGAAGCAAAATCTGAGGAACTGTATGCAGTAGAAACTTTATACTATACATGGATGTTGCCCATGCAAGACCTTTCAATGTATGCCGTAACATTTGACCTAGTGACCTTGACCTTGATTTTTGACCTAGCTAAAGATTTTGGTTTAAGTTTCTGGTTGAGGCAAAATCTGAGGAACTTTATGAAGTAGAAACGTCAGACAGTGCATGAATTTTATATATTTTCATTTCCATGCTTCATAAACATCGACGGCGGGTGCGGCTAGCCAACAGGGGATGCTTACTCCTCCCGGGTACCTGGTCCCACCTCTAGCTTGCTAGGGGTCCGTCGATGTTTAATGTTGTGCTCTATTGTGAGTGCTGTTGAGATTATCGTCAGGATCTTCTTTAACTCATTTGTGTCACACTTATGCCCTTTGCCGTGTGGAGCTCGTGAAAAAGTTCCCCGCGAGGGGTTTGACAGTAAGTGTTTTGAATATACTTCCCTGACATTGTCGCCATAGCACTTTCTATATAGACATGACGTCAGACAGTGCATGAATTTTATATATTTTCATTTCCATGCTTCATAAACATCGACGGCGGGTGCGGCTAGCCAACAGGGGATGCTTACTCCTCCCGGGTACCTGGTCCCACCTCTAGCTTGCTAGGGGTCCGTCGATGTTTAATGTTGTGCTCTATTGTGAGTGCTGTTGAGATTATCGTCAGGATCTTCTTTAACTCATTTGTGTCACACTTATGCCCTTTGCCGTGTGGAGCTCGTGAAAAAGTTCCCCGCGAGGGGTTTGACAGTAAGTGTTTTGAATATACTTCCCTGACATTGTCGCCATAGCACTTTCTATATAGACATGACGTCAGACAGTGCATGAATTTTATATATTTTCATTTCCATGCTTCATAAACATCGACGGCGGGTGCGGCTAGCCAACAGGGGATGCTTACTCCTCCCGGGTACCTGGTCCCACCTCTAGCTTGCTAGGGGTCCGTCGATGTTTAATGTTGTGCTCTATTGTGAGTGCTGTTGAGATTATCGTCAGGATCTTCTTTAACTCATTTGTGTCACACTTATGCCCTTTGCCGTGTGGAGCTCGTGAAAAAGTTCCCCGCGAGGGGTTTGACAGTAAGTGTTTTGAATATACTTCCCTGACATTGTCGCCATAGCACTTTCTATATAGACATGACGTCAGACAGTGCATGAATTTTATATATTTTCATTTCCATGCTTCATAAACATCGACGGCGGGTGCGGCTAGCCAACAGGGGATGCTTACTCCTCCCGGGTACCTGGTCCCACCTCTAGCTTGCTAGGGGTCCGTCGATGTTTAATGTTGTGCTCTATTGTGAGTGCTGTTGAGATTATCGTCAGGATCTTCTTTAACTCATTTATATTGTACATGAAGGTTGCCCATCACAAGACTTTTTAATTTTATGCCGTAACATTTGACCTAGTGACCTTGACCTAGTTATAGATTTTGGTTAAAGTTTCTGGTTTAAGCAAAATCTATGGAACTGTATGCAGTAGAAACCTTATAGTATATATTTAGGATGCCCATGACGTGACCTAAATTTATGCCGTAACATTTTACATTGTGACTTTGATCTCGGACATTGACCTAGTTAAAGATTTTGGTTAAAGTTTCTGGTTTAAGCAAAATCTAAGGAACTGTATACAGTAGAAAATTTATATTATACATGTAGGTTGCCTCTGACAAGACCTCTCAATGCATGCTGTACTATATATGACCTAGTGACCTTGACCCAGTTGGTGACAAAAACTTACTTTGCAATCCGGCCATACCGTCTTTAGCGGTGTTTTATCTATCTTTAATAATAATTATGGAGGATATTATGTGATAAGCGCTATTCAGTGTTTGTGCCAAATTATTACTCTTCTATCCGTTCACAGGAAAAGCTGTTCTTTTGATGAACAGCCTTGTTATTTGCACTCGATCTTGAATCTTCTTCTACTGAATAACCTATCAGATGATTGGTTTGAACTATAAACTCAGATTTATCACTGATAGGCTTACTCAACTGTTCATCAATGATTTCACGACTTCTTTAACTCTTACAATCGTGACTACAATCGGTTTTCAGTGATAATTTTTGAAACCGGCCACCTGCAAATTGTATTGATCCAACGTAAAGAAAGAAAGATAACTCGAAAAATGTTTACCTAATTGAAGTGTTTGAACCGCAAGTACTATTGATAATTTATTTCTATTCAATAACAGAATTCGCATTACTTTGAAGAAGTCGAAATTGCAATTTTTGCTTTTTATACGTTTTTTTCACCGTCAAGAAACAATGTAAACATGATCCAAGGGGAATCCCCGGTTACAAGTACGAATGTATTTTTGCGCAGACCATTGAAATGTGATGCGGCTTTGAGTGTCAAAACGCACGTGCGTCAATGTTTTGCATTGGAAAATGCAAGCAAGAGCTCTGGTTACTTGTACTGAAGGAAACGAAGTGTAAATATTACGTATTGTGTACCTATTTATTTCTTTTATAATGATAACTGCCCTAAAGTGACAAATTTTAATCCCCCCTCCAAACAAAGTGAAATTTTGCGATCAGATCAAATTCTATGATATTACATTCATTTGTTCATATTGAATTCTCTTGTGCACAATCATAATTCAAGGTTACAGTCAGTATATAAATGTTTTGGTATGAAATGTTTAATAATATATGACAGACTTCTTGCATCCTAAGCAGATATGATATGTGATAACACATTCACTCAAAATAACTAAAATATAAATCTAGCTCAAATGAAAGTTTGACAAAAAAAAAAGAAAATATGGCAACTCCTCCAAGGCTTCGTTAAGCAAAACACCGAAACACCTCAGGACTGTGAAAACACAGAATCGAGAAGCACAGAGACGTACAGTTGATACGGGACACCAAATACATCAAAACCTTTAACATTAAAGACTACACATGAACCAATGGTACCAATGAGACCAATGATAAGTCAAAGATGCATTCAATGAACAAATGATAAATGTACCACTTTTACTCTACACAACATAACTAATGTGCAACTTTATCTGGAGCAATCTCCTTTCGACATGCCATGCTCCTTCACTGTTTTACTGAAATGCATTGGAGCTGTGATAACAAGGTTCGACACTTGAAAAGCATAAGAAATAATCTGAGTCCAACGGTCATGACTCAAATTTAACTTTACTTTTCTTTTTTCAAGCATGTGTACAAGTCATTACCTTCCATTTTATAAAATTCCACTGAAATCAATCTATTGGTTTGGGAGGATTTGCAATGACACGGTGTGGCATTTAAAATGGAAAAAAAGATCCAACTCAGATGTAACTTTTTTAGTAGGAAATCCCTTTGTACATGTACCACTACATGCCAAACATTAAATTCATCGTTGTGTAAAGTGTCATTGACATCCGTTAATTCGTTTTTTAAAAGAGGAGTTGCGACGACTAGTATTTGTTTATTGAAAGACGTACAATTCTACAGACCGAAGGACGGACGGACGAACGAACGAACGAACGAACGAACGGATGGATGGACAGATTACCAAACCGTGGTGAATCTAGTGACACCTCAACTGTGTTGCGGTGTATAATAACATTTCTTATGTAATAAGAAAGGACCCCATTGAAAATAAGCCTTTGGTCTTTTATGGGCTAACCCGGTAAACTATGTCTTAATTAAATATTTAAAATGACAAATATGGATAATGACCATATCCCTGTATACAGCACAAAATCGGTAATTCAGAAAATCAGAAACCGAAGGCATACAAAATTAGGATAAAACAGGAACCAAAGCAAACAAACAAAAACCTCCACCACATGAAAAGAAGCAAACTCCTGATATGGAAGTGGGACCAGGTGCCCAGGAAGAGTAAGCATCTCCTGCTTGCATGCAACACCCTTCGCTTCAATTCAATAGACCTGTCACATCCGGTTACTTCCATTTCATTTCATTTCATTCATCCATTCATCGAATATGGACGATTTATTGTGCAATAATTATTTTTGTTATAAATTCTCATTGATCTCATTTAACAAATAATCATAATATGCTATTCAGTTTTGTGCCTTAACATTTCTTTTATATAATGTTGATATCTTTATTATTTGATTCAACACATTTTATTGTATGTCACGTATACATATGACATTGTTTTATCACATAAATCAAATCACATCAAAATCAATAATGGCAAAAATATAACAGAGATTCCTGCCTATACTGTCAGAGACAAAGCTATTGGGCAAATATTGCCATATACTATGTGCCAGACGAATTACAATCAGCGGTAATTTTCACTTCGAAAAAACAAAATGATTTTTATCAGGCCTATGATCATAATTCTTGTCAATTAAACCATTAAATTATTAAACCACGCATTGAACTCACATTTGTTTGATTTGCTGAATATTACGTAAATTACTTAATTGTTGTTCTTATTTCAATCTGAAAAGCTATTGACTTACTTGAGTAAATTGATAACGTTCGAATGATAACCGAAGTACCCCCACCTTAATGGAAAAATGGACCTTACGCCAAAACATATAGCTCAACAATTCAATTCAATTTCAATTCAATTTAATCCGTAAGTCAATGACTCATAAGCATACTACAAAGATGATATTAACAAACATAAGTAAATGAATGACATGAATGAATTACATATTTCAGTTATAACAAATATTGAAGTATATGAATCATATATATGTTCCAAAATATACAAAAGTACTAGTACATGTATATGAATGACAACATCATTAGGTATGTTACATCAGAATGAGTCTACAAAAATATTTTATGTGGAATTTTACTGAGTAGAAGAAAGTAACGTTATTGTAGACTGAATGACCTTTGTTCACATGTTCATAGATTTGACCTTGTGTTGAATTGACAATCACCCATCACGGTTTACGTTGCACTTTTGTGATCTTGCTACTTTTTGGGTTCGACCTTGACCTTACGTACGACGAACGATGCCTAAGGAAGATCTTTCACTGATCTCATCTTTCTGTAATGTGCTCTTTACAGACAACTAAAAGGAAAATACTGTTTGTTAAGTTTTGTACATTTATTGGCAATATTTGGCCGCGGTGGATGACAAATATATAATTTATGAAATATTGAAAATAAAATGTTAAATGTAAATTCAAAATACATTTTACGGTCAACTCGACCGGTAAACAAATTCAATCATTATGTAACCTTGTCAAATAGACAAGCAATGTGGCTGCCAAATCGACAAGGGCGAGCCACTTGACGGTCAACTCGACCGTCCAAACAATGAAATGAATATTTATAAAATTACGGTAAACACGACCGGCAGACAAATTAAATTATTATGTAACCTTATCAAGACAAGCAATGTGGCTGCCAAATTGACAAGGGCGAGCCACTTGACGGTCAACTCGACCGTCCAAACAATGAAATGAGTTCATAAAAAACATATACATAATATATAATGTTCACAAATTGGAGTACATGTAATTGGGTTCCAGCAGCGCCGGGTAAATATGCCTTGCGTGCTGGAATATACAGTTCGTATTGAGTGGTTGAAGCCGTATCGAGTGGTTAGCGCCTGATCCACTCAAGGTTCAAGGAGTCCAGGCCTATATGATTCATCTACCGCGACAAGAGTGCGGGTCGTGGTCCGGGGAAGGAAGGCTGAAGTTGGGTCGACATCTAGGGAAGGAAGGGTGGCCCAGATGTTGCATGAGAGGGGGTCCTTGAGGAGGAGGAAACCGGAGTACCCGGGGGGAAACCTCCTAGGACTTGGTGGTCTGGAGTTGATTCGTCATCCGAGAAGGAAGGCTGAGGTTGATTCGTCATATGGATAAAGAAGGCTAAAGCTGAGTCGTCATCTGGGGAAGTACGTTGAATCGTGCATATGACCCTCGGTTGAGAGGAGAACTGAAATGAGATAAACTAGCGACAGAAATTCTGTTATTTGAAAGAGATTCACAAAACATGATATTCGTGACAACTTAACGATTTTAAAAGTGCATATTCAAGAATTAGTGAAAATTGATTTTAAACGAAAATTAACAAGAGTAAAAATTTGGAGGGTGGGTGGGTTAAAAATTTTACGTCTTGATACACTGCCGCCTCGTGGGAAGAGGAAAGGTGCCCGGATGCGGACAAGTATTTCTACGCAGTTTGCTTGGGAATAATTTACATACGGTTGCATGCACTATTTTTTGCGCTACAATAAATTCAAATATTACATATTGGCCTTCAGCCGTAATATTTGATGTTATTGTAGACTGAATTACCTTTGTTCACATGTTCATAGATTTGACCTTGTGTTGAATTGACAATCACCCATCATGGTTTACGTTGCATTTTTGTGATCTTGCTACTTTTTGGGTTCGACCTTGACCTTACGTACGACGAACGATGCCTAAGACAGATCTTTCACTGATCTCATCTTTCTGTAATGTGCTCTTTGAAGACAACTTAAAGAAAAATACTGTTTGCTAAGTTTTGTACATTTATTGGCAATATTTGGCCGCGGTGGATGACAAATATATGATTTATGAAAATTTGAAAATAAAATGTTAAATGTAAATTCAAAATACATTTTACGGTCAACTCGACCGCCGATCAACTCGACCGGTAAACAACTTCAATTATTATGTAACCTTGTCAAATAGACAAACAATGTGGCTGCCAAATTGACAAGGGCGAGCCACTTGACGGTCAACTCAACCGTCCAAACAATGAAATGAATATTTATAAAGATACGATAAATTCGACCGGCAAACAAATTAAATTATTATGTAACATTGTCAAATAGACAAGCAATGTGGCTGCCAAATTGACAAGGGCGAGCCACTTGACGGTCAACTCGACCGTCCAAACAATGAAATGAATAAAAAATATATACATATATAATGTTCACAAACTGGAGTACATGTAATTGGGTTCCAGCAACGCTGGGTGAATATGCCATGCGTGCTGGAATATACAGTTCGTATCGAGTGGTTGACGCCACTGATCGCAGATCATGCCAACATAGGTACCCCATGGACGATGTTGGTGAACCGCTCAGTATGAACTGAATATGTTTTGGATTCAAGACCGAAAATAAATAAATAAATCAATAATTCAATAAATAGATGAATCAATCAATCAATCAATCAATCAATCAAAAAATCAATATATATATATAAATACGTAGCAAACAAAAACTTAATTACCACCGCGGCCTTTGAATATTTGGGAGTGTGGAAGGTGGGGGAGGGGTTGATAGGGACGCTTTTACTATTCAAGGATTTTCTTTTCAATAATTTCCAAAACATAACAAACATTGCAAATGAAGCTAATCTAAGCATAGCCTTATTCATCATCATCGTTAACGGGAATTGATTCGTTATTTTCATAACGTGATCAACGTTGAAAACCTAGGTTATCATCATCATCATCATTATAACCACCACCACCACAACCATTATCATCATCATCATCACCATCACCACCATCGTCATCATCATCATCATCATCATCATCATCTATTTAATTTTTTCCATAACGAGATCACGTTGAAAACAGATCATCATCATCATCATCATCATCATCATCATCATCATCATCATCATCATCATCAAAAGGATGATTTATTGAATATTTCCATAACGTGATCACGTTGAGAGCCTAGCTGATCATCATCATCGTCATCATTGTGTCGCCTTCGTTATCATTTTGAACTTTCTCTGCTTCTGAGTAGCATTAAACTGTTCATCGTGTCCTTGTCATTTGGTTAAATTAGTATAATCCATAATTTACTTAAAAACTTTGCATATGACGCAAGTCTATTTATTTATTTCGGACGGATTGCATTCGCAAGGTTAATTAATCATATGACCTATTGCATTGATAACCTCGTCTGGGAAGGGTCGCTTCTGGTTCAAAAGACAAAAGGTTGTAAGTCTAGGGCATCTAATTGCCGAAAAGCAGGGGAAATAGGAATAGGGGTTCAAAAAGGGGGTTCGCAGTCAAGTGAATTTCACTCATCGGGGGCAAAACCAGATTACTTTTCAGATACAAGATACAAGATGATTTCTTTCAAATGTGGGCCCATTGAAGGTTAATGTGACATACAATGTACATATGTATGAATTATAAAGCCAAATACCAATATACGGTACATAGAGAAAAACAAGCAATACATGACAAATAAAAATTTTGATAACATTATGTAAAAAGGAAGTGACAATCATTTTTTTTTACAGTGGAAGCACTTTTTTTAGACAGGGGATTTGAGTGCCACAGTGAAGCCCTGGAGGTAAAAGCCCTGTGGGATTCAAGAGGTGGAAACACTAGGAAGCTACTAGATTTTTTAACATTTCCAGGGGAATAATCATAATGACTCTTTGTAAACATTTTTGTCTTGGATGCACCTGTGTATCTGCGTATGCCTTGCTACGCGCCTGCTTAATGTTCCTCAATTGATAACGGGGATTTGGTTGAACTTAAGGTTAACTCGCTGGTAATGAATTGTTAAATGTGACAAGTTGCGCTGAAGCCGTGCCTCACCTCGTATTGATATTTACCAGTTACTCTCTTACGATAAGAGTGATGACCTACCGACATTATATAATTAGCCAGTAACTATTCAAATTCTTTCCCAGTTAACACAATCATGCTTTGAAAATGTCAAAAATATTGCGGTAAATTTTATAGAAACGTGATTTTGTATGGTTCCAGAAGTATCAATAAAACAATTTTGGAAACATTTCATTTTGTTCAGTGCTATATTCTATACAAACTGCGCAGTTTTTTTTTTTAATGTTCTTGGAGCGTTTGGGCAGAAATGTTTCAACAGAACCTGTTAGAAGCCATAAAAAAATTTTCGAAAATATTTTGTGTTACCTGGGTTATTATATGACTAGCAAGCTAATATAAATAATAATTATAGTAGTAATGCAACAAAATGAAATTCTGCATGTGTTAATGGACTAACGCCTTTCATACCTTCTCTTTCCTTATGTATTTTTTTTAAATATAAGGGGTGGTTAGGGTGCGAGGGAATGGGAGATGGGGAAGAAGGAGGAGGCAGAGAGGAGAAAAAGGGGGGATAGGGGTATTAAAGGGGGAAGGAGGGGAAACGGGGTGAGATGAAGGGTTGGGGTATAGGGGTGAGGGCGGGAGGTGAAGGTAAGGGTTAAATGGAGGGGAGGAAGGGGGTAGGAGGAGGAGGAGACAAGGGACGGGATGGATGCGAATTTAAGGGGCGGGAGGGGTAGAGGAGTACCCTCCTGTCGGCTCGTTTGCTTAATTTTTTTTCAATTACTGTTCATTGAAGGGTAAACTTATCAGATTTATAAAAATAATAGAAATTAGGACACTATACATATATACCTGTATTTTAATCAGTAATAATCAAATATTCTTGCACATGTTGCATATCAAAATATATAGTAAAAAAAAGGGGGGCGTGTGTGAGCACTTTGCCGGATTTTCACTAAAATATTAGTTTACCGCCTATTATATTGATTGATCAGTGCCGGGGCGTAGCTTCGATGTGGACGGTTAGCAAGGGCCGGCGGGCCTAAATCCTCAAATGGGGGGGGGGTGTTGCATAATTATACGCTTTTTGTGGAATGACTCGCAAGGCCCGAGGGGTCTATGTGGGTAGGGTATATAGATGGAAGATGATTTCCCTCCCAATGGAAAGGAGTTCGGGGGCCTTCCCGAGAGGATTATGAAAAAAGTCAAGCAAATATGTACCCTCTGTCCCATGAATGCGTCGTGTCATGGTTTGGCAAACCTACAAACGGATAACTTTGGCGAAAAAAAATTGCAAGTTACATTCTTCAGGGAAAAAATATTTAAACCACAAAAAAACTTTGAAGTCCGATTAAATTTAAAAGTCAAAATATGGGGGAATGTAAAAAGATTGTTTAAAATGTCTCGGATTACACCATTTTGTCATAAAAATCCGAAAATTTCGCGTACGATTTCAGATTTTTATTTTTTTTTTTTTGCCTATTTGTTCATTTTTTCCAAGATATACAAGGATTATTGAATCGATTTATTTTGATTTTGACCATGCATAGCACAATTACCTTTAAATCGGCTCGAGAATGCTCGCTTGATGTCAGCAAACAACGTCTACCCCTGCGTTAATCCAATTATCTAATTAGCAGTGACTATGTGTATTATTAAATTTAACTTTTGACTGTCAGACGGAAACAAGTATTCATATTCAATGTCTTTTAAAACGCCATTATCTAAAGCGTGTTCACGTTGCAGACCCGTTAGACTTCACAATAAAATCAACAGAAAGTCTGAAATATGGGCTAGTTTTATGTTACTTTCACGGTGTCTTCACTAACATATTTTATAAAGAAGATATGTTTTGTTCTACAGTTCTGTTACGGGTCGCTCCGCTGATTTTGAGATTTAAGTTTTAAAATGGTTTCGTAGAGTCTCAGCACAATACTTTACAATATGTTTGTAAATAAATTGTATGGTGGAGTTGGATGGCTATAAGGGGAGGTTGGGGCAATTAAAACACACACCCATATTTCATAATATTTATTTCAAAAACATATAAAATGCTATTTCCACAGCTACAACTGTTTATTTGCGAAGCGAGAGAAAGGGCAAGCTGCCGATAGAGACTTTTGTTTACGTTTGAAACGAGCGCTCTGATTGGCTAATCGCTGGACCTCTGGATTATAGAAATAGGGGTGTGCAGGTCGTGTGTCGTTAAAACGAAAATGAAAAATGAAAAATTGAAAATGGATTCAATTTTTCATTTTTCATTTTTGCATTAGCGCGCGGATTGTAAAAATGTAATATTGACTCAATTTTTCATTTTCCATTACGGATTTTGAAAAGGAAAATTGAATTTTGGTTAAGTACAGCCTATTACAGTCCATTTTCTATTTTTCATTAAGAAAATAAAAGTTTAAAAAGGAAAATGGAAAATTGAACCCATTTTCAATTTTCAATTTTCATTTTTAAAATGAAAAATGAAAAATTGAATCAATTTTTCATTTTTCATTTTAAAAATGAAAATTGAAAATTGAAAATGGGTTCAATTTTCCATTTTCGTTTTTTACTTTTGCAATGGAAAATTGAATTGTGGTTTAATACAGCGTATTTGAGTCCATTTTCCATTTTCGTTTTTCAATTTGAAATTTTAAAATGAAAAATGGAAAATTGATTCAATTTTCCATTTTTCATTTACTAAATTGAAAATGAAAAATGAAAAATTGATTCAATTTTCCATTATTCATTAACATTTTAAAAATGGAAAATTGAATTGTGGTTTTGTACACTGACCATTTCTAACTTATTTATTAATTCTAACATAAAAACTTTCACAATTGTAAATGGGGGTTTAGGAAAAAGTTATAACAACTTTATTGTGTCATATCCATCTTGTCGGTAGAATACGACTGAAACTCATTAAAGAAAAGGGGGTGAGGTCTTTTGGAAAAATGGGCAAAATAATAAATGAATTTGGGTATATTTACACTAGAAATTAAGCCTTTTTAATCGTTTTTACGGTTTTTCGATGTGGCTTCAAATTGGGTAAAATTTGATCAACAAATTGGAAAAAAAACTACTATTTTGCGTTGGGAAAGGGGTCGGATATCGGCCCAAAATCAGGCAAATAGAGAGTCCTGTAATCTCTCATGGAAGTTGCATTCATCAAGATACTCTTCATTAATTTCATAGATTTGGCAAGTTCGTGGTTTATTATTTTCATATATATATATATCTACTAAATTAGATAATTTTGGCGTTAAGATTTATGTTACATGTATATATGCAAGTTGCTATTAATATTGTTTATGTTGCACACTGATTTTCATCCTGCTACTTGCTAATAAAAAGGGGGAAAGCAAATCCTTTCCAAATTTCTGCCTCACGAAAATAAGAAGACGATATTTATTTATAATTCTACTATGGCAAGAGCTGGTGGATATCTCCCTAGCTCACCTATTATACATGTACCATTATTTGATGAATACTGACCATTTATTGTAAGAAAACTTTGTAAACCTTTACAACATGACACTTCTTTTTTTGATAAATTCTCCACAAAGCTTGCAAAGTCATGACTCATCATAACCCCCATATTCTAGGCCTTTCAACTAAATTTTAAAATCCAATAATTTTCCTTTGAAAGTGCTTCATGACTTTTGAATCTGTGTCTAAATAGCAGTAAGGAACTTTGAATTGGGAAAGACATGCTAATTATCGATAAATAATTAATTTTTTCTACCGAATTTTAAATTAAATCTGCTTAAAGAGGGAGGTAATTCAAACTATAAAATTTATCAAACATTTGATTCCCGGGACTCATCTTGAGTAACCGAGTTTTACGGGTTCTTTAAAATATGAAACGCACAAGAAACGAAATGAAAAGAAACGGAACGAATTTTTTTTTTTTGGTCGGCAAAGAATTTATAAAAATAAACGTAATAGTAAACGACGCAGACATCATAGAAAAAGCCCTGTTAATTTCAATTTTAGGTTCTTGTTATCATTGAACTTATTAAATCAAAATTCACGAAAAATTTAAAATCAAACGGTTTAAACACAAGTTGTTCAAAAAAGCAAACAAAACAAATTACAAAAATAAAAAAAAAGATGAAATTTTCATGATTTTCAGATTTCTAAACTGAGTTGTACAGAAAAAATCTGAGTGACTAGATGAATACATTTCATTTAATTTCAGAGATCCCTTTTCTTTTTGCATGGATTGTTTGCTATAGACTTGTAAAAGAAATGTCCATATCGTCATGATTCTTCACTTTGATAACAACCTCTTTTATCTTTAATACAGCTACATGTAGGGATAACTAGAAAAAAAGGGGGAGGGGGGTTCCCATCCCATATTTCATTGAACAATTACTGGTCGACATCATGTAGTGAACTTATGATGGTTTTCCTTTTTATTAGTTTAAAGCCGAGCAAAATTTGTCAAAAACATCGATTACGTACGTAGTTTTTTTTTATTGATGTAAGAACCTTAAGAAACGTTATTTCTTTCTTCTCCAGAGGGAGGGGGGGCGGTCAGCCTATCCAACACATGGTTTTGAAAAAAAAAACTGAAGAAAAAAATTGAACTCGCGTATACGTATATTCAAATAGAGTAACAGAACATTCTGGATCAGATAAGAACGGTAAATGACTCAAAATGAAATTTGATCAAAAATAGGTACTGAAAAACAAGGTTTTTTCACATTCATGGTGGTGTCCAAAAGTGGGAACCGATTATCGATCACAAATAATCGATTATCACTCGATACTTGATTCCGATTATCGATTATGGCTCTCAATAATCGATTACATAGTGACGTGATTTAAGGAACGAATCTTTATGAAAAAATTTCAAGTTGAATTGTCTAAAATAATGTAAAATTACAGGCGTCCCGGCCCTCGCATATTCTTGATTAAACAAACCACTAAACGGATATGTACAGGGCAGTCTTCTATTTCAAGGTTGTTCTGATTTAAAAGGAGTTACCACATCTGAACTACAAAAAAAGGTATAGCCCATCAAGTCTTTTCAGTTGAGTTTAAATAGAAGTAAACTTTTCTGTCTCTTTTTTTTTTTGGAAAGGATATATCGAGGCAGTGAAACCCTGTGCCTACAAAAATAAACATATGAATAAGCAAAACCTGACTCTTTTATCATAAAAAGTGTAATTCGTCATTAAGTAGTCAAATGTATTAATTTTAACACATATGAAGTGCTTAAGTCATCATTGTCTTGACTGAGAGTAAATGGAACAAATCTGCGTAAATCGCATTGGATGGCGAAACCATAGACTATGAAGGCTCTGCCGATTCATCGTCACTTATGATTTTGTATATAAGCTGGAAAAACATAACTAACTTTTCTTGTCAATTCAAAGGGGGGGGGGGGGGTCGGACTGATCCCTCTCCCTAACCAATCCCCTAGCTGTTGATCCACGCTTTCAAGTGCCGAGCGGACTTAAGGTGACATATTTTGAGTATAAGTTTATACAATTAAAACTCATACAAATATATCTATAGCGATGTATAAATTTATCAAATACTCGTATTGAGAAAAAGAAAATGTAGAGCACAGCCCTGTACTCACACTTTTAGAAATAGATCAGTGGAGGATCCAGGATTTCAGAAAGGGGAAAGGGACGTACATGTTTCTCATTTCTCCCTCTGGAGTCCTTTATATGTGACCTTCAAATGAATTATGTTTATGCTAAATTAAGTGATGTAGGCGAGCGAATACGAGTGAGCAGTTTTTTGCTGCGTCTGGGGTAAAAATGTCAGATTTTTTTTTATCTACCCTCTATAACTCTTTAGGGAGAAAGGGTACATCGGTAAGCCGCATTGTTATGAAATGATCATATACATGTAAGTGGTTAAAAACTGGCGAGCGAAAGCCAAAGTCAGTTTTTTTAATCGTTACAAAAAGATGGTCAATATTTTTAAAATATTCATATATTCAAAATCAAAATTCAAAAACCCCCTCTACCCCCTATTGATATGACAGAGATCAATCCAATCAAAACATAAAAGAAAAGAAAGCAGAATGCAGAAATGTATTGTAAAATCTGAATCTGATGCGCGAAAGTTCCCGTTGGCCTTATCCAAATCAATAACTTTTGATTGAAAGGGGGGAGGCGCCCCCCCCCCTATATGCATATATATTAAGCAGATTCACAGATTTTAACATTTAGAACGCCGGCCGGGTATACCCTACCTCTTTAGCGAATGGTTGAATTACAAAATACATGTATATCCATAACGCAAACAATTTCCAAACATTATTCACTTTTCATACTTCTTGTCCACCTTGTAAACCCTTTGCAAGCACGGCGTAGGCGGCCGGCGGCCAACGCCCTCCAATTGAAACTGAATCATACAGATATGATTTGTTTTACAGATTGTGGACGAGGGGTGATTACATCAGTACCTCTTGTGTGAGAAGTAAAGCTGAAATCTGTATTAATAACATTTCTACGTGTTTTTTATAGGGTAGGGGTCATTGCTGTCACTTTTTTTTTTATAAAAATGTGTAATATTGAAATAATTTTTTAATGTTATGGATAATCATAGACATGCGCTCTCTCTCTCTCTCTCTCTCTCTCTCTCTCTCTCTCTCTCTCTATATATATATATATATATATATATATATATTTTCCCGGTACTTTTGGTGATGTCTTCGTTATGCATACTTATCGACATATTACTTGTATTTTTGTTCCTAACTCATGATATTTATCTTAACACATACAGGTATACCTGCTTTTTATTTTTTCATGTTTATTTTAAACTGAGAAGTTCGGGATACAATTTTTAGTGAATACTAATGCCCCCCCCCCTCCCCTTCCCCCTTTATATAAGCAGAGTTTAACGAAATCGGTTACATCTATGCCTAGATTAAACCCTGTCAGCTATAAGATAGTCTTTTGCAGATCTGAAATGTAGATTATGAAATATATATAAGACGTACTGATCTTTGACTCGCAGTTCCCTAGGCACATATGGTGTGCAAGGGAAGAAAATTACCAGTTGTATCGTAAACGAATGATGAAATGGTAAAATTTGTAATTTTGTTTTTCGTTTCATTTCGTTACTTTTCACTTCGTTTCATAGTTTAAAGGGTCTGGAATTTTACAGATATTATTGAAGAGTTCTCTCCCTTCCAATATATTACCACATGAACATTTGTAACTCGGTCTAAAAATCTGATGTGCAATTTTGTGCTATCTTTCTCTGTCCTTTTATTGTCTTTAGTACATGAAACAAATTAAAATATTATACTCAATCCTACCAACTTTGTCCAACAACCCAAAAGAGGTAAATAAATAAGAAAATTCATGATTTGAAGTGATTTTTGCGCTATATTTTTATGATGAAGCGCGAAAGGTTCCGATTCTGACACTTTGGGTTCGAGTTGTCGTTACTCTCAGTCGACACCTAGCGTTTGTTGAAAGGCCTACATATTCCATGCCGGTATGTGAGAGAATTTAAGAGCTAACTAACACCTTGTCCGACCTTAGTATTGGGCCGTTAATAGACTATATTATATAATATAATGCTCGCATAGGTTCATTGATAACACAAACTGTGTACACCAGGATTTGAAATAAAAGTTGATGAAGTGCGTACTAGTACATAAATACAAGTAAATTCGATAAACGGATAAGTAAATAACTTATAAAAGAATAAATAAATGAAAAAAAAAAATAAATAAACGAATAAATAATGAAATAAATGAATAAACCGGTAAATAATTTAAATAATATTTTAAGCAGTTAAAATCAATAAATATAAATAAAGAAATAAATAAATATAGATGTAGAGGTACTGGTAGTGACAATCAAATTACAATAACCTCAATCAGAGACTATCAGAGTGATATAAAAGACATACATGTGTGCTTGAGACTTCCAATATCCATTATTCTTTAAATAAAAGGATCTTATTGATGTGTAAAAATGGAGCAAATGATCGGAAATATTTCAAGACATTCATGCTTACATTACTTAAGATGGAAATTCGAATATTAATATAGGTATTGTGACAAAAGTGAGCTACATAGACGCACACAATAATTTACGAATTTTGTAGATTTTAAAAACTAATTAAATCAAAACTGTTTGATTTTGTGTTTTCATTAATTCATTAAAATGCTAGCTCACGTGTGTACAAATCACTCTTACCTTGCTGTCTGAAAATAAAATTGGATGATACTACTTTACCGATTTTATGTAAGTAGCAACTAAATCAAACTATGCGTATAATTGTTGAGGGATAGGAGAACGGAACACACATGCCTCTCGCAGGTTGGATCGGTGGTACCTTCTTGCTTTCTTCTTATAAATTCCTCCACAGATCGGTTACTGGTAGTATGATAGAAGTCCAATGGCATAGGGATGAATAGAATTTCGATAGAGCTAACAGAAAAAGTTTTAGGTTAAATATTCCTCTGCAATAGAGCCTTAAAAATTTTACGTCTTGATACACTGCCGCCTCGTGGAAAGAGGAAAGGTGCCCGGATGCGGACAAGTATTTCTACGCAGTTTGCTTGGGAATAATTTGCATACGGTTGCATGCACTATTTTTTTGCGCTACAATAAATTCAAATATTACATATTGGCCTTCAGCCGTAATATTTGATGTTATATGAAAGCATACGTGGACCCCCTCCCCCACCCCCACCCCCTTGTAAGCAAAAAAAAAAACAAAACAGAAAGAAGGTCGTGTAGATTTATACTTAGAGGAGATTAAAGATACTCATTATTTCTCTGTTGACTTGCTAAATTTAGATATTTGAACCATCCAACCAAAGATTGTACTCTATGTCTTCCGAAATGGAAAAAACCGGATGTGACAGTTCTATCGAATTGAAGCGGCGGGTGTTGCATGCAAGCAGGAGATGCTTACTCTTCCTGGGCACCTGGTCTCACTCCCATATCGGGAGTTCGCTTCTTTTCATATGGTGGAGGGTTTTTTTTTTTTTGTTTCCTTTGGGTGCTCTTTTATCCTGATTTTGTATGCCTTCGGTTTCTGATTTTCTGAATTATCGATTTTGTGCTGTATAAAGGGATATGGTCATTATCCATATTTGTCATTTACCTAGTTTACAAAGTTCGTTTAAGTTGTTTACGCTTAGTAGCTGTATTAACTTGATAACACTGGGATTGTTATAATAATATTTTTAAATAAATTGTTTTTTTAGAGTATTGAAATAAGGACAGATTAGAATGAAATGGAACTCATCCTCAATATCATGAAGATTACAATGTGAACATATTTTGTTTCTTCTATTTTCTTGTGTGTAACGCCCTTGCTCAATTTTTAATTTATGTGAAACCAAACGATATCGTGTAAAATGTCTTTTATAGAGGGATGGAATTGGTTTAGATAAGATCAGAATACATTTAAAATGTATCGACCGACGTAGGGCTAGAACAGAAGATCCCTTTTTCTTACCAACTGAGCTCTATCGGGGTAGATGTTTTATATGGCGATTAAACAGAAAGGAGAGGATGACGAATTAGACTCGGTTGTAACACTGACAGACTAGCAATAAACCACCCCAAGTGAAAGAAAGTAGGGAAACTCCAAAACAATTAATGCAAAATCACAGTTCAAACACCCACAGTAAGAGACGCAACAGGACAAGGAACACCAACTCATAGAAACATGAATCACTAAAGACCACGCATACACCAACGAGACCAATGGGCAACCGGTGCCGACTTTGGACGGTCATCTTCCACGCAAGTAGCAGACGGTGTGGTTTTTCTGGATTACGTGCGCACAGCCCTCTCACTTTTTTCGATTACCCAGATGTCTCGAAGAACGTGCAATTGTGGTGTAAAACAACCTCCTCAGTGTTAGACGACCACACATAAACAAGACCGCAAAACACAGGGGCCAAAACAACACAAATGAAAATGTAAATGTATAAAATAGAGGGCGTAGGTAATACAATTCCTACTCTGCCGGCTGTAGCTATATATATGTATGTTGTCACCCGAGGAGTCCAACCGACATTCAGAGAGGACAGGTGATCGGGGCCCTTTCTGCTCTAAAGAGGTTTGAACAGGGCCCGTCATGGAGTCCCGTCGTCATAGTCAGTCATAGTGCTGGTCTTAAGAATGTGCTGCTGGTACAAGACTGTAGATTGGTCAAGTACCAAGTTTAGTGTCCGTCTGATGACAGTAGGGTCATATCCACGGTATAGATGGCGTTTGATGATTCTGACGCATTTTTGACGGTTATGATGTCTACCTTTGATCCTTCTTATTTTGAAATACCGAATTTAGTATAATACTCTGTTGTTATTGTAAAAGGAGTAGGTTCACTAACTACCATAATGGGCCCTAAATTTTTGCGAAAATTTTTTTTCATGAAAATTATGATACAGCATCTCTTATATTTATCTCAAATACCTGCCGAAATAGAAAGTAAATATTTTTCATTGTCAAAACGTCACGTGCGTTAGTTATGACGTCACATTGTGACGTCATTTGCTCTCCATGACGGAAAATGAAGGAAAATCGCCGTATTTTCTGCATAAATCTTTAAAATTAGTATAGGCGCCAAACCTCACCCAACATAAAATTTATGTAGATCGAAAGATAAATTGCAAATTTAACTTTTTATATGAAAATTATTTTGGGTGAGGGCTGGCGTCCTACTTATTTTCATAAATTTTGACAAGAATTATGACCATTTTTTACGATTGTTCAGCATTTTACGACTTATAGCCGATTTTGAAGCCATATCTTTCGGTGTATTGCACGTTAATTAAAATATTTATTTGGTATTTCAAACAAGCATACATTTAACTTCCTTGATACGAAATACAATCGAAATCTAAAACTTTCTAAAATTAGGGCCGATTTTCCACGTTACCGAACCTGCTCCTTTTCAGAAAGTCTTTACTAGTTTTTGAAAGCGAACACCTCGTCCTCAATGTTTCTTCGTAATTTGAAATTTCTACTTTGAAAATCTAAAGCATTGACCAGTGATGCTCTAGCCTACCGGATAAGTTGTTAAATGTTGATACCGTATGACGGTAATATAGAAAAATCACCGTCAATCCAGGAAAACAAGAGGCCCAAGGGGGCCACATCGCTCACCTGTGGAGACTGTTTGTATCTTTTCAATCAAAGTCACTTTTAGTGAAGCTTTGGGAAGGACAATGTGTACTTACTTCCTGAAAAGATTGGTGACATTCTGTATAGAAGTTTTAGAGGATAAGTCAAAAATGTGTCAGCCAATTAGAGCCTATGGAGGACATCTTGGGTTTCCGATCGGCCCGAAAAATACAAACTTGGTAGACTAAGAGGGCAACGAGTACTTGCTTCCTGTGAAGTTTCAAGAAATTCTGTGAAGCAGTTTCAGAGGAGAAGTCGAAAATGTGTCAGCCAATCAGAGCCTGTAGCTGCCATCTTGGATTTCCGATCGGCACCAAAAAACTTCAACTTGTTAGAGGACAATGAATACTTGCTTCCTGTGAAGTTTCGTGAAATTCTATGCAGCAGTTTCAGAAGAAAAGTCGGAAATGTGTCAGCCAATCAGGGCCTGTGGCGGCCATCAAGGATTTCCGATCGGCTCGAAAAACACAAACTTGGTAGAGGGCATTGAGTGTTTGCTTCCAGTGAAGTTTCCAGAAATTCTGTGTAACGGTTTCAGAGGAGGAGTCGAAAATGTGTTAGCCAATCAGAGCCTGTGGCGGCCATCTTAGATTTCCGATCGGCTCGAAAAACACAAACTTGGTAGAGGGCATTGAGTACTATCTTCCTGTGTAGTGTCATGAAATTCTGTTCAGTGGTTTCAGAGGAGAGGTCGAAAATGTGTCTGCCAGTCAGAGCCTGTGATGGCCATCTTGGATTTCAGATCGGCTCAAAAAACACAAACTTGGTAGAGGGCATTGAGTGCTTGCTTCCTGTGAAGTTTCGAGATATTCTGTGCAGCGGTTTCAGAGAAGAAGTCGAAAATGTGTCAGCCAATCAGAGCCTGTGGCGGCCATCTTCGATTTCCGATCGGCTCGAAAAACAAAAACTTGGTAGAGGGCATTGAGTTCTTGCTTCCTGTGAATTTTCGAGATATTCTGTGCAGCGGTTTCAGAGGAGAAGTCAAAAATGTGTCAGCCAATCAGAGCGTGTGGCGGCCATCTTTTATTTAAGATCTTCTTAAAAAACACAAACTTGGTAAAGGGCATTGGGTACTTGATTCCTGTGAAGTTTCGTGAAATTCTGTGCAGCGGTTGCAGAGGAGATGTCGAAAATGTTAAAAGTTTACGCCGGACGGACGACGACGACGACGGACGACGGACGGCGTGCTATGACAATAGCTCATTTGAGCTTCGCTCAGGTGAGCTAAAAAGTAATATGTTAAATCCAAAATCATCCATTTTGTCACACCAACTAGTATGAATCTCTCAATTAACAATTTTGATATTAAGGTCAAACAATGGTATGTCTGTGTTTGTAATCGTTTGCCTTGTATATAGTCTAGGTGCCATTCATGAAACCCAAACATTTCCTACGCACAAAATGTTTTTGCATGAAAGTGTTGTAATTACCCTCTTATTTGATAATCCGGCGGATGCCACTCTGGCATCCTTGGGCATTTCGATATTTTGGGGTAAAATGGAAATTTTTGAGGAAAAACCGTTGAAAATAGGGAAAATTCAATTACTTTTTCCATGCTGCATCTAGATCAACAAAATTGGTACCAAAAGAACGACAATTTAATTGTCTTAAAGTCTCAAGCTCAATTTACCAATTTACTTGTCAATAAAATGGGGAAAACTATGGATTTTCGATTAAAAATCGTTGAAAATTTGGAAAATACCATTTCATTTTTTAATCTGTAGCTAATTAAACAATTTTGGTACCAAACGCACAACAAATTTATTGCCTTTCATTTTAAATAGTACAAAAGTCAGATTCGCAATTTGCTGGTACTAAAAATTAAGAAAAACAACTACACTTTGATGAAAAATCGCTCAAAATTTGCAAATTGCAATGAATTTCAGTAGTTAGTATAAGGTACAGCAATTATGCTACCAAAAGAAAGTGTTTTTATTGTCTTTTTTTCTGAATACATATTAAGCAACTTGCTCATAAATAAAATAGGAGAAGAACAATGAGGGACAAAACTTTGATTTTTGAAGGTTTTTTTCCCATAAAAGTATGGACTTTGAAAAATGCAAAACGTTTACAGAAAATCTAGAACAAAGATATGAGTATTCAAGTCAAGATTTAAAAAAAAATTTACTGGTAAATGGAGTCTTGTAGCAAGCTTTTGAAAGACGTGGGTGAAGTTAGAGACATTGTTCAAAAGGAAGCAGATACTGTCTATTAGGGATGTAACGATACACTAGATCACGATACGATACGTATCACGATACAAGGCTCGCGATACGATACGTATCACGATACACTTTTCTATCCAATCTAACACATACATATTCCTTGAATCCAAAGAAAGAGTAAACTTATTTGCATCAATTTAGTCTAAACAGCGTAAAGAGGGCTCTCACAATTTACATGGTGATGGGGATGTACTATTGGCTTTATACATGGTGCATTTTTATTATATAAGTAAATGATACAGAAAAATGTTATCTCTATTTCTTACATTGTTCTTGATTTTGTTAAAAAATACTGTATCATTGTGTATCGTTTGAATGGAAGATGTATCGTGATACGTATCATCAAGCTACTGTATCGCGATACGAGTACAAACGATATATCGTTACACCAATACTGTCTATGATACATAACGTGCATGTCTGGTCCACGCTGTTAATTAATCTGCTTTTAAATGATGCTAATGAATGTAAAGACGATTAACATTTGTACCACTTGGTGAGTGTCACTGCTGGTGCACCAGGAGTCCCCGAGGGCACATGAAGCCAAGTTTAATAATTTTCGGTTCGTCATTACTTCAAACGCATTCGAAAATTTCTGTTTGCAAAATTGTCACAAATATCTTAAACCTGGGTCCTGTAGCATCATATTCCAGTCATCTTGCTACATCTTATATTCTGGACATAATTATCACACATTTTGGCCATGTTTCATTGTTTGGATTGAGGATCAATGACGTGGGTTAAATAGCCGAAACGTGTATGTCTAGTCCATGCTGTTAATTAATCTGCTTTTAAATGATGCTAATGAATTTGAAGACATTTAACAAAGATGATTTCTGCCAGGATTGTGTAGTTGTTTTCAATTATTGAAGTGGATCTTAAAGACCTGCTTAGTCGTGACATTGTTTTAGTCCCTACGTCAATGTTGAAAAGATGACTTCAGTTTTGCAACTTCGAAATATGTTCTTAAAATAAGCACCAGGTTATTCATTAGAAAAGAATGCCTAGGAGCTGATGAACTATTGATGTATGCAGGACACTTGTGTATCAACTGACCATTAAATGGCAGAATTATTACCTTCATTGTTTCTGGTCGTATGTTTCTAAAAAATAAATAAACACTTCAGATGTTCAATAATAAGTGTTCCAGCTATCTACCTTCTTAAAGAAAGTTTTAAACCAATTTTAATGCACCAGACACGTGTTTCGGATAGAAAAATCCTCATCAGTGATGCTTTCAACAAAAGTGACTTCATGGCACAGGCAAAATCCTCTCCAGCAGCTCCCCTGGCCCTATTTTCTGAACTTAGAATTGCTATTACTTTGCAGAGAGCAAATTTAAATGATATTTAATTAACCCTAGTTACGATCACAATGACATAAAAGATTCAGTCAGGAAAGCTTTATCTCAGGAAATGAAGTGCAACTGATTGATATTACATGTACTTGTAATCAGTTGATCGAGAAAGCAATCCGAATGATTAAGAACTCGCATTATCCACACCATTCTAAAGATGTAGGTATTGAGAACAGATCATGATGAAGGATATCATCAACATATGATAGTATTGGAGAGAGAAAGGTTGTTCTGTGGGAAGCTTTTGAAGTGGTGCTCCGTGTCAAATTTCAGAGAAGTTAAGGAGGTATTGAACACATGGACGCCAAATTCAATTTTTCTCAAAATTTCTGAAATTATGTATTTCTTGTCTGTCCTTGGTTATGCAAACTTACATTTGATTCTGTCCACAGGAAAATTTTCTACGAGACTTTGAATTATGCATAAATCGACGTTTTCGTGAATTTCTTGATGGCATCATAATATTGAAAGTGTCATTCCAGTTCTCGTTAAGCTATTGGCAATTAGTTTTGATTTTACTTCCAAAATCTATAAAAATGTAATGTACTTACATATGGAAAAGATGAGATTAATTATGTTTCAAAAAAGGACAGAATACTGCGGATGAATCTTTGTCAAAAACTAACAAAATTATCAACAGTGTCCAGAGATGATTTCATGATTAAATGAGAAAAATTGAATTTTGGATTAGAATATTTCAAAGCTTTATATTTTCCTAATTTTCTTTCTAAAATCATCCATTTTCAATGAAGTGACATCCGCTTTCCTGTAATGTTAATTAGACAATGAATTCACTGTGATGAACATTAAATTTTCTATTTTATAAATGCAAAATTTCAATGCGATACGTTTGGAAATAATGTTTCCGCTTTCATAAACTAGTGAAGACTTTCTGGAAATTTTACAAAAATTACAGTCAACTTCTTTTAAAATTCGGATCTATACATGTAACAGAGTACATTACTATGGGTATTACACAACCTGTCTTATATGGCGATATGATAAACAAAATAAAAAGGATCAAAGGTAGGCAGCATAACCATCGAAAATGCGTCAGAATCATCAAACGCCTTTTATACCGTGGATATGATCCTAATGTTACCAGACGGACACTAGGCTTGGTACTTGACCAATCTACAGTCTTGTACAAGCGCATGTTTGAGACTTGCACTCTGATTGACTGTGACGACGGGACTCCATGACGGGCCCTGTCCAAACCTGTTTAGAGAAGACAGGGCCACGACCACCTGTCCTCTCTGAATGTCAGTCGGACTCCTCGGGTGATTACATACATGAGCTCGCTACAGCCGGCAGAGCACGGACTGTATTACGCATGCCCTCTTTTTATATCCATTTACATATTCATCTGTGTCTCTGGGGCCTCTGCGTTTTGCGGTCTTGTTTGTGTGATGTCATCTTACAGTGAGGAGTTTGTTTTACACCACAATTGTACGTTCTTCGAGACCTCTGGGTAATTGGAGAAGTGAGAGGGTTGTGCGCACGTAATCCAGGATAACCACACCATTTGCTACTTGCGTGACAGATGGCCGTCCAAAGTCGGCACCGGTTACCCATTGGTCTCGTCGGTTTATGTGTAGTCTTTTGTGTTTGATGTTTACATGTCGTGTGTCTCTTTTCCGTCTCGTGCTGTACTCGTCTTTTGTGTTTTTGCATCGGGTGTTTTGGTGTTTTACTGTTGATGCTGCAACGGGGTCTTGTTGGAGATCTCCTCCCTTCTTTTCATAGCATTTTGAATGCAAAGGTTTGTGACTTCATTTTCCCTGATAACGTCGAAATGACGTCGTTGTTCCCTCATGGATAAAAGTCCCAAAGTCCACAATTTCTAAAATCGTCATAATTTCTTCAAATGACGCTGAAAATTATTCAAACGTCATCAGGAAACTCAAGTGTGTATATCAATCAGCATATCAAATGTTTTAAGGAAGTTAAGACTGTACTTTTCCTATAAAGTGAGAAAACAAATAATGCCGCCGCCATTTTGATGTTCAAACCCTCCTTAATTCAGATATTGAAAAGATGGTGACTGAGGCCATGGTATTCATAAAGAATATATAATGTCAGGTTCAGTGTACGATTGAATGAAATGGGCTATAAGAGTTCAAAACTGACCATTACCACTAACAGTTAATTGAAGAATTTTGATAAAATGTCAAGAATAACGAAATATTTTAGTCATGCATAAGGAAACATTCTTAAGATGCAGTTTAATCAAACCTGGATCTGCTGAAAGAATTAAATTTAAAAAAAAATGTTGAGATCTATTGTGATAATATTTTGTTGCATTCGAATCTGAGTTGTGTAACAAACAGATGTGACAAATTCTGTGCTCATATTTCTTTATTTCTGAAAATGTTTTGGAGTAGAGAATTGTCAGAGTACGATGCAAAGGAGGCATTTTGATCAACAATGTAAGAGGGGTTCTTTGTTGTTATAAGTAGTTGCACACAAGAATTACAATTGCCTGTTGATGAAACAACAAGGCAATAAGAAAGGAGGTAATCTCCAACAAAACTTGGTTGCAGCACCAATATCAACAAATCAAAGCACCTTAAGTAAAAACACAGAGAAGACACACACAGCAAGAGAAGCCAAACGGGCAAGGAAAGCAAACACGACATCAAACATCAAATAAGCAATGTGCATTATGCAATGAAAAAGGAACATTCTTTTCGTGAAATGTTGCGTGATATTGTAAGATGATGCTAGGACATTTAAACTATTTGGAATAATATATCTAGAGTAAAATAATGGGTAATAAGAGAGTGCAAATCAAAACTATCAATATGCAATCATTTTGATAAGAACATTCTTGTTCTAGAATTTCTTTAAACCGATTGTATTTTTACAATTTAAAATCTGTTTTCAACAAAAACAAAACAAAACAAAACACAAAACAAGAAAATTCCATTTGTTTGAGTAGAATTCTGAATTTAAAGCAATGAAATCATTTTTCTTGCTGTTGTTCTAACTACAGCATGACAAAAGTATTGCAATATCCCAATTTTCGTCGATTTTTCATTCAAATTTCATTCTTTTCCGCATTTTCATACTTGCAAATTGCTAATCTGATATTTAAAATGAAACACAATACATTTATTGTGCGTTTGGTGCCAAAATTGTTATTTATCTACAGTATGGAAAAAGATATGACATTTTCCCAATTTTCAACGGTTTTTCATCAAAAATCCATAGTTTTCCCCATTTTATGGACAAGTAAATAATTAACTGAGCTTGAGACTTAAAGGCAATGGCATTGCTGTTCTTTTGATACCAAATCTGTTGTTCTAGCTACAACATGGACAAAGCAATTGCGTTTTTCCAATTTTCAACGGTTTTCTTTGAAAAATCACACCTTTTCCCAAAAATTTCGAAATGCCCAAGGATGCCAGAGTGGCATCCGCCGGATTATCAAAGTAGAGGGTATTAATATCACTTTCATGCAAAAACATTTTGTGCGTAACATTTTTTTTGGGGGGGTTCACCCCAAAATCGCTATTTGGCCACTAGACTAATACAGTAAATACTTGTAGATAAATAACATTTATAAACTTTTCAAAAACAGGATTGTCGGTAGTAAGAATATCGTCCAGGTACCTAGAGATACCAATCAAACATTTCACATCATCATGTTTTCTTTGCTCTTGAAGATTTTGGATAAATTCTTTTTCATACGTGTATGAAAATAAATCTGCAATAAGAGGCGCACAATTAGTACCCATAGGGATCCCTAAAACCTGCTTGTAGATATTCTTATCAGATTTTACATAATTGTTGTCCAAGAGGAAGGACAAGGCAATACAATGTTGCAGAAAAGAAACCCTTTTATTAAGATGTACAAACATAAGTTTTCCCCTCTCGATTAAAGCACAATTTAATGATTTTGGACAATTGATCATCAGTTTTGTCGTGAAGAACCTTAGTGTACATATTTGATACGTCGTATAAAGAAATCGTATGAGGAAATGTGAAAAGTCGTATGAAGAAATGTATCGTATGGAATCGTATGAAAAGTCGTATGAAGAAATGTATCGTATGAAATCGTATGAAAAGTCGTATGAAGAATTGTGAAAACACAAAGAAGAAATACACATCGAGACAAAAAAGGACAAGGAGTACCAAATGGTAATGGGTGCCGACTAAGGGTGGCCATCTTTCAGGTTAGAGGCAAATGATGTGGTTATCCGAATTACTTGTGCGCAAAACCCTAAACTTCTTCGGATATCAAGATGTCTCGACTAACAGTTGTTGCATATAAATACATCCTCACAGTTAACTGACCACACGAATAAGGCAGCAAATCGCAGGGACTCAAGCGACACACACATGAAGTTTTAAGTACATATAAGATAAGATACCCGTGGTCCACGTCGCTCATAGTAGAACAATGGAAATATTATATTAATGTGGTTGTCGGCTTCTGAAACAATCTCAATTAGAAATATAAATGATGTATATATACATGTATCTATTATTTTCAAAATTAAGACTACATATTGTTTTTTCTATATAAAAGAAAGGAGGGGATCTCCAACAACACTAGGTTGTCCAAGAGGAAGGACAAGTCGCTACATGTCCATGACTTATTTTCTGTAGCCGAAAAGAAACCCTTTGATTCAGATGTACAAATATAACTTTTCCCCTCTCAATTATAGCACCATTTAATGAGTTTGGACAATTGATCATTAATCTTGTCGTGAGAAAGTGTGGTGTACATATTTGAAAAGTCGTATGAAGAAATCGTATTGGCTTGAACATTTCTGGATTTCATTTTGTCAATCAAATCCCCCGAATTTTTTATAGACCAAAATAAATTTACATCATTGATGTTAAGAACAGTTTCACAATATTTTGCAACGTGTTCCTTCACCGCCGTAAGGGCTAACGTCAGATTTCTAGACAAACTTGTAGTTGCGCAGTTGCTAGAATTAGCAATGTATCTAAATCTGTAAGGAGATTTGTGCAGTTTTAGTATGCAGTATATTGTAGGAAGTTCCATTTAAGAAATAAGGATGTTGAATGAAGACATTTCACTGTTATGTTTGCTCAAAATATTAGGGACACTTTCATTGCTTTTGATATAAGTATTTGTAGACGAAAGTTCCGAAACTAAAGTTGATATATAAGAAGCAGATAAGTGCAGATATAAAAGAAGGAAGGAGATCTCCAACAAGACGCCGTTGCCATATCAACAGTAAATCACCAAAACACCCGATGCAAAAACACAAAAGACGAGTACAGCACGAGACGGAAAAGAGACACACGACAAATAAACTTCAAACACAAAAACCGACGAGACCAATGGGTAACCGGTGCCGACTTTGGACGGCCATTTGTCAAGCAAGTAGCAAATGGTGTGGTTATCCTGGATTACGTGCGCACAACCCTCTCACTTCTCCAGTTACCAAGAGGTCTCGAAGAACGTACAATTGTGGTGTAAAACAACCTCCTCACTGTAAGATGACATCACACAAACAAGACCGCGAAACGTAGAGGCCCCAGAGACACAGATGAATATGTAAATGGATATAAAAAGAGGGCATGTGTAATACAGTCCGTGCTCTGCCGGCTGTAGCGAGCTCATGTATGTAATCACCCGAGGAGTCCGACTGACATTCAGAGAGGACAGGTGGTCGTGGCCCTGTCTTCTCTAAACAGGTTTGGACAGGGCCCGTCATGGAGTCCCGTCGTCACAGTCAGTCAGAGTGCAAGTCTCAAGGATGCGCTTGTACAAGACTGTAGATTGGTCAAGTACCAAGCTTAGTGTCCGTCTGGTGACATTAGGATCATGTCCACGGTATAAAAGGCGTTTGATGATTCTGACGCATTTTCGATGGTTATGCTGCCTACCTTTGATCCTTCTTATTTTGTTTATCATATCACCATAAAAGACAGGTTGTGTAATACTAATGTACTCTGTTGCATGTATAGATCCGAATTTTAAAAGAAGTTGACTGTAATTTTTGTAAAATTTCCAGAAAGTCTTAACTAGTTTATGAAAGCGGAAACCTTGACCTAAAAGTTTTTTGGTAATTTGTAAATTTCTACTGTGAAAATCCAAAATATCAGTACATGCTCTAACGTACCGGATGAGCTGTGATATGTAAATGCCGTATGACGGTAATCTTGGAACATCACCGTCAAGCCAGGGGAAATTTACTATGTTGAATCCAAAATCATCCCTTTTGTCATATACACTTGTATGAATCTTTCCGTTTACAATTTTGATATTTAGGTCCAAAAAGGGTGTTTCTGTATTTGAAAGGTTTGCCTTGTTAAGGGTTAATTCTTGTGGATAAATTTCATTCTGATATAATTCAAAAGCAGGATTGTCAATGGTTAGAATATCATCCAGATACCTAGAAGTATTATTGAAACATTTCAGCTCATCAAATTTTCTTTGCTTTTGAAGATTTTGGATAAATTCTTTTTCATAAGTGTATAAAAATAAATCTGCAACAAGAGGCGCACATTTAGTACCCATAGGAATTCCTACAACCTGCTTGTATAGATCCTCACCAAATCTAACATAAAAATTGTCCAAGAGGAAGGACAAGGCATTACACAGGTCACTACATGTCCATGATTTGTATGATTTGTAGTCTGTCGAGGAAAAGAAACCCTTCGATTCAGATGTTTCGCTCTCGATCAAAACACCATTTAATAAGATTAGATAATCGATCATTAATTTTGTCATGAGGAAGTGTGGTGTACATATTAGAGAAGTCGTAAGAAACCGTATTGGCTTGGAAATTTCCAGATTTCATTTTTTCAATCACATCCCCTGAATTCTTTATAGACCAAACTAAATTTACATCGTTCCTGTTTAGAACCGTTTCACAATATCTAGTTATGTGTTTTTTAATAGCAGGAAATGCTGACGTCAGATTTCTAGACAAAATTGTAGTGGAGCAGTTACAAGAATTAGCAATAAATAGAAATTTGTAAGGAGACTTGTGCAGTTTCGGTATGCAATATAGTGTTGGGAGATCCAATTTAGAAATAGAGATATTGAATGAAGACAGTTCACTGTCATGCTTGCTTAAAATGTTAGATGCACTTTCATCGCTTTTGATATATGTATTAGAAGACGAAAGTTTCGAAACTAAAGTTGATATGTAGTAACGTTTTCAAATGACAATGGTGTTGTTGGCTGCTTTTTCAGCTGGTGCAAAGACATATTTTTCATGTAATATACTTAGTTTGGATTTGAAATATCTTTCTGATTTGGAACGTGGATTTTGAAAAAGATGAGGGTTTTTATGGAAGTTATCTATTCGAATATCCGTTATATCTAAAATGAGGTTTTTCTAGTCATTCAGAGCATGCGGTTCGACTCCTTCTGATTTACACCATCTTTTCGTATAATTATCTAAGGCTTCCGTAAGCACTTCACGGCATTTGACAAAATCTATCTTGGATGGGATTCTATACTTAGGTCCTTTTTTAAGAAGACCACGGAGCTGTCTGTCCTAGATAATTGAAAAGTCACATGTAACAACATGGCCAGCTGGTTTGTAGAGATATTTAGAAGTTGCACATTCTCAAGAATATCTGTGTCTGTTGTTGAATGTAGAGCCTGCGGATGGAGTAGTGCGTAAAATACGACTGTGGGGTCTAAATTTGAGAGGTGATAAGAGTTCTCTTGGTGAGGAAAAAGCTTTTTACTGTTGAATGTCGATGATGGTAAAGTGACTGTAGTGACAGAGGGTAATCTCAAGGGGGTTAGTTTGATACGAGGCGACCTTAAAAATGCCATAATGCGATAATGGAAGAAAAGTGAATTAGAGTCTTACGTAGAAGACACTACAACAAAGCCAAGTTAGAGAATACAATGAAATTAAACCACTTCAAACATCGGGTCGCGGGGAATTGCTTTACCAACTCCACAGTGTAACACGAAATAAGTGCAGATATAAAAGAAGGAAGGAGATCTCCAACAAGACCCCGTTGCAGCATCAACAGTAAAACACAAAAACACCCGATGCAAAAACACAAAAGACGAGTACAGCACGAGACGGAAAAGAGACACGACATGTAAACATCAAATACAAAAGACTTCACATAAACCGACGAGATATAGTAACGTTTTCATATGATTATGGTGTTGTTTGCTGCTTTATCTGCAGGAGCGAAGACAAATTTTTCATGTGAATAACGTAATTTGGATTTGAAATATCTTTCAGATCTAGAACTTGGATTTTCAAAAAGATGAAGATTTTTGTGGAAGTTGTCTATTCGAATGTCAGTGATGTCCAAAATGAGGTTTTCCAGTCATTCAGAGAATGCGATTCGACTCCTTCCGATTTACACTATCGTTTGGTATAGTTTTCTATTATGAATAACAAACAAAAACCCTGTCCATATTTATGCTGCTTTCTGAAGGGTATCGTATAATGCTGTGCAGTGGTTGCAGAGGACAAGTCGAAAATATGTCGGCCAATTAGAGCATCAGTTGTCACATTTGTAGATCGATCGGCATGAAAAATAAAAACGTTGAAGACGACAATGGTTACTTGCTTCTTGTATGATTTCTAAAATTTCTCAAACATTCAGAGTCCTTGCCACATTTGTTGAAATATCGGCACGAAAAAGTATTTTTTTTTCTGTAAGGTCTCGTAAAATTATGTGCTATTGTTGCAGTAGAAATAACTTAACGGACGGACGGACGACGGACGGACACCGGACGACGGACAAAACGCCCCAACATTAGCTTTCTTAAGGTCGTTGGGTACATGACGTAAATTTTTCCCGGGATGTCTAGAAAACCTTTAAAAATACAAAAAAGAAATACAACGAAATGTGTAGAGAATGTCAAATTATGATTGACAGTGAAAAAAAAATGTTTGTAATACGGCTTGACTTGTTGCGTTTTTAGCTAAAATCAATCTTATCGCTTAACCATGATGACACAAAATACAGCAAAATAAACAAAATACACTGGAGTTTCTTACATTATGTATAAAACGAGAATATAAAACCATATTGTACAAAAATAAACATAGATGTGGCTCTTATTTCTCGAAAAAAAAATCAGATATGCAAGATGTTTTAGTATCGAGAATCGCAAATTAAAGGAATTTTTACTTTTCTCAAAAACGGGATAAAAATTCATTTTAGAAATGTATAAACACATTTTCCATGACATACACATCAAATTCAAATAATGAAAATGTTCAGGTGATTTGGGGTTGTTTTTTTTTCTATTTTACGTCGAACACAGCTAGGTGCAGAGCATTGTTATCATTGAAATCGATGCTTCCTTAATTACGCGTATCTGTGCTGTGGTAAACAGCGTTTAATTAAATAAATGCCGGGTGGATTTCAATTTTGAAGGTAAGCCTGAGTCTGAAAAATCTTCCCTTTTCAAGTTTCAAGTCCGCAATTTTAAGAATAAGACAGCAATTTTCAATATTTTAGTAATTTCCCAAAAACGGGACGAAATTTGTTTCTTAAAATTTAATTGTGTAGAGATGAAACTATCTAAATTAATGAAATAAGCCAAAAGATGGATTATTTTTTCTGCAATTTATGACTAAAATAGTATCATTTATTCTCCTTTAGCGGAATTTTGACGTTTGTGCCACACCAGCAACGTCATGTTTACTGTCCATTGAGTAATGACAGTACGCATTCATTAAGCTAATATATTTACATTCCTACTGCGTTTCCCTTATATAAAGATACCAAACCAACTGCACTGCATTTTTCGATCATGGCAAGAGCCTATCACATGACATTTCAACAAATGCGGATTAATTTCCCATAAAATGCCCATTCTATTTACTGTTTCAACACAGATTCAAAATTCCATGATCAATCGATGCCGTCTACCTCCAGCGATTAAATGGGTAAAAATCTAGGTCACCCACATGTACACTTCCAAGAAGTGTGACGTAGTAAGTCGATCACGCGTCACACCAGACGAAATTCAAGAACGACCTGCACTGTCGTCTACGGAATGATGCCATGTTTGGATGAGCGAATTCAGACATTAGTGGATCAAATATTCAATATTTAGGATGAGGAGTTGCTCCACTTGTGTCATTTATCAACAGTAAATTTATTTTTGCTTCTTATGGAATTATACAGATCAGCGAATGTTGTGCTATGTTGAAGTATGTCATGACAATTTCGTGTATTTGTATCGTTTCGCACGGCTGTACTCGAATTTTGCATTCTTCTTTATACTTTCATAAGAAACAGAGTAATTTTACGGAAGTTTGAATAATGGTACCGATTGATTTCGTAGGTTTATAAACAAATTAACAGTATGTTCCAGTCAGTTTTCAAATGCTTTCCTTCCAATATCCGTGACGTTTCTCCAGACTTACCATCCGCTTGGTCTTTATCATGTGGGACAAAAATTGCGATTTTGCACGATTCATTTCTTATTCAGTTTTGATAGAAATGTTCAAAATACAACCATAAACAAAATTCAATTTCTTATTATTCTACAATGTTTCCGCACAGAAGGTACTACATCGAAGCTAGCAAAAAAAACGCCGAACGTTTGTTTGTTGTTACGTCAAGAGACGTTCTCCCTATATAAAGAAACGGGATGAAAAGGGACAGAAACAACTTAATTAAAACGTAAAATGTAAATATAAGGATTGTTTTTCAGCTTTTGCGCTTTATCGGTGTGTATTGGCAGTAGGGAATGGAAACAAAATCCATGAAATTAAAAGCATTTCCTGCTTTACATATTTTGTTTCCATTCCCTACTGCCAATACACACCGATAAAGCGCAAAAGCTGAAAAAACTATCCTAAATGGATGTTTGTAATAGATATAAACTTACGGCAATGTTTTGATGGGTTGGCATTGTAGTATAAATCCATGCAAGGAATTTCATATCATAATAGTACTGTACAATTCCCTTGATAATACGTACCCGATAAATGGAGCTCGTCAGTTCTTTGAGGCGTAAGTTTTTGTATATGCGCATGTACGTACATATTATTAACAGATAAGAAGATAGAATGCTGATTGGAAGGGTTCGATATATTTTTAACAAGGAATAAAATCATTTGCAATTTTTACCATTGTTCTCTTTTATCAAAGGGACCCAAATCAGAATCTTAATCAATTTGTTGGGTCTCCCTCATCCGTTATTTTCAGACAGCATAAGTTTACTCACTCCGCGTTTACAAAGAGATGCCGCCGAGGACTGTCCGATCACCCATTTTATTGGGGTTTTTTGTATTCTTTTAATCTGCAAAAAATAACCTGTTGTCTGTCATTTCCTTGATATTCAACCTTGAAGTTCCTTTTTTTCGTAATGAGCCTTGAATCAAATGAGAATGACGTTTTCAAAATACTTTCGTATTCTTAGCGGACGTAAACTTGACGTTGAGAAAGGTTAAACCTATTTTTTTTTAACTCACTTGATTCCAGAGACAGGTAAGTACTGTTGACATATAAACATTTATCGGTTTCGGAGAGCTTACTCTCTAACTCATTCACTCATATATGTTCTTCCGAATAACCTTTCCCGACAATATTTACCCTTAAATTGAGATGTTTTATAAATTTTCGATATGATTTGTGCTTTTCTATACACGAAACTACGGATAACGTGTTGTAACTTTTAACAAGTGTATATGACAAAAGGGATGATTTTGGATTCAACATAGTAAATTTCCCCTGGCTTGACGGTGATGTTCCAAGATTACCGCCATACGGCATTTACATATCACAGCCCATCCGGTACGCTAGAGCATGTACTGATATTTTGGATTTTCACAGTAGAAATTTACAAATTACCAAAAAACGTTTAGGTCAAGGTTTCCGCTTTCATAAACTAGTTTAGACTTTCTGGAAATTGTACAAAAATTACAGTCAACTTCTTTTAAAGTTCGAATCTATACACGCAACAGAATAAAGACAGGTTGTTCTGTCTCTTCAACGCATTTGAAATTTTCTGTTACAAAATTTCTTGAATTTTCTAAAACGTGGGTCCTGTAGCATCATATCCCACACTGCTACGTCTTTTGGTACATTTTTGGACATAATAATTTTCACACTTTTTGGCCATATTACATTGTTTAGATTGAGGATAACTGACGAGGGTTTAGTACCCGAAACGTATATGTCTGGTCCATGCTGTTTATTTATCCGGTCTTAAATGATGCTATTGAATTTGAAGACGTTTAACATTTTATGGTGATATGATAAACAAAATTAGAAGGATCAAAGGTAGGCATCATAGCCATCGAAAATGCGTCAAAATCACCAAACGCCTTCTATAACTTGGATATGATCCTTATGTCACAAGACGGACACTAGGCTTGGTACTTGACCAATCTACAGTCTTGTACAAGCGCATTCTTAAAACTTGCACTCTGGCTGACTGTGACGACGGAACTCCATGACGGGCCCTATCCAAATCTCTTTAAAGAAGTCAGGGTCCCGACCACCTGTCCTCTCTGAATGTCAGACGGACTCCTTGGGTGATTACATACATGAGCTCGCCAGAGGACTGACTGTATTATGCAAGCCTTCTTTTTATATCCATTTTCATATCCATCTGTGTTGCTGGAGCCTCTACGTTTTGCGGTATTGTTTGCGTTGGGTTATCTTACAGTGAGGAGGTTGTTTTACACCGTAATTGTACGTTCTTCGAGACTTCTGGGTAAATGGAGAAGTGAGAGGGTTGTGAGCACGTAATCCAGGATAACCTCACCATTTCCTACTTGCGTTGCAAATTGCCGTCCAAAGTCGTCACCGGTTGCCGATTTCTCTCGTCGTTTTAAGTGTATGGCTCTATTCCGTCTCATACTATGCTCGTCTTTTGTGTTTTTGCATCGGGTGTTTTGGTGATTTGTTGTTGGTGCTGCAACAGGTTCTGGTTGGAGATCCCCTCCCTTCTTTTAAAAATATTATTATTATAATCATAAAGAAATTTACAATTTCATTGTAAAAGCAAAGTATTAGTGCTGATTGAACTTTTTGTGGGATACAAAATGAAATGCATGTTAGTAACGTCGCTAAGTAGACAATTTACGCATCGCGCAAAAATAAGCCGTTTTACAAGCCTGACGGTTTTTAAAAATATGTATGTCCATTATCAAACGCAATATTTTGTATAAACATTCAGTAGAGATATTTCTAATTCCATAGATGCCAATTTCATTTCAATATATTCAAAAATTATACTTGTGTTCTTTAAATGGCGGCCATCTTAAAAAAGCGGTCATTTTGATTTTTCTAGTTGGGTCCATAGCCAATATTGTAAAGAATGGCCCAAAGAATGAGTGTATCAAGTTTCATGCTTTCCTGAAATTTTGCATAATTTATTCAAGTATTTGCACGATTCAGCTGGACTATAATTCACTTATACCATGTGTTACACTGCATTATTGAAGATATAAATTTGCAGCATGGAACGACATACACGTTTCAGGTACTAAACCCTCATTATAGATCCTAAATGCAAACAATGAAATATGTCCATAGACTGTGAAAGCTTTATCTTAGGAATATCGAAAGACTTGGCATGGTGGTTGGATATGATAAATACGTACTGTTTATTTCGTAAACATTTACAGATTACAAAGAAACGTTTAGGTCAAGGTTTTCGCTTTCACAAACTAGTAAAGACGTTTCGGAAATTTTACAAAAAAAATATAATCAACATCTTTTGAAATTCAAACCCATAAAAGCTAAAGAGTATATTTCTTCAGGTATTTCACAACCTGCATTTTATGATGACATAATTTACAGAATAAGAAGGATCAAAGGTAGATAGCATAACCATCGAAAATGCGTCAGAGTCATCAAACGCCTTTTATATCGGGGATATGATCCTAACGTCACCAGACGAACACTAGTCTTGGGACTTGACCGATCTACAGTCTTGTACGAGTGCATTTTTTAGACTTAAGAACATATAGATTTGCATCACGGACTCGACATACACGTTTCAGGTACTAAACCCTCATTATAGATCCTACATGCAAACAATGAAGTATGTCCAAAGACTGTGAAAGCTATATCTTAGTAATATCGAAAGACTTAGCATGGTTGTTGGATATGATACATACGTACTGTTTATTTCTTCAACAAATGACTCCTTTATCAAATTAATCTTACCGATCAGATCTTCTGTTGACACGTCGAACTGAGGTCCTGAAAAAGACAAAGCTTCTTTAAAATCAAATGTAAGAAAAGACAACTAAATTGATACAAATTAGAATCTACTGTTATGTTCGATAAATTGTTCATGATAAATCGGATGATTGAGTGAAAACTAGTGGGATTTTTCCTTGAAAGTCTTGTATGTTTTTCACAAACGTAATATGTTACACTTTTTTTCAAACTCATAGCATTATTTAAGAACAGATGAATATACTGATTTAATGATTTTGGGCTCAACATTACATGCCTAGACATGCACGTTGTGGGTTCTTAACCCTCATCAGAGATCCTCAATGCAAAATATGAAATATTTCCAAACACTGTTACAGTTTTGGCAAACATACCAACGAAAGGTGGGGATCTCCAACAACACCTAACTGCAGCATCAACAGCAAAACACAAACTATAAAAACACAAAGAAGACACACACAGAGAGAGACGCAAATTGTACAAGGAACACCGAATCACATAAACATCAAACACAAATGACTACGCATAAACCAAAAAGACCAATGGGCATCATATACCAAAAAATCAGTTTGATATCTGCATTAGAACCGAAGAAAATCCATGAAAACTGAAAATTTCATGAAATTTGCTCAGTGCAAGGGCAACACTAAGGGTCCGTCGATGCTTAATTTTGTACTCTTTTGAGAGGGCTGTTGAGATTGTCGTCAGGATCTTCTTTACCTCATCTGTAACAATAGGTTAATCGAATCCAAACTCAAACTTGATCTGTATCACATTGAGATATATCCTCATACCAGACAGACAGACGGACATACGGACAGACAGTCAAGCGGGATGGAAGCTATAAGTCCCCTCCGGTAGGGGACTAAAATTAAGAGGAGTTCGACAAGGGTACCCGCTTTCTGTCCTATTGTTTATCTTAGCAGTTGAAATAGTGGCAATAAATATAAGAAAGAATAGAAATATAAAGGGAAGAAGAATAAATAGGAATCAACAACGTGCAGTTCGCAGACGATACTACTCCTTTTTTATTATTATACATATATACAGCCCATTTAAAAATCACCGGCACCCGGGCCATTGTGCGATGTGCATATATAAACGTATAGGTATTGATTAAAAGTGTGAATAGATGATAATAATATATGAATATAAAGTTCCACTGAATATGTTTATCTATGACAAATATGGATAATGACCATATCCCTGTATACAGCACAAAATCGATAATTCAAAAATCAGAAACCGAAGGCATACAAAATCAGGACAAAACAGGAACCAAAGCAAACAAACAAAAATCTCCACCATATGAAAAGAAGCGAACTCCCGATATGGGAGTGAGACCAGGTGCCCAGGAAGAGTAAGCATCTCCTGCTTGCATGCAACACCAGTCGCTTCAATTCGGTAGAACTGTCACATCCGGTTACTTCCATTTTGGAAGATATAGAGTACAATCTTTGGTTGGATGGTTCAAATGGTCTATGACAGAATATCATCCACCATTCTTGAGAGTGGAACATCATGGTGTATGACGAGTTCCCCATATCGACCGTAGAACTTCCTCAGTGACGATGTTAGTCGGTAACAAACATATCCCTGACTGAGAAGCTTATCTGAGAGACGCCTAGCTCTCAGAACAAAATCCGTATATTTGGTACTTGCTCTGTTATAGCGTATCAACTGAGATATGAACACGCCATAAGCAGGCGATGAAGGGATGTTGCTACTCAGAAAAGGAAAGTTTGTAATGCTGAAATTGAAGTCGTCACGTTTGTCATAGAGTGAGGTGTTCATGTGACCATCAGTGTCGTAGGACAACATTATGTCCAAAAAGGATGCTGAATTATTTGTCTCTGTGGTTTCTTTGACTTCAAGCTCCGAAGGATAGATACTGCTCAGGTAATCCGCGAATTTTGGATTATTGATGGACAACACATCGTCTATGTATCTGTAAGTGAAGTTAAAGTCAGAAGCTAAGTATCTTTTCCCTTCAGAGACCAAAGATTGAATGAATTCAGCTTCGTACGAGTAAAGGAAAATGTCGGCAAGGAGTGGGGCACAATTGGTCCCCATTGGAATTCCGACAATTTGCTGGAAGACCTTTCCTCCAAACACCACAAAAATGTTGTCGATCAGAAAGTTTAACATCTGAATAATGTCTGTTTCAGTGTACTTATTTTCAGAATCGGACTTTTCTTTTACAAAGTAGGTTTTGTCATAGTTAACAACAATAAATTTGTATTTGCGATTACCGTTCTTACTTGTAAACGCATTACTTATAATTTTTGCGAGTCTTTCTTTCAATTTAGAATGTGGAATTGTAGTGTAAAGTGTCGAAAAATCAAATGCTTTGATCGAATGGACTCTACTAAAATGAGTGGATTTCAGATGTTCTAAAAGTTCCTTCGAATTCTTTAAAATCCACATCTGGTTGATACCACTGCGAGAATACACTGTCGAACAATATTTTTGAAGCCCAGATTTGATTTCAGATAAAACTTTGGTGATTAAGATCGATACAGATTTGGTAGAACATTTTGAGGAACCAGCGATGAAACGTTGTTTGTACGGATTCTTATGCATTTTAGGTATGCAGTACAAGTATGGTAAATCTAAATCTAAATTGGTAGTGTCGAAGCCAAAGGAAGTAAGAGCTGATTTGTGGTTATCTATTATTTCAGAGGCAGAAAGGTTTGTTGGGGTGTAAGTGGGATTTCCAGGTGTCGAATTTAAACCCAACTCTTTAACTAGACTGTCGAAATAGTACTTTTTGCAAGTAAATGTGTAATTATTTGAGGCTTTGTCCGCTGGTGTAATGACATAATGTTCTTGGAGGTAGGTGAGCTCTGTGATAACATCAGGGTCTTTAAATATAGACACGAATCTGGTGTTCACAGTTGATTTTAATCGGTTAATTCTAGATAAAAGTAACCCTCTGATTGATTTTATCCATTCGGAAAGGGTGTCGAGCTGTACATCCTCTTTCTTTGCCCTACGTCTTGCATATTCCTCACAAGAGTCCATGATAATTTTGACTTTTTGGTTCCATGTAAAGGACATACTTTCTCTGTATTTGGGACCCTTTTTTAACAATTCTCTCAACTTGTCGTTCTTGACTATACTAAGGTCACCAGTAATAACGTGTCCACAAGGAGAGTAGTTGAAATCTGATGAGGAACATTCGCAGGGAAGTGGAATATATCGTTTTGAATAATTAATTTCCAGAAAAGTCAATTTGTTTTATATATAAAAAAGCTAATCGGAAATAGCAATACGTTCCGGGTTTTTATTTACCATGTAATAAATGAGTTAAAGAAGATCCTGACGATAATCTCAACAGCACTCACAATAGAGAACCAAATTGAGCATCGACGGACCCCTAGCAAGCTAGAGGTGGGATCAGGTGCCCGGGAGGAGTAAGCATCCCCTAAAGTGCAACGTGTAAGAAACTGTACATGTGCGTGTGTCAGCTGTACAGAAGAATTGCAGAAAGCGGGCTTAATATTCCATGTAAGTATATAATAATCTTTCTAATATAAAAAGAAAAGTTTAAAGGATTTTATTAATGAAAATTACAGTCTGACTGTAGTCACTCTATGTAAGTGCGACTGCGGGAATTCATTTTCTACGGTAATCGCGACATTTTTTTACGGTAGATCTTTCATTTTATAGAGAAATCGGGTGATAAAATACAGATTCCGACCTTTTTTAAAGTTTATTTTGTAAAATGATTTCGAATTTTCTTTTATGACTATCAAATGCTTACATATTTGGGAAATTAAGCAATCTTAATCGCGTTTCTGACGACAAATACCACCAGAAACATAAACTTCTAGCGATTTGCAGTGTTTATGTCCCTAAAACTCAGTATCAAAATAAAAATACTGATGTTATCAGAAAAAGATACGTTTTCGCGTAAGAAATATACCAGAATAAAATATATAAAACTCGGTATTTCATCTATAAGTCTTCTTAAGAATAAGTTTACTTGTCCCGTGTTGCGACACTTTTTTACGGTATAGAACCGTATTAGGCGACACTTTTCTGTTGTAATCGCGATAGTTTTTTACGGTATAGGCGACTGTTTTTTAAGGGAATATATTACTTCCTTTTCATATAATATCGTCCATAAAACGCGTAAACTTTTTTATTTAGCACACTTGAAATACATGGTATACATATATGAGATATGTTGACAGGCAGAGACATGTATGCTATTAATATATCCAGGTACTGAAGCAGTTGTGCAGCAGACTTAGCTCCCCGATTAGCCCCGACTTAAAATTTTGATGACGTTGGGGAAGTTGGCACTGTAATAGCCTTATTGACCGTAACACCGACTCTGTCCCGATCTCAATACGACTTGACTACGATCTACCACAATCTACCTACGACTTCACGCCGACTTAGCCTAGGTCTACCTTTCCGATTTAGCTACGACCTGCCCCGACTCACCACGACTTGAGTAGACTCAGCCCCGACTTAACTACGACCTACCACGATTAAACAATGACTTCCGCCGACATATAACTACGACTTGTGTTGCAAATTGATATACGATAATCATTCTTTTATAGTATCAGTCTTTTTGGAACCTGTTTTGGAGCTCCTTTCTCTTTTTAATGGATGGTGAAATTAAACTGGTCAACTACTAGACATAATGAAATACTTGCTCAAGTCAAGGCTTAGTCGGGGCTAAATCGGGCAGATCGTAGCTCTGTCTTCGTTAGCTATAGTTAGGTCGGCGTCCATCGGGAAGGACTAGGCGATCCGTGGTAAAGTCAGGGCTTAGTCTTGGTGAATTGGGGCTAAGTCGGGGTGATTCGTAGCTCAGTCGCGAGGGTCTGTTCCCGATGAGCCTCAACTGAGCTACGATTTACCCTTGCTTAGATCCGACCTCCCCGAACTTGCTCCGACTTAAATAAGTCGGGGTTGAGTCCTAAAAAGTATTAATCCCAAGTCAAAACGTGCCCGACTTGTGAAGTCGGTGTGAATCGGGGCTCTGTCGGGCGAGTCGTAGCTTGGTCAGGGCGAGTCGGAGTGGGTCAAAGCTAAGTCTGGAAGGTCGGAGAGACACCCCGACAAATGTATACATGTGCTTTGTCGGAGCTCATTCCCGACTTATTTAAGTTGGGGCTAGATTGCAGCAAGGTCGGGACTACGTCGGCGTAAATCGTAGCTCAGTCGGGGATAATCGGGAATAGACCTTCTTCGCGAATGAGCTAGGATTACAAATATGGAAAATGACTATATCCCTCTATACAGCACAAAATCGATAAATCAGAAAATCATTCACCCCGACTTAGGCCCGACTCACCAAGACTAAGCCCTGACTTTACCACGAGTCGCCCCCACCTTCTTTATTGACACCGATCTAACTACATGTACTGCCCTGTGGCATATATACGACTGATGAAGACGATCTGCTCGACTACGCCCTGACTTGAGCAAATATTACAGGTACTTTAAAAGAATCGTATATCTACATATGTAAAAGAATCTGCAACGCACGAAGTAGTAATGTCGGTAGAAGTCGTTGTTCAATCGTAGTAGATCGGGGATCAGTTCGGGCTGTTTTCGTATTATGAAAAGTAAAAATCACATTTACAGCATCATAGTTGTACATTTCCGTCATTTTTATGCGAAACCGTGTCTTTCATTTTCTTTTAACCTCCCCCAAGAATATTAAGCTGTTCCAAAACATTTTACCATTGTGCAATACGTTTTCGTTGATTTCAAATCACCGAGCAGATATGAAAACCTTAAATTACTCGTATATCATGCGCTTTATAAAAACGATAAAGATAACATCTTCTTCATTAACACTCAAGTCTAACAAACAAGAGTATGATACAGGAGCATATTTTCTTTCATGTATAGATGGTTAATTTCATCTCTTAAAATGACAATTGGTTTCGTATTATCTTATTTTCAAAGTTGGATTCCATGCAGGTTATCTGTATAACAACACAACTTATCATTTTATTATATAGTCTGTTTATATTCCCACTCTCATTGGCTAAGAACTGTCATGTGACGAGTCATTGTCTCATCATATTGACCTGTGAGGGGCGATTTCATTAAATATCACTACCGCGAAAACTCTTTCTTCCGGTTTACCATGAAATATCGAAAACGCGCGAAATTTATATCTGTGACGTCATTAACGTCATTTCGTTAACAGCAGCAAGGACCCTGAAGCTGAGCTCAAATTCTTGAATTCTGAGCCTATCTATGGATTTTGACTCTGAAATATTCTTCATTTGACTAATTGAATGAATTCTATTATGTTCAGGATAATTCAGCGACGGAAAATGCTGATATTAACACGTCTTTGGGCATTTTCAAAGAAAAGTCGATGTCAGCCATTTCGAAAAGGTACATTTATAAATACTAATTAAGTCCACTATATAATAAAACAATTGTGGACTTTTCACTCGGTGAATATGGTGTGATATTTTCTGAATTTGAAAATATTGACTAGTACAGAAAAATCTTTGTATGGATCGATTTCACGAAGGTTATGTGTAGGACCAATGCAAGTCGTTATTAAAAATGTGCCATTTTCTCATCTTAATATCTGAATTTAGAGTTTGAATTTTTAAAAATGCAACATGGAATCGATAAATATACCTTTGAAGTATAAGTGACAACAATGTCAAGGATTTTGATTGCGATTTCTGCAATAAAGAAGTAATTTTGAAGACAATACTAAAGCCAAAATATACAAAAGATTTTACTATCATAGTAATCCCATAATGCAAAGTTCATTGAAGCGATTGGTTGAATATGAGAGAGCGCTCACTATGAACTGATTATGTGACGCAGTCGTTCCGCTATATTTGACTTCCATATAAGGAAGTTTCCCCGACTGTATATCGTATCGATAGATTTTAGAATTTCTATATCTGCGCGCTTAGTTCAAGGCCGTTTTATATTTATTTTTAGTAAAGGTATTTTTACTTTTTATATTTATAGAAGTGGAGCATTGTTGACAGCCTATTCTGATGTCCAGCCTTTGGTGATTCCCATACTTGGACTAGCTTGGATGGAGTTCCGAAGCTAAGTGGCTTTTAAATTACCATAATAATATCATAATGCATTTTGATTATATACTATCTTTACTTATCGAATTTACTATTTTGTTTTTCAGCCTTTAAATATTTGGTTCATTTATTAACAAAAATATTTTATTGCATTTTAGGTGGATTAAAGATCAAGATGTACAATGGGACTTGACCGGATATTTACTGCGTAGTGAGGCTAATTTGTGCCTTTACAAAGATTTTTGGAATTATATCGTTCTTGTGTTGAAGATATTGGATGTGTTTATCTACTTCCATTCTCAGGATCGGAACAGGATTTATTCTTTTTGATTTCTTGTCACTAGTGTGATATGTTTTATAGATAGTGAAAATTATCATAGTTAGAAATATGTTTATATCATCATATTGTTTATTGCCACATTTATAACCAAAGATATAATTTTTTAGTGTAATCAAGTTCTTTTCAATTTGAACTTCTTTAAATTTTGTTTAAAATTTCAAAATATTTACAGTCAATAAGATAGTGTTGATAGTCTTCCACGACATTACATGTGTAACAAAGGGGATCATTTTCTAGTTTCCATTTATGAAGAAGATATTTTGTGGGTAATATTCTTTGTATTAGTTTCCATCTCATTACTTTCATTTTATTTTCTTTGACTGCTTTGAAGAGAAATTCCAATGTTTTTGAAATTTGATTATTTTGAAAAATGTCAGGATAGTCATCCTTCCACTTGTCAAATGCTAACGGATCAGATGATGAATTTTGAACAAGAATATTATATACACATTTATTTGTTAATTTCTGAAGAACGATTGACTTGCATCCATTATATTGAATTATTTTGTTTATATTTACTGTGTATTTTGTGGCATCAATGTTTTTTAAAATATTCATCCAGTTTTTAGGTATTGCACTTTTTAATTTTGACACTTGTGATATCCAATTGTATTTATCTACTAGCTTTGAGAAAATTATATTTTGTGAGAATTTACCATTTTCATCTAGGATATCATTCATTTTGAATATACCAGCTGATATCCAGTTTTTATAAAGAAGACATTTCCCTTGAAATTTTATATTTTTATTTCCCCATAGCATTTGCCTTCGGGTGTTTTGGTGTTTTACTGTTGATGCTGCAACGTGGTCTTGTTGGAGATCTCCTCCCTTCTTTTTCTAACCCATTGATGATCATGTGGTTTGTTTTTCTGATTTTCTGTACCTTTGAAGGTATACCATGACTTGATAATCTCTTTTTAAAATATTGGAAGTTCTTGTAGATTAGGTAGATTCTCTTTTTTATCAATATTCATTGCAAAAATTATATGCCTTGGTCCAATTTTATTCAAAAAGTGATTTGGGATTTCTGTCCATAATGAGTTATTTGATTCTGTACTGTTCAATTATTTTAACCAGTTAATTCTAAGGGTATCAATATGGGACTTCAGGTCTATCATTTTAATTCCTCCTGTAGTATAGTCTTTTATTAGAGTTTTCCTTTTGATCTTTTCCCTTTTTCCATCCCACACATAGTTATAAGCTATTTTATTGAACTCAGAGATAATATTTTTTTGGCACTGTGAGCATTGAAGCTGTATAGGATACTTGAGATAAGATAAATGATTTGATTATTTGAATTCGACCTATCATTGTAAGTTTTCTTTGGTTCCATTTTTGAACAATACTTTTTATCTTCTCTATTTTATTCAACCAATTTTTTTCAAATAAGAGGTTTTTATCAAATCCGAAATGTATTCCTAAAGTTTTTACAGATGGGTCAGACCAACAAATTGATTCAAAATTGTCATCAAATATTTTTGTCAGGCAAATACCTTTACATTTATCTTTATTTAGTTTCAAACCTGAGAAGGAGCCAAATATTTCAATTTCATTCAGGGCAGCAGTAACATCATTTTTAGAATTTAGAAAAAAGAGTAGTATCATCTGCAAACTGTGATATTTTAAATGCGCGTTCTTGATTCCTATTTATTCTTATTCCCTTTATGTTTTTATTCTTTCTTATATTTATTGCCATTTTTTCAACTACCAAGACAAATAATAGGGCAGAAAGCGGGCACCCTTGTCTGACTCCTCTTGATATTTTGAATGATTCTGAGATCCAGCCATTATTAACTATCTTAAGTTTTGTGTCATTATAAACTGTTTTCACCCATTTTATAAAAGATTTGCCGAAAGAAAATTTCTCTAAAACTTTATACACGAATTCCCATTCTACTGTGTCGAAAGCTTTTGCGAAATCTAGAAATAATATTGCACCATTAATATTAAATTTTTCAGCATTATCTATAATATCTTGTATTAATCTTATATTTAATCCGATGAATCTATTTTTGATAAAACCATTTTGATCTGTATTGATTATTTTAGGTAAGACTTTTTAAATCTGTTTGCGAGACAACTTGTCAAGATTTTGTAGTCAACATTTAGTAATGTAAGGGGGCGCCAATTATTTAAATCACTATAATCTCCTTTTTTATACATTAAAGATAAAATTCCATTTTTCATTGATCTGGACATGATTCCTTTTTGGTAGATGTGATTTAAGGTTTTTAAAAGAAATGTTTTAATTTCATTCCAAAATTCTCTGTAAAACTCTACAGTTAGTCCATCATTTCCTGGAGATTTATTTAGTTTCATTTGAAAGAGAGTTTTGGTACATTCTTCTTCTGTAATTAATCCTTCACATATTTCTTTGTCTTCATTATTAAGAATATTTTCCATGTCTGTTTTTTTTTTCAAGATAATCAAAATTTTTATTGGTTTCAAAACTTGATGTATATAATTCTTGATAAAATTCTTTTAATCGATTTAGTATTTTATCTTGGTCTGTGATAATGTCACCCTTTTTATCTTTTATTTCAGTTATAGATTTTTTTGTCTGTCGTTTATTTTCTAATGACAGGAAAAATTTAGTATTTTTTTCATCCTGTTCTATCCAGTGAACTCTAGAACGGATTTGTGCCCCTTCGGCTTTTATTTCATATATTTCCTCTAGTTTTTCAAAAGTTTCAATATATTCTCTGCTATCTTTGTCAATGATTTTTTCTAATTTAGACTCCAGCGTTTGAATTTTCCCTTTGGTATTTTTAGACTTGTTTTTTGAAAACTATTTTTCGATTATTCCTTTTATTTTTGATTGGTATTTAATATCTTTTAAATGAAGGGCATTCAGTTTCCATAGTCCTGGTCCCTTATTTATGGTCTTATTTTTAATTTTTAAAGAAATTGCTTGGTGGTCTGAATATTTTATTGTTAGTGGTCTTATGTCGCATGAGTATATTTTAGGAAGTAGTTCATTAGAAATCATAAAAAGGTCTATTCTACTTGCCTCATTGCTGTTATTTTTTCGCTTCCATGTAAATTGTCCTATATTTTTGTTTGTATGTTTCCAACAGTCAGATAGTCGATTTCCATATGATTGTGAAATATCCCAGGCTCCTTATATATACTGTGCGCATGATTTTGTATGTGAGATTCATTCTCATACTGCTATAACCAACATGTAACTTTCGTATGTAAATAAACGGTAAAACTTTACCAGGACTTTTTATTCAGAGTTACAAAATGACTAAGTAAAATACACAACGCGAAGTACATGATTTGTAGACCCGAGAGGGCTACAGTATTTCACAACCTGCATTTTATGGTGACATTATTAACAAGATAAGAAAGATCAAAGATAGACAACACTACTATCGAAAATGCGTCAGAATCATCAAACGCCTTTTATACCGTGGATATGATCCTAATGTCACCAGAAGGACACTAGGCTTGGTACTTGACGAATCTACAGTCTTGTACAAGCGCATTCTTAAAACTTGCACTCTGACTGACTGTGACCACGGGACTCCTTGACGGGCCCTGTCCAAACCTCTTTAGAGAAGACAGGGCCCCGACCACCTGTCCTCTCTGAATGTCAGTCGGACTCCTCGGGTGATAACATACATGAGCTCGCGGCGGCAGAGCACGGATCGTATTACGCATGCCCTCTTTTTATATCCATTTACATATTAATCTATGTTGCTTGGGCCCCTGCGTTTTACGGTCTTGTTTTTGTGTGGTCATCTGACAGTGAGGATGTTGCTTTACACCACAATTGCACGTTCTTCGAGACCTCTAGGTAATCGGAAAAGTGGGAGGGTTGTGCGCACGTAATCCAGGATAACCACACCTTCTGCTATTTCCGTGGCAGATGGCCGTCCTAAGTTGGCACCGGTTGTCCATTGGTCACGTTGGTTTATGTGTAGTCCTTTGTTGTTTCTGTGTTTTGCGCTGACGTTCCTTTCCCCTATGCGTCTCTTTCTGTGCTTGTCTGCTTTGTGTTTTTGCATTGAGTGTTCTGGGGTTTTGCTGTGGGTGCTACAACCTTGTGTTGTTGGAGATCCCCTACTTTGTTCTATTACAAATAACAAACAAAATCCCTGTCTATATTTGTGCTGCTTTCTGAAGGGTATCGCATAATGCTGTGCAGTGGTTACAGAGGACAAGTCGAAAATATGTCGGCCAATTAGAGCATCAGTTGTCACATTTGAAGATCGATCGGCATGAAAAATAAAAACGTTGAAGACGACCATGGTTACTTGCTTCTCGTATGATTTCTAAAATTTCTCAAACATTCAAAGCCCTTGCCACATTTATTGAAATATCGGCACGAAAAAGTACCTTTTTTCTGTAAGGTCTTGTAAAATTATGTGCTATTGTTGCAGTGGAAATAACTTTACGGACGACGGACGGACGCCGGACGACAGACAAAACGCCCCAACAATAGCTTACTTAAGGCCGTTGGGTACATGACGTCAATTTTCCCGGGATGTCTAGAAAACCTTTAAAAATACGAAAAAGAAATACAACGAAATGTGTAGAGAATGTCAAAAGAAGGGAGGAGATGATTATTGATTATGATTGACAGTGAAAAAAAATGTTTGTAATACGACTTGACTTGTTGCGTTTTTAGCTAAAATTCATCTTCTCGCTTAACCATGATGACGCAAAATACAGCAAAATAAACAAAATACACCGGAGTTTCTTACATTATGTATAAAACGAGAATATAAAACCACATTGTACAAAAATAAACATAGATGTGGCTCTTATTTCTCGAAAAAAGTCAGATATGTAAGATGTTTTAGTATCCAAATTCGCAAATTAAAGGAATTTTTACTTTTTTCGAAAACGGCATAAAAATTCATTTTAGAAATGTATAAACACATTTTCCATGACATACAGATCAAATTCAAATAATGAAAATGTTCAGGTGATTAAGGGTTTTTTTTCTATTTTACGTCGAACACAGCTAGGTGCAGAGTATTGGTATCATTGAAATCGACGCTTCCTTAATCACGCGTGTCTGTGGTTAATTATAACAGCGTATAATTAAGTAAATAGCGGGTGGATTTCAATTTTGAAGGTAAGCCTGATTCTGAAAAATCTTCCCTTTTTCAAGTTTCTAGTCCGCAATTTTAAGAATAAGACAGCAATTTTCAATATTTTAGTAATTTCCCGAAAACGGGATGCAATTTGTTTCTTAAAATGAAATTGTGTAGAGATGACACCATCTAAATTAATGAAATAAGCCAAAAGATGGATTAGTTTTTTTCGACACTTTACACTACAATTCCACATTCTAAATTGAAAGAAAGACTCGCAAAAATTATAAGTAATGCGTTTACAAGTAAGAACGGTAATCGCAAATACAAATTTATTGTTGTTAACTATTACAAAACCTACTTTGTAAAAGAAAAGTCAGATTCTGAGAATAAGTACACTGAAACAGACATTATTCAGATGTTAAACTTTCTGATCGACAACATTTTTGTGGTGTTTGGATGAAAGATCTTCCAGCAAATTGTCGGAATTCCAATGGGGACCAATTGTGCCCCACTCCTTGCCGACATTTTCCTTTACTCGTACGAAGCTGAATTCATTCAATCTTTGGTCTCTGAAAAGAAAAGATACTTAGCTTCTGACTTCAACTTCACTTACAGATACATAGACGATGTGTTGTCCATCAATATTCCAAAATTCGCGGATTACCTGAGCAGTATCTATCCTTCGGAGCTTGAAGTCAAAGAAACTACAGAGACAAATATTTCAGCATCCTATTTGGACATAATGTTGTCCTACGACACTGATGGTCACATGAACACCTCACTCTATGACAAACGTGACGACTTCAATTTCAGCATAACGAACTTTCCTTTTCTGAGTGGCAACATCCCTTCATCGCCTGCTTATGGCGTGTTCATATCTCAGTTGATACGCTATGCCAGAGCAAGTACCAAATATACGGATTTTGTTCTGAGAGCTAGGCGTCTTTCAGATAAGCTTCTCAGTCAGGGATATGTTTGTGACCGACTAACATCGTCACTGAGGAAGTTCTACGGTCGATACACTATGATGTCCTACTATCCAGAATGGTGGATGATATTCTATAATAGACCATTTGAACCATCCAACCAAAGATTGTACTCTATATCTTCCAAAATGGAAGTAACCGGATGTGACAGTTCTACCGAATTGAGGCGACAATAGCTTACTTAAGGCCGTTGGGTACATGACGTCAATTTTCCCGGGATGTCTAGAAAACCTTTAAAAATACGAAAAAGAAATACAACGAAATGTGTAGAGAATGTCAAAAGAAGGGAGGAGATGATTATTGATTATGATTGACAGTGAAAAAAATGTTTGTAATACGACTTGACTTGTTGCGTTTTTAGCTAAAATTCATCTTCTCGCTTAACCATGATGACGCAAAATACAGCAAAATAAACAAAATACACCGGAGTTTCTTACATTATGTATAAAACGAGAATATAAAACCACATTGTACAAAAATAAACATAGATGTGGCTCTTATTTCTCGAAAAAAGTCAGATATGTAAGATGTTTTAGTATCCAAATTCGCAAATTAAAGGAATTTTTACTTTTTTCGAAAACGGCATAAAAATTCATTTTAGAAATGTATAAACACATTTTCCATGACATACAGATCAAATTCAAATAATGAAAATGTTCAGGTGATTAAGGGTTTTTTTTTCTATTTTACGTCGAACACAGCTAGGTGCAGAGTATTGGTATCATTGAAATCGACGCTTCCTTAATCACGCGTGTCTGTGGTTAATTATAACAGCGTATAATTAAGTAAATAGCGGGTGGATTTCAATTTTGAAGGTAAGCCTGATTCTGAAAAATCTTCCCTTTTTCAAGTTTCTAGTCCGCAATTTTAAGAATAAGACAGCAATTTTCAATATTTTAGTAATTTCCCGAAAACGGGATGCAATTTGTTTCTTAAAATGAAATTGTGTAGAGATGACACCATCTAAATTAATGAAATAAGCCAAAAGATGGATTAGTTTTTTTCGACACTTTACACTACAATTCCACATTCTAAATTGAAAGAAAGACTCGCAAAAATTATAAGTAATGCGTTTACAAGTAAGAACGGTAATCGCAAATACAAATTTATTGTTGTTAACTATTACAAAACCTACTTTGTAAAAGAAAAGTCAGATTCTGAGAATAAGTACACTGAAACAGACATTATTCAGATGTTAAACTTTCTGATCGACAACATTTTTGTGGTGTTTGGATGAAAGGTCTTCCAGCAAATTGTCGGAATTCCAATGGGGACCAATTGTGCCCCACTCCTTGCCGACATTTTCCTTTACTCGTACGAAGCTGAATTCATTCAATCTTTGGTCTCTGAAGGGAAAAGATACTTAGCTTCTGACTTCAACTTCACTTACAGATACATAGACGATGTGTTGTCCATCAATATTCCAAAATTCGCGGATTACCTGAGCAGTATCTATCCTTCGGAGCTTGAAGTCAAAGAAACTACAGAGACAAATATTTCAGCATCCTATTTGGACATAATGTTGTCCTACGACACTGATGGTCACATGAACACCTCACTCTATGACAAACGTGACGACTTCAATTTCAGCATAACGAACTTTCCTTTTCTGAGTGGCAACATCCCTTCATCGCCTGCTTATGGCGTGTTCATATCTCGGTTGATACGCTATGCCAGAGCAAGTACCAAATATACGGATTTTGTTCTGAGAGCTAGGCGTCTTTCAGATAAGCTTCTCAGTCAGGGATATGTTTGTGACCGACTAACATCGTCACTGAGGAAGTTCTACGGTCGATACACTATGATGTCCTACTATCCAGAATGGTGGATGATATTCTATAATAGACCATTTGAACCATCCAACCAAAGATTGTACTCTATATCTTCCAAAATGGAAGTAACCGGATGTGACAGTTCTACCGAATTGAGGCGACGGGTGTTGCATACAAGCAGGAGATGCTTACTCTTCCTGGGCACCTGGTCTCACTCTCATATCGGGAGTTCGCTTCTTTTCATATGGTGGAGGTTTTTGTTTTTGTTTGCTTTGGTTCCTGTTTTATCCTGATTTTGTATGCCTTCGGTTTCTGATTTTCTGAATTATCGATTTTGTACTGTAGACAGGGATATGGTCATTATCCATATTTGTCATTTTCTGCAATTTATGACTAAAATAAGATCCCTTCATCGCATGCTTATGGCGTGTTTATATATCAGTTGATACGCTATGCCAGAGCAAGTACCAAATATACAGATTATGTTCTGAGAGCTAGGCGTCTTTCAGATAAGCTCCTCAGTCAGGGATATGTTTGTGACCGACTGACATCGTCACTGAGGAAGTTCTACGGTCGATATGGGAACTCGTCATACACTATGATGTCCCACTCTCAAGAATGGTGGATGATATTCTGTCATAGACCATTTGAACCATCAAACGTTATCCAGGATAACCACATCTTCTGCTATTTCCGTGGCAGATGGCCGTCCTAAGTCAGCACCGGTTGCCCATTGGTCTCGTTGGTTTATGTGAAGTCCTTTGTGTTTGATGTTTCTTTGTTGTGCGTTGACGTTCCTTGTCCCTTATGCGTCTCTTTCTGTGCTTGTCTGCTTTGTGTTTTTGCATCGAGTGTTTTGGGGTTTTGCTGTGGGTGCTGCAACCAGGTGTTGTTGGAGATCCCCTCCTTTGTTTTATCAAAACAAAGATTGTACTTTATATCGTCCGAAATGGAAGTAACCGGATCTGACAGTTCTACCGAATTAGAGCGGCGGGTGTTGCATGCAAGCAGGATATGTTTACTCTTCCTGGGCACCTGGTCTCACTCCCATATCGGGAGTTCGCTTCTTTTTTACTAGTTTTATCCTGATTTTTTATATCCATATTTGTCATAGTATCATTTATTCTCCTTTAGTGGAATTTTGACGTTTGTGCCACACAAACAACGTCATGTATACTGTCCATTGAGTCATGACAGTACGCATTCATTAAGCTAATTTGTTGTTTGTTATATATATAAACTAACGGCAATGTTTTTGATGGATTGGCACTGTAGTATAAATCCATGCAAGGAATTTTATATCATAATAGTACTATATAATTCCCTTGATAATACAGACCCGATAATTGGAGCTCGTCAGTTCTTTGATGCGTGATTTTTTGTATGTGCGTATGTACAGATAAGGAATAGTTAATGTTCACAAATTCTATGAATAATAAACGAAAATGAATGAGGACCTATCGCGAAAAATGGTGAATAAATGGTTAGATATGTAATAATTAACGTGAATGTAGGCATACAATAATTACTGATAGATTCCTCATAGTTAACGCTTGTCATTAACCATATGTTTTATTCCGCATACTCTAACCATATTCCGCATTGCTATGTGTATGAATAATCACTAACGTTGGCGTATGGAGAATGACTAACGTGAATGAGCTAAAAGCTACGCTTAGAATTTTCGTTTTGTTATTTCTATCGTGAATCTTAAATTTATATTAATCCGTCTCCAAGCAAAAATATATATTTGTCAATGAATTTAAATCAATGTTTACATATAAACAACAAAGAATGAAACTGAAGAGGGAAATCATGATATTTAGAAAAAAAATTCTATTGTTTAACTCATATCACTCATTTTTAATGGACTCAGTATTTTTTTTCTTTTTCTAAATTCATGGACTCCGGCACTACATACATGTACATGTAGTTCCTAATTTCTTTTTTTTTTTTGCCGCTTTCCTTTAATAAGTTAGTGATTAGCTTATAAAATAATTAATGGAAAAAAATTCTGTATGGTTGGTAGCTTTTGTAGATAGCGACGTCTTCTAGAGTCGCGAGCGGTACGTGACGGCGTATGCTAAAAGCTGGGGTGGTCCATTTGGGCTGGGCTGGGCTCAACATTGGGCTGGGCTCAGCATTGGTCTGGTCCCATTTCTTTAATTTGACCTTAAATTTGTTTACAGTTTCAGGACACCGAGGTGTTTGACTCCCTATATCAAGACGACAAAAGTTCAATGTGTCCGTGCGATTTCATACACTCTCTAATTACAACACTTCATCCTCCCCGTTTAACCCTCATGGGAATCTAAGAGGCTTTATAGGATTCAGATGCCATATATTGCGCTATTTAAAATGTGTTGAAAATTAGATTGAATTGCTGTTAACGTATGCAATTGTGCATAAAATAGATATATTCATATTAATAAAAGTAAGTTATGTATTTTAGTATTTCAATTGTAGATTATGTCATATGCATATGTCATACCAATTTATCACACGTTCTGATCATTTATCTGTGTTCGCTACCTCTGAAAACAGTTAAGAGTTTGTGCCATGCATTTGGGAAAAAGGTCTATATTTCTATAGTTGATGTCCCCGGCATAGCAATACATTTGCATTCCGAGTTGCCCGGGGAGCAGAGTCAGCGAAAAGAGTGGGCTAAGTATAAAGAATTTCTGCTTCTTTTTTGTTTGGACAAAAATCACCCATGAACAATTTATATAAAAAATGGTTTTTGGCTAACCTTATTCACAATTATTTTGATATATAATCCGAAAAAAATACTTTAAAATTTGATATTTTTCCGATAATCTGATATGTAAAATTATAAATAAACTCAATATACTAGACACTGCAGATAGAATAAGATTTTTCATTGAAAGATTCTGACATAAATCATAAAATCTAAGACGACCCTTTATGGGGGGGTCCTTTATTATAATAATTCTTTGTATGTAATAGTATTACCTACAAGAAATTATTATCAAATAATTAAATCCCGTAAGTACATTTATATTGCAAATATTACATATATCCCTGCTACATGTAATAACTTTGCAATATAGTGTACTTGCGGGATTTACCATTCCCAAAATATGTAGAACACTTATAAAAGATAAGAAAGCGTAATAAATTGGTATATTGATACATGCATGTACATGTAAAACATAATTATCTACAATTATCAACAATTGAAATTAAAATACATTGTATATAGCCTGCCTATGATAATAATAAATTTATCTATATTCTATGCATTATTGAATACAGCAATTCAAAGTAATTTTGAACACATTTAAAAAAGCGCAATGTAACGGCAGAATCATTTAAATTGTCATGGTATGCTGAATAGTCGTAATTAGAGAGTGTATCAAATCGCACGGACACATTGAACTTTTGTCGTCTTGATATAGGGAGTCAAACACCTCGGTGTCCTGAAACTGTAAACAAATTTAAGGTCAATCGTCTGGAAATGGGACCAGACCAATGCTGAGCCCAGCCCAATGTTGAGCCAAACCCAGCCCAGCCCAAAGGGACCACCCCAGGTTTAAGCATACGCCGTACGTGACACCAAAGACTACCAGCAGGTCATCTTAATTATGCCGCATTATTAAATGAGATATCGGCAAGGTCCGATGACATGTCAATACAAAAGATTTCAGCTAGAGATAAATAACACTATCTATGGCTGCTAGATAATAAAAATGACAAAATATATTTAGTTTAAATAAAAAAAGGGGGGACGGGTCTAGATACTTTTTCCAAAGGGGGGGGGGGGTTAAAACCATCTGAGGGTCGAAACTTTACTTTTATAAGAAGTAAAAACGGAAAATCTTGGCACATGTGAAAATAAAAACAATTCTAGCTTAATTTGATGACAACATTCAAAGATCGATTCTTTTTATTAATTAAGGGATCAATGTCATTGATACTTCTAAACCCCGCCTTTGACCGATTAAATTTGGTCCAGGTGTCAATCATTATCTGTATCATCAACATAGTGCGATCCCTCGGTTCTACATGTATATACATATACATGTAGCTTTATACGTCAATCTACAAGTGTACAGCTCTACCATGGCTATTTGATTTATCGCTATAAATATTTGTAAAGATATAGTGTATATGATTATTTTTATTTTCATTCAGGGAAATTATGTTATTGTTTTTAAATCTATTGATACAAGGGACGTATATATAAAGTATACATCCCTGTTAATAAATGTACATTATTGTTTACAAGATCATAGATAATTAGCACATTTTTGAGATCAATACAAAACTTCCGTTAGAGATTAACTGGAACACATGTTCGTCCCTGAAATTAATTATGAGAAAAGATTTGTGGTCCCAACTCGTCAAACATCGACTTACTTGATCAAGATCGGAAATACACATGTACGCATTTTCACAGTAAAACAAACCGGCAGAAATTGCAATTTTTCATTTATCGAACATGTATATTGCATGTATATTTGATTTTATAAATGTGTCTATTGAAATGTACGAAAGCCGATTGGGCTAATTTTAAGTGGTAGTGGGAAAAATATTTTCTCGTAATTACGAGAATCTTTTCTCGTAATTACGAGAAACTTTTCTCGTAATTACGAGAAAAAAAGTCGTAATAACGAGAATTTTTCTCGTAATTACGAGAAAAAAGTCGTTATTACGAGAAAAAAAGTCGTTATAACGAGAAACTTTCTCGTAATTACGAGAAAAAAAGTCGTCATAACGAGAAAATTTCTCGGAATAACGAGACAAAAAAAGTCGTAATAACGAGAAACTTTCTCGTAATTACGAGAAAAAAAGTCGTTATTACGAGAAAAAAAAGTCGTAATAAAGAGAAAATTTCTCGTAATTACGAGAAAAAAAAAGTCGTTATAACGAGAAACTTTCTCGTAATTACGAAAAAAAAGTCGTTATTACGAGAAAAAAGTCGTATTAACGAGAAACTTTCTCGTAATTACGAGAAAAAAAGTCGTAATAACGAGAAAATTTCTCGTAATTACGAGAAAAAAGTCGTTATTACGAGAAAAAAAGTCGTAATAACGAGAAAATTTCTCGTAATTACGAGAAAAAAGTTGTTATTACGAGAAAAAAAGTCGTAATAACGAGAAATTTTCTCGTAATTATGAGAAAAAAGTCGTAATAACGAGAAACTTTCTCGTAATTACGAGAAAAAAAGTCGTAATAACGAGAAACTTTCTCGTAATTACGAGAAAAAAAAGTCGTAATAACGAGAAACTTTCTGATTAGATAGAAGCAATTCTTATTGCTTTTGGTTATTATAACAGTACGAAAGCCTATTGAGCTCAAGTGGTAGCTGAGAAATTTATTTTTTCGCGTTATAACGCGAAACTTACGCGTAATAACGCGATACTTTCGCGTTATATCGCGAAACTTTCGCGTTATTACGCGAAACTTTCGCGTTATTACGCGAAACTTTCGCGTTATTACGCGAAACTTACGCGTTATTACGCGAAACCTGCGAGTTAATACGCGAAACTTTCGCGTTATTACGCGAAACTTTCGCGTTATACGCGAAACTTTCGCGTTATTACGCGAAACTTAGTTATTGCTATTGCTATGAAACTACTATACTTAGTATAGTAGTTTCATAGCAATAACAACATATCAGATTATTATGAAATACATGTACATATATATATATACGACGAAATTTCAATCAGAAAACAAGAGTAGATTTTTCAAGAAAATGTCAAGATTTACTTGAAATACTGTCTTGCCATTTCCAGGAACTACATGTTATGAATGATCGATATAGGCATTACACGAAATCCCTTAAATTTGGGAAGTACGTAAAATCCCTTATTATACTTATTCACTGTAACATATACACATAATATCACGAAATCCTATTAATATAAATGTATATATTATAGTGAATAAATGTAATCAGAGATTTTACGTGATTCCTGAAATTAAGGGATTTAGTGTAATGCCTGTATCGATCGGTCATTACATGGAACTCCTGAAGTTGGCCAGGCGTTCCATGTATTTCCTAACCGTTATTTTTTGTCTTCTTTTGACATTTGAAATCATAGCTTTTTCTGTCCTTTGATGCTGAATATCCTCTCTGACAAGTAGAAAGGAATGTTTATGTCAAATAAAAAGAAATATTCAAGCTAGAGTTTAGGTAATATCCATCAAATTATTGCTCAAATTAAGGGTTCAATTTATTATTTTTATGCAGATTGAACATAAAACCAAAGTATCAATCAAGAACTTATCTAACATGATTGATGATTGAAGTATTTTTAAACATAAACCGAAAGTAGAAGAAACATTAGTATTCTTAAGAGCATTTAGTTTCCTCGATAAGGCTTAATAAATGCCTTAAATGTGTTGATTTCCAACTACCTTTCATGTGATACATATGTATCTGAATCTGATATAATGTATATAAAAGTGATGAACGAACGCCCTGCCAGACAAATCAGTATGAAATGTAATTTTAATACGTCAATCATTGCTTTCTCCCAGTATGCACTTTTAAATACTAAGATTTTTAATTGCGACAAGATTTTGGGACGAATCGAACATTATTGCACTTTGGTACGAAAGCTTATATTGAGTTCCATGGTCCAAGCAAGATTCACCTCGACGTAGAAGAGGGAGGGGGAGGGGGGGTTGCGGCAATGGTGTCCGCACTCAAGAAAATGGGACCTATATTTCACGCTTGAGCAACCAGGTTAAGTGAAACAGGACATGTCCTTTATCAGCATATCTTTTAAAAGTCCTAAATCAACCAAACTTGTACAGGTCTGGTCGATTACTCTATATGGTATTTAAAGCCGGAAAATACCGAGTGCTATTTTAGGAAACTCTCCAAGTTTTCTCGAGTGAATTGGCGTTTTACGACCAATGAGCGCTTTGATATTTGCCACACCTACCGTTATTGTAAATAAATAACACGTGCTTATGTTTACTTTTGGAAGAATTGTTTTAAAATGCTCTGGGATAAAACTATAGGTATTTTTTCTTGGTTTATCAGTAATCCCTTATTCTTAGATATATGTTCTTGAAATCTACCGTTGACTTTTTGTTATTCAACACATGAGAACAGTGTAAATTACTGGTAAAACATGGCGAGTTGTCGACAGTCACATTCATGCACGAATAATTGCGGTTCATCAATGATTTTAATCTTATTCGAACGCGAAGGTACAGTCAACAGTCGATAATATTTATCGCAACTTGCGATGCGGAATTTAATATAATTGTCTGCCTTAGTTCTTTTCTTGGAATGACGTGTGGGAGGATAGATGGATTTATTTATTATTCCCACAGAATTGGTCCAAACCGTGAATATTATGATAATAAAAAATTATATTATATGTCAAATTAATGAAAATATTCGTCAAATGGAGAAAATCGGCATTTGAAAAACGGTATAGGGCAAATTCCAGTGACTTGTTCCTGACTCCCGTGTCCCCTTCTAGATCTGCACTTGATATCGATAATGAATTCCGTCGCCACAAAACATGCGACTTTTTTGTGCTAACTCATCATTTACCCACTTGTTACGTCGATGGCATTTTTTTTTTTAATTTCAAAACAAGCATCCGACTACTATGTTCATCCAAAATATGCCAAAATCAAATATATGTTCATTTCTACATGTATATTATATTTTTTCACATTAACTCATTCTCAAATAGAAACAGAAATTCTTATTTTCTGTTTTTGGAATTTTACATCATGTTTTGACAGAAATCTAGACAAAATGCAATATTTTAGTAAAAATACTTTATTTACTGAACACAGTGTCAACAAAACAGCTCTCTTTCGAGTTTATACATAAATACAAGGGATTTCTCATTATCTTTTTTTTCTTGGTAATAATTAGACTCAGTTGAATATTTTGGAGTAAATTTACTCAGAAATGTAGAATCTATTACACTGGCCCTCATCTAGATTAAACAATATTCAGAGTAAATTTACTCTGAAATATTCAAAATTGTAGTATTTCATTTCAATCTATTGCAACCTGAAAATTGCATTGAATGGATCATTGGAAAAAAAGACAGCAAAATTATGTTTACAATTGAATCTAGAAATCTAATTGTTTTCAGAGTAAATTTACTTTGAAATTATGAAATTATTGAATCCATATTTACCATTCATATTAAAGATAAGCTGTTCAGAGTAAATTTACCCCGAAATTTTGAGTTTATTTTACTGGTTTTTATCCAGAATGAATCTTTTCAGGGTAAATTTACTCTGTAATATTCAGAATTGTTTTTGTTCATATCAACATTATTAGTTACATTGGAACAAATGAAAAAAATGATGTCACAGCTTTAAAAAATGCATTTTGAGTAAAAAAATAAATTCAAGAGAAAATTTACTTTGAAATGTTGAAAGCATCGAATTCATATTTACCATACATATTATAATTAAGCTGTTCAGAGTAAATTTACTCCGAAATTAAGTGTTCATTACACTGGCCTTTATCCAGACTGAATCATTTCAGAGTAAATTTACTCTGTAAAATGAAAAATTGTCATAGTTCAAATTAATATTAATTTTATTTCAATTCAAAAATGGTACAAGACTAAAATTCGAATAGATTCTTACAAAATAAAGTTGGTGTAAATTACTCCAAAATGTATAAAAAATATATTTAGGATTCAAGTATCCAACTTTAAGGTATATATAACAAAACATTTTATGATGGATGGTACTACTACTAGTACCAGTACAATCAGTGGATGCACAGCTTTGAAAATATAGGCACCAATTTAAAGATATGAAACCAGAGGCAAATGCTATGTACATTACAAATGAACGAAAAGAATATTTTAGCTTGGAAAGTAACACCCTTTTCATCATTGAAGAAATGAGAATATTTTAGATTATTCTTTAGACAATTTTTAAATACAAATTGAAAATATTTAAAAGTCTAAAAATAATTCTGACATCTAATGCCTTTGATCCCTTCCTCTCAAATAAAATATCTAATTTTCCTTCTATTACCCTATTGTTCTGCAAACCTAAAATAAATATTTTTCTCCATTGATACACACACTCGTAAATCTATATGAATTAAACAATATATCATTCTAAGTCATGCTAAATACAAAAATCTTATTTCATAATGAGCAATAGGCCAAAGATACAGTTTATAATCAACAAGATATGCCAAAGATACAGTTTATAATCAACAAGAAGGCAAATTTACAGTTTAACAAGAGTCGAAATCTATAGTTTATAATCAACAAGAGGCGAAGTTGAAAATTAATTATCAACAAGGGGACAGACTTACAGTTTATCATCAACAAGAGGCCATGTTTGCAGCAGGCCAATTTACAGTCTATTATCAACAAGAGGCAAGGTTTACTGTTATAATCACAAAAGGCTAAGTTTACAATGTTTGATTTACAGAAGGTTATGTTCACCATGTGCACAGTCTATAATCATCAAGAGACAAAGTTTACAGATATATGATCAACAAGAGGTCAAGTTTATAGCTTATAATCAACAAGAGGCCAAGTTTAAAGCTTATAATCAACAAGAGGCCATGTCTAGTTTTATGATCAACAAGAGGCCAAGCTTATAGCGTATAATCAACAAGAAGCCAAGTTTACAGCTTATCATCAACAAGAGGCCAATTTTACAGCTTATCATTGACAAGTGGCCAAATTTATAGCTCATCAATAAGAGGCCATGTTTACAATTTATGATCAACAAGAGGCGATGTTGATAGCTTATAATCAATAAGAGGCCATGTTTGTAATTTATGATCAACAAGAGGCCAATTTGATAGCTTTTAATCAATACGATGCCATGTTTACAACTTATGATCAACAAGAGGCCAAGTTGATAGCTTATAATAAATAAGAGGCCATGTATACAATTTACGATCAACAAGAGGCCAAGTTTACAGTTAACAGTCAACAAGAGGCCATGTTTACAGCTTATAATTAACAAGAGGCCATGTAAATAATATATGATCAACAAGAGACCAATTTATAGCTTATAATCAACAAGAGGCCATGTTTACAGCTTATAATCAACAAGAGGCCATGTTAACAGCTTATAATCAACAAGAGGACATGTTTACAGTTTATGATCGACAAGAGGTCAAGTTTATAGCTTATAATCAACAAGAGGTCAAGTTTAAAGCTTATAATCAAAAAGAGGCCATGTTTAATTTTCTGATCAACAAGAGGCCAAGTTTTTAGCGTATTATCAACAAGAAGCCAAATTTACAGCTTATCATCAACAAGAGGCCAATTTTACAGCTTATCATTGACAAGTGGCCAAATTAATAGCTTATCAATAAGAGGCCATGTTTACAATTTATGATCAACAAGAGGCGATGTTGATAGCTTATAATAAACAAGAGGCCATGTGTACAATTTATGATCGACAAGAGGCCAAGTTTACAGTTAATTATCAACAAGAGGCCATGTTTACAGCTTATAATCAACAAGAAGCCAAATAAATATTATTTGATCAACAAGAGGCCAATTTATAGCTTAAAATCAACAAGAGGCCATGTTTAAGTTTATGATCAACAAGAGGCCATGTTTACAGTTTTTGATCGACAAGAGGTCAAGTTTATAGCTTATAATCAACAAGAGGTCAAGTTTATAGCTAATATCAACAAGAGGTCAAGTTTATAGCTTATAATCAACAAGAGGTCATGTTAACAGCTTATGATCAACAAGAGACCAATTTATAGGTTATAATCAAAAAGAGGCCATGTTTACAGTTTATGATCAACAAGAGGTCAAGTTAACAGTACAAAGGTGACTTAGGGCCAATATTGTATCACTAAGCGAAATGAAATTAATTTATCTTCTATTCCATTGCCATGTGTTTTCTTCTTACTGTGTTCCATTCCTCTGCCATTTATTTTGAAGACAAACAGAACTGTCTTAACTGCTGATCAACAGTTTTATTCCATTTTTCTCCAACACACCATTTTCTTAAGCATTGAAGATATAACAAACACAAATCCAATCAAGTTCTTCAAAACTGCCACTTTGCTTGAACTCCATAACCGCATTTTCTATCTTTTTGAACGGTTTGAGTAAATGCCTAATGATAATCTACTCCCATCCGAGATTCTCTCTCTTGGCATTATGTTTTCTAAAATAAAAACAAATTGGAACATTATATTGGTTGAATGTTTCATATGTTTAAACAAGAGTTATGATCATGATGATAAACCAAAAAGCAACATATGTCAATTAATTAAATTTTTCCTTTATCAATTTCACTTGTATATGTATAAATTTTGTGCAAAGGACGAAACACTTGAAACTTCATTATTAAAATAGATATTTGCCATAAATATACCTCGTGCTGCCTCCATTTCATGTCATCGAATCACAGTTTGAAGATCAGTTTTTGAAGAAAAAACATCTCCATAGTGTTAATTAAAAGGAAGACGGGAAGGGTTTTGATGCAATCGCTTTCATCTCATCATTTCTCTTATCAGCACATTGTCGTATGTGTTTTAGTGGAATTAGCCTCTGAAGTTAGAAACAATTGTTGTTTATTAATGCCATATCAATCAATCAGCTGTAAATAAAGTTATCCAGAATCCATTACCTACGTGTATATTGACTTGGCAGGTTATGTAAATTATGTAATAATCCGTCAAAATAAAATTGACCATGAAAAAGTCTTTTTACCTTGTTTACATAAAACAATCCTTATCTGGTTATAAACTATTGTTAAAGCAATATTAGCTGTCAGCAGTTGCATTTATATTTATTTGCTCATTTTCACGTATGTTATTACTCATAGAAAATGATGAGGGTTTGATAAATAGGTTGATTAAGAAAATAAACGTCGGATTAACGCCTTTCTGTACAAGAATAGCAGTTTTTTTTTATTCTTACAGCCCCAACAAAAATTCAACGTAAAACCCGCCCATATTCATGTGCCCTTACGTTGACCTTTCTCAGCTTGCTTTCTGCCCATGCGCAAGCTAAATTTGGTCAGTGAATATTACCGATTGAATATTTGTAAAGGAAAGAAAGTATTCTTTTATTGATTAAGAGGTTAAGATGGCAAAATAAGGACGTTCTATAGTCCCATTACACAAGATTTTATATTGCAGATCATATAGAGCTCAATTTTCAAAGATAAAAGTCGTTAATAAGCTTTTCATGTCTCCGCAGGATTTGACCTGATTTATCTCAAACATAGCACATGTGAGTTGCCGAAGGCATCGTAGTACAGACAGCTCTGTAGACTGGTAGACGTATATGTTTTCATGCTGAGTTTCGTTGTGTAACACGTTTATTTTAACTCGGATGACTTGTGTATCATCTTTTAATAACAATTAGAAGGTATTAAGAGATTTTTTGCAAGAAAATAATTTTTAGCCTCTGACTGCTAATATTGCTTTAAATCATCCCGAACATTCACATCATTGTAGTGCGCATGCCTAATCTTACCGCGCGTATATAAACTTATCTTTCAAATCTATTCACAATTTCAGTTTTCCGAACCGCTAAATTAGTAACAACATGTACTTTAATATTAAGCTAAGAAAGGTCTTTATTACAAATGAGACACAAGTACGAAAATATAGATATATATATATATACAAAGAAAGAAAAGTCTTACCGGTCCACAATTTGAATAACTATTGATTGTTAAGATCTCCTTTTGATCACCTCTTCGTATAATTCCTTGACGAATTCATACAAGCTCAAATATATAATCTCTGAGACACAAAATTTTATTTTTAACATGTTGTAATCTACAAGCGTGTGTTTTTACATATATCCAAATCACTCTCCTGAGATAAACTTGGTCAGTCTACATCGCGCCCACATCTGTCTATTATCAAGAAAGCCTGGGAACAATCGGGTTGGGGAACAACGGGGAATCTTTCAAGTTTCTCCCAAAATTAAATGTTACAAAGAAAAACCAAGTGTTTTAATTTATTTATTTTCATAGAAATTTTATCAATCGTGAAATGTTCCCTTCGACTACTCATCCCATCATTTGGGGGTTCTTATACTTTTAATTTTGGGAGTAGTACACTTCTACCCCATGAGGTACCTTGTATTCCACGTTAAATCACCAGAGGTTTAGATTCATTCAATAGCTACATCTGATTGTAGAATCCATTTACCCACAAAGTATTGAAATCGTTTCAAGCGCGGATTCAAAGGGAGGGGGGGGGGGGTAAGGGGGGGGGGGGGTCGGACTTCCCTGAATTTTCGAAGGATAGTTACTATTTCATAAATATACATAAGTCATAAGATTAAGTCCCGACTACCTTTTTGTTTTCATGATATTTGAAAAATAAAACATGACTTTGTATTGGAAATCTTTCATTATGAACTTCTCTGGCTCGTTTCCGCTTGCCAGAATTTTATCACATACATGTACGTTATTTTCAAATGATGCTGCGCCTCCCTATATACAACGTGTACACCTTGGTCAACGAACAGGTGCACTAAGAGTAATGAAAATGAAGTAATGAAAAGACGGAAATATTGCTATCGCTCGCCATTTATTTTATTTGCTTATTATAACTGACAATCAAAAATCAAGTACTACGATGTGAAAATTCAAGATTTTAAGCTTTTTGCTCGCTATGCGAGTCATCTGTTTTAATTAGAAACAAAACTGACAATCATTAATCAAGGACTATATTTCAAGCCGTGTTTTTTTTTTTTTTTTTTTTTTTGCTCTTCAATTTTTTTTCATTGAATAACAAATATTGTTTACGGGAGAAAAGGGTCCCCCTTCCTTTTCATAAAGATATGTTTGCACCTAGCTTTCCGTAGAGAATGCATACTTGTCTATTTATTTGTATTATATGTTTGGAATTCGATTCTGCGACAGAAATCTTGTAGAAGTATAATCCTGATATTATCATATTCAAATTTAAAGTAAAAGATCGGATATGATAAATAATTGAAAAGAACATTTCACCATGAATAAAAATTCAATGAAAATAAACATAAACACTTGGTTTTCGTCGTCGCTTTTAAAGTTTTGGAGAAATTGGATAGATTACCCGTAGCTCCCCAGGCCGGATGTTCCCCGGTGTGATTGATGATAAACAGATGTGAGCGCTAAGCAGACTGACCAAGTTTATCTTAGCTTTCCTTAGAGCATGCATACTTGTCTATTTATTTGCAACATATAAAATGTAAAATACTTTCCATGTTTTGAATGAAGTATTAATTATCCTGACACAGATATTTTCTAAGCATTTATATCCAGCTACGATTCAGCCTGGAAGCAACACCCCCCATTTTCACTGACTGCAGGACTTTTGAAATTCTTTGATGGTGTGGGAAGGGGGTGCTTCGGTTTTTATGGGGGGGGGGAAGGGGCCAGGTTTTTTTATGCCCCGGTCCGGAGGACAATTGATCTTGCAAAGTTGGAACACAGGAGTATGGCAAGCAAATGTAGACAAAAATAGGAATTTTCTAATATTAGAAATTCCTTTTCTAATATTAGAAATTCATTTTCTAACATTAGAAATTCATTTTCTAATATTTGAAATTCATTTTCTAATATTTGAAATTCATTTTCTAATATTAGAAATTCATTTTCTAACATTAGAAATTCATTTTCTAGCATTAGAAATTCATTTTCTAATATTAGAAATTCATTTTCTAATATTTGAAATTATTTTCTTATATAAGAAATTAATTTCTAATACTATCAAAAATTCATTTTCTAATATTAGAAATTCATTTTCTAATATTAGAAATTCATTTTCTAATTTTGGAAATTCGTTTTCTAATATTAGAAATTCATTTTCTAATATTAGAAATTCATTTTCTAATATTTGAAATTCATTTTCTAATATTAGAAATTCATTTTCTAACATTAGAAATTCATTTTCTAATATTTGAAATTCATTTTCTAATATTTGAAATTCATTTTCTAATATTAGAAATTCATTTTCTAACATTAGAAATTCATTTTCTAACATTAGAAATTCATTTTCTAATATTAGAAATTCATTTTCTAATATAAGAAAATCATTTTCAAATATCAGAAATTCATTTTGTTATAAAGGGAAATCATTTTCAAATATTAGAAAATCATTTTCAAATATTAGAAAATCATTTTCAAATATTAGAAAATATACTGAATTTCTTATATTAGAAAATGAATTTCTTACGTTAGAAAATGAATTTCTTATATAAGAAAATGATTTTTTAATATTAGAAAATGATTTTCTAATATTAGAAAATGGTTTTCTAATATTAGAAAATCATTTTCTTATATAATATATTACCTTGATTTTCTAATTTTAGAAATTAATTTTCTAATAGTAGAAAATATACACCTTTTTCTAATATTAGAAATTCATTTTCTAATATTTGAAAATCATTTTCTAATATGAGGAAATAATTTTCTAATATTAGAAATTCAATATCCAATGTTAGAAAATCAGTTTCAAATATTAGAAAATGAATTTCAAATCTTAAAAAATGAATTTCTAGTATCAGAAAATGAATTTCAAATATAAGAAAATCAAATATTTAGAAAATTAATTTCTAAAATTAGAAAATGAATTTCTAATATTAGAAAATGATTTTCTTATATTAGAATTTACCTATGATTTTCTAATATTTGAAATTCATTTTTTCATATTAGAAAATGATTTTCTTATATAAGAATTTTAATTTCAAATATTAGAATTTAATTTCTAATATTAGATATTCTTTTTCTTTTATTAAAAATTCATTTTCTAATATTTGAAATTCATTTTCTAATATTTGATAATAGAAGGATTTTTTAATATTAGAAAATGAATTTCAAATATTTGAAAATTAATTTCAAATATTAGAAAATGAATTTCAATTAGAAAATGAATTTCTTATAAAAGAATATGAATTTCTAATATTAGAAAATACCTATTTGTGTCCACATTGTAGGAGTAATGGGATTTAGAACGTAAAATTAGAGAATATAGTGACAAAGACACAGACAAACAACGCAATGCATCTAGTTTTTTTTTAATCCTCGAAATATTGCTTACATATTGTTCCATACGATGTAATTAGTAAAAAGAATTACCTATAAATTATTCATGAGAAATATTTACAATATTGATAGGAACCATCATGTTTTCTTGTTCAACTTTTCTAAGCAGCGGTATGACATTGAACACAGTTAAGGCACCTCATGGGATAGAATGTGCTTTCTTCCGAAATTTAAAGTAAAAGAATCCCAACGTGATCGGATATGATAAATAGTTGAAGAGAACATTTCACAATGAATAAAATTCTAAAAAAAAAAAAAAGAAAAAAAAAAAAAAAAAAACACTTGGTTTTCGTGGTCGCTTTTAAGTTTTGGAGAAAATTGATAGATTCCCCGTTGCTCCCCAGGCCGGATGTTCCCCAGTGTGGTTGATGATAAACAGATGTGAGCGCTATGCAGACTGACCAAGTTTATCTTAGAAGAGTACGAAGACGCACGCTTGTAAATTACAACAGTGTAAAGTGTCTCAGAGATGATGTATACATGGGAATTGTTCAAACAAGATTGAGCTTGTGTAAATCTAAGGAATAACATATAAAGAGGTGAGTAGAAATCAGCATGCAGATTTTTAGAAATTTTGGACTCGCAAGTATTTTGTTTTACATGTTTATCTGTATTTTCATACATATATATTTGTCATTCGTACTTGTATCTTACATAAAATGAAGACTTTTTGGCTTCATTATGAGGTACATGTTGTGTAAGTTGACGGATTTAGCCATTTTTGGAACTACGGAAATCAATAAAATAAAACTGGAAATCGTAAAATAATTTGAAAGAAATGTACTAGAGTAAAATGACGCATGCGCACGGCAATTTATATGACTGGACGGGATGATGGTAGTAATCCCTCGAGTTCTATGGAGAGGGGTTATCCCGATTTGGCCTCCATAACTCAGTAAACAAAGTTGATTTGAAAAATATGCTAATCTTCATGACAGAGGCTAATAAAGTATCTTACATTTGACCAAAACAAAATTTGGGGTTTATCGTTGCTTTTCTCCCTTCAACTTAATTCTCATTTTAAAAGAAACAGGAGATGAAGTGAATAGTCAATCTAAAATAAATACCCCCCCCCCCCCCCCAATTGTGCACCCCTAATATTTCTACCTAAATTGAATTTCATGAAAATGTTTAGACAAGCGGGGGATATAACAAACGACCGAGTAGGAACAATTTGCCCAACATCAGACTAGATGGACTGAAAATGTTGTACATGCAATGAGAGTCTACAAGCAGTACTTTTCTTTCATATCTGTATTATTGAATATTATCCGATCACAGAAGCGCTATCTTTTACTCCTTGTCAAACTTTGATGGCCCCAGAAGGGAAGCGACTCGTTCGAAATAATAACTACCTGTATATGATTTACAATGTCAGGTATTGTTTTGAATGATTATGACATAACCTGCCATGTCAATATACATGTAGCTAATGAAATTTGGATAACTGATTGATTTATTGATATGACATTAATATACAAGGTTACATTTATCTCCTTGCTTCTAACTTCAGAGGCTGATTCCACTAAAACACATCAGACAGTGTGCAGATAAGAGGAATGATGAGATGAAAACGATTGTATAAAAAAGACTTTCCTGTGAAGACAATTTTTCTTCAAAAACTGATCTTCAAACGGGACCTCGATGACATGAAATGGAGGGTAGTACGAGGTATATTTATGACAAATATCTATCTTTAATATTGTAGTTTCAAGTGTTTGTCATTTGTACAAAATTTAAACATACAAAAGTAAAATTAATAAAGCAAAATTAATTGACATTATTGCATTATGGTTAATCATAACATTAAACAGGGTTCCTGTAAAGTGCGAAACGAAACAAAAATGAAACAGATCGAAACGAAACGAAACTGATCGAAACGAAACAAAACAAAACATAAATCTTAAAGAATGTGAGAAAAAACACGCATAAAGAGGAAAATCGCCGAGTATGCTATCACTCTGCTTATGAGTTTATACGCGAATGGCAGCTATGCCACTTATTCTTCAATGTTCGAAGTGCGAAGTACGAAGTTCGAAGCGCGAAGTTCGTCACGATGAAAAATGTCTATTAGAGAACATAAAACTTGGGGCACATTTCAGGAAAAAAATCTAATCCCTTTTCAAACGAAATGTGCCCCCCCCCCCCCCTCAGTATTTGATCTGATAAAATTTTCAAACACACAGTTCCCTTTCCTCTGTACTAGACTCCTCCCTGTTAAATGATATTAATCCCTCCCACCCTCTTTCAATCCTCTAAAATGCAATTGTGCTATTTACCGTGGTTTAATCGTCAACTTTGACCCTAAAAAGTCCCTCCAGCCACAAGAATTTATGACTGAAGGCAATAATACATAAAAATATTGACCTTTCGTGCTATTTCTCTGCATTTACGTCATTTCTTAAAGATTTATGTTTTGTTTCATTTCGTTTCGATCTGTTTCGTTTCTTTTTGATTTGTTTCGTTTTTGTTTCGTTGCGCACTTTTCAGGGACCCCATTAAACATTCAGCCAATCTTATATTCCGATTTGTTTTTCTTTTAGAAAACATAATACCAAGAGAGTGAATCTCGGATGGGAGTTAAGATAATCATTAGGCATTTACTCAAACCGTTCAAAAAGATAGACAATGCGGTTATGGAGTTCAAGCAAAGTTGAAGTTTTGAAGAAACAGTGACTGTTTTAAAAACTTGCTTCAATATTTGTGTGGCATATTGGCAATGCTTAAGAAAATGGTGTGTTTGAGAAAAATGGAATAAAACTGTTGATCAGCAGTAAAGACATTTCCGATTGTCTTCAAAATAAATGGCAGAGGAATGGAAAGCAGTAAAAAGAAAACAAATGACAATGGAATAGAAGATAAATTTATTTCATTTCACTTAGTGATACCATATTGGCTCTCAGCCAATTTTGCACTGTAAACTTGACCTCTTCTTGATAAATAACTGTCGAAATGGCGTCTTGTTGATTATAAGCTGTAAACATGGCCTCTTGTTGATTATAAGTTGTAAACTTGGCCTTTTGTTGATCATCAAACAGTACAAATGACCTCATGTTGATTATAAGCTATACACTTGGCCTCTTATTGATAATAAATTATTAAAATGTCCTCTTGTAGATTACAAACTACAGACTTCGACTCTTGTTTATCATAAACTGTGAACTTGCCTTCTTGTTGATTATAAACTGTATCTTTGGCCTCTATAACTATAGATTTCAACTCTCGTTGATTATAAGCTCTAAACTTTGCCTCTTGTTGATAATTCTTATTTGTAAATTTGGCCTCTCGTTCACTATAGACTTTAAATACGACTTCCTGTAATAAGAACCTGTAAACTTTACCTCTTGTCAATTATAACAGTAAAATTTGTTTCTTCTTGATTGTAATATGTAAATTTGCCCCCCTTGTTGATTATAAACAGTAAACTTGCCTTCTTGTAGATTTTAAACTGTAAATGTTGCCCCTTATCGATTACAAACTGTACGCTTGGCCTCTTGTTTATCATATACTGTGAATTTGCCTTCAAAAACTGTAAAATTGGCCTCTTGTTGATTTTAAACTATTAACATGGCCTCTTGTTGATAAGAAACTGTAAACATGGCCTCTTGTTGATATGAAACTTTAAGCATGGCTTATTGTCAAGTATTACAGTAAACTTGGCACATTGGTAAACTTGGTTTCTTCTTGATTATAATCTGTAAAATTGTCCTTTTGTTGATTATAAACCATTATTTTGGCCTCTTATTGGTTATAGACTGTACACATGACCTACTGTAAATGATAAATTGAAAAGTTGGCCTCTAAAATGTCAATTATAAAAGTAAACTTGGCCTACTGTTGATCATAAACTGTAAGTCTACTCTCATGGTGATTATAAGCTGTAAACTTCCGTTTATCGTTTATTATAGACTGTGAACATGGTGAATATATAAACCCTCTGTAAATCATACATTGAAAACTAATAACAGTAAACCTTGCCTCTTGTTGATACTAGACTGCAAATTTTGCTTCCTGTTGATCCGAAATTGTAAACATGGCCTCTTGTTGATTAGAAACTGTAAATTTGCCCCCTCCTTCATCGTAAACTGTAAATTTGCCTTCTTGTTGATTATAAACTGTATCTTTGGCATATCTTGTTGATTATAAACTGTATATTTGACATCTTGTTCATTATGAAATAAGATTTTTGTATTTAGCATGACTTAGAATGATATATTGTTTAATTCATATTGATTTACCTGTGTGTATATTGATGGAGAAATTGTTCATTTTTACATTTGGTTTGCAGAACAGTAGGGTATTGGTAGTAAAATTAGGTATTTTATTTAAGAGGAAGGGATCAAAGGCATTAGATGTCAGAATTATTTTTAGACTTTTAAATATTTTCAATTTGTATTTAAAAATTGTCTAAAGAATAATTTAAAATATTCTCATTTCTTCAATGATAAAAAGGGTGTTACTTTCCAAGCTAAAATATTCTTTTCGTTTATTTGTAATGTACATAGCATTTGCCTCTGGTTTCATATCTTTAAGTTGGTGCCTATATCTTTAAAGTTGTGCATCTACTGATTGTACTGGTACTAGTAGTAGTACCATCCATCATAAAATGTTTTGTTATATATACCTTAAAGTTGGATACTTGAATCCTAAATATATTTTTTATACATTTTGGAATAATTTACACCAACTTCATTTTGTAGAAATCAATTCGAATTTTAGTCTTGTACCATTTTTGAATTGAAACAAATTGATATTAATATGAACTACGACAATTTTGCACATTACAGAGTAAATTTACTCTGAAATGATTCAGTCTGGACAACGGCCAGTGTTATGGACTGTTAATTTCGGAGTAAATTTACTTTGAACAACTCAATCATAATATGTATGGTTAAAATGAATTCGATTATTTCAAAACTTCAAAGTAAATTTACTCTTGAATTCATTTTTTCCTCAAAATTCATTTTTAAAGCTGTGCCATCTTTTTCATTTGTTCCAATGTAATTTACAAATCATTTTCAAATGAACTACTACAATTTTGAGAATTACAGAGTAATTTTACTCTGAAAAGATTCATTCTGGATAGAGGCCAGTAATTCGGAGTAAATTTACTCTGAATAGCTTATCTATAATATGAATGGTAAATATGGATTCAATGATTTCAAAATATCAAAGTAAATTTACTCTGAAATGATTCCTTCTGGATAAAGGCCAGTATAAAAAAACTCAAAATTTCGGAGTAAATTTACTCTGAACAGCTTATCTGTAATATGTATGGTAAATATGTATTCATTGATTTCAATACTTCATGATTTCAAAATTTCAAAGAACATTTACTCTGAAATGATTTATTCTGGATAAAGGCCAATGCTATAAACTCTAAACTTCTGAGTAAATTCCAATTTTTTTTTCAGGAAAAAGAAATTAAAGACTCATATTCTTGCACAACTTTGAATTGAAAAAAAAAGATTTCTAGATTCATTCTATGATCCATTCAATGTAATTTTCAGGTTGCAATAGATTGAAATGAAATACTACAATTTTGAACATTTCAAAGTAAATTTACTCTGAATATTGTTTAACCTGGATAAGGGCCAGTGTAATAGTTGAACATTTCTGAGTAAATTTACTCCGAAATATTCAACTGAGTCTAATTGTTACTAAGAAAACAATTACTGCGAAATCCCTTGTATTTATGTATAAACTCGAAAAAGAGCTGTTTTGTTGATACTGTGTTCAGTAAATAAAGTATTTTTACTAAAATATTGCATTTTGTCTAGATTTCTGTCAAAACATGATATAAAAATCCAAAAACAGAAAATAAGAATTTCTGTTTCTATTTGAGAATGAGTTCATTGTACATTTTTTGCCTGACTCTTCAATATATATTTTTTTGCGCCACATGATGCACTCATGAAATGTAATAAGAAAACTACATGTATTCATTTATCTGTTTTGAAAGGGGTCGTTTTGAGAAAATCATACAAACTGTACGTTTAAGATGGAAAATATAGATACCTTAGATCAATTCCGCGCATTTATAAACACAGACTTAAATATAGATGGCGCCACTGCAATGAATTTAAGCTGCGTACCCGTACCGTTCATTGCATCCACCAAACGAAATGCAGCTTCTATTGATTCATAGGCGGATCCAGAAGTTTTCAAGGAGGGATCACCCTATTTTCATTTAGACGTATAAAGCTCTCAATCCCTCGATTCTAAGGTTTAATCTATATTTTAACCGTCAAGCGAAGAAAAAAGAAGCAAAGAAAAATGATAAATAAAGGAGCTTTAAATAACAGATACTTAAAAGAGGTTTTCTTTTTGTAATCGACTTTTCCCGTGTAATTGTCAATATAAGATATATTCGTCTGAATTTGCAATATGTAAGACATGTACAGAATCAAAGAAAAAACAAGGATGTGAGAAAGTCAGACAAAGATTGGAGGGACCGTTTGATCATGATGCTTTGTTTTATTTAAAGGGTTGGGTCTTCAATATCCCTATTAGTACAAGTAACATGACTTGGTCGACCAGTTTTATAAAATGCCTGCTCTCGATTTCACTCATATACGTGCGAGATGTGACTTTGTACAGGTATGTTTTAAAGTAAATAGTTTTTTTTCCTTTTGGAATCCTTCTAATTCTAAAAGGTTACTGGTATTCACCACTGGAGCTCTAACACATCACAGTACTAAGTTTTATTTTCGTACTCCCAAAAGCACGATATAGGCGGGTTACTTACATGTACATAATGTTGCTGTTAAAATTTTCCTGAGTACTGTATGATGAAATCCCTCGGTAGATTTTTTGAAAATATATCAATGAATAGGGAATTGCCAATAGAATTAGATTTAACCTGTCCAGATTTATCCCAGAGCATTTTAAAACAATACTTTGTAAAGTAAATAGAAGCACGTGGTATTTATTTACAAATTCTGGAGGTGTGTCAAATACTGAAGCGCTAATTGGTCGAAAAACGCCATTTCACTCGAGAAAACTCGGAGAGTTTCCTAAAATAGTACTCGGTATTTTCCGACTTTAAATACCATATAGAGTAATCGACCAGACCTGTTTAAACTAGAACTTGAGCACAAGTCTAGTCTTAAAGCAAATAAAAAAGACAATGATAAAAAGTTCCGTAGTCTTGAATCCAAAATACAAAACATCTGTAATAGGCTGAAATCCAATGAAAATAAAGCGCCGACTGTAGAGGAGTTAACGGTTGTTGAGAATAATGAAAAAGACAATTATGCGTCTAATTTGCAAAATGAGTCTTCAAATTCTGATCGAGGTAGTTGTGAAAATCGAGAAGAGAATGAAGAAAACAATGTGTCTTCGATCTCAAATGATAAGCAGCATAACTACGAGAGTCCCGAAACCGACGAGGGTCAAAATGATTACTCGCGTAACGTGCTGTATAGCGATATCGCACGCACTTCTTCATCAATTACGCGACAACAGAATATGCGTCATGGCACGGTAGAGAAATCGTACGATGTGTCTAATAATGAAGATGTGATTTTAAGGGCGTGACACGGAGGCGCACTCAGCGTATTGTGTTATATAATGTAGATGCCAGCAAAAATATTGAAGCTGTCGATTAGGCATTGAAGAAATATGCGTCTGTAAAAAACGTCAGAGTTTCGTCTACGAGGCTTCTGAAAACGAGTAAATTCAAGTACGGTTCGACTTATATGATCAGTGTGAATGTCGATCACTACGATTTCAGCAGAATAGAAAACGATTTGCGCAAGGCTTCCATCTACTAATGTATCAATAACACAATTTGAAGATGAATGACTCCAGTTATTTGATCTGTATGACAGGTGCGATTTCAATTCTCATGTCATTCGTATGGGCGACCTCAACGCAGACGTCGGAAAAAGCAGTACATGTCTAAGGGCTAAGACTCTAAAAAGTCTATTGGATGAAAGAAACTTAATAAATGTGGCACGTATATGGAACAGAATAGGTCCATCCTACACTTACCACGATAAAAGCTTCAGAAATACTTCAGCAATATACTATGTTTTAATTCCAGCTTGCTGTCAACATTCTGTCGTTATTTGTAAAATTGATAATACCATTCCATATGAAATATCGGACCATTTTCCAGTATGCGCTACAATCGATACCGATATATTCCGAGATCAAAATGATTACTCAATTCATCGAATTAAATGGACAAAAGCTGATGAAATACCTAAACGCCTATACTCATCAGAAATCGCTATGTACTTAGGCGACAATTGGCATATTAACGAAAATTCCAAAGGTATCAACGAATCCTGCGCCTTCTTGACGAACGTCCTTCATTTAAAGGCCGACGTTGGGAACCACCCGGTTGTTAATAGGTTTACCTGAGTGACATAAGCTTGATAGGCGTGGCATACCGTCTTTGAAGACAACGCCGTCTGCGAGCGGCGTGTTACATCAAAGACAAACCGACAGGCAATCCTTTATTATGCTAATGACATACCCGAGTCTCATCTGTTTTAAGCTGTCAATCAAAAATTGATAGGGGTAAAAGGAATAAAAGGAACCAATCAGATACCAATAAGAGATGTTAATCCTATAGCGGTCAGTGAGGAAATGACAGAAAATTTACCTGTCCCCTTATATAGTCCCCCGTCGGCCTTTAAGCGCCAAAAAATACATACCCTATGGAAAATATAGGCAATATTTGAAGCCATTCTGGAAGAAAGACAATCTGAATGACTTACACTATGAAATGCGCTGTGCAAGGAGATAGTGGAAACGTGCTGTGAGACCACTAGAGATAAACTCTGATGTGCGCACTCGTTACAAAAGTGCAAATCGCAACTTTCGTCGTAAAAATCGAGCCTCGTTTCGGAAATGGCAAAATAAGGATTATGAAGATTTGATTAAATCTGCTTAGACAGACATTGGCACTTTCTTCAGGACCGTAAAATCTAGGAAGAATAAAAAGGAAAATGGCGGTAAAATTAAATATAAAGAATTCGAAAGCGATGATCCGGAACAAAACTGTAAAATTTGGGGGATGTATTATAAAGAGTTGCTAGATGATAAAGCAGATGATCAGTTTGATGATAGATTGAAAGCGGAAGTAGAAGCGAGATTAAGTGAAATTGACGAAATACAAGATAATTCAAGGATTACCGATATCAGTATAGCAGAGATCGAAACGATTATCAAGGAGTTGAAGTATAACAAATCTTCAGGACCGGATATGATATCAAACGAACATCTCATATTTGGCGGGAAAACGCTACATTTTTATCTTGTTAAACTTTTCAATGCAATAATCAAGTGCGAAATTATTCCAGATTCATTACAAAATAGCCACTGTTGTTCCAATTTTTAAAGGGAAGAATAAAGATAAAATTCAACCTACTAACTATAGAGGAATAACCTTAACATCAGCTTTGGGGAAATTATTTGAAAAATTGATTACTCGAAGAATTGAAAATTGGATAGAAAACGAAAATATCGAATTCCCGCATCAGCTTCAGATGGGGTTTGCCAAAGGAAGGGGAGCTACGATGGCGGCATATTGTCTCTCCGAATGCATTATTGTCTACGAAAAAAGGGGCTCGCCTGTCTTCTCGTGCTTCCTTGATAATGAAAAGGCCTTTGACAATGTTTGGCAGGCTGGATTATTCTTCAAACTATATAACCTTGGAATTAAAGGAAAATTATGGCGTTTGATAAGAAATTCGTATACTGGCTCTACGGTCTTCATATCACAAGAAGGTCACAGAAGTGACATCATATCAGTGTCAAAAGGCGTAGGTCAAGGCCGGGTCATGTCAGCTTGGATGTTTCTCGTTTATATAGATGGCCTTATACAGCTTTCACAGAACGCAAACTGTTGCATTGTTGTAAATAATGTCAATGTACCGACCATTGTGCTTGCAGACGAAACAACCTTGCTCAGTCCGACGCCTAATGGTCTTAAAAGACTTCTTGAAATCGTATACCAATACGCTAAGAAATGGAGACTTCGATATAACGCATCGAAAAGTATTATGATCGTTTTTAATTCATCTCTTCAAAACATTCCTTCCTTGTCACTTGGTGGATGTAGCGTACCAATAGGCAACGCAACCGTTTATGCTGGTGTCACATTTTCATCAAAAAATGTTTTAAATATTCGTATTGAAAATGCATATAGTAAAGCTCGCAAAATATTTCATTCACTTCATAACGTTGGCGTCAGGAAAGGTGGCATGCATCCGATTAGCTGCGCAATGATCTGGACTAGAGTCGTGTTGCCATCCGCCCATTACGGTGCAGAAATATGGGTCGAAATATCATCAAACCAAATAGAATCTCTAGAAAAAACGCAACGACATTTTGTTCGACAGATTTTAGGCTTTTATAAAACGTCTCCAACTGAGGCTACTGATGTTGTTATTGGTTTATTTTCAGTTTGTTCATATAGATAAGAGTAGACTTCTCTTCCTAGGTCGCTTATGTAACTCACTGATTTAGGATCACTGATGAGGGTTAAGTACCCGAAACGTGCATGTCTGGTCCACGTTGCCAATTTATTTGTTCTTAAATGATGCTATTCAATTTGAAGACGTTTACATTTATACCACTTGGTGAGTGTCACTGCTGGTGGACCAGGAGTCCCCGAGGGCACATGTAGCCAAGTTCGATCAATTTCGGTTGATCGTTTCTTCAACGCAATCTAAATTTCTGTTATCAAAATTTCTTGAAATTTCTAAAAAGTGGGTCCTGTAGCATCATATCCCATCCATCCTACTACGTCTTTCGGTACCCTTTTTCGACATAGTAACTTTCATACTTTTTGGCATATTACATTGTTTAGATTTAGGATTTAGGATCACTGATGAGGGTTAAGTACCCGAAACGTGCATGTCTGGTCCACGTTGCCAATTTATTTGTTCTTAAATGATGCTATTCAATTTGAAGACGTTTACATTTATACCACTTGGTGAGTGTCACTGCTGGTGGACCAGGATTCCCCGAGGGCACATGTAGCCAAGTTCGATCAATTTCGGTTGATCGTTTCTTCAACGCAATCTAAATTTCTGTTATCAAAATTTCTTGAAATTTCTAAAAAGTGGGTCCTGTAGCATCATATCCCATCCATCCTACTACGTCTTTCGGTACCCTTTTCGACATAGTAACTTTCATACTTTTTGGCATATTACATTGTTTAGATTTAGGATTTAGGATCACTGATGAGGGTTAAGTACCCGAAACGTGCATGTCTGGTCCACGTTGCCAATTTATTTGTTCTTAAATAATGCTATTCAATTTGAAGACGTTTACATTTATACCACTTGGTGATTGTCACTGCTGGTGGACCAGGAGTCCCCGAGGGCACATGTAGCCAAGTTCGATCAATTTCGGTTGATCGTTTCTTCAACGCAATCTAAATTTCTGTTATCAAAATTTCTTGAAATTTCTAAAAAGTGGGTCCTGTAGCATCATATCCCATCCATCCTACTACGTCTTTCGGTACCCTTTTTCGACATAGTAACTTTCATACTTTTTGGCATATTACATTGTTTAGATTTAGGATTTAGGATCACTGATGAGGGTTAAGTACCCGAAACGTGCATGTCTGGTCCACGTTGCCAATTTATTTGTTCTTAAATGATGCTACTCAATTTGAAGACGTTTACATCAGAAACAGATTTATTTCATAAAGATTTATTTTTGAATTTTATTGCTGAATATTACTTGGGATACTCAAATATTTGTAATGTAACGAAAAGTTTGATAGAGACACTTTTAATGTATGGCTTGAAAGAATTTCTCGATGAGTATGTGTGTACTGGATATTTTCCTCACAAAAATAATTGGAAAAATATTGTTATAAATGCTATTACAAAACGAGAGGAAGATGAATGGACACTATGTGTTAACTCTCGTCCAGAACTTTCACGTTTTATGTTCATTCAAAAATCAAAGCTAAAACCAAACAATTTATTACTTCTTAGTTACATATTTCCTGAACATAGAGACGATATAATTAATTTGTTAAAAATAGCAGCTAGCCCTATCATGAAAGCTCAATGTAACATGTGTGGTATTGAAGCTGACGATATTATTCTACATTTACTTATGTCATGTTAAAGCTATATACAAGAAAGAGATGGTTTATATGATATCATTGTAAACATTTTATCTGTAGAATTTTCTGTTTCATTTTTTGAACAAGATGATAGTGACGTTCTTCAATCAATTTTAGGTGGTTTGACATCATGGACATTGACGATAACAGATGATGTATTGATAGAACGTATGCTTAACATTTCAGAATACGTAAAGAAATGGAATTCAAATATCCCAAAACCATATATTTCGTAAATGTTAATCGCTATATAAGTAACATGTTTTATTTTAGTAAAATACGGAAATATGATAAATTATGGAATATTAATTGAATGTGACACACATGTACAATAACATGTATCAAGCAAACTTTAAGTTGAATTTACATCCTATGAATATCCTTAATGGAATTATGAATGCACGATGAGCTGAAATTATACATCTTCAAATCTTTATTCAGAATTTAGTATTGTGTATCAGGTTATTTTTGTGTACATAATATTCATTGAATTGTCTATATTATACTTTGTTCTTTTTCAAATGTTTCATTTATGCTCTTCAATTATGGAGGAAAGAAAGATGATTCATTCATTCATTCATTCATTCTGAGTTCTTGGGCCCCTGTGTTTTGCGGTCTTGTTTGTGTGTGGTCATCTAACAGTGAGGAGGTTGTTTTACACCTCACTTGTACCTTCTTCGAGACCTCTGGGTAATTGGAGAAGCGAGAGGGTTGTGCGCACGTAATCCAGGATAACCACACCATTTGCTACTTGCGTGGCAAATGGCCGTCCAAAGTCGGCACCGGTTACCCATTGGTCTCGTCGGTTTATGTGTAGTCTTTTGTGTTTCATGTTTATATGTCGTGTGTCTCTTTTCCGTCTCTTGGTATGCTCGTCTTTAGTGTTTTCGCATCGGGTGTTCTCGTGTTTTGTTGTTGGTGCTGCAACATGGTATTGTTGGCGATCCCCTCCCTTCTTTGTCAAAACACTTCCATATATATTATCTTCAATGGAGGAAATTATCCAAAAGGACAAGTAGTAGTTTAGATTGTCTACATGGAATAATCATTTGTTTTGAAGATATATTGATCATTCGGCATTTCATCTTTGTGAAGAAAGAGCACCGAAGAATCTCCTTTCAATATGCGACTACAATGGTACATCTAAATGTGTTCTATATTTCAGTATTCACAAATGAGTTACAGAAGATATACTCACTTTGATTTAGCTGAACAGTCATCTTTGAAATAGGGCAATTTTTCTTCCATTGCAATCCTGAAAAAAAAATTCCATTTTTAAAGGTCTTTTATTTGTTGCGTACTTGTGTGTGTGTTCTGCTGTGGAAGAAGGGAGGGTTTCTGCAACAAAGCACTTGGAAGATCAGTGTTGCTGGATATCTATTCCGTCTCTTTAAAAACACTTCCATATAATCCATCTTTGATTAAGAAAATTATCCAAAAGGACCAGTAGTAGTTTAGATTGTCTCATGAAATTATCATTTGTCTTGAAGATATATTGACAAAAAAATGGACGCTCCCTCGATTAGACAAAGGATAGGAGCTCCCGAATAAAAATGTAAGTTAATATTTGCATAGCATGGCGAAAAAGTGAATAGAGGCAGGCAGTTACATCTTATTGATAGATAGAATGACTTAAAATGTGAATATTGACTCTCTATACTGCATATATATATACCAAGTGCGATTCCACGTTTAATATACAGATAATGGGTCAAAATGTCGGACAGTGAAGGGGAATTCCACAGTACACAAACAGTGACCAGTATTGACCATGATATATATGACTGTCTTAAGTTGAAAGTTGGTTCGTTAGACAGACAGAGTTTTGAGAAAAATCTACTTGATTTATATAAAGGGAACGAAAATGAAATGAAAAAAAGTAAGAAATTTATTATATGACTATGCCCGATACAAGTGTTCGGATATGCCTGAGGGCTCACTGTCAAATCGTGTGCAGAGGAACAATGGTAGGAGTGTGGCACAGAAATATGCATCTGATATCTACTTATTGTTTCACTACATAGATGGTTCGGTCAGTGCCCAAATGCTTCAACAAGAAGTCATGAGCTCCCACAGGAGACGAGTTGATAGACTCAACAGTACAATTAATGAAACATTTATCAATGAAAGTAATGAGGAAGAGTCTGTAATGAGTCGTGACACACTGAAAAATATGATTGAAATGAATAGTAGAGCGACAAATTTAAAAAAGAAGCTTAGTTTTCGAGTTTAATCAACACACCTAACACAGGCCTGAATTTTGTCTAAACTTTTTGCTGAATACCCCTGCTTTCAAATAGAGCTGTCGTTAAGAATATGCCACGGTAAGATTTTGTTTAAATTAGGTAAAAAGCGATAAAATCGTGAAAACTTAAAACGAAATATTTATCGTTTATATCCTCGGTATTCCTATATTTTGTTCTTTTTTGTATAGAAAGTCGTTGCAATCAATGCATTAGATATGTAAACATGATATATAATTGTTTTGGAGGAAGAATATTTTCTCCTCTCTAAAAAAATTGCAGTTTTATGCAAATTTCTATGAAATATGAAGAATCCGTGTTAATATTTTCTCTAAAGCACAGAGACTAAATTTTTGTCTCGAAACATATCGACAAATATATGTTTATTATTTCCAATGCCTTTTTATTGATCATTTTTCTAAGGGGCTATAGATAAATGTAAAAACCTAAAGCGTATATACTTTTGATTTAAGCGGCATTTCACAAATTATTTTCCGTAGATAAAAATTCGGTCGACCACGTGTTATAGTTTCTATCATATCATACCTATCAACCGGTATACAAAAATATTTTTATAAACGTTAAATGCAGAAATGGGAATTACGTCATACCGTTTAAAAATTTATGAAAAATACTTCTTTTTAATATGTCGTGGTAAGACCGTGTATGGAAACCAATTCGTGAAAAGTTGAAATGAAAATACGTGAATTGAAGAAAAATGCATTAAGTTTATATAAAATTATGAAAAGTATATTTTGACGTTTATTTTAGTACCACAGAGATGTGAATATACATGTAAAGTACATTGGTCAGAGTTTGGGCTCTTCGTTATCTGTGTTTTAAATATTACGGTATGCCTTGGGTAAACGTTGTGCAATTTATCTCTTTTAGCATCCGCACTTACTCTTCGTTCAGATTTGTAACTGTTACAAAATCAAGTCGATGCTTTTCAAGATATACTGAGTCAAAAACCCCTTTGATGTCTCCGTGAGATCCAATGGAAAGTCCTCAAGGGTCACGGGGGGGGGGGCTTTAATTCCTAATGCTGTACATAAGCACAAACACCACATTGTCATATGTAATATTGGTAATCTAATTGGGCAGTTCCTACATACGTCTACAATACATCAAATAAAAGGCTATATCACGAAGAGGAACCGTCTGTTGATAACGAAAAATTCGCAGCAACAGGAGCCTATAATGTTGGCGCGTCAATGGCCGTATTTCCCAAAGAGCTCCGAATAAAGAAATAAAATTGAAAAAGTGTGAAATGTATGACGCAAAGAATAGTCGATGAAATGTGTCCAAGAAGAAACTATTCCAACAGCAAAGCATTGATCTTCAACATGTACATGTATTAAAGAGTCAAAGATGCGATACAACATAGTAAAATCAAACTTTTATAACGACAAGACTGATATGTTGACAGCTCAGCGTGAGACCTCAGAGAATAGAGCACCCTTTATTGTGTGGTCATTTCTATTTTAATATTGCTAAAGATTTGCTTCTCGGTTGATAGTTTTATGTGAGTGTCTTTAATTCTTGTAAATGTGGTTGTTTGATGTTCACTATTTGTTAGTATCTTTTCCGTTTCATTTATATAGAAACAATTGGAAAGAAATTTTAAAAAAAATTGTCCATTGTAGACAAGGATGAAGCATGAAAAACAATAAACAGACAATAAAAAACAAACTCAACAAAAACAAACAATATTGTTGATATGGCCATCAACGATCAACCAATCAGAAACTAGAGAACCGAAACTAGAAACCAGAGGCTATCCCCCTTATCATCTATTGTCGTAGCAAACTAACCTGACCGGGCGGAGCTAATTCAATCAAGCAATTGAGGCGAATTGATACAATTTAAGGGTAGATAGATTATAAACTGCACATCGTAGTTAGAGTAAATACTCATAACCTGTAATTTTATATGGCTTTTATCACCTGGTCAGAAGTAAACTCCTAGTGAGGCTCGAACCAGCAACCTTCCGGTCACTGGCCCAACGCCTTATCCACTAGACCACGGCGCCGACTTATGATCATAAAATCTTTGTAATACTTAATTATTTCTAATATTCGGCTGACAAAATGTGTCCATATCACAATGTTTGAAATTACCAGAACATAGATAGTACATAAAAAAATTACTTTTCAAATTATTGATGTAAATTTTTCGTCTTCTTTGAAATAAAGCGATACTTTTCATTCATTATTATTACATGTTAAAACTTAATTTAGCCGTGATTATTTAGTTTTACTCCGTATTATCGAGAAAACATCTCCTAGTTTACATTGCAATGAATTGCTAATAACGAAGTTGGGGGTGGGGCACTTTATTTGCCTGGTGCTCCTAAGTTTTTCAATCGATTTCTATCAAACTTTTCTTAAAAACACATTCACATATCAAAATATTGTTTTCGTATGTCAATTTTTATCTTCGAATTAACATTCTCAATATTGAAGTGAAAGAATTGAAAATTTCAATTTTACCAATTTATCTTAGAATTTGTGCTAATTCATCCATGAAGTTGAAATAAGAAAATTCAATTTGATCCAAAAATTTTCTTTTGACTTCAATTACCATATTGACTTTGATTACGGTTAGTTTGACTTTTCATTTATTAAAAGATGATAATTTTTGTTAAAATATCTATGATTTTGAATTTTACTTATTTTCCGCTTTTATCTAAATGTACAGTAATTCTGACCATACGATTTTTTTACGACAGGTCAAATCTGATGCCCCATGTTATATTCTTTCATTTAATATAAAAATTAGCCCTGTGTTAGGTGGGTTGATTAAAATTTCAAATTTAGCGACTTGGTTGCTCTACTAGAAACAACTTATCCAAAATAACAACAAGTTTATCACTGCACAATTCGAAAAACTTGAAAAACGACAAGAAGTTGAAATAAAATCATTCAAACAACAATTAACAACGAAAGAGAGAGAAATAGCGTCGCTAAACTCTGAAGTGCAGTCGTGCCGGGTTCGAGAGATTGAATTATCGGCTGAAAATAAGTTGCTCCGTCAGGAAGTAAACTCTTTTAAACTAGAACTTGAGCACAAGTCTAGTCTTAAAGCAAATAAAAAAGACAATGATAAAAAGTTCCGTAGTCTTGAATCCAAAATACAAAACATCTGTAATAGGCTGAAATCCAATGAAAATAAAGCGCCGACTGTAGAGGAGTTAACGGTTGTTGAGAATAATGAAAACGACAATTATGCGTCTAATTTGCAAAATGAGTCTTCAAATTCTGATCGAGGTAGTTGTGAAAATCGAGAGGAGAATGAAGAAAACAATGTGTCTTCGATCTCAAATGATAAGCAGCATAACTACGAGAGTCCCGAAACCGACGAGGGTCAAAATGATTACTCGCGTAACGTGCTGTATAGCGATATCGCACGCACTTCTTCATCAATTACGCGACAACAGAATATGCGTCATGGCACGGTAGAGAAATCGTACGATGTGTCTAATAATGAAGATGTGATTTTAAGGGCGTGACACGGAAGCGCACTCAGCGTATTGTGTTATATAATGTAGATGCCAGCAAAAATATTGAAGCTGTCGATTATGCATTGAAGAAATATGCGTCTGTAAAAAACGTCAGAGTTTCGTCTACGAGGCTTCTGAAAACGAGTAAATTCAAGTACGGTTCGACTTATATGATCAGTGTGAATGTCGATCACTACGATTTCAGCAGAATAGAAAACGATTTGCGCAAGGCTTCCATCTACTAATGTATCAATAACACAATTTGAAGATGAATGACTCCAGTTATTTGATCTGTATGACAGGTGCGATTTCAATTCTCACGTCATTCTTATGGGCGACCTCAACGCAGACGTCGGAAAAAGCAGTACATGTCTAAGGGCTAAGACTCTAAAAAGTCTATTGGATGAAAGAAACTTAATAAATGTGGCACGTATATGGAACAGAATAGGTCCATCCTACACTTACCACGATAAAAGCTTCAGAAATACTTCAGCAATATACTATGTTTTAATTCCAGCTTGCTGTCAACATTCTGTCGTTATTTGTAAAATTGATAATACCATTCCATATGAAATATCGGACCATTTTCCAGTATGCGCTACAATCGATACCGATATATTCCGAGATCAAAATGATTACTCAATTCATCGAATTAAATGGACAAAAGCTGATGAAATACCTAAACGCCTATACTCATCAGAAATCGCTATGTACTTAGGCGACAATTGGCATATTAACGAAAATTCCAAAGGTATCAACGAATCCTGCGCCTTCTTGACGAACGTCCTTCATTTAAGCGCCAAAACATACATACCCTATGGAAAATATAGGCAATATTTGAAGCCATTCTGGAAGAAAGACAATCTGAATGACTTATACTATGAAATGCGCTGTGCAAGGAGATAGTGGAAACGTGCTGTGAGACCACTAGAGATAAACTCTGATGTGCGCACTCGTTACAAAAGTGCAAATCGCAACTTTCGTCGTAAAAATCGAGCCTCGTTTCGCAAATGGCAAAATAAGGATTATGAAGATTTGATTAAATCTGCTTAGACAGACATTGGCACTTTCTTCAGGACCGTAAAATCTAGGAAGAATAAAAAGGAAAATGGCGGTAAAATTAAATATAAAGAATTCGAAAGCGATGATCCGGAACAAAACTGTAACATTTGGGGGATGTATTATAAAGAGTTGCTAGATGATAAAGCAGATGATCAGTTTGATGATAGATTGAAAGCGGAAGTAGAAGCGAGATTAAGTGAAATTGACGAAATACAAGATAATTCAAGGATTACCGATATCAGTATAGCAGAGATCGAAACGATTATCAAGGAGTTGAAGTATAACAAATCTCCAGGACCGGATATGATATCAAACGAACATCTCATATTTGGCGGGAAAACGCTACATTTTTATCTTGTTAAACTTTTCAATGCAATAATCAAGTGCGAAATTATTCCAGATTCATTACAAAATAGCCACTGTTGTTCCAATTTTTAAAGGGAAGAATAAAGATAAAATTCAACCTACTAACTATAGAGGAATAACCTTAACATCAGCTTTGGGGAAATTATTTGAAAAATTGATTACTCGAAGAATTGAAAATTGGATAGAAAACGAAAATATCGAATTCCCGCATCAGCTTCAGATGGGGTTTGCCAAAGGAAGGGGAGCTACGATGGCGGCATATTGTCTCTCCGAATGCATTATTGTCTACGAAAAAAGGGGCTCGCCTGTCTTCTCGTGCTTCCTTGATAATGAAAAGGCCTTTGACAATGTTTGGCAGGCTGGATTATTCTTCAAACTATATAACCTTGGAATTAAAGGAAAATTATGGCGTTTGATAAGAAATTCGTATACTGGCTCTACGGTCTTCATATCACAAGAAGGTCACAGAAGTGACATCATATCAGTGTCAAAAGGCGTAGGTCAAGGCCGGGTCATGTCAGCTTGGATGTTTCTCGTTTATATAGATGGCCTTATACAGCTTTCACAGAACGCAAACTGTTGCATTGTTGTAAATAATGTCAATGTACCGACCATTGTGCTTGCAGACGAAACAACCTTGCTCAGTCCGACGCCTAATGGTCTTAAAAGACTTCTTGAAATCGTATACCAATACGCTAAGAAATGGAGACTTCGATATAACGCATCGAAAAGTATTATGATCGTTTTTAATTCATCTCTTCAAAACATTCCTTCCTTGTCACTTGGTGGATGTAGCGTACCAATAGGCAACGCAACCGTTTATGCTGGTGTCACATTTTCATCAAAAAATGTTTTAAATATTCGTATTGAAAATGCATGTAGTAAAGCTCGCAAAATATTTCATTCACTTCATAACGTTGGCGTCAGGAAAGGCGGCATGCATCCGATTAGCTGCGCAATGATCTGGACTAGAGTCGTGTTGCCATCCGCCCATTACGGTGCAGAAATATGGGTCGAAATATCATCAAACCAAATAGAATCTCTAGAAAAAACGCAACGACATTTTGTTCGACAGATTTTAGGCTTTTATAAAACGTCTCCAACTGAGGCTACTGATGTTGTTATTGGTTTATTTTCAGTTTGTTCATATAGATAAGAGTAGACTTCTCTTCCTAGGTCGCTTTTGTAACTCAGAAACAGATTTATTTCATAAAGATTTATTTTTGAATTTTATTGCTGAATATTACTTGGGATACTCAAATATTTGTAATGTAACGAAAAGTTTGATAGAGGCACTTTTAATGTATGGCTTGAAAGAATTTCTCGATGAGTATGTGTGTACTGGATATTTTCCTCACAAAAATAATTGGAAAAATATTGTTATAAATGCTATTACAAAACGAGAGGAAGATGAATGGACACTATGTTTTAACTCTCGTCCAGAACTTTCACGTTTTATGTTCATTCAAAAATCAAAGCTAAAACCAAACAATTTATTACTTCTTAGTTACATATTTCCTGAACATAGAGACGATATAATTAATTTGTTAAAAATAGCAGCTAGCCCTATCATGAAAGCTCAATGTAACATGTGTGGTATTGAAGCTGACGATTTTATTCTACATTTACTTATGTCATGTTAAAGCTATATACAAGAAAGAGATGGTTTATATGATATCATTGTAAACATTTTATCTGTAGAATTTTCTGTTTCATTTTTTGAACAAGATGATAGTGACGTTCTTCAATCAATTTTAGGTGGTTTGACATCATGGACATTGACGATAACAGATGATGTATTGATAGAACGTATGCTTAACATTTCAGAATACGTAAAGAAATTCAAATATCCCAAAACCATATATTTCGTAAACGTTAATCGCTATATAAGTAACATGTTTTATTTTAGTAAAATACGGAAATATGATAAATTATGGAATATTAATTGAATGTGACACACATGTACAATAACATGTATCAAGCAAACTTTAAGTTGAATTTACATCCTATGAATATCCTTAATGGAATTATGAATGCACGATGAGCTGAAATTATACATCTTCAAATCTTTATTCAGAATTTAGTATTGTGTATCAGGTTATTTTTGTGTACATAATATTCATTGAATTGTCTATATTATACTTTGTTCTTTTTCAAATGTTTCATTTATGCTCTTCAATTATGGAGGAAAGAAAGATGATTCATTCATTCATTCATTCATTCTGAGTTCTTGGGCCCCTGTGTTTTGCGGTCTTGTTTGTGTGTGGTCATCTAACAGTGAGGAGGTTGTTTTACACCTCACTTGTACCTTCTTCGAGACCTCTGGGTAATTGGAGAAGCGAGAGGGTTGTGCGCACGTAATCCAGAATAACCACACCATTTGCTACTTGCGTGGCAAATGGCCGTCCAAAGTCGGCACCGGTTACCCATTGGTCTCGTCGGTTTATGTGTAGTCTTTTGTGTTTCATGTTTATATGTCGTGTGTCTCTTTTCCGTCTCTTGGTATGCTCGTCTTTAGTGTTTTCGCATCGGGTGTTCTCGTGTTTTGTTGTTGGTGCTGCAACATGGTGTTGTTGGCGATCCCCTCCCTTCTTTGTCAAAACACTTCCATATATATTATCTTCAATGGAGGAAATTATCCAAAAGGACAAGTAGTAGTTTAGATTGTCTACATGGAATAATCATTTGTTTTGAAGATATATTGATCATTCGGCATTTCATCTTTGTGAAGAAAGAGCACCGAAGAATCTCCTTTCAATATGCGACTACAATGGTACATCTAAATGTGTTCTATATTTCAGTATTCACAAATGAGTTACAGAAGATATACTCACTTTGATTTAGCTGAACAGTCATCTTTAAAATAGGGCAATTTTTCTTCCATTGCAATCCTGAAAAAAAAATTCCATTTTTAAAGGTCTTTTATTTGTTGCGTACTTGTGTGTGTGTTCTGCTGTGGAAGAAGGGAGGGTTTCTGCAACAAAGCACTTGGAAGATCAGTGTTGCTGGATATCTATTCCGTCTCTTTAAAAACACTTCCATATAATCCATCTTTGATTAAGAAAATTATCCAAAAGGACCAGTAGTAGTTTAGATTGTCTCATGAAATTATCATTTGTCTTGAAGATATATTGACAAAAAAATGGACGCTCCCTCGATTAGACAAAGGATAGGAGCTCCCGAATAAAAATGTAAGTTAATATTTGCATAGCATGGCGAAAAAGTGAATAGAGGCAGGCAGTTACATCTTATTGATAGATAGAATGACTTAAAATGTGAATATTGACTCTCTATACTGCATATATATATACCAAGTGCGATTCCACGTTTAATATACAGATAATGGGTCAAAATGTCGGACAGTGAAGGGGAATTCCACAGTACACAAACAGTGACCAGTATTGACCATGATATATATGACTGTCTTAAGTTGAAAGTTGGTTCGTTAGACAGACAGAGTTTTGAGAAAAATCTACTTGATTTATATAAAGGGAACGAAAATGAAATGAAAAAAAGTAAGAAATTTATTATATGACTATGCCCGATACAAGTGTTCGGATATGCCTGAGGGCTCACTGTCAAATCGTGTGCAGAGGAACAATGGTAGGAGTGTGGCACAGAAATATGCATCTGATATCTACTTATTGTTTCACTACATAGATGGTTCGGTCAGTGCCCAAATGCTTCAACAAGAAGTCATGAGCTCCCACAGGAGACGAGTTGATAGACTCAACAGTACAATTAATGAAACATTTATCAATGAAAGTAATAAGGAAGAGTCTGTAATGAGTCGTGACACACTGAAAAATATGATTGAAATGAATAGTAGAGCGACAAATTTAAAAAAGAAGCTTAGTTTTCGAGTTTAATCAACACACCTAACACAGGCCTGAATTTTGTCTAAACTTTTTGCTGAATACCCCTGCTTTCAAATAGAGCTGTCGTTAAGAATATGCCACTGTAAGATTTTGTTTAAATTAGGTAAAAAGCGATAAAATCGTGAAAACTTAAAACGAAATATTTATCGTTTATATCCTCGGTATTCCTATATTTTGTTCTTTTTTGTATAGAAAGTCGTTGCAATCAATGCATTAGATATGTAAACATGATATATAATTGTTTTGGAGGAAGAATATTTTCTCCTCTCTAAAAAAATTGCAGTTTTATGCAAATTTCTATGAAATATGAAGAATCCGTGTTAATATTTTCTCTAAAGCACAGAGACTAAATTTTTGTCTCGAAACATATCGACAAATATATGTTTATTATTTCCAATGCCTTTTTATTGATCATTTTTCTAAGGGGCTATAGATAAATGTAAAAACCTAAAGCGTATATACTTTTGATTTAAGCGGCATTTCACAAATTATTTTCCGTAGATAAAAATTCGGTCGACCACGTGTTATAGTTTCTATCATATCATACCTATCAACCGGTATACATACATATTTTTATAAACGTTAAATGCAGAAATGGGAATTACGTCATACCGTTTAAAAATTTATGAAAAATACTTCTTTTTAATATGTCGTGGTAAGACCGTGTATGGAAACCAATTCGTGAAAAGTTGAAATGAAAATACGTGAATTGAAGAAAAATGCATTAAGTTTATATAAAATTATGAAAAGTATATTTTGACGTTTATTTTAGTACCACAGAGATGTGAATATACATGTAAAGTACATTGGTCAGAGTTTGGGCTCTTCGTTATCTGTGTTTTAAATATTACGGTATGCCTTGGGTAAACGTTGTGCAATTTATCCCTTTTAGCATCCGCACTTACTCTTCGTTCAGATTTGTAACTGTTACAAAATCAAGTCGATGCTTTTCAAGATATACTGAGTCAGAAAACCCCTTTGATGTCTCCGTGAGATCCAATGGAAAGTCCTCAAGGGTCACGGGGGGGGGGGGGGGGGGGCTTTAATTCCTAATGCTGTACATAAGCACAAACACCACATTGTCATATGTAATATTGGTAATCTAATTGGGCAGTTCCTACATACGTCTACAATACATCAAATAAAAGGCTATATCACGAAGAGGAACCGTCTGTTGATAACGAAAAATTCGCAGCAACAGGAGCCTATAATGTTGGCGCGTCAATGGCCGTATTTCCCAAAGAGCTCCGAATAAAGAAATAAAATTGAAAAAGTGTGAAATGTATGACGCAAAGAATAGTCGATGAAATGTGTCCAAGAAGAAACTATTCCAACAGCAAAGCATTGATCTTCAACATGTACATGTATTAAAGAGTCAAAGATGCGATACAACATAGTAAAATCAAACTTTTATAACGACAAGACTGATATGTTGACAGCTCAGCGTGAGACCTCAGAGAATAGAGCACCCTTTATTGTGTGGTCTTTTCTATTTTAATATTGCTAAAGATTTGCTTCTCGGTTGATAGTTTTATGTGAGCGTCTTTAATTCTTGTAAATGTGGTTGTTTGATGTTCACTATTTGTTAGTATCTTTTCCGTTTCATTTATATAGAAACAATTGGAAAGAAATTTTAAAAAAAAATTGTCCATTGTAGACAAGGATGAAGCATGAAAAACAATAAACAGACAATAAAAAACAAACTCAACAAAAACAAACAATATTGTTGATATGGCCATCAACGATCAACCAATCAGAAACTAGAGAACCGAAACTAGAAACCAGAGGCTATCCCCCTTATCATCTATTGTCGTAGCAAACTAACCTGACCGGGCGGAGCTAATTCAATCAAGCAATTGAGGCGAATTGATACAATTTAAGGGTAGATAGATTATAAACTGCACATCGTAGTTAGAGTAAATACTCATAACCTGTAATTTTATATGGCTTTTATCACCTGGTCAGAAGTAAACTCTTCCGATGAGCAGGTGAAAATAAGCTCTGCCCAGTCAGGTCAGTTTGCTACGACAATACCTGTAGAACGATGCCTTTAAGCTACGTTTTAGCGACAGCTTTTGTCACAAGGTCAAACAGAGAAAGAAAATGCCATGATTGCCTGAATGTGATGGGGTCGTATAGGCAGCTACGCTACTTACTTGTGGAACTAAAATGCATTGCATATGATCATAAATTTTTTTTTTTTAATTTAAAAAAACACCACCGACATGTAAACAATCACTGACAAGGACATTTTTTGTATATGAACACAGAACATAGATGAGTATATGTCGACCCATGGTCCTAGTGAGGCTCGAACCAGCAACCTTCCGGTCACTGGCCCAACGCCTTATCCACTAGACCACGGCGCCGACTTATGATCATAAAATCTTTGTAATACTTAATTATTTCTAATATTCGGCTGACAAAATGTGTCCATATCACAATGTTTGAAATTACTAGAACATAGATAGTACATAAAAAAATTACTTTTCAAAATTATTGATGTAAATTTTTCGTCTTCTTTGAAATAAAGCGATACTTTTCATTCATTATTATTACATGTTAAAACTTAAATTAGCCGTGATTATTTAGTTTTACTCCGTATTATCGAGAAAACATCTCCTAGTTTACATTGCAATGAATTGCTAATAACGAAGTTGGGGGTGGGGCATTTTATTTGCCTGGTGCTCCTAAGTTTTTCAATCGATCTCTATCAAACTTTTCTTAAAAACACATTCACATATCAAAATATTGTTTTCGTATGTCAATTTTTATCTTCGAATTAACATTCTCAATATTGAAGTGAAAGAATTGAAAATTTCAATTTTACCAATTTATCTTAGAATTTGTGCTAATTCATCCATGAAGTTGAAATAAGAAAATTCAATTTGATCCAAAAATTTTCTTTTGACTTCAATTACCATATTGACTTTGATTACGGTTAGTTTGACTTTTCATTTATTAAAAGATGATAATTTTTGTTAAAATATCTATGATTTTGAATTTTACTTATTTTCCGCTTTTATCTAAATGTACAGTAATTCTGACCATACGATTTTTTTACGACAGGTCAAATCTGATGCCCCATGTTATATTCTTTCGTTTAATATAAAAATTAGCCCTGTGTTAGGTGGGTTGATTAAAATTTCAAATTTAGCGACTTGGTTGCTCTACTAGAAACAACTTATCCAAAATAACAACAAGTTTATCACTGCACAATTCGAAAAACTTGAAAAACGACAAGAAGTTGAAATAAAATCATTCAAACAACAATTAACAACGAAAGAGAGAGAAATAGCGTCGCTAAACTCTGAAGTGCAGTCGTGCCGGGTTCGAGAGATTGAATTATCGGCTGAAAATAAGTTGCTCCGTCAGGAAGTAAACTCTTTTAAACTAGAACTTGAGCACAAGTCTAGTCTTAAAGCAAATAAAAAAGACAATGATAAAAAGTTCCGTAGTCTTGAATCCAAAATACAAAACATCTGTTATAGGCTGAAATCCAATGAAAATAAAGCGCCGACTGTAGAGGAGTTAACGGTTGTTGAGAATAATGAAAACGACAATTATGCGTCTAATTTGCAAAATGAGTCTTCAAATTCTGATCGAGGTAGTTGTGAAAATCGAGAGGAGAATGAAGAAAACAATGTGTCTTCGATCTCAAATGATAAGCAGCATAACTACGAGAGTCCCGAAACCGACGAGGGTCAAAATGATTACTCGCGTAACGTGCTGTATAGCGATATCGCACGCACTTCTTCATCAATTACGCGACAACAGAATATGCGTCATGGCACGGTAGAGAAATCGTACGATGTGTCTAATAATGAAGATGTGATTTTAAGGGCGTGACACGGAGGCGCACTCAGCGTATTGTGTTATATAATGTAGATGCCAGCAAAAATATTGAAGCTGTCGATTATGCATTGAAGAAATATGCGTCTGTAAAAAACGTCAAAGTTTCGTCTACGAGGCTTCTGAAAACGAGTAAATTCAAGTACGGTTCGACTTATATGATCAGTGTGAATGTCGATCACTACGATTTCAGCAGAATAGAAAACGATTTGCGCAAGGCTTCCATCTACTAATGTATCAATAACACAATTTGAAGATGAATGACTCCAGTTATTTGATCTGTATGACAGGTGCGATTTCAATTCTCACGTCATTCTTATGGGCGACCTCAACGCAGACGTCTGAAAAAGCAGTACATGTCTAAGGGCTAAGACTCTAAAAGTCTATTGGATGAAAGAAACTTAATAAATGTGGCACGTATATGGAACAGAATAGGTCCATCCTACACTTACCACGATAAAAGCTTCAGAAATACTTCAGCAATATACTATGTTTTAATTCCAGCTTGCTGTCAACATTCTGTCGTTATTTGTAAAATTGATAATACCATTCCATATGAAATATCGGACCATTTTCCAGTATGCGCTACAATCGATACCGATATATTCCGAGATCAAAATGATTACTCAATTCATCGAATTAAATGGACAAAAGCTGATGAAATACCTAAACGCCTATACTCATCAGAAATCGCTATGTACTAAGGCGACAGCGCAGTGGTAGCGCGCTCGCTTCTCACCTCTAAGGTCCCGGGATCGAATCTCAGATTCGGCAAAGGGTCTTATGTGGGAGGGTAGGTGGTCCCCCACCCAGGCCTCTGCAGGGGGTTTTTCTCCAGGTACTCCGGTTTCCTCCTGCTCCTTGGACCCCCTCACGCCAACATCTGAGCCAACGTGAGACATTAATATAAGTTGTGTAACTTGTTTGTTAAACGTTGTAAAATAAATAAAGTTTAAATTTAAATTTAAAACTTAGGCGACAATTGGCATATTAACGAAAATTCCAAAGGTATCAACGAATCCTGCGCCTTCTTGACGAACGTCCTTCATTTAAGCGCCAAAAAATACATACCCTATGGAAAATATAGGCAATATTTGAAGCCATTCTGGAAGAAAGACAATCTGAATGACTTACACTATGAAATGCGCTGTGCAAGGAGATAGTGGAAACGTGCTGTGAGACCACTAGAGATAAACTCTGATGTGCGCACTCGTTACAAAAGTGCAAATCGCAACTTTCGTCGTAAAAATCGAGCCTCGTTTCGGAAATGGCAAAATAAGGATTATGAAGATTTGATTAAATCTGCTTAGACAGACATTGGCACTTTCTTCAGGACCGTAAAATCTAGGAAGAATAAAAAGGAAAATGGCGGTAAAATTAAATATAAAGAATTCGAAAGCGATGATCCGGAACAAAACTGTAACATTTGGGGGATGTATTATAAAGAGTTGCTAGATGATAAAGCAGATGATCAGTTTGATGATAGATTGAAAGCGGAAGTAGAAGCGAGATTAAGTGAAATTGACGAAATACAAGATAATTCAAGGATTACCGATATCAGTATAGCAGAGATCGAAACGATTATCAAGGAGTTGAAGTATAACAAATCTCCAGGACCGGATATGATATCAAACGAACATCTCATATTTGGCGGGAAAACGCTACATTTTTATCTTGTTGAACTTTTCAATGCAATAATCAAGTGCGAAATTATTCCAGATTCATTACAAAATAGCCACTGTTGTTCCAATTTTTAAAGGGAAGAATAAAGATAAAATTCAACCTACTAACTATAGAGGAATAACCTTAACATCAGCTTTGGGGAAATTACTTGAAAAATTGATTACTCGAAGAATTGAAAATTGGATAGAAAACGAAAATATCGAATTCCCGCATCAGCTTCAGATGGGGTTTGCCAAAGGAAGGGGAGCTACGATGGCGGCATATTGTCTCTCCGAATGCATAATTGTCTACGAAGAAAGGGGCTCGCCTGTCTTCTCGTGCTTCCTTGATAATGAAAAGGCCTTTGACAATGTTTGGCAGGCTGGATTATTCTTCAAACTATATAACCTTGGAATTAAAGGAAAATTATGGCGTTTGATAAGAAATTCGTATACTGGCTCTACGGTCTTCATATCACAAGAAGGTCACAGAAGTGACATCATATCAGTGTCAAAAGGCGTAGGTCAAGGCCGGGTCATGTCAGCTTGGATGTTTCTCGTTTATATAGATGGCCTTATACAGCTTTCACAGAACGCAAACTGTTGCATTGTTGTAAATAATGTCAATGTACCGACCATTGTGCTTGCAGACGAAACAACCTTGCTCAGTCCGACGCCTAATGGTCTTAAAAGACTTCTTGAAATCGTATACCAATACGCTAAGAAATGGAGACTTCGATATAACGCATCGAAAAGTATGATGATCGTTTTTAATTCATCTCTTCAAAACATTCCTTCCTTGTCACTTGGTGGATGTAGCGTACCAATAGGCAACGCAACCGTTTATGCTGGTGTCACATTTTCATCAAAAAATGTTTTAAATATTCATATTGAAAATGCATGTAGTAAAGCTCGCAAAATATTTCATTCACTTCATAACGTTGGCGTCAGGAAAGGCGGCATGCATCCGATTAGCTGCGCAATGATCTGGACTAGAGTCGTGTTGCCATCCGCCCATTACGGTGCAGAAATATGGGTCGAAATATCATCAAACCAAATAGAATCTCTAGAAAAAACGCAACGACATTTTGTTCGACAGATTTTAGGCTTTTATAAAACGTCTCCAACTGAGGCTACTGATGTTGTTATTGGTTTATTTTCAGTTTGTTCATATAGATAAGAGTACACTTCTCTTCCTAGGTCGCTTATGTAACTCAGAAACACATTTATTTCATAAAGATTTATTTTTGAATTTTATTGCTGAATATTACTTGGGATACTCAAATATTTGTAATGTAACGAAAAGTTTGATAGAGACACTTTTAATGTATGGCTTGAAAGAATTTCTCGATGAGTATGTGTGTACTGGATATTTTCCTCACAAAAATAATTGGAAAAATATTGTTATAAATGCTATTACAAAACGAGAGGAAGATGAATGGACACTATGTGTTAACTCTCGTCCAGAACTTTCACGTTTTATGTTCATTCAAAAATCAAAGCTAAAACCAAACAATTTATTACTTCTTAGTTACATATTTCCTGAACATAGAGACGATATAATTAATTTGTTAAAAATAGCAGCTAGCCCTATCATGAAAGCTCAATGTAACATGTGTGGTATTGAAGCTGACGATATTATTCTACATTTACTTATGTCATGTTAAAGCTATATACAAGAAAGAGATGGTTTATATGATATCATTGTAAACATTTTATCTGTAGAATTTTCTGTTTCATTTTTTGAACAAGATGATAGTGACGTTCTTCAATCAATTTTAGGTGGTTTGACATCATGGACATTGACGATAACAGATGATGTATTGATAGAACGTATGCTTAACATTTCAGAATACGTAAAGAAATGGAATTCAAATATCCCAAAACCATATATTTCGTAAATGTTAATCGCTATATAAGTAACTTGTTTTATTTTAGTAAAATACGGAAATATGATAAATTATGGAATATTAATTGAATGTGACACACATGTACAATAACATGTATCAAGCAAACTTTAAGTTGAATTTACATCCTATGAATATCCTTAATGGAATTATGAATGCACGATGAGCTGAAATTATACATTTTCAAATCTTTATTCAGAATTTAGTATTGTGTATCAGGTTATTTTTGTGTACATAATATTCATTGAATTGTCTATATTATACTTTGTTCTTTTTCAAATGTTTCATTTATGCTCTTCAATTATGGAGGAAAGAAAGATGATTCATTCATTCATTCATTCATTCTGAGTTCTTGGGCCCCTGTGTTTTGCGGTCTTGTTTGTGTGTGGTCATCTAACAGTGAGGAGGTTGTTTTACACCTCACTTGTACCTTCTTCGAGACCTCTGGGTAATTGGAGAAGCGAGAGGGTTGTGCGCACGTAATCCAGGATAACCACACCATTTGCTACTTGCGTGGCAAATGGCCGTCCAAAGTCGGCACCGGTTACCCATTGGTCTCGTCGGTTTATGTGTAGTCTTTTGTGTTTCATGTTTATATGTCGTGTGTCTCTTTTCCGTCTCTTGGTATGCTCGTCTTTAGTGTTTTCGCATCGGGTGTTCTCGTGTTTTGCTGTTGGTGCTGCAACATGGTGTTGTTGGCGATCCCCTCCCTTCTTTGTCAAAACACTTCCATATATATTATCTTCAATGGAGGAAATTATCCAAAAGGACAAGTAGTAGTTTAGATTGTCTACATGGAATAATCATTTGTTATTTGATATATTGATCATTCGGCATTTCATCTTTGTGAAGAAAGAGCACCGAAGAATCTCCTTTCAATATGCGACTACAATGGTACATCTAAATGTGTTCTATATTTCAGTATTCACAAATGAGTTACAGAAGATATACTCACTTTGATTTAGCTGAACAGTCATCTTTAAAATAGGGCAATTTTTCTTCCATTGCAATCCTGAAAAAAAATTCCATTTTTAAAGGTCTTTTATTTGTTGCGTACTTGTGTGTGTGTTCTGCTGTGGAAGAAGGGAGGGTTTCTGCAACAAAGCACTTGGAAGATCAGTGTTGCTGGATATCTATTCCGTCTCTTTAAAAACACTTCCATATAATCCATCTTTGATTAAGAAAATTATCCAAAAGGACCAGTAGTAGTTTAGATTGTCTCATGAAATTATCATTTGTCTTGAAGATATATTGACAAAAAAATGGACGCTCCCTCGATTAGACAAAGGATAGGAGCTCCCGAATAAAAATGTAAGTTAATATTTGCATAGCATGGCGAAAAAGTGAATAGAGGCAGGCAGTTACATCTTATTGATAGATAGAATGACTTAAAATGTGAATATTGAATCTCTATACTGCATATATATATACCAAGTGCGATTCCACGTTTAATATACAGATAATGGGTCAAAATGTCGGACAGTGAAGGGGAATTCCACAGTACACAAACAGTGACCAGAATTGACCATGATATATATGACTGTCTTAAGTTGAAAGTTGGTTCGTTAGACAGACAGAGTTTTGAGAAAAATCTACTTGATTTATATAAAGGGAACGAAAATGAAATGAAAAAAAGTAAGAAATTTATTATATGACTATGCCCGATACAAGTGTTCGGATATGCCTGAGGGCTCACTGTCAAATCGTGTGCAGAGGAACAATGGTAGGAGTGTGGCACAGAAATATGCATCTGATATCTACTTATTGTTTCACTACATAGATGGTTCGGTCAGTGCCCAAATGCTTCAACAAGAAGTCATGAGCTCCTACAGGAGACGAGTTGATAGACTCAACAGTACAATTAATGAAACATTTATCAATGAAAGTAATGAGGAAGAGTCTGTAATGAGTCGTGACACACTGAAAAATATGATTGAAATGAATAGTAGAGCGACAAATTTAAAAAAGAAGCTTAGTTTTCGAGTTTAATCAACACACCTAACACAGGCCTGAATTTTGTCTAAACTTTTTGCTGAATACCCCTGCTTTCAAATAGAGCTGTCGTTAAGAATATGCCACGGTAAGATTTTGTTTAAATTAGGTAAAAAGCGATAAAATCGTGAAAACTTAAAACGAAATATTTATCGTTTATATCCTCGGTATTCCTATATTTTGTTCTTTTTTGTATAGAAAGTCGTTGCAATCAATGCATTAGATATGTAAACATGATATATAATTGTTTTGGAGGAAGAATATTTTCTCCTCTCTAAAAAAATTGCAGTTTTATGCAAATTTCTATGAAATATGAAGAATCCGTGTTAATATTTTCTCTAAAGCACAGAGACTAAATTTTTGTCTTGAAACATATCGACAAATATATGTTTATTATTTCCAATGCCTTTTTATTGATCATTTTTCTAAGGGGCTATAGATAAAAGTAAAAACCTAAAGCGTATATACTTTTGATTTAAGCGGCATTTCACAAATTATTTTCCGTAGATAAAAATTCGGTCGACCACGTTTTATAGTTTCTATCATATCATACCTATCAACCGGTATACATACATATTTTTATAAACGTTAAATGCAGAAATGGGAATTACGTCATACCGTTTAAAAATTTATGAAAAATACTTCTTTTTAATATGTCGTGGTAAGACCGTGTATGGAAACCAATTCGTGAAAAGTTGAAATGAAAATACGTGAATTGAAGAAAAATGCATTAAGTTTATATAAAATTATGAAAAGTATATTTTGACGTTTATTTTAGTACCACAGAGATGTGAATATACATGTAAAGTACATTGGTCAGAGTTTGGGCTCTTCGTTATCTGTGTTTTAAATATTACGGTATGCCTTGGGTAAACGTTGTGCAATTTATCCCTTTTAGCATCCGCACTTACTCTTCGTTCAGATTTGTAACTGTTACAAAATCAAGTCGATGCTTTTCAAGATATACTGAGTCAGAAAACCCCTTTGATGTCTCCGTGAGATCCAATGGAAAGTCCAAGTGTTCAATACCTCCTTAAATGGACAAAAGCTGATGAAATACCTAAACGCCTATACTCATCAGAAATCGCTATGTACTTAGGCGACAATTGGCATATTAACGAAAATTCCAAAGGTATCAACGAATCCTGCGCCTTCTTGACGAACGTCCTTCATTTAAGCGCCAAAAAATACATACCCTATGGAAAATATAGGCAATATTTGAAGCCATTCTGGAAGAAAGACAATCTGAATGACTTACACTATGAAATGCGCTGTGCAAGGAGAGAGTGGAAACGTGCTGGGAGACCACTAGAGATAAACTCTGATGTGCGCACTCGTTACAAAAGTGCAAAACGCAACTTTCGTCGTAAAAATCGAGCCTCGTTTCGGAAATGGCAAAATAAGGATTATGAAGATTTGATTAAATCTGCTTAGACAGTCATTGGCACTTTCTTCAGGACCGTAAAATCTAGGAAGAATAAAAAGGAAAATGGCGGTAAAATTAAATATAAAGAATTCGAAAGCGATGATCCGGAACAAAAATGTAACATTTGGGGGATGTACTATAAAGAGTTGCTAGATGATAAAGCAGATGATCAGTTTGATGATAGATTGAAAGAGGAAGTAGAAGCGAGATTAAGTGAAATTGACGAAATACAAGATAATTCAACGATTACCGATATCAGTATAGCAGAGATCGAAACAATTATCAAGGAGTTGAAGTATAAAAAATCTCCAGGACCGGATATGATATCAAACGAACATCTCATATTTGGCGGGAAAACGCTACATTTTTATCTTGTTAAACTTTTCAATGCAATAATCAAGTGCAAAATTATTCCAGATTCATTCAAAATAGCCACTGTTGTTCCAATTTTTAAAGGGAAGAAAAAAGATAAAATTCAACCTACTAACTATAGAGGAATAACCTTAACATCAGCTTCGGGGAAATTATTTGAAAAATTGATTACTCGAAGAATTGAAAATTGGATAGAAAACGAAAATATCGAATTCCCGCATAAGCTTCAGATGGGGTTTGCCAAAGGAAGGGGAGCTACGATGGCGGCATATTGTCTCTCCGAAGGCATTAATGTCTACGAAAAAAGGGGCTCGCCTGTCTTCTCGTGCTTCCTTGATAATGAAAAGGCCTTTGACAATGTTTAGCAGGCTGGATTATTCTTCAAACTATATAACCTTGGAATTAAAGGAAAATTATGGCGTTTGATCAGAAATTCGTATACGGGCTCTACGGTCTTCATATCACAAGAAGGTCACAGAAGTGACCTCATATCAGTGTCAAAAGGCGTAGGTCAAGGCCGGGTCATGTCAGCTTGGATGTTTCTCATTTATATAGATGGCCTTATACAGCTTTCACAGAACGGAAACTGTTGCATTGTTGTAAATAATGTCAATGTACCGACCATTGTGCTTGCAGACGAAACAACCTTGCTCAGTCCGACGCCTAATGGTCTTAAAAGACTTCTTGAAATCGTATACCAATACGCTAAGAAATGGAGACTTCGATATAACGCATCGAAAAGTATGATGATCGTTTTTAATTCATCTCTTCAAAACATTCCTTCCTTGTCACTTGGTGGATGTAGCGTACCAATAGGCAACGCAACCGTTTATGCTGGTGTCACATTTTCATAAAAAAAATGCTTTAAATATTCGTATTGAAAATGCATGTAGTAAAGCTCGCAAAATATTTCATTCACTTCATAACGTTGGCGTCAGGCAAGGCGGCATGCATCCGATTAGCTGCGCAGTGATCTGGACTAGAGTCGTGTTGCCATCCGCCCTTTACGGTGCAGAAATATGGGGTGAAATATCATCAAACCAAATAGAATCTCTAGAAAAAACGCAACGACATTTTGTTCGACAGTTTTTAGGCTTTTATAAAACGTCTCCAACTGAGGCTATTGATGTTGTTATTGGTTTATTTTCAGTTTGTTCATATAGATAAGAGAAGACTTCTCTTCCGAGGTCGCTTATGTAACTCAGAAACAGATTTATTTCATAAAGATTTATTTATGAATTTTATTGCTGAATATTACTTGGGATACTCAAATATTTGTAATGTAACGAAAAGTTTGATAGAGACACTTTTAAGGTATGGCTTGAAAGAATTTCTCGATGAGTATGTGTGTAATGGATATTTTCCTCACAGAAATAATTGGAAAAATATTGTTATAAATGCTATTACAAAACGAGAGGAAGATGAATGGACACTATGTGTTAACTCTCGTCCAGAACTTTCACGTTTTATGTTCATTCAAAAATCAAAGTTAAAACCAAACAATTTATTACTTCTTAGTTACATATTTCCTGAACATAGAGACGATATAATTAATTTGTTAAAAATAGCAGCTAGCCCTATCATGAAAGCTCAATGTAACATGTGTGGTATTGAAGCTGACGATATTATTCTACATTTACTTATGTCATGTTAAAGCTATATACAAGAAAGAGATGGTTTATATGATATCATTGTAAACATTTTATCTGTAGAATTTTCTGTTTCATTTTTGAACAAGATGATAGTGCCATTCTTCAATCAATTTTAGGTGGTTTGACATCATGGACATTGACGATAACGGATGATGTATTATTAATTGATAGAACTTATGCTTAACATTTCAGAATACGTAAAGAAATGGAATTCCAATATCCCAAAACCATACTTTTCGTAAATGTTAATCGCTATATAAGTAACATGTTTTATTTCAGTAAAATACGGAAATATGATAAATTATGGAATATTAATTGAATGTGACACACATGTACAATAACATGTATCAATCAAACTTTAAGTTGAATTTACATCCTATGAATATCCTTAATGGAATTATGAATGCACGATGAGCTGAAATTATACATCTTCAAATCTTTATTTAGAATTTAGTATTGTGTATCAGGTTATTTTTGTGTACATAATATTCATTGAATTGTCTATATTATACTTTGTTCTTTTTCAAATGTTTCATTTATGCTCTTCAATTATGGAGGAAAGAAAGATGATTCATTCATTCATTCATTCTGAGTTCTTGGGCCCCTGTGTTTTGCGGTCTTGTTTGTGTGTGGTCATCTAACAGTGAGGAGGTTGTTTTACACCTCACTTGTACCTTCTTCGAGACCTCTGGGTAATTGGAGAAGCGAGAGGGTTGTGCGCACGTAATCCAGAATAACCACACCATTTGCGTGGCAAAGTCCAAAGTCGGCACCGGTTACCCATTGGTCCCGTCGGTTTATGTGTAGTCTTTTGTGTTTCATGTTTATATGTCGTGTGTCTCTTTTCCGTCTCTTGGTATGCTCGTCTTTAGTGTTTTCGCATCGGGTGTTCTCGTGTTTTGTTGTTGGTGCTGCAACATGGTGTTGTTGGCGATCCCCTCCCTTCTTTGTCAAAACACTTCCATATATATTATCTTCAATGGAGGAAATTATCCAAAAGGACAAGTAGTAGTTTAGATTGTCTACATGGAATAATCATTTGTTTTGAAGATATATTGATCATTCGGCATTTCATCTTTGTGAAGAAAGAGCACCGAAGAATCTCCTTTCAATATGCGACTACAATGGTACATCTAAATGTGTTCTATATTTCAGTATTCACAAATGAGTTACAGAAGATATACTCACTTTGATTTAGCTGAAAAGTCATCTTTAAAATAGGGCAATTTTTCTTCCATTGCAATCCTGAAAAAAAAATTCCATTTTTAAAGGTCTTTTATTCGTTGCGTACTTGTGTGTGTGTTCTGCTGTGGAAGAAGGGAGGGTTTCTGCAACAAAGCACTTGGAAGATCAGTGTTGCTGGATATCTATTCCGTCTCTTTAAAAACACTTCCATATAATCCATCTTTGATTAAGAAAATTATCCAAAAGGACCAGTAGTAGTTTAGATTGTCTCATGAAATTATCATTTGTCTTGAAGATATATTGACAAAAAAATGGACGCTCCCTCGATTAGACAAAGGATAGGAGCTCCCGAATAAAAATGTAAGTTAATATTTGCATAGCATGGCGAAAAAGTGAATAGAGGCAGGCAGTTACATCTTATTGATAGATAGAATGACTTAAAATGTGAATATTGACTCTCTATACTGCATATATATATACCAAGTGCGATTCCACGTTTAATATACAGATAATGGGTCAAAATGTCGGACAGTGAAGGGGAATTCCACAGTACACAAACAGTGACCAGTATTGACCATGATATATATGACTGTCTTAAGTTGAAAGTAGGTTCGTTAGACAGACAGAGTTTTGAGAAAAATCTACTTGATTTATATAAAGGGAACGAAAATGAAATGAAAAAAAGTAAGAAATTTATTTTAAATTTATTATATGACTATGCCCGATACAAGTGTTCGGATATGCCTGAGGGCTCACTGTCAAATTGTGTGCAGAGGAACAATGGTAGGAGTGTGGCACAGAAATATGCATCTGATATCTACTTATTGTTTCACTACATAGATGGTTCGGTCATTGCCCAAATGCTTCAACAAGAAGTCATGAGCTCCCACAGGAGACGAGTTGATAGACTCAACAGTACAATTAATGAAACATTTATCAATGAAAGTAATGAGGAAGAGTCTGTAATGAGTCGTGACACACTGAAAAATATGATTGAAATGAATAGTAGAGCGACAAATTTAAAAAAGAAGCTTAGTTTTCGAGTTTAATCAACACACCTAACACAGGCCTGAATTTTGTCTAAACTTTTTGCTGAATACCCCTGCTTTCAAATAGAGCTGTCGTTAAGAATATGCCACGGTAAGATTTTGTTTAAATTAGGTAAAAAGCGATAAAATCTTGAAAACTTAAAACGAAATATTAATCGTTTATATCCTCGGTATTCCTATATTTTGTTCTTTTTTGTATAGAAAGTCGTTGCAATCAATGCATTAGATATGTAAACATGATATATAATTGTTTTGGAGGAAGAATATTTTCTCCTCTCTAAAAAAATTGCAGTTTTATGCAAATTTCTATGAAATATGAAGAATCCGTGTTAATATTTTCTCTAAAGCACAGAGACTAAATTTTTGTCTCGAAACATATCGACAAATATATGTTTATTATTTCCAATGCCTTTTTATTGATCATTTTTCTAAGGGGCTATAGATAAATGTAAAAACCTAAAGCGTATATACTTTTGATTTAAGCGGCATTTCACAAATTATTTTCCGTAGATAAAAATTCGGTCGACCACGTGTTATAGTTTCTATCATATCATACCTATCAACCGGTATACATACATATTTTTATAAACGTTAAATGCAGAAATGGGAATTACGTCATACCGTTTAAAAATTTATGAAAAATACTTCTTTTTAATATGTCGTGGTAAGACCGTGTATGGAAACCAATTCGTGAAAAGTTGAAATGAAAATACGTGAATTGAAGAAAAATGCATTAAGTTTATATAAAATTATGAAAAGTATATTTTGACGTTTATTTTAGTACCACAGAGATGTGAATATACATGTAAAGTACATTGGTCAGAGTTTGGGCTCTTCGTTATCTGTGTTTTAAATATTACGGTATGCCTTGGGTAAACGTTGTGCAATTTATCCCTTTTAGCATCCGCACTTACTCTTCGTTCAGATTTGTAACTGTTACAAAATCAAGTCGATGCTTTTCAAGATATACTGAGTCAGAAAACCCCTTTGATGTCTCCGTGAGATCCAATGGAAAGTCCTCAAGGGTCACGGGGGGGGGGGGGGGGGGGCTTTAATTCCTAATGCTGTACATAAGCACAAACACCACATTGTCATATGTAATATTGGTAATCTAATTGGGCAGTTCCTACATACGTCTACAATACATCAAATAAAAGGCTATATCACGAAGAGGAACCGTCTGTTGATAACGAAAAATTCGCAGCAACAGGAGCCTATAATGTTGGCGCGTCAATGGCCGTATTTCCCAAAGAGCTCCGAATAAAGAAATAAAATTGAAAAAGTGTGAAATGTATGACGCAAAGAATAGTCGATGAAATGTGTCCAAGAAGAAACTATTCCAACAGCAAAGCATTGATCTTCAACATGTACATGTATTAAAGAGTCAAAGATGCGATACAACATAGTAAAATCAAATTTTTATAACGACAAGACTGATATGTTGACAGCTCAGCGTGAGACCTCAGAGAATAGAGCACCCTTTATTGTGTGGTCATTTCTATTTTAATATTGCTAAAGATTTGCTTCTCGGTTGATAGTTTTATGTGAGCGTCTTTAATTCTTGTAAATGTGGTTGTTTGATGTTCACTATTTGTTTGTATCTTTTCCGTTTCATTTATATAGAAACAATTGGAAAGAAATTTTAAAAAAAATTGTCCATTGTAGACAAGGATGAAGCATGAAAAACAATAAACAGACAATAAAAAACAAACTCAACAAAAACAAACAATATTGTTGATATGGCCATCAACGATCAACCAATCAGAAACTAGAGAACCGAAACTAGAAACCAGAGGCTATCCCCCTTATCATCTATTGTCGTAGCAAACTAACCTGACCGGGCGGAGCTAATTCAATCAAGCAATTGAGGCGAATTGATACAATTTAAGGGTAGATAGATTATAAACTGCACATCGTAGTCAGAGTAAATACTCATAACCTGTAATTTTATATGGCTTTTATCACCTGGTCAGAAGTAAACTCTTCCGATGAGCAGGTGAAAATAAGCTCTGCCCGGTCAGGTCAGTTTGCTACGACAATACCTGTAGAACGATGCCTTTAAGCTACGTTTTAGCGACAGCTTTTGTCACAAGGTCAAACAGAGAAAGAAAATGCCATGATTGCCTGAATGTGATGGGGTCGTATAGGCAGCTACGCTACTTACTTGTGGAACTAAAATGCATTGCATATGATCATAAATTTTTTTTTTTTTTAATTTAAAAAAACACCACCGACATGTAAACAATCACTGACAAGGACATTTTTTGTATATGAACACAGAACATAGATGAGTATATGTCGACCCATGGTCCTAGTGAGGCTCGAACCAGCAACCTTCCGGTCACTGGCCCAACGCCTTATCCACTAGACCACGGCGCCGACTTATGATCATAAAATCTTTGTAATACTTAATTATTTCTAATATTCGGCTGACAAAATGTGTCCATATCACAATGTTTGAAATTACCAGAACATAGATAGTACATAAAAAAATTACTTTTCAAAATTATTGATGTAAATTTTTCGTCTTCTTTGAAATAAAGCGATACTTTTCATTCATTATTATTACATGTTAAAACTTAATTTAGCCGTGATTATTTAGTTTTACTCCGTATTATCGAGAAAACATCTCCTAGTTTACATTGCAATGAATTGCTAATAACGAAGTTGGGGGTGGGGCACTTTATTTGCCTGGTGCTCCTAAGTTTTTCAATCGATCTCTATCAAACTTTTCTTAAAAACACATTCACATATCAAAATATTGTTTTCGTATGTCAATTTTTATCTTCGAATTAACATTCTCAATATTGAAGTGAAAGAATTGAAAATTTCAATTTTACCAATTTATCTTAGAATTTGTGCTAATTCATCCATGAAGTTGAAATAAGAAAATTCAATTTGATCCAAAAATTTTCTTTTGACTTCAATTACCATATTGACTTTGATTACGGTTAGTTTGACTTTTCATTTATTAAAAGATGATAATTTTTGTTAAAATATCTATGATTTTGAATTTTACTTATTTTCCGCTTTTATCTAAATGTACAGTAATTCTGACCATACGATTTTTTTACGACAGGTCAAATCTGATGCCCCATGTTATATTCTTTCGTTTAATATAAAAATTAGCCCTGTGTTAGGTGGGTTGATTAAAATTTCAAATTTAGCGACTTGGTTGCTCTACTAGAAACAACTTATCCAAAATAACAACAAGTTTATCACTGCACAAATCGAAAAACTTGAAAAACGACAAGAAGTTGAAATAAAATCATTCAAACAACAATTAACAACGAAAGAGAGAGAAATAGCGTCGCTAAACTCTGAAGTGCAGTCGTGCCGGGTTCGAGAGATTGAATTATCGGCTGAAAATAAGTTGCTCCGTCAGGAAGTAAACTCTTTTAAACTAGAACTTGAGCACAAGTCTAGTCTTAAAGCAAATAAAAAAGACAATGATAAAAAGTTCCGTAGTCTTGAATCCAAAATACAAAACATCTGTTATAGGCTGAAATCCAATGAAAATAAAGCGCCGACTGTAGAGGAGTTAACGGTTGTTGAGAATAATGAAAACGACAATTATGCGTCTAATTTGCAAAATGAGTCTTCAAATTCTGATCGAGGTAGTTGTGAAAATCGAGAGGAGAATGAAGAAAACAATGTGTCTTCGATCTCAAATGATAAGCAGCATAACTACGAGAGTCCCGAAACCGACGAGGGTCAAAATGATTACTCGCGTAACGTGCTGTATAGCGATATCGCACGCACTTCTTCATCAATTACGCGACAACAGAATATGCGTCATGGCACGGTAGAGAAATCGTACGATGTGTCTAATAATGAAGATGTGATTTTAAGGGCGTGACACGGAGGCGCACTCAGCGTATTGTGTTATATAATGTAGATGCCAGCAAAAATATTGAAGCTGTCGATTATGCATTGAAGAAATATGCGTACGTCTGTAAAAAACGTCAGAGTTTCGTCTACGAGGCTTCTGAAAACGAGTAAATTCAAGTACGGTTCGACTTATATGATCAGTGTGAATGTCGATCACTACAATTTCAGCAGAATAGAAAACGATTTGCGCAAGGCTTCCATCTACTAATGTATCAATAACACAATTTGAAGATGAATGACTCCAGTTATTTGATCTGTATGACAGGTGCGATTTCAATTCTCACGTCATTCTTATGGGCGACCTCAACGCAGACGTCTGAAAAAGCAGTACATGTCTAAGGGCTAAGACTCTAAAAAGTCTATTGGATGAAAGAAACTTAATAAATGTGGCACGTATATGGAACAGAATAGGTCCATCCTACACTTACCACGATAAAAGCTTCAGAAATACTTCAGCAATATACTATGTTTTAATTCCAGCTTGCTGTCAACATTCTGTCGTTATTTGTAAAATTGATAATACCATTCCATATGAAATATCGGACCATTTTCCAGTATGCGCTACAATCGATACCGATATATTCCGAGATCAAAATGATTACTCAATTCATCGAATTAAATGGACAAAAGCTGATGAAATACCTAAACGCCTATACTCATCAGAAATCGCTATGTACTTAGGCGACAATTGGCATATTAACGAAAATTCCAAAGGTATCAACGAATCCTGCGCCTTCTTGACGAACGTCCTTCATTTAAGCGCCAAAAAATACATACCCTATGGAAAATATAGGCAATATTTGAAGCCATTCTGGAAGAAAGACAATCTGAATGACTTACACTATGAAATGCGCTGTGCAAGGAGATAGTGGAAACGTGCTGTGAGACCACTAGAGATAAACTCTGATGTGCGCACTCGTTACAAAAGTGCAAATCGCAACTTTCGTCGTAAAAATCGAGCCTCGTTTCGCAAATGGCAAAATAAGGATTATGAAGATTTGATTAAATCTGCTTAGACAGACATTGGCACTTTCTTCAGGACCGTAAAATCTAGGAAGAATAAAAAGGAAAATGGCGGTAAAATTAAATATAAAGAATTCGAAAGCGATGATCCGGAACAAAACTGTAACATTTGGGGGATGTATTATAAAGAGTTGCTAGATGATAAAGCAGATGATCAGTTTGATGATAGATTGAAAGCGGAAGTAGAAGCGAGATTAAGTGAAATTGACGAAATACAAGATAATTCAAGGATTACCGATATCAGTATAGCAGAGATCGAAACGATTATCAAGGAGTTGAAGTATAACAAATCTCCAGGACCGGATATGATATCAAACGAACATCTCATATTTGGCGGGAAAACGCTACATTTTTATCTTGTTAAACTTTTCAATGCAATAATCAAGTGCGAAATTATTCCAGATTCATTACAAAATAGCCACTGTTGTTCCAATTTTTAAAGGGAAGAATAAAGATAAAATTCAACCTACTAACTATAGAGGAATAACCTTAACATCAGCTTTGGGGAAATTATTTGAAAAATTGATTACTCGAAGAATTGAAAATTGGATAGAAAACGAAAATATCGAATTCCCGCATCAGCTTCAGATGGGGTTTGCCAAAGGAAGGGGAGCTACGATGGCGGCATATTGTCTCTCCGAATGCATTATTGTCTACGAAAAAAGGGGCTCGCCTGTCTTCTCGTGCTTCCTTGATAATGAAAAGGCCTTTGACAATGTTTGGCAGGCTGGATTATTCTTCAAACTATATAACCTTGGAATTAAAGGAAAATTATGGCGTTTGATAAGAAATTCGTATACTGGCTCTACGGTCTTCATATCACAAGAAGGTCACAGAAGTGACATCATATCAGTGTCAAAAGGCGTAGGTCAAGGCCGGGTCATGTCAGCTTGGATGTTTCTCGTTTATATAGATGGCCTTATACAGCTTTCACAGAACGCAAACTGTTGCATTGTTGTAAATAATGTCAATGTACCGACCATTGTGCTTGCAGACGAAACAACCTTGCTCAGTCCGACGCCTAATGGTCTTAAAAGACTTCTTGAAATCGTATACCAATACGCTAAGAAATGGAGACTTCGATATAACGCATCGAAAAGTATTATGATCGTTTTTAATTCATCTCTTCAAAACATTCCTTCCTTGTCACTTGGTGGATGTAGCGTACCAATAGGCAACGCAACCGTTTATGCTGGTGTCACATTTTCATCAAAAAATGTTTTAAATATTCGTATTGAAAATGCATGTAGTAAAGCTCGCAAAATATTTCATTCACTTCATAACGTTGGCGTCAGGAAAGGCGGCATGCATCCGATTAGCTGCGCAATGATCTGGACTAGAGTCGTGTTGCCATCCGCCAATTACGGTGCAGAAATATGGGTCGAAATATCATCAAACCAAATAGAATCTCTAGAAAAAACGCAACGACATTTTGTTCGACAGATTTTAGGCTTTTATAAAACGTCTCCAACTGAGGCTACTGATGTTGTTATTGGTTTATTTTCAGTTTGTTCATATAGACAAGAGTAGACTTCTCTTCCTAGGTCGCTTATGTAACTCAGAAACAGATTTATTTCATAAAGATTTATTTTTGAATTTTATTGCTGAATATTACTTGGGATACTCAAATATTTGTAATGTAACGAAAAGTTTGATAGAGGCACTTTTAATGTATGGCTTGAAAGAATTTCTCGATGAGTATGTGTGTACTGGATATTTTCCTCACAAAAATAATTGGAAAAATATTGTTATAAATGCTATTACAAAACGAGAGGAAGATGAATGGACACTATGTGTTAACTCTCGTCCAGAACTTTCACGTTTTATGTTCATTCAAAAATCAAAGCTAAAACCAAACAATTTATTACTTCTTAGTTACATATTTCCTGAACATAGAGACGATATAATTAATTTGTTAAAAATAGCAGCTAGCCCTATCATGAAAGCTCAATGTAACATGTGTGGTATTGAAGCTGACGATATTATTCTACATTTACTTATGTCATGTTAAAGCTATATACAAGAAAGAGATGGTTTATATGATATCATTGTAAACATTTTATCTGTAGAATTTTCTGTTTCATTTTTTGAACAAGATGATAGTGACGTTCTTCAATCAATTTTAGGTGGTTTGACATCATGGACATTGACGATAACAGATGATGTATTGATAGAACGTATGCTTAACATTTCAGAATACGTAAAGAAATGGAATTCAAATATCCCAAAACCATATATTTCGTAAATGTTAATCGCTATATAAGTAACATGTTTTATTTTAGTAAAATACGGAAATATGATAAATTATGGAATATTAATTGAATGTGACACACATGTACAATAACATGTATCAAGCAAACTTTAAGTTGAATTTACATCCTATGAATATCCTTAATGGAATTATGAATGCACGATGAGCTGAAATTATACATCTTCAAATCTTTATTCAGAATTTAGTATTGTGTATCAGGTTATTTTTGTGTACATAATATTCATTGAATTGTCTATATTATACTTTGTTCTTTTTCAAATGTTTCATTTATGCTCTTCAATTATGGAGGAAAGAAAGATGATTCATTCATTCATTCATTCATTCTGAGTTCTTGGGCCCCTGTGTTTTGCGGTCTTGTTTGTGTGTGGTCATCTAACAGAGAGGAGGTTGTTTTACACCTCACTTGTACCTTCTTCGAGACCTCTGGGTAATTGGAGAAGCGAGAGGGTTGTGCGCACGTAATCCAGGATAACCACACCCTTTGCTACTTGCGTGGCAAATGGCCGTCCAAAGTCGGCACCGGTTACCCATTGGTCTCGTCGGTTTATGTGTAGTCTTTTGTGTTTCATGTTTATATGTCGTGTGTCTCTTTTCCGTCTCTTGGTATGCTCGTCTTTAGTGTTTTCGCATCGGGTGTTCTCGTGTTTTGTTGTTGGTGCTGCAACATGGTGTTGTTGGCGATCCCCTCCCTTCTTTGTCAAAACACTTCCATATATATTATCTTCAATGGAGGAAATTATCCAAAAGGACAAGTAGTAGTTTAGATTGTCTACATGGAATAATCATTTGTTTTGAAGATATATTGATCATTCGGCATTTCATCTTTGTGAAGAAAGAGCACCGAAGAATCTCCTTTCAATATGCGACTACAATGGTACATCTAAATGTGTTCTATATTTCAGTATTCACAAATGAGTTACAGAAGATATACTCACTTTGATTTAGCTGAACAGTCATCTTTAAAATAGGGCAATTTTTCTTCCATTGCAATCCTGAAAAAAAAATTCCATTTTTAAAGGTCTTTTATTTGTTGCGTACTTGTGTGTGTGTTCTGCTGTGGAAGAAGGGAGGGTTTCTGCAACAAAGCACTTGGAAGATCAGTGTTGCTGGATATCTATTCCGTCTCTTTAAAAACACTTCCATATAATCCATCTTTGATTAAGAAAATTATCCAAAAGGACCAGTAGTAGTTTAGATTGTCTCATGAAATTATCATTTGTCTTGAAGATATATTGACAAAAAAATGGACGCTCCCTCGATTAGACAAAGGATAGGAGCTCCCGAATAAAAATGTAAGTTAATATTTGCATAGCATGGCGAAAAAGTGAATAGAGGCAGGCAGTTACATCTTATTGATAGATAGAATGACTTAAAATGTGAATATTGACTCTCTATACTGCATATATATATACCAAGTGCGATTCCACGTTTAATATACAGATAATGGGTCAAAATGTCGGACAGTGAAGGGGAATTCCACAGTACACAAACAGTGACCAGTATTGACCATGATATATATGACTGTCTTAAGTTGAAAGTTGGTTCGTTAGACAGACAGAGTTTTGAGAAAAATCTACTTGATTTATATAAAGGGAACGGAAATGAAATGAAAAAAAGTAAGAAATTTATTATATGACTATGCCCGATACAAGTGTTCGGATATGCCTGAGGGCTCACTGTCAAATCGTGTGCAGAGGAACAATGGTAGGAGTGTGGCACAGAAATATGCATCTGATATCTACTTATTGTTTCACTACATAGATGGTTCGGTCAGTGCCCAAATGCTTCAACAAGAAGTCATGAGCTCCCACAGGAGACGAGTTGATAGACTCAACAGTACAATTAATGAAACATTTATCAATGAAAGTAATGAGGAAGAGTCTGTAATGAGTCGTGACACACTGAAAAATATGATTGAAATGAATAGTAGAGCGACAAATTTAAAAAAGAAGCTTAGTTTTCGAGTTTAATCAACACACCTAACACAGGCCTGAATTTTGTCTAAACTTTTTGCTGAATACCCCTGCTTTCAAATAGAGCTGTCGTTAAGAATATGCCACGGTAAGATTTTGTTTAAATTAGGTAAAAAGCGATAAAATCTTGAAAACTTAAAACGAAATATTTATCGTTTATATCCTCGGTATTCCTATATTTTGTTCTTTTTTGTATAGAAAGTCGTTGCAATCAATGCATTAGATATGTAAACATGATATATAATTGTTTTGGAGGAAGAATATTTTCTCCTCTCTAAAAAAATTGCAGTTTTATGCAAATTTCTATGAAATATGAAGAATCCGTGTTAATATTTTCTCTAAAGCACAGAGACTAAATTTTTGTCTCGAAACATATCGACAAATATATGTTTATTATTTCCAATGCCTTTTTATTGATCATTTTTCTAAGGGGCTATAGATAAATGTAAAAACCTAAAGCGTATATACTTTTGATTTAAGCGGCATTTCACAAATTATTTTCCGTAGATAAAAATTCGGTCGACCACGTGTTATAGTTTCTATCATATCATACCTATCAACCGGTATACATACATATTTTTATAAACGTTAAATGCAGAAATGGGAATTACGTCATACCATTTAAAAATTTATGAAAAATACTTCTTTTTAATATGTCGTGGTAAAACCGTGTATGGAAACCAATTCGTGAAAAGTTGAAATGAAAATACGTGAATTGAAGAAAAATGCATTAAGTTTATATAAAATTATGAAAAGTATATTTTGACGTTTATTTTAGTACCACAGAGATGTGAATATACATGTAAAGTACATTGGTCAGAGTTTGGGCTCTTCGTTATCTGTGTTTTAAATATTACGGTATGCCTTGGGTAAACGTTGTGCAATTTATCCCTTTTAGCATCCGCACTTACTCTTCGTTCAGATTTGTAACTGTTACAAAATCAAGTCGATGCTTTTCAAGATATACTGAGTCAGAAAACCCCTTTGATGTCTCCGTGAGATCCAATGGAAAGTCCTCAAGGGTCACGGGGGGGGGGGGGCTTTAATTCCTAATGCTGTACATAAGCACAAACACCACATTGTCATATGTAATATTGGTAATCTAATTGGGCAGTTCCTACATACGTCTACAATACATCAAATAAAAGGCTATATCACGAAGAGGAACCGTCTGTTGATAACGAAAAATTCGCAGCAACAGGAGCCTATAATGTTGGCGCGTCAATGGCCGTATTTCCCAAAGAGCTCCGAATAAAGAAATAAAATTGAAAAAGTGTGAAATGTATGACGCAAAGAATAGTCGATGAAATGTGTCCAAGAAGAAACTATTCCAACAGCAAAGCATTGATCTTCAACATGTACATGTATTAAAGAGTCAAAGATGCGATACAACATAGTAAAATCAAACTTTTATAATGACAAGACTGATATGTTGACAGCTCAGCGTGAGACCTCAGAGAATAGAGCACCCTTTATTGTGTGGTCATTTCTATTTTAATATTGCTAAAGATTTGCTTCTCGGTTGATAGTTTTATGTGAGCGTCTTTAATTCTTGTAAATGTGGTTGTTTGATGTTCACTATTTGTTTGTATCTTTTCCGTTTCATTTATATAGAAACAATTGGAAAGAAATTTTAAAAAAAATTGTCCATTGTAGACAAGGATGAAGCATGAAAAACAATAAACAGACAATAAAAAACAAACTCAACAAAAACAAACAATATTGTTGATATGGCCATCAACGATCAACCAATCAGAAACTAGAGAACCGAAACTAGAAACCAGAGGCTATCCCCCTTATCATCTATTGTCGTAGCAAACTAACCTGACCGGGCGGAGCTAATTCAATCAAGCAATTGAGGCGAATTGATACAATTTAAGGGTAGATAGATTATAAACTGCACATCGTAGTTAGAGTAAATACTCATAACCTGTAATTTTATATGACTTTTATCACCTGGTCAGAAGTAAACTCTTCCGATGAGCAGGTGAAAATAAGCTCTGCCCGGTCAGGTCAGTTTGCTACGACAATACCTGTAGAACGATGCCTTTAAGCTACGTTTTAGCGACAGCTTTTGTCACAAGGTCAAACAGAGAAAGAAAATGCCATGATTGCCTGAATGTGATGGGGTCGTATAGGCAGCTACGCTACTTACTTGTGGAACTAAAATGCATTGCATATGATCATAAATTTTTTTTTTTTTTTTTAATTTAAAAAAACACCACCGACATGTAAACAATCACTGACAAGGACATTTTTTGTATATGAATACAGAACATAGATGAGTATATGTCGACCCATGGTCCTAGTGAGGCTCGAACCAGCAACCTTCCGGTCACTGGCCCAACGCCTTATCCACTAGACCACGGCGCCGACTTATGATCATAAAATCTTTGTAATACTTAATTATTTCTAATATTCGGCTGACAAAATGTGTCCATATCACAATGTTTGGAATTACCAGAACATAGATAGTACATAAAAAAATTACTTTTCAAAATTATTGATGTAAATTTTTCGTCTTCTTTGAAATAAAGCGATACTTTTCATTCATTATTATTACATGTTAAAACTTAATTTAGCCGTGATTATTTAGTTTTACTCCGTATTATCGAGAAAACATCTCCTAGTTTACATTGCAATGAATTGCTAATAACGAAGTTGGGGGTGGGGCACTTTATTTGCCTGGTGCTCCTAAGTTTTTCAATCGATCTCTATCAAACTTTTCTTAAAAACACATTCACATATCAAAATATTGTTTTCGTATGTCAATTTTTATCTTCGAATTAACATTCTCAATATTGAAGTGAAAGAATTGAAAATTTCAATTTTACCAATTTATCTTAGAATTTGTGCTAATTCATCCATGAAGTTGAAATAAGAAAATTCAATTTGATCCAAAAATTTTCTTTTGACTTCAATTACCATATTGACTTTGATTACGGTTAGTTTGACTTTTCATTTATTAAAAGATGATAATTTTTGTTAAAATATCTATGATTTTGAATTTTACTTATTTTCCGCTTTTATCTAAATGTACAGTAATTCTGACCATACGATTTTTTTTACGACAGGTCAAATCTGATGCCCCATGTTATATTCTTTCGTTTAATATAAAAATTAGCCCTGTGTTAGGTGGGTTGATTAAAATTTCAAATTTAGCGACTTGGTTGCTCTACTAGAAACAACTTATCCAAAATAACAACAAGTTTATCACTGCACAATTCGAAAAACTTGAAAAACGACAAGAAGTTGAAATAAAATCATTCAAACAACAATTAACAACGAAAGAGAGAGAAATAGCGTCGCTAAACTCTGAAGTGCAGTCGTGCCGGGTTCGAGAGATTGAATTATCGGCTGAAAATAAGTTGCTCCGTCAGGAAGTAAACTCTTTTAAACTAGAACTTGAGCACAAGTCTAGTCTTAAAGCAAATAAAAAAAGACAATGATAAAAAGTTCCGTAGTCTTGAATCCAAAATACAAAACATTTGTTATAGGCTGAAATCCAATGAAAATAAAGCGCCGACTGTAGAGGAGTTAACGGTTGTTGAGAATAATGAAAACGACAATTATGCGTCTAATTTGCAAAATGAGTCTTCAAATTCTGATCGAGGTAGTTGTGAAAATCGAGAGGAGAATGAAGAAAACAATGTGTCTTCGATCTCAAATGATAAGCAGCATAACTACGAGAGTCCCGAAACCGACGAGGGTCAAAATGATTACTCGCGTAACGTGCTGTATAGCGATATCGCACGCACTTCTTCATCAATTACGCGACAACAGAATATGCGTCATGGCACGGTAGAGAAATCGTACGATGTGTCTAATAATGAAGATGTGATTTTAAGGGCGTGACACGGAGGCGCACTCAGCGTATTGTGTTATATAATGTAGATGCCAGCAAAAATAATGAAGCTGTCGATTATGCATTGAAGAAATATGCGTCTGTAAAAAACGTCAGAGTTTCGTCTACGAGGCTTCTGAAAACGAGTAAATTCAAGTACGGTTCGACTTATATGATCAGTGTGAATGTCGATCACTACGATTTCAGCAGAATAGAAAACGATTTGCGCAAGGCTTCCATCTACTAATGTATCAATAACACAATTTGAAGATGAATGACTCCAGTTATTTGATCTGTATGACAGGTGCGATTTCAATTCTCACGTCATTCTTATGGGCGACCTCAACGCAGACGTCGGAAAAAGCAGTACATGTCTAAGGGCTAAGACTCTAAAAAGTCTATTGGATGAAAGAAACTTAATTAATGTGGCACGTATATGGAACAGAATAGGTCCATCCTACACTTACCACGATAAAAGCTTCAGAAATACTTCAGCAATATACTATGTTTTAATTCCAGCTTGCTGTCAACATTCTGTCGTTATTTGTAAAATTGATAATACCATTCCATATGAAATATCGGACCATTTTCCAGTATGCGCTACAATCGATACCGATATATTCCGAGATCAAAATGATTACTCAATTCATCGAATTAAATGGACAAAAGCTGATGAAATACCTAAACGCCTATACTCATCAGAAATCGCTATGTACTTAGGCGACAATTGGCATATTAACGAAAATTCCAAAGGTATCAACGAATCCTGCGCCTTCTTGACGAACGTCCTTCATTTAAGCGCCAAAACATACATACCCTATGGAAAATATAGGCAATATTTGAAGCCATTCTGGAAGAAAGACAATCTGAATGACTTACACTATGAAATGCGCTGTGCAAGGAGATAGTGGAAACGTGCTGTGAGACCACTAGAGATAAACTCTGATGTGCGCACTCGTTACAAAAGTGCAAATCGCAACTTTCGTCGTAAAAATCGAGCCTCGTTTCGCTAATGGCAAAATAAGGATTATGAAGATTTGATTAAATCTGCTTAGACAGACATTGGCACTTTCTTCAGGACCGTAAAATCTAGGAAGAATAGAAAGGAAAATGGCGGTAAAATTAAATATAAAGAATTCGAAAGCGATGATCCGGAACAAAACTGTAAAATTTGGGGGATGTATTATAAAGAGTTGCTAGATGATAAAGCAGATGATCAGTTTGATGATAGATTGAAAGCGGAAGTAGAAGCGAGATTAAGTGAAATTGACGAAATACAAGATAATTCAAGGATTACCGATATCAGTATAGCAGAGATCGAAACGATTATCAAGGAGTTGAAGTATAACAAATCTCCAGGACCGGATATGATATCAAACGAACATCTCATATTTGGCGGGAAAACGCTACATTTTTATCTTGTTAAACTTTTCAATGCAATAATCAAGTGCGAAATTATTCCAGATTCATTACAAAATAGCCACTGTTGTTCCAATTTTTAAAGGGAAGAATAAAGATAAAATTCAACCTACTAACTATAGAGGAATAACCTTAACATCAGCTTTGGGGAAATTATTTGAAAAATTGATTACTCGAAGAATTGAAAATTGGATAGAAAACGAAAATATCGAATTCCCGCATCAGCTTCAGATGGGGTTTGCCAAAGGAAGGGGAGCTACGATGGCGGCATATTGTCTCTCCGAATGCATTATTGTCTACGAAAAAAGGGGCTCGCCTGTCTTCTCGTGCTTCCTTGATAATGAAAAGGCCTTTGACAATGTTTGGCAGGCTGGATTATTCTTCAAACTATATAACCTTGGAATTAAAGGAAAATTATGGCGTTTGATAAGAAATTCGTATACTGGCTCTACGGTCTTCATATCACAAGAAGGTCACAGAAGTGACATCATATCAGTGTCAAAAGGCGTAGGTCAAGGCCGGGTCATGTCAGCTTGGATGTTTCTCGTTTATATAGATGGCCTTATACAGCTTTCACAGAACGCAAACTGTTGCATTGTTGTAAATAATGTCAATGTACCGACCATTGTGCTTGCAGACGAAACAACCTTGCTCAGTCCGACGCCTAATGGTCTTAAAAGACTTCTTGAAATCGTATACCAATACGCTAAGAAATGGAGACTTCGATATAACGCATCGAAAAGTATTATGATCGTTTTTAATTCATCTCTTCAAAACATTCCTTCCTTGTCACTTGGTGGATGTAGCGTACCAATAGGCAACGCAACCGTTTATGCTGGTGTCACATTTTCATCAAAAAATGTTTTAAATATTCGTATTGAAAATGCATGTAGTAAAGCTCGCAAAATATTTCATTCACTTCATAACGTTGGCGTCAGGAAAGGCGGCATGCATCCGATTAGCTGCGCAATGATCTGGACTAGAGTCGTGTTGCCATCCGCCCATTACGGTGCAGAAATATGGGTCGAAATATCATCAAACCAAATAGAATCTCTAGAAAAAACGCAACGACATTTTGTTCGACAGATTTTAGGCTTTTATAAAACGTCTCCAACTGAGGCTACTGATGTTGTTATTGGTTTATTTTCAGTTTGTTCATATAGATAAGAGTAGACTTCTCTTCCTAGGTCGCTTATGTAACTCAGAAACAGATTTATTTCATAAAGATTTATTTTTGAATTTTATAGCTGAATATTACTTGGGATACTCAAATATTTGTAATGTAACGAAAAGTTTGATAGAGACACTTTTAATGTATGGCTTGAAAGAATTTCTCGATGAGTATGTGTGTACTGGATATTTTCCTCACAAAAATAATTGGAAAAATATTGTTATAAATGCTATTACAAAACGAGAGGAAGATGAATGGACACTATGTGTTAACTCTCGTCCAGAACTTTCACGTTTTATGTTCATTCAAAAATCAAAGCTAAAACCAAACAATTTATTACTTCTTAGTTACATATTTCCTGAACATAGAGACGATATGATTAATTTGTTAAAAATAGCAGCTAGCCCTATCATGAAAGCTCAATGTAACATGTGTGGTATTGAAGCTGACGATATTATTCTACATTTACTTATGTCATGTTAAAGCTATATACAAGAAAGAGATGGTTTATATGATATCATTGTAAACATTTTATCTGTAGAATTTTCTGTTTCATTTTTTGAACAAGATGATAGTGACGTTCTTCAATCAATTTTAGGTGGTTTGACATCATGGACATTGACGATAACAGATGATGTATTGATAGAACGTATGCTTAACATTTCAGAATACGTAAAGAAATGGAATTCAAATATCCCAAAACCATATATTTCGTAAATGTTAATCGCTATATAAGTAACATGTTTTATTTTAGTAAAATACGGAAATATGATAAATTATGGAATATTAATTGAATGTGACACACATGTACAATAACATGTATCAAGCAAACTTTAAGTTGAATTTACATCCTATGAATATCCTTAATGGAATTATGAATGCACGATGAGCTGAAATTATACATCTTCAAATCTTTATTCAGAATTTAGTATTGTGTATCAGGTTATTATTGTGTACATAATATTCATTGAATTGTCTATATTATACTTTGTTCTTTTTCAAATGTTTCATTTATGCTCTTCAATTATGGAGGAAAGAAAGATGATTCATTCATTCATTCATTCATTCTGAGTTCTTGGGCCCCTGTGTTTTGCGGTCTTGTTTGTGTGTGGTCATCTAACAGTGAGGAGGTTGTTTTACACCTCACTTGTACCTTCTTCGAGACCTCTGGGTAGTTGGAGAAGCGAGAGGGTTGAGCGCACGTAATCCAGGATAACCACACCATTTGCTAGTTGCATGGCAAATGGCCGTCCAAAGTCGGCACCGGTTACCCATTGGTCTCGTCGGATGTGTAGTCTTTTGTGTTTCATGTTTATATGTCGTGTGTCTCTTTTCCGTCTCTTGGTATGCTCGTCTTTAGTGTTTTCGCATCGGGTGTTCTCGTGTTTTGCTGTTGGTGCTGCAACATGGTGTTGTTGGCGATCCCCTCCCTTCTTTGTCAAAACACTTCCATATATATTATCTTCAATGGAGGAAATTATCCAAAAGGACCAGTAGTAGTTTAGATTGTCTACATGGAATAATCATTTGTTTTGAAGATATATTGATCATTCGGCATTTCATCTTTGTGAAGAAAGAGCACCGAAGAATCTCCTTTCAATATGCGACTACAATGATACATCTAAATGTGTTCTATATTTCAGTATTCACAAATGAGTTACAGAAGATATACTCACTTTGATTTAGCTGAACAGTCATCTTTAAAATAGGGCAATTTTTCTTCCATTGCAATCCTGAAAAAAAAATCCATTTTGAAAGGTCTTTTATTTGTTGCGTACTTGTGTCACACTTATGCCCTTTGCCGTGTGGAGCTCTTAAAAAAGTTCCCCGCGAGGGGTTTGACAGTAAGTGTTTTAAATACATTCCCTGGCGTGGTCGCCATAGCCCTTTCTATATAGACATTGCCTCGGACAGTGCATGTTTTAGATGTTGTTTTCATTTTTCGTGCATGGGCATCGATGGCGGGTACGGCTAGCCAAACAGGGGATGCTTACTCCTCCCGGGCACCTGGTCCCACCTCTGGCTTGCTGGGGGTCCGTCGATGCTCTATTTGGTGTTATATTGTGAGTGCTGTTGAAATTGTCGTCAGGATCTTCTTTATCTCATTGTGTGTGTGTTCTGCTGTGGAAGAAGGAAGGGGATCTCCAACAAGACCCTTGGAAGATCAGTGTTGCTGGATATCTATTCAGTCTCTTTAAAAAACACTTCCATATAAACCATCTTTGATTAAGAAAATTATCCAAAAGGACCAGTAGTAGTTTAGATTGTCTACATGAAATAATCATTTGTCTTGAAGATATATTGACCATTCGGCCTTCCATCTTTGTGAAGAAGGACATCAGGAGAATCTTCTTTCATTCTGCGACTTAAAGAGTACATGTAAATGTGTTCTTTATGTTAAACGTCTTTAAATTCAATAGCATCATTTAAAACCTGATAAATTTACAGCATGGACCAGACATGCACGTTTCGGGTACTTAACCCTCGTCAGTGATCATTAGTCTTAACAATGTAATATGGCCAAAAAGTATGAAAATTATTATGTCCAAATATGTACCAAAAGACGTAGTAGAATGGCTGGGATATGATGCTACAGGACCCACGTTTTAGAAATTTCAAGAAATTTTGTAACAGAAAATTTCAAATGCGTTGAAGAGACAGACGATCAACCAAAGTTGATCGAACTTGGCTACATGTGCCCTCGGGGACTCTTGGTCCACCAGCAGTGACACTCGCCAAGTAGTTCAAATGTTAAACGTCTTTAAATTCAATAGCATCATTTAAAACCTGATAAATTTACAGCATGGACCAGACATGTTCTATATTTCAGCATTCACAAGATACTCTCTTTTGTTTCACAGAATTGTAGTATTGAAAATTTGGCATTACTTCTGAAAAAATATCCAAGTATACCATTTATTATACCATTTTCAAATGTTTTATTCAATATCAACTTTGCATTTAAAGTGACGAAAGAACTATAAACAATTTGAGAATATCTACTTGATTACACCAAACTCTTTTATTGAGTGGAAACGTTTAATTACAGTGTTTTATCCTTAGTTTCCTGGAATTTTATTCATTTTCTTTTTATTTTAATACATATGATGAAATGTAATTAAGCTATAGTAGCAGAGAAATTGAAAATGGTTAGAAGGGAAGGATCTCCAGCATGACCACCCTACAGACACCCAGCGAAACAAACCCACAAGAAACTGATACAGATTTACATCAGACAAAACTACAAACCGCACAAGGACGCTATAACATGATACCAAATAATCGAAACAGACGCACAGAAACATCAAACATCAAAGACAACACATAAAAGGAAGGAGACCAATGCGCATCCCGCGCCGACTTTGGACGGCATCATTAGCAGATGGTGTAATTATCCGGATTACGTGCGCGCAACCCTCCTTATTATCCGGATACACAAAAAGGTCTCCAAAAACGCACAATTGTTGTATAAACATCAAACTTCTCACTGTAAGGTGACATCACAAACGAGAAAGATAAACGCAGTGGCCCATAGTAGCACATATTCTATGTAAATGTATCTAAAAAGTCTCTGGCATGCGTTTAACAGTCTGTGCTCTGCTGGCTAAAGCGAGCTCAATATCAATCACCCGAGAAGTCTGACCAACTTTCAGATAGGACAGAGAATCAGGACCTAGTCTTCTCTGATGAGATTTAAGCAAGGCCCGTCATGGAGTCATGGAGTCACGGTTGGCCAGTGTGCAACGTTAGAAAAGACACTGGTACAAAACTGTAGATTGGTCCAGTACCATGCATTTGTTCTTTTGATGAATCAAGGACCAACTCCTTCCATCTTCGCACTCTAACATCATATAAAATCCCAAACTATTTTTTCAGCTTTTTTCTTATAAGCACATCTTATCTTTTGTATGGCTACTGCAACAATGACATAAATTAAGTCTGTACATTTTGCCAAGACAGGACAGAGAGAAGAAGTATCCACATACATTGTATAGAAAGAGTGTGAAAAGTTACACTAAAAAATAGCTTTCAATCATTGCTTTCATAATCAATAAGTGTTCTTAAAATTGATATACAGATATCTGAGATTTCTAATTGAAAATCAGTTTTCGATATAAAACATCAATTTCGATGATTTTGCAAATAAAAATAAGAATATGAAATATATGTCATTTGAAAGAGAAGACTTTAAATGTGTTTTTAAATCATCATTGGACGATCATATGAAATACCGAGGAACTGAGAAGCAGGAATAAATAAAAATTTCTCGAATTTCTGTGAAATTTTGCAAAAATTCGACTTTTTTCACCCCAAAAGACACAATAAAAATAGGAATTGGAACATGCAACTTATTTCACCTGAAAGAGAACAATAATACTACATATTTACACTTTTTAATTTTTAAAATCACCATCCATATTTAAGTTATAACTTTTTTTCCCAGAAAAGATCATTATTTGGCAAGTACGCAAGGGCAATAACTCTTGTTTACCCCTTTAGCTACCTTTGATCAAATGCTGTCATGCATTTTCTGAAACCTCTTGGGTATATCTATCATAATATCAACATCAGATTTATTCACCCCAGATGGTACCGACCAACCCCTCTGACTCACGGACTAATATGCTTTTCAAAACTGCCGTATTCAAAAGACGTCAATAACGCGTCTAAATAAGCTATGGGAATCTAAAGAAATAAGCCAACTTGAATCATACGTCCTTTTTTCTGTCACTACCATTTCGGTGTATAAGCCTTCTTGAAATAATTTTTTTTTCAATAACAATAAAATTATTAACTCCTTAGAAACTTGAATATAACTGTACAATTATAAGGGAGGGGATCTCCAACAACACCAGGTTGCAGCCACCACAGCAAAACCTTAAAACATCCAATGCAAAAACACAGAGTGCCACGCGTCAATACATCGTCATAGTCGTTATTTCTACAGATTATGTCTTGACCTTACTGAAAATTAATCCGTTTTTAACTGATGTTATTGAATTTGAAGACGTTTAACATTCTTATGTCGGAAGTCATTGACTCCCTAGGAATCAAAACAATGCCATTATCAAACTACATGTATTTATGCGAAATGACTCCAGTTCCGTCCTTGCCTTTTAGCATCTCCCATGGCTTGTAATTGCCTTCAATGAAATAATTCGAAGAGTGACTTAATCTTTAGGAAAAAACACTTTGAATTTATGGCATTAGATATTTAAAGAAAGTGGAATACTTTTGAAAATAATACAAATGGTTTTTATGTTTTGAATAAAAGCAATGCATGTTGTTCAAGAAAAAGAACTTACGTTGCGACTTGTTCTGAAGTACCAATAGTTGATGCCGAAGGTGGAAGAACAAAGGTTGTCTCTTTAAACCCTGGATAGTGTGGTGTCTTATCATCCTTGGTTTCGAAAACTGTCAAATCTGAGGACTCTGTCGGGGCATTTATGATGCTTGATTTGTTCATAGTTGAAATATTATCTTCGATTTCTTTGATTCTATTAGAAATTCGCTTCTTCTTGATATCGGCTTCTTCGAGTTGCTTCGTCAAATCTTGTGTATATTTCTCGTTGATTTCATCCTCTGCTTCCGCGAGTTTCGTCTCCATCTCAGCTAACTGCTTCGTCAATGCAGCTACCTTAAGTTTTATCGTAGTTTTATTTTCCGCGCATTTTTTCTTGCCATCATCCATTTTCGTTTGAATCTCTTGTATCGATCGCTCTGCCTTCGGTAGGAACTTGTCTTTCAACTCGGCTAAATTGCTTTTCAAAGAATTTAGATTTCTTTCCAAAACTTTATCAAGGGTATCAAATTGATGGCCTGAATGCGTACCAGCAACACATATCGGACAAGAAAGCACTTTACATGTTGTGCAGTAATTTCGACACGTTTCTTCCGGGTGTTGGGCACACGGAATCGGATTGTCGTGTCGAGCACTTATCGACCCAGGATCAAGCCATGACTTTATCGTGTGCTTTCTATGTACTCTAGCTGTTTTACACGTGTCACAAAGATTAGTTCGGCAAGTAATACAATACCATGTAACATCTTTTTCAGCTTCACAGCCATCGCATTCAACAAATGTTTGGTGTAAAATTGGCATTGACGGCGCGGTCGCCATCTTGACTGAGTTCCAAATATTTAAACAGAAAGTACTTCGAATTATCTATTTATAACTTTAAAGTAATAACTCAGGTGATAATAAAGTACGAAAGCCTGCAAATGTCATTATTATTTATTGTTCAATCGTAGAGTTCCATGACATTTGACTGTGTCTGAAAATCACTTCGTCATTAAGTACAACTGATTAGGATAAAATTACTCTCTGAAACACGCGTCTGGTGCATAAGAATTGGAATACTTCCGTTGTATTTGTATTTCGTTAAATAGATGACATATATAGACCGCTTGGAAAATTACAGGTACATTTAATTTACCATGAAAAGAGAATTTAATCCGTAAAACTGTTTTCTTTCGAGTTTTCTTTTTAACATACCAAATTTTAAATTTGAGTGTCCCATTTTATGTATTTATTCATTTAAAAAGGCGATATCTGCCAATTCATAGGTGTAATAATAGGCCGAATGATAAGTTAAAATAAGTATAATTTAACATTATGTAAATTTACCTGCATGATCCTGTTACATTATATTCCACCCATCCTGCAATGTCTTTCGGTATTTTTGTATCGCCTGTGAAGCATAGCGACACTTACGGATCACTTTATCTGTCTGTCTGTCAGACTTTCGGTGTCACATCCCATAACTTTTGATTGGTAAGTGATATTTCAGAAATGTATTTCTTTTGACAAGGCCTTTCTACTCATAACATAATCTTTACCTAGTGACTAGAACCACTGAAGGCTTTGACTGTATGATAAGCAAACCAAGACATGTTACATTAGAAAATACGTACTGTACGGATTGAGATACTCTGCCTTTGTAGCCATAACGTCACGAGGGATAATGACGTAACCATGGTTATGGAAGGGGCTGTTTTGATAGATGGGAAAATATATGAGTTGAGGGAGAAGTATACCTTGTAAAAATCTAACTTCAAAAAATTAAAGAGGGCGCTACTGAAATTATTTTGGTGGCTCCGCTGATAGCATCACTGATGAGAATTTAATATTCGAAACACGTGTCTGGTGCATGTAAATTGGTTTGGAATTTTCTTCAAGAAGGTAGAGAGTTGGAATCCTTCGACATTATCGTTTAATTATGCACATTATTTGAGATGAAGGAAGGAATGATAAAGGCAAGTTTCATTTTTCCTAAGAACTTTTCAAGAACCATCGATGTTCTCCCAACATTCGGTCTGAGATTTAAAGACAAACTTAGGGGAGATTTGAGAATACGTAAAACTCATTTCATAACGGATGACAAATCTCTAGATGGAACTAGACCTGCTGTTAGGAGAGGTAACCTAGCTATGTCAATGTATCCAGAAAGCAAAGGTACCTTATACTTAAGGAGAGGGTCAACAAAAAGACTGTCTTGTGTGGCTTATGGAAATCCAAAACCAAACTTAGCTTTGTACAAGGATGATTCTAGCATCGAGGGGAGAAGAGATCTGGATTTTATCTTGAACCATTTTTCAAATTATAAGGTAATTCAATATATTTACAAAATTCAGTCATAAGCAAGAATTATATATACTTTTTTCGATAAATTACATGCAGTTAGAGTGAACTTTGCATTATAATGTCTTTTCCCGGACATTATCGCCATAGCACTTTCTATATAGACGTGGCCTCAGACAGTGCATGCATTTTATATATTCTTTTCATTTTTGTGCGTGAACATCGACGGCGGGTGCGGCTAGCCAACAGGGGATGCTTACTCCTCCCGGGCACCTGGTCCCACCTCTAGCTTGCTAGGGGTCCGTCGATGCTCAATTAGGTGCTCTATTGTGAGTGCTGTTGAGATTATCGTCAGGATCTTCTTTAACTCATTTGTATACAACTTTGTTTTTTCACATTTTTTCCTTCTTTGAAGGTTGAATAGCCGTACATTAGTAAATCATTTATAAACTCGTACACTGAATAAACCCGTCATTTATTTGGTCGGAACGTCGAAAAGGTAAAGCAAAATCATTAGAATTCCAAATGGAACAGTTGCGAATCCCAGAGTAAACGATATTTCAAAGTGAGAGTATGTGTACGGGAAGATGAATATTCATTCTTCAAAACTATCCACGTTAAGTTTCAATCGTTGCTTGCAAGTAGTACATGTATATGCTCACTCCTCCTGATCTCGTGGATGAATACTATAATGTCTTGTTCTGTTTTACAATGTCATGTACTATATGATTATTTGCAAATAATAATGTTTGAACTAAGATTTTGAAGCTTTATGGTCTCCTCTTTTACTTTTATGTTCCATGATAAATAGTAAAGATTAGGCTACCAAAGGAGATCTGAATATTTGCTTTCGCTATAATATATGTATTGGCTTTATATGACTAATAGGACAGTAGACAACGCAAGGGAGCCTATACTGTAAAATAAAGCCCATTGGGGGGTTTGGGAAGCTTTATACAAATATACGACTTTTATGTTATTGCAGTATATCACACTTGATGCTATGGATGAGTCCTTCGAGGGTAGATACACGTGCAACGCTGACACGGGAATGAAAAGAGCAACTAAGACGGTTGACGTTCATTTATGTGTTCCTGCAAATGTCTTCCATACTACTGTAGTAGGCACTTACTACGTAAGTTGTGTTTTTTGACATTCGGCAGATCTTCATTCGAAAGTTTCTGTTCACAATATTTCTTAAATATTTCATAAAAGTGGGTCATATTGTATTATATCCCACCCAACCTTCTACGTCTTTCGGCATTTTTGGACATAACGTGAACTCTCATAGTCTTTGGTCATATTTCATTGTTTGAATTGATCACTTTTATGTTCTTAAATGATAATATAAATTAGGGAACACTGACGAGGATAAAGTACCCGAAACGTGCATGTCTAGTCCATGCTGAAAACGAATTAATGTTCTCTAAAATGATACTATTGAATTTGAAGACGTTTTACATTTGAAGACGTGTTACATTAAAAACATTGTATTTCTTTGGCAAAGTTGATAGTTTCTTCAATGCTTTCAAAAAATTACTGTTATTAAAACTTCTTGAAATTTCTGAAATGTTGGTCCTGTAGCATCATATCCCGTCTTTCAGTACTTTTTTGACATTATGAAAATAACTTTCACTCTCTTTGGCCATATTACATTGTTTAGACTGAGGATCACTGACGAGGATTAAGTACCCGCCCAAAATGTAATGGTACAAGGAACATCAAACATCAATGACTACACATAAACCAACGAGACCAGTGGGCAATTGGTGCCGACTTAGGAAGGTCATCTCCCACGTCAGTAGCAGACGGTGTGGTTATCCTGGATTACGTGCGCACGTGGTCAGTGTCACAGCTGGTGTACCGGGAGTGCCCGAGGGCACATGTAGCCAAGTTAGATCATCTTCGTACATACATGTACCTTCGTACTTAGTAATTGGAGATCCCCTCCTTTCTTCTGTTGATCGTATCTTCAACGCATTCGAAAAATTTCTGTTATCAAAACTTCTTGAAATATCTAAAATGTGGGTCCTGTAGCATCACATCCCACCCATCCTGCTACGTCTTTCGGCACTTATTTTTGGACATAATAACTTTTACACTCTTTTACCATATTACCTTGTTTAGATTGAGGATCACTGACGATGCTTTTGAATTTGAGCACATTTAACATGTATGGATAGAAACAGAATGATGAAGTTGAGTCGTTTCAATTATGTAACATTTGGTCATCAATTACTTAGTAATTACATGTAGGACGCATGGCGTGCATTTGGTTCTATTTCAGAATCTTTTTTCCCTATCAAATCCTTCTGTGTGCAAGATAAGATATAAATCCGGTAGATGAGGATATCACATGGCAACAATCTGCTGATAAATTATAAATCGGTCAAATGAAATACATTATAAGTAAAATATATCCCAGTATCAAAATACCCATTTTAGTTGTTTTATGTAACATAAATATATCAATGTCTCCGAAAATTGAAAATCAAAAGGAATTGTTTAAACTCCTAGTCTGTTACTGCATACCTGTTCTATCTTCAATCTAACGTTACAATTCTGCAAGCCATGGGAAAACATAATGAAGCTTTGTCTTCAGAGCAAAATACAGAAACAACAGCAATAAAGAAAGCATTGTCTGTGTACTGACTTGGTTACATTGTGGCAACGCTAGCTGACACTGAATTCTAGTAAATGAAATATGGAAAAAATACATCAGTATCAAAATTCTTCATTAAAATCGTTTACTTTTCAATTGACAGACAACAACCCACACATAGAAAGCTTTCATTATAAAGTCAAGTACATATATAACTTCATTTGAGGACGACTTCCTAGTGATATAACTATCCGATGTCTGACTATCAAGTGATGACTATCTGTCTAGTATTTTAGATGTAATTTTAAGAGTGACTAACAAATTAGACGACATACTAGCTCTGGAACACTTGAATTTTGTTTTCTATAGCAATACCCGTTATCTATAATTTTTACAGCTAACCATAACGCTTACGGCCACACATAATGAAACAAACAAAATAGAAAGGACCAACTGCTACAGATCAGAGGCAGATGCTCTCACGTGGCTTGGTGATTCCATAACTGAGGAATTTCGGGATGACAACCATTGGAATCGTACATACTCCATACGACGGAATATGGTGCAGATGCCTCTTACAGTACAATGTAATTTTGAAGCAGTTTGTAAAATGGATAAAATCAAGTTTGTCGTTGACGAGTAAAGGAATCGTTCATGGCTAAGTCATGTGAGAATTGTAGTATTCTAAAAATTGGATGTCAGCAGTGTAACGCTACGAGAGAAAAAGATTATTTAAAGAATTGTTCTTAATAGACTTATTATTTTGCTATTGCATTATAGATTTGTTTTGGTCATGAATATGTGGAATATGAAACCTCTACTTTGAAAACTTCTGAAATAAAGAAAATATTGATATTTTATCAAAATTTGCTTTTATCTGACACTTACTTTTGACCTTTCATGACCTTTTATCTGTATGTTAACTAAATCCTAGGAAGGTATTCTGATACCAATAGATCATAATCATGGCGTTTTCTGCAAGTATTAGATCTATAAGTACAGAGAATCTGTCTGTATATGAACTACCAACTCCTGCGTGTACAATCCAAACACATAACTGCCATGTCGGCGACCTTGAACTTGAACTGCAGAACTCATAATGTAACCAAATGTTTTCCAATTCCAAATTGTTCAACAATTTTTAATCAAATTTACTTTATATCTGTCCTGTGACTTTAGGTTTCAGAATTGCATGGATGGGTGCATTAATTACTTCTCATTACCCATTGAACTCATTATGTATTTGTTTGCAAAAACATTTTTAAAAATTGTAATATGTAGATTTATAATCATCAAAATAATAACTACCGCCCATATTTCCAAAACAAGACTTGAGGCAAGAATTTGAAAGCGAAATGAAGGTTGATTTTGAAAGCGAAACGAAAGAGGAATCGTAAGAGGAACGTAACAAAACACGAAATAGATTCAATCATATATAAGATGTTAAAAACGAAGAATAACGCCGAACAAGTCGTTTATGATATTTTCCAAAACGAACACGTCAAAGACTTTAACATTCCATAAGATTAAATGGGATCATTATTCTAATTATTGTAATTATCATAAGATTTACGATATTTATTGTTTCTTATTATATTTTCAAGAAGAAATAAAATGGGATCCTTATATTTGAAAGCATCCAGTGAGTCAGTGTTTCACAATCGTACTTGTATTGTCCAAACACAAGTTTTGCAGCATATAACTCACCGATTGAATGCAAGTAATCTTTCAACAGAAATAGTCTTAAAATGCTTTATTATTGCTGCTTCATTATTCGCTAGTATTCTTTAAGGCACTTTGTTTCTGTCCCTTACTATATAGCTAATGAATTAAACTAAAGCACAAAACCCGAAATAAGAATAAATAATCACATGTAACTAATAGGATTATGTACAGACTCTTGAAAATGTAAGAAAAACATGTAATAAAAAAACATATCCTAAAGCCAAAATAGAGTAAAATCAGTTCAAGGCTAATTTTTCATTTGCTTCATCATTTTCTTTTTTTTTTAACATTTTTCATTTAAAGAAGAATTATTCGGAAACAAATACAGTCATATCTTCATTTTATTTCATAGCCTTAACTTACATTGTAGGTTTACCAATACCTCTTGGCCATATTTCAGTGCCGGGAGTTCGACGAAGATCCAGGAGATAAACCAAATTATAGTATGATGTGTTTTCTGTTGAAATTTAAAGAAAACATGCTTAGTGCTAAAATCACTCACTGATCACAATCAAAGCTCAACAATGATGAATAGTGTGTAATGTACACCAGGTCCAATTCTAATTTGCATAAAATGTTGACAAATTGAATCATACTTAATTTCTATCAATTTGGATATACTCAAGTATCATCATCATTTTATGCCCAGATTCCATACTGATCATGACACGTTTACAGTTGTTGTTCGCATTTGGTACCATTTGTTCACAATGGTATATTTAACTGTTTTTGGAAAGAGTAATTTCAATGTGAAAAGACAAGAGGTTTGTTTCCTTGTTTTGTACTTGTAAAACAGCAGAATTATCTTTGAAAAGTAGGCAACATCTAAATTCAGACATATTTCAATTTTTCAGCAAAACCGAAAATGCATATCACAATCGGTTTTCAAATTGTCAAAGTATAGTATGGTATATCATAGTCAAAGACAGAGGTAAAACAGTAAAAGTAAAGAGAGAAATTGTTTTTAGCGATTTGTCTTTCTTTAAGAAATCTTTGTTTCATTCTTAACAATGTAGAAAAACATTTTAAACTTGTTGATATTCAATTTACATTTCTCTTTGACTACAATTTATGTCATATTATTTTACTGAATTGCGCGCCTTGCACTATTTGCTAAGTAGATAAATTATTGAGAAATCAAACTAGAAGGTACTAGGAAATCACGTTAGCTTGAAGTACCTCTGATAAGGATGAAAATATCTGAAACACGTGTCTAGTGTATTATAAATGGTTTGGTGTCTGGTGTATGGTGTATGGTGTCTGGTGTATTATAAATGGTTTGGTGTCTGGTGTACGGTGTATGGTGTCTGGTGTCTGGTGTATTATAAATGGTGTGGTGTATGGTGTGTGGTGTATGGTGTCTGGTGTATTATAAATGGTTTGGTGTATGGTGTCTGGTGTATGGTGTATTATAAATGGTTGGGTGTCTGGTGTCTGGTGTATGGTGTCTGGTGTATTATAAATGGTTTGGTGTCTGGTGTCTTGTGTATGGTGTATTATAAATGGTTTGGTGTCTGGTGTATGTTGTATGGTGTATTATAAATGGTTTGGTATCTGGTGTAAGGTGTATGGTGTATTATAAATGATCTGGTGTATGGTGTATGGTGTCTGGTGTATTATAAATGGTTCGGTGTATGGTGTGTCATGTCTGATGTATGGTGTCTGGTGTATTATAAATGGCTTGGTGTATTGTGTATGATGTCTGGTGTATGGTGTATTATAAATGATTTGGTGTCCGGTGCATGGTGTCTAGTGTAATATAAATGGTTCGGTGTATTGTGTCTGGTGTATGGAGTCTGGTGTATTATAAATGGTTCGGTGTATGGTGTCTGGTGTATGGTGTCTGGTGTATTATAAATGGTCTGGTGTATGTGGCATGTTGTCTGGTGTATTATAAATGGTTTGGTGTATTGTGTCTGGTGTATGGTGTCTGGTGTATGGAGTCTGGTGTATTATAAATGGTTTGGTGTCTGATGTATGGTGTCTGGTGTATTGTGTCTGGTGTATTATAAATGGTTTGGTGTCTGGTGTACGGTGTATGGTGTCTGGTGTCTTGTGTATTATAAATGGTGTGGTGTATGGTGTGTGGTGCCTGGTGTATTATAAATGGTTTGGTGTATGGTGTCTGGTGTATGGTGTATTATAAATGGTTTGGTGTCTGGTGTCTGGTGTATGGTGTATTATAAATGGTTTGGTGTCTGGTGTCTGGTGCATGGTGTATTATAAATGGTTGGGTGTCTGGTGTCTGGTGTATGGTGTCTGGTGTATTATAAATGGTCTGGTGTACGTGGTATGGCGTCTGGTGTATTATAAATGGTTTGGTGTATTGTGTCTGGTGTCTGGTGTATGGAGTCTGGTGTATTATAAATGGTTTGGTGTCTGATGTATGGTGTCTGGTGTATTGTGTCTGGTGTATTATAAATGGTTTGGTGTCTGGTGTATGGTGTATTATAAATGGTTTGGTGTCTGGTGTATGATGTCTGGTGTATTATACATGGTCTGATATGTTGATCACAGAATATTCACGATGTTACCAGATACATTCCTATCAAAGCCCAACTAGAGTACGCTTCTTTAGCGATACAAACCAATGGAATGATACAGTACGTCATTAAAGTATTGGGAGCAGACGATGCATAATGCTTCTTCAACTTTCCAAATCTTGAAGGTAGTAAGATTATTTCTAATTAAATGACTTACGTGAGCAATAATATGTATAAAAAGACAATAACACGCAGGGGCCTTATTCTGAATCAAGTGGGATTTTTAAATCATATTGCAATCAAAATTCCAGCCCCGCCTCCTCTTTCAATTTAATCAGGCTCAACAATTTCAGGGGAATTGTATATATACCATCCGCGGAAATTTGTTGTAGATAATCTAGACAGGTATGGAGGGGTATTAGAGTCACAATGCTATTTGACTTGCTACATGCTTCGTGCTATGTTGCTTCATTCAATGCTTGATCATTCCATGTTCATTTGTCTTGCCTGCAATACAAATTGACTTTATTGCAATTGTCTTTATGCAATGTTGCTTCCGTGTATTTTACATTTGTCCTTCTTCAATGCATAATTGTCGTTATCCCATGCGTTATGACATCATTCTTTCGTCCTAATGCCATTATTGCTTCATCAATGCTAACCTCAATTTTGATACCAGGTGGCGCTCCGTATGTGTCCGTTCCTTGAAATGAATTTCGAGACGTCCCCTGATGCAGTACTTATTGTTAGAAAAATGAGTTATAAATAGCGCAAAAAAGAAGGCGGTTGATGAGGCTAAACATTTGAACAAAAAAGAAATCATTGAATGATTTTGTGTGTGTTATATTTGTTATTTATATAGTAAGTACTAGCCAGTAGGGAGTTGAAAGCTCGACGTAAATCACTGAAGTAACAATGGTTTCGTGGCACATTGGTAAGCGTGCCGGATTACCATATTGGTATTTTTCCGCGTGGGTTCGATTTCCATCGGCTACATAATTTTTCCCCTGGAATGTGTGTTGTAAAAGTTAGGTCTTTTTTCTGAGATACATGTATCGTGGGAAAGACGGTATTTCATATCGAAATATTCTTGATAAATTAAAACTGCCGTCCTACAGCATATAGGTCGACACTCCCCCATTGATTCTTTCACTAATGCAGTTTCTCGTCTCCTACATGGGCGGATCTTGGACGTTTTTTTCAGGGGGGGGATCCCAAAGTCCGAATTAACAGAAACTCAAATAATTAGAATGCTCTTCAATGAATTAAAGAACTCTTTAAAAGAATTAGAGAGCTCTATAATTCAATTAAAGAGCTCTATAATTCAATTAAAGAGCTCTTTAATTCTATTATTGCGCTCTTTAATTCATTTATTGCGCTCATAAATATAATCAGAGAGCTCTCTTATTCTTTTAAAGAATTCTTTAATTCGCATCATTTATTGAGCGCAATAAATGAATTAAAGAGCTCTCTAATTTTATTATTGAGCGCAATAAATGAATTAAAGAGGGCAATAATTGTTTTATTGCGCTCAATCATACAATTAGAGGGCTCTTTAATTCTTTTAATGAGCGCAATAAATATGTGACTTAAAGAGTCCTTCAATTATTTACAGAGCTCTAGAAAGGTATTGAAGAGCTCTCTCATACAATTATAGAGCTCTTTAATTCATACAAAACCTATTTTTGTAATTAAAGAGCACTTCAATTGTTTAACTGAGCTAATTAATTCAATTAAAGAGCTCTATAATTCTTTTAGAGAGCTCTTTAATTATAATATGGATATGTCCCTTCTAAAGAGCTCTCTAATACAATTAAATAGCTCTCTAATGCAATTGAAGAGCTCTCTAAAAGAACTAGATTTTTAATTGAATTATAGAGCTCTGTTAAATGATTAAAGAGCTCTGTAACAATATTGAAGAGCTATCTAATTATAATAATAATATATAATATAGATATATAATTAATTGAAGAGCTCTTTAATTATTTGAATTTCTTTCCATAGAAAGTGGCCCAACATATCCCTGTTTTATTCGTGAACATTTTGGGTCTGTCCCGGGGGAGGACGCCCCCTCCGCATCCCCAAAATTAGCCACTGTTGTTCGACCCAAAATTCGGGATTTTCCTTTCATCTCGGCCAATCTATTTATGTACCATCATTGTAGGTAAAGACTGAAATCCAAGAATTTCTTTCTTGAAAGGTGTGACCTTGAACACTTCAAAATCAATTATTATACCCGGTAGCAATTTTGGAAGCGACAATGGTGAGCTAAGGAAGCTTTTTTTTATTTTCATTTTTATTTCAAATAGTGATAATGTACAGTTGCCCACCAAAACACTGAGCCCCCCCCCCCCCCCCCCCCAAAAAAAAAACAAAAACTGCAGGGGAAAAAAATCAAGTACTAAGAAAAAAATAAATAAAAATGAAGTACTTACATAAAGCATTTTATTTTAACAAATACCCCAATTTTTTTCTACATCCTCTTCAGGGGCAGATGGACATAACATTGACAAAATTAAAAAAAAATTGTATCCTCGACCGGTATTCGAACCCACTCGGAAAATTGTAAAAAAAATTGAAAGGCGATCGTGACAACCCCTGTCACATCGAAAAGTTTCAAAAATCTGTTGCATACAAAAGCATTCATAATAACATATTTTTCAAATATTCATATGGCTTCATCAATCTTCTTCAATCTGTCCTCTCTTACGATAATTATTTTTCGAGCGTTACTTAAGAAATTTCCTACGACAGGGGATGTTTCAAATGACAAATATGGATAATGACCATATCCCTGTATACAGCACAAAATCGATAATTCAGAAAATCAGAAACCGAAAGCATACAAAATATGGATAAAACAGGAGCAACCAAAGCAAACAAACAAAAACCTTCACCATAAAGTTCATTTCAAGGAACGGGACAATTAATCCCCCCCCCCCCCCTTTAATAAAACTCTAAGATCTTCGGTATTCGCGTTTTCGTTTTTAAGGATTTTATTGTGGGTTGGAGCGGGGTTGGTTGGGTTTTTTGTTTTATTTTGCTGATCAGCTTTTTTTGTGAACATTTCTTTTTTAAAGCTGGACTTCGGGATATATCTTTTCTGAAATTCTTAATTCCTAGACAGCCTCTGATAATTCACAGGATCGTAAGATCATAAATATACTCAAATGAATTTGTTATAAGTTGCTAAATGGAACATATTAAAAGCAAAGCAATAACCGATGTATATGATGGTTTCGTATGAGTAAGGTTTAAACGTCTTCAAATTTAATAGCATCATTTTATACGAATTTGTTGCATCGACCAGACATGTTCGTTTCGGGAACATAACCCTTGTCAGTGATCCTCAATCTAAACAATGAATATTGCCAAAGAGTGTAACTTAATTCCGTCGATGCTCAATTTGGTACTCTATTGTGAGTGCTGTTGAGATTATCGTCAGGATCTTCTTTAACTCATTTATGTCACACTTATGCCCTTTGCCGTGTGGAGCTCGTAAAAAAGTTCCCCGCGAGGGGTTTGACAGTAAGTGTTTTGAATATTTTTCCCTGACATTGTCGCCATAGCACTTCCTATATAGACGTGGCCTCAGACAGTGCATGTATTTTATATATTCTTTTCATTTTTGTGCGTGAACATCGACGGCGGGTGCGGCTAGCCAACAGGGGATGCTTACTCCTCCCGGGCACCTGGTCCCACCTCTAGCTTGCTAGGGGTCCGTCGATGCTCAATTTGGTACTCTATTGTGAGTGCTGTTGAGATTATCGTGTGGATCTTCTTTAACTCATTAAGAAATACTTAGGATATCCGATGGATTGAATATGATGCTACATGACCGAAGTCTTAGAAATTTTGACAGGAAATATCGGATGCATTGAAGAAACAATCAACCAAAGTTGAACGAGCTTGGCTGCATTTGCCCTCGGGGCCTCCTGGTACAATTGCAGTGGCACTGACCAAGTGGTTCAAATGTACAAAGTTTGCAGTAATAATACAAAAGTGTTCCAACCCTATACCTTCTTGAAGAAAATTTCAAACCAATTTTCATGCACCAGACACGCGTTTCGAATATCAAATTCTCATCGGTGATGCTTCCTGTCAAAGTGCTTTCATACGCCACCTACATTATTTCTCTAGCGCCTTCTGGTCAAATTTCTAGAATGTAAATTTGTACATTTATTTTATAGAGAGTGCGCGGCTCCAAATTTTCTGTAGGTTCGATTCAGTAGCATATCCAAATAAAATCCATGTTCAAAATAGCATTGGAGGGATGGTGATAAAGTTGACAAATATGGATAATGACCATATCTCTGTATACAGCACAAAATCGATAATTCAGAAAATCAGAAACCGAAGGCATACAAAATCAGGATAAAGCAGGAACCAAGCAAACAAACAAAACAACCTCCACCATAAAGTTCATTTGAAGGAACGGGCACATTCGGTCGCGCGAAGCGCCATCTGGTATCAAAATTAAAGTTAGCATTGACGAAGCAATAATAGCATTAGGACGAAAGGATAATGGGTGAAAGAAGGATGTCATAACGTATGGTATAACGACAATTATACATTGACGATGGACAAATGTAAAATGCACGGAAGCAACATTACACAAAGAAGAAAGATAAATAAAATTTGAAATGAAAGCAAGACAATTGAACATGGAATAATCAGACAGTGAATGAAGCTACATAGCATGAAGCATGTAAGCAAGTCAAATAGCATTGTGACCCTAATCCCCCTCCATAGAAAGGGGGCTGGAATTTTATTGCGGTATAATTCCATTGAAATAACAATGTCTGGTAACAGCCCCCTGTGGAACTGAACGTACAACAATCAGACCGTGCTTGATTTGGAGCATGCTCAGGAATTCTACAATCCCTCTGTTAGGACAAAGGATAAGACTGGTGACATTTGGACAGAATCCGTCCTAGAATCCCATTGACATGGGTTGAGTATGTACTTACGCTGGAACAAAAATTGTAGATTGGTTCAGTTCCAAGTACAATGTTCTTTTGATGACTTATCGATCATATACGCGGTACATAAAAGGTACTTGATTATCTTTTTCTTAGTCTCGATTCAAAATTACTGTGTCCTATATCTTTTCATTTTATTTATCACGTTTCAACAATTACTCAATTGAAAGGAAAGAATAAGATGAATTACAAGGCGTTCATGCCGTGTGACTTAAGTAATTAAGGTTAATGAACATCAGCATAAACTCTATTATATATTACAATATTATACATAAATGTTTTACGGTGTATTCAATATATTCTTTGAACGTTGCGTCCAGCTTCGATCGAAAGGATTCGCTTTTATGCGCAAAGCTGCGTTAATGGCAGTATTTTTTCCCAACATTTCGCTCGTATTGAAATAAGGTTTTTTTTGTCTAATCAAACGAACGATATCATAGAGCCGTAACCTTTCGGAATGCTTCGTAAACGATTCGCAAAACATGATTTCTCCGTGTTCGCTGTTCGTTACATTCGAAATTTAAAGAAACATTTTCGTTCACCATTCGCTAGCTGTGACTTTTGATCCATGACATTGGTTTCAAGTGAACAGTGTGCCCATGGGGAACAACTAGTTTTCTCTTGCTGTGAGAATACGCTCAACCTTCAATTCCTCTCTAGGATCGTCTCCCTATTTTTGTTTAACATGTATATTTCTTATCAATTGATATACCTATCGTTTAAATTCTTATTTTAGGTTTTAAATCACTGATTTACCCAATACATTTATGTTAACAATTCATATATTTAGTGCAAATATGTTATTAGTATTCAGAGGACAGGTATGCACATCTTAGAAATCAAAGTTCAAGGGATTTACCAAATTTAATATTTTGAAGAATAAACATGTTTCTGATTTTCTGAATTATCGATTTTGTGCTGTACACAGGAATATGGTCATTATCCATATTTGTCAAATTTCAATGAAAGTAATTAAAAAGTATAATTTTGCTAAGGATTACGCTTTTATTTAATGGTTATACCTTTATTATCCTCTTCATGTTTAAAACGTTTTATTTATCATTTCATTTTCTTAGTGGAGACCTCAGTAAATGATGTAATGAAAAAAGACGGTGTAGTCACAGGGATTCTGCTACTGAAAAGGAGACCATATTGGATAATGTTCAATTGCTTTTCGCCAAAAGTGCCTGTTGTATCACAGTACCTGTTCATGTGGAGCGTGCCACATGGTGTATCTACACAGATGGAATTCAGAAATCAAAGTGGATGTCGAATGACTGAACCTTTTTTTTCATCAGATGAGAACTCCATTATTGTTGAAATACAGGCTTCCTGTAACTTCCCTCTAAGACTAAACAATGTTAAGCTCTCTGTGGATGGAGTAGTTCTCAACAACGGCAATGTATCATATTACAGTTATTGGGATAACTTAAAGACGACAAGGACATATGAAAATGGAGTTGCAAAATCACGATTAACTGTGCCAAAACATATATATCAGAGTTCAAATAACATATACGTCCCACGGTTCACGCTTCAGTTTCTTGAAAATGGTCTTCGAGGTGAGGAAGCTTTGAGGTCCTACAAGCACATGTATCTGTCAAAGAAAGCATTAGACGGGACGAGTCCAGTCATACCTAGAGGTACTGTAGCCATCGCTATACATCCACAAGAACTAGAAACAATTTATGTGCAAAGGGGATCAAAGAGGAGATTGACTTGTGAAGCATATGGGAACCCTAAGCCACTGATTGAATGGTACAAGAGCGGACAACGCGTCACAGGGATGAAAGATTTTGCAAGTCTTTATTTGGACAAGTTTTACGAATATGAGGTGAGATCAGATATCAAAACACTATGACAATTCTAGATTTTATAAATTGAATGTTAAGATCATTCTGGGTAGGGATTGTTTTTTGATATACATTTAAGAAATCATTTTGTAAAATACAATCCCCCTGTTAATCGTTGTCTCGGTAATGATGTAAAGAGTGAGTAAACTATTTGTTAGTGATATCGATCAGGACAGCACATATTTAAGTAGGTTTTAGTATCGATTAACATTTATTTTTGTAGTTTATCTGCAGGCTTCTCTCCAAATGTTAAATGACTAAAATTTTCATTTTGCAAAATGGAAATTAGTTATATACAGATAATGTCGAAGGGTTTCGACATCTGTCGAAGGACAGATGATTGAAATTAATCTTCCAGATCACTGGACATGTAATTCAATTATATTTAATTTTCGAACAAAATTTATCTGCATGCTTGTCTATTGTTCTTTATTACATTGGTGGGAATAGAATTAAAATTATTGTAACGAGTTCAGCAAAATGTCACTCTAAAGTTGCCCGTTTGGCTAGATCGTAAAAATAAAAATAACAGCACGTATCCCCTAACTTGAGCCCTCTAGCACGAGTACATGTAACGAATAGATGACAATGTCCTGGATGTTAGGAATCACAAGCTGGTACATTTTTTGAGGGGAAAATATTTATCAGCTTTTCATATCATAGTCAAGCACTAAATGCAAAATCATTGAATATCGATCAGTACAGTTGCGTACCTTAGTGAGACCGAGTGGGGAGAGTAAGCATTTCCTATCTACATGCAACGCCCGTTACAACAGCTCCATGAAAACTTATACGATTATCAGATTTGGTAATTGTTGATGTACATGTACATATCAGGCAAATTTGTCTTCATTTGTGATGACAGTCATTCAATCGCAATATTCGATTTTGACCGTGCAGGGTACGTTTGGCTTAAGCAGAGAAATAGTGATAATACGTCATTCTGTAGAAATTGAAGAAAACCGTGATTATACATGTTATAGGCATTAATGTTTCCAATGTACAAATGGAGATCTCGTTGACGTCTCGTCCATTTAAACAGTGTTAAAATGATTTTGGTTACCTTCGACAGCGTCTCGATAGTTTCCGTGGATCAGATAGCAATTGGCATGTTGACCTTTGATGTTGGAAACCAACTATTATTTTGCATTTGGTATTTTTAGGTAATGATTTGTCATAATTCTAACAATAAAATACACTTGATATTTATTTGTACAACGGATACCTTAATATGGAATTTCGATGCCCCTGACTATACACCAACTGTCCGTTATAGAAAACGACAGTATATCCGGATTCACGATAGGCAGATGACCGTCCAAAATTGACTTTGAATACTTACTAGAGCATAGGTTGTGGTTGCTGCCATTTGATTATTAGATTCGTTATAACAGTATTCTCACCTTGTCTTGCAATCGTTCTTATGGTACAAGTTTTATAGTATCCGGAACGAAGTATTGACTTCCCGTAACTTACTTAAAAGAGGTAAACATCTTATCACCACCCCTCCAATGCTATTTTGAACATGGATTTTATTTTGATACGCTACTGAATCGACCCTACAGGAAATTTGGAGCCGCGCACGCTCTGTAAAGCAAATATACAAATTTAAATTCTAAACAAATTGACCAGAAGGCGCTAGTGAAATAATGTAGGTGGCGTATGAAAGCACTTTGGCAGGTAGCATCATCGATGAGAATTTAATATTCGAAACGCGTGTCTGGTGCATGAAAAATGGTTTGATATTTTCTTCAAGAAGGTATAGAATTTGAACACTTCCGTATTATTACTTCAAATTTTGTACATATTTACATGTACCACTTGGTCGGTGCCACTGCGATTGTACCAGGAGGCCCCGAGGGCATATGTAGCAAAGCTCGATCAACTTCGGTTGATTGTTCCTTCAATGCATTCGAGAATTTCTGTCATCAACATTTCTCAAAATTTCTAATACTTGGGTCCTGTAGCATCATATTCCATCCATCCTGCTACATCTTTTAGTATTTCTTACGTTATAATTTTCACATTCTTTGGCAATATTACATTGTTTAGATTGAGGATCACTGACAAGGGTTATGTACCCGAAACGAACATGTCTTGTCGATGCTACAAATTCATATAAAATGATTCTATTGAATTTGAAGACGTTTATAACTTACTCATACGAAACCATAAAATACATCGGTTTTTGCTTTGGTTTTAATATGTTCCATTTAGAAACTTATACCAAATTTACATTTGAGTATATTTATGATCTCCTGTGAATTCTCAGTGGCGGTTCTAGGAACAAAGAATTTCAGAAAAGAGATATCCCAAATGCCAACTTAAAAAAATTGTTCACAAGAAAAAAGCTGATTAGCAAAACAAAACAAAAATTAGAATCTCTTCAATCAGCTTGTAGGGATCCCTATGGGTAGTAATTGTGCCCTCTTGTTGCAGATTTATTTTTATACGTACATGTATGAAAAAGAAGTTATCCAAAATATACAAAAGCAAAGAAAACATGATGGTATAAAATGCTTCATTGGCACTTATACATACCTAGATGATACTCTTACTATCGACAATCCTGTTTTTGGAAAGTATAAAAATGTTATTTGTCTTCAAGAATCGACTCTAAACAAGGCAAATGATTCTAACAAAGAAACACCATTTTTGGACCTAAATATAAAAATTTTTAATGGAGAGTTTCATACAAGTGTGTATGACAAAACAGATGATTTCGGATTTAACATAATATATTTTCCATGGCTTGACTATGACGTTCCTATATTACCGTCATACGGTATCTTCATTTCACAGCTCATCCGGTATGCTAGAGCATGTACTGATGTTGTGGAGGTTAAATTCATTGCATTTACAAAGAAACTTTTAGTTCAAGGTTTTCGTTTACACATACTCGTAAAAGCTTTACTATTTCACAAAACAATTGTACAACATATTTTGAAACTCGGACCCATACAAGCTACAAGTGTATTACATTGGGTATTTCACAATCTGCATTTTATTGTGACATATTAACAAAATGAGAAGGTAGACAGAATACCATCGTCATTTTGTTATATCACGCCTTTTATGTCACCAAAGGGACATTTGGCTCAGTATTGACCAATCTACAGCCTTATACTAGCGAATTCCAAAGAACTGAATCCCGACTGTGGCGACATTACTCCATGACGGGCCCTGTCCAAATCATTTAAAAGAAGATAGGGCCCGACCACCTGTTCTCTCTGAATGTCAGTCGGACTCCTCAGGTGATCACATGCATGAGCTCGCTATAGCCGCTAGAGCATGGACTGTATTTCGTTTCCCTCCTGTGTCATATATTCATTTAAAATCAATCGGTGTTTATCTACCGCCCCTGCGTCATGCTGTCTGTGTGTATGTTCATTATTTAACACCACAACTGTGCATCCTTCGAGAACTCAGGATAATTGTAAAAGTGAGAGGGTTGTACGTACGTAATCCGGATAACCACACGGTCTGCTACTTGCTTGGTTGATGGTGATCCGAAGTCATTACTGGTTGCCCATTGGTCTCGTTTGTTTATTTTTGGTCCTTTGTGTTCGCGTTTGCGTGTTGTGGGTTGGTGATCCTTGTATCGTTTACGTCTCTTTCTGTTAGTATCTGCTATTTGTTTTTGCATTGGGTGTTTTGGTGGTTTTGCTCTGGGTGTTGAAACCTGGTGTCGTCTTTAACTTATTCGTGTCACACTTATGCCCATTGCCGTTTGGAGCTCGTAAAATGTTCCCCGCGAGGTGTTTGACAGTAAGTGTTTTGAATATTTCTCTGCCATGGGCGCAATTAACACTTTCGATATAGACAAAACCTCAGACAGTGCAAATATTTTATATATATCTCATACCCTTGCAAGAACATCGACGGCGGATGCGACTAGCCAACAGGGAATCTTACTCCTCCCGGGCACCTGGTCCTACCTCCAGCCTGCTAGAGGTATTTCGATGCTCACTTTTTGTGTTCTATTGTGAGTGCTGTTGAGAGTGTCGTCAGGATCTTCTTTGACTCACTGGTGTTGTTGGATATCCACTCCTTTTTTTTTCATCTAAACAATTGTTTCTTATCTGTTTGATTTAAAGATCGTGGCAGGATTCATATGAGCTTTGAATGAGTTGGGTTTTTTTTTTCAAATGGACCATACTTGGATCATAACATGTTTTTAATTTACTTAAATATGCACAACCAATATAATTCCCTGAGATGAAACTATTGAAAGGAACGTGCTTGTATTTTGCATGAAAACCCTCGTGACGTCACAATGAATAAGATCTAAAGAAACATACCGCAACGGCTATGCCAACCTGCAAACTGTACCCGACATGAATATTAACGTCATCTTGTTACCTAGAAGAACCCGATTTCAGAAAACAAGAATGAAACAAACAAAAGTGGTGCATATATATAGAATAAATGGCATAATTTGTATTTTGTTACGGGTATGCAACACACAGCCAGTGCATTTATCGCAAGAAATGCGCTATCGCGCATAACATGTAAGATAAATGCACTTGCTGTGTGTTGCATTCCCGTAACAAAACACACATTAAGACATGTATGATCTATCTATGTCGGTATTTATACCATTCATCGATACAAAATTTAAAGAGGCAATCCATTATCTCATTTGCATGTGAAATTCAACCATGAAACTCGCAATACAACGATGTTTTGTCTGATCTGTTTATGCGAGTCGTAAGGCCATCTATTTTTCGTTTGAGATATCTAACTGTATCTGGCTGTGTGTATGGTCGTTAAGTATGATATGTGTAACAATATATTTTTTTCCTCGTGTTACACATATGAAAATACACGCTTAACACTTGTAAATATTTCATCATATATATGTAACACACATACGAAAATACACTTTTTTAAAAGAAATTAAACGTCATATATATGTAAAACCTATCAGTATTTATTAGTAATAAGTGTTTGAGATGTATCATCATGACATCTGTATTATTAATCATTATGAATAGATAGAATTGTTAATGTTTTAAAAAACATCACCTTCAAAAATATATTTCTCAGATTTCTTATTCTGTTTTTGTATTTCAGTCAATAATTATTAAAGACATGGATGATTCAAAGGATGGGGAATACTCATGTCAAGCTCACGTTCAAGGGACAACTGTGACGAAATCGGTCTTTATCAAAATATGTGACCCAGCAACAGTTACATTTTCAACATCTCAGGATGAAAGCAATGTAAGCAGTAATTATGGTAATATCATGCTATCAGATAAAATAGTAATTGATGAAAAAGTGTTCTGCAAAAGTTATTTCATAGATCAAAGATGTCCTTCAAAACTGATATGGTTTAAAATTTAACATTAATTAAGGGAATTTCATAGCTTTGGTATGACCATCTGTATCCTAAGGAAGAAAGATTGAAGGCATAAATGTTAAACGTCTTCAAATTGAATAGCATCATTTTAGAACAGATAAATTGGCAGCATGGACCAGACATACACGTTTCGGGTACTTAACCCTCGTCCATGTCGTCAGGGATCCTGAAATCAAAACAATGCAATATGCCAAAAAAGTATGTAAGATACTATGTCGAAAAAGCGTACCGAAAGACGTAGCAGGATGGATGGGATATGATGCTGCAGGACCCACTTTTTAGAAATTTCGATAACAGAAATTTAAGAATGCGTTGAAGAAACGATCAATCGAAATTGATCGAACTTGGCTACATGTGCCCTCGGGGACTCCTGGTCCACCAGCAGTGACACTCACCAAGTGGTATAAATGTAAAACGTCTTCAAATTGAATAGCATCATTTAAGAACAGATACATTGGCAGCATGGATCAGACATGCACGTTTCGGGTACTTAACCCTCGTCCGTGATCCTCAAATTTTAACAATGTAATATGCCAAAAAAGTATGTAAGTTACGGCTACTATGTCGAAAAAGCGTACCGAAAGACATAGCAGGATGGATGGGATACGATGTACTTTTCGAATAAAAATTTATACGATGTATAGATGACGACTAATGGAGTAAAGAATGGTAATGACTATTCAAGTTTCATGTCAAATAAAGCAAATTTTCAACTATTTATATACTTAAAGCCTCTTCGCTATAATGTGTTTATCTAACCATAATTATAAGCATGACCTAGATGATACTAATTCATATGACCTATTATGCAATATAACACGATGGCACATGTAGCCAAGTACGCTCAACTTCGGTTGATAATTATTCAACGCATTCGAAAATTTCGAAAATAATTTTCTCACTCTCTTGCCATATTACATTGTATAGATTGAGGATCACTGACGAGGGTTAAGTACCCGAAATGTGCATGTCTAGTCAATGCTGAAAATGTATGTTTTCTTAAATGATGCTATTGGATTTGAATACGTTTAACGATAAATTGAAAAGTGACTTATTTTCGAATTTATTTTTATAACGTTTTCAAATAAATCAACTTCCTTGATGTTTTAGATCTACGCAACGCTGTCTGCAAAGCATGATGACTCGAATAAGGTATATGACGCGGACTGTTACAAAGGAAGAACAGCAAGCGGTGGTGCTTGGATAAAATACTATGATCCCTCTGTAACAATATCTATAAGAGAGAATGACACATCATGGGAGAAGACTTACTCATGGACTGATAAAGGAGATGTGCCAAAAGAGATGTATTGTGAAATCAGTGCTAAATGCATAATTTATCCTATGACCTTTAGTTTGAATGTTTAAAAGGGGTGATATTTAAAAGACATTTGTCAACCCTTATCAAAATGAAAGCTCTCTGGCATATGGTTGCCGCAAGGTTGCTGCATATGCTTGCGTCAAAGTTGACGCAAATGAATTTTTTGTATGTAAATTAGGCTTCTGGTGCATAGTTTGCGGCAAGCTTACGGCAAAGTTCTGGCATACAATATTTCAGTTCAAAATTGGTATAAGAATTGTTTGTATGTCTGGCACACTTGTGTTTCTGGCACATGCTTTTCTGGTGCATTTCTGGCGCATATATTCCTGCATACTTAATGTGGTGTATGATATAAGTCAAGATTTGATTTTTGATGATTTTTGAAGTACAGTAAGTGGTATTGGTATTCTTAGAATCATACAAACATGTACGAAACTTCCAAACTCAATTCATATATAATGTAATCATTTATTTGTATTATGGTTTAACTTATTAATTAGGAAATACCATTAAATCAAAAAACTTTGATTTATTTTTATAATAAATACGGTAAAAAAAAACACAAAAATTAACATTGCCATATTCAATTTTGGATCTGCATTTTTTTCAATTTTCTTCATGGAAAGCTGTTGGTTTTCATTCATTAATTCCACTCTAAGCACAGGAATTTTCAGAATTAATTATTAAACTGTTGTCTCAAAATATCCAACACATGTCGATACACTTTAACCTACAACCTGATGTTGTTGGAGATCCCCCTCCTTCGTTTTAAAGCACAATGAATTAAAGTCCGCTTCTTTTTGTCTTCCAAACATCTTACTCAGAGTGCATTATCCAACCTTCTCTTTACGAATCTGCATGCATAAAGAATCTTGACCTAGATACACAGAGGATCAATCCAATTTATAACAGGCTAATACTGTAAAAGCCAATGAAGTCGCCTGTTCTGCGGAAAACGTGTAAATGAGTATATAAATCATAATACGCAGAGCAGGGCCTCCGATTCAGCATGAAAATGGGAATGAGAATGGCAACTCCTACAAGGTAATCTGATGTACAAAGTAAATATTCAGCTCATCAGAATACAAATCTAGGAATTCTGAGTAGCAAACTTCTATCAGCACTATTTAAGTAAAGGTTTTAGTTTAAATTTCCTCTGAATGACAACATAAATGTTTTTTATGATCTGATTGGCTGATACAATCACCTGTGGACAAGTCATCCTATTTCTCTTTCATGCTTACAACACATCTTGCCTGGTGCGTCTGTGGCTAATGGTATCAGCTATGTAAGTGTATGCTGAGAAAGTAATATTTCTGGTTCATTTCTGGCACACAATCCCAACACAAAAATGTATGTGCCGCTACTGGCACAAAGTGTGCCGCTACTGGTTTATACTTCGCCGCTAGCGGCTTTTGCTGCACAGTTCTGGCTCACAGTTGTGGTGCATGGATTTGTTTGCCGCAAGCTTGCCGCAACCTTGCGGCAAAGAATTCATTTTGGTAAAGGAATACAATTTTTTTCTATGAAAATGTTCTCAAATACGCATATCATTATTGGCGCAAATCAATATCACATTAAAGCTTATATCTAAATATTTACATATGCCCATTCATTTGTATAGAATTTACACTTTGATTATAGGAGTATAACCGCAGTGGCGTGATTTGAACTATGACGTCATAGTAAGTTGGCTTGATTTGAACTTCGACGGTACGTAATAACAGAGCCTTAGCAACGTAGTTGTACACGTATTTTAACGTCATTAAAGCGTGAAAAACTTGAATGTAAATATATAGAATAACTGTCTTTTGGAATGTGATTATACTGTGATAACCTACAATGGATCCAGGGATTATGTTTCTCATAATGCGCTAACGCGCATTATGGAACATAATTCCTGGATCCATTGTTGGTTATCACAGTATAATCACATTCCAAAAGACAGTTATTCTATAAAGAAATATCTTGTTTAAGGTGGACCAACCGTAGTCATCTGACTTCAATACGGGGTACTGTACCTCATACTATCAACAAAGAAGATAGCATCCTGATCCTCTTTTATTTCACAAAATTGATAAGACCTGTCTATGATTATTCTAGAACTCTTTTCGGACAACAGAATAGGCAGCGATATTATTTCTTGGTAGTCTGGGATTTTTTCTTTTTTGCTTAGTCTACTCACTTCATTATTTACTATTTAGCTATTTTACATACCTTTGCGTTGCCATGGGCAATTTTATTTTAAAGTCTTTTTTTTATGGTGTCATCTTTTTGGATATACAATAGAGCAGTTGCATTCATTTAACTTTACCACTACTTTTACCACAACGCTTCAGTGGTCACTGTGATTAGGGATTAGGCCGTGGTATTCAATATTTGTTTTCCGCCCTGGTGTTTTAAGAAAAAGCACCCTCAAGCTAGGCAAAAACACTCAAACAAGTTGTTGTATTGTTTTCAATAAGATGTATTATTCTGAAATGGTATTCAAGGCAAGTATCCCCTGCACAGGTCAGAGGGACAGGAATGTGAGCTTTTAAAGCTATGTCTGGGTTAAAATAGATCCATTTCAGCCGTTTTTCGATTCGAGTAATAAAGCTGTAATGGAACTTTATCTCGGTTAGCCAGGATACCTTTGTCAATCTCGAATTGTGTGTGAGTGGTTGCTATTTTATCTGAAAAGGTACCAGCCCCACGCATAAAACCGAATATTTCACTGTCATGACTTAACTACATTGTTCAAAACCTGATCTTGTCCAGGGGCGATCCAGTTACAGTTAATTTTTCAAGCTGAGCTGTCACTTTTTGACCATTTAAATATCAAAGTATAATAATAAAACGGACAGACATTTGGTGCTCTATTGTGAGTGCTGTTGAGATTATCGTCAGGATCTTCTTTAACTTATGCAGACGAAAAGACCATATTTCGTGTAGTAAAAAACTACAAGGCTTTATGTTTCTTCGTCTGAAAATGGAAAATTTATATAAAATGTACCTGTAAGTTTTATGTCTAAGATATGTTTACCCGTAAAACGTCAGGGAAGGTCAGCTTTAAACGTTAACGGTAGTAGTCAACACAATACTCGAGAACAAGATTATGTAATCCCTAACCGTAATGGACACTGGGGCATAGAGTTGAGGTAAAAGTAAAATAAATGCAACTGTTCTAATAATTGTACACATTTAATGCGTGTAATTTTGCAAAACAGAACAGTAAAATCTTCTATCGGATAAATCATACAAAAAGGGAAATCAAATCAACTCGCAATGGAAAACGTCATCAGAAGGACAAGTTCTTCGTTCTGTAAGAGGTATTGTCTTTTTTTACCTATGGCCTTCGATCAAGTTCATGACATGTCCTTCGGCATTATTATTCTTAGGTCTCATGCAACAAGTCTATCAACTATTTTGATCATTTTGAAATTGTTCAAGATAGATATACTCCGAAATCAAAATGAACTATCTACTATAGGTCAGTACGTGTAATAATGAATAAAACACTAATACGTTTGGAGTATTTCAATTCGTCGAATTGAAAGTAAAAAGCTGATCGTTTTGTGAATTAAAAGCTGTCTTGTTTGTGTGTGGTCATCTTACGGTGAGGACATTGTTTTTCACTACAGTTGTACGTTCGTCGAGACCTCTTGGTAATCGAAAAAGTGAGAGGGTTGTGCGCATGTAATCCAGGATAACCACACCGTCTGCTACCATCGAGGCAGATGGCCGATCTAAGTCGTCACCGATTCCCCAATGGCCTCGTTGGTTTATGTGTAGTCATTTGTGTTTGACGCTTCTCTGTGATTTGGCATTCCTGGTACCATTTGCGACTTTCCTTTTGTGTGTCCTCTTTGTGTTTTACAGTGGGTGTTTTGCTGTTGGTGCTCAAACTCGTTGTTGCTTGCCTTTCTTTGACCATCTAGTTTAGATACAACTTTCAATACTTAAGCCATCCTAGCACTATCTCAAATTCAATTGAGATGTATGAAAATAAAGACGCTTGAAAATAAAGAATGTTTTGTGTTAATGCATTACTTTAGCTGGTCTTTAAAACACTTGTGTATTCGTATAAGTGAGTTGTTCGTGTCTACATAGTCCTGTTAACAATAGAAATATTCTATCACATTGCGACGACCACACCTGTACGTACGAACGAATGAACTTAGAATTTCACGCGTAGTGAAAAGTCACCTGACCGCATCGAGTTTAAAGGTACAAAAGGTCTCGTCAAGATCAAACCATGAATCCATTATTTTTGTCAAAATTTTAACGCAAACGAGTCTCTCATGCTTAGAAATTAGAAACTGGCTGGTTACAATAGTCACATATGCCCTCACTACCTATAGCTATGATCAATTATTGCTTATTAAATGGGTACCCTATTATAACCTACTTTTCTCCGTAGAAGACCGATTGCGAACACGTGTAAGCACTTATTTGCATAAGGATAGTACTGTATCAAAAAAAAAACATGGCTGACGGATAACACGTGGAAACGAAAATGAATCAACAATCGATGTTATCAAAGTCTGAAAAGAGAAATGTAATGAACAAATAGTATTGGCTTAATTTGGTATTGGAAAGTTATGAAGACCTAGCTTAGAGGAAGACCGTGAAATTAAAACTCTGACAAGTCTGATTGATCTACAGTGTAAATGTGCATGTACAGTGCTCGTTTATTTTTATCTATGAGAATATATATATAAGTTTGACGTGCATATATATCCACAGTAATTTTGATATATATATATATATATTCAAAGTCTAAATCAAAAATTAAAAAACGAACAAAACATCATAATTAAATAAAGGTTAATTTTCATTCAGGATTTGGTAAACAAACGCACATGTATATAGCAGACTACACTTGCCTCCCATTCAAGCCGTCATACAATGTTACACGCTGTTAGTCATTTGAAAGTGTTCGAGTATCCACATTCAAAATGGTGATATGTATGGAACATGATATCCATACATGATATCAACCTTGTATTTGCAATAAATAGAATATTAGTGAGTTAGTTTTTAGAGATAATTTCAAAAATGCTGTATGCGTGGTTTACTACATGTTTCGAAGTAATCCCACGATGTCAAGTTCATTCAAGCGATTGGCTGATCGTGGTAGCGTGTTCACTTTGACCTTGGTAAACGTGACATATTTCTACATACTGTATATGCAAATAACAATTTACGAATTTTACCAAAATTTTGTGTACTAGAGAGTAAAAACGTCTATAAAACAAAATTGTGAGAGATATTTTATGTAATTAATATATAGATGTTCAAATGGTAGTACTTAAAAGCTGTTTACGGTAAAAATTCATTATTGACAGTTTAATCCCTGTTAGACTATTTGTACCTGGTCAAGCAGGGACTTTATAGTCATACAGTGTAGCCGTCAATATTTTCCTCAATTTTCAATTGTCTTCCGTTTTATATGTCTTTGTCTATTACTTCGAAATGTGTCTGTTGGTGTCGACGTCGTTGTTGTATTGCTTCTTGCTTTGTTGATATGGTGGTGGTCATTAGCCATTACTTTCAGCTTCTTTTGTCTTCTTCTTTAAATCTTGGCAATCAAGAAATAACTGTCACGTTTTAGCTAGATGTAACTCATATAGGGTGGCATTCTAAATCAAACAGAGGCATTGATTATCATGATCATACGTATCACAAAAATTCTTTGACTCAATTTGAAGTACTTGCGTCCATTAATCATCAACCAGTTTTTTTACGTATGTATATATTACAGCGTAACCTTGCAGGATTTGTCAATGAAGTGACTGAAAATATTTAATCAACAACAAAATGAAGAACCCTTTTTTTTATCTTTTGCAAAATTTAGATACACAGAAGTAATAGAGTCTAATAGGTTTTAATAGCAATTCTCTGTTACCATATAAAGTAATTCGGCAGGCATGGTCTCCGATTTTCGTAAAATTTCACATATAAGTAGGGACCAAAGACAAAATGTAAATGTACCAAAATTTAATTTCTAGGTCATCTGGTTACCATGGCAACGGCCTGTAAAGTTGAGATATTGGCAAAATTTAGCTACTCTGAAGCTCTGTAATTTGGTCTTTATATGACAATAATGGGAGATTTTTTATGTATCCTAAAGATGAGGACCTAAAATTTTAAATAAATCTACTGATAGTGTCTTAAATGATCAAAAAGAGGCTTGTTACCATGACAACATAATAAGCTACTCATAATATATTGATTTCAAAATGCTGTTTGTATTATCCAATGGCAACGATAACGATGGTCGTTAATATTACTAAATTCTCAAATTCAGAGTTATTTTTAAGATGTTTGCATCATGACGAACAGATAGAAATTGTTGGAATATATCCATCACGAAGAGCTCTTTCAAAAACGTTACCATGGTAACCATTTTTCATTATTTTTATAAAACAGTAATTTTTAATCCCAGATACTTTAAATTTGATACTGATGAAGATCAATTTAGTCTCTGTCAAAATACAAGAAAACAATTTCCAATAATCAACGGTTACTATAGGACTTTGGCCATACAATTTCTAAATTAGCATTTTATTTTTGTTCGAAGCCTTATCCTCAAAAAATGAAACAGGCTTACAAAACTTGTTTTATATATATGATAAAGGGAAGTCGAAACTTTATTTTAATTAAAAAAAATTTCACATTTATTTACTTCTGATGCCCGTATCCAAGGACTCAAAATGGGCCTATGTGCAATTTTACAAAATCATTCCCATAACACGGAATGAAAAATCTACTTAAAACATTCATTTATCATCATTACTTTGAATTAAATCCAAAGATCTAGTAATAAAAGGACTCTAAATATTGTGTAAAATTGCTTTCACTTTTGCGATTTGAGATCATGTTGCCAAAGCAACGAACACAAACTTTGTTCCAACATAAATGCTTATGTTTTATTTGCATAAACAATTTAAAAAACGTAAGTTATTTATCAATGAATTTGAAAAAAAAAATGTTAAAAACACTATTGATAGTTTATTGTGTTGTTGCAATGGAAACATATAGATAAGACCATTAACCAAACATTATTATTACTTAACACGCGTCTTTCATAATACATTTATGTGCAGATGCTAAAGAGATTAGCTATTTAAAAAATATATTGTCAAAGTATAAATTGAAAGAAAGGAAGGGAAGGGATCTCTAACAAAGCCCGGTTGCAGCACCAAAAGCAAAACATCAAAACTCAAAAGACTACACATAAACCTTGACTTAGGTCGACGAGTTGATACGTAAGTAGCAAATTGTGTGATTCTTCGGATTACGTAAGAACACCCCTCCCAATTTTAAAATTATCAAAGGGGTCTCAGAAAGTGCACAATAATGGTGTAAAATAACCTCCACATTGTACGATGACTATATAAACAGACAGCTTGACGCAACTGTCCATATGAACCTTAATTAAATTCGAACAAAGGTTTCTACTTACCAATGAAATCATGGTGTATAAATATCACAAAACATCCTTTAACGCCAATTCAGATAATTGAACTCTACTCACAATAAACTTTATTATCTAAATCTACTATTGCAAATTCGATATATTTTCTTCTATATGATATATTTGAAATATGGCAATTTCGACAATCGCCAATTGCAAATAAAAATGATAAACATAAAAAAAGTACCTATCAATTATTCAGTCTCAAAGTCGAGAAGGTAAGGCCAAATCGTGAGAATTCCCAATGAACGGTTGCAAACCCCGGAATGACCAACATTCCGGGGTTTGCAATTAGACAAGGTTTCCTGTGAGAGTCAGCGTCTCGTGATTGCATGCAACAACCGTCGCAACATGAACTCTTCATAATTCATTGAAATTGCAATGTAAAACGTCTTTAAATTCAATAGCATCATTTAAAACCTGATAAATTTACAGCATGGACCAGCCATGCATGTTTCGGATACTAAACCCTCGTCAGTGATCCTCAGTCTAAACAATGTAATATGGCCAAAAGTATGAAAATTATTATGTCCAAAAATGTACCAAACGATGTAGCAGAATGGGTGGGATATAAAGATACAGGACCCACGTTTTAGAAATTTCAAGAAATTTTGTAACAGAAAATTTCAAATGCGTTGAAGAGACAGACGATCAACCAAAGTTGATCAAACTTGGCTTCATGTGCCGTCGGGGACTTTTTGTCCACCAGCAGTGACACTCACCAAGAAGTTCAAATGTAAAACGTCTTTAAATCCAATAGCATCATTTAAAACCTGATTAATTTACAGCATGGACCAGACATGCATGTTTCGGATACTAAACCCTCGTCAGTGATCCTCAGTCTAAACAATGTAATATGGCCAAAAAGTATGAAAATTATTATGTCAAAAAATGTACCATAAGACGAAGCAGAATGGGTGGGATATGATGCTACAGGACCCACGTTTTAGAAATTTCAAGAAATTGTGTATGAGAAAAATTCAAATGCGTTGAGGAGACAGACGATCAACCAAAGTTGATCGAACTTGGCTACATGTGCCCTCGGGGACTCTTGGTCCACCAGCAGTGACACTCACCAAGTAGTTCAAATGCAAAACGTCTTTAAATTAAATAGCATCATTGAATCTGGACTCAAATTCGAAACTTTTCTGTTACAAAATTCGACACTTTTACAAATTTCTTGAAATTTCTAAAACAAGGATCCTGTAGCATCATATACCACCCATTCTGCTACGTCTTTCGGTACATTTTTTGACATTGTAATTTTCATACTTTTTGGCCATTTTACATTGTTTAGACTGAGGATCACTGACGAGGGTTTAGTACCCGAAACTTGCATGTCTTGTCCATGCTGTAAATTTATCAGGTCTTAAGGAGGGTTTGAACACCAAGATGGCGGCGGCATTATTTGTTTTCTCGCTTCCTAGGAAAAGTACAGTCTGAACTCCCTTAAAACATTTGATACTCTGATTGATATACGCATTTAAGTATCCTGATGAAGTATGAATAATTTCTGGCGTCATTTAAAGACATTATGGCGATTTTCGAAATCTAGGACTTTGGGAGTTTTATCCATGAGCAAACCACGACGTTATTTCGACGTTATCAGGACAAATGGTGTCACAAACCTTCGCATTCAAAATGCAATAAAAACATTATTACTAAATCTATTGCATTGAAACGTAGCGTGTTTAAAATATAAAATTCAATCTTCATTACGGTGTTTCCGTTGACAAATTTACGTTATAGGAAAGCGGATGTCCCTTCATTGAAAATGGACGATTTTGGAAGAAAAGATTTGAAAATATAAATCCTTGTAATATTTCAATCCTAAATTCAATTTTTCCTATTTAATCATGAAATCATCTCTGGACATTCTTGATGATTTTGATAGTTTTTGACAAAGATTCATCCACAGGATGTCTAATAATTAACTATCAACTAGAGTAAATTGATTCGAAATTGCATTTTTTAGCGACAGTGTCGTCTTTTATTCAAGTATCCTGCCTATGTTTAAAACACAATTCATCTTATCTTTTCCATATGTAAGTGCATTACATTTATTTTGGAAGTTAAATCAAAATTAATTTCTAATAGCTTTACGAGAACTTGAATGACACTTTCAATATTATGACGGCATCAAGAAATTGACGAAAACATCGATTAATGCATATTTCAAAGTCTCGTAGAAAAGTTTCCTGTGGGTAGAATCAAATATAAGTTTGTATAGTCAAGGACAGACAAGATAAATATAATTTCAGAATTTTTTTTAGAAAAAAATGAATTTGGCGTCCAAGTGTTCAATACCTCCTTAAATGATGCTATTGAATTTGAAGACGTTTAACATTGATAGTGCAAAATAATTTTGTTCTCAAGTAAATATGTGGACCAAGCTGATGATTCATTTCCGTGGATTTTATTTTGCATGAATCCGTGTTTTCTCAAACTGCATGATTCTGAAATGGAATTGTACTTCAGTGCTAGTACATGTCAATAACTTTTAATACAGAAATGTACATGTAGATGAAATAATAATTCAGAATAATTCAAACAGAAATGTGAAGTGGAACGAATTTCAAACAAATAAACATAGACAGCATGGATCGTTCATTTTCATGGATTTCATTTGTCAAGTCAAATTCGTTATTTAATTGAGGTGTCTAGACATACTGTCAAATACAACAGAATATAACGTTTGACTATCTCTTTTTTTTTTTTTTTTTTGATTGAAGAATATGCTGCACACGATGCAAAACGATGTTTTAATTTCAATTCAAGTTATTTAAAGTCATACATCTTATAAATGATAACAATAACTGATTACATTCATCAAAAAATTCACTTTGGTCTGCAGGGCCTGATCTGGGAATAACACACAAATCCTGTTAGCTTCGAAATCTTTTTTGTCTTACATGGTATCCTATAATGCAAATGATAATTAAGTGCCGGTATGAAACTAAAGATTTTTTGTCAATTTTTTATCTAGCTTTAAAACGCTCTTCTTTATATGCGTTATCTACGATTTTAAGTTTCATCACAGTGGTAATTTTAAAAGCAGAAAAATGTGAAAATCATGAGGCCCCCCCCCCCTCCCACCCCTTGCATACATAATGCATATATATGTATAAGATTTGGATTTTTAAAATGCTGCAATGAATCTATTATATTTCAAACAGATGTGGGCGCAACCTGCATCACGGCCGATGAAGGAGTGTTTTAATAGAAAGATCGTTTTTTTCAAGGGATTTCCAGCAACACTCGGCTGCAGGACCAAAAGCAAAACATCGAAACACCCACTGCAAAAACACAGAGCAGACACGCACAGAATGAGAAGGAATTTGTACAACGAACGTCAAATCACAGAAAAACATCAAACATAAATTGTTACAAATAATCCAAAGAGACCAATGGGCAATCGGTGCCGACTTAGGACAGTCATCTGCCGCGTCATAAGAAGACGGTGTGGATATTCTGGATTACGTGTGCGCACACCTCTCCTACTGTTCCGATTACCAAGGGGTCTCGAAGAACATAAACTTGTGGTGTTAGACATCTTCCTCCCTCATGTATGTTGTCAACCGAGGAGTCCGACTGACATTCAGAGAGGACAGGTTGTCGGGGCCCTGTCGTCTCTAAAGATATTTGGACAGGGCCAGTCATGGAGTACTGTTGGGACAGTCAGTAAGAATGCAAGTCTTAAGAATGCGTTGGTACAATACTGTATATTTGTCAAGTACAAAAGATTTTATCCTTCTTATTTTGTTCATCGGTTCACCATAAAACGCCCGTTGAGAAATACCCAAGGTAATATACTCTGTTGCTTGTATGGGTCCGAATTTCAAAAGAAGTTGGCAGTATGTTAATGTAAAATTTCCGGAAAGTCCTCACTAGTTTCCTAAAGCGAAAACCTTGACCTAAAAGTTTCTTGTAACTTGTAGAATTCTACTATGAAAATCCAAAGCATTAGTAATTGTAAAACACAAAGTATGTGACACACAAAAAAGGAAAGATCTTGAAAACTGTCGCGTTGTGAAACTCATGGAAATTTCAATTATCAAAATATCTTGATAATGCCGAAAGGTTCCAACTATATACCTTCTTGAAAAAAAAATTAAAACCAATTTCCATGCATTGGAGGGATGGTGCTAAGATGTTTACATCCTTTAATTTCGATATTTTTCGGTGATATAGCAAGTTTCCGAAGTAGAAATATATATATATGATGTCACATTGATAAAGTGCCAAAACAAAGCTTCTTTCGGGCAACAGAGCCGGAAAGAAGTAATTAATACACTTGACAAACATCAAGTCACGGGAACGATTTTAACTGCTCAACACCGCAACAAGAAATAAGTGTTTATATTAATAATTGCTTGAAACACGTTGGTCCTGTGGCATAACATCCAATCAATATGTTACGTCTTTCGGTATATTTTTTGACATAATAAATTTCAAACTCTTTGGGCATTTTACATTTTTTAGATTGAGGATCAATGACGAGGGTTAAATACTCTGGTTCATGCTGCAATTTTATTTGTTTTTTCACTTGCACCTTGTACCGTGGATATGGTCCTAATGTCACCAGACTTTAGCTTGGTACTTGAACAATCTACAGTCTTGAACAAGTGCATTCTTCAGACTTGCACTCTGACTGACTGTGACGACGGGACTCCATGACGGGCCCTGTCCAAACCACCTTAGAGAAAACAGGGCCCCGATGACCTGTCCTCTCCGAATGTCAGTCGGACTCCTCGGGTGATTTCATACATGGGCTCGCTACAGCCGGCAGAGCACGGACTGTATTACGCATGCCCTTTTTATATCCATTTTCATATTCATCTGTGTTTCTGGGGCCTCTACATTTTGCGGTCTTGTTTGTGTGAAGTCATCTTACAGTGAGGAGGTTGTTTTACACCACAATTGTACGTTCTTCGAAACCTCTGGGTAACTGGAGAAGTGAGAGGGTTGTGCGCACGTAATCCAGGATAACCACGTGACAAATGGCCGTCCAAAGCGGCACCGTTTGCCTATTGGTCTCGTCGGGTTATGTGTGGTCTTTTGTGTTTGATGTTTACATGTCGTATGTCTCTTTTCCGTCTCATGCTATACTCGTCTTTTATGTTTTTGCATCGGGTGTTTTGGTGTTTTGCTGTTGAAGCTGCAGCGGGGTCTTGTTGGAGATCTTCTCCCTTCTTTGAAATGATGTTATTGAGGATGTTTTACATAGGGAGCTACATCTGAAATTGCACAAACACAAATTAAAAATGAACATTGTTATTTGAATTTAATTGCACTTTAATTGCACTGGAGAAGTGAGAGGGTTGTGCGCACGTAATCCAGGATAACCACGTGACAAATGGCCGTCCAAAGCGGCACCGTTTGCCTATTGGTCTCGTCGGGTTATGTCGGCTATAATATGTTCTGCCGGCTGAAGCGAGCCCATGTATGTAATCACCCGAGGAGTCCGACTGACATTCAGAGAGGACAGGTCATCGGGGCCCTGTTTTCTCTACGGTGGTTTGGACAGGGCCCGTCATGGAGTCCCGTCGTCACAGTCAGTCATATGTCGGCTGTAGCGAGCCCATGTATGTAATCACCCGAGGAGTCCGACTGACATTCAGAGAGGACAGGTCATCGGGGCCCTGTTTTCTCTAAGGTGGTTTGGACAGGGCCCGTCATGGAGTCCCGTCGTCACAGTCAGTCAGAGTGCAAGTCTGAAGAATGCACTCATGAAGAATGTATTCATATGGACGTCATAGGAACAACTCTTTTTAGGGTTGTCACCGTGGCGTAGCGGTATGAGCGGTCTGCTTTGTATGCTAGGCGAAGCCGCCGTACGGAGTTTACCGACTTTATATATAACATCTGCACCTATTTGGGAGTCCGCTGGTTGATAAAGGACAGGGTCTACTGCCTCGGATCAGCCCAAGTGCAATTAAATTCAAATAACAACGAATTCTTCACTTCCGGTGTGTGCTGAGTGGGCCGTATTCATATGGACGTCATAGGAACAACTCTTTTTAGGGTTGTCACCGTGGCGTAGCGGTATGAGCGGTCTGCTTTGTATGCTAGGCGAAGCCGCCGTACGGAGTTTACCGACTTTATATAAAAATGAACAGTTATATTCATTATGACATTTATCACAAAGACAAAGATGGAATTAATACCCGACGAATTTCTTGTCTCTTTATGTAAATCTTAGTCTCTTTAACAGGCAAAATGAAATTTGTCTGTCGCATGACTGTGGTGTGTTCCACTATGGTGCTCTACAGAAAATTTAGAATCGCTCACTCTTTACTAAGTAGATACACAAAAATTAACAAAATAAAAGTGCGCTACTGAAATACTATCGGATGTGTTGAAAATACTTTTGCTTGAAGCAGCACTGTTGAGGATTAACTATCCGAAACAGGTGTCTGGTTCAGTAAAATTTGCTCGAAATGCTGTTCTAGTAGGTTACGAATTTGAACACTTCCCAAAGAAAGATAATACAAAAAAATTGAAATTAAAATAAATCTAACACATACAAGCGCATGTTTATAATTTTTGGATAATATAAATTCAGATCATGAACATTACATTTCATGTAACAAATGTTCATTTCATCACAAGAAAGGAGGGGATATCCAACAGCAAAATTCCAAAAACACCCACTTCAAAAGCATAAAGCAGACACGCACATAGTAAGACGCAAATGGTACAATGAACGCCAAATCGCATAGAAATATCTGCACATGACTACAATGAGACCAATGGGCAATCGGTGTCGACTGATGACGGCTTCCTGTCACCTGAGTAGCAGATAATGTGGTTGTCCAGGATTACGTGCGCACAAGCCTCTAACTTTTCGATTACCCAGAGGTCTCGAAGAGCGTACAATTGTGGTGTAAAACAACCTCTGTTAGATGACCACACACAAACAAGACCGCAAAACACAGGGACCCAAGTAACACAGATGAACATGTAAATGGATATAAAAAGAGGGCGTACGTAATAAAGTCCGTGCTCTGCCGACTGTAGCGAGCTCACAATGTCCTTTACACAATTCCTTTGCTAAAAACAAAGATTTCATAATGAAAATCATAAATCTACCAATTTTTGGTGGATTGGATTCTTTTGTAGGATCGCCGAGTCTTGATACCGTTTTCTGCAAGTTTCCTACCGGTATCGCTCGCATTTATTCTATCATTGGTACATTTAGGCTACATGTTTATTGGATCAATCATCGGCTTATAAGTGTGGAAGTACCACTGACTAAATTGACGTCACATCTAAGTAATCTTTTTACGGCTCATTTAATGTGTAGTGCTTTGTGTTTGATGTTTCTGTGTTGTGCGTTGACGTTCCTTGTTCCTTTTGCGTCTCTTTCTGTGCTTTTCTGCTCTGTGATTTGCATTGGGTGTTTTGAGGTATTGCTGTGGATGTTGCAATATGGTGTTGTTGGGGACCCCCTCCTTTGTTCAACACTGACGGTTTGGTAAATATGAAATAATGATTTGTAGAATTCGAAATAACGCGGCAACGTCAAAATAACGTCAGCCTGCTCTTAAAATTCATCATGCTTGCTGTAAAAAAATGACATTTTTGTGGACCGAGGCATGTTGATAAATTTTATGATTTTTTTTGTTGTTGTGAGATCATACTTTATCTAACACGTTGTTTAATTAACCTGGATCAAACCAATATCGTGCAAATAACAGAAATGGAAATATTGGCGTACTGGATGCATGAACAGCGCGACATATTGTGTATAGCAAGGAAACTAGACTTACAAATAAATATTATAGTCAAAGTGCACATTTTGAAATTGTTTTTGGGATGCAACCATGTATCGTTTCCTTTTGGAAGAAGGGAGGATATCTTTTGGAGTCATGTATATGTATGTTTCATATATTTACCTTTCAAAGCTGTAAACAGAATATCTAATCTTCACTCTCATCAGAGTAATACTCAAATATACTCGTGCTGAAAATAAAATCAATATATAAAGTATTCTGTTATGCTACTTGTGCAGTTTCAGCGTGTTATCATGTAAGCTTTTCGGTAAAATTTGGACATAATAACTTTCACATTCTTTGTTCGATTAAGGATCACTGACGAGGATTAAGTATCCGAAACGTACAGGTCTGATCCATTATCATTGGAACAGTTGCGAATAAATAAAACAAGAAACCCCATTGGGCTACATTACTAGTACAATAATACCCACTTATATTCTTAGTATATTGAAAGATAAGCTAAATCTATACATATTATATTACATATATATATATTTTCTACAAGCCTCCTATTTTTAATTTTTGCATGCACTCATCCCTGTCGTTGCGTATCTAGATGTCCACAATTGACCCCATATCACAGATGTTACCTATACCTCGCTTTATTCAAGTTTTAAAAAATAGAGTAAATGTTAAAAAAAACTCAAAGATTATGAGTATTTACTGTCAAAATCAGATGCTTAAGGGGTAATGAGTGGCTGGTAAGCGAGCTTATTCGCACAGTCAATAAGTTCGTTTCAACCCTTGTTTAACTGTTTCCCATTGCAATCAGAGTCAAATTAAACAAATCATCTCCTCTCTGACAAAAACATACATAAAACGGTTGCGGAATGACTCGAACGAAATAGTTATCGCACTGGAAATACTCGTCCTGGGAATACTCGGATTTGACAACCTTTTACTAATTCACCGGGAAAACACGCACCACTTTTAAAACATTGAGAATAAAATCTTTGGGACTTGATCACTAAATAAAGGGAATTTTGCGTTTAAATGAAATGATTAGCACCACTTTTTTCATATCAATCATAATTTTTCATCAGCTCGGGTGCTACGATTCCTGGAATTCGTCAGGACGTATTATCTTTCCAAATGATTTTCTCATAACTTAATGTCGTAACCCCTCCCCCCCCTATCCATCTCATGGTCTGTTGTTATGATTGACACCAAAAGTAAGAGCCGATAATTTTGTAGGCTGCAGCAACGGCGGAGCCCAAAGAAGGGGTTTGAAATCGTGTTTTTGACTGCGTTCCCGATAAAGCTAGTGTCCTTAAATAGCTAAATGTTAAATCTCCATTATTGATTATCACCTGCCAGCGAGGTAGCTTACTAAGGATTTGTAACAATTTGTTAAAAAATTAGAACAGTTTTGATGCTAAAGAATTATGTAGGTGAAAGCAAGTGCAAGCAGGGATCTAGAAAGAGAGGGGTCGGATGGGGTTAGGGCCCCTTCACTTTAAAATATTAATTGTCTTACTTTTATTTTTGGCTAATTTTTCCCGTTGTAGCCTATACTTTTATAAAAACCATACATGTAGGTTGGACATCTCCGCCCTCATTTGCTTGGAAACCCCCTCCCCCCTGAGGAAAAAAATTAGATCCGTCCTTGGATGAGGATGAGGTTTTTTGATGAAATGAAAATGAAATTGATATATCATGCAACTCTCTTCATATTACAGCAATACATTATACAGGAAAGATAATAACTCTAGCAACTTTTGAACTTGAATCTTTAAAGCTGATCAGTTTTGCCGAGCTACAGCATAGACGTATTGATGGATGCATTGGCGTTTTATGTTTTTTTTTATTCTTTTTATGACTCAGTACATGAATATTGCATAAGTTACATTCCCTTGAATATTCTGCAGCAATGAGTTTCAAAACAAAAGCCCCAGGGGGCAAAACGCTCACCTGATACCCATGCACGCTCTAATTGACATACTGACATTGAATACTGATAGTGCCAGTACCAGGATTTTAGCCCACAACCTTTCTAAAAAGATTTTTGCCGGATGCAGAGAAGTGTTTTTTTTTTTTCAGACAACCTTTAAGAGTACAAAAAAGAAAAAAATAGTCACATTTCAAAACAATAACTTTTTTACTGATTTGAAAAAAACGGATAAAGTGGTCCAACGTCATATGCCCAGCTAGTATAGTTCAATTATGCAACATCAAAAATAAAATCATATTGTAAAATTCCACATTAATGTGCAGCAGAAAAAGAATAAAACAATGAAATGATTTCACAAATTAAGTTTATTTAAAATTGAACACAAAACCTTTCATTATTGATAGCTAGCATGCCAGAAATTATAAAGCATGTGTTTGTGAAATGAGAATGCCCCCGGCGGCATCTTTGTTAGTATAAACGCCATTTTCTGTTAAGTATGTGAGAGGTCAGGGTCAGCGTAATATTGGTATCAATGGAAAGATCTTGTCACAAGGAATACACATGTACAATATGAAAGCCCTATCACTATAACCATTCGAAAGTTATGCCCAATGTTAAAGTTTTTGAGAAGTACGTGAAAGGTCAAGGTTATGGTCATGAGGTCAAACATTTTGGTTAATACACATGTGAAATATGAAACCTCTATCACCAGCTTCCATTCAAAAGTTATGCCCAATGTTAAAGTTTTTCGGAAAACAGACAGACAAACAGACAGACGGACAGGCCAAAAACTTTATGCTCCCGAATCTTTTATTCCAGGGGCATAAAAACAAAGATTTTTCGGTTTTGCCTTTATTCACTGAAATCTATGAATTATGCTTTTGAATAGTATTGATTTCATCTCAAATACATGAAACGTACAGTTAAAATCGTTTTGATCCAATATTCATCAATTCAAGTGAGTTGTGCAGAAATTGTGCCAGTTTGTTTTCCAAAAAAAGCAGTGTATGTTGTATCAAACCTCATGACCCAGTGAAGTCACTTGAACAAATAATTTTCAGTAAATATGCTGAAATGCGACGCTTCTTGCCTATGCATATTTCAACAGGCGAGAAGGAGCGTCGCATTTCTCAAGTGGTTTCTCTAAGGTTTCGCAGTTTGAAACAAATTAAAAGGCCCATGAAATTGTTAAGCTTGTCCAACTAGCAGACCTACGACATCGTCATTTACTGTTAACTAATTGTTTTACCTCATCATAGGTCTGTTACACGGACAAGTTGTTAGCGGAGAGAGTTCATGAAATGTATCGGTTGCATTGGATTTGCCGACAAGAAGTTATTTGGTCCGATAAAAACTCATTATGTATCTATTATTTGAACAGATAAAAATTCCCAAATGTCTTAACACAGGATCCTGTCGTTTTATGAGAGAAAATGTTTTATTATTCACAACCTCAGGCCTCTGTGTTCCTCTTAGAAATATTATACATACAAGATGACGAACACAGTGGCTTAAGGTTGTGAATAATAATTTATTTTCTCTATTAAAACAACAGCTTCTGTGGTCCAACATTTTATTGGAAGATTTCAGGAACTCTGAACGGAATTATTTATTTTCAAGAATTTCAGATATTAAATGTCCTATGCATTCTCAAAATCCAGAGGAAGAGATTACTCATTAGACGTTTCTTCAAGAAATCAGTCCGTAAATTAATTCATCTAAGAGAGTCTAAGACAGAGGAAATTCGAGCAAACTTTATACATGATAACAAGTATATGCAAGTGTTCCAAATACATGAATGATAACCATTATGAAAGTGTTCCAAGTATAAAAATCTATTCCGTTTGCACTTTATCTCCTGAAATATATCGCAGTACTGCTTTGCGGTTTGTATTGCAATGAAGCGCCTAGCGGAATACGATGCGCCTTGGGGACGAAGATGAATTAATGCATATCTAGGTCATTGTCCTGTCAAATAGTTCCGATTAGTTCCGATTATTTTCTTATTATTTTCAACAAATGGTGGAAAATACACACAATGTTTATCTTGAATTGTCTTCCCGTGATTGTTTACTAGATAGATGAAATAAAATTTTGAATGTAGTTTTAAAGTGTGTGAGACATCTACATGTGTGGAAGAATACTTGTGAAAATGGGTCCTCAGATCATAGAATTCGAATAATTCCGGTCCGAACCAGGTGCATGGCTTTAAAAAAATATTTAAAAAGTTGTGTACTTTTAATCTTTACGGCATTTTTTTTTTGTGATTCAAATAAAATTTCTTCCTTCAAAAGTAGTATCAATATGTATAACCCGGTGCGATTTGAGAATTTTTCTCCTATTTTTGGTAAGAAAACATGCATTATACCTATGTACAGTCTTAAAAAATATTCCTTAAAAATCCAAAAGTGGATATCTCGACAAAATTCTTTCACTTGTAGGGTACCATGCATGAGTACATCATACCTACAAATTGTCATGACAATCTGAAGAGTGGTTATAGAAAAGAAGCAGAAAATGTATGAAAATCACCCCCCCCCCCCCCTTCCTTTTTACATAAGAAAAAAATTCATAAAAAATCAAAAAAATAAAATTTAAGCATAAAATACATATCAAAGCATTAAGTAAGTTAAATATGATAAATATGTAGTAAATGAGTGTGTAAAATCATACACTTATTGAGTTATTTAAAGAAAAAGTGCAAAAATGTGCATTTCTGACTAAGTCCGAAAAGACGTCAAAAACGCGTCAAAAATTAGCTATCGGATTTTAACGAAATGAATAAACTTGAATTATACATCCTTCTAGATCACATAGATACAATTAGTTTTTCAATCCATTCAGTGGAACTGGAGAAGAAGATTTTTGAAGAGGGGTACCCTACGGGGCCTATTTGACCCCGCCCTGGATCCACCCCTGAAGGGATCAAGCCGAAATGAACAAACTTGGTAGAGAACCTTTAGTACTTCATGCATACTAAGTTTCATCAAAATCCTCTAAGCGGTTTCAGAGGAGAAGATGAATATGTGAAAAGTTAAGGGACGGACGGACGGACGGACGGACGGACGACGGACGACGGACAATCCGGTATGACAATAGCTCACTTTGAGCCTTTGGCTCAGGTGAGCTAAAAAGTAAAAAAAAAAATTTGTTGGGGTCCCGCCGGGGTTTGAAGCCACTCCCCATGTGTCCATTGGGCATGGAAAACATACATTATACCTATGTACAATCTTAAAAAATATTCCTTAAAAATCCAAAAGTGGATATCTTGACAAAATTCTTTCACTTGTAGGGTACCATGCATGAGTACCTCATACCTACAAATTGTCATGACAATCTGAAGAGTGGTTATAGAAAAGAAGCAGAAAATGTATGAAAATCATCCCCCCCCCCTTCCTTTTTACATAAGAAAAAAATTCATAAAAAATCAAAAAAAAAAAAATAAAATTTAAGCATAAAATACATATCAAAGCATTAAGTAACTTAAATGTGATAAATATGTAGTAAATGAGTGTGTAAAATCATACACTTATTGAGTTATATAAAGAAAAAGTGCAAAAATGTGCATTTCTGACTAAGTCCGAAAAGACGTCAAAAACGCGTCAAAAATTAGTTATCGGATTTTAACGAAATGAACAAACTTGAATTATACATCCTTCTAGATCACATAGATACAATTAGTTTTTCAATCCATTCAGTGGAACTGGAGAAGAAGATTTTTGAAGAGGGGTACCCTCCGGGGCCTATTTGACCCCGCCCTGCATCCAATCCAGAAGGGATCGAGCCGAAATGAACAAACTTGGTAGAGGACCTTTAGTACGTTATGCATACAAAGTTTCATCAAAATCCTCCATGCGGTTTCAGAGGAGAAGATGAAAATGTGAAAAGTTAACGGACGGACGGACGGACATACGGACGGACATACGGACGGACAGACGGACGACGGACGCGGGTCAATCCGGTATGACAATAGCTCACTTTGAACCTTTGGCTCAGGTGAGCTAAAAAGGGAAAACATTTTTGTTGGGGTTCCGCCGGGGTTTGAAGCCACTCCACATGGGTCCAATGGGTATGGAAAACATACATTATACCTATGTACAATCTTAAAAAATATTCCTTAAAAATCCAAAACTGGATATCTTGACAAAATTCTTTCACTTGTAGGGTACCATGCATGAGTACCTCATACCTGCAAATTGTCATGACAATCTGAAGAGTGGTTATAGAAAAGAAGCAGAAAATGTATGAAAATCACTACCCCCCCCCCCTTCCTTTTTACATAAGAAAAAAATTCATAAAAAATCAAAAAAATAAAATTTAAGCATAAAATACATATCAAAGCATTTAGTAAGTTAAATATGATAAATATGTAGTAAATGAGTGTGTAAAATCATACACTTATTGAGTTATTTAAAGAAAAAGTGCAAAAATGTGCATTTCTCACTAAGTCCGAAAAGACGCCAAAAACGCGTCGAAAATTAGTTATCGGATTTTAACGAAATGAACAAACTTGAATCATACATCCTTCTAGATCACATAGATACAATTAGTTTTTCAATCCATTCAGTGGAACTGGAGAAGAAGATTTTTGAAGAGGGTAACCTCCGGGGCATGTTTGACCCCGCCATGGATCCACCCCTGAAGGGATCGAGCCGAAATGAACAAACTTGGTAGAAGACCTTTAGTTCTTCATGCATACCAAGTTTCATCAAAATCCTCCCAGCGGTTTCAGAGGAGAAGATGAAAATGTGAAAAGTTAACGGACGGACGGACGGACGGACGGACGGACGGACGGACGACGGACGCCGGTCAATCCGGTATGACAATAGCTCACTTTGAGCCTTTGGCTCAGGTGAGCTAAAAAGGGAAAAAATTTGTTGGGGTCCCGCGGGGGTTTGAAGCCACTCCCCATGGGTCCATTGAGCATGGAAAACATACATTATACCTATGTACAATCTTAAAAAATATTCCTTAAAAATCCAAAAGTGGATATCTTGACAAAATTCTTTCACTTTTAGGGTACCATGCATGAGTACCTCATACCTACAAATTGTCATGACAATCTGAAGAGTGGTTATAGAAAAGAAGCAGAAAATGTATGAAAATCACCAACCCCCTTCCTTTTCACATAAGAAAAAAAATTCATAAAAAATAAAAAAAAAAATAAAATTTAAGCATAAAATACATATCAAAGCAATAAGTAAGTTAAATATGCTAAATATGTAGTAAATGAGTGTGTAAAATCATACACTTATTGAGTTATTTAAAGAAAAAGTGCAAAAATGTGAATTTCTGACTAAGTCCGAAAAGACGCCAAAAACGCGTCAAAAATTAGTTATCGGATTTCAACGAAATGAACAAACTTGAATCATACATCCTTCTAGATCACATAGATACAATTAGTTTTTCAATCCATTCAGTGGAACTGGAGAAGAAGATTTTTGAAGAGGGTACCCTCCGGGGCCTATTTGACCCCGCCCTGGATCCACCCCTGAAGAAATCGAGCCGAAATGAACAAACTTGGTAGAAGACCTTTAGTACTTCATGCATACCAAGTTTCATCGAAATCCTCCAAGCGGTTTCAGAGGAGAAGATGAAAATGTGAAAAGTTAACGGACGGACGGACGGACGGACGGACGACGGACGACGGACAATCCGGTATGACAATAGCTCACTTTGAGCCTTTGGCTCAGGTGAGCTAAAAAGGGAAAAAAATTTTGTTGGGGTCCCGCCGGGGTTTGAAGCCACTCCCCATGGGTCCATTGGGCATGGAAAACATACATTATACCTATGTACAATCTTAAAAAATATTCCTTAAAAATCCAAAAGTGGATATCTTGACAAAATTCTTTTACTTGTAGGGTACCATGCATGATTACCTCATACCTACAAATTGTCATGACAATCTGATGAATGGTTATAGAAAAAAAGCAGAAAATGATTTTATATTTATTATTACTCAACAATGCATCCTTTTACCAAAGACTACATAACGAAATCAAAACAACCCGAATATAAACATGATAAACGGAAAAGAAATTCCGACGATTCGATTGGCTACCTGATACGATAGGATACACGATACGATAGGATCCACGATTCACGATGCATGATAGTATACGATAGGATATGATACGATCTGATACACGTTTAACGAAATTAAAAACGCACGAAACGATTCGATACACGCATGATACGATCCTATAAACGCAGGATACGATACGATAAAATTGACAAAAATAACGTTGTATGGACTGTACTTTTGTTGCTCTATTGTGAGTGTTGTGAGATTATCGTCAGGATCTACTTTAACTCATTTGTGTCACACGTTTGCCCTTTGCCGTGTGGAGCTCGTGAAAAAAGCTCCACGCGAGAGGTTTGACAGAAAGTGTTATGAATATTTTTCCCTGACATGGTCGTCTTAGCTCTTTCTACATAGACGAAACCACAGACAGTGCATGTATTCTTGTTGTCAGTTAGGATTATTGTTTTAATTTCCATGTATGAACATCGACGGTGGGTGCGGCTAGCCAACAGGGGTTGCTTACTCCTCTCGGGCACCTGGTCCCACCTCTAGCTTGCTAGGGGTCCGCTGATGCTTCATTTGGTGATCTATTATGAGTGTTTTTGAGATTTTCGTCAGGATCTTCTTTAACTCATTTGGGTGTTGTGTACACCCCCTGCTTATTCTAGATATTAGAAATGTTTGATGACATTTAGAACAAATTGCTTTGTTTATCCAATGATTTTAAATACAAATGTATGGTTGGAGACTTTAATAGTGAAAACATAAATACATTTAAAGGGGTAGGTTCTAACTGCCAAAATCGTCCCTAAATTTTTGCGAAAAATAATTTTATGAAAATTATGATTAAGTATCTCTTATATTAATCTAAAATACCTGCCGATATAGAAAGGAAATATTTTTCATTGTCAAAACGTCACGTGCTTTAGTTCTGACAACACATTTTGACGTCATTTGCTCTGCAGGACGGAAAACGAAGGACAATCGCCATATTTTTTGCATAAATCTTTAAAATTAGTATAGGCGCCAACCCTCACCCAACATAATGTTTATGTTGATCGAAAGATAGATTGTAAATCTAACTTTTTATTAAAAAATCATTTTGGGTGAGGGCTGGCGCCCTACTTATTTTCATAAATTTTGACCAAAATTATGCCAATTTGTTACAATTTTTAAGCATTTTACGACTTTAAGCCGATTTTGAAGCCATATCTTTCGGTGTATTGCACGTAAATTGAAATATTCATTTGGTATTTCAAACAACCACACATTTAACTTCCTCGATACGAAATACAATAGAAATCTAAAACATTCTAAAATAAGGGCCGATTTTCCATGTTCCCGAACCTGCTCCTTTATTTAATTTCAAAAATAGAAATATTTAGATGAAAATTATAAAATATATTAGCGTTATAGATAAGAGAGAAACATCTCCGGGTTAATCATGCATGCAAATTTTAATTAACATTTCTTTATACAGTTTTCAATTGTTCAATCTGTTTCAAATGAGAATAAACTAATTGTCATTGTCAGTGGGATACATATATTCCGTAGAATCGCCACTGAAAGTTATAGCTGACCATACATCACCTGTCTCTTTGGAGACGTCTGTTCGAGTCTCATTGCTGTCAAAAGTTGTAACGTTGACAACCATATGACATTTATCTAGGTCGAGCGGACAGACATATTGTGACATTATCATAAGATGTAGCACAAACTTCGGTACTACAGTGTTCAATTTTGAAATGTATATACCGTCAATCTCCAAGCCTTGATCTTGCTACGCGTTAGACGTATTCATCCGCATAGCGAAAATGGTAGTGAATAGTAGCGTAACGTAAATGAAGCTGTCTGGAGTTTGATATACCGTACGTGCTTTGTAATTTGTTTTCAAGGCGAACGGATGTCAATGCACACGTACATACAGTAAATTATCAAATATCAAAAGGCCCAAGGGACAAAATCGCGTACCTGAGTTAACAAAAGGACGATAGTCGACAATTTAAGGGAGGCCAACTAAGTATGTACTTTATTTCAGGTTTCATGAAATTATGAGCATCAGTTCATGTCGAAAATGCTTCAGCCAATCAGAGCCCTCAGTGGCCATTTTGTAGACCGATAATCATGAAAAACACTGGGTAGAGAACCTTGTGTATGTGCTTCTTGTAAGGTTTTGTGAAGTTCTGCGCAGCGGTTGCATAGGGAAAGCCGAAAATACTTCAGCAGAGTCCTCGACAGCCCTATTTGTTGACCGATCGGCACAAAAAAAACTTGGTAGAGGACCTTGAGTACTTGCTCCCGTAAGGTATCAGGAAAGTCGGAGCAGTGGTTGCAGAGGAGAAATCGAAAATGTGTCAGCCAGTCAGCGCCCTCGGTGGTCATATTTGATGACCGATCGGCACGAATAAAAAACACATGGTAGAGGACTTTGAGTAACCGTTTCCTGTAAGGGTTCGGGAAAGTCCATGCAGCGGTTACAGAGGAGAACATGTTGAAAATTTACGCTCTGACGACTGACGATGTACGACTGATGCGCTTCGCTCATGAGAGCTACAAATGTGAGTCGTTGAAGAAAATATTCTATTTTATCTACACACCACTACGTTATCAAAGCTTCACAAATGTCCAAAAGCAGACAAATCACGAAATCGAGTGAAACAAAGGAGTGAAAATCACATAAAAGCGGCAAATATCAAGGGAGCAAAATCCAAACCCTTTACTATGAGTACAGCAACCACAAATACACGTAAGATGCCGAACTATCAGCTTCCATGATAATTCCGCACAATGAGAAGACTCCTGAATTGATACTCCATGGTTCCTATAAAAGTTATCCAAAACTGGAATGATGAGTACAGCATCTTAATTCTTCTGGGATGGTTATTCCTTTTGACTCAAACAAAACCAGGCAAAAAAACGAAATTAAACGAAATTCAGACTACGATCGTGAGGTTCAAACATTCATATATCTAAGTTGGGGAGAGTGAAACACATCATAATTATCTGTCGAAACATGTTACAAGTTGATACATTTTGATATAGACGAGTTAAAGAAAATCCTGACGATAATCTAACCAGCACTCACAATAGAGCACCGAATGGAGCATCGACTGACCCCTACCTTTCAATGATCTACTAGTATGATATAGATCATTGAAAGGTATGGAAAGCCAGGTCGAAATTCTAACACAAGAACTATGTGGTTGTAAAATGGGGAACAGAAGCATGTTGCCCTGTATATATATGTTTGCTATGTTGTTTTAAGTTGTAAACTTAAACTTGCTATCCATTTGAACCATTGTATTATGTAAATGCAATGTTTGTACTTTTTAGTAAACATAATAAGATGGATCACAAGCTGATCAAACTTCATCCACAAATGTAAGAAAATAGCCGGTCGCTTGCGTTACCGAGGATATGATCCTAACGTCATCAAAAGAACACTGGGCATTGTACTTGACCAATCTACAGTTTTGTACCAGTGTTTTTTCCCAACGTTGCACATTGGCCAACCTTGACGACGGGACTCCATGACGGGCCTTGTTAAAATTTCCCCAGAGAAGACTAAGTCCTAATTCTCTGTCCTATTTGAATGTCGGTAAGACTTCTCGGTTGATTTATTTTGTACAGAATGCAATACGCATGCCATATAATTTTTTAGATCATTTACATAGATTTGTGTTACAAAAGGCCGCAGCGTATAACTGTCTTGTTTTGTGCCGACATCTTACAGTGAGATGTTGTATGCTCATACAACTACTAGTATTGTGCGTCTATGGAGACCTCTGTGTATCCGAATAGGTGGGAGGGTTGTGCACACGTAGTCTGGATAATCACACCATTTATATATAGCAGATGACCGTCCATATTCGGCGCCGTGTCTACATTGGTCTCCTTCCTTTTATGTGTCGTCATTAATGTTTCTGTACGTCTGTTTCGATTGTCTTATATAATGTTCTAGTGATTATTGTCGTGTATTTTTTTGTGGTTTGAAGTTTTGTATGATATTATCTACGTTTTATTTCTTGTGTTTTTGTTTTCGCTGGGTGAGTGCACGGTGGTCATGCTGGAGACCATACCCTTTCCCTTATCTGTATCACACTAAGATGTATTCACATACATAACATCAGTTCATTATGTGCATTAACAGCCACGAAAAGTCCGAAAAACAGAAGAAAAAAAATCATGAGATTTCCAAAGGGCAATATCTCTTATAGAATTAGGTCAATCGAAACCAAACTCTAACTAGATCTGTATCACGCTACGATGTATTCGCATACAAAAAATAAGTTCAATATCTACAACAACAGCCAAGAAAAGTCCGGATGATAAAACACTTTATGAAATTTGCTAAGTTCAAGGACCATAATTCTTGTAAATTGGTCAATCAAAAGCTAACTTTTGTTGTTTCTATGTTGTGCGTTTACGTTCCTTGTCCCTATTGCGTCTATTTCTGTGCTTATCTGCTCTGTGTTTTTGCATTGGGTGTTTTGCTGTGGGTGCTACAACCTGGTGTTATTGGAGATCCCCTTCTTTGTTGAACTTGATCCTTATCACATTGAGATATATTATTAACTTGTCAAAAATCAGTTCATTAACTGCAATTACAGCCAAGAAAAGACCGGAAACTGAAAATTTCATGAAATTTTCTAAGACTAAGGGACATAACTCTTGTAAAATTAAGTCAATCGAAATCGAACTCGATTCTGTATCTGTATCATATACCAAAAATCACATAAAATGATATCTGCAATAAAACCGAATTTGAAAATTTCATAAAATTTGCTATAAGTGCAAAGGCCACAACTTTTGTAAGAATAGGTCAATCCAATCCAAACTCAAACTTGATCAGTATCACATTGAGATATATCCACATACCAGACAGACAGACAGAAAGACAGACAGACAGACGGACAGACAGATTAGCGGAATGTAAACTTTAAGTCCCAAATATTTCAATTTCATTGATGGCATCAATGAAAGTGAAATATTTGGCTTCTTCTCAGGTTAAAAACTAAATAGAGGTAGATATAAAGGCCTTTGCTTAAAAAAATATTTGATGACACTTCAGTAAAAACATTAGGAATACATTTCGGATATAGAACAAATTCTTATCTAAATACAAAGAAAAATAACAATAATAGGTCGAATTCAAATAATTAATTTATTTATGATATCTCAGGTATCCTACACAGCTTGATTGCTAACATTGCCAAAAATATTATCTTTGAGTTTGAAAAAATAGCTTATGTGTGAAATGGAAAAAGGGAAAAGATTAAAAGGAAAACTATAAAAAAAAATATATATATATATACTTGAGGAGAAATTAAAATGAGAGACCTCAAGTCCCATATTAAAACATTTGAATACTAGTAGTACAGAATCAAATCACTCATTATGGATAGAAATCCCGAATCACATTTTGAATCAAATTGAACCAAGGCTTATAATTTTTGTATGGTGGCATACTTCTGCCTCCTACATGCGAGAAATTTTCTTTATATTATGTCGCCATGCGACTTATTTATGGCAACATACAACTTATTTATGTCAACATGAAAAAGAAATATGTTGACATGCAAGATAAATATGTCGACATGCAAGATAATTATGTCGCATGTTGATAAACTATGTTGCATGTTGACATATATATCTTGCATCTTAAAGCAATATTAGCTGTCAGCGGCTAAAATTATTTTCTTGATAAAAGTCTCTTAATACCTTCTAATTGTTATTAAAAGATAATATACAAGTCATCCGAGGTGAAATAAACATGTTACATAAAGAAAGCATACGTCTACAGAGCTGTCAGCACTACGATGCCTGCTTAATTATACTTCGGCAACTACGTCCGATCTCCGCCGAGTGACCACATGTGCTATGTTGAGATAAATCAGGTCAAATCCTGCGCAGACGTGAAAAGCTTATTCACGACTTTTATCATTGAAAATTAAGCTCTATATGATCTGCAATGTAAAGTCTTGTGTAATGTGACTATAGATCGTGAAACAATAAAAAAAAATACTTACTTTTATTTACACATGTTCATGTGCATGTTGGAATCGGTAATGTTCACTCACCAATTTAGCTTGCGCATCGTCAGAAAGCAAGCAGAGAAAGGTCAACGTAAGTGCAAATGAATGTTGGCGGGCTTTTCGTTCAATTTTTGTTGGGCTGTAAAAATTCAGAAAACTGATATTCTTGTCCAGAAAGGCGTTAATCCGACGTTTTTTTAATCAACCTTTTTATCAAACAGTCATCATTTTCTATGAGTAGTAACATACGTGAAAATGAGCAAATAAAACAAAAATGCAAGTGCTGACAGCTCATATTGCTTTAAGATAAATATCTTGTATGTCAATATAATTATCTTGCATGTTAACATAATTTGTAATTAAATATTTCGTAGGTAGGGGGCAGAAGTATGCCACCATATTTTTGCAATGAATATTGATATAATAAGAAAATTGTGTGAAAGGGCATACATACCCTAAGCAATTTGTACTATAGTGTACATAATTGTACATTCTCACGACGTGTTCTCTCAGCAATAAACCTTTGTCTTTCTTACGATTTTCCATGAATCAATTAAGATTATCGTTATTATGGAGTCAAAAGGCCACAGTTATAGGACTCTGAACAATCAAAAGCGGCTTTCGGATCATACATTAGCGAAAGTTTCACCTATAAGCACCAAATTTGCCAGATATAATTCCGATACTTATTGATTTTAGAATTAAAGGTCAAAGGTTATAATTGACAATGACTTCCGGATCATAAAAGTGTGTGCGTTGCACCTATAATTAAGACGTATTATATACCATGCACAATTCATGTAAGTCTGCATGATTATTCATTCTTAGTATTTTGCAACACGGAAATTTTCATCTTTAATTCATTAGGAACTTGAAGCAGACATAAGTAATACGCAGCTCCAAAGAAACAAGAATCATCAGTTTATATTGTGAGCAATCTTCAGAAACCAGTGCGAGTACGGAAAGTATTCAAATTAATAGCATCATTTAAGGTGAGATAAACGCAAGTCAGGTACTTCGCCCTCGTCAGTGATACTCAATGCAAACAATCATAAATGGCCAAACACTGTTAAACAAAAGCTCTGAAAGGTATGTCAAAAGTTACAATAGATAATAGATGAAGCAAGATAAGTAGAAAATTATGTCGCAGAACAAATTTTTCAGGTATGTCAAAAAATAAATGGAAACAGAAATTTTTGAATGCGTTTGAAACAAAGTAGGGATATACAACAACAATTGCTTGCAGCACCCCATACCAAAACACAGAGCAGACACCCACAGAACGAGACGCTAAAGGGGCAAGGAACACTAATCCACAGAATAGAAACATGAAACACAAAAACACACATATACCAATTAGACCAATGGTCAATTGGTGCCGAGGTATGACGTCCATCTAGTACGCAAGTAGCAGACGGTGTAGTTATCCGGACTACGTGCACACAACCCTCCCACTTTCCCGATTACCCAAAAATGTTGTGTAAAATTACCTTCTCAATGTACTATAAACCTCTAGAATTTACCGATTAAAATCAACTGTGAACATCAGATTCGAATCTATCTTTAAAGACCCTGATCGATCAATTACTGTTGATCATTTCTTCTTGATTTGACGTTCTTTGTACAGCTGCGTCTTTTTCTGTGCGTGTCTTCTTTCTGTTTTACAGTGGGTGTTTTGGGAGGTTGCTGCTGGTGCTGCAACTAAGTGTTGTTCAATCCCCTCCTTTCTCTCAACGCATTCTAAAATTTCTGTTATCAAAATTTCTTGAAATTTCTAAAACGTGGATCCTGTAGCATCATATCCAACCCACCCTGCTACGTCTTTCGGTACGCTTTTTCGACATGGTAACTTTAATACTTTTTTGGCATACATTCTTTAGATTTAAGGATCACTGACGAGGGTCAAGTACCGAAACGTGCATGTCTTGTCCATGCTGCCAATTCATCTGTTCTTAAATCACGGGCAGGAACACGTTACGTCGCCTTACAGTACCGTTGTCAGAAGTATTTAAAGTTCTGCACTTAAAACCGTCCGTTGACATTATACCACAGGTAAGGATATGAAGGAAACCATCCGTTGTCGTGACAATGGGCATGTGAGGAAAGTATCATTTTCTAATAAACGTTGAAATTTTAGAAGTAATACATTCGAAAATTTAATGGGGGGTAGTCATAACACTAAGCTATTGGTTTATATGCTTTTCTGGTACTGATATACAGTTTGAAAAGAGGAGATCGAGTTGGCGTCCTTTGATCACCACGTCCTGCACATGTGTTATTCTTCCTTTTTCTTGAAATCTTTGAATATTCAGGTTATCTTATTCCAGAAATATACTAATAATAAATATTAAGTCTATATAATGCTCTTCTGGTAGTGTCATGATGACGAATTCAATTTTAGACCACTTTTTTGGGACTTTTCTAAAATTAGTCCGTTGTCAATCCATGTTGCGAAAGTTCTGTCCGTTGTCAGATGTCCGTTGTCTGCTTTCATATTTTAATGGATTGAATGATACTATGATACCTGTACTAATCATTAAAATTTATCAATCAATACGCACAATTTAATTTTCAACCAATTTAAAATGGAGACTGATTTGCCTAGAATTGAATTTGCCGAATCATCCGTTTTGTTAAGATATCCCTAATATTAAATTTTATTCGTCCCGTCTTAAATTAATCTTCTGGACTATGGGTGAAAAGGTTAAAATATAAATGGAGGCGAAAATTTGAATGTATACAGTATCTTACTTTATAAGCGTATTATAAACCGGTGTAATGCAGCAGTTTTCTCATAGGAAAATAAGAGGTTTCTTCCCCTTGGAGATATTCCGCTATATATTAGATTGTCCTCATATTAGCATGGATTTTCCCCATAGAGAAGAAATTTTATATAACCATTTTCCCCCTGTTAAGTCCGTATTTTGTTTACCTTCCATTTGCTTCCAATATTGCAAAATACACGAAAAATGCTCCAATGGTCTTACATATATATATATATATTGCACCCATGTCTTCTCTTTACCCACCAATAGTCTCTATCACTCTTGAAAAGTTGACTTTATAATTTGATTTTCATCATCGGTTCTGCAGAAGGAACGCGACATTTTGAAGTTTACAGACTGGCGGAAGATAGATGGTGTGCTGTAATAAAACAAAAATCACAAAACTTTAACAGAGCAGGATATAATTACTCTTCCCGGACACTTGACCCTATTCATATTTTTTCTTTTTAGAATATGTAAGAGGTTTCTGGGAGGGGGGAGAGTTAGACACTCACACACATATGGGGTTTTAGACAAATTCATATATATTCAGACAAATACATTTATACAGACAAACATATTCATCAACAGACACACTCATACAGAAAGATATGCATAGGCAGACGGATAGACAGGTAGACAGACATACACATATATACTCACACACACAAACAAAAACATATATTGACTTTGATTTCAGTAAATCCAAAGTTTATCACAGCATGCAAGACAGACGAAAAATCAGACTAGGCCAATATCTCTTTCTTGACAAAAACCTTTCATCAAGTCAAGCAGATAGACACACATAGTCAAGCACTCACAGAAAAACAGACACAGGGAGAAACAAAAAAGAGATTCACACAGACAGACTCAAAGACAGACACTGATCAAGACACAGACAGGAACATCCTGAAAGACATACACAGACATGCGCAAAACGACAGACTGACATACACAGAGACATACACAGACATACGCAAAAACAAACGGACAGACAGTCATGTATATAGACAGACACACACACAAAAGACACAGACAGATGCACTCACTCACATACAGACACACATGCTAACAAACGCGGACAAAAGAATTCACTCGCAGGCAGACGGAGACACCGATATCGACGCTGACATAAAAAAACACACGAACTTACATACAGACACACACAAATGTAAATAACATATCAACTACAATTTTCATCATCACCTGAGATATACATGTAAGGTCTATATCATACCCCATCGAAGATCTCTATTGAATGAAAAATTATAAATTTAATGTTTCAAAGAGAAAATCCAAACCATTAATGGTAGGGAAATCTGCTTTAGGGGACTTCAAAGACTACAATAAAGTTTTTTTGGTCGCCGGGGGAGGGGGGGGGGTCTCCAGTAAGTGTATAGCACTTATAGGGAGCTACTATGGGCAAGATTATAATGGCCATTTATTACAAGTATTTTATTACTTTGTACGTTTATATTCATTTTTGTGCATTTGATGTCATTTTGTCCCTTCCATAAAACGGTGCCTAATAACCAATCTGTAGGTAAGAATCTTATTGTTTCTGGAAAAAAAGTATGCGAAAATTCTAAATGAAAGAGCGATTTCATGTTAAGAACGTTCGGAACAGTTACGTGATAAAGGCTGAGGCTATCAAAATGTCTTCAATGACCGATATTTGATGTCTTTGTTTTTAACGCTATATATGACTTCAAAATCCCTTTAACAATTATTGTTTAATTGATCAATGTATAAATTCATGACTTCATCCTACACCTCTTCAAATTCATGAATCATATTTTCAATTTTAAATCTATTCCTTACGATCTATGTTTACGTAACATGAAAGCTATATGATATCCTCCTTTACAGCTTTACAAAAAAAAAGAGCTGAATACTTTAAGAATTAACTCAGCTTATTTAATTGCTCAGCCTTAGATTTGAAATAAAGATTCAATTCCCCATTCATGCCCAAATACCGTTAAGAGTCATGACAACGGACCATATCGTCTTGTCTTGTCATAACAACGGACATTCTTTATCAAATAATCAAAGAATACAATATATATACAATGTAAAAGACGGTCATTCACATATATTGTTTGTATAATGTTGTCGATAATTTTCTACATAAAATTGGTATATAAAATCAAATAATTAAGAGACAGGATAGTTTTCCTGTTCAAATTTCCGTTTTCGTTGCTGACAGTAGGTCATCGCCAATTAGATCTTCTCATAAGATAAAAGGAGTTTTATTCATTTCATGGTGATAATGTATTACTGAAGCTTGTGGCTACCCCCCGTTGGCTTTTTAAAAGAAATCACCGGTTACCTAATAATTTATTTGTGATTTTACTGAAATTTTGTCGATAATTTTCATGACAACGGATGGTTTCCAACATATCATCACCTGTTGCATAATGTCAACGGACGGTTTTAAGTGCAGAACTTTAAATGCTTCTGACAACGGTACTGTAAGGCGACGTAACGTGTTCCTGCCCGTGTAAATGATGCTATTCAATATGAAGACGTTTAACATTTAAGGAGGTATGAGTGTGAACCGTTTTTCAGGGAATGATAGAAATTGAAAATAATTTTCTACATATAAAAGAATATCCCTTCCTTCATCGATTGCAATATTTCATGAAAAAAGAGTGTAGCCGTTTGTTACCTATATACCGACAAAAAAAGGAAGGTAACTCTGCACATTTTTTTCTAAAACAATGTCCCAACTTTGGACTTTATTTTAAAAATCAACATAACAAAGTGTAAAGTAAATTTTTATCCATTTACGTAGCAAATGAAGTAAATGAAGTAAATTTATCCTTTTCGAAAATAATATTTTTGTTGCCATGGTAACCATGCTGGAGAAGAACATTTATTTCATCCCATTTTTGACAGTAAAAATTGTATGAAAAGTATGAAAGTTTAAAAACATTAATTTTCGAAGTAGTTGGCATCATAAAATTTTGATAAAATGTTTGTTTTATCATCTAGCGATACATGCTACATGTGTAAAGATAAAAAAAATAATTCATAGAAAAAAGAGTGTAGCCGTTTTAAAGATATTAAGCTTAGAATTCCTCTGACCAAGCCTCTGGATATGATAAATCTGTTGTTTATGATTAAAAATGGAAAGTTGTTATATATCTATACATTTTATCTAAGATTTCTTATAATCTGGACTTCAGACAAAAATTTGAGTCATATTCTGATCAATTTCTTATTCATTTTTCCCCAACACTTAGCGCTTTTAACCACCGACAACGTAACGTGACGTAGCGCACATCGTGACGCTCACTTTAGGTAATGCTCGGCGATATTGTACATGTATACTGTTTATCTCAGTGAATGAGAAAAAATGGATGTTTTAGATTTCTATCTGTATGCTTCTTCTGTATATCATTCCTCTAAAAATTGATTTTGCGGCATCTACATGTATCTATTTATTCATGTACATGTAGTTTTAACATTCGTACATATTGTACCAGATTTTTAAAAAATGAAGGAACTTTAGCAGAACAACGATACGAAGGATCTCTTAATCTCTTGATAAAGTTTGCTTTGAAATGATTTATCTAAAGTTAGCTGAGGCACATTTCTAGTTTCATTTTACTACGTACTGGAATTAAAAAGGGGGGGGGGGGAGTGTCGGTATGATAGGAAAGGTATTAAATGCACACCCTGTCTTCCGCATTGATCTCCTGCTATATCATAAAATTGAAACAGAATAATTCCCTTTTCAGCAGGGCGTACAATGGGAAGTGTGTTTACGGAGTCTTTCGGATCCATTTATTTTACATCGTACATGTAAGTGATCTTTGGTCCTTTTGATGATTTGACAGTCGGTCGCCATGCTCACTTATTATAACTACTAATCGATAGGCCTCGTGATATAAATTCTAGCTAAATCATTATAGCACATACCTTTTGTAAATGAAAGAAAATTACTTTCAATATATATTAGTTTTACGTGTTTTTAATATTTGAGGTAAATTGCGTGGTCAGTAATGCCGCATCGTCAACTTGTACTATAAAATATAATTATTTTTTTTGAATTTATCTGTGTCTTTTTATGCAAGAATAAATTTGAAGTATTAACTTACCCAATTCAATCGCAATCAAATTATTCCGCTTCGTAAAGTTGTCATGGCGTTAAATAATATAAGACAAACTGAATTACCGGACTTCTAAAGAACAAGTACAAAGCCCTTTCATAATAATTCGCGGAAAAATATTACAACGTCATAATTCAGTATGACGTCAAATAAACTCCCGTTGATGACGAAAACTATATGCCAAGGGTAAAACGATGTCGTGATAGAAGCGTAATTTAGATGAAAACAAGGATATATATTGCTCGTCATTCGAAATATATTACTCTTTAATCTAGAGGTATATTCAACCATTAGTTCATTAAGTTTTCAGATTTAGTTTTCTTTACGACATCGATACGGCTTTGATTTGTTCACGCTCATACCATATAAAACACCCTGATGTTATCAAAGAGCTTGCCTACCTCCAAGAAGATTATGTCATCACACCAGCAGACAAAGCCTCAAATAATTACACATTTACTTGCAAAAAATACTATTTCGACAGTCTAATGAAAGAGTTGGGTTTAAATTCGACACCTGGAAATCCCACTTATACCACAATAAACCTTTCTGCCTCTGAGGCTTCGACACAAGCAATTTAAATTTAGATTTACCATACTTGTTCTGCATACCTAAATGCATAAGAATCCATACAAACAACGTTTCATCGCTCGATCCTCAAAATGTTCTACCAAATCTGTATCGATCTTACTCACCAAAGTTTTATCTGAAATAAATCATAGGCTTCAAAATTATTGTTCGACAGTATATTCTCGCAGTCGTACATGTATCAACCAGATGTGGATTTTAAAGAATTCGAAGGAACTTTTGGATCATCTGAAATCAACTCATTTTAATAGCGTCCATTCGATCAAAGCCCTAGCTTTTTCGACACTCAACACTGCAATCCCGTATTCTTAATTGAAAGAAAGACTCGCAAAAATTATAAGTAATGCGTTTACAAGTAAAATGGCAATCGCAAATACAAATCTATTGTTGTAAACTATGACAAAACCTACTTTGTAAAAGGACAGTCCGATTCTGCACTGAAACAGATAATATTCAGATGTTAAACTTTCTGATCGACATCGGTGTTTGGAGGAAGGGCTTCCAGTAAAATGTCGGAATTCCAATGGGGTCCAATTGTGCCCCACTACTTGCCGACATTTTCCTTTACTCGTACGAAGCTGAATTCATTCAATATTTGATCTCTGAAGGGAAAAGATGCTTAGCTTCTGACTTTAACTTCACTAACAGATACATAGACGATGTGTTGTCCATCAATAATCCAAAATTCGAGGAATGCCTAAGCAGTATCTATCGTTCGGAGGTTGAAGCCAAAGAAACTAAAGAGAAAAATAATTCAGCATCCTATTTGGACATATTGTTGTCCTACGACACTGTTGGCCACATGAACACCTAACTCCATGACAACGTGACGACTTCAGTTTCAGCATTACAAGCTTTCCTTTTCTGAGTAGCAACATCCCTTCATCGCCTGCTTATGGCGTGTTCGAATCTCAGTTGATACGCTATGCAAGAGAAAGTACCAAATATACGGATTTTCTTCTGAGAGCTATACGTCTTTCAGATAAGCTTCTCAGTCAGGGATATGTATGTGAACGACAAACATCGTCACTGAGGATATGGGGAACTCGTCATACACTATGATGTCCCACTTTCCAGAATGGTGGATGATATTCTGTCATAGACCGTTTGAACCATCCAACCAAAGATTGTACTCTATATCTTCCAAAATGGAAGTTACCGGTTGTGACAGTTCTACCGAATTGAAGCGACGGGTGTTGCATGCAAGCAGGAGATGCTTACTCACCCAGCTGCAGGATAGTATGTCAGATGCTCTCCGTTCTGCAAATGAAGAGATCGCACAGCTCCGAGCTGAGAACGCCACGCTCAAAGATAATCTGGATGAGTTGGACCAGCGTAGCCGACACAACAACATTCGGATCTCCGGCGTGAAAGAGTCTTCGGGTGTCGAAGAAGAGGGTCAACTCCTACAGATAAGGAATAGTTAATCTTAACAACTCTCACGTTAGTCCTCATTCGTTATTTATACGTATTCTTAGTTCACGATTTTTATCGTTTAATTAACCTTAGTTACTGATTTGCTCACGATATTACCAAATAGTCCTTATTCATTTGTATCAATACTGATTGGAAAACGTACAATGGTTAGCGCTTATCTCATTCACGTTTGTATTCAATTTTTCTTATTCATAGCGGTAGTATCAAATTATCTGTATTCATTGTATCGTGATAAATGAGTAGCGCTAATTAACCATTCTATCGTGAGCGTACGCGGAAAAAAAATCTATCGTGAGCGTATGCAGAATAAAGCGTTAGCGTATGCATAATAAACATTACAATGGAGAATAACGTGAATGAATTAATATTACGACTTAAAACTTGCAAAACGAATAAATCTTACTCAGAATCCGAATTTTGTTTATAATCTTATGAAATTTGTACATTTTTATCGGATTTTTTTAATTTGCTAGCTAAGTATTATACGTACTTTGTATTAATCTAAATTCATACAACGATAATATAAATGTAATACATGTATTTCTCTACCAAAGTGGTCTGACCGGGCGGAGATAATTCAATCAAGCAAATGAGACCAATCGATAAAAAATTAGTTAACACACTGTTACTTAGAGTATGAAATGCCTGTATAATTATAAGATTACGTATTTTGACATCTTGTATCACCTGCCTAGGATGAACTCTTCCGATGACCAGATAATACTATGCTTCGCCCTACCACAACAATACCTGTGTTATTTCAACAATTACCTGCCATGTGGCACGAGCTGTTTATCGTGTGTATGCTGTGTGCCAAATCGCGTAATTTTCTTTTTAATGCCGAAATTAATTATTTGATTATTATAATATGGTACAGCAAGCTGCTGTGAATATTTAGGAAATTGTCTTTCTCGGCGCTTTCCCTTTTCTCTAATTCTTTATATTGATGATTTTGAATAATTTAATTTTCATTTTTTTAAAAAAATCAGTATTTTCGTCTTCCGTTTATGTTGATGCACATTTCTTTTTTTTTGTATGCAAGATATATTCCAAGTTACATGGTGGACAATCTCGCAATGCAGAACTTTCGGTTTTTCTATAATTTCATGTACTATAGATTATTTGTCAGAAAAAAATAATGCGATGAAGTGTAAGGATGCTTTAGCTAAAAATCATGTATATGAAAGTAGATCACCGATCGTTTTTTCATTTTTGGAATACAACTCAAAGCTAAGACATTCTTATTATAAATGATCTACGTGTATATTGCAAAGAAATATAGACAAACCGATTGTTCTGCGTTGCGCACGAGATTACTAGTCGTGAGTTATTAATAAATATATTTATATAAAAAGGACTAACAGTTTACAAATAAGTTTACTTAATTTCTTCCTCCCGACATTTGTTCGTGAGTGATTTACTGCCTTTAATCTTGTATCTGTTTATCTTTTGACTTAACAACTTCTTGTCATCATTGTATTTTTTTCAAAGTCTTTATTACATTGTACGTGATCACCATGGCCCGCCTCCGGATCCACAAGCTTTTCAGTTTAAAAAAAAATACGGCCAAAGAAATTGTAAGAGTTTCGGATCATGACTGCTAAATTTTCTTCCTTAATACCTGGAGAGCAACAGGGAACATCCCATTTACAGTTTCCTTTTAGTTCAGGTCATGGCTTCTCCAAAACAAAAATCCTTTTCCTTCTTTGACAAACATGTACCTTTAGATCCGCCTGTATTACGGAATGCACTCTTTAATCGTATAGGGACAAAAGGCAGGTTACCACACTTCTCATTTCAATTCATGAAAATAATGATGAGAAAAGTCTTTAAACAAACTCAGGATCATTAGTCGCTTCTTATTATTTTTATACTAGTATTTACACAACTAGCCCAAGAAATCAGACTCGGATAAAGAGTTGTTATTATCTGTGATTTAATAAATGTCTTTCAATGATCCCATAAAAATCTCAAATTGAGCGATATATACATCTTTTACATGTACGCATGAAAACTTTATATTGATTTTTTGTCTCCAAGATAATCTTTCGTTTTTACATCACAAGATCAAACCAAACTTGTTCAACAATGGTCTTAGAATTCATAAATTTCGCACAATTATCCGAGGCTGACTTCAGACAACCTCCTACCCACCCATTCCCCCCCCCCCCCTTCTCTTCCGATTCGGCGCTTCGCGCCTTGACCAAAGTCCTCCCGGGGAATATACCCTCCTCAGTCAGGAAACGACAGCAGTTCAGTTTAATGTGAATTAATCTGTAAATAATTAGATATGCATTTTTCGCCCAGATTATTTCAAACAAACATGTTTTTTTAATTTTCTTTCATCGTCTTTTGTGATGTATGTATGTAACTTACTAGTTTTTTAAATATTTTTTTTATTTATTTGACAACGTAAAGACTTAAAATATACAGATACTGCCCTCTGTGGCCGATCAGTATGATTCAATTACACAGCGAGAGCTTTGACATCAGACGTACGTGGTATAAATTCATTTTCAGAAGAATTATTTCTTATTTTATTAAAAAGAAATCATTTATTTCCCTTACTTAAACGGAAATGGACTGATTTGTCAAGAAATCCCCAAATCGTGTATTTGAAGATGATGAAATAACGTTTTCAATGAAAAAAATTCAGTGTAAAGCAAAAATTCCTGTAACCCCCATTCCGATCCCCTGATCGATTTGAGGCTCGGATTGGGTTCCACATTTTTTCTCCATGAATTATCTGCATCTTTCCAGAATTTCTTATATACCACCTTGCACCTTTGTTTTTTTGTTGGTTTCAATATAGAATTTCACTTAGATGTATTTGTTTATTTTTCTTTTGTTCAGGTATCCCCTCGGTTTTTTTTTTGGGGGGGGGGGTTCGGGTACTTAAAACAGAAAACAGGATCATATTCGAGTGAATAAGTAGGTAGACCTATAGTTCTCCCTTGCGTCTTCATGTGCAATTTTTCTTTTCTATTTAGATTCTGTTTACTTGCGAATTAAGTTTGTTCCGCCGATGGCGGGGGGGGGGGGGGGGGGGGGGTTGCTAACTCAGAAACGGGAAATTGAATTTATAAAAAAAAAATCCTCAATCTAATATACACATAATATATGCACGAAAGTTCAAAGAAAGATTATGTATGTTAAATACCTGCCCCAGTGGCATCAAATTATCAAAGTATGTAAACAAATTAAAGGGGAAAGTTTATAGTCACACGACCTTATACGGGCCTCGCCGTGTAAAGGGGGTGTTAATTAATATACATGTACAGGTAAAAGAGCGGTATGTACATTTGGAATCTTTTGAAGTACCAAACCAAGGCGCACGTACTTTTTTCTTTTGTATAATCGAATGTCTTTGGAACTCTCTTTTACTACATATTTTGATTGCGTGTTCACTTGAGACGTTAGTACGTTTGTTTGAAAAAAAGCAAGCAAGCTTGTATGAAATTGACAAAAAGAGAAACTAATTCATGAACCAATGCACAGACGAACATTTTATAATGGTAATATCGTTGTATTCAAAAGAGTCAACTGATCGAAATTTAGTCCGGAGAAGGAGACAACTCCCTATGTATGTATATGTATAAATAAAAAAAATGGTAAAAAAAATATCGTTACAAGGTACAGGATGCATTTCAATGGACACATTTATAAAATCATATATACATGTACATGTAGTATACAAATTCGATTTTCTGCCGGTTTGTTTTGACTGTGAAAATACGTACATGTGTATTTCCGATCTTGGCTCAAGTAAGTCGATGTTTGACGGAGTTGGGACCACAAATCTATTCTCATAATTAATTTCAGGGACGAATATGTGTTCCAAGTAATTTCTAAATGAAGGTTTTCTTTGATCTTAATAATTTGCTAATTAAGTATTATGATCTTGTAAACAATACATTTATTAACAGGGACGTATACTTTTTATATACGTCCCTTGTATCAATAGATTATAAAATTAATATAACATATTATTAATTTCCCTAAATGAAATAAAAATAAACATATACGCAATATCGTTACACATTTTTCTAACGATAAATCAAATAGCCATGGTAGAGCTGTACATTTGTAGATTGACGTATAAAGCTATATGGAGTGTATATTTGATCACACAATGTTGGTGATACAATGTACACGTATAGATGGACCAAATCGGTCAAAGGCAGGGCTTAGAATAATGTCGAAGTATCAATTACATTGATCCCTTAAAAAGAATCGATCTTTCAATGTTTAAGTTAGAAGTATTTTTATTTTCACATGTGCCGATATTTTCCGTTTTTACTTCTTTTAAAAGTAAAGTTTCGACCCTCTGTTGGTTTCACCCCCCCCCTACCTCCTGGAAAAAGTATGTAGATTCGCCCCCCACCTTTTTTTTTTTAAACTAAATATTTTTTGTCATTTTTTATTATCTAGCAGCGATAGTGTTATGTATATCTAAATGAAATATTTTGCATTGACATCGGACCATGCAGATATCTCATTTAATAATGCGACATAATTAAGATGACCTGCCGGTATGTCTTTGATGTCACGTACCGCTCGCGACTCTAGAAGACGTCGCTATCTACAAAAGCTACAAACCATAACGAATTGTGTTTTTTTTTTTCAATTAATTATTTAATAAGCTAACCACTAACTGATGAAAGCGGCAAAAAAAAACAAAAAAAGAAATTAGGATCTACATGTATGCAGTGCCGGAGTCCATGAATTTAGTAAAAAAAAAAAAAAGAAATACGGTGTCTATTTAAAATAATAAAATGATATGGGTTAAACAATATTTTTTTTTCTTTCTTAATATCATGATTTCTCTCTTCAGTTTCATTCTTTGTTGTTTACATGTGAACATTGATTTAAATTCATAGACAAATATATATTTTTGTTTGGAGCCGGATTAATATAAATTTAAGATTCACGATAGAAATAACAAAACGAAAATTCTAAGCGTAGCGTTTAGCTCATTCACGTTAGTCATTCGCCATACGCCAACGATAGTCATTATTCATACACATAGCAATGCGGAATATGGTTAGAGTATGCGGAATAAACATATGGTTAATGACAAGCGTTAACTATGAGGAATCTATCAGTAATTATTGTATGCCTACATTCACGTTAATTATTACATATCTAACCATTTATTCGCCATTTGTCGCGATAGGTCCTCATTCATTTTCGTTCATTATTCATAGAATCTGTTAACATTAACTATTCCTTATCTGTAGCTACCGTTAAGAAAGAGCTATCCGTCACTGGCATTAGAATCCAAACTATCGACATCGACGATGTGTATCGGGTAGGCGAGAAGCGTCATGATCGTATACCACCGATTATGGTGAAATTCACGAATCAGATTACGAAGGCCAAAGTGTCCAGCTTCGATAGCAGAAAGAAGCTTCCGAAAGGCATCTTCATAAACGATGACCTAACACGCAAGCGCAGCAACTTATTATATCGAGCCCGATGTCTTGCCAAGTCCCGAGTCCTAGACAAGGCGTGGTCAGCAGGAGGATCCATATTTGTGTGCGACCGCAGAGGCATCAAACACCGCGTAGTGAATGATGAGGCCCTCGAGATGCTAAAAGGTAGTGGTAGTGTCTAAGTATCATATTTCTTTGAATTTCCTTTTCTAAAATGAATTATAAGTTTACGATGGTGTGATCACCTTTTTCTTCAATGAACCATCTTGAGTTTGTATTAGTTTTCATTTATGTACATATGTTCTCTCTTCATTGTTTGTTTCCTTTCAATTCATTACATGCATTCGACTTCCAAATTATTATTCATAGACCATCCCTCGCCCGACTCACAAATGAACATACCTACCACACCCCTATAACATAATGCCACTCCATCCTTTGATGTTTCGCGCTAGGGTTGGTATGTTTTATGACAAGGCTATGAAACTACATCCTGGTAAAAGTCTTGACCTATTGACCATTTTACTTGTTAACGTATTAATTACTACCCATTGTAAAGGTGTCCATGTAATATTCTTTCTATTTATGCACATGCATTTACAAATTGAAAACAGTCATTTAGATAGGAAACATGGATATGATGCTGCTATCATAAAAATATACATGAAAATAAATTCCATTTATGTTATCTTAGTTCTCACAGCAATCTTAATGTTATAACACTAGAAACATGTTATATTTCCATTGTCTCTTTGATTGTGATGTTACATTCTTTGCTTTTATTATTATCAGGTGATGTAGAGCTCAATCCCGGTCCGACTAACAGTCCAGATAACTTACCTTCATCTCCTAGCACTTTTTCCGAGTCATCCGAGTTTAGCTATTATTTACAGACAGAACTACAGACTAAATTATCAATCATTAACCTTAATGTGCAAAGTATTCTTCCTAAACTAGATTTGATTTCGACAGAACTTTCTAATTTAGATATACTAAGTTTTACTGAAACATGGCTAAAATCGTCCATTGAAACTCAGGAAATTACTATTCCTGGTTATACTTCGCCTTACAATCATATTCGACATGACCGTATAGGCGGGGGCGTTTCTGTTTATGTAAAGTCAAATATTCAATCCAAATGACGGCATGATCTTGAGCCTGATACTTGTGAATGCGTGTGGATTGAGATTAATACTAACAAGAAAAAGTTGTTGCTAGGTACATTTTACAGACCACCAAACTCTCCTAATGAAGTATGGGACAGCATAAAGTATTCTATTGATAAAGCGTATAACACAAATATTAGTAACATAATAGTTACAGGTGACTTTAATTGTAATCAGCTAAATTCATCTTACGACGATATCACGGATTATGCGACACTTACAATTTTCACTTTCTCGTCACAGAACCAACTCATTTTACTGAAACCTCCCAGACCTTACAAGACCTTATTCTCACTAATTCTCCTCGCTCTGTCTTTTTCTCTGGAGTAGGTGACCCTTTTCTCCCCAACGAAATAAGATATCATTGTCCAGTGTATGTCTATCTTAATATTGAGAAACCGAAACAAGTTTCTTTTTTACGCAAAATATGGATATTTAAAGAGGGTAACTTCGACTCTTATCGCGATGAAATACTTAATCTAAATTACACTGATCTAATAACTAATGATCCGAATGACTCAGCAGTTTTGATCTCTGAAAAAATATTAGAAATAGCCTCCTCTCACATACCAAATAAAGTTGTTCGTATACAAAAAAAATGATCTTCCTTGGATGAATAATGACATCAGAAAAGCTATCCGCAATCGAAAAAGAGCTCACAAACGAGCAAAATCTCAGCAAACTTCAGAACTTTGGGCAATCTTTCGAAGGATACATAACTCTGTCATTAACCTGATTCGAAAGACTAAACAGCATTATATGCAGAGTCTTGTTAGGCAACTTTCCGACAGTAGCTCCAATAGTCGGCAGTGGTGGAACATTATAAATAAAATTACCAATACAGGAAAAATGACGTAACTCTTCCTCCCTTGAAATCAGACGACCTTGACCTTTATATTGAAAATGACACAGCAAAGGCTTCTTTATTAAATACATATTTCTTATCGCAACAAGATATAGATGACAGTTCTTCATCCCTACCTATTGCGCACGATCCTGATTATAGTCTTTCTGATATCATTATTGACGAAACTGATGTTATTGACGTCTTATCATCATTAAACACAAACAAAGCAACGGGTCCAGATCTTATAAACCCTATCCTTTTAAGGAACGCATCTCGCGAACTAGCTCCTTTATTTACCAAATTATTTAATCTCTCTATTCAAACAAGTACATTCCCTGCATCATGAAAGCTAGCCAACGTCAGTCCCATATTCAAAAAGGATGACCCTTCTCTTGTCAAAAACTATAGGCCTATATCTCTCCTCAGTATTATTGGTAAAGTAATGGAGCGCTGTGTCTTTAAACATTTATATAATTACTTGCATTCCCATTCTATCCTTACTAATCTCCAATCCGGCTTCAGACCCAACGACTCAACCATAAACCAGCTTCTTGATCTTTAGATGAGGGAAAGGAAATACGGGTGGTCTTTTGTGATATGAGTAAATCTTTTGATCGTGTTTGGCATGAGGGTTTAATTCATAAATTACATTCTATTGGGATCAAAGACAAAATTCTAAATTGGTTTGCTAATTATCTTTCAAATCGAAAACAAAGGGTGGTGATAAACGGGGTAGCATCTGATTGGGGTGAAATAAATGCGGGGGTTCCTCAGGGTTCAATCTTAGGTCCTATTCTATTCCATGTATATATAAGTGATATAGTATGTGAAATTAGTACAAATATTAGACTTTTCGCCGACGACACCAGTTTATATATCATAGTTGATAACCCGATAGACTCAGCAGAGCTCCTCAATAATAATCTCGATAAAATACATACATGGTCCCGTCAATGGCTAGTTGATTTCAACCCAAATAAAACAGAATCACTTCTTATTTCCACTAAACGATAGACTCCATTCCATCCCTCTCTGTACATGAAAGATGAATTGATTAAAGAAGTCGAGCAGAAGTCGAGCAGTACAAACATCTTGGTATAACATAATTTAAACTGGGACATTCACATAGACGAAATTGTAAATAAGGCCTCGAAGAAACTAAATATGCTTCGTAAACTAAAACTTAATCTTGACAGACTCACTCTCCAAAAAATCTACTTCACGTTTTTCCGTCCAATTTTAGAATATGCCGATGTAATTTGGGACGGATGCTCCAACACTTCTAAAATTAGACTTGAACGCTTACATCTCGAAGCCGCTAGAATTATCACCGGTGCTTCGAAACTTGCAAGTACAGCAGCATTACTTAAAGAAGAAGGCTGGGATACTCTCCAGACACGCCGAACTAAACACAAACTTATTAAATTTCACAGTATGTATCATGGATCTTCACCCTCTTATCTCTGTGACCTAGTACCACGACAGACGTACGATACTCATGGACGTGACACACGGAGCAGACACAACTTAAACACAATTTTATGTAGAACACAGAAACATCAAAACTCTTTTCTACCTTCTGTCATCCACTCCTGGAATCAAATCCCACTAGATATCCGTAATAACCCATCCATACAAAGCTTTAAGCACTTTCTGAATGAATCTGACTATACAGCACCGTCATACTTTAACTCGGATACCCGTATGGGTCAAATTTAACATTGTCGCTTAAGGACCGAAAGTAGTGGATTAAGAGCTCATCTCTTCGCTCGCAATATCTCAACAACTGCTAATTGTGACTGTGGAGCATTAGAAACAACACGCCACTATCTGTTACATTGTCCTCTGTATGATACTTTCCGTTCACTGACCATCGATACTCTACAAAATAAATCGTTAGAGCTTCTCTTGTTTGGAAATATTCTTTTACCTTACCAGGATAACGTTAATATATTCTCTGTAGTACAGGACTTCATTTTGCAGAGTAAGAGATTTTCAAACTGAATAATTGTTCGTTTATAAGACTTCGGATGCACACAAAATCCTCTTTGTTTGTTCTTTCTTTCGTTTTCTTTACCATTGCATTTAACATGTGAATGTTCACATTTGCAATTTCTTTCTTATTCTCCCTTGCACTCTACATGCACAATCTTCCCCTCGCTCATGATATATAATTCTGTAGCAATTTATTGATCAAAGGAGATGGATTAGTATAAGTAATTCCATTACTTGTTTCCAAATCCTGTTATATATCTTGTAATTAAGTCGATTATATGATCTGGAATAAATACAGTTTAAACTAGATAGACAACTTACGCATCCCGCAAAAATAAGCTGTTTTACAAATCTGACGGTTTTTAAAAATGTTTATACCCATTATCAAACGTAATTTTTTGGTATAAACATTCAGAAGATATCTTTCTGATTCCATATATACCAATTTAATTTCAATGTATTCAAAAATAAAAAAAAATAATTACGCGACGTTGATCTATGTAAACCTCTGTGGGATATATATGCTGGCTAGAGTTATGTTTCTCAGGCGTACCCAATGACTTTAAAAGAGAGAATGTTGTAGTCTATGTCCATATCGAAATCGGAAATTTCATTATCATTCGAAAAGATATTATTCATTTAAAATTTCTCCTAAAAATAAGAACATAGAAACAGGTTAAATGAATAACTTACGAATATGTTTATTCAGGACGTCAATTCAAAAACATCATTACAACTAAAGTAACTCCTAGCATGATTATTTCAAATCGAAAACACTAAAAAGAGCATTTCATAAATCGTCACTTTATACAAAAATTGATTTTCTACGATTTGTCACAACAATGATAGAAGACATCTTTATAGATGGAAAAGTAATGTAACGTCATATGACATATTTCATCTACTATCACGGTTCATGTCGACCTCTGGATGATTGAAAATATCAGGAATGAAAAACGTGACACTTTCATCAATAATTTACGATTGATCAAAACAATTAAACGGTAAAAAATATTAACAAATGAAAGATTATAATTTTGTCCTTTAAATGGCGGCTATCTTGAAAATAGCGGTCATTTTGATTTTTTCCAGGTGGGTCCATAGCCAATATTGTAAAGAATGGCCCAAATAATGAGTTTACCAAGTTTCATGCTTCCCTGAAATTTTGCATAATTCATGCAAATATATGAGCGATTCAGCTGGACTATAATTCACTAATACCATGTTTTACACTGCATTATTTAAGAACATACAGATTTGCATGATGGATCCGACATACACGTTTCGGTACTAAACCCTCATTATAAATCCTAAATGCAAACAATGAAGGATGTCCAAAGACTGTGAAAGCTATATCTTTGTAATATCGAAAGACTTAGCATGGTTGTTGGATATGATACATACGTACAGTGTTTTTTCTTCAACAAATGACTCTTTTATCAAATTAATCTTACCGATCAGGTTCCTCGCTGAAAAGTCTACCTTGGGTCCTGAAAAAGACAACGCTTCTTTCAAATCAAATGTAAGAAAAGACAACTCAATTGATACAAATTAGAATCTACTGTTATGTTCGATAAATTGTTCATGATAAATCGGATGGTTGAGTGAAAACTTGTGAGTTTTTTCCTTGAAAGTCTTGTGTGTAATTTACAAACGTCATATGTTACACTTTTTTCAAAATCATAGCATTATTTAAGAACAGATGAATATACTGATTTAATGAATTTTGGCTCAACATTACATGCCTAGACATGCACGTCGCGGGTTCTTAACTCTCATCAGTGATCCTCAATGCAAAATATGAAATATTTCCAAAACAGTTTTGGCAAAAGTTCCAAAGAAAGGTGGGGATCCCCAACAACACCTAGTTGCAGCACCAATAGCAAAACCCCAACTATAAAAACACAAAGAAGACACGCACAGAGAGAGACGCAAATTGTACAAGGAACACTGAATCACAGATAAACATCAAACACAAATGACTACACATAAACCAATAAGACCAATGGGCATCATTTACCAAAGAAAAGTTTGATATCTGCATTAGAACCACATTAATCCCTGAAAACTGAAAATTTCATGAAATTTGCTCAATGCAAGTGCAAGAACTCTTGTAACAATAGGTCAATCGAATCCAAACTCAAGCTTGATCTGTATCACATTGAAATATATCCACATACCAGACAGACAGACGGACAGACGGACGGACGGACAGACAGTCAAGCGGGATGGAAGCTATAAGTCCCCTCCGGTAGAGGACTAATATTAAGAGGAGTTAGACAAGGGTACCCGCTTTCTGTCCTATTGTTTGTCTTAGTAGTTGAAATAGTGGCAATAAATATAAGAAAAAATAGAAATATAAAGGGAAGAAGAATAAATAGGAATCAACAACGTGCAGTTCACAGACGTTACTACTCTTTTTTAATTAAAAAAAAGGGATGTTACTGCCGCCATCAATGAAATTGAAATATTTGGCTCCTACTCAGGTTTGAAACTAAATAGAGATAAATATAAAGGCATTTGCTGAAAAAAAATACTTGATGATAATTTTGAATCAATATCTTAGAAAAACATTAGGAATACATTTCGGATATGAAAAAAATATCTTATTTGAAATAATGGTTGAATAGAATAGAGAAGATAAAATGTATTTTTCAAAAATGGAAACATAGAAATCTTATAATGATAGGTCGAATTCAAATAATTAATATAGTTATCATATCTTAGGTATCCTACACAGCTTCATTACTTATAGTGCCAAAAATATTATCCCTGAATTTGAGAAAAATAGCTTGTGTTTGGGATGGAAATAGGGGAAAGATCAAAAGTTAAACTCTATTAAAAGACTTTACTAGAGGAGAAATTAAAATGATAGACCTGAAGTCCCATATTGATACCATTAGAAGAATCAACTGGTAAAAAAATGATCAGTACAGAATCAAATAACTCATTATGGACAGAAATCCCAAATCACTTTTTCAATCAAATTGAACCAAGGCTTATAATTTTTGTATGGTGGCGTACTTCTGCCTCCTACATGCGAGATATTTTCTTTATTTTCTTTAAATTAGAAACTTATTTATGTCAACATGCAAAATGAATATGTTGCCATGCAAGATAAATATGTTGTCATGCAAGATAATGATGTCGCATGTTGATAAGCTATGCTGCATGTTGACATCAATATCTTACATGTTGACATAGTACATATCTTGCATCTTAACATAAATATCTTGCATGTCGACAGAATTATCTTGCATGTTAACATAATTTGTACTAAAATATTTCGCTATAGGGGGCAGAAGTATACCACCATATCTTGAATATTGATATAATAGGAAAATTAGGTGAAAGGGTATGACAAATATGTATAATGACCATATTCCTGCACAAAATCAATGATTCAGAAAATACAGTACAATCTGTTGTTGGATGGTTCAAATGGTCTATGACAGAATATCATCCACCATTCTTGAGAGTGGGACATCATAATGTATGACGAGTTCCCAATATCGACCGTAGAACTTCCTTAGTGACGATGTTAATCGGTCACAAACATATCCCTGACTGAGAAGCTGATCTGAAAGACAACTAGCTCTCAGAACAAAATCCGTATATTTGGTACTTGCTCTGGCATAGCGTATCAACTGAGATATGAACACGCTATAAGCAGGCGATGCAGGGATGTTGCTACTCAGAGAAGGAAAGTTTGTAATGCTGAAATTGAAGTATATCATAGAGTGAGGTGTTCATGTGACCATCAGTGTCGTAGGAAAACATTTTGTCCAAATAGGATGCTGAATCATTTGTCTCTGTAGTTTGATGACAAATTTGTCTTTGACTTCAATCTATACTTACCCCAAGCAATTTGTACTATATTGTACATGATTGTACATTCTCACGACGTGTTCTCTCAGCAATAAACCTTTGTCTTCCTTACGATTACAGTACATACCCACTTTTCAAGACTAATCACAAAATGGTTTCCATGAATCAATTAAGATTATCGTTTATTATGGAGTCAAAAGGCCACCATTTTAGCACTCTGAACGATCAAAATTGGGTTTCGGAACATACATTAGCGAAAGTTTCACCTTAAAGCACCAAATTTGCCAGATATATTTCCGATCCTTATTGATTGAGGATTAATGGTCAAATATTATAATTGACAATGATTTCCGGATAATAAAAGTGTGTGCGTTGCACCTATAATTAGGACGTATTATATACCATGCACAATTCATGTAAGTCTGCATGATTATTCATTCTTAGTATTTTGCAATACGGAAAATTTCATCTTTAATTCATTAGGAACTTGAAGCAGACATAAGTAATACGCAGCTCCAAAGAAACAAGAATCATCAGTTTATATTGTGAGCAATCTTCAGAAACCAGTGCGAGTACGGAAAGTATTCAAATAAATAGCATCATTTAAGGTGAGATAAACGCAAGTCAGGTACTTCGCCCTCGTCAGTGATACTCAATGCAAACAATCATAAATGGCCAAACACTGTTAAAGCTATGTCAAAAGAAACAATAGATGAAGAAAGATAAGTAGAAAATCATGTCGCAGAACAATTTTTTAGGTATGTCAAAAAATAAATGGTAACAGAATTTTTTGAATGCGTTTGAAACAAAGTAGGGATATACAACAACACTTGCTTGCAGCACCCCATACCAAAACACAGAGCAGACATCCACAGAAAATGACGCTAAAGGGGCAAGGAACACTAATCCACAGAATAGAAACATGAAACACAAAAACACACATATACCAATTAGACCAAGGGTCAACCGGTGCCGAAGTATGACGTCCATCTGGTACGCAAGTAGCAGACGGTGTAGTTATCCGGACTTCGTGCACACAACCCTCCCACTTTCCCGATTACCCACAATTGTTGTGTAAAATTACCTTTTCAATGTACTATAAACCTCTAGAATTTACCGATTAAAATCAACTGTGAACATCAGATTCGAGTCTATTTTTAAAGACTCTGATGTTATCCAAGTTCGATCAATTACTGTTGATCATTTCTTCTTGATTTGACGTTCCTTGTACAGCTGCGTCTTTTTCTGTGCGTGTCTTCTTTGTGTTTTACAGTGGGTGTTTTGGGAGGTTGCTGTTGGTGCTGCAACTAGGTGTTGTTTAATCCCCTCCTTTCTTTCAACGCATTCTAAAATTTCTGTTATCAAAATTTCTTGAAATTTCTAAAACGTGGGTCTTGTAGCATCATATCCAACCCACCCTGCCACGTCTTTCGGTACGCTTTTTCGACATGGTAACTTTAATACTTTTTTGCATACATTGTTTAGATTTAAGGATCACTGACGAGGGTTAAGTACCCGAAACGTGCATGTCTTGTCCATGCTGCCAATTTATCTGTTCTTAAATGATGCTATTTAATATGAAGACGTTTAACATTTAAGGAGGTATGAATGTGAACCGCATTTTCAGGGAATGATAGAAATTGAAAATAATTGTCTACATATAAAAAAATATCCCTTTCTTCATCGATTGCAATATTTCATGAAAAAAGAGTGTAGCCGTTTGTTAGCTATATACCGACAAAAAAGGAAGGTAACTCTGCACATTTTTTCTAAAACAATGTCCCAACTTTGGACTTTATTTTAAAAATCAACATAACAAAGTGCAAAGTAAATTTTTATCCATTGACGTAGCAAATGAAGTAAATTTATCATTTTCGAAAAAAATATTTTTGTTGCCATGGTAATAATGCTGGAGAAGAACATTTATTTCATCCCATTTTTGACAGTAAAAATTGTATGAAAAGTTTAAAAACATTAATTTTCGAAGTAGTTGGCATAATTCGACAGATGTGTGACCTTGAGCTCTCTCTCCTTGACATGAAAGTCTGAAAAGTCAACTACTGTTTGTACAATCAGTTTCCCCGCCAAAGTTTATGGGAATGGTTGGATTTGCTGCTTTTCTGTAATTTCATGATGGTTTTAGCATAAGTAAATGGAACCGCAACGAATGGCTCCTTTATCAAATTAAACTTACCCATGAGGGCGTCCTCTGTAAGGTCTTACTGGGGCCCTGAAAAAGACAACGTTTTTTGAAAAATAAAATGTGAGAAAAGACAACTAAATTGATACAAATTAGAATCTACTGTTATGTTCGATAAATTGTTCATGATAAATAGGATGATTGAGTGGAAACTAGTGGGATTTTTCCTTGAAAGTTTTGTTTGTAATTCACAAACGTCATATGTTACACTTCTTCTACTGAAATGGTTTTTGGTGGCTCCGCAAGTAGCCTCACCGATTAGAATTTAATATTCGAAACATGTGCCTGGTGCATGGGAATTGGTTTGAAATTTTCTTCAAGAAGGTATAGAGCTAGAACCCTTCGACATTATTCAAACTCATAGCATTATTTAATATCAATTATCTGTAGGGACCAAAATATGTCATGGATTTTCATGATTTTCTCTATAAATGGTATGTATAATGCCCTGAATACAAAAATACAATTTTTTAAAATAAATAATCCGGTTGCCATGGAAACGAGGTCTGTCTATTTATAGCACTAAAAAATTGTCAAATAAGTCATCTTTGGTTATTATGTTGCCATGGAAACCATTGTCAGAGTTAATTAGTATTAACAACTTATAAAATTTAAAACCTTTTTTTAGAAAAAATAACAAATTTTTGACATTTCTTTCAATTAGCCGGATCCTATCAAATCAAAATCAGTCAAAAATTTTGCCATAAAATAAGGTCAAAATCAAGGCCTTTTTTTGTTCAATTTTTACCATTTTTAAGCAAAAATAACACAAAATGTCAGGCTGATAACACCATCACTGTTGTCAGAACAAAATAGATTTCATGTGACAAATATAATCACTGGAAAAAATAAGTGGGACCTTGTTTTGTTTTCCTTCATTTTCAGGTGAAAAATGGTTGCCATGGCAACTTTTCATTTGACACATGACTATATCTTTTCAAATTGATTTTTAGCATGGTTTAAATAACTTATATTGCTTAAGCTTTATGTAGGGACAACAGAAGAAATTATTCTTTATTTGAGCACTTCCAAAATTTTTCAAGGTCATTGACTCTAAGTTCAAGGTCAATTCAAAATATAGGTTCCAATTTCAATAAAATTTGCATTTTGTTTGTGTTATTAATTGTTACTAAATTAAGGCTTGACTGTCATATATTTGTATCAAAAATACTTCTTTCTAACATTAGGACCGATAGATTGAAAAACATTACAACTTTTAGGTCAAATCTTCACCTAAAAAGATAAGCTCCAGACAAAAATCATGATAATCTCACATTTTTTTAAAAGTATGTATAAAAAAACTAGCTAAAAATCAAGGATGTCATTGATTTTGAGATTTTTTCGACTTTGGTCAATGAATACTCCATTCTTAACGAATATTCATAAGCGCCGCCTAAGAATCGAAAACGAGGCTACCGGTGGTATCCAGTATAAACAATATGGCGTCATCTTTACTAAATAGCAAGTGCGCGGTTTTAAAAAAGGCGAAAATGTCGTTAATATTGCATGCTACTGGGATTTTTTTCGATTAATTCTTCTTTTTAATTTTTTTAAACATATATTTCACGTCATTATTTGTTAACGTACAGTATTTAAATAATTCATTTTCACAATGACCGTATGTGACTCGTTACATGTTCACGAACAAACGCAAACGTTGCCTGCTGTTCTGTGTGAGGTATATCCCCTATCATAGTTAAACTTTTTTTTTATAATGAGTAAATTATTTGTACCGTCATTGGATCAATAATTCAGTAATTTAGGACAGATCCGGCATCTTTATCTGCTCCCCCCCCCGTTTTTTTTGGGGGGGGGGGTGTTTCAACGGCATGTGCATTTGTAAAAAGCTACAGCTCCGGAAAAAAAATCACCTAAATAAAAACAACAGCAAAGAACACAAAACGAAGCAAAACCAACAAATAAATAAACCGCAACAAAACCAAAATAATAATTTTAAAAAACGCCAGCATATAATAGCTCCTTCCTTGCCGCTGTAACAACGTCGAAGTATCCTCATAAATAATCAAACCCAATATTGAAAACGTGACTTCTATCTAAATTGCACATTTCTAAAACTCGGGGGTCTTCACATTTAGGTTATATCTAGTTTAAGTTACTTTTTTTTTGGTGATATAAAGCCTAAATTCTGAAATAAATACATTTCAAAATTCTTCGTTTCTCTACTAATTTGCATCCTAAAATTCAAGTTCTCTGTGAGATGTGCAGAGCTTAGATAATTAAATGACGCATTTTTGATTTGCAGGAATCTATACTCTGATCAAGAGAGAGAGGAGGGGGTAAAAATATAAGGGAGCAGATAATTTCTCGAGGGAGGGGGCAGCAAGACTTTTACCGGTCAAAATTTTCTTTTGAGCATATTCTATTATTTTTTTTTTCGGTAAATGATCCAGATTTTTGGCTTTGCGCCTGCCCTTTGTATCGGATTTTTTAAAAATGTCTTTTTTGGTCAAAATTCCAAGACAGATTTTTCTCTTATAAATCTTCAAGTCCCCCTCATAAGGGGACGACCCTTTATTTTCAACCTGTAACAAACCTGACAAGCAAAAAAAAAAAAAAAAAAACACCCCCCCCAAAAAAAAACCCGACCATGAATACACAAACACACACCCTGGTAATGACTTATGGCAACTAGATTTACCATCAATTAAATCTATATACACATGAATGTACATGTATCACCTTCAAGGCTTCATATTCTAAACTGAGTTTTCCAGCACACTGGGCAAGCGCGGATCCAGAGGGGGGGTCGGGGGGGTCCGGGACCCCCCCCCCCCTGGAATTTTCGAAGCATGATTAATGTTTTATATTAATATAAATATTTCATAAGATTATGTATAAGTCCCAATTCCCCTTTTGTTGTCATAATATTTGGAAAATATATCATGAATTTGTATAAGAAATCTTTCAATTTGATAATATTTTGCCGACAGCATTTAAAAAATTTTCTCTGGTGAGCTTCCGCTCACCAGAATTTATTACATACATGTACGTTATTTTGAAATGATGCTGCACTTTCCTATATACAACACATATACATTACACCTAGGTCAATAAACAGGGGCACCAAGAAGACGAAAAGAAACTGAAAAAGACACGAATAGTGGATTTAATTCCAATTCTCGGAAAAAATTTCGATGGCTCGCTAACGCTCGCCATTTCTTGTATTAACATATTCGAGCCGATAATCAATAATCAAGTACATGTACTTTGATGTGAAAAATTCAAGATTTTAAGCTTTTTGCTCGCCATTGGTCTCCAGTCACCTGGTTATTAATAATTAGAAACAGAACTGGCAATCATCAATTAATAACTTTATTTTCTTTATTTTTTTTTTTTTTTTGCTCTTCATAAAATTCGGACTTTAGGACCCCCCCCCCCCTAAAAAAAATTCTGGATCCGCCCATGCTGGGTATGTCAAGAAAGTTTTTGCCATGTAAAGTACAAAAGTAGGTACTTGACGTGTAATGTACTATAGGCATTCCGATAAGACTTGAAGCTTATCAAATATGCATTTTCGTTTTATACTTGCATTGTAATACTGTGTAAATATCTAAATAGCACCTGATATAAAATTTTGTGGAGGGTCGCCCTTCTGCGAGTCTGAATATTTTTTTTGTTTTGCATGAAAAAAGGTTTAGTTGACGTTTTACCAAACTCTTGAACAAATGTCAAGGTCATTATTAAAATTAATTTTTGTCACAATATTTCTTTTAAAAATGTGAAAATGTGCTGTGACTCTGGATTGATTTAAAGCACATGGATTTATCGAGCTTGCTTGATGTACTATGGGTTAGAACATCGAGCAACCGTAAGCGCGTTGGTGTTCAGACTCTTCTTTTTGTACATTTCTGCATAATGTTTGTTAAGAGAATATTCTTGATGACTGCTGAATAAGAGCTATTTGGAGCTAAAAATGCGTTCAACACTACTTTGTATTTGCCATGTATTATTTCTTGTTAAGCATCTAAGACAAAATTCTTTTTCTGACAGAGAATATAGGTGCAATGTGAAATATGAATCCTTTTTATAACTTAAAAATTGTTACGTCAAAAGTTGTGCACATGATAAGAAATATTGCCTGGGAAACAAGCAAATTGAAAATTATAGAGTAAGCCCCCCTTTTGGGTGTTTATCACAAAATTATGTCAAATTCCACGACAAACAAAAATTGGGTATCAAAATTATAAAGGAATATGAAAACCCCTTCACAAACATTTCATAAATTATGCTCAAGGTAATTTTATGACTGACAAACATACAGACAGACTGACCCCATAAAGTGCCCACACACTTTTCCAAAAGCAGGGTAAGGTGAACAAACTCATTGCCTCCTCCTCTTTTGATTATTATTATACATACAAGACTAGTGAATATCAGCTGTGACATGAGTTTATCCACAAGATGAAATGAATTAACAATTCAGGGAGCAACTGCTTGATTTTCATCTCTAAATCAACATTAATTGTATGTAATTGATTTTTTTCTCCGGTCTTTTTGATAAAAAAATTGAGCCAGATTTTTTTTTAAAGTCAATCCCCCAAAAGGTCAAAACAGTTGCTCCTATTGCCAGTGCATTTCAATAATTGTACCAGACTATATAGTGTGTGTGCCTTGAAGTCAATGTGTTTTTATTATATTTATCAAATAACCTTTGATATTTCTCAACAATTATGTAAGTATATGGAACAGTAAAGCAAGGCTAATTGTAATGTTTATTTATTATCTAAGTAATACAATGTTTGATTATGAGAACTTTCATAACATTACATTAGTTCTACTAATGTACTAGTATATATCTCTGGCTGGGCGCAGCAGAACTAAATGGTGGTGGATCATTCATAAATGTCATGGTAAGGTATGCCAATAGTCACATCCCACAAGTATAAAGAAGATTCAAAGCTTCATGCAGGTAGTGTGACCTGCAATAAATCAAAGAAAATACTAAATGGTCCATACACAAATGCTTCACTTTTATCTTACATGTCTTTTTTTTACAGTGAATCATTTTCAAATAAATACTTGTATATATAGTAACATTTTGAAATGTGAAATGAGAAAAGCAAATCTTACAGAATATAAAAGTGCATGAAACATCTCAAACAATTTGATTTAAAATTTATTTTAAATAATAATACTCTGAAGTTACACTGTACATTATACTGTAGTACAAATTATCTAAACACATTAAACTTTGATTTATATCCTACCTTTATCATAAATGAAGTTGGAACCCTTTTTCTCCTTAAATGCAAGAAACTTCCTACTAGGGCTTAGGCTAAACGCATTGATAAATCATCTCTAGTTTTCATATTGTCTGTACACTGTAAGAATAAAATTTCAGATTTAGAATATACATGTATAGAAAATTCTTTGTACATGTACATGTACTTGCATGTGGAAGGAAATATGTTCAAGAAAGAAAAGAATTTTTGGCGTAAGTACACAAGCCCAGATTTAGATTGGAGAATGGTAAGAGTGGTCAGGAAAGCCCTTGCCAAAAAACCTTATTTTCTATTTTCTTTTTTAAATTTCATCAAGATTGGAATCATTCTACTGGAAATATTCTAGATGCCCAATGTTACATATTGTTAAATAAAAGTTTTAGTAACTCTATCATCAATTTGTTATTTAAAAATAATATTTTGGGAAGAGGGGTAAAATACATATAATTGACCCCTCCCCCTTTTTAATTTTTGTGTGTGTGTGTGGCCGGGGGGGGGGGGGGGGTCCTGGCTTGCAAGTGTTAAGTGAGAGTTTCGACATTTCAATTGATTTGAATATTATTACAATAGCAAGAAGCTAAGCTGCTTACCTGGTCTTCATTCATTCGACAGCAGTTGCAGCTGAATGTGCACATGACATGTTGATCCTGTCGTGTCGCATTGACATTGCACAAGTTTGCTAGTTCGGCAGTGGAGAATCTACGGTCCCTCTGCGTATTTTGCCTAAATTAACTTCAGTCTCTTATTTAAATGTTTAATCCTCCACTATATGGAATGAAACGTAACGGGAATACATCGTCTCAGAGATGCTATATATACACGTGCGTATGCCAAAGTCGCCATATTTGTTGTGCTTCGTAACGAACCGCCGGTAGCCTCGCTTTCGATTCGATATGAATATTCATGAGGATCTCATTAAGAAAGGAGTATAGGGGATATATCCAAAATCACTATGTATATGTTTGTTTTACTCAATACCGCATGATATATGAGTAAGTGCCTCTCATATTTTTGAAAAATCACATATTTTTTGCCAAATTTTGTGAATTGCATTCAAGATGACCTTGACATTGGGTCCTGTGACCTTGAAACTTTTTAAGGTGATTTTTTAATCAATAATGCTCTTTTATATGCACTGATAAAAAATGCTTAAAAATATATAACGGACAGTGAAAACTTACCAGTAAATTACTCCAAGTGTAATAGCAATGGACAGAATGTCACCATGGTAACCATTTTTTATACCCATTGGAATAAAATTGTGAAGAGGTCCCACTCAAATTTTAACATTTTCTTAAAGATGTCTTAAAGACTAAACTTTTGAAATAATTGGCAGTAGAAATCAAGTAAGCCTGACATTTCTAATTATTTGTCCTTAAATTTGAGCAAAATCATGTTAAATTAGGAGCTTTTTCGGTCTTAAAAAGGGCCTCTTCAAAATAGTTATTTGCCTACATTTTGAGCATATTGACAAAGAGAATAGCGGGCAGAAACATACTTCTTTTGTAATATTTATACTATTAAAGATATAAAGAGAAAAAATAAGGGAATTTCAGTTGACTACAATAGTTGTTACCATGGAAACGAGCCTTGTGAAAATGCCATGCTACAAGTATTCTTCTGATGCGTAAAATTTCAAACATGGTTTCCATGGCAACGAAAACTTAATTTGTAAAAAGAAAGTTTAGTGTTGTCTTAGTACATTATATAAACCTTTCACACAAAAAATCTCCAAAATTGGAGACATGCTGTTTCCACGTGCTATTGAAATTATTTTGGTCCTTACAGAGAACTGTTATTAAGAACAGATAAATTTACTGATTTAATTATTTTGGGCTCAACATAGTAAGTTTTCCCTGGCTTGACGGTGATTTTCCTAGATAACCATCATACGGTATCTACATTTTACAGCTCATCCGGTATGCTAGAGCATGTACTGACGTTTTAGATTTCATAGTAGACATTTAAATAAAAATCATACAAAAAATAAAAAAAATAATACAATATCAGGACAAAACAGGAACCAAAGCAAACAAACAAAAACCTCCACCACATGAAAAGTAGCGAATTCCCGATATGGGAGTGAGATCAGGTGCCCAGGAAGAGTAGGCATCTCCTCCTTGCATACAACACCCGCCGCTTTAATTCGGTAGAACTGTCACATCCGGTAACCTCCATTTCGGAAGACATAGAGTACAATCTTGGGTTGAATGGTTCAAATGGTCTATGACACAATATCACCCACCATTCGGGAGAGTGGGACATCATAGTGTATGACGAGTTCCCCGTATCGACCGTAGAACTTCCTCAGTGACGATGTTAGTCGGTCACAAACATATCCCTGACTGAGAAGCTTATCTGAAAGACGCCTAGCTCTCAGAACAAAATCCGTATATTTCGTACTTGCTCTGGCATAGCTTATCAACTGAGATATGAACACGCCATAAGCAGGCGATGAAGGGATGTTGCTACTCAGAAAAGGAAAGTTTGTAATGCTGAAATTGAAGTCGTCACGTTTGTCATAGAGTGAGGTGTTCATGTGACCATCAGTGTCATAGGACAACATTATGTCCAAATAGGATGCTGAATTATTTGTCTCTGTAGTTTCTTTGACTTCAAGCTCTGAAGGATAGATTCTGCTCAGGTAATCTGCGAATTTCGGATTATTGATGGACAACACATCGTCTATGTATCTATAAGTGAAGTTGAAGTCAGAAGCTAAGTATCTTTTCCCTTCAGAGACCAAAGATTGAATGAATTCAGCTTTCCTCCAAACACGACAAAAATGTTGTCGATCAAATCTGAATAATATCTGTTTCAGTGTACTTATTATCAGAATCGGACTTTTCTTTTACAAAGTAGGTTTTGTCATAGTTCACAACAATAAATTTGTATTTGCGATTACCGTTCTTACTTGTAAACGCATTACTTATAATTTTTGCGAGTCTTTCTTTCAATTTAGAATGTGGAATTGTAGTGTAAAGTGTCGGAAAATCAAAGGCTTTGATCGAATGAACTTTACTAAAATGAGTGGATTTCAGATGTTCTAAAAGTTCCTTCGAATTCTTTAAAATCCACATCTGGTTGATACCACTGCGAGAATATACTGTCGAACAATATTTTTGAAGCCCAGATTTGATTTCAGATAAAACTTTGGTGAGTAAGATCGATACAGATTTGGTAGAACATTTTGAGGAACCAGCGATGAAACGTTGTTTGTACGGATTCTTATGCATTTTAGGTATGCAGCATAAGTATGGTAAATCTAAATCTAAAATGTTAGTTTGGAAGCCAAAGGAAGAAAGAGCTGATTTGTGGTTATCTATTATTCCAGAGGCAGAAAGGTTTGTTGGGGTGTAAGTGGGATTTCCAGGTGTCGAATTTAAACCCAACTCTTTAACTAGACTTTCGAAATAGAACTTTTTTGCAAGTAAATGTGTAATTATTGGAGGCTTTGTCCGCTGGTGTGATGACATAATGTTCTTGGAGGTAGGTAAGCTCTGTGAAAACTTGTCTCTAAATCTATGATTTACCCATGTCTAAACTCTTATTTAGAAACATATATTAAAGGTATAAGGCTATTTTATCTTATTTCAAACGTAAATTTAAAAAAAAACTGTTATTCTTTTTCTAAGGTCACATGTTTCTTTTGAAAATATAATAATTTACTTTCTTCGGTGCGACGTTACCAAATAATGAAATTTTCCCTCGTACTATCGCTTGTTCTGTAAAAACTGCAGTAGAAATGTCTTGCAAAGTGTAGGATCACGTTAAAGAAAGGAGGGGATCTCCAACAACACTAAGTTGCACAACCCCACAGCAAGATTACAAAACACCCAATGCAAAATAAAAACACAGAACAGACACCCACAGAAAGAGACACAAATGGGACAAGGATCACCAACTCACACCAAAGAAACATTGAACATAAAAGACCACACATAAACAAACGAGACCAATGGGCAACCATGCCGACTTAGGATAGCCATCTGCCAAGTAAATAGCAGACGGTGTGGCTATCCTGGTTTACGTACGCACAACCCTCCCACTATTCCGATTTCCCATAGTTCTCGAAAAACGCACAATTAAGGTGTAAAACAACCTCCTCACTGTTAGATGACCACACACAAACAAGATCGTAAAACACAGGGGTCCAAGCAACACAGATGAATATGTAAATGGATATAAAAAGAAGACTTGCGTAATACAGTCTGTGCTCTGCCGGCTGTAGCGAGTTTATATATGTTATCACCAGAGGAGTCCGACTGACATTCACAAAGGACAGGTGGTCGGGGCCCTGTCTTCTCTTAATAGGTTTGGACAGGGCCCGTCATGGAGTCCCGTCGTCATAGTTAGTCAAAGTGCAAGTCTTGAAAATGCGCTCGTACAAGACTGTAGATTGGTAAAGTACCAAGCTGATGACATGAAGATTATATCCACGGTATAAAAGGCATTTGATAACTCTGACGTATTTTTTATAGTTATGCTGTCTGCCTTTGATCCTTCTTATTAAGTTAATTATGTCACCATAAAACGCAGGTTGTGAAATACCTGAAGTAATATACTCTGTTGCTTGTACGGGTCCGAATTTCAAAAGAAGTTGACGCACGAATATGAAAACAATACATAAAATCATGCACAGTCGGAGGTTGTGTCTATATAGAAAGTGATATGGCTAACATGTCGGGGAAAGACGTTTATGTCATGATAAATGTATGAGAATCAGATTATAATAATCATGTTTGAAGTTATTTTAGACATGATAATCAGTGTTATTCCACCATAAATCCAGGTTTTATGAAATATTCTATTAGTAGTCAGTATCGAAAACTATGAGAGTAATATGATGAGAAGATGCATAATAATTAATATTTATGAACAAAATGCATGAAACTTGCAAGTGAGCATCAATGATATTGTCATTACCTATGACTAATAAAATACATGTAACGGATAAGTATACTGTAATCCGCAAAAGTAAGATAATCATGAACATATTGATAATGATAATATATACAGGTGACGGATAATGATAATCCGCAATAGTGGAATATTCATTGATTTTACCACAAATGATAATGAAACGATAATTAGTGGTTGGATACAATAATCCTTATCCGCAGTTTGACGGATATGACAAATGACCTTGAACTATAAATTGTTCATTCGCTATTCGACAGATGTGTGACCTTGAGCTCTCTCTCCTTGACATGAAAGTCTGAAAAGTCAACTAATATTTGTACAATCAGTTCCCCCGCCAAAGTTTACGGGAAATGGTTGGATTTGCTGCTTCTCTGTAATTTCATGATGGTTTTAGCGTAAGTAAATGGAACCGCAACGAATGGCTCCTTTATCAAAATAAACTTACCCAAAAGAGAATCCGCTGGAAGATGTTTCTGATGCCCTGAAAAAGACAACGTTTGTTGAAAAATAAAATGTGAGAAAAGACAACTAAATTGATACAAATTAGAATCTACTGTTATGTTCGATAAATTGTTTATGATAAATAGGATGATTGAGTGGAAACTAGTGGGATTTTCCTTGAAAGTTTTGTTTGTAATTCACAAACGTCATATGTTACACTTCTTCCACTGAAATGGTTTTGGTGGCTCCGCAAGTAGCCTCACTGATGAGAATTAAATATTCGAAACACGTGTCTGGTGCATGGGAATTGGTTTGAAATTTTCTTCAAGAAGGTATAGAGTTAGAACCCTTCGACATAATTCACACTCATAGCATTATTTAAGAACAGATAAATTTACTGATTTAATTATTTTAGGCTCAACATAGAAAGTTTTCCCTGGCTTGACGGTGATGTTCTTAGATAACCATCATACGGTATCTACATTTTACAGCTCATCCGGTATGCTAGAGCATGTACTGATGTTTTGGATTTCATAGTAGACATTTACAGATTACAAAGAAACTTTTAGGTCAAGGTTTTCGCTTTCACAAAGTAGTAAAGACTTTCTGAAAATTTTACAAAAATAATGATCAACTTCTTTTGAAATTTGGACCCATACAAGCAAAAGAGTACATGTATATTACTGAAGGTATTTCACAACCTGCATTGTATGGTGTTCATTTATTTTATATTTACAAAATAAGAAGGATCAAAGGTAGACAGCATAACCATCGAAAATGCGTCAGATTCATCAAACGCCTTTTATATCGGGGATATGATCCTAATGACAAATATGGATAATGACCATATCCCTGTATACAGCACAAAATCGATAATTCAAAAATCAGAAACCGAAGGCATACAAAATCAGGACAAAACAGGAACCAAAGCAAACAAACATAAACCTCCACCATATGAAAAGAAGCGAACTCCCGATATGGGAGTGAGACCAAGTGCCCAGGAAGAGTAAGCATCTCCTGCTTGCATGCAACACCCGTCGCTTCAATTCGGTAGAACTGCCACATCCGGTTACTTCCATTTTGGAAGATATAGAGTACAATCTTTGGTTGGATGGTTCAAATGGTCTATGACAGAATATCATCCACCATTCTTGAGAGTGGAACATCATAGTGTATGACGAGTTCCCCATATCGACCGTAGAACTTCCTCAGTGACGATGTTAGTCGGTCACAAACATATCCCTGCCTGAGAAGCTTATCTGAAAGACGCCTAGCTCTCAGAACAAAATCCGTATATTTGGTACTTGCTCTGGCATAGCGTATCAACTGAGATATGAACACGCCATAAGCAGGCGATGAAGGGATGTTGCTACTCAGAAAAGGAAAGTTTGTAATGCTGAAATTGAAGTCGTCACGTTTGTCATAGAGTGAGGTGTTCATGTGACCATCAGTGTCGTAGGACAACATTATGTCCAAATAGGATGCTGAATTATTTGTCTCTGTGGTTTCTTTGACTTCAAGCTCCGAAGGATAGATACTGCTCAGGTAATCCGCGAATTTTGGATTATTGATGGACAACACATCGTCTATGTATCTGTAAGTGAAGTTAAAGTCAGAAGCTAAGTATCTTTTCCCTTCAGAGACCAAGGATTGAATGAATTCAGCTTCGTATGAGTAAAGGAAAATGTCGGCAAGGAGTGGGGCACAATTGGTCCCCATTGGAATTCCGACAATTTGCTGGAAGACCTTTCCTCCAAACACCACAAAAATGTTGTCGATCAGAAAGTTTAACATCTGAATAATGTCTGTTTCAGTGTACTTATTTTCAGAATCGGACTTTTCTTTTACAAAGTAGGTTTTGTCATAGTTAACAACAATAAATTTGTATTTGCGATTACCGTTCTTACTTGTAAACGCATTACTTATAATTTTTGCGAGTCTTTCTTTCAATTTAGAATGTGGAATTGTAGTGTAAAGTGTCGAAAAATCAAATGCTTTGATCGAATGGACTCTACTAAAATGAGTGGATTTCAGATGTTCTAAAAGTTCCTTCGAATTCTTTAAAATCCACATCTGGTTGATACCACTGCGAGAATACACTGTCGAACAATATTTTTGAAGCCCAGGTTTGGTTTCAGATAAAACTTTGGTGAGTAAGATCGATACAGATTTGGTAGAACATTTTGAGGAACCAGCGATGAAACGTTGTTTGTACGGATTCTTATGCATTTTAGGTATGCAGTACAAGTATGGTAAATCTAAATCTAAATTGGTAGTGTCGAAGCCAAAGGAAGTAAGAGCTGATTTGTGGTTATCTATTATTTCAGAGGCAGAAAGGTTTGTTGGGGTGTAAGTGGGATTTCCAGGTGTCGAATTTAAACCCAACTCTTTAACTAGACTGTCGAAATAGTACTTTTTGCAAGTAAATGTGAAATTATTTGAGGCTTTGTCCGCTGGTGTGATGACATAATGTTCTTGGAGGTAGGTGAGCTCTGTGATAACATCAGGGTCTTTAAATATAGACACGAATCTGGTGTTCACAGTTGATTTTAATCGCTTAATTCTAGATAAAAGTAACCCTCTGATTGATTTTATCCATTCGGAAAGGGTGTCGAGCTGTACATCCTCTTTCTTTGCCCAACGTCTTGCATATTCCTCACAAGAGTCCATGATAATTTTGACATTTTGGTTCCATGTAAAGGACATACTTTCTCTGTATTTGGGACCCTTTTTAACAATTCTCCCAACTTGTTGTTTTTGACTATACTTAGGTCACCAGTAATAACGTGTCCACAAGGAGAGTAGTTGAAATCTGATGAAGAACATTCGCAGGGAAGTGGATGTAGTGAGGGATTACTTAAATCAATACACTGCAGGAATCGTTTGTAATTGTAAATTTTAGATGCAACTGTTGGTGTGTAGCTATAGGAAATACAAGGAGTTTCTTTTCTTTTGAAATATGGTGGGATTTTTCTGTGACAGTTTTGTGATTCAAAATTTGACCAAGATTCAAGTTATCAATACCTTTGTTTGCAAATCTTACTTTAATGAAAGGGCGGTTTGTTTTCTCCTCTGATTTATCTGATCTAACTGCTTGAAATAAACGAAAAGTAGAAATGTCCAATATGACTCCTTGTAGTCTGTATTCTGGGGAACGTGTATCGGTATATGTGAGGTCCTTCGTATAATCGTAGATTATGTCACCAGAATGTCACCAGACGGACACTATGCTTGCTATCAATCAACAGTCTTGCACGAGCGCATTTTAAGACTTGCGCTCTGACTAACTGTGACCACAGGTGTAATGATATGTGTTTTATGACCTACGACCGGCAGCCGTATCAGACCTCTCTGACCTTCTCACGATCAAACTTAACCTCAGATGAATTGTTTTAGTTAAATGATTGTTACCAGATGCTGTAAGCTAACTCTCTGTAATACTGTATAACGACATGTCAGTCTAATTCTTACTCTTGCAATGTACATAGTAACATGTATATAGAATAAATATATAAACGTATATATCCTCGTTGGATTATTATATATTAGCCACGACTACTAGAAACGTAACATGGTGTCAGAATAAATTGGATTAAATACGTAATTATGGCTAAAAACCTTACACCTCCAGGACAATTGCCGCTCAGCGGAAATTTAAAAGAAAACTTCAGAAGATTCAAACAGCAATTTGAAATTTAATTATCAGCAACTGGACTTAAACGCCAAAGAGATGACATAAAGACGAACACTTTGTTACATGTGACAAAGTTCTGGCAAAGTTTGAGAAATATTGCAATCCTAGAAAGAATGTGGCATACGAGAGATAGTTATTTAATACCAGGACACAGGGTCCGTCGGAAAATATTGATGCGTTTGTCACTGACTTAAGAATCTTTGCGAAATCATGCGAATTTGGGGATTTACATGATACTTTAATTCGAGACCGCATTGTTTGTGGAACAAATAGCGATGTAGTGAGAGGAAGATTACTAAGAGAAAGTGATCTAACACTACAGAAGGCTATAGATGTATGCAGATCCGCTGAATCGTCAAAAAAGCAGCTGAAAAATATGACAGGAGCTAGTTCCGCGCCTGCACCAGAACAAAGTGTGAATGCGGTAAGGAAAAAAAGCCAAGCGACTGTAATAAATGCGGGAGGAAGCATGAAGCCAGAAAATGTCCTGCATTTGGACAGCCATGTGGTAAATGTCACAGAAAAGATCACTTTGCCGCAAAATGTCCGTACAAGAAAAGAAGAGAAAAAGTAAACGCCTTAGACCCTAAGGAATCGGACAGCGAAGATGTATTTCTCGTCAATGGCATTGTAAATCAATCTCAGAAATCTAAAAAGTGAGATGATTGGATGGTTAAAGTCGTATGTAATGACAAGCTACTAAAGCTGAAAATTGATACCGGAGCACAGTGTAATGTTATATCACTGAATACGTACAAAAGACTATCTAGGAACTTGTATCCTATTTTGGATACAAAATGTCAACATATGGAGAGACAGACCTAGCTCTCTTGTATAGAGACAAATATCACGTCGTACCGTTTTAAGTCGTTTGTGGTGATGTCGACAGCGTATTAGGATCGAAGTCGAGCGTAGAAATGGAGCTCATACAACGCCTGTATCAAGTGGACTCGGAAAAACAAAATACCAAGGATGTATTTACCGAATTTCGAGATGTCTTCGAAGGTCTTGGACATCTGAAAGGAAAGTACAAAATCCGTACAGATGACAGAGTACAACCTGTTGTACATCCGCCTAGGAAGGTACCTTTTGCATTACGCGAAAAGGTCAAGGCCGAGCTCAGCAGAATGGAATCACTGGGTGTCATCGAAAAAGTTAACAAACTGACTAGTTGGGTGAATTCGATGGTCGTTGTAGAGAAGAAAAATTGCGTGCGTATATGTATAGATCCGAGGAATCTAAATCGAGCGATTAAAAGGGAACATTTTCCAATGAAAACAGTAGAAGACGTCGCCGTGAAGCTACAAGGAGCGAAAGTATTTAGCACTTTGGACGCGTCTTCGGGATTTTGGACAATGGAACTTGACGAGGAGAGTTCTATAAAAAATACTTTTAATACGCCGTTCGGAAGGTATAAGTACAGAAGGATGTCTTTCGGGATCAGTTCTGCACTGGAAGTATTCCAGAAACGGATTTCCGAAATATTTGACGACATAGAAGGTTGCGAGGCGATCATGGATGATGTCCTAATATGGGAAGAAACGATAGAGCAACACAACAAAAGGCTACGGATAGTGTTAGAGAGAGTCAGGGCCGCAAACCTGAAACTTAATAAGCAAAAATGCAAGATCTCTCACGGAAGTGAAATACATGGGTCATATTATAGGATCAGACGGCTTAAAAACAGACCCAGATAAAATTGCCGCTATTACCTCAATGCCTGAGCCGAAATGCAAAAAGGAACTGCAGAGATTTATGGGCATGGTAAACTATTTGGGCAAATTCGTAAGGAATTTATCCGACATAAATCAGTCGCTACAAGAGCTTTTGGAAAAAGATATTTCCTGGCACTGGGATGAGAGACACGCAAAGTCTTTTCAGGCTTTAAAGAAAGCGCCGACAGAATCGCCTGTATTACAATACTATAACCAAAGAAAGCCTGTTATATTGTCAGTAGACGCTTCGTCACAGGGACTCGGAGCATGCCTGTTATAAAAAGGACGCCCCGTCGCTTATGCGACACGTTCACTCAACAAGTCCGAACGAAATTATGCGCAAATCGAGAAAGAACTTTTAGCTGTAGTTTTTTGATGCCAAAAATACCATCAGTTTGTGTATGGTCACAAAGTACACGTCGAAACTGACCATAAACCATTGGAAAGTCTTTTTCGGAAAACATTATCGTCTGCGCCGCCGAGAATTCAGCGCATGATGTTAAAAATACAGCGATATGACTTGTTTGTTCAATATAAGCCCTGAAAGGAACTCTATGCTGCGGATACGCTAAATAGGAATGCTAAGCGCGATGAACATTTCGACAAGGATGAAGACTGTTGCAAAGTCTATGTTGTAGAGAATCTACCCGTGACAACGGAACGAATGGAGAAAATCCAAAAGGAAACCGAAACGCATCAAGAAATGAAAACTTAGCGGGAGAGAATCCTTGCGGGATGGCCGAATTTGCGAGCCGATTGTCCGTCGATTATTAAAGATTTTTTGAATTTCAGAGAGGAACTTAGTATTTCCGAAGGTATGATACTGAAAGGGAAAAGAATTGTAGTTCCGAATTCTCAACGTAAAGAAATGCTTGAGTCACTGCACTATGATCATGCGGGTATCGAAAAATGCAGATCAAGAGCTCGAGATGTTTTATTCTGGCCGGGAATAAACAATGATCTAGCTGATTACTTGGAGCATTGCAAAATTTGCGGAAATATGAGGAACCGACAACAAAAAGAACCGCTAAAGCCGCATGAAATACCTGACCGCCCCTGGCAAAAACTGGGAATAGACTTATTCGACTTGGAAAATCACACGTATGTATTGATTGTGGACTATTATTCGAAGTTCTACGAACTTTCGCGCTTGACGTCAACCAAACGTAGTCAGGTTATCGAAATGATCAAACCGCATTTCGCGCTATATGGAATTCCCGAGGAAGTGGTCAGCGATAATGGTCCCCAATTCGCAAGCAAAGAATTTGCAGAATTCGCCGGGGAGTACGGTTTTAAGCATACAACAAGTTCGCCTAGATATCCACAAAGTAACGGGATAATAGAAAGAACCGTTCAGTCTGTGAAACGACTTTTGAAAAAAGCGAAAATGGATAAAAGAGATCCGCACATCGCAATACTGGAGAATCGTAACACACCGATAGAAAATCTTAGATATCTATATTTAAAGACCCTGATGTTATCACAGAACTTACCTACCTCCAAGAACATTATGTCATCACACCAGCGGACAAAGCCTCAAATAATTACACATTTACTTGCAAAAAGTACTATTTCGACAGTCTAGTTAAAGAGTTGGGTTTAAATTCGACACCTGGAAATCCCACTTACACCCCAACAAACCTTTCTGCCTCTGAAATAATAGATCACCACAAATCAGCTCTTGCTTCCTTTGGCTTCGACACTACCAATTTAGATTTAGATATACCATACTTATACTGCATACCTAAAATGCATAAGAATCCGTACAAACAACGTTTCATCGCTGGTTCCTCAAAATGTTCTACCAAATCTGTATCGATCTTACTCACCAAAGTTTTATCTGAAATCAAATCTGGGCTTCAAAAATATTGTTCGACAGTATATTCTCGCAGTGGTATCAACCAGATGTGGATTTTAAAGAATTCGAAGGAACTTTTAGAACATCTGAAATCCACTCATTTTAGTAGAGTCCATTCGATCAAAGCCTTTGATTTTTCGACACTTTACACTACAATTCCACATTCTAAATTGAAAGAAAGACTCGCAAAAATTATAAGTAATGCGTTTACAAGTAAGAACGGTAATCGCAAATACAAATTTATTGTTGTTAACTATGACAAAACCTACTTTGTAAAAGAAAAGTCAGATTCTGAAAATAAGTACACTGAAACAGACATTATTCAGATGTTTAACTTTCTGATCGACAACATTTTTGTGGTGTTTGGAGGAAAGGTCTTCCAGCAAATTGTCGGAATTCCAATGGGGACCAATTGTGCCCCACTCCTTGCCGACATTTTCCTTTACTCGTACGAAGCTGAATTCATTCAATATTTGGTCTCTGAAGGGAAAAGATACTTAGCTTCTGACTTTAACTTCACTTACAGATACATAGACGATGTGTTGTCCATCAATAATCCAAAATTCGCGGATTACCTGAGCAGTATCTATCCTTCGGAGCTTGAAGTCAAAGAAACTACAGAGACAAATAATTCAGCATCCTATTTGGACATAATGTTGTCCTACGACACTGATGGTCACATGAACACCTCACTCTATGACAAACGTGACGACTTCAATTTCAGCATTACGAACTTTCCTTTTCTGAGTAGCAACATCCCTTCATCGCCTGCTTATGGCGTGTTCATATCTCAGTTGATACGCTATGCCAGAGCAAGTACCAAATATACGGATTTTGTTCTGAGATGACAAATATGGATAATGACCATATCCCTGTATACAGCACAAAATCGATAATTCAAAAATCAGAAACCGAAGGCATACAAAATCAGGACAAAACAGGAACCAAAGCAAACAAACAAAAACCTCCACCATATGAAAAGAAGCGAACTCCCGATATGGGAGTGAGACCAGGTGCCCAGGAAGAGTAAGCATTTCCTGCTTGCATGCAACACCCGTCGCTTCAATTCGGTAGAACTGTCACATCCGGTTACTTCCATTTTGGAAGATATAGAGTACAATATTTGGTTGGATGGTTCAAATGGTCTATGACAGAATATCATCCACCATTCTTGAGAGTGGAACATCATAGTGTATGACGAGTTCCCCATATCGACCGTAGAACTTCCTCAGTGACGATGTTAGTCGGTCACAAACATATCCCTGACTGAGAAGCTTATCTGAAAGACGCCTAGCTCTCAGAACAAAATCCGTATATTTGGTACTTGCTCTGGCATAGCGTATCAACTGAGATATGAACACGCCATAAGCAGGCGATGAAGGGATGTTGCTACTCAGAAAAGGAAAGTTTGTAATGCTGAAATTGAAGTCGTCACGTTTGTCATAGAGTGAGGTGTTCATGTGACCATCAGTGTCGTAGGACAACATTATGTCCAAATAGGATGCTGAATTATTTGTCTCTGTGGTTTCTTTGACTTCAAGCTCCGAAGGATAGATACTGCTCAGGTAATCCGCGAATTTTGGATTATTGATGGACAACACATCGTCTATGTATCTGTAAGTGAAGTTAAAGTCAGAAGCTAAGTATCTTTTCCCTTCAGAGACCAAAGATTGAATGAATTCAGCTTCGTACGAGTAAAGGAAAATGTCGGCAAGGAGTGGGGCACAATTGGTCCCCATTGGAATTCCGACAATTTGCTGGAAGACCTTTCCTCCAAACACCACAAAAATGTTGTCGATCAGAAAGTTTAACATCTGAATAATGTCTGTTTCAGTGTACTTATTTTCAGAATCGGACTTTTCTTTTACAAAGTAGGTTTTGTCATAGTTAACAACAATAAATTTGTATTTGCGATTACCGTTCTTACTTGTAAACGCATTACTTATAATTTTTGCGAGTCTTTCTTTCAATTTAGAATGTGGAATTGTAGTGTAAAGTGTCGAAAAATCAAAGGCTTTGATCGAATGGACTCTACTAAAATGAGTGGATTTCAGATGTTCTAAAAGTTCCTTCGAATTCTTTAAAATCCACATCTGGTTGATACCACTGCGAGAATACACTGTCGAACAATATTTTTGAAGCCCAGATTTGATTTCAGATAAATCTTTGGTGAGTAAGATCGATACAGATTTGGTAGAACATTTTGAGGAACCAGCGATGAAACGTTGTTTGTACGGATTCTTATGCATTTTAGGTATGCAGTACAAGTATGGTAAATCTAAATCTAATTTGGTAGTGTCGAAGCCAAAGGAAGTAAGAGCTGATTTGTGGTTATCTATTATTTCAGAGGCAGAAAGGTTTGTTGGGGTGTAAGTGGGATTTCCAGGTGTCGAATTTAAACCGAACTCTTTAACTAGACTGTCGAAATAGTACTTTTTGCAAGTAAATGTGTAATTATTTGAGGCTTTGTCCGCTGGTGTGATGACATAATGTTCTTGGAGGTAGGTGAGCTCTGTGATAACATCAGGGTCTTTAAATATAGACACGAATCTGGTGTTCACAGTTGATTTTAATCGGTTAATTCTAGATAAAAGTAACCCTCTGATTGATTTTATCCATTCGGAAAGGGTGTCGAGCTGTACATCCTCTTTCTTTGCCCAACGTCTTGCTAAGCGTCTTTCAGATAAGCTTCTCAGTCAGGGATATGTTTGTGACCGACTAACATCGTCACTGAGGAAGTTTTACGGTCGATATGGGGAACTCATCATACACTATGATGTCCCACTATCCAGAATGGTGGATGATATTCTGTCATAGACCATTTGAACCATCCAACCAAAGATTGTACTCTATATCTTTCAAAATGGAAGTAACCGGATGTGACAGTTCTACCGAATTGAAGTGACGGGTGTTGCATGCAAGCAGGAGATGCTTACTCTTCCTGGGCACCTGGTCTCACTCTCATATCGGGAGTTCGCTTCTTTTCATATGGTGGAGGTTTTTGTTTTTGTTTGCTTTGGTTCCTGTTTCATTCTGATTTTGTATGCCTTCGGTTTCCGATTTTCTGAATTATCGATTTTGTACTGTAGACAGGGATATGGTCATTATCCATATTTGTCATTTTTACCACTGTTCATGTGTCTCTGCTGGTGGACAAATTGTCCCCGAGGGCACTTGTCGAGCAGTCTTTTGCTTAAATGGATAGAACTCAAGAGACCTACAAAGTGGCTGGGGCGTCGCCCACTATAAAAAGGCCCCAACTTGTTGCGTCTACGGACACATACGCAACAGGTAACTTAGGTGTCCCTAGAATTAGCTTACACAACATTAGAGATGAAACATTTGTAGTTAGTAACAACCATGAGTTTTGGTATAAACATGCAGATGGGTATATTAAAATCAAGCCCTGTAAGATTGAAGTGGTCGATATACTTAAAGAGCACCTATTTTCACCAAGCGATTGCTCAATTTCTAAGTGTGGCATGAAGAACTGCAAAACTTGTAACATGTGTTAAACGTCTTCAAATTCAATAGCATCATTTAAGACCTGATAAATTAACAGCATGGACCAGACATGCACGTTTCGGGTACTAAACCCTCGTCAGTGATCCTAAGTCTAAACAATGTAATATGGCCAAAAAGTATGAAAATTATTATGTCCAAAAAATTGTACCAAAAGACGTAGCAGAATGGGTGGGATATGATGCTACAGGACCCACGTTTTAGAAATTTTAAGAAATTTTGAAACAGAAAATTTCAAATGCGTTGAAGAGATAGACGATCAACCGAAGTTGATCGAACTTGGCTACATGTGCCCTCGGGGACTCTTGGTCCACCAGCAGTGACACTCACCATCCTAATAACAGACACTTCATTCTCAAGTAATCTCACAAAACAAACATTTAACACGCATAGTTTTGAAAACCTTAACTGCATGACATCTAATGTTGTGTACGGAATAGAGTGCTCACTTTGTGGATTGATTTATGTGGGCGAAACCAAAGGCCAGCTCCGAAAAAGAATGTCAGGACACCGGTCAAAAATAAATAATAAAGGAAGTCAACTCCTTTACCGACATTTTGACCAGGCGGATCATTCTGTTTTATCGATGAGAGTCAGAATCCTGGAGAAAATATATCACCCCACAAACAATCCCAATTTGAGCACATCTCTCCGTTGCAACAGAGAAGAGTTCTGGATAAAAAATCTTAACACTGCAGCGCCCTATGGGTGCAACGATAACATCAGCACTATAGGAAACTTAACAAGTCCCGGTTGTCAATCGGTAAATATGACTAGCTTATTCAACAGATCACAAAGAAGACCTCGAAGTCATGGCATTCGAAAATATAATAGGCCTGAGATACATAGTTTCTCCTTCGATGACTTGGTTCCATTTTTGAATGAGCCTTTAGGCCTGCATTATATTCGTACCAAATTATACTCTGTTCCTTTACGGAAGTTACACGAAATCTACGATTATACGAAGGATCTCGCATATACCGATACACGTTCCCCAGAATACAGACTACAAGGAGTCATCTTGGACATTTCTACTTTTCGTTTATTTCAAGCAGTTAGATCAGATAAATCAGAGGAGAAAACAAACCGCCCTTTCATTAAAGTAAGATTTGCAAACAAAGGTATTGATAACTTGAATCTTGGTCAAATTTTGAATCACAAAACTGTCACAGAAAAAATCCCACCATATTTCAAAAGAAAAGAAACTCCTTGTATTTCCTATAGCTACACACCAACAGTTGCATCTAAAATTTACAATTACAAACGATTCCTGCAGTGTATTGATTTAAGTAATCCCTCACTACATCCACTTCCCTGCGAATGTTCTTCATCGGATTTCAACTACTCTCCTTATGGACACGTTATTACCGGTGAGCTTAGTATAGTCAAGAACGACAAGTTGAGAGAATTGTTAAAAAAGGGTCCCAAATACAGAGAAAGTATGTCCTCTACATGGAACCAAAATGTCAAAATTATTATGGACTCTTGTGAGGAATATGCAAGACGTTGGGCAAAGAAAGAGGATGTACAGCTCGACACCCTTTCCGAATGGATAAAATCAATCAGAGGGTTACTTTTATCTAGAATTAATCGATTAAAATCAACTGTGAACACCAGATTCGTGTCTATATTTAAAGACCCTGATGTTATCACAGAACTTACCTACCTCCAAGAACATTATGTCATCACACCAGCGGACAAAGCCTCAAATAATTACACATTTACTTGCAAAAAGTACTATTTCGACAGTCTAGTTAAAGAGTTCGGTTTAAATTCGACACCTGGAAATCCCACTTACACCCCAACAAACCTTTCTGCCTCTGAAATAATAGATCACCACAAATCAGCTCTTGCTTCCTTTGGCTTCGACACTACCAATTTAGATTTAGATATACCATACTTATACTGCATACCTAAAATGCATAAGAATCCGTACAAACAACGTTTCATCGCTGGTTCCTCAAAATGTTCTACCAAATCTGTATCGATCTTACTCACCAAAGTTTTATCTGAAATCAAATCTGGGCTACAAAAATATTGTTCGACAGTGTATTCTCGCAGTGGTATCAACCAGATGTGGATTTTAAAGAATTCGAAGGAACTTTTAGAACATCTGAAATCCACTCATTTTAGTAGAGTCCATTCGATCAAAGCCTTTGATTTTTCGACACTTTACACTACAATTCCACATTCTAAATTGAAAGAAAGACACGCAAAAATTATAAGTAATGCGTTTACAAGTAGGAACGGTAATCACAAATACAAATTTATTGTTGTTAACTATGACAAAACCTACTTTGTAAAAGAAAAGTCCGATTCTGAAAATAAGTGCACTGAAACAGACATTATTCAGATGTTAAACTTTCTGATCGACAACATTTTTGTGGTGTTTGGAGGAAAGGTCTTCCAGCAAATTGTCGGAATTCCAATGGGGACCAATTGTGCCCCACTCCTTGCCGACATTTTCCTTTACTCGTACGAAGCTGAATTCATTCAATATTTGGTCTCTGAAGGGAAAAGATACTTAGCTTCTGACTTTAACTTCACTTACAGATACATAGACGATGTGTTGTCCATCAATAATCCAAAATTCGCGGATTACCTGAGCAGTATCTATCCTTCGGAGCTTGAAGTCAAAGAAACTACAGAGACAAATAATTCAGCATCCTATTTGGACATAATGTTGTCCTACGACACTGATGGTCACATGAACACCTCACTCTATGACAAACGTGACGACTTCAATTTCAGCATTACGAACTTTCCTTTTCTGAGTAGCAACATCCCTTCATCGCCTGCTTATGGCGTGTTCATATCTCAGTTGATACGCTATGCCAGAGCAAGTACAAAATATACGGATTTTGTTCTGAGAGCTAGGCGTCTTTCAGATAAGCTTCTCAGTCAGGGATATGTTTGTGACCGACTAACATCGTCACTGAGGAAGTTTTACGGTCGATATGGGGAACTCGTCATACACTATGATGTCCCACTATCCAGAATGGTGGATGATATTCTGTCATAGACCATTTGAACGATCCAACCAAAGATTGTACTCTATATCTTCCAAAATGGAAGTAACCGGATGTGACATTTCTACCGAATTGAAGTGACGGGTGTTGCATGCAAGCAGGAGATGCTTACTCTTCCTGGGCACCTGGTCTCACTCTCATATCGGGAGTTCGCTTCTTTTCATATGGTGGAGGTTTTTGCTTTTGTTTGCTTTGGTTCCTGTTTCATTCTGATTTTGTATGCCTTCGGTTTCCGATTTTCTGAATTATCGATTTTGTACTGTAGACAGGGATATGGTCATTATCCATATTTGTCATTCACCTGTTCAATTACTAATGAGCAGACAAATACGAGGAATTATACCTGCGAATCCAAATCTCCTGATGCCTAAAACACCATCCCTTGTGCGAACTAAAAAGGGACTCCTGAAAAAGTAGGAAAATCAAAGGCGTAATTACGATAAACACGCAAAAGATCTTCCGAAATTAAACATAGGAGATTCCGTAACATACAGACGGAAGGACAGCCGTACAGAGAAGGGACAGTAGTTGATATTGTTAAGAATAAAAGATTTGTTAAAAAAGGGTCCCAAATACAGAGAAAGTATGTCCTTTACATGGAACCAAAATTTCAAAATTATCATGGACTCTTGTGAGGAATATGCAAGACGTTGGGCAAAGAAAGAGGATGTACAGCTCGACACACTATCCGAATGGATAAAATCCATCAGAGGGTTACTTTTACCTAAAATTAACCGATTAAAATCAACCGTGAGCACCAGATTCGAGTCTATATTTAAAGACCCTGATGTTATCACAGAGCTTACCTACCTCCAAGAACATTATGTCATCACACCAGCGGACAAAGCCATAAATAATTACACATTTACTTGCAAAAAGTTCTATTTCGAAAGTCTAGTTAAAGAGTTGGGTTTAAATTCGACATCTGGAAATCCCACTTACACCCCAACAAACCTTTCTGCCTCTGAAATAATAGATAACCACAAATCAGCTCTTTCTTCCTTTGGCTTCCAAACTAACAATTTAGATTTACCATACTTATACTGCATACCTAAAATGCATAAGAATCCATACAAACAACGTTTCATCACTGGTTCCTCAAAATGTTCTACCAAATCTGTATCGATCTTACTCACCAAAATTTTATCTGAAATCAAATCTTGGCTTCAAAAATATTGTTCGACGGTATATTCTCGCAGTGGTATCAACCAGATGTGGATTTTAAAGAATTCGAAGGAACTTTTAGAACATCTGAAATCCACTCATTTTAGTAAAGTTCATTCGATCAAAGCCTTTGATTTTTCGACACTTTACACTACAATTCCACATTCTAAATTGAAAGAAAGACTCGCAAAAATTATAAGTAATGCGTTTACAAGTAAGAACGGTAATCGCAAATACAAATTTATTGTTGTGAACTATGACAAAACCTACTTTGTAAAAGAAAAGTCCGATTCTGAAAATAAGTACACTGAAACAGATATTATTCAGATGTTAAACTTTTTGATCGACAACATTTTTGTGGTGTTTGGAGGAAAGGTCTTTCAGCAAATTGTCGGAATTCCAATGGGGACCAATTGTGCCCCACTCCTTGCCGACATTTTCCTTTACTCGTACGAAGCTGAATTCATTCAATCTTTGGTCTCTGAAGGGAAAAGATACTTAGCTTCTGACTTCAACTTCACTTATAGATACATAGACGATGTTTTGTCCATCAATAATCCAAAATTCGCAGATTACCTGAGCAGAATCTATCCTTCAGAGCTTGAAGTCAAAGAAACTACAGAGACAAATAATTCAGCATCCTATTTGGACATAATGTTGTCCTACGACACTGATGGTCACATGAACACCTCACTCTATGACAAACGTGACGACTTCAATTTCAGCATTACAACCTTTCCTTTTCTGAGTAGCAACATCCCTTCATCGCCTGCTTATGGCGTGTTCATATCTCAGTTGATACGCTATGCCAGAGCAAGTACCAAATATACGGATTTTGTTCTGAGAGCTAGGCGTCTTTCAGATAAGCTTCTCAGTCAGGGATATGTTTGTGACCGACTAACATCGTCACTGAGGAAGTTCTACGGTCGATATGGGGAACTCGTCATACACTATGATGTCCCACTTTCCAGAATGGTGGGTGATATTCTGTCATAGACCATTTGAACCATCCAACCCATGATTGTACTCTATGTCTTCCGAAATGGAAGTTACCGGATGTGACTGTTCTACCGAATTGAAGCGACGGGTGTTGCATACAAGCAGGAGATGCTTACTCTTCATGGGCACCTGATCTCACTCCCATATCGGGAGTTCGCTTCTTTTCATGTGGTGGAGGTTTTTGTTTGTTTGCTTTGGTTCCTGTTTTGTCCTGATTTTGTATGCCTTCGGTTTCTGATTTTCTGAATTATCGATTTTGTGCTGTATACAGGGATATGGTCATTATCCATATTTGTCATTGCACCGGAACCGCGATCATATACAGTGCAATCAGACGGAGTCAACTACCGCAGGAATAGAGGTTATCTTCTATTAACAAAGAACACCGATCAAACCCGTACTAATCAGGAACAATCTGTGGATGATCAATTTGACGAAGATCATACCGAAAACGTTCAACAGGAAAGTCTAAACGACGCGGGTATTAAACAAACAAGAAGTGGGCGAGTAGTGAAAACGCCGCGTAAATACCAAGATTTTCAAATGAGATAAAAGTGAAGTTTCTCTCCAACGGTAGGTCACGTGCTAGTAACCTCTGACCTCAACCAATATAATCATAATAGTGTTATTAATCATCGACTATTATCATGTAGTTTTTTATATTCAATAATCAATTTCGTAGTTACATTTTTGGTACTTTTGTACTACATGTATTACTTCTAAAAACTGTGAAACGAATTGAACAATTGCTTTAGCCTAATTTTCTTAAACCTGATAGGGGATATGTAATGATATGTGTTTTATGACCTACGGCCGGCAGCTGTATCAGAACTCTCTGACATTTTCACGAGCAAATTTAACCTCAGATGAACATCTTATTGTTTTAATTTAACGATTGTTACCAGATGCTGTAAACTAACTCTATGTAATACTGTATAACTGTATAATACTGTATTACGACATGTCATAGAAGTCAGTCTAATTCTTACTCTTGCAATGTACATAGTAACATGTATATAGAATAAATATATAAACGTATATATCCTCGTTGGATTATTATATATTAGCCACGACCACTAGAAACGTAACAACAGACTCCATGAAGGGCCCTGTCCAAACCTCTTAGGAGAAGACAGGTCCCGATCACCTGTCCTCTTTTAATGTCAGTCGGACTCCTCGGGTGATAGCATATATAAGCACGCTACAGCACTGACTGTATTACGCACGTCCTCTTTTTTACATCCATTTACATATTTATTTGTGTTGTTTGGACCCCTGCGTTTTACTGTCTTGTTTGTGGATGGTCATTTAACAATGAGGATGTTGTTTTACACCATAATTGTGCGTTCTTCGAGATCTCTGAGTAATCGGAAAAGTAGGAGGGATGTGCACATGTAATCCAGGATAATTACACCGTCTGCTACAAACGTGGCAGATGGCCTTCCTAGGTTGGCAACGGTTGCCCATAAGTCTAAATGGTATATATGTGGTCTTTTATGTTTAATGTTTCTATGGTGTGAGTTGGTGTTCCTTGTCCCTTTTGCGTCTCTTTCTGTGGGTGATTAAAGGGAAATCAGCCTATTTAAACTATAAACTGGCTATGAATCTGGCTACGCTAACATTAAACTAGAAGATTCGTAAAATTAATATATGTTAGGCACGGTCCATTTGATAGTCTGGGGGGTTGGGTTTTTTGTCGGATCAAGATTATTTTTCTCAGCCCCGTACAGGGTCAAAATTATTTTTTTCGTGTAAAGTTGGAGCAAGGAATTTTTTTTACAACAATTTATGTGTATTTCAAGAATGTCTGTGTTTCTTCACAATAGAAATTCTTTATTTTTACTTAAACATGTTAAACTACTCTAAACATAACTTTATTTTTATGAAAAACTTATAATCACCTCTAAACTGAGAGAGATAAAAGATTTTTACAATATGATATATAATTTTCAGTATATAAAATGTGTAACGTGTTTGGGTTCGAACTTCTTAGATAGAGAAACGAAAATAAATGAGCATGGAACGAAAAGTCTACGAGTCAATATATACAGAATGAAACCTTTAAAATATTTACAAGGAATTATGCCTTAATTCAAGAATCACTTTAATCAACAACAAAATAATTTGACGGGGCCTTATATAACTTTGAGTCTCTGGGACCGATTGCTGGAGACCTTAGCTTCGAGCACTTATTCTCCAACACCAGGTGCTACAGGTCTAGACTCCCAGTACTATGTCTCTCAGACCTATAGTGCTGTAAACCTCTATGCGCTTCACACTTATATAGCTTCTATACCAAACATGTATTTATCTAAATCTACAGCGCATCTATTTATAGCAATGTCTATAAATGATCCTCACCAAAATAAATGTACGTCTTGTCAGCTCGGCTTCTCATTAACGACTAACTAAATGTGCCGGCTCGCTTACTTATATACTGTTCGTATTTCGCAGTCCCTCGGACTTTACCCATGCAACATTAAAAGCGAAAGTAGGTCCGAATTTATAATACTACGAAGACATATCGTGTGCCAACTTTATCACAAATGTATATATGGTCATGTAACATGTAAGAGGGCCTGAGGGGAGGGGTTTCTAGAAAAAATTATATTTAGACATGAAAACTAGTGAAAAACTTATTAAATTCTCCTTCCAAGCGTGTATATAAAATTAGACACTATGGTGATACATTTGTATATGTAAAATAGTAATAGAATATTATATTGATAATGCAATCGAGCATTTAAGGAAGCCCCTTGTATCAGTCACATGTATACTTTTGATATTTCAAATATGAATTTGCCATTACAGAAGAAAAGTAAGGCGAGCGAAGCGAGGAAAATTTTTTTCATATAAAGTAAAAATTGTGGGGAGCGAAGCGAGCCGAAAAATTTTCAGGAATTTAAGCGAATTTTATGGTTATTCTTCAAATTCAGATTACTTGCAAGAAGCAAGATTATTTGTCTCTGTCACACCATTAGCAAAAATTTTTTTCATCAAAATTCAGAGCAAAATTATTTTTTTCGAAAAAAACCCAAGCACCCCCCCCCCCCCAGAATATCAAATGGACTGTGCCTTATGAAATTTTGAGTTCACCGGGGTTCTTTAAGAGGGTATGAGCGTGAACAAATCAAACGTAAACCGTATCGATGTCGTAAATAAACAAAATCTGAAAACTTATTGAACTAATGGTTAAATATACCTCTAGATAAAAGAGCAATGCATTTCGAATGACGAGCAATATATATCCTTGTTTACATCTAAAACACGGAGGTTGTGTCTATATAGAAAGTGCTATGGCTAACATGTCGGGGAAAGACGTTTATGTCATGATAAATGTATGAGAATCAGATTATAATAATCATGTTTGAAGTTATTTTAGACATGATAATCAGTGTTATTCCACCATAAATCCAGGTTTTATGAAATATTCTATTAGTAGTCAGTATCGAAAACTATGAGAGTAATATGATGAGAAGATGCATAATAATTAATATTTATGAACAAAATGCATGAAACTTGCAAGTGAGCATCAATGATATTGTCATTACCTATGACTAATAAAATACATGTAACGGATAAGTATACTGTAATCCGCAAAAGTAAGATAATCATGAACATATTGATAATGATAATATATACAGGTGACGGATAATGATAATCCGCAATAGTGGAATATTCATTGATTTTACCACAAATGATAATGAAACGATAATTAGTGGTTGGATACAATAATCCTTATCCGCAGTTTGACGGATATGACAAATGACCTTGAACTATAAATTGTTCATTCGCTATTCGACAGATGTGTGACCTTGAGCTCTCTCTCCTTGACATGAAAGTCTGAAAAGTCAACTAATATTTGTACAATCAGTTCCCCCGCCAAAATTACGGGAAATGGTTGGATTTGCTGCTTCTCTGTAATTTCATGATGGTTTAGCATAAGTAAATGGAACCGCAACGAATGGCTCCTTTATCAAAATAAACTTACCCAAAAGAGAATCCGCTGGAAGATCTTTCTGGGGCCCTGAAAAAGACAACGTTTGTTGAAAAATAAAATGTGAGAAAAGACAACTAAATTGATACAAATTAGAATCTAATGTTATGTTCGATAAATTGTTTATGATAAATAGGATGATTGAGTGGAAACTAGTGGGATTTTCCTTGAAAGTTTTGTTTGTAGTTCACAAACGTCATATGTTACACTTCTTCCACTGAAATGGTTTTGGTGGCTCCGCAAGTAGCCTCACTGATGAGAATTTAATATTCGAAACACGTGTCTGGTGCATGGGAATTGGTTTGAAATTTTCTTCAAGAAGGTATAGAGTTAGAACCCTTCGACATAATTCACACTCATAGCATTATTTAAGAACAGATAAATTTACTGATTTAATTATTTTAGGCTCAACATAGAAAGTTTTCCCTGGCTTGACGGTGATGTTCTTAGATAACCATCATACGGTATCTACATTTTACAGCTCATCCGGTATGCTAGAGCATGTACTGATGTTTTGGATTTCATAGTAGACATTTACAGATTACAAAGAAACTTTTAGGTCAAGGTTTTCGCTTTCACAAAGTAGTTAAGACTTTCTGAAAATTTTACAAAAATAATGATCAACTTCTTTTGAAATTTGGACCCATACAAGCAAAAGAGTACATGTATGTTACTGAAGGTATTTCACAACCTGCATTGTATGGTGTTCATTTATTTTATATTTACAAAATAAGAAGGATCAAAGGTAGACAGCATAACCATCGAAAATGCGTCAGAGTCATCAAACGCCTTTTATATCGGGGATATGATCCTAATGTCACCAGACGGACACTATGCTTGCTATCAATCAACAGTCTTGCACGAGCGCATTTTTAAGACTTGCGCTCTGACTAACTGTGACCACAGGTGTAATGATATGTGTTTTATGACCTACGGTCAGCAGCCGTATCAGACATCTCTGACATTCTCACGATCAAACTTAACCTCAGATGAACTCCTTATTGTTTTAGTTAAATGATTGTTACCAGATGCTGTAAGCTAACTCTCTGTAATACTGTATAACGACATGTCATAGAAGTCAGTCTAATTCTTACTCTTGCAATGTACATAGTAACATGTATATAGAATAAATATATAAACGTATATATCCTCGTTGGATTATTATATATTAGCCACGACTACTAGAAACGTAACATGGTGTCAGAATAAATTGGATTAAATACGTAATTATGGCTAAAAACCTTACACCTCCAGGACAATTGCCGCTCAGCGGAAATTTAAAAGAAAACTTCAGAAGATTCAAGCAGCAATTTGAAGTTTAATTATCAGCAACTGGACTTAAACGCCAAAGAGATGACATAAAGACGAACACTTTGTTTTATGTGACAAAGTTCTGGCAAAGTTTGAGAAATATTGCAATCCCAGAAAGAATGTGGCATACGAGAGATAGTTATTTAATACCAGGACACAGGGTACGTCGGAAAATATTGATGCGTTTGTCACTGACTTAAGAATCTTTGCGAAATCATGCGAATTTGGGGATTTGCATGATACTTTAATTCGAGACCGCATTGTTTGTGGAACAAATAGCGATGTAGTGAGAGGAAGATTACTAAGAGAAAGTGATCTAACACTACAGAAGGCTATAGATGTATGCAGATCCGCTGAATCGTCAAAAAAGCAGCTGAAAAATATGACAGGAGCTTGTTCCGCGCCTGCACCAGAACAAAGTGTGAATGCGGTAAGGAAAAAAAGCCAAGCGACTGTAATAAATGCGGGAGGAAGCATGAAGCCAGAAAATGTCCTGCATTTGGACAGCCATGTGGTAAGTGTCACAGAAAAGATCACTTTGCCGCAAAATGTCCGTACAAGAAAAGAAGAGAAAAAGTAAACGCCTTAGACCATAAGGAATCGGACAGCGAAGATGTATTTCTCGTCAATGGCATTGTAAATCAATCGCAGAAATCTAAAAAGTGAGATGATTGGATGGTTAAAGTCGTATGTAATTACAAGCTACTAAAGCTGAAAATTGATACCGGAGCACAGTGTAATGTTATATCACTGGATACGTACAAAAGACTATCTAGGAACTTGTATCCTATTTTGGATACAAAATGTCAACATATGGAGAGACAGACCTAGCTCTCTTGTATAGAGACAAATATCACGTCGTACCGTTTTAAGTCGTTTGTAGTGATGTCGACAGCGTATTAGGCCGTAGATGTATTTACCGAATTTCGAGATGTCTTCGAAGGTCTTGGACATCTGAAAGGAAAGTACAAAATCCGTACAGATGACAGAGTACAACCTGTTGTACATCCGCCTAGGAAGTTACCTTTTGCATTACGCGAAAAGGTCAAGGCCGAGCTCAGCAGAATGGAATCGCTGGGTGTCATCGAAAAAGTTAACAAACTGACTAGTTGGGTGAATTCGATGGTCGTTGTAGAGAAGAAAAATCGCGTGCGTATATGTATAGATCCGAGGAATCTAAATCGAGCGATTAAAAGGGAACATTTTCCAATGAAAACAGTAGAAGACGTCGCCGTGAAGCTACAAGGAGCGAAAGTATTTAGCACTTTGGACGCGTCTTCGGGATTTTGGACAATGGAACTTGACGAGGAGAGTTCTATAAAAAATACTTTTAATACGCCGTTCGGAAGGGATGTCTTTCGGGATCAGTTCTGCACTGGAAGTGTTCCAGAAACGGATTTCCGAAATATTTGACGACATAGAAGGTTGCGAGGCGATCATGGATGATGTCCTTATATGGGAAGAAACGATAGAGCAACACAACAAAAGGCTACGGATAGTGTTAGAGAGAGTCAGGGCCGCAAACCTGAAACTTAATAAGCAAAAATGCAAGATCTCTCACGGAAGTGAAATATATGGGTCATATTATAGGATCAGACGGCTTAAAAACAGACCCAGATAAAATTGCCGCTATTACCTCAATGCCTGAGCCGAAATGCAAAAAGGAACTGCAGAGATTTATGGGCATGGTAAACTATTTGGGCAAATTCGTAAGGAATTTATCCGACATAAATCAGTCGCTACAAGAGCTTTTGGAAAAAAATATTTCCTGGCACTGGGATGAGAGACACGCAAAGTCTTTTCAGGCTTTAAAGAAAGCGCCGACAGAATCGCCTGTATTACAATACTATAACCAAAGAAAGCCTGTTATATTGTCAGTAGACGCTTCGTCACAGGGACTCGGAGCATGCCTGTTATAAAAAGGACGCCCCGTCGCTTATGCGACAAGTTCACTCAACAAGTCCGAACGAAATTATGCGCAAATCGAGAAAGAACTTTTAGCTGTAGTTTTTTGATGCCAAAAATACCATCAGTTTATGTATGGTCACAAAGTACACGTCGAAACTGACCATAAACCATTGGAAAGTCTTTTTCGGAAAACATTATCGTCTGCGCCGCCGAGAATTCAGCGCATGATGTTGAAAATACAGCGATATGACTTGTTTGTTCAATATAAGCCCTGAAAGGAACTCTATGCTGCGGATACGCTAAGTAGGAATGCTAAGCGCGATGAAAATTTCGACAAGGATGAAGACTGTTTCAAAGTCTATGTTGTAGAGAATCTACCCGTGACAACGGAACGAATGGAGAAAATCCAAAAGGAAACCGAAACGCATCAAGAAATGAAAACTTAGCGGGAGAGAATCCCTGCGGGATGGCCGAATTTGCGAGCCGATTGTCCGTCGATTATTAAAGATTTTTTGAATTTCAGAGAGGAACTTAGTATTTCCGAAGGTATGATACTGAAAGGGAAAAGAATTGTAGTTCCGAATTCTCAACGTAAAGAAATGCTTGAGTCACTGAACTATGATCATGCGGGTATCGAAAAATGCAGATCAAGAGCTCGAGATGTTTTATTCTGGCCGGGAATAAACAATGATCTAGCTGATTACTTGGAGCATTGCAAAATTTGCGGAAATATGAGGAACCGACAACAAAAAGAACCGCTAAAGCCGCATGAAATACCTGACCGCCCCTGGCAAAAACTGGGAATAGACTTATTCGACTTGGAAAATCACACGTATGTATTGATTGTGGACTATTATTCGAAGTTCTACGAACTTTCGCGCTTGACGTCAACCAAACGTAGTCAGGTTATCGAAATGATCAAACCGCATTTCGCGCGATATGGAATTCCCGAGGAAGTGGTCAGCGATAATGGTCCCCAATTCGCAAGCAAAGAATTTGCAGAATTCGCCGGGAAGTACGGTTTTAAGCATACAACAAGTTCGCCTAGATATCCACAAAGTAACGGGATGATAGAAAGAACCGTTCAGTCTGTGAAACGACTTTTGAAAAAAGCGAAAATGGATAAAAGAGATCCGCACATCGCAATGCTGGAGAATCGTAACACACCGTTGGAAAATCTTAGATATTCACCTGTTCAATTACTAATGAGCAGACGAATACGAGGAATTATACCTGCGAATCCAAATCTCCTGATGCCTAAAACACCATCCCTTATGCGAACTAAAAAGGGACTCCTGAAAAAGTAGGAAAATCAAAGGCGTAATTACGATAAACACGCAAAAGATCTTCCGAAATTAAACATAGGAGATTCCGTAAACATACAGACGGAAGGACAGCCGTACAGAGAAGGGACAGTAGTTGATATTGCACCGGAACCGCGATCATATATAGTGCAATCAGACGGAGTCAACTACCGCAGGAATAGAGGTCATCTTCTATTAACAAAGAACACCGATCAAACCCGTACTAATCAGGAACAATCTGTGGATGATCAATTTGACGAAGATCATACCGAAAACGTTCAACAGGAAAGTCTAAACGACGCGGGTATTAAACAAACAAGAAGTGGGCGAGTAGTGAAAACGCCGCGTAAATACCAAGATTTTCAAATGAGATAAAAGTGAAGTTTCTCTCCAACGGTAGGTCACGTGCTAGTAACCTCTGACCTCAACCAATATAATCATAATAGTGTTATTAATCATCGACTATAATCATGTAGTTTTTTATATTCAATAATCAATTTCGTAGTTACATTTTTGGTAATTTTGTACTACATGTATTACTTCTAAAAACTGTGAAACGAATTGAACAATTGCTTTAGCCTAATTTTCTTAAACCTGATAGGGGAGATGTAATGATATGTGTTTTATGACCTACGGCCGGCAGCTGTATCAGAACTCTCTGACATTTTCACGAGCAAACTTAACCTCAGATGAACATCTTATTGTTTTAATTAAACGATTGTTACCAGATGCTGTAAGCTAACTCTATGTAATACTGTATAACTGTATTATACTGTATTACGACATGTCATAGAAGTCAGTCTAATTCTTACTCTTGCAATGTACATAGTAACATGTATATAGAATAAATATATAAACGTATATATCCTCGTTGGATTATTATATATTAGCCACGACTACTAGAAACGTAACAACAGACTCCATGAAGGGCCCTGTCCAAAACTCTTAGGAGAAGACAGGTCCCGATCACCTGTCCTCTTTGAATGTCAGTCGGACTCCTCGGGTGATAGCATATTTAAGCACGCTACAGCATTGACTGTATTACGCACGTCCTCTTTTTTACATCCATTTACATATTTATTTGTGTTGTTTGGACCCCTGCGTTTTACTGTCTTGTTTGTGGATGGTCATTTAACAATGAGGATGTTGTTTTACACCATAATTGTGCGTTCTTCGAGATCTCTGAGTAATCGGAAAAGTAGGAGGGATGTGCACATGTAATCCAGGATAATTACACCGTCTGCTACAAACGTGGCAGATGGCCTTCCTAGGTTGGCAACGGTTGCCCATAAGTCTAAATGGTATATATGTGGTCTTTTATGTTTAATGTTTCTATGGTGTGAGTTGGTGTTCCTTGTCCCTTTTGCGTCTCTTTCTGTGGGTGATTAAAGGGAAATCAGCCTATCTAAACTATAAACTGGCTATGAATCTGGCTACGCTAACATTAAACTAGAAGATTCGTAAAATTAATATATGTTAGGCACGGTCCATTTGATAGTCTGGGGGGTTGGGTTTTTTGTCGGATCAAGATTATTTTTCTCAGCCCCGTACAGGGTCAAAATTATTTTTTTCGTGTAAAGTTGGAGCAAGGAATTTTTTTTACAACAATTTATGTGTATTTCAAGAATGTCTGTGTTTCTTCACAATAGAAATTCTTTATTTTTACTTAAACATGTTAAACTACTCTAAACATAACTTTATTTTTATGAAAAACTTATAATCACCTCTAAACTGAGAGAGATAAAAGATTTTTACAATATGATATATAATTTTCAGTATATAAAATGTGTAACGTGTTTGGGTTCGAACTTCTTAGATAGAGAAACGAAAATAAATGAGCATGGAACGAAAAGTCTACGAGTCAATATATACAGAATGAAGCCTTAAAAATATTTACAAGGAATTATGCCTTAATTCAAGAATCACTTTAATCAACAACAAAATAATTAGACGGGGCCTTATATAACTTTGAGTCTCTGGGACCGATTGCTGGAGACCTTAGCTTCGAGCACTTATTCTCCAACACCAGGTGCTACAGGTCTAGACTCCCAGCACCATGTCTCTCAGACCTATAGTGCTGTAAACCTCTATGCGCTTCACACTTATATAGCTTCTATACCAAACATGTATTTATCTAAATCTACAGCGCATCTATTTATAGCAATGTCTATAAATGATCCTCACCAAAATAAATGTACGTCTTGTCAGCTCGGCTTCTCATTAACGACTTACTAAATGTGCCGGCTCGCTTCCTTAAAACTGTTCGTATTTCGCAGTCCCTCGGACTTTACCCATGCAACATTAAAAGCGAAAGTAGGTCCGAATTTATAATACTACGAAGATATATCGTGTGCCAACTTTATCACAAATGTATATATGGTCATGTAACATGTAAGAGGGCCTGAAGGGAGGGGTTTCTAGAAAAAAATTACATTTAGACATGAAAACTAGTGAAAAACTTAATTAAATTCTCCTTCCAAGCGTGTATATAAAATTAGACACTATGGTGATACATTTGTATATGTAAAATAGTAATAGAATATTATATTGATAATGCAATCGAGCATTTAAGGAAGCCCCTTGTATCAGTCACAGGTATACTTTTGATATTTCAAATATGAATTTGCCATTACAGAAGAAAAGTAAGGCGAGCGAAGCGAGGAAAAATTTTTTCATATAAAGTAAAAATTGTGGGGAGCGAAGCGAGCCGAAAAATTTTCAGGAATTTAAGCGAATTTTATGGTTATTCTTCAAATTCAGATTACTTGCAAGAAGCAAGATTATTTGTCTCTGTCACACCATTAGCAAATAAATTTTTTTCATCAAAATTCAGAGCAAAATTATTTTTTTCGAAAAAAACCCAAGCGCCCCCCCCCCCCAGAATATCAAATGGACCGTGCCTTATGAAATTTTGAGTTCACCGGGGTTCTTTAAGAGGGTATGAGCGTGAACAAATCAAACGTAAACCGTATCGATGTCGTAAATAAACAAAATCTGAAAACTTATTGAACTAATGGTTAAATATACCTCTAGATAAAAGAGCAATGCATTTCGAATGACGAGCAATATATATCCTTGTTTACATCTAAAACACGGAGGTTGTGTCTATATAGAAAGTGCTATGGCTAACATGTCGGGGAAAGACGTTTATGTCATGATAAATGTATGAGAATCAGATTATAATAATCATGTTTGAAGTTATTTTAGACATGATAATCAGTGTTATTCCACCATAAATCCAGGTTTTATGAAATATTCTATTAGTAGTCAGTATCGAAAACTATGAGAGTAATATGATGAGAAGATGCATAATAATTAATATTTATGAACAAAATGCATGAAACTTGCAAGTGAGCATCAATGATATTGTCATTACCTATGACTAATAAAATACATGTAACGGATAAGTATACTGTAATCCGCAAAAGTAAGATAATCATGAACATATTGATAATGATAATATATACAGGTGACGGATAATGATAATCCGCAATAGTGGAATATTCATTGATTTTACCACAAATGATAATGAAACGATAATTAGTGGTTGGATACAATAATCCTTATCCGCAGTTTGACGGATATGACAAATGACCTTGAACTATAAATTGTTCATTCGCTATTCGACAGATGTGTGACCTTGAGCTCTCTCTCCTTGACATGAAAGTCTGAAAAGTCAACTAATATTTGTACAATCAGTTCCCCCGCCAAAATTACGGGAAATGGTTGGATTTGCTGCTTCTCTGTAATTTCATGATGGTTTAGCATAAGTAAATGGAACCGCAACGAATGGCTCCTTTATCAAAATAAACTTACCCAAAAGAGAATCCGCTGGAAGATCTTTCTGGGGCCCTGAAAAAGACAACGTTTGTTGAAAAATAAAATGTGAGAAAAGACAACTAAATTGATACAAATTAGAATCTACTGTTATGTTCGATAAATTGCTTATGATAAATAGGATGATTGAGTGGAAACTAGTGGGATTTTCCTTGAAAGTTTTGTTTGTAATTCACAAACGTCATATGTTACACGTCTTCCACTGAAATGGTTTTGGTGGCTCCGCAAGAAGCCTCACTGATGAGAATTTAATATTCGAAACACGTGTCTGGTGCATGGGAATTGGTTTGAAATTTTCTTCAAGAAGGTATAGAGTTAGAACCCTTCGACATAATTCACACTCATAGCATTATTTAAGAACAGATAAATTTACTGATTTAATTATTTTAGGCTCAACATAGAAAGTTTTCCCTGGCTTGACGGTGATGTTCTTAGATAACCATCATACGGTATCTACATTTTACAGCTCATCCGGTATGCTAGAGCATGTACTGATGTTTTGGATTTCATAGTAGACATTTACAGATTACAAAGAAACTTTTAGGTCAAGGTTTTCGCTTTCACAAAGTAGTTAAGACTTTCTGAAAATTTTACAAAAATAATGATCAACTTCTTTTGAAATTTGGACCCATACAAGCAAAAGAGTACATGTATATTACTGAAGGTATTTCACAACCTGCATTGTATGGTGTTCATTTATTTTATATTTACAAAATAAGAAGGATCAAAGGTAGACAGCATAACCATCGAAAATGTGTCAGAGTCATCAAACGCCTTTTATATCGGGGATATGATCCTAATGTCACCAGACGGACACTATGCTTGCTATCAATCAACAGTCTTGCACGAGCGCATTTTTAAGACTTGCGCTCTGACTAACTGTGACCACAGGTGTAATGATATGTGTTTTATGACCTACGGCCAGCAGCCGTATCAGACCTCTCTGACATTCTCACGATCAAACTTAACCTCAGATGAACTCCTTATTGTTTTAGTTAAATGATTGTTACCAGATGCTGTAAGCTAACTCTCTGTAATACTGTATAACGACATGTCATAGAAGTCAGTCTAATTCTTACTCTTGCAATGTACATAGTAACATGTATATAGAATAAATATATAAACGTATATATCCTCGTTGGATTATTATATATTAGCCACGACTACTAGAAACGTAACATGGTGTCAGAATAAATTGGATTAAATACGTAATTATGGCTAAAAACCTTACACCTCCAGGACAATTGCCGCTCAGCGGAAATTTAAAAGAAAACTTCAGAAGATTCAAACAGCAATTTGAAATTTAATTATCAGCAACTGGACTTAAACGCCAAAGAGATGACATAAAGACGAACACTTTGTTACATGTGACAAAGTTCTGGCAAAATTTGAGAAATATTGAAATCCTAGAAAGAATGTGGCATACGAGAGATAGTTATTTAATACCAGGACACAGGGTCCGTCGGAAAATATTGATGCGTTTGTCACTGACTTAAGAATCTTTGCGAAATCATGCGAATTTGGGGATTTACATGATACTTTAATTCGAGACCGCATTGTTTGTGGAACAAATAGCGATGTAGTGAGAGGAAGATTACTAAGAGAAAGTGATCTAACACTACAGAAGGCTATAGATGTATGCAGATCCGCTGAATCGTCAAAAAAGCAGCTGAAAAATATGACAGGAGCTAGTTCCGCGCCTGCACCAGAACAAAGTGTGAATGCGGTAAGGAAAAAAAGCCAAGCGACTGTAATAAATGCGGGAGGAAGCATGAAGCCAGAAAATGTCCTGCATTTGGACAGCCATGTGGTAAATGTCACAGAAAAGATCACTTTGCCGCAAAATGTCCGTACAAGAAAAGAAGAGAAAAAGTAAACGACTTAGACCCTAAGGAATCGGACAGCGAAGATGTATTTCTCGTCAATGGCATTGTAAATCAATCTCAGAAATCTAAAAAGTGAGATGATTGGATGGTTAAAGTCGTATGTAATGACAAGCTACTAAAGCTGAAAATTGATACCGGAGCACAGTGTAATGTTATATCACTGGATACGTACAAAAGACTATCTAGGAACTTGTATCCTATTTTGGATACAAAATGTCAACATATGGAGAGACAGACCTAGCTTTCTTGTATAGAGACAAATATCACGTCGTACCGTTTTAAGTCGTTTGTGGTGATGTCGACAGCGTATTAGGATCGAAGTCGAGCGTAGAAATGGAGCTCATACAACGCCTGTATCAAGTGGACTCGGAAAAACAAAATACCGTAGATGTATTCACCGAATTTCGAGATGTCTTCGAAGGTCTTGGACATCTGAAAGGAAAGTACAAAATCCGTACAGATGACAGAGTACAACCTATTGTACATCCGCCTAGGAAGGTACCTTTTGCATTACAGTATCGACAACGTTATCTTACATGCGTTAATCGTTTTCGTTCGTTTTTTCTTAATCGATTTGCGTTATGCGTTCGTTTGCTCTAAATCGTTAATCGTTTCCGTTCGTTTAGGGGTGCTCTGGATCGTTAATCGTTATCCGTTAATCGTTATCCGTTTTTCGTTTTGCGTTATGCTTTATCCGTTATTCGTTATTCGTTAATCGTAATCCGTTTTAAGTTATCCGTTAATCGTTAGTTCCGTTCCCATATATAACGTATACTCATGATAACTTAGAAAGATGACAAATCGCTGTTCAAGAATTTCTAATGCTTCTTAATTGACGAAATTTTAGTATACCGAAAATAAAGTTCTTGTGATCAAGCTGAGGGACATTTAATAAATGATCAACGAATGAAAGTGTCCAGAAGGGAATTATCATTACTTAAAAAAAAACTTTATTTAAAAAAAATAAATAAAACATCGGGCGCATGTCCGTCGTAAATAAATATTTGTCTACCACTTCTTGCTTCTTTATTTACCACCTGTCACGTTCTGCATAATATACATGGATTTAATATACATAGCACACCCTCGATTGCTGAGCGATTTAAATAGCAGACGGTGTTGATTTAAAATAAGATGTACATTTATTTATTTATTTATTTATTTATTTATTTATTTAGTTATTCATTTATTTATTTAGTCGAAGTATATTTAGTACATATACATAAAAATTAATACATGGAATACCCCCCCCGCATCCAAGAAATTGCATAGCGTACACAACCCGACTAATATGCATCTTAGCTACATATAGATAAAGTGCAGAAAACGAAGCCAGTACATTATTGCTGAAACAATAAGATCAATATGATGAATCAGTTATAAGTACCGTACATGTAAATGATCAACTTAAATATCAAGTTTCGCTTATTAGCCTCAGTTCAATGCCCGTGCGCTTCAAAAATTATGCCGCCTCTTTGATTTCACCGATCAAAGTACCGCTTCAGTTTTATTTTAAAACTGCAATATTTTGACATTTGTTACGAAAGTGTTATACACATGTTTATTGCAAAATAGTGTGCATGTACGTTTAAGAATTTTGAACATATACAGTGGCGGATCCAGCTTTTTAGTTGGGGGCGTAAAGAATTGGCGAGGGGTCTGGGGTCCACAGTGGGTCCAGGGCAGAGCCCTGGTAGGGGGACCGGGGGGGGGGGGCTTTAGGGGGGGGGGGGGCATAGCCATGTACCAAGAAAAAAGAATGAATAAATAAAAAACAACGCTCACCAGACTGGTGGATCCACCGTCCCCTTTCGGGTGATAGGAGACTATATTTGACGATTTATTGACATGTATTGACCCAAAAAATTGCCAAAAGGTTTGAGGGGTAGACTCCGAGCGTAATTCATTGCCGGGATGGGGTCAAATTTCGGCACAAACTTAAAGAAATCTCCCTATAGATAGTGCGCGCGAAAAAAAAATCATTTTACAAATTAATCGTTGATTTTATGTATAATTATGGACATATCAAAAACTTAGTTTCTTTCTTTTTTTAATCAAAATTTGATATATGTATGTGAATCTAGAGAAATATACGCCGAAATAAAAAAGTTTCTTTGCTGGACATATTCACATACACAACATACATTCGTTTTAATAACTTATCGCTTTATTTACAATGTACTTATTGGCAAATACGTTCCCCGTAGAGGGCCCCATTTAATCGTACCTGGTAACCATAGTTACAAGGTTCAGGGTATTTTATATCGCGTAGTTTACCAGGAGACGTGACACTTTCGGGATGTTTATTCAACAATATTGTACGGGACAGTGATAAATGCCATATAGACGATATGCATGTCAAAGAGTCACAGCAATCTTGTCTTTATGAATTATGTTGTACATGTAAATGGGACAAGAAACAAAGTAAAAAATATTGTTAGAAATCCAAGAAAAAAAGAAAGAAAGAAAACCTATAACCCCAACCCCCCCCCCCCCCAAAAAAAAAAAAAACAAAAAAACATTGCAAATAGATTTTCATATTTAATGTTATATGGACCATAAGGAGAAGAAAATCCTACAGTATAACAATCGGGATATGGTGTGCAAGTACATTGATGCACCCTAGTATAAGATCGAAACCTCTTCGAGCGCGTAAGCGTGTCACATCGAAATTAAGTAAAAGGGAATATTTTACTTATTTTACAGAAATTTCCTTACACTTTTCTGATTCGTTCAAGATGCGGATAGATAATAAGTTATACATTCTTTGGGGCCTCCACCGGACTCCGGCTTACATATTGCTGATATTTATTTGCATAATTGCAATTTTGCATTTAAAAAAAGTCGTATTCACAATTTTGAGTGCTATGATAAAACTAAGACATTCTTGTATATCAAAATTAAGATTCTTGCTACAAAAAAATTTTCCCCCGGTTTTGGGCGAAAAAAACAATATAACCCGGAATCAACCCAAGTGCCCCCCCCCTTCCCCTATCCCTAGAATACCATATGGACCGTGCCTAATATATAGCTCTTCGGAAAACCTATAGCGAGTTTGATAACGACGGAAAAACCAGTGACACAGCATTTGGTTTATTAAAAGCTATTCAAATTTTAATACTACCTTCATAAAAGCCATGTTTCTAGTTTATCTTGTGTTTTTTGTCTTTGTTTATTTGTTTTGATTTCTTTGCAAGCGCGGATCCAGAGGGAGGGGGTGTGTCGAGGGTCCGGAACGCCCCTGGAATTTTAATTTTTTGTATAAATGTACATATTTCATAGAATAATATGTAAATTCGCGGTAAATTTGTATTAGAAATCTTTCATTTTGATTATAGAATTTCAGAAAATTTCTCTAGCTCGCTTCCGCTTGTCAGAATTTATTACAGCTTACCAATACAACCCATATACATTACACCTTGGTCAATAAACAAGGGCACTAAGAGCAATGGAACTGAAAAGAATATTTATATAAACGGCATTATTGTCTAACCGTTTTATTCCGATTCTGAAAAAATGCGGTTTTTTTTCATTTATTTACATGATTCATCATTCATGAAAAATCAAACTTTTACGGACTTGTTTGGAGTCGTTTGAAGTACCAGAACAAGGCGCTAGCATTTTTTTTTTTAGGGTGTGTTTGTGTGTGTGTGGTTTTTTTTTTTTTTTAATTATTTATTTTTTTTTGAATTATTGGATGCTTTTGGTTTTTCTGAAAATCTTATCGTAAATAACAATCATTTTTTCCTATCAGAAGACTTCATAGGCAAGATACTATACAAGAAGCCATATTTATATAATAGTGTTAGGTTTAGTGTTCACTATGCCGAAATAGTAGTCAGGGTTCTGGCACATAGTGCACGACCCGAAGGGGAGTGAACTATGTGCCAGAACCCTGACTACTATTTCGGCATAGTGAACACTAAACCTAACACTATTGTTATTATTATGCTGACTGTTCCCTTCATAGAAAATGTTTTCAAGATATATGTTATGAACATTGATTGCACGAGTTGCCTCTCTTTCAAAAACCCTGTGTTACAGACAAACATATTCTGGATTTACCCCTATTTGACTGTAAAAGATCTATGGTGGGGTCGTTTAGTATAGGCATAATTTAACAAGAAAAAATATAGCAACATAAATTTGGCATTAATTTTAAAGGAAAAAATAACTATCTAGGAACATTTGTTTTTGATAGAGTATTCCCTTCATAGAAAACGTTTTCAAGATATATGTTATGAATATTGATTGTACGAGTTACCTCTCTTTCAAAAAACCTTGTGCATATTCTGGATTTACCCCTCTGTGACTGTAAAAGATCTATAGTCTGGTCGATAAGTACAGGCATTATTTAACAAGAAAAATATAGCAACATAAATTTGGCATTAATTTTAAAGGAAAAAATAAATATCTAGGAACATTTGCTTGGGTATGCAAACAAATTTAATTAAATATCTTGTATGAAACGACATGTCTGTAAAATATATAATCAGGTCAGCATCACTTATGTTAAGAACACTACTGTGGAAAAACAGGGGTGCACCATTAGGGTGATAGTGCACACATAGAAAGGTGATAGTGCACACCTGAACCGTTCTCTGTCACAATATGGTAGAGTAGAACCTATCACAGAAGATACTCACTGGAAGCATAATAATTAGTTTTAGGAGCTTTTATTGAAGTGTTTACCTGAGACTATATTTGGTTTGTTCGTTTGTTTGAAAGAAGGAAGGCGTGTAAAAGAAAAAAAAAGAATTGGGAAAAAAGAAACTAATTAATGAACACACGAACATTTTATAAAATAATATACTATCTAAATTAGTGGGAAATGTCGTTATATTCAAGAGTTAACCTGTCTTCCTCGCTCTCATGGAACAATAAAAATCTTCTGCCAATATGTATATGTGTGCGTCCGGAGAGAGAGCGAGAGAGCGAGCGAGAGAGAGAGAGAGAGAACTGAATTTATTTTCGATAAAGGCCGGTTTGTTCTGACTGTGAAAATGCGTGTTTCCGATGTTGGCTGAATTTAGTCGTTGTAGACGTTGTACAAATGTACGTACCTGTACTCAATGACCATACGTGCATTGTTTATGTTGGAGATTGAAACGTCGTTTATTTAATCAGCTTTGATTACATTAGATTTAACAATAACTCAAATTATGAAAAAATTAAAGATACAGTGTCGCTGAAAATAAATTTTATTGAAAACGTAAAATCTATTCCGCAGGGTCTAGATTGAAAATAAAAAGGAGCCATAAAAAAAAGTTTTATATATTTGAAAATATGCAGTAGTCACCATAATATTGTCGAGTTTGTAAAATTAAATCTCCATTACAATGTATACCTCTATTGTAAAAACGCAAAGCATTGTAGGTGGCGCTATTGTAATGAATTAAAGCTGCGCACCCCAAATTAAAAAAATGACGTATTCAAACGGCTATAACTACGAATGTATGGGTTAAATTCGCCTGAAATATACAAATACAAATAAGAATGTAAACTTTAATATGAAAAGAAAGATTTTGCATTATAAAATTTTGTAAAATTAATTAATGTTCAGGGACACCGTACTTTTAATTAAGCTTATCCTTACGGGAGAGGGAACTCGACCGGGGAGTTTGCTATATAAATAATTTTAATTTATCTAACGATTTGGCCTTGCCTTCTCGACTTTGAGACTGAATAACTGTTAGTTACTTCTTTGATGTTTATTTTACTATATATCATTTGACGGATATTAATTAAAAAGTCTAGGATTTTAATAAAAAGTATCGAGTCTAAAAGTTGAAAAAATAAACTAGAAAAAAGTCGTATCGTAGCTGAAATGTAAAAATAAAAATAATTTTATTAAGACCAGTTTGGCCCGAACTTTATTTGTAATAAACTCTTGCAATGTACATGCATTTGATCGCAGAAACTCGAGATCTATGCCACGCCTATAGATATCTGCTTCAGAGTGACCAACTGTCAATCATAATTATCTATCACACGGACCACAATGGACAGTCAACCGGTAAACTGTGTGATCAATTAAGCGAAAACTGTACACTCGTACATTGTGCTATGGATACCGCATATTTTCTTCCCCCTGTATGTATACAATAGAAGGTTACCCAATGCTTTGGGGCTATTGAACTTCAATTTGTACCTTGTAATTTATTTATTATTTATTCTCTCTTTTTTGTTTCTTTCTGCAATACAATTACAATTATTTTATAATGTATATCACAAATACTCTGTAAATATCTACGTCTACGGACTCCGACAAAAATAGACATACATGCAAAAAATTTTAGATATAAAAGATAGCGAGGAGACAAGAGATCTGAATTGCAAAGTTTCGATAAGTTGAAAATCATGGAAATCGCTTTCCTTTTTCTTTCTATTTTATCTTTTTATTTCTTTCTTCAGTTAAATTTTCTATCAAAATATATTTGATAATAATTCCACTTTTCACAATATGCTCTGTCTAAATAAGGGACAGATCTTAAAGACTTTGAAGTGACCCTGGCGGTAGATAACACCTTGCGTAATTTACGTATACGTACACTGTATTGATAATAACATTTGTACACTGTACACTTGCACACCTTCTAACCATACGGTGCATATAAAAACTAATAATAATAGAAATATGGATTCGGGTACAGAGGCGGCGTCCGACCTCAATGTATGTTTTGTCAAATTTTCAGCAAGTTCTGATTGGGATCGACAAAAAGGCGGTACTGGAACCGCCAATGAAAAAAAGTTATAGATATTCGAACATAAATATAAAAACTAACATGCAAAAAAAAAAAAAATCGCACTATAATTCAAAAATCGTACATTAGTGCTATACATTTTACATGTACGTACATGTACGTTGCTGATTTAATAAATCTCGTCTATAACGAACAAAGAACATTAAAAAAATCGAATAACGCATAATAGAAAACGATAAACGAATAACGGATAATTGAAAACGAATAGCGATTAACGGAAAACGAATAACGGATAACGATTAAAACGAAACGATTCCCACAACGTTAAACGTTACCGTTCGTTTTTCCTTAATCGTTATGCGTTATGCGTTCGTTACATCTGGGTCGTTAATCGTTTTCGTTCGTTTATTGCATGTAAGATAACGTTGTCTGTACTGTACGCGAAAAGGTCAAGGCCGAGCTCAGCAGAATGGAATCGCTGGGTGTCATCGAAAAAGTTAACAAACTGACTAGTTGGGTGAATTCGATGGTCGTTGTAGAGAAGAAAAATCGCGTGCGTATATGTATAGATCCGAGGAATCTAAATCGAGCGATTAAAAGGGAACATTTTCCAATGAAAACAGTAGAAGACGTCGCCGTGAAGCTACAAGGAGCGAAAGTATTTAGCACTTTGGACGCGTCTTCGGGATTTCGGACAATGGAACTTGACGAGGAGAGTTCTATAAAAAATACTTTTAATACGCCGTTCGGAGGGTATAAGTACAGAAGGATGTCTTTCGGGATCAGTTCTGCACTGGAAGTGTTCCAGAAACGGATTTCCGAAATATTTGACGACATAGAAGGTTGCGAGGCGATCATGGATGATGTCCTAATATGGGAAGAAACGATAGAGCAACACAACAAAAGGCTACGGATATTGTTAGAGAGAGTCAGGGCCGCAAACCTGAAACTTAATAAGCAAAAATGCAAGATCTCTCACGGAAGTGAAATACATGGGTCATATTATAGGATCAGACGGCTTAAAAACAGACCCAGATAAAATTGCCGCTATTACCTCAATGCCTGAGCCGAAATGCAAAAAGGAACTGCAGAGATTTATGGGCATGGTAAACTATTTGGGCAAATTCGTAAGGAATTTATCCGACATAAATCAGTCGCTACAAGAGCTTTTGGAAAAAGATATTTCCTGGCACTGGGATGAGAGACACGCAAAGTCTTTTCAGGCTTTAAAGAAAGCGCCGACAGAATCGCCTGTATTACAATACTATAACCAAAGAAAGCCTGTTATATTGTCAGTAGACGCTTCGTCACAGGGACTCGGAGCATGCCTGTTATAAAAAGGACGCCCCGTCGCTTATGCGACACGTTCACTCAACAAGTCCGAACGAAATTATGCGCAAATCGAGAAAGAACTTTTAGCTGTAGTTTTTTTATGCCAAAAATACCATCAGTTTGTGTATGGTCACAAAGTGCACGTCGAAACTGACCATAAACCATTGGAAAGTCTTTTTCGGAAAACATTATCGTCTGCGCCGCCGAGAATTCAGCGCATGATGTTAAAAATACAGCGATATGACTTGTTTGTTCAATATAAGCCCTGAAAGGAACTCTATGCTGCGGATACGCTAAGTAGGAATGCTAAGCGCGATGAAAATTTCGACAAGGATGAAGACTGTTGCAAAGTCTATGTTGTAGAGAATCTACCCGTGACAACGGAACGAATGGAGAAAATCCAAAAGGAAACCGAAACGCATCAAGAAATGAAAACTTAGCGGGAGAGAATCCTTGCGGGATGGCCGAATTTGCGAGCCGATTGTCCGTCGATTATTAAAGATTTTTTGAATTTCAGAGAGGAACTTAGTATTTCCGAAGGTATGATACTGAAAGGGAAAAGAATTGTAGTTCCGAATTCTCAACGTAAAGAAATGCTTGAGTCACTGCACTATGATCATGCGGGTATCGAAAAATGCAGATCAAGATCTCGAGATGTTTTATTCTGGCCGGGAATAAACAATGATCTAGCTTATTACTTGGAGCATTGCAAAATTTGCGGAAATATGAGGAACCGACAACAAAAAGAACCGCTAAAGCCGCATGAAATACCTGACCGCCCCTGGCAAAAACTGGGAATAGACTTATTCGACTTGGAAAATCACACGTATGTATTGATTGTGGACTATTATTCGAAGTTCTACGAACTTTCGCGCTTGACGTCAACCAAACGTAGTCAGGTTATCGAAATGATCAAACCGCATTTCGCGCGATATGGAATTCCCGAGGAAGTGGTCAGCGATAATGGTCCCCAATTCGCAAGCAAAGAATTTGCAGAATTCGCCGGGAAGTACGGTTTTAAGCATACAACAAGTTCGCCTAGATATCCACAAAGTAACGGGATGATAGAAAGAACCGTTCAGTCTGTGAAACGACTTTTGAAAAAAGCGAAAATGGATAAAAGAGATCCGCACATCGCAATGCTGGAGAATCGTAACACACCGATAGAAAATCTTAGATATTCACCTGTTCAATTACTAATGAGCAGACGAATACGAGGAATTATACCTGCGAATCCAAATCTCCTGATGCCTAAAACACCATCCCTTATGCGAACTAAAAAGGGACTCCTGAAAAAGTAGGAAAATCAAAGGCGTAATTACGATAAACACGCAAAAGATCTTCCGAAATTAAACATAGGAGATTCCGTAAACATACAGACGGAAGGACAGCCGTACAGAGAAGGGACAGTAGTTGATATTGCACCGGAACCGCGATCATATATAGTGCAATCAGACGGAGTCAACTACCGCAGGAATAGAGGTCATCTTCTATTAACAAAGAACACCGATCAAACCCGTACTAATCAGGAACAATCTGTGGATGATCAATTTGACGAAAATCATACCGAAAACGTTCAACAGGAAAGTCTAAACGACGCGGGTATTAAACAAACAAGAAGTGGGCGAGTAGTGAAAACGCCGCGTAAATACCAAGATTTTCAAATGAGATAAAAGTGAAGTTTCTCTCCAACGGTAGGTCACGTGCTAGTAACCTCTGACCTCAACCAATATAATCATAATAGTGTTATTAATCATCGACTATAATCATGTAGTTTTTTATATTCAATAATCAATTTCGTAGTTACATTTTTGGTAATTTTGTACTACATGTATTACTTCTAAAAACTGTGAAACGAATTGAACAATTGCTAATTTTCTTAAACCTGATAGGGGAGATGTAATGATATGTGTTTTATGACCTACGGCCGGCAGCTGTATCAGAACTCTCTGACATTTTCACGAGCAAACTTAACCTCAGATGAACATCTTATTGTTTTAATTAAACGATTGTTACCAGATGCTGTAAGCTAACTCTATGTAATACTGTATAACTGTATAATACTGTATTACGACATGTCATAGAAGTCAGTCTAATTCTTACTCTTGCAATGTACATAGTAACATGTATATAGAATAAATATATAAACGTATATATCCTCGTTGGATTATTATATATTAGCCACGACTACTAGAAACGTAACAACAGACTCCATGAAGGGCCCTGTCCAAACCTCTTAGGAGAAGACAGGTCCCGATCACCTGTCCTCTTTTAATGTCAGTCGGACTCCTCGGGTGATAGCATATATAAGCACGCTACAGCACTGACTGTATTACGCACGTCCTCTTTTTTACATCCGTTTACATATTTATTTGTGTTGTTTGGACCCCTGCGTTTTACTGTCTTGTTTGTGGATGGTCATTTAACAATGAGGATGTTGTTTTACACCATAATTGTGCGTTCTTCGAGATCTCTGAGTAATCGAAAAAGTAGGAGGGATGTGCACATGTAATCCAGGATAATTACACCGTCTGCTACAAACGTGGCAGATGGCCTTCCTAGGTTGGCAACGGTTGCCCATAAGTCTAAATGGTATATATGTGGTCTTTTATGTTTAATGTTTCTATGGTGTGAGTTGGTGTTCCTTGTCCCTTTTGCGTCTCTTTCTGTGGGTGATTAAAGGGAAATCAGCCTATTTAAACTATAAACTGGCTATGAATCTGGCTACGCTAACATTAAACAAGAAGATTCGTAAAATTAATATATGTTAGGCACGGTCCATTTGATAGTCTGGGGGGTTGGGTTTTTTGTCGGATCAAGATTATTTTTCTCAGCCCCGTACAGGGTCAAAATTATTTTTTTCGTGTAAAGTTGGAGCAAGGAATTTTTTTTTACAACAATTTATGTGTATTTCAAGAATGTCTGTGTTTCTTCACAATAGAAATTCTTTATTTTTACTTAAACATGTTAAACTACTCTAAACATAACTTTATTTTTATGAAAATCACCTCTAAACTGAGAGAGATAAAAGATTTTTACAATATGATATATAATTTTCAGTATATAAAATGTGTAACGTGTTTGGGTTCGAACTTCTTAGATAGAGAAACGAAAATAAATGAGCATGGAACGAAAAGTCTACGAGTCAATATATACAGAATGAAACCTTAAAAATATTTACAAGGAATTATGCCTTAATTCAAGAATCACTTTAATCAACAACAAAATAATTAGACGGGGCCTTATATAACTTTGAGTCTCTGGGACCGATTGCTGGAGACCTTAGCTTCGAGCACTTATTCTCCAACACCAGGTGCTACAGGTCTAGACTCCCAGCACTATGTCTCTCAGACCTATAGTGCTGTAAACCTCTATGCGCTTCACACTTATATAGCTTCTATACCAAACATGTATTTATCTAAATCTACAGCGCATCTATTTATAGCAATGTCTATAAATGATCCTCACCAAAAGAAATGTACGTCTTGTCAGCTCGGCTTCTCATTAACGACTAACTAAATGTGCCGGCTCGCTTACTTATATACTGTTCGTATTTCGCAGTCCCTCGGACTTTACCCATGCAACATTAAAAGCGAAAGTAGGTCCGAATTTATAATACTACGAAGACATATCGTGTGCCAACTTTATCACAAATGTATATATGGTCATGTAACATGTAAGAGGGCCTGAGGGGAGGGGTTTCTAGAAAAAAATTACATTTAGACATGAAAACTAGTGAAAAACTTAATTAAATTCTCCTTCCAAGCGTGTATATAAAATTAGACACTATGGTGATACATTTGTATATGTAAAATAGTAATAGAATATTATATTGATAATGCAATCGAGCATTTAAGGAAGCCCCTTGTATCAGTCACATGTATACTTTTGATATTTCATATTTCAAATATGAATTTGCCATTACAGAAGAAAAGTAAGGCGAGCAAAGCGAGGAAAAATTTTTTCAGATAAAGTAAAAATTGTGGGGAGCGAAGCGAGCCGAAAATTTTTCAGGAATTTAAGCGAATTTTATGGTTATTCTTCAAATTCAGATTACTTGCAAGAAGCAAGATTATTTGTCTCTGTCACACCATTAGCAAATAAAATTTTTCATCAAAATTCAGAGCAAAATTATTTTTTTCGAAAAAAACCCAAGCGCCCCCCCCCCCCCCCAGAATATCAAATGAAGCGTGCCTTATGAAATTTTGAGTTCACCGGGGTTCTTTAAGAGGGTATGAGCGTGAACAAATAAAACGTAAACCGTATCGATGTCGTAAATAAACAAAATCTGAAAACTTATTGAACTAATGGTTAAATATACCTCTAGATAAAAGAGCAATGCATTTCGAATGACGAGCAATATATATCCTTGTTTACATCTAAAACACGGAGGTTGTGTCTATATAGAAAGTGCTATGGCTAACATGTCGGGGAAAGACGTTTATGTCATGATAAATGTATGAGAATCAGATTATAATAATCATGTTTGAAGTTATTTTAGACATGATAATCAGTGTTATTCCACCATAAATCCAGGTTTTATGAAATATTCTATTAGTAGTCAGTATCGAAAACTATGAGAGTAATATGATGAGAAGATGCATAATAATTAATATTTATGAACAAAATGCATGAAACTTGCAAGTGAGCATCAATGATATTGTCATTACCTATGACTAATAAAATACATGTAACGGATAAGTATACTGTAATCCGCAAAAGTAAGATAATCATGAACATATTGATAATGATAATATATACAGGTGACGGATAATGATAATCCGCAATAGTGGAATATTCATTGATTTTACCACAAATGATAATGAAACGATAATTAGTGGTTGGATACAATAATCCTTATCCGCAGTTTGACGGATATGACAAATGACCTTGAACTATAAATTGTTCATTCGCTATTCGACAGATGTGTGACCTTGAGCTCTCTCTCCTTGACATGAAAGTCTGAAAAGTCAACTAATATTTGTACAATCAGTTCCCCCGCCAAAATTACGGGAAATGGTTGGATTTGCTGCTTCTCTGTAATTTCATGATGGTTTAGCATAAGTAAATGGAACCGCAACGAATGGCTCCTTTATCAAAATAAACTTACCCAAAAGAGAATCCGCTGGAAGATCTTTCTGGGGCCCTGAAAAAGACAACGTTTGTTGAAAAATAAAATGTGAGAAAAGACAACTAAATTGATACAAATTAGAATCTACTGTTATGTTCGATAAATTGCTTATGATAAATAGGATGATTGAGTGGAAACTAGTGGGATTTTCCTTGAAAGTTTTGTTTGTAATTCACAAACGTCATATGTTACACTTCTTCCACTGAAATGGTTTTGGTGGCTCCGCAAGAAGCCTCACTGATGAGAATTTAATATTCGAAACACGTGTCTGGTGCATGGGAATTGGTTTGAAATTTTCTTCAAGAAGGTATAGAGTTAGAACCCTTCGACATAATTCACACTCATAGCATTATTTAAGAACAGATAAATTTACTGATTTAATTATTTTAGGCTCAACAAAAGTTTTCCCTGGCTTGACGGATAACCATCATACGGTATCTACATTTTACAGCTCATCCGGTATGCTAGAGCATGTACTGATGTTTTGGATTTCATAGTAGACATTTACAGATTACAAAGAAACTTTTAGGTCAAGGTTTTCGCTTTCACAAAGTAGTTAAGACTTTCTGAAAATTTTACAAAAATAATGATCAACTTCTTTTGAAATTTGGACCCATACAAGCAAAAGAGTACATGTATATTACTGAAGGTATTTCACAACCTGCATTGTATGGTGTTCATTTATTTTATATTTACAAAATAAGAAGGATCAAAGGTAGACAGCATAACCATCGAAAATGCGTCAGAGTCATCAAACGCCTTTTATATCGGGGATATGATCCTAATGTCACCAGACGGACACTATGCTTGCTATCAATCAACAGTCTTGCACGAGCGCATTTTTAAGACTTGCGCTCTGACTAACTGTGACCACAGGTGTAATGATATGTGTTTTATGACCTACGGCCAGCAGCCGTATCAGACCTCTCTGACATTCTCACGATCAAACTTAACCTCAGATGAACTCCTTATTGTTTTAGTTAAATGATTGTTACCAGATGCTGTAAGCTAACTCTCTGTAATACTGTATAACGACATGCCATAGAAGTCAGTCTAATTCTTACTCTTGCAATGTACATAGTAACATGTATATAGAATAAATATATAAACGTATATATCCTCGTTGGATTATTATATATTAGCCACGACTACTAGAAACGTAACATGGTGTCAGAATAAATTGGATTAAATACGTAATTATGGCTAAAAACCTTACACCTCCAGGACAATTGCCGCTCAGCGGAAATTTAAAAGAAAACTTCAGAAGATTCAAACAGCAATTTGAAATTTAATTATCAGCAACTGGACTTAAACGCCAAAGAGGTGACATAAAGACGAACACTTTGTTACATGTGACAAAGTTCTGGCAAAGTTTGAGAAATATTGCAATCCTAGAAAGAATGTGGCATACGAGAGATAGTTATTTAATACAAGGACACAGGGTCCGTCGGAAAATATTGATGCGTTTGTCACTGACTTAAGAATCTTTGCGAAATCATGCGAATTTGGGGATTTACATGATACTTTAATTCGAGACCGCATTGTTTGTGGAACAAATAGCGATGTAGTGAGAGGAAGATTACTAAGAGAAAGTGATCTAACACTACAGAAGGCTATAGATGTATGCAGATCCGCTGAATCGTCAAAAAAGCAGCTGAAAAATATGACAGGAGCTAGTTCCGCGCCTGCACCAGAACAAAGTGTGAATGCGGTAAGGAAAAAAAGCCAAGCGACTGTAATAAATGCGGGAGGAAGCATGAAGCCAGAAAATGTCCTGCATTTGGACAGCCATGTGGTAAATGTCACAGAAAAGATCACTTTGCCGCAAAATGTCCGTACAAGAAAAGAAGAGAAAAAGTAAACGCCTTAGACCCTAAGGAATCGGACAGCGAAGATGTATTTCTCGTCAATGGCATTGTAAATCAATCTCAGAAATCTAAAAAGTGAGATGATTGGATGGTTAAAGTCGTATGTAATGACAAGCTACTAAAGCTGAAAATTGATACCGGAGCACAGTGTAATGTTATATCACTGGATACGTACAAAAGACTATCTAGGAACTTGTATCCTATTTTGGATACAAAATGTCAACATATGGAGAGACAGACCTAGCTCTCTTGTATAGATACAAATATCACGTCGTACCGTTTTAAGTCGTTTGTGGTGATCTCGACAGCGTATTAGGACCGAAGTCGAGCGTAGAAATGGAGCTCATACAACGCCTGTATCAAGTGGACTCGGAAAAACAAAATACCGTAGATGTATTTACCGAATTTCGAGATGTCTTCGAATGTCTTGGACATCTGAAAGGAAAGTACAAAATCCGTACAGATGACAGAGTACAACCTGTTGTACATCCGCCTAGGAAGGTACCTTTTGCATTACGCGAAAAGGTCAAGGCCGAGCTCAGCAGAATGGAATCGCTGGGTGTCATCGAAAAAGTTAACAAACTGACTAGTTGGGTGAATTCGATGGTCGTTGTAGAGAAGAAAAATCGCGTGCGTATATGTATAGATCCGAGGAATCAAAATCGAGCGATTAAAAGGGAACATTTTCCAATGAAAACAGTAGAAGACGTCGCCGTGAAGCTACAAGGAGCGAAAGTATTTAGCACTTTGGACGCGTCTTCGGGATTTTGGACAATGGAACTTGACGAGGAGAGTTCTATAAAAAATACTTTTAATACGCCGTTCGGAAGGTATAAGTACAGAAGGATGTCTTTTGGGATCAGTTCTGCACTGGAAGTGTTCCAGAAACGGATTTCCGAAATATTTGACGACATAGAAGGTTGCGAGGCGATCATGGATGATGTCCTAATATGGGAAGAAACGATAGAGCAACACAACAAAAGGCTACGGATAGTGTTAGAGAGAGTCAGGGCCGCAAACCTGAAACTTAATAAGCAAAAATGCAAGATCTCTCACGGAAGTGAAATACATGGGTCATATTATAGGATCAGACGGCTTAAAAACAGACCCAGATAAAATTGCCGCTATTACCTCAATGCCTGAGCCGAAATGCAAAAAGGAACTGCAGAGATTTATGGGCATGGTAAACTATTTGGGCAAATTCGTAAGGAATTTATCCGACATAAATCAGTCGCTACAAGAGCTTTTGGAAAAAGATATTTCCTGGCACTGGGATGAGAGACACGCAAAGTCTTTTCAGGCTTTAAAGAAAGCGCCGACAGAATCGCCTGTATTACAATACTATAACCAAAGAAAGCCTGTTATATTGTCAGTAGACGCTTCGTCACAGGGACTCGGAGCATGCCTGTTATAAAAAAGACGCCCCGTTGCTTATGCGACACGTTCACTCAACAAGTCCGAACGAAATTATGCGCAAATCGAGAAAGAACTTTTAGCTGTAGTTTTTTGATGCCAAAAATACCATCAGTTTGTGTATGGTCACAAAGTACACGTCGAAACTGACCATAAACCATTGGAAAGTCTTTTTCGGAAAACATTATCGTCTGCGCCGCCGAGAATTCAGCGCATGATGTTAAAAATACAGCGATATGACTTGTTTGTTCAATATAAGCCCTGAAAGGAACTCTATGCTGCGGATACGCTAAATAGGAATGCTAAGCGCGATGAACATTTCGACAAGGATTAAGACTGCTGCAAAGTCTATGTTGTAGAGAATCTACCCGTGACAACGGAACGAATGGAGAAAATCCAAAAGGAAACCGAAACGCATCAAGAAATGAAAACTTAGCGGGAGAGAATCCTTGCGGGATGGCCGAATTTGCGAGCCGATTGTCCGTCGATTATTAAAGATTTTTTGAATTTCAGAGAGGAACTTAGTATTTCCGAAGGTATGATACTGAAAGGGAAAAGAATTGTAGTTCCGAATTCTCAACGTAAAGAAATGCTTGAGTCACTGCACTATGATCATGCGGGTATCGAAAAATGCAGATCAAGAGCTCGAGATGTTTTATTCTGGCCGGGAATAAACAATGATCTAGCTGATTACTTGGAGCATTGCAAAATTTGCGGAAATATGAGGAACCGACAACAAAAAGAACCGCTAAAGCCGCATGAAATACCTGACCGCCCCTGGCAAAAACTGGGAATAGACTTATTCGACTTGGAAAATCACACGTATGTATTGATTGTGGACTATTATTCGAAGTTCTACGAACTTTCGCGCTTGACGTCAACCAAACGTAGTCAGGTTATCGAAATGATCAAACCGCATTTCGCGCGATATTGAATTCCCGAGGAAGTGGTCAGCGATAATGGTCCCCAATTCGCAAGCAAAGAATTTGCAGAATTCGCCGGGAAGTACGGTTTTAAGCATACAACAAGTTCGCCTAGATATCCACAAAGTAACGGGATGATAGAAAGAACCGTTCAGTCTGTGAAACGACTTTTGAAAAAAGCGAAAATGGATAAAAGAGATCCGCACATCGCAATGCTGGAGAATCGTAACACACCGATAGAAAATCTTAGATATTCACCTGTTCAATTACTAATGAGCAGAGGAATACGAGGAATTATACCTGCGAATCCAAATCTCCTGATGCCTAAAAAACCATCCCTTATGCGAACTAAAAAGGGACTCCTGAAAAAGTAGGAAAATCAAAGGCGTAATTACGATAAACACGCAAAAGATCTTCCGAAATTAAACATAGGAGATTCCGTAAACATACAGACGGAAGGACAGCCGTACAGAGAAGGGACAGCAGTTGATATTGCACCGGAACCGCGATCATATATAGTGCAATCAGACGGAGTCAACTACCGCAGGAATAGAGGCCATCTTCTATTAACAAAGAACACCGATCAAACCCGTACTAATCAGGAACAATCTGTGGATGATCAATTTGACGAAAATCATACCGAAAACGTTCAACAGGAAAGTCTAAACGACGCGGGTATTAAACAAACAAGAAGTGGGCGAGTAGTGAAAACGCCGCGTAAATACCAAGATTTTCAAATGAGATAAAAGTGAAGTTTCTCTCCAACGGTAGGTCACGTGCTAGTAACCTCTGACCTCAACCAATATAATCATAATAGTGTTATTAATCATCGACTATTATCATGTAGTTTTTTATATTCAATAATCAATTTCGTAGTTACATTTTTGGTAATTTTGTACTACATGTATTACTTCTAAAAACTGTGAAACGAATTGAACAATTGCTTTAGCCTAATTTTCTTAAACCTGATAGGGGAGATGTAATGATATGTGTTTTATGACCTACGGCCGGCAGCTGTATCAGAACTCTCTGACATTTTCACGAGCAAACTTAACCTCAGATGAACATCTTATTGTTTTAATTAAACGATTCTTACCAGATGCTGTAAGCTAACTCTATGTAATACTGTATAACTGTATAATACTGTATTACGACATGTCATAGAAGTCAGTCTAATTCTTACTCTTGCAATGTACATAGTAACATGTATATAGAATAAATATATAAACGTATATATCCTCGTTGGATTATTATATATTAGCCACGACTACTAGAAACGTAACAACAGACTCCATGAAGGGCCCTGTCCAAACCTCTTAGGAGAAGACAGGTCCCGATCACCTGTCCTCTTTTAATGTCAGTCGGACTCCTCGGGTGATAGCATATATAAGCACGCTACAGCACTGACTGTATTACGCACGTCCTCTTTTTTACATCCGTTTACATATTTATTTGTGTTGTTTGGACCCCTGCGTTTTACTGTCTTGTTTGTGGATGGTCATTTAACAATGAGGATGTTGTTTTACACCATAATTGTGCGTTCTTCGAGATCTCTGAGTAATCGAAAAAGTAGGAGGGATGTGCACATGTAATCCAGGATAATTACACCGTCTGCTACAAACGTGGCAGATGGCCTTCCTAGGTTGGCAACGGTTGCCCATAAGTCTAAATGGTATATATGTGGTCTTTTATGTTTAATGTTTCTATGGTGTGAGTTGGTGTTCCTTGTCCCTTTTGCGTCTCTTTCTGTGGGTGATTAAAGGGAAATCAGCCTATTTAAACTATAAACTGGCTATGAATCTGGCTACGCTAACATTAAACAAGAAGATTCGTAAAATTAATATATGTTAGGCACGGTCCATTTGATAGTCTGGGGGGTTGGGTTTTTTTGTCGGATCAAGATTATTTTTCTCAGCCCCGTACAGGGTCAAAATTATTTTTTTCGTGTAAAGTTGGAGCAAGGAATTTTTTTTACAACAATTTATGTGTATTTCAAGAATGTCTGTGTTTCTTCACAATAGAAATTCTTTATTTTTACTTAAACATGTTAAACTACTCTAAACATAACTTTATTTTTATGAAAATCACCTCTAAACTGAGAGAGATAAAAGATTTTTACAATATGATATATAATTTTCAGTATATAAAATGTGTAACGTGTTTGGGTTCGAACTTCTTAGATAGAGAAACGAAAATAAATGAGCATGGAACGAAAAGTCTACGAGTCAATATATACAGAATGAAACCTTAAAAATATTTACAAGGAATTATGCCTTAATTCAAGAATCACTTTAATCAACAACAAAATAATTAGACGGGGCCTTATATAACTTTGAGTCTCTGGGACCGATTGCTGGAGACCTTAGCTTCGAGCACTTATTCTCCAACACCAGGTGCTACAGGTCTAGACTCCCAGCACTATGTCTCTTAGACCTATAGTGCTGTAAACCTCTATGCGCTTCACACTTATATAGCTTCTATACCAAACATGTATTTATCTAAATCTACAGCGCATCTATTTATAGCAATGTCTATAAATGATCCTCACCAAAAGAAATGTACGTCTTGTCAGCTCGGCTTCTCATTAACGACTAACTAAATGTGCCGGCTCGCTTACTTATATACTGTTCGTATTTCGCAGTCCCTCGGACTTTACCCATGCAACATTAAAAGCGAAAGTAGGTCCGAATTTATAATACTACGAAGACATATCGTGTGCCAACTTTATCACAAATGTATATATGGTCATGTAACATGTAAGAGGGCCTGAGGGGAGGGGTTTCTAGAAAAAAAATTACATTTAGACATGAAAACTAGTGAAAAACTTAATTAAATTCTCCTTCCAAGCGTGTATATAAAATTAGACACTATGGTGATACATTTGTATATGTAAAATAGTAATAGAATATTATATTGATAATGCAATCGAGCATTTAAGGAAGCCCCTTGTATCAGTCACATGTATACTTTTGATATTTCATATTTCAAATATGAATTTGCCATTACAGAAGAAAAGTAAGGCGAGCAAAGCGAGGAAAAATTTTTTCAGATAAAGTAAAAATTGTGGGGAGCGAAGCGAGCCGAAAATTTTTCAGGAATTTAAGCGAATTTTATGGTTATTCTTCAAATTCAGATTACTTGCAAGAAGCAAGATTATTTGTCTCTGTCACACCATTAGCAAATAAAAATTTTCATCAAAATTCAGAGCAAAATTATTTTTTTCGAAAAAAAACCCAAGCGCCCCCCCCCCCCCAGAATATCAAATGGACTGTGCCTTATGAAATTTTGAGTTCACCGGGGTTCTTTAAGAGGGTATGAGCGTGAACAAATAAAACGTAAACCGTATCGATGTCGTAAATAAACAAAATCTGAAAACTTATTGAACTAATGGTTAAATATACCTCTAGATAAAAGAGCAATGCATTTCGAATGACGAGCAATATATATCCTTGTTTACATCTAAAACACGGAGGTTGTGTCTATATAGAAAGTGCTATGGCTAACATGTCGGGGAAAGACGTTTATGTCATGATAAATGTACGAGAATCAGATTATAATAATCATGTTTGAAGTTATTTTAGACATGATAATCAGTGTTATTCCACCATAAATCCAGGTTTTATGAAATATTCTATTAGTAGTCAGTATCGAAAACTATGAGAGTAATATGATGAGAAGATGCATAATAATTAATATTTATGAACAAAATGCATGAAACTTGCAAGTGAGCATCAATGATATTGTCATTACCTATGACTAATGAAATACATGTAACGGATAAGTATACTGTAATCCGCAAAAGTAAGATAATCATGAACATATTGATAATGATAATATATACAGGTGACGGATAATGATAATCCGCAATAGTGGAATATTCATTGATTTTACCACAAATGATAATGAAACGATAATTAGTGGTTGGATACAATAATCCTTATCCGCAGTTTGACGGATATGACAAATGACCTTGAACTATAAATTGTTCATTCGCTATTCGACAGATGTGTGACCTTGAGCTCTCTCTCCTTGACATGAAAGTCTGAAAAGTCAACTAATATTTGTACAATCAGTTCCCCCGCCAAAATTACGGGAAATGGTTGGATTTGCTGCTTCTCTGTAATTTCATGATGGTTTAGCATAAGTAAATGGAACCGCAACGAATGGCTCCTTTATCAAAATAAACTTACCCAAAAGAGAATCCGCTGGAAGATCTTTCTGGGGCCCTGAAAAAGACAACGTTTGTTGAAAAATAAAATGTGAGAAAAGACAACTAAATTGATACAAATTAGAATCTACTGTTATGTTCGATAAATTGTTTATGATAAATAGGATGATTGAGTGGAAACTAGTGGGATTTTCCTTGAAAGTTTTGTTTGTTGTTCACAAACGTCATATGTTACACGTCTTCCACTGAAATGGTTTTGGTGGCTCCGCAAGTAGCCTCACTGATGAGAATTTAATATTCGAAACACGTGTCTGGTGCATGGGAATTGGTTTGAAATTTTCTTCAAGAAGGTATAGAGTTAGAACCCTTCGACATAATTCACACTCATAGCATTATTTAAGAACAGATAAATTTACTGATTTAATTATTTTAGGCTCAACAAAAGTTTTCCCTGGCTTGACGGTGATGTTCTTAGATAACCATCATACGGTATCTACATTTTACAGCTCATCCGGCATGCTAGAGCATGTACTGATGTTTTGGATTTCATAGTAGACATTTACAGATTACAAAGAAACTTTTAGGTCAAGGTTTTCGCTTTCACAAAGTAGTTAAGACTTTCTGAAAATTTTACAAAAATAATGATCAACTTCTTTTGAAATTTGGACCCATACAAGCAAAAGAGTACATGTATATTACTGAAGGTATTTCACAACCTGCATTGTATGGTGTTCATTTATTTTATATTTACAAAATAAGAAGGATCAAAGGTAGACAGCATAACCATCGAAAATGCGTCAGAGTCATCAAACGCCTTTTATATCGGGGATATGATCCTAATGTCACCAGACGGACACTATGCTTGCTATCAATCAACAGTCTTGCACGAGCGCATTTTTAAGACTTGCGCTCTGACTAACTGTGACCACAGGTGTAATGATATGTGTTTTATGACCTACGGCCAGCAGCCGTATCAGACCTCTCTGACATTCTCACGATCAAACTTAACCTCAGATGAACTCCTTATTGTTTTAGTTAAATGATTGTTACCAGATGCTGTAAGCTAACTCTCTGTAATACTGTATAACGACATGCCATAGAAGTCAGTCTAATTCTTACTCTTGCAATGTACATAGTAACATGTATATAGAATAAATATATAAACGTATATATCCTCGTTGGATTATTATATATTAGCCACGACTACTAGAAACGTAACATGGTGTCAGAATAAATTGGATTAAATACGTAATTATGGCTAAAAACCTTACACCTCCAGGACAATTGCCGCTCAGCGGAAATTTAAAAGAAAACTTCAGAAGATTCAAACAGCAATTTGAAATTTAATTATCAGCAACTGGACTTAAACGCCAAAGAGGTGACATAAAGACGAACAATTTGTTACATGTGACAAAGTTCTGGCAAAGTTTGAGAAATATTGCAATCCTAGAAAGAATGTGGCATACGAGAGATAGTTATTTAATACAAGGACACAGGGTCCGTCGGAAAATATTGATGCGTTTGTCACTGACTTAAGAATCTTTGCGAAATCATGCGAATTTGGGGATTTACATGATACTTTAATTCGAGACCGCATTGTTTGTGGAACAAATAGCGATGTAGTGAGAGGAAGATTACTAAGAGAAAGTGATCTAACACTACAGAAGGCTATAGATGTATGCAGATCCGCTGAATCGTCAAAAAAGCAGCTGAAAAATATGACAGGAGCTAGTTCCGCGCCTGCACCAGAACAAAGTGTGAATGCGGTAAGGAAAAAAAGCCAAGCGACTGTAATAAATGCGGGAGGAAGCATGAAGCCAGAAAATGTCCTGCATTTGGACAGCCATGTGGTAAATGTCACAGAAAAGATCACTTTGCCGCAAAATGTCCGTACAAGAAAAGAAGAGAAAAAGTAAACGCCTTAGACCCTAAGGAATCGGACAGCGAAGATGTATTTCTCGTCAATGGCATTGTAAATCAATCTCAGAAATCTAAAAAGTGAGATGATTGGATGGTTAAAGTCGTATGTAATGACAAGCTACTAAAGCTGAAAATTGATACCGGAGCACAGTGTAATGTTATATCACTGGATACGTACAAAAGACTATCTAGGAACTTGTATCATATTTTGGATACAAAATGTCAACATATGGAGAGACAGACCTAGCTCTCTTGTATAGAGACAAATATCACGTCGTACCGTTTTAAGTCGTTTGTGGTGATGTCGACAGCGTATTAGGACCGAAGTCGAGCGTAGAAATGGAGCTCATACAACGCCTGTATCAAGTGGACTCGGAAAAACAAAATACCGTAGATGTATTTACCGAATTTCGAGATGTCTTCGAAGGTCTTGGACATCTGAAAGGAAAGTACAAAATCCGTACAGATGACAGAGTACAACCTGTTGTACATCCGCCTAGGAAGGTACCTTTTGCATTACGCGAAAAGGTCAAGGCCGAGCTCAGCAGAATGGAATCGCTGGGTGTCATCGAAAAAGTTAACAAACTGACTAGTTGGGTGAATTCGATGGTCGTTGTAGAGAAGAAAAATCGCGTGCGTATATGTATAGATCCGAGGAATCAAAATCGAGCGATTAAAAGGGAACATTTTCCAATGAAAACAGTAGAAGACGTCGCCGTGAAGCTACAAGGAGCGAAAGTATTTAGCACTTTGGACGCGTCTTCGGGATTTTGGACAATGGAACTTGACGAGGAGAGTTCTATAAAAAATACTTTTAATACGCCGTTCGGAAGGTATAAGTACAGAAGGATGTCTTTTGGGATCAGTTCTGCACTGGAAGTGTTCCAGAAACGGATTTCCGAAATATTTGACGACATAGAAGGTTGCGAGGCGATCATGGATGATGTCCTAATATGGGAAGAAACGATAGAGCAACACAACAAAAGGCTACGGATAGTGTTAGAGAGAGTCAGGGCCGCAAACCTGAAACTTAATAAGCAAAAATGCAAGATCTCTCACGGAAGTGAAATACATGGGTCATATTATAGGATCAGACGGCTTAAAAACAGACCCAGATAAAATTGCCGCTATTACCTCAATGCCTGAGCCGAAATGCAAAAAGGAACTGCAGAGATTTATGGGCATGGTAAACTATTTGGGCAAATTCGTAAGGAATTTATCCGACATAAATCAGTCGCTACAAGAGCTTTTGGAAAAAGATATTTCCTGGCACTGGGATGAGAGACACGCAAAGTCTTTTCAGGCTTTAAAGAAAGCGCCGACAGAATCGCCTGTATTACAATACTATAACCAAAGAAAGCCTGTTATATTGTCAGTAGACGCTTCGTCACAGGGACTCGGAGCATGCCTGTTATAAAAAGGACGCCCCGTCGCTTATGCGACACGTTCACTCAACAAGTCCGAACGAAATTATGCGCAAATCGAGAAAGAACATTTAGCTGTAGTTTTTTGATGCCAAAAATACCATCAGTTTGTGTATGGTCACAAAGTACACGTCGAAACTGACCATAAACCATTGGAAAGTCTTTTTCGGAAAACATTATCGTCTGCGCCGCCGAGAATTCAGCGCATGATGTTAAAAATACAGCGATATGACTTGTTTGTTCAATATAAGCCCTGAAAGGAACTCTATGCTGCGGATACGCTAAGTAGGAATGCTAAGCGCGATGAAAATTTCGACAAGGATGAAGACTGTTTCAAAGTCTATGTTGTAGAGAATCTACCCGTGACAACGGAACGAATGGAGAAAATCCAAAAGGAAACCGAAACGCATCAAGAAATGAAAACTTAGCGGGAGACAATCCTTGCGGGATGGCCGAATTTGCGAGCCGATTGTCCGTCGATCATTAAAGATTTTTTGAATTTCAGAGAGGAACTTAGTATTTCCGAAGGTATGATACTGAAAGGGAAAAGAATTGTAGTTCCGAATTCTCAACGTAAAGAAATGCTTGAGTCACTGCACTATGATCATGCGGGTATCGAAAAATGCAGATCAAGAGCTCGAGATGTTTTATTCTGGCCGGGAATTAACAATGATCTAGCTGATTACTTGGAGCATTGCAAAATTTGCGGAAATATGAGGAACCGACAACAAAAAGAACCGCTAAAGCCGCATGAAATACCTGACCGCCCCTGGCATAAACTGGGAATAGACTTATTCGACTTGGAAAATCACACGTATGTATTGATTGTGGACTATTATTCGAAGTTCTACGAACTTTCGCGCTTAACGTCAACCAAACGTAGTCAGGTTATCGAAATGATCAAACCGCATTTCGCGCGATATGGAATTCCCGAGGAAGTGGTCAGCGATAATGGTCCCCAATTCGCAAGCAAAGAATTTGCAGAATTCGCCGGGAAGTACGGTTTTAAGCATACAACAAGTTCGCCTAGATATCCACAAAGTAACGGGATGATAGAAAGAACCGTTCAGTCTGTGAAACGACTTTTGAAAAAAGCGAAAATGGATAAAAGCGATCCGCACATCGCAATGCTGGAGAATCGTAACACACCGATAGAAAATCTTAGATATTCACCTGTTCAATTACTAATGAGCAGACGAATACGAGGAATTATACCTGCGAATCCAAATCTCCTGATGCCTAAAACACCATCCCTTATGCGAACTAAAAAGGGACTCCTGAAAAAGTAGGAAAATCAAAGGCGTAATTACGATAAACACGCAAAAAGATCTTCCGACATTAAACACAGGAGATTCCGTAAACATACAGACGGAAGGACAGCCGTACAGAGAAGGGACAGTAGTTGATATTGCACCGGAACCGCGATCATATATAGTGCAATCAGACGGAGTCAACTACCGCAGGAATAGAGGTCATCTTCTATTAACAAAGAACACCGATCAAACCCGTACTAATCAGGAACAATCTGTGGATGATCAATTTGACGAAGATCATACCGAAAACGTTCAACAGGAAAGTCTAAACGACGCGGGTATTAAACAAACAAGAAGTGGGCGAGTAGTGAAAACGCCGCGTAAATACCAAGATTTTCAAATGAGATAAAAGTGAAGTTTCTCTCCAACGGTAGGTCACGTGCTAGTAACCTCTGACCTCAACCAATATAATCATAATAGTGTTATTAATCATCGACTATTATCATGTAGTTTTTTATATTCAATAATCAATTTCGTAGTTACATTTTTGGTACTTTTGTACTACATATATTACTTCTAAAAACTGTGAAACGAATTGAACAATTGCTTTAGCCTAATTTTCTTAAACCTGATAGGGGAGATGTAATGATATGTGTTTTATGACCTACGGCCGGCAGCTGTATCAGAACTCTCTGACATTTTCACGAGCAAACTTAACCTCAGATGAACATCTTATTGTTTTAATTAAACGATTCTTACCAGATGCTGTAAGCTAACTCTATGTAATACTGTATAACTGTATAATACTGTATTACGATATGTCATAGAAGTCAGTCTAATTCTTACTCTTGCAATGTACATAGTAACATGTATATAGAATAAATATATAAACGTATATATCCTCGTTGGATTATTATATATTAGCCACGACTACTAGAAACGTAACAACAGACTCCATGAAGGGCCCTGTCCAAACCTCTTAGGAGAAGACAGGTCCCGATCGACTGTCCTCTTTTAATGTCAATCGGACTCCTCGGATGATAGCATATATAAGCACGCTACAGCACTGACTGTATTACGCACGTCCTCTTTTTTACATCCATTTACATATTTATTTGTGTTGTTTGGACCCCTGCGTTTTACTGTCTTGTTTGTGGATGGTCATTTAACAATGAGGATGTTGTTTTACACCATAATTGTGCGTTCTTCGAGATCTCTGAGTAATCGGAAAAGTAGGAGGGATGTGCACATGTAATCCAGGATAATTACACCGTCTGCTACAAACGTGGCAGATGGCCTTCCTAGGTTGGCAACGGTTGCCCATAAGTCTAAATGGTATATATGTGGTCTTTTATGTTTAATGTTTCTATGGTGTGAGTTGGTGTTCCTTGTCCCTTTTGCGTCTCTTTCTGTGGGTGATTAAAGGGAAATCAGCCTATTTAAACTATAAACTGGCTATGAATCTGGCTACGCTAACATTAAACTAGAAGATTCGTAAAATTAATATATGTTAGGCACGGTCCATTTGATAGTCTGGGGGGTTGGGTTTTTTGTCGGATCAAGATTATTTTTCTCAGCCCCGTACAGGGTCAAAATTATTTTTGTAGAGTTGGAGCAAGGAATTTTTTATACAACAATTTATGTGTATTTCAAGAATGTCTGTGTTTCTTCACAATAGAAATTCTTTATTTTTACTTAAACATGTTAAACTACTCTAAACATAACTTTATTTTTATGAAAAACTTATAATCACCTCTAAACTGAGAGAGATAAAAGATTTTTACAATATGATATATAATTTTCAGTATATAAAATGTGTAACGTGTTTGGGTCCGAACTTCTTAGATAGAGAAACGAAAATAAATGAGCATGGAACGAAAAGTCTACGAGTCAATATATACAGAATGAAACCTTAAAAATATTTACAAGGAATTATGCCTTAATTCAAGAATCACTTTAATCAATAACAAAATAATTAGACGGGGCCTTATATAACTTTGAGTCTCTGGGACCGATTGCTGGAGACCTTAGCTTCGAGCACTTATTCTCCAACACCAGGTGCTACAGGTCTAGACTCCCAGCACTATGTCTCTCAGACCTATAGTGCTGTAAACCTCTATGCGCTTCACACTTATATAGCTTCTATACCAAACATGTATTTATCTAAATCTACAGCGCATCTATTTATAGCAATGTCTATAAATGATCCTCACCAAAATAAATGTACGTCTTGTCAGCTCGGCTTCTCATTAACGACTAACTAAATGTGCCGGCTCGCTTCCTTATATACTGTTCGTATTTCGCAGTCCCTCGGACTTTACCCATGCAACATTAAAAGCGAAAGTAGGTCCGAATTTATAATACTACGAAGACATATCGTGTGCCAACTTTATCACAAATGTATATATGGTCATGTAACATGTAAGAGGGCCTGAGGGGAGGAGTTTCTAGAAAAAAAATACATTTAGACATGAAAACTAGTGAAAAACTTAATTAAATTCTCCTTCCAAGCGTGTATATAAAATTAGACACTATGGTGATACATTTGTATATGTAAAATAGTAATAGAATATTATATTGATAATGTAATCGAGCATTTAAGGAAGCCCCTTGTATCAGTCACATGTATACTTTTGATATTTCAAATATGAATTTGCCATTACAGAAGAAAAGTAAGGCGAGCGAAGCGAGGAAAAATTTTTTCATATAAAAATTGTGGGGAGCGAAGCGAGCCGAAAAATTTTCAGGAATTTAAGCGAATTTTATGGTTATTCTTCAAATTCAGATTACTTGCAAGAAGTCACACCATTAGCAAATAAATTTGTTTCATCAAAATTCAGAGCAAAATTATTTTTTTCGAAAAAAACCCAAGCGCCCCCCCCCCCAGAATATCAAATGGACCGTGCCTTATGAAATTTTGAGTTCACCGGGGTTCTTTAAGAGGGTATGAGCGTGAACAAATAAAACGTAAACCGTATCGATGTCGTAAATAAACAAAATCTGAAAACTTATTGAACTAATGGTTAAATATACCTCTAGATAAAAGAGCAATGCATTTCGAATGACGAGCAATATATATCCTTGTTTACATCTAAAATACGCTTTTATCACGACATCGTTTTACCCTTTACATTTCCTATATAATACCGACACCCCCCCCCCCCCTCACCCCCACCCCCTTCTAATCCCAAGCACTTAGTAAAATGAAACTAGAAATGTGACTCAGCTAACTTTAGATAAATTATTTCAAAGCAAACTTATCAAGAGATTAAGAGATCCTTCGTATCGTTGTTCTACTAAAATTGCTTCATTTTTTAAAAAATCTGGTACAATATGTACGAATGTCAAAACTACATGTGCATGAATAAATAGATACGTGTAGATGCCGCAATATCAATTTTGAGAGAAATGATATACAGAAGAAGCATACAGATAGCAGTCTAAAACATCCATTTTTTCTCATTCACTGAGATTAACAGTATACAATATCGCCGAGCATTACCTAAAGTGAGCGTCACGATGTGCGCTACGTCAAGTTACGTTGTCGGTGCTTAAAAGCGCTAAGTGTTGGGAGAATGAAAAAGAAACTAATCAGAATATGACTCAAAATTTTAGTCTGAAGTCCATATCATAAGAAATCTCAGATAAAATGTATAGATATATGACAACTTTCCATTTTCAATCATAAACAACAGATTCATCATATCCAGAGGCTTGGTCAGAGGAATTCTAAGCTAAATATCTTTTTATCTTTAGCATATATCACTAGATGAAACATTTTATCAAAATTCTGTTATGCCAACTACTTCAAAAATTAATGGTTTTAAACTTTTCATGCAATTTTTACTGTCGAAAATGGGATGAAATAAAAGTTCTTCTCCAGCATGGTTACCATGGCAACAAAAATATTATTTTCGAAAATGATAAATTTACTTCATTTACTACGTCAATGGATAAAAATTTACTTCGTACTGTGTTATTTTAATCTTTAAAATAAAGCCCAAAGTTGGGACATTGTTTTAGAGAAAAAATATGCAGAGTTACCTCCCTTCTTTGTCGGTATATAGGGGACAAACGGCTAAACTCTTTTTGCATGAAATATTGCAATCGATGAAGGAAGGGATATTCTTTTATATGTAGACAATTATTTTCAATTTCTATTATTCCCTGAAAATGCGGTTCACACTCACTGACGAGGGTTAAGTACCCGAAACGTGCATATCTGGTCCATGTTGCCAATTTATCTGTTCTTAAATGATGCTATTCAATTTGAAGACGATTACATTTATACCACTTGGTGAGTGTCACTGCTGGTGGACCAGGAGTCCCCGAGGGCACATGTAGCCAAGTTCGATCAATTTCGGTTGATCGTTTCTTCAACGCATTCTAAAATTTCTGTTATCAAAATTTCTTGAAATTTCTAATACGTGGGTCCTGTAGCATCATATCCCACTCGTCCTGCTACGTCTTTCGGTACGCTTTTTCGACATAGTACATGTAACTTTCATACTTTTTTTGGCATATTACATTGTTTAGATTTGAGGATCACTGACGAGGGTTAAGTACCCGAAACGTGCTCTGGTCCGTGTTGCCAATTTATCTGTTCTTAAATGATGCTATTCAATTTGAAGACGATTACACTCATACCTCCTTAAGGGGACCAGGTCTCTAAAAAGTACTTAATTTTGCATATTAACGTAATTTTTCGCATTCGGTGATACGGTGCATAAAATATAGTTTTGCGGTATTGACAAACTGTTTTGTCCTTTTATGGGGTTTTTTTTTTTTGTTCATTTATTTGAGACTTTTCTTTATTTTGAGTGCTATTTCTAAGTGTTACATAGACAAATGTGGTCAATTTGACAGTAGAGATATTGTTGACATCAGAAATTAATATCTAACAAAACGTTAATAATGCGTAAAATAAAACAAAACAAGTAGATAGGTTATTTATTTTTATCAGATATAGAAGCCGAAGATTTACGGGTTAAATGATAACAAGAAACATATATGTCATCGGGATTGCAATGAAAAGGACAACCCTTCTCGTTACATACGTCGTAAATGTGTACCATCGTTGCAAGAGTTGCTTCCCTTGACGACAAGCCACATATTGCATTGAATGAAGTTACGTGAATGAAAAAAATTGTTTAGAGTGATAATTGTAAGCGTGTTAAAGAATTCTATAAACATAATAATGTCTTATTAATTTTTTAAATTAGCATTCATTTAGGTTTTTAAATATATCTATGGTTTCTACAACTCGCATAGAAGATAAAGTAATCATGTAAATCTGACACTTATTTTTTTCTATTGTCGAACGCATGACTTGGTTTAAAGGATGATATAATTTTCAACAAGTAGAGATCTTGCACAATCATATTTGAACATTCACTATTTCATCTAAAATACATGTACATGTATGGTCATTCTTCACGCATGATATAATATGTAAAATGCGCGTTCTGACGCGCTGTATCCACATGTTAGTTAAAAACGTGTCTCCAAATCTATGATTCACCCATGTTTAAACTCTTATCTAGAAACATATATTAAAGGTATAAGGCTATTTTATCTTATTTCGAACGTAAATTTAAAAAAGAACTGCTATTCTTTTTCAAAGTCACATGTTTCTTTTGAAAATATAATAATTTACTTTCTTCGGTGCGACGTTACCAAATAATGAAATTGTCCCTCGTACTATCGCTTGTTCTGTAAAAACTGCAGTAGAATTGTCTTGCAAAGTGTATAATCACGTCGAAGAAAGGAGGGGATCTCCAACAATACTAAGTTGCAGCACCCCACAGCAATATTCCAAAACACCCAATGCAAAATAAAAACACAGAACAAACACCCACAGAAAGAGACACAAAAGGGACAAGGATAACCAACTCACACCATAGAAACATAAAACATAAAAGACCACACATAAACCAACGAGACCAATGGGCAACCATGCCGACTTAGGACGGCCATCTGCCACGTACATAGCAGACGGTGCTGTTATCCTGGATTACGTACGCACAACCCTCCCACTATTCCGATTTCCCATAGGTCTCGAAAAACTCACAATTAAGGTGTAAAACAACCTCTTCACTGTTAGATGACCACACACAAACAAGATCGTAAAACACAGGGGTCCAAGCAACACAGATGAATATGTAAATGGATATAAAAAGAGGACGTGCCTAATACAGTCCGTGCTCTGCTGGCTGTAGCGATCTCATATATGTTATCACCCGAGGAGTCCGACTGACATTCACAGAGGACAGGTGGTCGGGGCCCTGTTTCTCTAAATAGGTTTGGACAGGGCCAGTCATGGAGTCCCGTCGTCATAGTTAGTCAAAGTGCAAGTCTTAAAAATGCGCTCGTACAAGACTGTAGATTGGTCAAGTACCAAGCTTAGTGTCCGTCTGATGACATTAGGATTATATCCACGGTTTAAAAGGCGTTTGATAACTCTGATGCATTTTTGATAGTTATGCTGTCTACCTTTGATCCTTCTTATTAAGTTAATAATGTCACCATAAAACGGAGGTTGTAAAATACCTAAAGTAATATACTCTGTTGCTTGTATGGGTCCGAATTTCAAAAGAAGTTGACGCACGAATATGAAAACAATACATGAAATCATGCACAGTCGGAGGTTGTGTCTATATAGAAAGTGCTATGGCTAACGTGTCGGGGAAAGACGTTTATGTCATGTTTATTTTTTAGAAAAAGACTTGTATCGTCAGCATACTGTGATATTTTAAAATTTCTTAGTTGTGAATTATTTATTTTTATACCCTTTATGTTTTTTTTCCTGTCTTATTTAAAGTGCTAATATTTCTACTTACTTGTTATATCTGTATATTGTGTTTGTACCCATTTGAAAATGAGCTGAATGACAAATTGTATGTGATTGGTCTTTCACATAGTTTGGACTCTTCTTATAGATCATATATTTCAATATTGACAATTCCAAATCATTTTTTTCATTGTTTTAAACATAAAGTACCATTTCACTAAATCAAGCGCTTTGGCGTAGTCTAATAATAGAATAAAGCCGTCTATTTCGTTATTTTCTGCCTGTTCTATTATATCCTGAATTAATCTGATGTGAATACTTCGGCCTTCTATAAATCCGTTCTGGTATGTGTTTATGTTTTTAAGTAGAATTGGTTTTATTCGTTCTGCTAGACATCTTGGCGAAGCTTTGTTAGCTAAATTTATTAGTGTTAAGGGTCGCCAGTTAATAAGGTCATAAGAGTCATTTTTGTATATGTCAAATATAGTATTACCCTACGCTGTGAGTTAGATAGTTTGCCATTTTCGTATCCATTGTCAAGGGAATTCACCACTAATTATTTTAATTTATTCAAAAACTGCCTGTAAAATTCTATTGAGAGTCCATCAGAACCCGGGGATTTATTTTATTATTATTCATTATTGCTTTGCTGCATTCTTCGTATGCAATTGGTCCTTCACATAGTTTGGACTCTTCTTCAGTTAGTACATTTTCTAGGTCAACTTTTTTCTATACACTCATTTATATTTTGCATATCAGGATTTCAAGAGGTGTATAGGTTTTTATATTTTTTTTCCAGTTTAATGTTTAAGATTGATCTTTAACTCAATTTCTATTTTTATCTTTTGATCTTATTATTGATTTTTTGGTTTGTCTCTTTTTCTCTAGGTTTAAGAAGTACTTTGTATTTTTCTCACCATTCTCTATCCATTTTACTTTAGATCTGATTTCAGCACCCCTAGCATTTTCATCAATGAAATTTTCTAGTTGCTCTTCAATGTCTTTTTTTTTATTTGTAGTATTCAGTAGTCTATTTTCCAATTCTTTAGTTACATTTTTTGTCTTTGAACTTTGTCTTCCATATTGAATAGATAGTTCTCTTATTTCAAAGTCACACATGTCCCAAATATGTTGTTCATTATTTTGATTTTTATATATTTTTACTTTATATTTTTCTATGCAGATATTTATAATCTTTTCATATATAGCATCATTTAGAAGGCTATTATTACTTTTCCAGTATCCTGGCCGCCTATGAACATTCTTTATCATCTATTTTGAGTGAAACTGCCATGTGGTAAGAGTATCTGATTGGTGCAGGTCCTTTGTCATTTGATATCAATTTTGGTATTAAATCTGGTTGAATAAGGAAATAGTCAATTCTGCTTGTCTCTTCTGTTGAGTCTTTTCGTCTCCATGTATATTGTTGTTTATTTCTATTGTGTAATTCCCATTGGTCATTTAGTTGTAATAATGCCGAAGGATTCCAACACTATATCTTTTTGAAGAAAATTCCAAACCGATTTTCATGCACCAGACATGCGTTTGGAATATTCCAGCGGAGCCACAAAAATTCATTTCAGTATCGCCCTCTTCAATTTTTTGGAGTTAGATTTGTACATTTGTAAATCATCCTTTAGTTCTTTAATTTTTTTACAATCCCTTTTGATTTTCTGTCATCTTTAGATTCAGTTTCATTTAGTGCTGCAACGATTCACACGCGGTGCACCGAGAATCGCGATTCTTAGCTCCGACTCGAGTCGTAGTGGTCAGAAACGATTCGAGTCAAATAGTCTAAATAATGCAGAAAAACGTTCTTATTTCAACTTTGAAGTATGCACTGATCGGAGGATTCCCAATAAGAATGATTTTAGGTGGTGATTTAGAATAAATGGTGAACCTTTCAAGTGCATTTAACCTAGCAATTCGTAAGAAAATACATGGTCGTGGAAATTCGAACCGGCGACTTTTATCGCATTTCAACGAGTGCTTCCTCAAATTGAAAATTGCCTCTTTTTAGTATTTTACCTATGAACTTCTTTGTGTAAACTGGTTAATCATCATGTATCTTTTGTACGCAGTATCGAATTTATATCCCCAAGACCGTTCTGTGATGAGGGGGGTGGGGGTGGTCTTGTCTTTGAATATAATATTTCCTGATGATACATAAACATATATATCATACAGTGCTTTCACATGAACTGGGTTTTTATGCATTTTTTTTAGATTGAGATGAGATTTCAATCAAATTTTCAAATAAAAGGAAAAAAATATCCATGGAAAATTATATTGTATATTACGGAGCCCGTAAAGGGTCACATGGAACTTTTTTTTTTAATTCGAGCGCTCAGTTTTAGAATCGAGCGCTCAATTTGAAATTTGAGCGCTCAGTTATCAAAATCGAGCACTCAATTAACAAATTCGAGCGCTCAATATAAAATTTGAGCTCTCAATATAATTTTCGATCGCTCAATTTATGCAAATTTGAGCTCTCAATAAAGTTTATATAGAGGACTCAATTTCTTTATTTCGAGCCCTCATTTTAAAGCGCTCAATTTAATATCCGAGAACTCAATTGAAATTCTGAGCACTCAATATAAACTTCGAGTGCTCAATATAAAATCTGAGCGCTTAATATATGAATCTGAGCGCTCAATATATGAATCTGAGCGCTCAATTGACAATATGAGCACTCAATTTTAAATTCGAGCGCTCAATTTAAAATTCGAGCTCTCAATTTAAAATTCTCAATTTAAAATTCGAGCTCTCAATTTAAAATTCGAGTGCTCAAATTAAAAATTTGAGCGCTCAAATAAAAAATTTGAGTGCTCAAATAAAAAATTCGAGCGCTCAAGATAAATTTCGAGCGCTCAATTTAAATTCTGAGCACTCAATATAAACTTCGAGCGCTTAATATAAAATTTGAGCGCTCAATATATGAATCTGAGCGCTCAATTTACAATTTGAGCACTCGATTTTAAATTCGAGCGCTCAATTTAAGATTCGAGCTCTCAATTTAAAATTCGAGTGCTCAAATAAAAAATTTGAGCGCTCAAATAACAAAGTTTGATTGCTCAAATAAAAAATTCGAGCGCTCAATTTAAACTCTGAGCACTCAATATAAACTTCGAGCGCTTAATATAAAATTTGAGCGCTCAATATATTGATCTGAGCGCTCAATTTACAATTTGAGCGCTCGGTTTTAAATTCGAGCGCTCAATTTAATATTCGAGCTATCAATTTTGAATTCCAGCGCTCAAGATAAATTTCGAGCGCTCAATATAATATCCGAGATCTCAATTTAAAATTCTAAGCACTTAAATTAAAATTAGAGCGCTTAATTGAAAGTTTGAGCGCTCAATTATAAATTTGAGCTCTCAAATTAATTTTCGAGAGCTCAATAAAAAACATCCGAGAAATCATTTTATGTAAATTTGAGCTCTCAATAAAGTTTTAATTGAGGACTCATCTGAAAATGTATCCCCCTCTTCGTGTTTAAATAAGACAAAAATAAAAGAAATATGAATGAAGTTTATACTAACAAAGATGCCATCGGGGGCATTCGTGTTTCACATACACAGGCTTTATTTTTAATCTGTTTTGCATATTATTGCTAATTTTGGGGTCAAAACTTCTCTTTTTCTCATAGAAATCAATAGAAAACGGAAAAGGTTTATTTGAATGTTAAACGTCTTCAAATTCAATAGCATCATTTAAGACCTGATAAATTTACAGCATGGACCAGACATGCACGTTTCGGGTACTTAACCCTCGTCAGTATATTGTTCCCCCGGATATACAGAAAGCCACTTTTACTGAAGATGTATATCAATGATACAATTTTTTTTTGGCAAAGTGGGGTTCTGTATCTCCGGGGGGAACACAACCCCATAGCCAAAAAAACCAAAAATGGAAAGGGGGTGCATTTTTTAAGAATCGACCTTTTTGACCGTAAAATATAGCACATTTGACAATTTTTGTAATCTAAATATGATTAAATGAAATATACAAGAATTAGGAATGAAATAAGCAAGAATGATGCTCATTTCTCCGCCAATGTGTATTTCGCGCTAATAGGCTTACATTGTGCATTGAATACAAAATGAGACCTTATTTTGAGTTCCTGATTTCATTATTTACCTATTAAAGGAAATACAACGTTCAAAATCTATATCTAATACACAATGTACACATATTTCATGTCTTTTAATTTATATTGATCCGTTTTTGGTAAAATATTCTAAAACTTCTACGGTTTTTTGTCGATATTATCGGTTTTTCTATCTGTGCACCCTTACCTCTTTCGACCTTAATTTTAGAATCTTAAGGTTTCTTTAATGAAATGTAAAACATGTAAAAAGTCGTCAAATACATTACATTTCAATAATGATTAATGTTTTACTGTGTACGATTCGCCATGCAGAAGAGATAAGTCACGACATTTAGGGCTAAATATGGCACTTATCTTAACAGGTCCTACTTCAGAGACTCCAATCTTATCCCTGACAGGTACTTTTAATGATGAAGACAATTTAAGCAATAAGGTACAATGTAACCGATCGTTCTCATATATTTTTCAGAGAATTAAGGAAATTATTTCTGATACCTTCTTAATTTCAAAAGTTTGCTGGGGAGCATTTCTCAGAACAACTAATTTAGATAGCTGAGATCTCTGTTTTTAAAATCTCCATTCCTAAACTAAAGTAGTAAGTAGTGAACATGATGAAGAAAAGAAGTAGATTTTGTCTTTCTATCAAAGAAAGGAGGGGATCTCCAACGATACTCGGTTGTAGAACCCACAGCAAACCCCATAACACCAAAATGCAAAACGCAGCAGACATGCACAGAAGGAAAGAGACGCAAAGGGAAAGGAACACCAAATCTTACCATATAAACATCAAATACAAGACTACACATAAACCAATGAGACCATTTGGGCAATCGGTGCCGACTTAAGACGACATCTACAACGTTAGTAGTAGACGGTGTAATTATCCGAATTATGTGCGCACAACCCTCCCACTTTTCTGATTACCCAGAGGTCTCGAAGAATGCACAATTTGGGTGTAAAATAAGCTCCTCACTGTAAGATGAACATACAAAGAGACAACATGACGCAAGGGCCCAAAACACCGATGGATATGTGAATGAATATAGAGTGCAATATTCATTTTCATCTTATTATCCAGAGTCTGAAAACAGGGACACAGCTTAAGTCTGTTACCGTCCAAATTTTAAAAAATTGAGGGAATTGCCTTCATAACCCACTCTTTTTAGAGGAGAATGCTTCTCCAATTTCCGTCTAGGATGTATCACGTCTATGGGTGCATCCACCCCATGACCCTCGGAAATCTATCATATTTTGTACCAGTTTTTCGTTCCTTCAGACGGAAAAAATGTTTCCGCAATTTTCAGTTGCAAAATTGGGGGGAGTGTTGTTGTTTTTTTTAATTACCGAAAAAAGGAAAACATGAATATTTTCTGTATGCAATGTGATATAAAAAAAGCGACAAATAAAAACACAAACACTCAAAGAAACACATTTTCGGCCCCTTGTCCTTTATCCAGTGTTAAAAAAGACAGTGTATATGACAACTAAGTGAAATCCATCTTTTGGTACTATGGTGATAACTGCAAATTTAATTTGCCATTAACTCCAGAGTAGTAAAGGGTGAAGGAGCCTATAAGATAAGGGCTGTATTTAGCCCTGAATCTCATCAAGTATTTCTTCTACACAATGATCTATACGCAAAAAAAACCTTGATCATTACTAAAATGTAATGTATTTGAAGATTCCTCATACACCTTTAATTTGGTAAGCTTATTTCTAGATACTTAAATTACATTCCAAAGACTAGGGGATAGTCATGTTGAAAAGAAGCTCCAAAAACTAAGAACTATCGGGCTAAATCGAATACTTATAAACTTTAAAGAAATAGTCCAAGTCTAAACCAGATACTAGAAATCAAATTTAAGGACTGGTCTCAACTTTATCCATAAATTTTAAAATCTTGAATCTAAAATATTCAATGGCTACAAAGTAGGCATTTTACCGCGAAATACACACTGTGTAGAAATAAACAGCACGCTTTTGTTTATTTCATTCCAAACTCTTGTGCATTTCATGTGAACATGTTTAGAATGAATAAATGATGACTTTAAGTATGTTCAGTGTTTTGGGGCAAAACCTCTATTTTTATAGAAAAACAACACATTTTTAAACATTATTTATGAAATCCAAAGTTTATGATAATGAGATAAAAGAAAATGTATTTATAGTAGTTATTTTATAGTTTGCATGATTACGGGTTGACAAATTAAATGCGAAAACAGTTAGAATTTCTCCTCTATTTTGGGGTAAAATATGAACTTTCATGCAAAAATTAAACATTTTCGGAAAACAATATTATTTCATAATATTTGCAAAAATAAGTGATCTTTATAACTACTTTGACGTGAATATCCATCTGTTGTATCCAACTTAAGGACATTTTTATATAAGCCCTGAATTTCAGCATTCATACAATTAAGACATATGCATGGCTGTAGGTCTATAAAACGAATCTCTTCAATGAAATTGAGTGCTTGATCTTTATATTGAGAGCTCGAATATTAAATTGAGCGCCAAGATTTTAAAATGAGTGCTCGAATTTGATATTGAGCGCTCGTATCTATAATTTGAGCGCTCTGATTTTAAATTAAGCTCTCGGAATTCTAAAATTAAGCTCGCAGATTTTTATTGAGCGCTCGAATATTATATTGAGCGAACGAAATTAAAATTGAGCACTCGGATTTTTTAATGAGCGCTCGAATATCATATTGAGTGCTCGAATTTTATATTGAGAGCTCAAATTTTAAATCGAGCACTCGAATTTTATATTGAGCGCTCGAATTTTATATTGAGCACTCGAATTTTATATTGAGCGCTCAGAGTTTAAATTGAGTTCTCGAATATTGAATTGAGTTCTCAGATTTTAAAATGAGCGCTCAAATTTTAAATTGAGCGCTCAGAATTTAAATTGAGCACTCGGATATTAAATTGAGCGCTCGAAATAAAGAAACTGAGTCCTCTATTTTAACTTACTTGAGAGCTCAAATTAACATAAATTGGGCGCTCGAAATTTTATGTTGAGCGCTCAAATTTAAAATTGAGAGCTCGAGTTTTAAATTGAGCTCTCGAATTTAAAATTGAGCGCTAAAATTAAAAAAAAATATCTTCCGTGTGACCATTTACGGGCTCCGTAATTAGCTCGAACCGAAAAAGATCGAATCGAGACATTAAAATCGAAATCGAACCGAATCGAGAAGTTCCTGACTCGTTGCAGCTCTAGTTTCATTCCATTCTCCCCCTATAATGATAAACCCCTGATTGTATGTGTGTATTTCGTCTTTCACTTCACCCAGAAAAATCTGCAGTGTTACTGTAAATCATTAAATTAAAGCAAAGATTCTATTCTCTTCTGTGAACAAAGCCCAAGTCATCTTGGATGATACATTAATTCGTTCTTCTTGATTGGCTAGATGTTCACCCACCTGAGAGGAGCATCTATCTAGTTTGTTGGATTTTTAATCTTTAAAAATCTCTAATTATCTTTTTTAATAATCAAAGTCTTTTAAAAGTGTCTTTCAGAGGCAGCAGATTTAGAACGTGACAAAACATGTTCTTATCGTTTTCATTTTCTTAATACAAACTCCATACAGATCTTTAAGGCTTTTTTTCATATTTTACACTCATTAAATGTGAAATATAATGGATTCTTATACCAGAGATACAAAGAATATAAGCACAATCCTAATGTACCTCAGTTTTCCCACACTATCTACTGTATGATGGACTGTATGACCGTTTATGTAATGTATTAAAGCAAAAAATATTGTAAAAGTGAATTATCTATTCAGAAAAGAAAGAAATGCAAGATATTCATGAATGGCTTTAATTTCCATGGGACACAAAGTTTTTTTTTTATGTCTTAACACATGAATACATCAGAGAAAAAAATTCTCAGTTGAAAAGAATCTCCTTGTATTTCCTATAGCTAAATACCAACAGTTGCTACCAAAAATCTACAATTACAAACGAGTGTTAGAATCCAAAATCTGCACTTACAAACAAGTTTTAGATTGAGGATCACTGACGAGGATTAAGTACCCGAAACGTGCATGTCTGGTGCAAATTTATCTATTCTTAAATTATGCTATTGAATTTGAAGGTGTTAAACATTTGCAGTCTACTGATATAAGTAATCACTTATCCCTCACTACATCCACTAACTTGCGAAATTCAAAAACAAAAATAAAATAAAAGGAACCTTTAGAACATTCTACTTTTAGTCATTCCAATAGAGTCAATTGGATCAAAGCATTTGATTTTCGACATTTTACACAGAAATCCCTCATTTAAAACTGAAATACAGACTCGCAAAAATTATAAGCAATGCCTTTACAATTACAAATGACAATCGTAAATATAACTATATTGTTGTTCAGAAAAAAGAGGGGATCCCTAATTGTAGCAACAACAGCAAACCCTCAAAACTCTCACTGTAAAAACACAGAGGATGCATGCACAGAAAGAGACGCAATGGTACACGGAAAGCCAAAGCACAGAGAAATATCAAACAAAAATGACTACACATAAACCAACGACAGTAGCATACGGTGTGGTTATCCTGGATTACGTGCGATTGTTGTTTAAAATAACCTCCTCACTGTAAGATGAACATCAAACAGACAGCATGGCGGAGGGGTCCAAGAAACACAGAGATATGAAAAACTGAAGGCATACGGAATATAGTCCGTGCTCTGTCGGCTGTTAAGGTGAATCCCTACTTGCAGATTTTTTTTTATTTTTCCTATATCTTAAAATCCAAATGACATATTAAGGAACATAGACATAGACCATTTTGTTTTCATCAAAGATATTGTATATTATAATTTGTAAAATTGTACCCTTGAGCATTAAGATTTATGAATATCGAATATCCAGTATATGCATTTTAACCCTCTTAGTTAAGTTATGCTAGGCCCACACCTAATTGGCACAATTTGCCATTTAGTAGCTAGACTAAATTCAAAAAATAAAACCAGAGATTGCTATTAAAATAAGTCTGTCTGTGTCTGAATATAACATTGGCAAAAATTACCACCCATAAGGGTTTACTATTCGAAACATGCGTCTGGTGCATCACAATTGGTTTGCAACTTTCTTAGAGAAGGTAGCGAGTTGGATCTCTTCCATCTAAGAATAATCAACACTTATTTTCTGTTGCAGTGGAGATCCATTAAATTTGCCTGTAAGCAGCATTGCATTGTCCCTCTATTAAGGACATTTCCTGCACCAAATATTTTGAGTCATCACATCGAAGAGTTCCCCAAAGCCATATATATATAAAATCATATAGAAATAATGTAAGTATTTATTATATTACGGACTGAGCATGTTGTACCTGTTTATTCTTACCTGATAAAAATGCATTGTTTTTTGTTTGGTCTTTTATTTTTTGCAATATTTGTTTTTGTTTAAAACATTGATAAAGTCAAATTATGCTTCAATTATGTTACATTAAAGTTCTTTTGAAAGGAAAACATGTCTAATAGCTATTGTTTAGGAAAGAAAGATAACTCCAATTGCATAATGAAGGTATTTGAAAAATATTTGAAAATGATTTTTTATGTCATTTTACACAAAGGTATATGCGGAAAGGTTTCAATTTCCTCGCTTCAATGAATTAGTAGTATATTCAATATTTTGTATTCCGAATGGGAAGGAAAATCATCCAACAATAAAAAGGAATTTGTGAAATATTTTGAATTTATCATAGTTGGCAATGAAAAATGATTGCATCTGTCAATTTGGGAAGTACTCAGAACTTCAATTTTTCCTATGGTAACCACATCAAGTGTTACTACTTATCAATTTACATACAATAAGATGTAACTGATTCCAATCTAAAGGAAATCTATACTAAAAGAAAGGAGAGGATCTCCAACAACACTACGTCGCACCACCCACAGCAAAGCCCCAAAACACCCAATGCAAAAAAAAACAAACACAAAAGGCGTTTGATGATTCTGACGCATTGTCGATAGTTATGCAGTCTACCTTTGATCCTTCTTATTTACTTAATAAAATGCAGGTTGTGAAATACCTTAAGTAATATACTATGTTGCTTGGGTTCCACTCCAACATTTCGTATAAAATTAGGGGTACTGAATATTAATGTAAAAGGCTATCAGGGCATATACCCCTGAATAAGGCAGCTTATGTAAAGCAAGGGTGAAAAGTAATGAAATGGTTGAAAAGTGTTGGGTAACATGTTTGCAATAGGACACTGAACATTTTTTAATCCTTAGTTTCGTATCCTACATAAACATTGCAACGTGCGATGGACCATGTGAATTTTGGCGGAATTTCCTCCCGTCAAAATTCCTACAAGTTAGTTCGACAGTGGTTTCGGGCAAACGAGCCGTAGGGACCTCCAGATTTTTCCATATGATTTAGAGTAAGAATATATCTTTCAGACTATTGATTGGAATATCTGAGAAAAATGACGCAACTTTGTGAAATTTTACCCTTAACATTGTCCAATATGGTACATTTTGCACGAAATTTCACCCCATTTTCATGTCATTTCAGCACAGATAATGTGGTTCTTATATTAGATTTTATTGTTAAATTGTTTATAAATTGATAATTTAAAATTTTCTGAATCTATTAGACATTTTTCACCGTGACGAACTTCACACTTCGTACTTCGAACTTCGCACTTTAATTATGATAGAAAGCTTTATAAGTTGGTTGCCAGAAGAACAGAAGTCCAATTTACCAATTCCATTTAGTATATTAATCAAAATGTAGATGACTCCGCTTATGAGTTTATACGTGAACGGCAGCTACACCACGAATTCTTAAATGTTCGAAGTGCGAAGTACGAAGTTCGAAGTGCAAAGTCCGTCACGATAAAAAAAAGTCTATTGATACCAAATACATAGTATGACATCACATTAGGTAGTCCATAATGAGTAATATAAGAGGGTGTGTTCCCGATTCGTCGACTTTAATTATATGATAATCACCTTTTAAATTGGGTGTCAAAGGGGCCATCTAAGGGGCACAGGTAGACTAATAATTAACTAATTAGTATAAAGTTTACCTGTAAAAGTATATGATGAGTATTGAAAGCTGAGATTGCTGACTAGAAGATTTGATCGTGTGATGTAATGTGTCTTTGTTCAATCTGTAAAGATGTGCTGGTCTTTATATGAATACACTTTTCAAATATAAATATAGCATCAACATTCGTCGTTCAAAGATATCAAGAGTTGTTGTCCGGCATGGTAGGGTAGTTGAAGTCCGGTTGCCTGGGCTCGTCACCACAGAAACTGAATATAGTGGAAATGTCAACACGGACGTCGTGGATTGTGTATATCTGGTGGAACACGGTTGGGAAGGTGTCAAAGGCTCCGTCGCAGTAAATTGTGTCGGCTGCAGCTAGATCACGGAGGTTGTTGTCGGTGGCAAATACGATGGTCCGCTGTGATTGGTGGCTCTCGCCTATCAGTAGGAATCGGTCGCCAGTTGCTGTCTCTGTTCACTTGCCGTCTAGGGTGATGGAGGATTGCGTCTTGGTCTTGGGTACTGCGGGCGTTGTTTTCCGTCGGGCACGGTACAGGGAACACTAGGAAGAGTTGAATGTTGGTAGTCGCTCCAACATTTGCTTGCTGATATCGTCCCGGTTAATTTTTAAAAAAAAAATTACGTGATTCCGTATTATCTAGTGTTTAGATTCATGGTAGGTAATCTCGCAACGCAGAACAACCGGTTTTTATATAATTTCGTGTGATGTACATGTACATTATTATAATAATCGCAAAAAGGGGAATGTGATGCAGTGTAAGGATGCCATAGCTGTGAGTTTTAACCAATATAAGAGAATAAAATATTTTTATAAAGCTGAAAAAACGAGCGGCGTGATTCATGTAGCTGAACGCCGATCATTTATATGCGCTATCAAAACTAATTTATTCACTTAATTTTGGATAGAGTCAAAGCTAAGACATTCTTACACTGCATCACATTCCCCTTTTGTTATAAATGATCTTTATTGCAAAAAATTGAAGAAAAGCCGATTGTTCTGCGTTGCGAGATTGCCCACCGTGAGATTGAAAAATTTCATCGATTGTATTTTTCTGTTTTGAGTCGCCGTATTGCTTCAAATCTCGCTCTTTCTACGTTTTTCATTTATTTTATCACTTTTTTCAGTTTCAATAATCATTTATATATTTTTTTTCAATCATTTATAAAAAAGTTTTATACACAAATATTTATGATCATTTTGTTTATAGTAGAAAATATGTTATTTTATTCATTAAATACATGTATGGTATTAGCAAAAAAATAATAGTAAATAAATAAAATAAATAGAAAAAAAGGTAAAAAAGAAAAGAAAAAAGAGCACATTCTTTACATGAAAGGTCAATGAAAAGAGTACTAATTAGTTAATGCTTAATCTATATGCGCCCTTTTGATGGCCCCTTTAACATCTATAATCACTTAATTGAAGTCGACGAATTGGGAATAAACCATATAAGAGGTGGGGGTCTGCGATAATGCGAAATGTCAAAATAATGGTAAAGGGCAACCATATTGACCATATAGCTTCCTAAGTTCAAATTTTAAAATTGGTTGCCATGGTAACAACCCAACTTACATAAAGGTCATGACCCTGCTGCATCATAATAAACCAATAATTGTTGGATTCTTTCAAATTTGAAAATTTTTTGATTGTTATGAAAATTGATGCTGACTCTATTTTAGCACTATTTTTGGAGAAAAAGGCAGTACGAGCTATGCACTCATGCTTTATTTGGCACACCAAAGAGACACAAGTATTAGGTTTAACACATAATGACAGGTATCAACACATTACGAAAATGTCAAATTTATGTAAATAAGCTAATATTTGAAAAAAAAAATGGTTACCATAGCAACCAAATTGACCTGAAAACACAAATGATGCATATAACCATTTCCAATACTGGCCTTATTGCGGAATCGAATAACGGGTTCCGAAGCAACAAAATCTTGTCGTTGCCATAGCAACCATCCTCAAAAGTGAAATTTTGGCTTTCTTTTATCTTTTTCTTAAATGATGAATCAAAATAAATACAAAAAGACACTATGGTGTCTCTACCTGAACATTAATATATACATGTCTGTCTATGTAAGCCTCATCATGGTAATGAATGGGTACTTGGATGGGCGCGTCACGCGCCCTTCGGTACTGTGTAGCGACAAAAGTATCAGGCGTAGCGCTATAACTATCATGGTACCGTAAATGCGAAAAAACTTCAATTTTCAAATCAACACAAATTTATATCTTTGACGGGAAAAAATTCCCATGGTTCCACTCCATCATTTCGTATAAAATTAGGGGAACTGAATATTAATGTAAAAGGCTATCAGGGCATATACCCCTGAATAAGGCAGCTTATGTAAAGCAAGGGTGAAAAGTAATGAAATGGTTGAAATGTGTTGGGTAATATGTTTGTAACAGGACACTGAAACTTTTTGAATCCTTAGTTTCGTATCCTATATAAACATTGCAACGTGCGATGGACCATGTGAATTTTGGCGGAATTTCCTCGCGTCAAAATTCACACAAGATGGTTCGACAGTGGTTTCGGGCAAACGAGCCGTAGGGACCTCCTGATTTTTCCATATGATTTAGAGTAAGAATATATCTTTCAGACTGTTGATTGGAATATCTGAGAAAAATGACGCAACTTTGCGAAATTTTACCCTTAACATTGTCCAATATGGTACTTTTTGCACGAAATTTCACCCCATTTTCATGTCTTTTCAGCACAGATAATGTGGTTGTTATATTAGATTTTATTGTTAAATTGTCTATAAATTAAGAATTTAAAATTTTCTGAATCTATTGATACCAAATACATAGTATGACATCACATAAGGTAGTCCATAATGAGTAATATAAGAGGTGGGGGGTCTGCGATAATACGAAATGTCAAAATAATTGTGGAGGGCAACCTTGTATGGGTCCAAATTTCAATAGAAGTTGATTCTAATTTTTGTGAAATTTCCAGAAATTCTTTACTAGTTTATGAAAGCGAAAACCTTGACCTAAAATTTTTTTTATTAATTTCTACTTTGAAAATTCATAACTTCAGTACATGCTCTGGCATATCGGATGAGCTGCGAAATGTAGATACCGTATAACAGTAATCTAGGGACACCACCGTCAAGCCAGGTGAAATTTACTATGTTGAAACCAAAATCATCTCGTTTGTCATACACACTTGTATGAATTTCTCCATTGACAATTTTGATATTTAGGTCCAAACATAGGTAATGACAGATTACGAAGCTCACCTTGTGGCAGCAAAATCCAATTCAAACATATTTCTTAGTATACGTATATTGGCTTTTAAAGGCAAAATCACTCAAGTGGAAAAAGTAGGTCAAGGTCATTTTCTGAACGTTTGATCAAAGATACATCTAATATGAAAGTTTGGTACATATAGCACTTGTACATTGCTCAGTATGGCTTTTACAAGCAAAATCACTCAAGTGGAAAAAGTATTTCAGTGTTGCATCCGATGCATGGGTCCTTCTTGGCATCCAATGATGAATCACTTGTGCAAGTTTGGTTACCTTAGCATCAGTACTTTGTCAGATATTGAGCTACCCCATACTTCTTAACCAAGTCATTCAAGCAGAAAATGTAGGTCAGATGCAGCATCCGATGCATGGGATCACCTCAGCATCCAAAGTGAATCACTTGTGCAAGTTGGTTACTGTAGCATCAGTACTTTGCCAAATACTGAGCTACATGTACCCCAAACTTCTTAACCGGACGCGGACGCGTACGCGGAAGTGCGGGGGTATAGCATAAGCTTACTCAACGTCGTCGAGGTGAGCTAAAAATGGTGTTTCTGTGTCTGTAACGTTTGCCTTGTTTAGAGTCATTTCTTTTGGATAAATGGATTAATCTTTGTACTTTTCAAAAACAGAATTATCGATAGTAAGAATATCATCCAGGTACATAGAAGTACCAATGAAACATTTCACATCATTATGTTTTCTTTGCTTTTGAAGATTTTGAATTAATTCTTTTTCATGTGTGCATAAAAATAAATCTGCATCAAGAGGCGCACAATTTGTACCCATAGGATTCCCAAAACCTGCTTGAAGAGATTCTCACCAAATCTTTCATAAATGTTGTCCAAGAGAAAGGACAAGGCAATACACAGGTCGCTACATGTCCATGATTTGTATGATTTGTATTCTGTAGCGGAAAAGAAACCCTTTGAATCAGATGTACAAATATAGGTTTTCGCATCTCGATTATAGCACCATTCAATGAGTTTGGACAATTGCTCATTAATCTTGTCGTGAGAACGTGATTTTTTCTGACGCGAGTATCTTATCTGATACGAATGTTCCGAAATTAAAGTTGATATATATAGTAACGTTTTCAAATGATTATGGTGTTGTTGGCTGCTTCATCTGCAGGAGCGAAGACAAATCTTTCATGTAAATTACGTAATTTGGATTTGAAATATCTTTCAGATTAAAAACTGAATAAAAAGTATATGTACTTATTTTGGCATCATATATTATTTTGCTATTTCGAAAATTTATCATTGCAATCAAAACTATCATCGGAATTGAAGGAGGTTTACATTGGGCCGCGCACTCTTTACTAAATAGATACACAAAACCCATAATTCAAACTTCATAATGGTACAAAAATTGTAATTGCGTCTTCTTGAAATGACTGACACATTAAACCTGATCAGTTTTTACTAACCAAAACAAATGTTTGGTGCAATGATTTTTTTTTTCTTTCATAAATCACTGATGAGACCTTTCGTGCTGAATTATATGTCAGAACATTGAGTATTGACAAAGGTAACGATTTGGGACATTTCATTATTATAGTCAATATACAGCAATATACATTTGTATTCGAAAATCAACCACATCACACAAAATACCCTATGTGGTGTCTTAAATTATGTTTCATATTTCTATGGTGTGAGTTGGTGTTCCTTGTCCCTTTTGCGTCTCTCTCTCTCTCTCTCTCTTTCTGGGTGTCTGCTCTGTGTTTTTGCATCGGGTGTTTTGGAGTTTTGCTGTTGGTGCTGCAACTTAGTGTTGTTGGAGATCCCCTCCTTTCTTTCAACATAAGAGGATGAGGAAGCGAGATATACAACATGTTTTATTGTAGTGTACGTTTTCATTTCTTCATTTAAGAATTTGTGGCAGTTTCCTTATTCCAAATTCAGATCCGACGGTCATAGTGTGATCATCCTTGCTTTTAATTAAATACAGAGGGAGAATTTGTACTAGTATTAGCTTCCTTTTCAGTGCTACTAATTATATACTACAATTTACTCTGTATATGTGGCATGAATTAACATTTGTGTTATGATTCATGAATTTAGTTTTGTGTTCACCAATTACTATATTTGGACTATGTACAGAAGTGTATAAGTGATCTATAAAGTGAAATGAATTACGGTACATCAGGATGTGTATGTACTGTGAGTGTTGACATTTCGGCATTGAACTACATTTGTAATTCCGAGCGAAAAAAACTCTATGACAGTATTTCATTATAGAGATTTACAAAAAAGATAGGATGCAAACATGGAATTTACCCTATATATGCATGGTTCTATAGCAATCATGCGTTTTATTTGAGTGTCTTAAACAATGATTTGTTTTGCTATCGATTTGTCTTCTTCTTATCTAAGCTCCTTGAAAATGTTGGACACTTACTATTTTACCACACACACAAGTCATGTCATATCTTTAATGTTTATCCTTCAGAATTTGTAATTATGAAATTTTAACAGGCCGTCCCTGGTTTATGTCATATATTTATTTATCATTTCTTCGAAGAGATGGTTTTTTTTTTCAATGCTATCATTCCAATTTATTTTTTATTCATGAAAAAAGTTTATCAAACCTCTTTTCTCGTGATCCAATTGTATCTGTAGTACTTGGAAATTTAAAGTCGCTCACTTCGAATTCGTTGGTAGGCAATCGATCGGTGTCTTGTACTTTATAACCTTCCAAACTTAAAGATGATAGTGATTTTTGGATGATGCTTTGGTTGCTAGAAAATGACAGTTCCTTTTCTATATCCTCGATGGTTTCAGTAATTTTGTCTTCTTTTTCCTTAACCTCCAAAATTTCCTTCTCCAAAGTCGAAACATTTTCGTATTCAATGGTGTCCTCTTCTTTCATGAGTTTATCTTCCATTACTGATAAATCTTTCCTTAGGGAATCAAATTTTTCTTTAATTTTCTTCTTATTCATGCTGCAACGAAAGATACTCTTCTCTTTAATCCCTGCTAATTTTTCCCTCTTTTCTTTTGCCTTCGATGTACAATTTCCTTTCAGTTCATCAATAAAGTTCATCAAAGCAGTGCGTTTTTCGCCAATGATATCTTCAATTGTTTTGAAATGGTGGCCAGTATGATCTCCTGCGTTACATGCTGAGCAGCAGAGAACATCGCAGTCTGTGCAATAGTTGACATAGGTTTTATCTGGATGTACCTTACATGGCATCGGGGCGTCTTGCCGAGCACTCACTGCCTCTGGATCCTTCCATGGTTTAAGGACGTGCTTCCTGTGTAAGCGGGCGGTCTTGCAGCTTCCACATAGGTTACTTTTACATGATATACAGTACCATTCTACTTCATTGTCGTCCTCACATCCATCACATTCTACGTAAGTCTGATGTAATATCGGTCCTTGGTGAACAGTCGCCATTTTGAATGCCACTTTTAATCCTTATATCTATTTTTAAAGAAGATATCAGGTCCAAAAATTAAACCTACAAGTACGTTCCGTATCATGAAATGTTGGCCAACGCATTGCTGATAGTTTGATCGTCATACAGGGCTTTAAATTGTTTCCTGAAGGAGATAATACCATAGCATATTTCATTTATGCACATACAATGTATATATGTCGTATATCGTTATGGTAGATGCACCATTTTATTATTAGTGGAGGGGTCTTGAAAAAAAAATTTAAACTTTATTGATTTTACAACGTTTAACAAACAAGTTACACAACTTATATAAATGTCTCACGTTGGCTCAGATGTTGGCGTGAGGGGGTCCACGGAGCAGGAGGAAACCGGAGTACCCGAGGGGTCTTGAAAGAAATATTATTTTCGCGCCAAACTAAGGCGAATATGTTTGCTATATTTTCAAAGTAAGAAAATTTCTTTCAATTAATCATGATAATAATCATTTAGATAACGAGTTGGAACACTTCATTTTCATACATTGAATGGCCCTTTACATGATAGGTACAATTTCAAATCAGCATTTTAAACGAAGCTCGAAATAAGACAAATATCGAATAAGTGAAACTATTTTTAACATGTTTTAAAAAAAATGAATAATATGTGCTTGCAAAAAAGCTATAAAGGGGGGGGGGGGGGGTTCAATCAGTGATGAAAGTCAAACGCAAAAGCTGAAACCAGATTCCAAATGCCTTAATCGAAAAGCTTGTGAATTTGGGGGAAAATACAAAACAGAACTTCTCCTACTCGAAAAGAAGTATTGGACAAACAGACGGGAACAATTACACAGTTTCAAAAAATAAAAACACGAAGGACAACTTATCTTATGATCCATCTCCAGTACAAGTGCGGAAGGCATTGAAGAATGTATTTTAGCTGACGCTATCAAGTAAACGATATTGATATCGTTCTGCCTGCTGTTGGGATATCGGTTTAGCGATAATTGATTAATCGATTTATAGAGTAAAATGCTTCCATTCTATTCTTTAGACTAGGAACATGTTGCGAACGAATTCGTGCTACCTAGTATTCAAGCTTCACGAATGTTAATGTCTTTATACAAATATACCCTCTCTATTTCATATCTTTCTAACTGAGGAAACCTTTATACACAGCCAATTGTGCCTCACATGAAATTCATATGAAATGAGCATCATGTAAATTTCACATGAAAGTTCATGTAAAATTCATATAAATTTCACATAAGATTTGTGTGAAAAATATTTCACATGAATTTCACATAAATTTCCTTCACATGAATTTCATGTGATTTTTTCTAAGTGACCTTGACAGGAAACTGAATTCACATGACATCCATGTAAAATTCTTCACATAAATTTCATGTGAAAAATTTCATGTAAATTTCATATTCGTGCTCGTTTCACATAAATTTCATGTGAACTTTCATGTAAAGTTCATGTAAATTTCACATGAATTTCATATGAGGCACAATTGGCTGTGTATGTTGCCTATTGACCGCCGTAGATAAGCCCAATTTAATCAAACATGTACACACTTCGTATCTCATTACAAACATATACGTTTATTACATTATCACTCATCAGCTGACAATTGTGATAATGACCCTGTGATTATATCAAACGAAAAATGAAAACCTACGAAAGTTTGATGTTTCCACAAAAAAAAGGTTCAGAATCCGTGTGTCTTCAAACCTAATGATACAACATCTTCTGGTACATTTTCGTGCATGAACATCGACGGAGGAGTCACACTTATGCCCTTTGCCGTGTGGAGCTCGTAAAAAAGTTCCCCGCGAGGGGTTTGACAGTAAGTAATTTGAATATATTTCCCTGACATTGTCGCCATAGCACTTTCTATATAGACACGACGTAAGATAGTGCATGAATTTTATATATTGTTTTCAGTAATGTGCTTAAACATCGACGGCGGGTGCGGCTAGCCAACAGGGGATGCTTACTTCTCCCGGGCACCTGGTCCCACCTCTAGCTTGCTAGGGGTCCGTCGATGCTCGATTTGGTGCTCTTTTGTGAGTGCTGTTGAGATTATCGTCAGGATCTTCTTTAACTCATGTCTATATGTCGAATCGCACAGAGAACTAATTCATCTATTGAAATATGATTTTTATGTGATACGTTGATAAAGCCAAAAATTATTATATCTTTACATTTAAATTACAACTTCCTCAAAACGGAACGAGGGATTGACTCAACACAGGGAATTCAAATGTTACTACTAGATGTACAGAATCAGGATTAAACACAAATCACAAATCAGTTATTTCCAGCACTGACGAAGACACCACTTATAGATGATTAAAAGTCAAACACTAAATCAAAGAATTAAAATTTCCTGAATGAAAAAGAAACAAAACATAATTAGGATGGAGATCCACAAACAATGAAAGAAGCGAAAGTTATTATCACGAGAAGAGTAAGACAGAGACAATAATGCAGCATGTTCGAAGCACAAAGGACAGTACTGCATGTACAGATTCCTGTGTAAGAACGCAAGGTTGCTCACTCACTACATACTCTGTATAGATCAGGATGTAAAATTGAAGGGCGTGGTACTATGGCTTCGAAATCAGACATTATGATAAGCGGTAAAACATGTTCTCACTGTATGGCAATTATCGAGATTGTATTCGATTAGAAACATGTACAATTATTACTTCTGTAATAACAAAATTCGTAAAAGGTAGCACTACTTTAAATAAATTAGATGCTTATTAAGACATTCACTGCTATATTCAAACTGCAAGTCTAGTGTCTTCAGCTTTTGTCATATATAATATTTCTTGTGGAACCTATAACTTAAATTAAAACTGAAAACTACAACAAATACAAATATTGAGAATCACGGCAGATAATCCTAGGACTATCATGATAAAATTATACTAGGAATAACCTTACTTGGCGTATATCATCAAACGATGTCATTTGACCTTATTGATCAAATGTGGACGAAATCTAGACCACCCGATTTTACACATCCAAGAACTTATTTGAACAATATTGAGGTAAATCATGAGAATACCGACGCTTTAACGTATTGCACCATTTCATCGACTGTACTGGACTCGTGCATCAGTCAAATTACTTCCTGAAGAAAAAGGTAACTTTACCAGAGTTTTGAAAATGGTATCGATCCATTTCATAGTTTAACCTTGGGTAAAATGGAGTTTTCAAATGATTCCCCTTCGATTGTTCCGATTAACCCTCCGCTTGATTTAGATAAACGCAACATAAATCGCAGTATTTCACGACTCAAACTTTACCGGTTTTAATTGAAAATGTTCATAGCACAATCAAAAGACAAATTCTAATCCTTCATTTTTCAACAGTTTTCCGCACAGAAGGCCTTATTTCTTAGCAAGCAAACAATTTCGAATCTGCGTTTGCTATTACGTATAGTAACCCCCCCCCCCTTTCTGCATTGCTATTTTGAATATAAAGAACAGTGATAAAAAAAAGGTAAACTAGTGCGTGAAAATATAATGGAAAACTTTACATTTTCCCCCATTCCCTACCATTCTACACCGATGAAGCGCAAAGCTGACGAAACTATGCCTGACTAACAATTTCGTATAGATCTCCGAAATGCGCCAACAATTTTCACTAAAATTCCACATACATGTATAAAGCACAGTCCTTTCAATTATCCGAATGCATATATATGACAAATATGGATAATGACCATATCCTTGTATACAGCACAAAATCGATAATTCAAAAATCAAAAACCGAAGGCATACAAAATCAGGACAAAACAGGAACCAAAGCAAACAAACATGCCTATTAATAGAAAGTAACCTCTTGTAAATGAAATAAATCATATCAAACTCCAATATCATTTCATTATATAGTAGCTTTTATACATGCCACCAACCTTAGACTATACATTTCAGTCTGACTTCTTCCTAACAACTTAAAATTATAGACTTTGGGAAATGTGGCTATACTAACACTGTATTTTCTCCTTATTATAAACTTTGGTTTATGCTTTTCACTATCGAAATTATGATTGTCACTGTAGTAGAAGCCAGGATCTACGGAAGATATACATTAGATTAAGTACTCATATTATTTCTAAAATAAGAGTATAACAGTAAAACAAATTATTGAACAGGGTAATCCTGAATATATTTTCTAGTGTATAATAATGCTACACTTACTGGAGAAGTGAAAATCTGCTTTCAACAACAATTTAGAATATCAGAAATGTATGATACATGTAATTGACACTTTAGCTCTGGCAATTAGTATTTAAACACATTAGTAAAAACATATTCTCAAAATTACATCGACAAATATTATGCAACTATGTGTAATATGAAACGTTAATCACGCCTTCATAGCCATTACCATACGTTAATCGGTTTATACAACGTCATTTTATACCTCGAAATGCTGGAACCAGCCCTATGTGTATTTTTAGTTGTCTCCTTGTCGTCTATTGTTGTAACAATGCCGAACACTGATGGAGCATATATTCGTAAACGGGTACGTTTGAACTTAACTAATAATTTTGCAGTGTTCCAATTCTTCAAACAAATGCTTCAATTTACTCATTCTGCTATTGAATTTACTTCAATGTTTTTGTTATAAGCACCGATTTTCTTTTGCAGAGTGGGGCTGTTAAATTCGTTCTCCATGAATGTTTAAAGTTATCCCTTTCAGATGCTTTGTAACCACTAGGTTGGTATCGCTGCTAGTGGACTGTAATTCACTGAGGATATCGCTCGCTTAGTTTAGTGTTTGTAAACGCACTGAACTGAAATATATTCTAAGTTTTCTGTCATCAAATTAGACCTTAACTTCTAAAACTAAGGGGTATCTCCCTCATTGCATAGCTGTCATTTTAGCTGGGGTTTCGACATTTTTTTATCGGTCATGAATAGAATAAAGCTCCTTGCCCTTACGAGTATTGCAAATAAAGATTTTTCACCAATCTGAATACTCAATACTGTAATTTAGATAATGTCAAAAGGTTCCAATTCTCTACCTTCTTGAAGAAAATTCCAAACCAATTTACATGCACCAGACATTTGTTTCGAATATTAAATTCTCATCAGTGATGCTTTCAGCGGAGCCACCAAAAATAAATTCAGTAGCGCTCTATTTAATTTTTTGAGGTTCCATTTTTACATTTACATTACAGAGAGCGCGCGGCTTCAAATTTCCTGTAGGGTCGATTCAGTAGCACATCCAAATAAAATCTATGTTCAAAATAGCATTGGAGGGATGGTGCTAAGATGTTAAACTCCTTTAATTTCGATGATATTTATCGGTAAAATGTCTAGTTTCCGAAATAGCAAAAAAATATATTTGATGTCACATTAATAAAAGGCCAAAACAAAGTTACAAATGGTCTCGTAAAGATCAAACCATAAATAAAGTATTTTGTCTTTTTTTTTCATGGAGCACATGTAAGCATTTATTTACATAAGACTATCCTCAAACGATTTTTGACCATATTTTCATCTTAAATACGCTTCTGGATGCACCCTACACAAAATTTGGAGCCGCTTTTGACAAGAGGAAATTAAAAGTCTATATTGTACATGACGCCATGAAAATTCACTTTGTCTTTAACCTGTTGGACACTAATAATGTCGAAGGGTTCCAACTCAACTAAATACTACTAACGAAGATTCAATATCCGAAACACGTGTCAAGTACAATAAAATTTGTGCTACATGTATAGAACATGTATTTCAATATTGACAATTTGACTCTTTATCATTTTGCCATCGTATTTATCATTTTCCTATTTCGAAATTTGCCATTTCATCCAATATAATCGAAATTAAAAGAGGTTTTAAACACCATCAAACAAATGTTATTTTGATCATAAAACAAAGGAGGGTATCTCCAACAACACCAGCATCTAAAGCAAAACCCCAAAACACCCAATGCAAAAACACATACATTCCATTTTACTCTGCTACTGAATTGACCCTACAGGAACTTTGAAGCAGCGCACTCTTTGCAATGTAAATGTACAATTCAGAAATAAAAACCAGAGTGTGCTACTGAAATACATTTTCCTGTGTAAGAAAATCACCTTGGCACTTAATAAACACCACTCTTTTTCTTTCGCAGCAGTTAAACTGACTCTCCTTGATTGAATGTTTAAAGTGTAATAATTACTTCTTTACAGATCTTTTACCTAAAATAAGACTTGTTTTGGCGCTTTATCATTTTGACATCATGAATTTCTTTCGGGAACTTGTCATTTAATCCAAAATATCACCGAAATGCAAGATGAATGATCCCACCTTTGAATGCATTTTAGATGGAAATGAAATCAAATGATATTGGATGATCATACTTTTCAAATACTCAGGATATCTTTGTTTCAGGAGCTGGAATCTTATAACGATGAATTCCTTCCTCTTGTGCCTCAGTTGGTTCGATCATCAGCTACTACTGTAGATACCAATGGTGTAACACTCTTTACTTTGGATGTTCTACAAGCTGATCAGTCAGATTGCATCTTTAGCACATTTGAGCACGAAGGTTAGAGTTCTAGTTGAATTTAAATGAATCAATTAATCTTATTATAGCGATGGATTAATATTTGTGTATTCTGATAAAATACACTATCATCAACAATCATAGGAATTTGTCAGAGGCCATTTGTTGTAATACCTCTATAGCATCTTCTTATTTTATAAATTTCTATCTACTTGCCTTTAAATGAGTAAACTAATGTCATAACAAGTCGTTCCTTGTACTTCTACCCGACAGTCTGGTATCGTCATCCGACATATTTTATACACACTATTGGCTTCTCCTTCATAACACCGAAACACTTAGAGGTCGAGTTGGCTTGTAGATGTTAATATTTATTAGCTTTAGATATACAAAACCAAAAAATGCATGTTGTCGGTTTCAGAAGTCGGAATGAATCTGGTATACAGGGATGGTAACAGGATAAAGGGGATATTGTTTGTGAAACAGAAAGGTCCACATCACGTGGCACTGTTCACCTGTTACTCAAAATACCAACCAATCGGTGCACAGTATCTACTGAAGGCATATTCTGATTCGGAATCACTCAACGCTACTAGAACCACTGAAGGCTATGATTGTATGATGAGCAAACCAAGACATGTTACATTAGAAAATACTATACGGATTGAGATATTCTGCATGTGTACCCATAACGTCACGAAGGACAATGACGTAACCATGGTAATGGAAGGGGCTGTTTTGATAGATGGGAAAATATATGAGTTGAGGGAGAAGTATGCCTTGTTTAATTATGCAGATATATTCGAGATGAAGGAAGGAATGATGAAGGCAAGTTTCATTTTTCCTAAGAACTTTTCAAGAGCAATCGATGTTCTCCCAACGTTCAGTTTGAGATTTAAAGACAAACTTAGGGGAGATCTGAGAATACGTAAAACTCATTTCATAACGGATGACAAATATCTTGATGGAACTAGACCTGCTGTGAGGAGAGGTACCTTGGCTATGTCAATGTATCCAGAAAGCAAAGTTACCTTATACTTAAGGAGAGGGTCAACAAAACGACTGTCTTGTGTGGCTTATGGAAATCCGAAACCAATCTTAGCTTTGTACAAGGATGATTCTAGCATCGAGGGGAGAAGAGATCTTGATTTGATCTGGAACCATTTTTCAAATTATAAGGTAATCATAATATATTACAAAATTCAGTCATAAGCAAGAATTATATATACTTTTTTCGATAACTTACATGCATTTAAAGAGAACTTTGCATTATAATGCTCTTGTATACAACTTTGTTTTTTCACATTTTTATTCCTTCTTTGAAGTTTGAATAGCCGTAAATAAGTAATTCATTTACAAACTCGTACACTGAATAAACCCGTCATTTATTTGGTCTCATCATCGAAAAGGTAAAGCAAAATTATAAGAATTCCAAATGGAACAGTTGCGAATCCCAGAGTAAACGATATTTCAAAGTGAGACTATGTGTATGATGAATATTCATTCTTCAAAACTATTCACGTTAAGTTTCAATTGTTGTTTGCAAGTAGTATATGCTCACCCCTCCTGATCTCGTGAATGATTAGTATCTCCTTTGAAGAATACTATAATGTCTTGTTCTGTTTTACAATGTCATGTACTATATGATTATTTGCAAATAATAATGTTTGAACTAAGATTCTGAAGCTTTATGGTCTCCTCTTTTACTTTTATGTTCCAGGATAAATAGTAAAGATTAGGTTACCAAATTAGATCTGAATATTTATTTTCGCTATAATATATGTATTGGCTTTATATGACTAATAGGACAGTAGACAACGCAAGGGAGCCTATACTGTAAAATAAAGCTCATTGGGGGTTTTTGGTAGCATTATACAAATATACGACTTTTATGTTATTGCAGTATATCACAATTGATGCTATGGATGAGTCCTTCGAGGGTAGATACACGTGCAACGCTGATACGGGAGTGAAAAGAGCAACTAAGACGGTTGACGTTCATTTATGTGTTCCTGCAAATGTCTTCCATACTACTGTAGTAGGCACTTACTACGTAAGTTGTGTTTTTTGAAATGCGGTAGATCTTCATTCCAAAGTTTCTGTTCACAATATTTCTTAAATATTTCATAAAAGTGGGTCCCATTGTATTATATCCCACCCAACCTTCTACGTCTTTCGGTATTTTTGGACATAACGTTAACTCTCATAGTCTTTGGTCATATTTCATTGTTTGAATTTATCACTTTTATGTTCTTAAATAATAATATAAATTGGGGAACACTGAGGAGGATAAAGTACCCGAAACGTGCATGTCTAGTCCATGCTGAAAACGAATTAATCTTCTCTTAAATGATACTATTGAATTTGAGGACGTTTTACATTTGAAGACTTGTTACATTAAAAACATTTTATTTCTTTGGCAAAATTAATAGTTTCTTCAACGCATTCAAAAAATTACTGTTATCAAAACTTCTTGAAATTTCTGAAATGTTGGTCCTGTAGCATCATGAATATCCCGTCTTTCAATACTATTTTTGACATTATGAAAATAACTTTCACATTCTTTGGCCATATTACATTGTTAAGACTGAGGATCACTGACGAGTGTTAAGTACCAGCCCAAAACGTAATGATACAAGGAACATCAAATTACAGAGAAACATCAAACACAAATGACTACACATAAACAAACGAGACCAGTGGGCAATTGGTGATGACTGAGGGAGGTCATCTGCCACGTCAGTAGCAGACGGTGTGGTTATCCTGGATTACGTGCGCACGTGGTCAGTGTCAAAGCTGGTGTACCGGGAGTGTCCGAGGGCACATGTAGCCAAGTAAGATCATCTTCGTACATTCATGTACCTTCGTACTAAGTAATTGGAGATCCCTCCTTTCTTCGGTTGGTCGTATATCTTCAACGCATTCGAAAAATTTCTGTTATCAAAATTTCTTGTAATATCTAAATTGTGGGTCCTGTAGCATCACATTCCACCCATCCTGCTACATTGTACGTCTTTTTGTACTTATTTTGGACATAATAACTTTCACACTCTTTTACCATAATATGAATCAAGGCAAAGCCTTTTTGTGCGAGCGGAGAGAAAATAATATGATTTTAGACTATGACGGTTTATCCTATCTTACAAAACTTTCTGTTTGGTGATTGCCAAAAAAAAAGGCAGTATAAGGCGAGTGGAAACACAGAGGCATTTGTAAAATTGGTCTAGACCAGCAGATGAACATTTTAAAGGGGGGGGAGGGGCTTAAAATATGTAGAAGCGTTTACGTCAAGCAAAATACGTCCATTAAAGGAAAATCTTACAACGTCAAAGTGACATTAAGAATTTGGCGCGATGACGTCAATGACGTCATAGAAGCACAGTAAACAAAATACTCAAACGAAGATGTCGGCTTTCCTAAAAAGATTCCGCGGTTACGCCGAGTTGTGGATGCTATTTCGTAATCTGCTTTACGAAAAATTATGTCAATAAATTTAACTTGTAAACAAAAATTGAGTATAACATATACGTATACTCGGAGTCGAAAAAAAAATTAAATGGCAATATTCAGCATCTCCGCAGTAACTCTGTCTGCGAGGGGACGAAAGTTTTTGAAAGCATAGTAGAACATTCTCATTCTTTGATTCAGCATATTTTCTCACTAAGGTAAGTGTATACGCGTTACCATAAGGGCGAGCTTCGCTCGCAAAGGCCCTTCGGGTCTTTGCAGCGAGCTCCGCTCGCTATTACCTTGTTTAGATTGAGGATCACTGACGATGTTATTGAATTTGAGCACGTTTAACATGTATGGATAGAAACAGAATGATGAAGTTGAGTCGATGCAATTATGTAACATTTGGTCATCAATTATTTACTAGTAATTACATGTAGGACGCATGACGTGCATTTGGTTCTATTTCAGAATCTTTTTTCCTATCAAATCCTTCTGTGTGCAAGATAAGATATAAATCCGGTAGACAAGGAAATCACATGGCAACAATCTGCTGTTATATTATAAATCGGTCAAATTAAATACATTATAAGTAAAATATATCCCAGCATCAGAATACCCATTTTGGTTGTTTTATGTAACATACATATACCAATGTCTCCGAAAAATGAAAATCAAAAGGAAATGTTTAAACTCCTAGTCTGTTACTGCATACCTGCTCTGTCTTCAACCTAACGTTACAATTCTGCAAGCCATGGGAAAACATAATGAAGCTTTATCTTCAGAACAAAATACAGAAACATAAGCAATAAAGAATACCTTGTCTGTGTACTGACTTGATTGCGCTGTGGCAACGCTAGCTGACATTGAATACTAGTAAATGAAATATGGAAAAAAAACACATTAGAATCAAAATTCTTCATTAAAACCGTTTACTTTTCAATTGACAGACAACAACCCACACCTAGAAAGCTTTCATTATAAAGTCAAGTACATATATAACTTCATTTGAGGACGACTTCCTAGTGATATAACTATCCGATGTCTGACTATCAAGTGATGACTATCTGTCTAGTATTTAAGATGTAATTTTAAGAGTGACAAACAAGTTAGACGACATACTAGCTCTGGAACAGTTGAATTTTGTTTTCTCTAACAATACCCGTTATCTATAATTCTACAGCTAATCATCACGCTTACGGCAAAATATAATGAAACAAACGAAATAGAAAGGACCAACTGCTACAGATCAGAGGCAGATGATCTCACGTGGCTTGGTGATTCCATAACTGAGGAATTTCGGGATGACAACCATTGGAATCGTACATACTCCATAAGACGGAATCTGTTGCAGATGCCAATTACAGTGCATTGTAATTTTGAAGCCGTTTGTAAAATGGATGAAATTACGTTTTACGTTGACGAGTAAAGAAATCGTGCATGGCCAAGTCATGTGAAAATTGTAGTATTTTCAAAATTGGATGTCGGCAGTGTAATGCTACGCGAGAAAAAAGTGAAGTTGTGAAATTAACTGGGTTTTCTATCTAAAAAACCAATATCTGCATGAATTCACATTGTTTAAAGATTTAATAGATTTATTCTTTTGTAATTGCATTATAGATTTGTTTTGGTCATAAAGCTATGTGTACTGAAATCGTTACTAAAGCAGTACTTTTCAAATATAAAAACAAAACATTGTCATATACCTTTGATTTTTTGTTGTTCTACACTGTCTCTGAATTTATGTGTGGAAAGACATCACTTAAACATATAGCTGTGGTGCAAACTTATTGTATATTAAAATTGCATGTCACTGCAGGATGTCAGATGTTAATTATGTAATATATCATTTTAACAAAATAATATCTGGTCTTTACTTTTTCTCTTTACCTTTACATGTATACAGTATATGGAATATGAAACCTCTACTTTGAAAACTTCTTAATGAAAATATTGGTATTTTATCAAAATTTGCTTTTATCTGACACTGACTTTTGACCTTTTATCTGCATGTTAAGAATGGACAGACAAATGGACTGACAGTCAAAAGGTTCAGATATGGTTACTGCAGTGTCATGCAGGGCATTAATAACTTTAATAGTGTGCCTTCAAATGTTTAGAAATAGAAGCCCATTAAAAGAAAGGAGAGGATCTCCAACAACACTCAGTTGCAGCACCCATAGCAAAACCACAAAACAAAACACAGAGCAGACATGCACAGAGAGAGACACAAAAGGAACAAAGAACACAAACTCATACCACAGAAACATGAAACACAAAAGACCACACATACACCAACAAGACCAATGGGCAACTCGTGCTGACTTGGGACCGCAATCTGCCATGCAAGTAGCAGACGGTGTAGTTATCCAGATTAATTGCACACAACCCTCACACTTTTAAGTTTACCAAGAGGTCTTAAAGAACACACAAGGGACCGAAGAAACACACAGATGAATATAAAAATCAGAGGGTATAGGTAATACAGTCTGTGCTCTGCCGGCTTTATCGAGCTCATGCATGTGATCATCGGAGAAGTCCGACTGACATGGTCATCACTACACACCCCTACAACTAACTGTGTGGCATAAACAAGTGACATTGTACATTCCCTGCAAAATACAAACAGTTATACCCAATGCTGTATTCAAAAACACTAAGTTTGGGGATATGGATATTGAAGAATTCAAACGATAAAATGTAAAGTTTCTAATTTATTTTCAAATCATTATATATATTTTACATATTGCGTAAAAATATCATTATTGAATGCTTATTGAAGGCTTATGAATACATGATGCCTCAGACTTAAGACTTATAACTTAAATTTTGTATTATGCATAAACAATCTTTCAGATCATATTTGGCATTTCTAATCTTTACTGAATCAAACAGTCAACTCAAGACTTCGAAGAAACTGAATCCTTTTATGCTTTAGCAAGTTAAACAATACTAGTATAATCATAGCATTAATATGTTCTTGTACAAATATCTTGGTGTTAAAAAGACAGCTTTAGAACGAGGAAAATTACAAAATAAAAGAAGTCTCTTGTCTCTTATGGAAAGCAATTTTCTCAGACTGAAATATGAACTAAGGAATGTGCTAAATGAACAAGCCTAGAAAATGTTGCTTAAAAAGCCTTGTTTGCATTTTGCTAATTATATCAAAACTTGACCTAGAATCAGAAAATTCATAACAGTTGAAATATAATACAAATAGACTTTGCCTTCACTATAAATGATGGAGCATAAAAAAAGTACAATTCTGATAGAAATATATGATTTTTTATATGAAATAAATATGATGTAAAAAAATTCAAAATATCAAAAGAAAAATATCTTACTACAATGTACAATTACTTTTCATACAAAGAACAATTTGCACAGTTTAGACATTCTCGTATAAAACAAATGAGAACATAAGATTCTGCCATAGCAGAGGTGACCGTCAACTTCTAAGTTGCTGGTTAGAACACTTGAACACACAGACGATGGACATAGATTGTCTCACGGCTATTCCAAATTATTTGGAAAATAGGTAAAACAGCACGATGTATAATACGAAATCAATGTTTTCAGATTCAGCAGACCCTGCGTAGCAAATATTGCAAGAATGACATGGCTTGATAGTTTTTCAGATCTGTTCCACTTTGACGTCTCATGACTAATAATGCTGAACTTGGATGAAGGGAATTCTGAAAAAAATATATAAACCAAATTTATAAGATAAAATAGGAAGTGTGACTTGTTAAAAACTTGTGAGCTGACAAAAGCTGACAAAAATAATTATGGACTTCCTTAAAGGAATCATGGCATTTTGCTGCACAGAGTCTTTATTGCTCAAATTGTCCATTTTTCTGTTATATTTTGTGATAATTTTGACCATTCTAAACTTCTCGCAAGACAATGCAACATTTGGATAAATTTCATACCTGGTACAAATAAATCTTTTTAAAAGTTTCAAGAATTACTTAAGATTACACAATACTGATTAAATAAAATAATTAGAAAAAAAATGATGAAAATTTCCATCATATATTACCTATACATCTTGTGTTTTAAATCCTCCATTTTGCTGCATCTTCTGTGGAGTGGTCCTCTTCTGTTGCTCCATTTCAGCTTGCATTTTGGCTAACTGTTCCTGCATTCTCTTCAACTGAAATCACAAACAATGAAACTTCCTTTATTTTCATTTTCTTTTCTAAATAAATTTTAAATTTTTATCACCTTTATTACACGATGAAATACAGAGAAATATATTAATTGGATATCATCAAAATAACATAAGCATGCATGAACTTTCTACTAATTTACAATTTTTGGAAAATTAGGGAAAAGATCCATTTGATATTCAAATTAAATTTTTATAGCAATTTTAGAATGAGCAGTTTAACACTTCGAGAAAGGTGATTAAAGTAACAAATTAATCAAAATGCCAAAATAACTCTAATTTTCTTGCTTAAATACATACCTCCTGTTCCTTTTCCAAGAGTTGTCTTTCCCTTTCAGTGAGCTCTTGCGCCTGACTTTCAGGTCTGCGTTTACTATAAAATAGAAATTGTGTAGAATTACATGTAGTAAAATTAGTAAGAAGTAACCCTGTCATATCCTACACACATTGTAATATAACAAATCAACTTCTTTGTACTATTTCTACCTTCCTTAGGAACATGAAAAAATCTGTTGCACTTTGTCCAATTTCATCTATAAAATTCAGACCTTTTCAGTTTGCCTACCTAAAGGTTTATACAAAAATAATTTGCCCAATTTTACTTTAACTTGTGTTTAACATGTTAAAGAGCTGAAGATACTTTTATGTGATATTAACAAAATTAAGATTTTACTGCTTTAGTAGATGTATTGAATAATTCTATGGAATGAAATAGATGTATAGGTTTTAAAGAAATTTCATATTGATAAATTAGAAAAGGAAATAAAAGTTGTCTTAGAATTCGGGTACAAAAAGTCTTGATATAAAGTATGTGCATATTTGTGGGGGAAACTGTCAACAATGTATACACACTGTATATTCTCATGCTTAAACAACCATGTTGTCAGTTGAATACGTCATCCATATAATGTGTACACACAAAAAAAACATTATAAAACACATCAAATGCTTTGTCAAGATTATCCTGGATATTTAAGTATCTACAATCTATGCATAACTTTCTATAAAAGAAAAGCTACGACATATAGAAATACTACCCAAAAGAGTTGTGAGAATGACGTAGAAAATTCACTAAAAGTGAGCTCTATCTAATCTCTCAGAAAGAATATCTAAAAGTACTAGATCTGATTGTAAAAGTTGACAATTAAGCAATTTTTGAGAAGTTCATGGTCGAAAAAATTAGTGAAGTGACTGCTTCGTTGAATAAAGAGTGCAAATATTGCAAAAGCTTGTGTCACTAAAACTGCCCAAACTTCAATCCAAATTAAACCCTAGTAGACCCCATTTCCATAATTGACCTCATTTCCATAATTGTCAATCTTTTGAGTACTACTCATATTTAATAGATCATCCCCTACTTTCTCAAAAATCAAAGAAACTGAGAGAATGCTATCTTAATTACCCTACTGGACAAATTGCTGCATAAGAATGTACACACTTTAATTAGAACTCATATATATAACTGCATCACACTTAATTTTGACTTAAAATCAAGGACTGCAGATTCACATCACTCTTTTTTATCTTGACTTCACATTGATAAAAAAAAATACAAAATGTACAATATTTCATACATTCCATTTCTTGTTTATGCAATTATAATTGTTTAATTTATTACTACCACATCCTATATATAAACAAAATAATAACAAGTGCAATGCACAGAATTCAACACTACATGGCACTCTATACAGGAATACAACCAACACTTTATATTAGATACCACATGTAACAACTGAAAAACTCAATTGAGCTCATTTTTCATTGCAAGAATTTATCAAATAATATAGCAAAGGCCAAGCTTAGTAAATTGCACAGCAATTCTGAGCAAATAGTCCTTTAGTAAGGGGGATAGGAGGAGATGCTTAAACTTGTATAAATATATCATTACTTGTTTTAAAAGCATTCAATGACATTTATAATTTATTAAGGGAATTGATTCAGTACCAAAGCTTAAACAAAAGATCTAAGTATTCTACTTCAAACTTGCGAACACACAAAAATTGTTAATGTTATAAAAGCACACAGATTACGTAAAACTTAATAGCACTTTGTAATTTGAACATGTTGAGTCTATTTGTTTTCAGCTGTTTGTTACATGTGGCACCTAATCACAGAAGGGACAATATGCAGAGAGTCTCTACAAAGAATTAGTCAACAAACCGAAAAAATAAATCGTCATGCTTACCGTATTGGTGATTTTTTTGTTTTAGGAGTTCAAAGGGGAAGGGAGATAAAAATATAAACATAATATTAGAAAAATAGTGCAACCAAAATGCAGATTGGAATGAATGTAACTGAATTTGATACCTTGAAAAAATAATAAGACCCAAAGTGATTTTATTCATAAAGAAATATTACGATATGATTATTATGAGTAATACAATGTAAATGATCTATTGTCATATAATGATGATGATGAATGAAAACGTACACTTAAGATTGCCTTAATTCTTTAAATAATGGCTAGATTTGAAAGTCAAGATTATTACAATTAAAGGCGCACATTGACTATTGATATTTGCCCCACTGACAGTATTGTGAATATGAAAGTATTAATATCAGAATGAAAATATCTATTTGATCTTTTTTCTTTCATTGGGACTCTCTTACGGGCTTCTGCAGGATTTATTTCATTTGGTGACTTATCGGATTTATTTCATTTGGTGACTTATCTACATGTATATTTAATCTACTTGATTGAGCAAAGTGAAGCTGACTTATCCAAGAATAGTTTAGCTAACTTACACGTATTCGTGTATTATATTAAATAATGAAAGGCATGTTTAATAATTCATGGTTACAATTATACATTCAACTCCATATATAACTCTTGTAAAATATATCAAAATATCAAGTTTATTATTATGCTCTTAGTCTTGCTATTAATACATAGAGATGGTTGGGGCTCAAAACGCCTTAAGTTTGATTTATTAAATAGATATACACATAATTTAGTTTCAGTTATTCAACACGTTTAAAAGAAAGCTATAAAAAATTCCAATAAATTACACAATATATTTCTGATAAGTCAAGCACAAGTTACATGTAGAATATTCATTTTTCATTGGAAAATATAATCCTTTGTTTACATTTGATTAATCTTTCTTGGTCTTAACTTTTATGCAATATGTAATATTCCAGAATACAACCTACAATAAATGCTGAATGTATTCATGCAAAAACTTAGTGCAGGTCATGAACTTGTTTCTATGGTAACATGTTACTATGGAAATGGATGATGCAAATGAATAAAACATACTCTTGAGTGTCAATATAGGGTTGTTCCTCAGATCGTACTTTTCTGTAAAGTATCATAACAAACAGATTAAGTCATGATAGAACACTTACCTGGACCTAACATCTATAAGAATGAACTAACTAGGGCTAAATCTACATGTACATTACATAGAAGGCTGATAAACCTAATGTAACTAATAAAATATGAGGGAAGGGGTCTGAGATTTTTGGAGCGTAAAATTTGATTTCTGATGTCAACTATATCATGTACATGTACATGTATTTATTATGAGTAATTCACAGTTACTATGTTGATTTTCTCAATATTTCTATCATTTCAAACATAATTCAAAAATAAAGTCATACATTCATGAATTTAACAATGACTGTGGTTTTTATAAAAACTTTTCTTGAAATTTCTGTATGAAACAAGGATGAAGTATTATTTTGCAACAATGTATGCCAACATGTTTGGTGAAAAGCAATAAATCTTGAATTTTTGTTGCACAAATAAATTAAAAGTTCTTGTTCTTTAAAAGTTAAAAACAAATTAGATTAGAAAAAATCTAAAATGAATTGCCTTTAACAGCCATTTACTTAAGTGCAAACATTCAAAAATACATCTAGCAGAATAATTTGAAATTCTCTAAATTTTTAAGAATACATCTACATCTCAGGATTTTAAGAGTTTACACACAATTGTACCTATAGAAACATTACGTCTCATCTATTTTATTAAAATGAATGATGAATATAAAACAAAGATGAACGAAAAAGCATTAAGTGAAGGGATGAAGTGGGAGTGGCCGACACGACATAATTAGCCAAAAAAAAAAAATCCTGAAAACTTGAAAAAAAAATCTAGCTAAGCAGAAATTTCAGTGTAGATCAGTTAAATCATTGTGAGACAACAACATAATTTGTATCTTTATAATGAAGTACACTGACCTTGTTTTCTTAGGAACAGGCCCTCCACCAGCTAACTTCTCTGCTCGGAAGTTCTCGTAGTGTACTTCTTGCGTAACTTCCTGTAAATCTTGCATATGTGTGCTGCAAACATACATGTAAATGCACTTTCATTGGTTTCATAAAATTCCAAGTTTCAAAACATGACTTAGATTTAAAAAAGCAAGCAGATCCATATTTCAAAGTGATTGTTGAAGCTTCTAGAAGGTAGTATTTTCAGGTGCCGGATAGTGACCATATAATGCACATTTTCAGTCAATTAAAATTGCTGAATAATAGAATTTGCAAATTAAAGTTGCAATAATAACAATGAAATCAATATCTTGATGAAAATATAAGATTTTTTTGATACATAAAGATTCCAGATGAAATCAATATCTTGTTAATACACATGTTCCGCCATCACTATCTCTGTATCATTGCTTTCATTGGTTGTGAGAATTAATCAGATTATTCATTCACCAAACTCACATCAACATTGTTCTTAATTTGATAAAATCACAGTGTTCTGGATTCTCCACTTCCACCACTCCCCATGGATACATACGACCTCTGACCTTACGACCTTTGACCTCTATGACAGTATTTGCACCAATGACAGCAAAAGGCACTGCTTCCTGTGAAAATAGTAAGGAAGTGTTACAAGATTTAAAGATTCTACTTAATACAAAAGTTTCTATCATAATTTATCATATTTACAATGAATGAAGAAAGAACAAAGGTAACCATAATCCAATACTGACCCTAGATTTAAACATTTTATCACATAACATTTTCACATATTATTGAATACTGTCAAATTCTTCAATTCGTGAAGCTTGATATGTAAGTAAATATATAGTTTAAATGGCTTGTGAAATCGCAATGATCTCCGATTTTGATAATTTTCCATTGCTGCAAAATCCTTAAATATCTAAGAAATTCAAATTAGCAAAACAGCCAAATTCTTCAGTAAACATGAAAAATAATATTTGAAATGTTGTGCATATGATCATATAAAATTCTTCTTAGAAAGAGCACTGTCTAGCAATTATGACCATATTTTGTCAAAACTGTTAAAATGAAAGTATCTGTGATAAAGAGCTATTTTTACCATCACTATAATTACACATCCTTCATCTAACATGTATTCTGATAATTTGATCATTTCTTCAAAAACAGGGAACATTCAGAAAATTTTTCTAAAGTTATTTCAAGTATATGTATTTGTCATAAACATGAATCTCAGACCTTTTTTTCCATTCACTATGTGACTTACTTTGAGAAGACGGCACTGTTCTCTGTAATCTTCATCCTCATCTTCATCACACTCAGGCAGGGGGTATAAACTAATACCCTGTCCTCTAATCTGGTCCATTATCTGTAAAAACAATATATGTAGTAGTAACACTCAGGAAGGGGGTATAAACTTATACCCTGTCCTCTAATCTGGTCCATTATCTGTAAAACAATATATGTAGTAATTACACTCAGGAAGGGGGTATAAACTTATACCCTGTCCTCTAATCTGGTCCATTATCTGTAAAACAATATATGTAGTAATTACACTCAGGAAGGGGGTATAAACTTATACCCTGTCCTCTAATCTGGTCCATTATCTGTAAAAACAATATATGTAGTAATTACACTCAGGAAGGGGGTATAAACTAATACCCTGTCCTCTAATCTGGTCCATTATCTGTAAAAACAATATATGTAGTAATTACACTCAGGAAGGGGGTATAAACTTATACCCTGTCCTCTAATCTGGTCCATTATCTGTAAAACAATATATGTAGTAATTACACTCAGGAAGGGGGTATAAACTTATACCCTGTCCTCTAATCTAGTCCATTGTCTAAACATAGGTAATCACAGATTACAAAGCTCACCTTGTGTTACATGCTATTTAATTGAAAAATTGTTTTAAGTACATGTATATTGACTTTGCAAAATCATTCAAGTGAAAAAGTAGGTCAAGGTCATTTTATAAATGTTTGATCAAAGATACATCCAATATGCAAGTTAGGTATATGTTGCCCTTTTGCTTTGCTCAATATTTGCTTTTAAAGGCAAAATCACTAAAGCGGAAAAAGTAGGTCAAGGATGTTTTATGAAAGTTTGATCAAAGATCTATCCACTATGCAAGTTTGGTACATGTAGCACTTATATTTTGTTATACATTGGCTTTTAAAAGCAGACTAACTCAAGTGGAAAAGTAGGTAAGATGCTGCATCCCATGAAAGGGTTGATCTCAGCATCCCAAGATGAATCACTTGTGCAAGTTTGTTTAATAGCATCAGTGCTTTGTAAGATACTGAGCTTATCCAAACTTCTTTACCAAGACACTCAATTGGAAAATAAAGGCAAGATGCAGCTTAACATTAACATTTGAACTTTAACATTTGACCATATGGGAAAAGTAAAAAAAAAAATCCCTTTTGAGGGGTGATGAAATGTAACTATAAAAGTTTCTTTTCCCAAAACCATAATATTCTGAAGATAAAAAATAGGGTATCCAGGCATACAATTTCCAGAATTCTGACCTGAGGGATACTCTACCTTAATACACAACATATATATCTGACTTTGCAAAAAACAAGTTTATTTCAACTTTAAGACATAACATACCTTAGCTTTGAGAGATTGGACCTCTTGTTTTGTGAGAGTATCTGCCTTGGCTATGACAGGTACGATGTTTACTTTATGGTGAACAGCTTTCATGAAAGATATATCCAATGGTCGTAATCTGAAAAAAAGTAATTTACATATTAGATTTGTTAAAATAACCAATAATCATCTCCTAATACATGTGCCATGATCTAGGTATTTTGTGCCATGATCTAGGTATTTGCTATGTCCATTCCTTCATCCTCCACACATTTCATGCAGGAGGGAGACATTGAAAATAACCCTACCACGATATCGTAGACTACATACCTTACAATAATTTTCTAAAAACTTTAAATTTCTACACAGTTTGATTGAGGGTGTTCTTTATATAAGGAATATCAACACAAGAAGAAAGGACGTGTGTTGTATTTTCTGAAGGTAATAAACAAATATACTAACAGTAAAAGGACAAAACTTATGTCATTATCATTCATCTATGTACATCATGTTTGTGTACATGTCATTGACCTTGTTTAGCTATCAAACTTGTGATACATTAGTAGTTATTAAGTTTGTTACTGACCGTCTATACAGATTTGGCGGGTTGATCAAGCCCATAGAAGGCAAGTCGAATAGCTGTTTTATTTTGTCAAGGACCAAAATCTCTGTTCTTTTTTTTTTCTTTTTGTTGCAGAAAATTGGCATTTCCTGACTCCATGTACATGCCAATTCATTTATACAGCAATGGTGGAATTGCTGACGGTCTACAGAAATTTAGACGGCATGCATGTGACGCAATTTACACACTCTGATTCGCTCAAACTAGTCTGAGGCAAAATAAGATACTGTAAACTAATTTTTATTCACAAGCATTTAATGTACGAGGTCCTTTGATTTGTGAAGATATTTACATACAATGTCTAGAAAATAAAACATCGTGAACCAGTTACCTCGCTCATGTTCGCGAAATCAAGGTGCCGCGAATAAAAGATGGTTTACAGTAGTTCCTGTATGCATTAAGTTTAACGGACCAAGAACAAGCAACCCTCTTGTAAGTGATAGGGTGGCCCGTATGTCACACTTCATCTACACATACCTCAATATACACACATTTAACATACACTGACAACATGTGTTACACATACCCATGTCCTGAGGGGTTAATGAAGTAAAAACAGCAGTGAACCCTGTTGTCTATGATGTGTCGTCTGTTAAGGCCACTTTCATCTTGTAAATAACGCTCAAATTGGTCATCTATGTACTGGATAATAGGCTTAAAGCTGTAACACATAGAATCTATTAGCATTTCTTATAATTACAAGCTGTTTACATTTGGGACTTAGTTAAGACAGTTGATATATGAAAAATCAATCATTTCATTATAATAGCTTAAATCTCTTAATATAAAAAGATTATTCCCTTTAAGAAACAAGTTCCTCAGAATAACACTTTAAAAAATAATTTAAAAGTAGAGTTTTTTAGTCTTTCATTAAATTCACTGTTTGTTAGAGTAAATAGGAATGCTCATTTGTAGATACTGGTCTAAATCAATCAGGCCAACATTGCCATTCAGAATTTTCGAACATTATTGTTAAATCAAATCATCATTAAAATTCAGGTTAATCAATCATAAAACTAGATAACAAATCTGGATGAGACTGACTTTATGGTTCATTAAGTCAACAGCAACAATGGAATGCCACAAGGACAGAAAAAAATTTGCATTTAACTGCATGAATAAATGATCTTGTAATTCCATTATCCTGATAATCAATCATGTAAGAGCAATAGGATCTGTGACTTATTTCACACATAATCTTTCCCATTTTTAGTTGGATTTTTCTGAGTATTTTCTCTGAACATGCCAACCCGCTTATCCTTGGGTAGACTATAAAGTTGAAGGTATTCTGATTCATCTCTTTTGGATTTATATATTTTGAAGGGAACAGAAAGGAGGGGAACAAAATAAACGACATGTTTCTGTGAAAAAGTATGACATCTTAGGCCGGCTATCTTTTGTAAGCAGGAAAGGTAAAACTCAAAGCAATGTCAAAGTCACAAGGCCAAAATCTGGTACCATAAGAAACCTCCTCTCACAATGAATATCCTTATGTACAACCAAGCCTTATCACTGACTATCAATGGTATAGTGAGAGATTTTGGACAAAAAATCAGTCAAGTACACATGTAGGTAACAACCAACACACTGACAATATCTGACAGATCATGTTTGCTGTTGAATATATTTATCATGGCATATGGACAATCAAGTACGGTGATGATTTTCTTACAGAGCAAAACTACTGAAAACTTAAGTATCATAAACTACAGTATCTAGAATGATACACTAAGGAGTAGAAATAATGAAAAACCAATAAATATTGAATAACCAGACTTGTCAGAATGACAACATAGCTCGCCGGTGGCAACCATATGTAAATTGCAACAACAACAATAAAAAAGGTCTTATCACAAGGAATGCACATGTGAAATATCAAAGCCCTATCACTAACCATTCAAAAAATATGGCCAAGGTTAAAGTTTTTCAAAAGTAGGTCAATCATCTCCAAGGTCAAGGTCACAAGGTCAAAAATTTTGGTATCCATGGAAAGGTCTTGTCACAAGGAATACACATGTGAAATATCAAAGCCCTATCACTTACCATTCTAAAAATATGGCCAAGGTTAAAGTTTTTCAAAAGTAGGTCAATCATCTCCAAGGTCAAGGTCACAAGGTCAAAAATTTTGGTATCCATGGAAACGTCTTGTCACAAGGAATACACATGTGAAATATCAAAGCCCTATCACTTACCATTCCAAAAATATGACCAAGGTTAAAGTTTTTCAAAAGTAGGTCAATCTCCAAGGTCGAGGTCACAAGGTCAAAAATTTTGGTATCCATGGAAAGGTCTTGTCACAAGGAATACACATGTGAAATATCAAAGCCCTATCACTTACCATTCCAAAAATATGGCCAAGGTTAAAGTTTTTCAAAAGTAGGTCAATCTCCAAGGTCAAGGTCACAAGGTCAAAAATTTTGGTATCCATGGAAAGGTCTTGTCACAAGGAATACACATGTGAAATATCAAAGCCCTATCACTTACCATTCCAAAAATATGGCCAAGGTTAAAGTTTTTCAAAAGTAGGTCAATCTCCAAGGTCAAGGTCACAAGGTCAAAAATTTTGGTATCCATGGAAAGGTCTTGTCACAAGGAATACACATGTGAAATATCAAAGCCCTATCACTTACCATTCCAAAAATATGGCCAAGGTTAAAGTTTTTCAAAAGAAGGTCAATCTCCAAGGTCAAGGTCACAAGGTCAAAAAATTTGGTATCCATGGAAAGGTCTTGTCACAAGGAATGCACATGTGAAATATGAAAGCCCAATCTGTATTGGTTTAAAAGTTATAAGCAAGGTTAAAGTTTTTGTGCACGCGCACGCAGACGCAGACGCAGACGCAGACGCAGACGCCGACGCCGGGGGTATGACAATAGCTCTCCGGACATTCGTCCCGGCGAGCTAAAAATCACAACTGAGGTTAGGATTTCTGATTACCAACGAAGTCATTCAAGAGGGTATGATGAGTGGTCAAGTGGCAAATTGCAACTTTGTTAAGTAAGACCTTACCAGCCATCCTAGTTGAGTAGTCGACAAACCCTGGGGTATCTACCAAAGTCAGCCTAAGTTTAACCCCTTCCCCTGTGTAGTATATGTAGGACCTTACCAGCCATCCTAGTTGAGTGAGTCGACAAACCCTGGGGTATCTACCAAAGTCAGCCTAAGTTTAACCCCTTCCCCTGTGTAGTATATGTAGGACCTTACCAGCCATCCTAGTTGAGTAGTCGACAAACCCTAGGGTATCTACCAAAGTCAGCCTAAGTTTAACCCCTTCCCCTGTGTAGTATATGTAGGACCTTACCAGCCATCCTAGTTGAGTAGTCGACAAACCCTAGGGTATCTACCAAAGTCAGCCTAAGTTTAACCCCTTCCCCTGTGTAGTATATGTAGGACCTTACCAGCCATCTCGTCAAATACTGAGGTATCTATCAAAGTCAGCCTGAGTTTCACCTCCCGCCAACTTCCCGTTTAGACCTTACCAGCCATTTGAGTTGAGTGAGTCACCAAACCCAGGAGTATCTATCAAAGTCAGTCTGAGTTTCACCTCCCCAATACCCCTTAACATTGTTTAGTAGGACCTTACCAGCCATCTGAGTTGAGTGAGTCACCAAACCTAGGAGTATCTATCAAAGTCAGTCCGAGTTTCACCTCCCCATCCCCCTTAACATTGTTTAGTGGGACCTTACCAGCCATCTGAGTTGAGTGAATCAACAAACACCGGGGTATCTACAACAGTCACCCTGTGATTCCCTCCCCCTCTCCCAACCTTCCCCTTGTTTAGTAGGACCTTACCAGCCATCTGAGTTGAGTGAGTCACCAAACCCAGGGGTATCTACCACAGTCAGCCTGAGTTTCACTCCTCTTTCTTCTATTTCCACTGTGGAGGCATCTATCTTCACTGTCTGCTTTATTTTCTCTGTAAAATATGGAACAATTTATATCATTTTCTAAAACAGACTCCTTTTTAATCTTTTGCTGAATTATGTAATGATATACAGATTCATGCAAGATGGAAATCAATTTCATGTTAATTTTAGATATTGTCTTTATACATGTATAATTTGTTTAAGTTAGAGCGAGCTTTCCTTTCTATGAAATTTTGACATCATCATTGGCACTTGCCTACCTGTTTCTTATCAAAGGTGTAAATATGTGCTAAAGAAAGTGTAATTTAGTGAAGTTAAGCATAATATAAACTGTTATGTTGAGAAAAAAAGCAGTCTTATCCCTACTTTGACATCTTTACAAATCTTAATCATTTAAACAACTGCTTATACAATATACAACCCTCAACTTACAAAGAATTCATATAGATGAGTCTTTTCGGTTGTTTGAAATATCTTTTAAAGTAATTCTCCTTGGAAATATGTTTAAGGCGAAAAAATTAGCAGAAAAAGCATAGAGTGTATTTGTAGGTCAAAAATCGTAAAAATTACGCCAAAATCGTAAAAGTAGGCAGGTCTGCATCAGATGGAAAAACACACCGACGGAATGACAGGCAGACCTACAGACCCGTATGTAACTTTTACCTACCAGCAGACAGACAGACAGACAGACAGAGCCGTATGTAACTTATACCTACCAGCACAGAGCCGTATGTAACTTATACCTACCAGCAGATAGACAGACAGACAGACAGAGCCGTATGTAACTTATACCTACCAGCAGACAGAGCCGTATGTAACTTGTACCTACCAGCAGCAGAGTGTATGTGCCTTTCTGGGTACAGATCTGTCAGAAATAAACTGTTGACTAATGTTGACTTGCCTAAACCAGATTCCCCTGTAAAGAACGAAAAAAAATCAAATTGTTATTCTCTGGTAATAAAATGTCTCCATCTTGATTTTACTTCCCACTACATGCAGTTGAAGAAAGAATAAGCTTGTAAGATGCATTTGTTGAAACAGTCTCAAAATTGTTCCCAATCCTAATCTTTCCTTTTATTTTTCATTCAGTTTTTAATTAAACTGAGATCTATTAATAATAAGTAACCTTATGCATTCTATAATTTTGGTTACTGTAATGTTATTTCTTGCAAGTACAAGAAACCCTGAATGCATCATAACAAATAATGGTATACAATGCTAATATGTGCAATTCACCTTTTTATCCAGGAAAGAGGAATTGAATTTTGGCAGATATCAAAACAAAATGTTGCCAATTTTCTGCATACATGTAATTACACTTATACAGGAAGTACTTAGTGTACCATATATACCTACCAACCACCATAAGTGTAAACTCAAAGCCTTTTTTGACAGACTTCCTGTGAACTTGATTGGGGAGGTTAGCAAAACCCACATATCCAGGCTGCTCAGGGCTTGTAAACTGAAAGTAAAATAACAACAATCAAGTTAATTACTTCCTTTACAAAATCAAAATGTACAGACTTTTTAAGATGCTTTCAAGGGCATTCTGGATTCATCAATAGGAAATGAGGAAAACTTGCCCTTAGCTTACATGTACCAACTTATGATCCTGCATGAATACATTTTTTTCGCACTTGCAATGTACCCTGTCGTATGTATCTTTTTGAAAAGTAGACATTACAGTGATAAGACACGGAATAGAAGATGAAGATTTATTCATGTAAAGTTACATTTGTACTTGTAGCACACCCCTTACGAAAAAATTTTATATGTGACATATAGGGATCTGCTATTGGTTACATATAGTTCTCCTATAGTCTTTACATATATGTGACATATAGGGATTTTAAATGCAAATTAGATGCAAATGAGCTTCAACCTATACTTGCTGGCAGCTTCTACCTATATCACCTATAGTTCGTCTATATGTCTTTCACCGTTATGTCCTTTATACTCCTCCTATACTTGAACTATACATGCATGTAGGTCACTTTCAGAGGTACCTGTATTCCCCCTATACTCTACCTATACATAGATACATGTAGGTAGATACATAGGTCCCATTCAGAAGCTCGCCTATACTTCCCATATAGGGCAAATATATGGGAATTTTAAGCATTCTGATTGGTTCTTTACCAAGTATTGAACATTACATGCTGTACAGACATATCAACATATGACAAATATTCCCAATTATTGATGGTAAAAATAACTATCAAGACATAAAATTGAATTAACTTTTTATCTCACATTAACACAACAAAGCAGTTGAAGTTCAAATCGATTTTAAAATGTAACATATTCATAGTTTTTCTTGTCTGGATCTGGATAGTTATGTCGCCTGGCCTTTTACAGCATATGCGATGGAGGAAAGAGCACAAGTGATGTTAGTTTCGCTGCTGGATGGCCGATCGAAAGGCCCCTGAACTTTTCACAAGCATGATTGTGTCTTCAAGTAGGTTCCAATCAGTAATGGTCTTTGGGAAGTACGAATTTCTGTACGGTTCTGTATTACACTGGATGATCTTATAATATCCACGAGAATTACACAGAGAATGATTATGATGTTTCAGAACATGTAAAGAAGTTTGGAAATTGTCAAAGCGTTTTGGTACAGTATCTACACATTTTTCTGTCCTTAATTTGGCCTGGTTCTACCTCTACTTCTACTTCTAACAGTCTGTGGCCTCTGTCATCTAGCTGCATGACTATTCTGCCACGTTGGTTCTCCCTCTACCGGTACAATTGTACAGTACCCCGTAGTCTGAAAGTAAAAAAAACGAGCAAAATTTATGATACTAGATTCAGGAGAAATAGTGATGAACAATTGGACAAATTTTACTATTAATTATCTGGACACTATCGGAGGCTAGCTATTGATTCTGTACCGGTAATTATCGGAACCATCAAAGTTTTAAAAATGATGTTTAAAACCAGTGAAATACCATTCATGCTGTGTTTTTTTAATACATCTACGCACACTGCAAATGCATGAAACAGTGACACACAGTGACACTCTTCATATACATGTAGGTGCACATTTGCCCACTATTCCCTTCTCCCTCCAACCCCCATTCCTTCCCCATTCTGTCCTCTTCCATGATCCCTCCATTCCTCTCACTTCCTGGTCCTTCCCCGGATTTAAAGTCATGACATTGGATGTTTCCACTGTAGAATTTTTCAGTCCCATGATGCAGTAGAGATAAGACATAATTTTAAAGTGTATTTTCTCCGCCCTTTTGTTAAGATTCAGCTCCGATTACCTCTGTTCAGCTGTTAATTTACAACTAGCGAATCAATTATTTCTAATACACAAGGAAAACATAGCTTACCTTCTTGTCGGTCTAACATCAAAATTTCTCAGCTCTTCTAGTTCTGCATCTTTTCACAGAAAGTAAACAGATTTGATGTAAATATCCCATCGACTGAGGTGCTTAGTATACCGACGTGCTCAGTAGACCGTGGGAATTTTCACTTGGCTTCATGGTCGTTTACTTTGATTTATTCACTTGTCTTTAGTGTATCACATAAATGCAGACGAAATTACGATCCAAACTTCAACTTTTCCGCCCGGACCTTTTAAAATCCGTCGTTTTGATTGGCTGTCTTCTAATCATGGACGTGTCGTACACAAACATTTCAAACTAAGATGATTCTTAAGATATACCATATCGTTAATACGCGAGTGTCGTGGCTCAGTTGGGTGAGCGTCGGACTTCAGATTTAGGGGTCCAGTGTTCGAATCCTGGCAAAGATCGACGTTTACATTATTTTGTATTTCATGGTCTATGAGCCTTTTTCTTTTCATATATTCAAAGCAGGAAAAGGGGGGAGGGACTTGGATTAATAAACATTCTTTGCTTTTCTGATTTGTCATATTCTTTTTATTAGGCTGGACCCACTTCCATGGCTGTAAACAACCGCCACCCCACCCCACCCCACCCCCAAACTAAAACCAATTACAAACAGATTAACTGATAATTAAGGTACAAATTGTGAAAACAGTAAAATGTGAAATACTGTTAAATTCCAGATTGCTTTTCTTTTCTAACAGATCTCGGAAAAATACACATTTTGATACCCATATTGCCTTGCATTTCATGTCATATAAGTTTAAACACAATTTTTAAAGAAATTGTCATGGTTCTGGACTTAGAAATTTTCCCTCAAAGATGCAGAGCAGTACAATTTTCTAAGTCTAAAGAGAAGCTAAATCAGACTAAGTTCAGTATTCATATAGTTGCACTATAACCTCCCTATAGCTCCAGCAGACATGGTATGCTGTATGCATTTCCCCTATTTTTGACATATATTTCACCTATAGGTTAAATTCAATTTTACCTATATGTTACCTATACCTATAACCAACCTAGACACAAAAGCTGGAAACCTATAGGAGAAATATAGTTTACATATAGGAGACATATAGTTTTGTATAGATTTTTTTCGTAAGGGACATGAACATGTACATTGTACGTGTATCTTAAATCAAATCCAGATTAATTTCATCTTAATTTAAATTGAAATTAAAGTGAATCAGTCATCAAATGGACAGACAGACGGATAGTAAGTTATGTTTTACGGCCATATCAGTTTTACCTACTGTCTGCTAGAACAGTGATAAAATACATGTAGTATTATTGCCAAAAAATAATCGTCTTGACCTTGAACTCAATAAAATATGTATATTATCTAAAAAGAATGACGAGGTATCACCAGTCTGCTTGTGTCAAAAAAGTGTTTGAAATTCTTTTCATTTTTCAAAAATAAATATTTGTGACATATCAAAGCTTGGACGATCGTGATATAAGGAGATTAAACGTCCAACCCGAGAAACATGCTGGGAATTAAATTTATGTACAAATGGATACGTATTATTATCTGTTATGCCAGGTGGTTATCTCAGTGTATTTACAATATTGCCCCGAGCCTCACGGATGTCAAGAGCGGTATGGTCTGAACTATCTCGGGATAACGTAAGTTCTCTTAATTACTCAGGATACAGCCCATCTAATCAGTATGTATATTTTGGTGTAGGAAGCTGCTAACATGATAAATGATGGATCTTAAAACGTCTGCACCAGATAACAGTACATGCCAGAGATCGTGCATGTTACGAAAAAGGCATGTAACTTTTCTTATAGCGTTACGGAAATATAAAAATTGTGTCAAGTGTGGATACATGCAACAGTGGCTTGCGCATAAATTTTGATATTATTTCAATCAAGTTGAATGTGATTCCTCTTATAATGGTTGGGTAAAATTTTAATAGTGTTCAACATCACTACATGGAACACGACTACATATACCTGAATATGAATATATTTTTCCTTATCTTTTTTGTTTCATGATTTATAAAATAAACAGAGCATTGACCCCTCCTGGACCGATATTCACGAGGATTTTCACAGACGGCTGGTAAACAAGTCAAACAAACCCCACTTCACCTCTCCTCCCGTCAATAAACAAAGAAACGCCCAGTAATATCTCATAAATATATCAACATGAACCAGCAGGATTCATCAACTCCAAGAACGAACTCCCATGTTTGCCAATACAAAGAAAAGACAATGAAAAATAATCATCCATTTCTTTTCATTACTGAACGACAAATCGCAAATAGACCAAAAAGCGGTAGGCTTGATCTTAGATCTCTCAATCCTACTAAGTTTTATGATTACACAAAACTACAAAATGTGACGGTCGGATATGCAGTTGGTCAAATGATTTATAGTGTCCTTTTCTTATCTTATTTTTCATTTACAATGAAACTGCATAATTCCTATTCAAATAATACTGATCTTTTCAGAAAGAGACACGAAAAAATGTTAATCAATTATTTATCCCAATATATCTTGGGGTCACAATAAAGTGCAGACCACAGCAAAAATCATAGAAATAGATTAAGACCAATTAATATGTGATGATGACCACCACTGCATTTTTGTGATGTTAATAAAACCGCAAGCGCGCACGTGCACGATTGGAAACTTACCAGTTCTTCCAGGACACCTGTGGGAAACATCCTTGTAATGTTAGGACATCCAATTAACAGACACCGAAAATTCTCAATCGATTAACAATATGCCAAAACTATTGTAATTTACCACTTTTTTCATGCAAACTCAAGTTGTAGCAGCCGCTCTATCTTTGAACCACAAGAGCCTTTTTGCAGTTTTGCCATTGGGGGATCGTATCAGAACCCTCCAATAGCTAAAACTTTGAAGAGAACGCAAACCCAGTGAGGCAGATTTTCAAAGCGTTTCTAAAAATTAAAAGCCAAAACAAAAGAATAAATGTTCACCCTAGTCCATTTCTTTGTTGCTTTGACCTTGGCATCAGGAATATTTTTTTAAGTTTTGATACCGCCCCTTCCAGAGTGTCTTGAAGAGTTCTAAAGCAGAAGTTTGCGATATTATTTATGTTATGGTTGAGTGTATAGCTCCTAAAAGATAACTTCGTGATTTATCTGTACTGAAGCACACTCTGATATAAAGTTTGATGTTTCCTAGTTAAAATGAAGGCCCCCATTCTCGACATAGATACGGTAGATTCCAAATCTCATTATCTGAATAATCTGTCTATCAAAAGCATCTATTACGTCAACAGCTAACAATTACTTCGCTTGTTCGCACCATGTACTTTTTTTTATTTCATATTTAGCGTTTTACAGTAAAGACCAGCTTAATTCAAAATTTTACATAAAAAAAAAACAGATTTTAATGCTGAACATTACAGCTGTTGATCTAGCTTTCAATTTTTCTATTACATGCAAACTTATCATATGGTGCAATATCTTTGAGACATCCTTAACAAATAATGACAATGCAAGATACAATTTCAAGATTATTCTTAATCAATTGTAAATGCTCATTCGCCCTCTAGCTGACAGAACAGCAAGAAAACTACAGTTTTTTCTTCTAAGATCATACGGAAGGCCTTCGTCGACATCATGGATAAAATACAGTATTCCACGTATGTGCAGTAATATACTGTATATATCACAGTATCAGTAAATATTAGTTGTTCAACCCCCCCCCCCCCTTTTCTTTCCTTCCCCATTTTGTTGCGTCAACGTCTTACGTCCAGGGTTAATACCTAACACATGGAGGTTGTCAGAGGTCTAAGTGATGTATGAAGGTTGTGCTATGACTAATGAACATCATGTGGTAGTAAATAACAAAGATATAACGGGGGTCATTATCATTTACAAATGGCTACATCATCTATCACCTACTTGGGGACGTCTCGTCTATTGTTTTGACATTGGGATAGTGTTAATAAAATAAAGGACCTTAGGCCTAGAAAAGCTTCGCGACCGGGCGTTAACATCAAGCTTTTACTCCTTAATTCCCCCATGAAGCTTCCTACCCCCCCCCCCCCCACCCCCACCCCTTTCCTCTTTCCCTTAAATTTTAGTCGAAGAAGTTGTTGTAAAAGAGTTTGACTTGGTGTTTTCTTGGGCCTTTTGTTTTTGACAATGATGCATTATTCTAACCTATTTCAAGCGGCAGTTCATGTGTCATACTTGGGAACGCATATCATGAATGAAGATTGTTTCCGTCGATGTCTTGATGCCAGCTTTCAAATTGTTATCTTTCAGAAGCAAGCTCAACTCAACGATTGCCAATCTCTCATCATTCTGACGTCATATCTAATAATATTCACAATCTCATTCTAAGATCGACTCTCCACAATCTTATCCCATTGAAGCCATTTCTCCACAATCTTAAACTGGGGTCAACTCTCCACAATCTCATTCTAATATCGACTCTCCACAATCTTATCCCATTGAAGCCATTTCTCCACAATCTCATACTGGGGTCAACTCTCCACAATCTCATTCTAATATCGACTCTCCACAATCTTATCTCATTGAAGCCATTTCTCCACAATCTCATACTGGGTTCAACTCTCCACAATCTCATTCTAATATCGACTCTCCACAATCTTATCCCATTGAAGCCATTTCTCCACAATCTCATACTGGGGTCAACTCTCCACAATCTCATTATAATATCGACTCTCCACATTCTTATCTCGTCGAAGCCATTTCGCCACAACCTCATACTGGGGTCAACTCTCCACAATCTCATTCTAATATCGACTCTCCACAATCTTATCCCATTGAAGCCATTTCTCCACAATCTCATACTGGGGTCAACTCTCCACAATCTTATTCTAATATCGACTCTCCACAATCTTATCTCGTCGATGCCATTTCTCCACAATCTCATACTGGGGTCAACTCTCCACAATCTCATTATAATATCTTATCTCGTCGAAGCCATTTCTACACAATCTTATACTGGGGTCACCTCTTCACACCTCATTCTATCATCGACTCCCCACAATCCTATCCCATTGGAGCCAGTTCTACACAATCTTAACATACTGGGGTCCACACCTCTCGACACTATCTTACACTGACACAGTCTCGATCTTATCTTACTCACGTCATACCTGATTAAAATCATCTCTTTCGGGTACAATTTCAATATACCGGTATTGTCCGTCAGACAGAAGTTTTAAGTTGATGGTTAAAGCGAACTTTCGTTTTCTTGTTTTTATTCAATATGAGTCATGCATATATGCAAGTCGAGGTTTTGTCTATAGTATATGAGAAAATAAGACACTTTACGGAGTGGGGACATCCTGTACCATACACAAGCTTATCAATTCTCCACACGGAACGGCGCTAGAGGAAACATCTCGAGTTAAGAACAAGTTTAAAGAACTTAGGTGAGAGAGACGAGGAACCATTTGTTCCAGTAATGAGGTAAAGCATGCGTCTATTGTTCATTAATAACACATTTAGTGCAACTTTATAACGTTCTTATAGCATCTGCACTCTTACTGCAGGAAAAAGGTTGTGACTTCATTGAAAGTGGAGAGCATCATTTCACATCAAAGTGTAACATAACGACTCACTCAATCAAGATGGAGTATTACCGCTTCACATACAAGAATTCTACTGGAGAGTATCTTATTTCATTTAAATTTCTGTGATAATTACCACACTATATACCATATCAAAGCGACGATTCATGCAAAAATGGCTCGTTAAACTTCGTGTTTCGTCTTATAGGAGATAGGTAACACGCATAAATCAAAATAAAATTGCTTGTCAGAGATATGAAATTTGGGGAAAAAAGTTTAAAGTTTGAAATAAAGATCAGAATCTAATCATCTCAATCTGTGAGTAATAACTATGGATTTCAATTATAAAAATTTAATAGATTTATTTCATATGTACATGAGTAATGCAAGCATACTTGGGAGATGACACTAAACCTTTTCTTCGGTACTCGCAAAAAGTACAAAGCAATTTCGAAACTCACTCAATGCCCCCACCCAACCCCAAGACATTAAAGCATCAAATTTAATAGTTGTGGTACAGTATACATGTACATGAATATCGAGTATGTAACCTGTTTCCCTTCTCTCAGTTCTATTTTCAGCAAATGAACTTACTTGTACATCAGTTGTCTTCCCGAGGACAGTCGCAGCAGGGACAGGGGGCGCTGCAGTAGCAGACGATACAGATGGTGCTGCAGATGCAGATGATTCTGACGAAGAACTAACGGAAGAACCTCGGCTTCTGGGAGCACCGTTTCTTTCCTCTGTAGTTACACTAGAACTTCTAGTCGATGAAAATGAGTCTGCTTTTTTAACTTTATTCTTTTCGTGTGAATTTTCCTCATTTGATATTGATACTGAAGTTTTCAAAGTCCTGCTTTGTTCAGACGGACGTGGCACGTGGCGATTATCCTTTTCGCCCTGAGTGAACCTATTCCTAGAACTAGTAAAAGAGTCCGACTTCTTTACAGATCTGTCTCTTGTGCCACTGTCGCTCTGATATCTTGAGGATCCAGAGAAGACCTCTCCACCTTTCTGGGTGGGGCTAGTGGGGGACTTAGCAGAATAGGAAGCCCCGGAATGCCCCGAACTTCCTCCACTGGTGGTTCTCGATGAATATGTAGACCCTGAGGGTGGACGGCCTCGTCTTGGAATCATCGTTGTTCGTTATAGAAAGTTTTTTGTCAAATCCTCATTCAACGGTTTATCATAGACCTACGGCACGTCATTGTACTGTAAGGAAAAGCCCGCTCAAAGTGAACTACATCGCTAAATATCCCATTAAATTCAAATAGGAATATCAAATTCAAAGTTGCTGACGCAAGAAAATTAAAGCACTGATATATGTGACATTTATCCAAATCTGTTAAGAAACTTTAACAGGATTTAGACACCCTCCAAAACCTCCTAAACAACTCCAAAAACGACACTTGCTAATCCATATAATACCATAATGAAAAAGTTAAGGCTTCGGTTAGATTGACAATTACACAGCAGGTAAAAATTAGACCTCACATGTGCATTACAAAATGTAGCTGTTGATAATGCGACTTTATCAGGGCTTATAGTCCCAATACACAGGTGTCATGACAAGCTCGTTTATATACAGGTGTAAGAAATCACCAAAGTTCAAAGGTTTTCTTAAATAAATCATAATAGAGGTGTTAGATGTGCAGAGCTATCTGTTGCCTGCAATCTGCTGGGTGCCTAACCCCCATTATAACATTACTGTTGTGGGACACGCAAGAACGATGTGCCAATCAAATATGTAATAACGCCTAAAATCGACGTAATATGAAAAACATACTATGAAAGAAAAAAAAAATCAGAATAGCATTCGTTAATTATGAAAATTATTGCCCAAAAAAATCAAAAGCTTTACACATGTGTCAAAAACGTTGTCAATAATTCCAAAGGAGGCTCTTTTTTTCACACAATGATGGTCCGTAAACGTCTTATGTGTTCACTTGATGCCGTCGTCAACACAGTTCCCGCCAAAACAGAGGCAAAACCACCAGTGAAGAATCTAACTGAAACCATAACTTCCAAAAAAGAATCCTATTTAGTAGATCTCTGTTGGCGAGTGAAGCTTCCCATTATATTCTGATATACAAGCTGTAAAATTACAGAATCCAAATAATAACTTACAACTCCAGGGTACACGAATGAAAGTGACATCTGACATAAAGAAATCAACACACCTTTATACAGGTATATAGTGTACACCTGTATTGTAATAAGGCGCTTCCTTTTGTCATATAGCACTTAGCGTTGTTGTCTTACATCCTCGCATTTAGTCCTGTATAGGTAGCAAAGAGTCAAATCAAGGTCTCCCTACCGTCACGAATTATGCACGATCGCGTTTCTGCATGTATTCATGAAAATAATATTGCCATCAAGGCAGACCTTGTAAAAGATAAAAGTTTTGAAATTACGAAATGAGAATATGAGGTTTCACTTTTACAGCCTTCCACCGTTTCTGATGACTTCTTGAGATTTTTGCACTTTTGATTAAAAACATTCTTGTAGAGAATCAAGTGAAATAAGCTCGCGTGTCAAAAACAGGAAAAGGACCATTTGGAGGGAAATACGAGGGGTCGCCATTAAATTGTGTACTACACCATTAGATGGGCCCTCCATCCATCAAATTGTATCTAAACTTGTAATAGGAAACCCCCTTGTCTGTCGCGACTCAATTCATCATTTGACAAATCGCTCTTGATCGTGCTTTGCCTTTTATATCTGAATATCTTCTCGCGTTTGTTAAAATCAATTGTTGTAACGTTAAAATAAAATCCTCTATCAATCGTACACTTATTATCGCCGTCATTTGTAGTCGACATTACATTTTAGTTTTCCGGTTATTCGTCTTTCTAATACATTTTACCATCGTGTACCAGACACACGATGTTTAGATATATTTTATATATTGTCAACCGCTTACTAATGTCTTAACGCCTAACCCAATGACTCATTTTACGATTCTTCATTCAATCTGCAATTTTTTTTTGGGGGGGGGGCTTTTTTCAAATTCTTTTGTTTCGACTATACCATGATTACTTAGATCCCTGAAAGTCTCTCCCTCGAACACGTCGAATGTAGAGATATTTTCTATTAAGATCCGGCAGAGTGATAAATGTGTGCATACAGATGGGAGATTTTAGCATCGCATCCGGCATAACCAGTGACGGTTTGACATTTTAATCCTTTCTCCATAAGATGTATTTGAAATGTCTCAAAACATATTGTCGCTCAAGCTTCATTCATTCACCTGTAAAAATCACACAAAAAAAAGTCAAATGTTTTCATCACTTTTCCTCTATATTACGAGTGCAAACTCATCGCGCAGCCCATCAACATATTTTCATTACAAAATTTCCACGTAAAACTGTCATCAAGTGAAGAAATACGACAGCACAACACACAATCTCATTAGAGAAATGACTCCGATCACTATTTCATCTTTTTTCATTTTAGTGTCTCCAAGGAAATCGTAAAATCCATGACCTGTGAATTACATTTCTATCAATTACAAATATTTTACCTCCAAAGGTGCGGCTAGTCGGACACGACCGGCAGGTATATATAGAGCAAGGTATCCGTATAAAACTGACCAAACAAAATACCACCAAATCACCAATATACCCTCACACAGCCTGTGGTCAACACTCATCAAAATTCAAATCTCCATAAAGTTCACAAACTCCGGTGTTCCTAACAAGTACACTAAAACAATCAGTGTAATTAAACGAGAATGTGTATGCATAAATTTGCATAAATAGTGAAATTACTCGATCCTCTATTTGAAGGCAAAGTCTTACTCCATAAGAAACACTTGTAAAACTATAACTTTGTAAAGACTTGCTTAACAATACTTTGAATAAATGGCATAAGAGAACGTACATCATGTTTTTGCACCCTCAACCAATTCTTTTGAAGATAATTTTTATTCCCTTTGAAATGAGGACTAATTAGCATACAGCGCATTTTTGCATTACCAAGGAATATTTCACTAAATGATTAGCTCAGCATGTTAACTTAACACCAGGAAATCAGACGGGAAATTTTCTCAAGCCTAGGTAACGAGTAAGATATGTAAACATGGACTTGTGTTTATATCTATTTATCTTTGTTTCATTATAAACATAGCCTTTCATATCAAGAAAAGAATCAAACAACGAATTAATGAGAAACACACGAAAGCAAACTTGCTATCTCTCGAATTTGAAGGACTAAATATTTAGCATTTGGACACTATACAAACAATAATAAAGGTAATATTCTTCTCCAAAATTTCTGCAAGATGTTCTGAATATGACAAGTTTGAAAAAAAAAACCCTTAAAATTCCTGAAAACTACCAATAGAAAAAGCTGACAGGGCAAGTCAAATTCCTGAAAACTACCAATATAGAAACAGCTTTCAGGGCAAGTCAAATTCCTGCAAAGAACGAATAGAAACAATTGATAGAGCAAGTCAAAACAGCCAATAGAAACAGTTGAATTCCTGAAAAGAACCAATGGAAACAGCTGACAGAGTCAGTCAAACTCCTGAAAAGAACAATAGAAAAAGTTGACACAGCCAGTAAAACTTTCGAAAACAACCAGTGGAAGCAGCTGACAGAGTCAGTCGAATAGTCCTGAAAACAACAAATAGAAACAGTTGACAGAGCGAGTTAAACTACTGAAAACAACCCATAGAAAAAACTGACAGAGTCAGTAAAATTCCTGAAAACAACCAATTGAAACAACTGACAGAGTCAGTAAAGTTCCTGAAAACAACCATTAGAAACAGTTGACAGAGTCAGTCAAATTCCTGAAAACAACCAATAGAAACAGTTGACAGAGTCAGTCAAATTCCTGAAAACAACCAATAGAAACAGTTGACAGAGTCAGTCAAATTCCTGAAAACAACCAACAGAAACAGTTGACAGAGTCAGTCAAATTCCTGAAAACAACCAATAGAAACAGTTGACAGAGTCAGTCAAATTCCTGAAAACAACCAATAGAAACAGTTGACAGAGCCCCTGGTATATTCCTGAAAACAACCAATAGAAACAGTTGACAGAGTCAGTCAAATTCCTGAAAACAACCAATAAAAACAGTTGACATAGTCAGTCAAATTCCTGAAAACAACCAATAGAAACAGTTGACAGAGCCCCTGGTATATTCTTGAAAACAGCCAATAGAAACATTTACATGTTAGCGTCCCATGACGAATGAAATATGGAAATAAGAAGTAGCTTAAGCAATCGTGACCCCTGCTTTGGGATGTTTGTCATAAAATAGTTTAAAATCCCATGACCAAGATCATAAGGTCTTGTAAAAAAAATACACAAGTGAATCATACAAATCCAATCACTCACATTTTAAGTTAGGTCAAAGGTTATAAATTTCTAAAAGGAGGTCAAACGTTTTACTCGTGAAAATTAATAAGGTCTTGATTCAAGGAAGTCGTATCATTTATCTTTGTGACTGACTAACTGACAGACGGAACTTTATGTCCGTTCAATTTAGCGAAAGCGGACTAAAATCTGCAGGAACACAAACCGTCGAAGTCGCTAGACATACAAAAGCCGTCGTCTTCCCAAACCACAACGATGGACGATGGTGTAATGAAGTATGAACACAATTACAGTTATGTTGCTTATAAACCAACCATAACACAATAATATATCTACTATTCACATGATCCTGTGTACATCCATCTTTCACAAAATACGGTATGCTAATATCCGGCGAGAGAAATCACAAAGTCCAAACTCAAATGTTTTGTAGCAAATCCTCTTCTCCGCATGATTATCACAATATAATTACAAAATTAATCACTAATTGTGATTCGCAAAAGGATATTAACGAAATTCGTACGAACTTTCCCTAGTACCTGATGCAGGCATATACCCAATAGGTTTAACCCCCTTTACATACCAGCCGGGTTCTGATTACATATATATGAAAGTATTGTAAAATGGGGATATAGTGTAACGCGGGAAATCCTCTCGGTGGACAAACGATAACCCGGGGTGGAGTTTGCCGGCAAATTATACCATAAAATGAACTTTATCTGTGAGGATTTGTTGGTATCAGTAATCGTTTATAAGGATACTTGATAGTGACTGGGGGAATTCATAAACACGTCTTGACGGTCGGGTGTCATACCATAGAGAGAATGCTATCACCACCCTGCCAAGTTTGAAGTGATTCACTTCAGGCGCCGCCGGCGACATTTTAAAATAGGGTACATGTAGATCAACAACTCTCATTAAACAGAAAATAATCGTATACCGAAAAATACAGCTAATGGCAATGGTAACCCCTACAGGTACTTGGTTTATCCAATTATGATTTAAAGTGGACGTTAAGCCCCCCCCCCCCCCCCCCCCCCACACACACACACACACACACAAATCTACCCTCCTCATTTTCGCTTGTCCGATGAATCAAATTTTGTGACATTTAAAACAATTTATCTATCAAAACAATATGATTATATATGCAGGGTGCAAACTACTCAATATTCTCAGCATAATCCACTCCTATCATAGGCACATTTACAGTGATACTTCGATAGCTAAGATCACTAGTTCAAACGCTGTGATAGAATATATAATAACGCTTTGATAGAATATATAATAAGGTTTCTAACACTGAAAATACGAGTAGCCTAGCTAACTCGAAACGGAAAGGATACACCGTCAAAAAGACAGATAGGACATCGTCGATCTGTAGTCCAGAACTTCTTTACAAACTGGCCAAAAACATAATATGTATAATGTATTTAAACTCATTGGCAAATCAGCGATGAAGATTCATATCTCGTTGAGTGAGAAACAAAGATACATAACCATTACAGAATAATCATACAACGACGAATGCACTAGATAATTATGTACATGCATTCCTTGGAGGCATGTCGGCTCAGCATGCTAATTAGACTATGTTGTAGTATGATAATTGGGAAAGCCTGCAGCCACTTAAAATTCCATCTCAGCAAGTGAACGATATATAACAATGACAAAACTGCTTTCGTTATTTTCTATTCAAATGCATATTTTGACTTTTTGCCCTGTGGTCAACGCTTAGTGTCGACCATATAATGTGGGCGCCTGATGTGAAACGATCTTATTTCAATTTAACGACTTTTCATCTCTAATATATCCAACAATATAATCTTCAAATTCATACGATTCAAATATTTATGCAGTACTATCCATTTAACCCACGCATATTTGGTATGTTGGGCATTTTTGTCACAACGCATATACATGAATATTGACTTTTTATCGACTTAAAAGTTTGAAATTTTTTTTCGAAAGCGATCGCTTTATATTAGTCCAGAATTTTGGCAATAGAAGTGTCAAGCTTCAGTAATATATTCACTTATTAGTATTTGACACCAAAAACTGACAAAGAGCTAAAGTAACAGGTGTTACAAGCAAGTAGGTGATGCTTACTCCACATGGACACATGATCCATTATATGATCCATTATCCCTTGTAGAACAGATTTATGTATTTTCATGATTTGATAAACAAACGACATTCACAAGATGACCAAGTTTCCCCATGTATAATTCATACAGGTACATAAATTACATATATGGGGTCATGTATTTGGTTAGCTACAACACACGATGATGGATGTACGGACAGAAAGACATGTACGATGTAATCTCTTCAAAATATCTACATTGAATTCTTGCGTGCTGAACCTCTATAAAGTAGACGATAGTATTAATTGCCGTATATTGTACATGGTCTCTTGAACTTTCGTTTTCATGCATTTTGCCCAAACATAAATTATAACGAAAGGGATACAAATTACATAATCTTGTATGGTCTTCTGATCTCTTGTGAAATATTTTGCACTGTTCATCTAGCAATGCCGAAGAAAAGGATATTAAATTTATCATTTTTTACAGTATCCTGACCCCTTCAAAATAGAAATCTCATGATACACTGTCGAATTTCCATAACTATTTACAATCTAGTCATAATATTTCATCAAGTTTCCTGTCCATCATATTTCATACAATTTTTGAAAACCATATCTGATGTCAAGGCCAACTAGGTGAATATTTCAGAATAAATTTCAAAGACAGCATAAATATGACACTTAGTCCATAGGGCCTTTTATTTTCTTTTCTTGTGGCTTTAAACGAGAGAAATCTACCAACATTAATTTTGTACTACCTATCATTACCTAGATACATGATCTGAGAAGGGGGAAATAGAACAATAGGAAGAGTGCAAAACAAAAGTTATAAAACCCTCACCATTCATGTAACCCTGCACGGGAGGGGCAAATCAGATGGAAAAAGTCGAAACGGCATATTACAATTGACTTGATTTTCATGAAACTTGGTACATGGTATTTCTATGGTCAGGTTAAAAGTCACGGTATTGGATCTGCAAGATGCGCATGTGTCGGTCAGATCGTTTTCACCTAGCCCTTGGTGGTCAATGAATCATACCATGTCGATGTATCTGAATAGAAATTAAGTGTAAGAATACACCATGTTTTCTTATGACTCTTATCTGTGGTAAAGATCCAGACGATCTAGACCGGAGATTGTCAGTGATGTCATTCTTTTCAAAGGGAGACAACTCCCACAAATATGAAAACTTGGTAAACTCTACCGGAGTCATTTTCCCTGGACACTCCCACACATACTTGCCCAGGGGTATTGATTGAACAAAAACACATATGACTGGTAAAACTATTTAAAAAGATCATTACTCCAATTCTTAAAGTCCATCTGTTTATTTGCTTGCCCTTTCCATGTTTACTTGCGAGTGGTCAAAATAAAAGTCAATTTAATGCTTCAAGAGGTTATCTAGTGCCAAAGAATGCACGGGATGAAAACGAAAACATTTCACAATGATTGGATATAGTTCTTTTTTCAATTCCCATTTGTTCCCTGATGTTTGTTTACACGTAAAGACGTGCCAAAAGTGCTGGGTATGCAGCAAGACAAGAGGCATGTGGATACATAAACATGGAATTTGCAGCTTTCAGTTGAGTGCTATAAAAGCTTTCCCTTTTATCTCAAGTCGGGCAGTCTTTGAAGAAGTTAAATCAACTCTGTATTCAATACACTTATCTATCGATTTGATAAAGACGTATCGTCTTCAAGTAGTTCTAGATGAGTATCCAAACACAAACATCTGGCTTAATGCTTTTCCACACAAAATTCCCAGCATTCTGAATGTTCTGAAATGTGCAGCAAGCACTTGTTACGATACAATGAACCGTCATCCCAAAAACGATGTAAACATTACTCACTTTGATACAAACATAAGAAACGCAATGACATGATGACAGGACAAACATACATGTGGTAACAAACAAAGCCAATCATAATGAATCATATGTACAGAGATATCTCTTTTTCACTTCAAATTCTTTTCCTGAAATTGTATTAGATTGCTCTTCTTTGGGTATTGACAATGGATCCTCTGAATGACGAGTTTTGCTTCTTTGTCAAGTACTTCCGTGATGCATTATATGATCTTTTTTTTATCAACAGAAAAACTAATAGACCGATCTTGATGACAAATCATACGTTCTTTCTAATTTTACGAGGAAAAAAAAGAGTCGGTTTTTCTGGTAGTCAACATAATGTATCTATAAATGACTGAGGGTTGTAAGTTGTGAGTCTCTGAATGTCGCCCAGTCTATCATCAAGCTCTTTTTAGTATAAACGAGCACACCTTGACCTAAATAACCAAACATGCTGTAAATCTGCGCAAGGTGCATGTATTAGAACATTCAGTATCACTATTACGAGATGCTATGCCATTTGATTTAACACTGCAACGCAGGCGTAACTCTATATCCCAAAACCCTCGTTATGAATCTGTAATTATCTGCATTTTTACATTTTGTTTTGCATATAACATGTGTTTGTCTGGTTTCATATGATAAAAAATTACTCACGCGAATCAACACATATAAGGAGATAAGTAAGGTGCACATAATGTAATTGCATTTTTAGGTTATCATCGCGACTTAATACAGTTTTATTCACCCGCACATGGAGGCAAATAGGAAATAAGAGATTGTTTTTGTAACAGGTCCACCTTACTTCCAATAACAGTCAATCCAGAAGCTACAAAAGGCTTCGTATACCTGACATATAATTGTATATGCATCAAGACTTAAGTCTGCTCTATGTAATAAAGCATATTTTCATGATCTTTATACTTATTTCTATGACGGTTTGCCCTAAACCTGAAGATTCTCTTACATGTATGACAGTAAAAGGTGTGACAAAGTGACAGACAGACAACAGACTTATCCAGTATAAAAGACAACCATGGTTTCCTCTAGTGTTCTGATTTGCAGCTGATCCCCCCCCCCCCTTCCTTTCCCATCCCGACACTGTTTATCCTTTTTCTGAGAGTGAAATCTCGAATTTGAAATTTAATCGAAGCGATAGTTATCATTTTTATCTCAAGAAATCACACCAGTAACAGCCACCCTATAATTTCATTTATCAACGTCTTAATCATGACCACCCTAGTTGTAAAAGGAGGTTTTCAAGTTGAATGTTTAGTATTTAAACATGTCCCTTTTACATTGTCACATGCAGAATCATAAATCTCTGTAAGATTATTATTGGATCTAACGTGATAGTGTTATGGGACATATCAAAGATTTACAATCTGTTCAACAATAGAACTACTGCTCAGCCTTTACAATACCTGATTTCTATATTAATTCATACTATCCCGATAGATGATATAATCATGGGTGAAAACTGTGAAAGAATTTGAATTTCAATAATGGAATTGGTCGTTCTTTATGGAAGAACGTTCAGAGCCTCAACATGAATTACGTGGTGTCCTCAAATCTAGACATTTGGACCCAGAAAAATACTTTCAGGAGATGCTGCGACAATAGTTTTATTTCAACATCACCGACACAGAAGAGCACAGAAACACCTATGTCACCGCGTGGGATCGAAACGTATAGCGTTGTGATTCCTTACATAGTTTTTTGGTATTTTTTCATTTTCTAAACAAAACTTTACAAAACTGATGAGCGGTTGCAGCCGGGCAATGCCTTATAAATCAATCCATATGGTCCAGGTATATGAAAACTTCATAGTTTTTGCAAACACTTCAATAGTTTGTCGACGACAGAAAATCATGCCCTTTGACAAACTCTTGGAGTGTTTGCAAAAACTCTAGACTTTTCAGGTATATAAACGATATGGAACTACTAATTAGGCATTACCCTACCGCAACGTCTCATCAGTTTTGTGCAGTATCACTTAAATGATGAGAAAACAATAAAAACATCAGAAACATCATACGTTTCGATCCCACGCGGTGTATGTGATTGTAAACATAGTACAAGTACAAAGGTATCTATTGAAGGAGGCAAGGTTTGACGAACAGACATACAGATTACCGAAGGACGTTCAACTCATTAAATATTGGAAGTTGCAAACTGAGATGCCCTAGTTTAAACTGAATGATTTTTAAGAAGTGTCATCACCATTCAGACTCCCGGCCCATAGTGACACTATCTGTCTTTTACGTAACATATCTGTGTGATCATATACATTCAGACTTTGCATCTCTTACCCTAACCCTCCGTCTCACCTATGTCATGTATATATGTATAATATATCCATTTTATCTTTGATTTATTCGACCAAAGTCTGCCCCAAATGTAGTAAATCAATTTCAAATGCATATAAAATCTATTTTGTAAGCACTGAATGCAACTATAAAGTACACATTGTAAACCTAGTCTGATTTGGGTGAATCATTACAACATACTATATACTAGAAACTCTATAATCAGATGCGTCCGGTTTCCGGAAAAGGCGACACTGCGGATCAATTGTACTTATAATGCGCAGTTTTCAGAGTTTACTCTGATCATTAAAATTATACACATACCCCCTCTGTAGTAATCCGTGTCTCGTCTGTATTAAATCTACCATAACTATAATCATATATACACCCATGACTGCAGAGATTTGTAAATGATGTACTTCTCAAGGCAGTGTAGAACTTACTTTTTGAAATCTGGAAAGCAGAATTTCACCGCAGCTTTTTCTTAGTCGAAGAGGGCCGAACGATTCCGATCTTCTGACACAGTTGCCTCCGGTAGAGTTCCTTGGACTACGGTAACTTACGTCACTATTTTCACTCGAATCCGATTCTGCATCAACCATATTTTAAAATCGACCTTAATATCACTTCACTTGACAAAGTTACTTCCTTCTAATTCATATTCAAACCTAATAGCTAAATCTTCTCCATTAGAATTGTGAAGTGGTTATACGTTGTTTCCTTGAACAACAAACTCCAAAGTTTCTATTTCATTCAGTGAGGAAAACTTTTCTTACTTAAATATAGATGTTTAACAAGCTCAGTACATCTAAGTATAATAATATTATCACATCTTCCTATCAGAAAATAAATATGCACGAATTCCGAAGGTGAATTTTAAACTGCCGAAAAAAATGTCAAGAGTTGTTCTTATACGGTTTCGTACGGTCACAAGTGGCTCTTCCCAAACAAACAAACACCTTCATACTTCAAACTGCACTATATAATGCGGCCTATTATTTAGACAATTTTTGTGGCCAATATCAATTCAATTTTCCGAAATAAAAAAATCCTAGACGGATTTTAATCGTACTTTAGATTAGTATGAATCCCCAAAACAAACTTGTGTCGTGTTAGCAATATAAAGGACCTTCTTAGCGGCGTCTGAAGCCAGAGTTTGAAAGCTAATCCACGAAGCATGAAATTTTATGTCATTAAGAGGAAAAGCGCCTACTCCAGAATCTACCAATTGTATCCATTGGAACGGATTCCCGTAAAATGACAATGGCTCATCTTTTATACTTCAGGTAGCAAAAATTAAGGGTTTCTATTCATTCATAGCGCGATATCATTATAGAACTTCATCCGCAAAACTAACAATGCGCCTTCCCTTTCACAAATAAGGTAATGTTAAACAAGTTCCTTTCTCATCCAATTTAGCGCCGATTTCAATATTGTTTACCTTCAACTCTCGGGAGAAAATCTTCAAAAGTCAACAACGCGATAAAGGAGGGCGTATCTACCTTAAAACATCGAAGATTTTCGAAAAAAAAAATCACTATAACTGGTGAGAATCCATCAAAGCTGATCTTGTACCCAGATAAGCTGTTGAACATCAAACTTTATCACTTTCACATATCTAGATAAATCTCTGAAGCCATCAACTCGTATAGAGAATTATCCATGTGCACAATTTATGCAACGCAAAAGTACTGTTCAAAACGGTATAAAGTTCCCATCGTACCCCTCTGAACTACACAAATACATTAACTGTCAATGGACTTTGCACGAATTATTTTCAGGATGCCATTTTATTTCTGTCCGGGGTTATGCACTGATTGAGTATTCCAAACTATCACATTTCATAGTCGATAGATGTGGTTACACTGTGCAGTCCGCGAAGTGATGAAGTTCTAATTAGTTCGCGCGCTAGTCGTCTTTGAATATAATCAGATAAGTACCTGACGCATCGTTTATTTGGGATACGACAAAACCCTTCTCCTTAATTCGCCATGCATGTATATCAGAATGAAAAACATACATCACTTTCAATTTCTCATGAATTTACATTCAAATGTTTGTCTCGTCAAACCCTGTCAAATCCTTTTTCTTATAGACAAATGCCAACGAATCCAAAACTGTCTTAGCTCGCAAAAATTTTGAGTGACCTCTTTGGTTAAAACGCCCCGAGTTTTCAAGCAAGCTGAAAAGTGTCCACTTTATGAAGTCCTTACGAACTAAGGATGGGGAACTCGTTAAGGTTTATAATTTACATAAATTGGACATGTTACGGAGACTTGATGTTCTCGGGGGTTGATTACAATGGATTTAGACCGCCTTATAATCACTCTCTCTGGAGGATGTAGTGGGATCATTATGGGGATCTCATTATAATGTTTTAAATTATCTCACCTACGAGGGAGGATCCAGATGATGAAGGGAGAAAAATGGGCGGATCCTGACTGGAATGGGGGGAGTGGTACCGAACCGTCGACCTTTTCTACTTGTAGATGCAAATAAAGGATTTCCATCTCTTGCCCCCCCCCCCCCCCCCCCCCCCAATAAAAACATCCCGACAGTTTAATTATATAAACAAAACTATCCTACAATCAGCCGAGAGAATCATATAGCTCTCTCTCTTAATTCTTTTTTCCGCTAAACCAGACACTAAGCTCAAAGACGGGGGCAGTTGACGAAAAAATTCTTGGAACCTCTATTTTTCCTCGAAATACGATTTATATACACAGAAACTGGATGAAGACGGAGCTCAGGGAAATGTGCATTGGTACAACATTACATAATCATCAGATGTTAACACTCAGCATCTGTGAAAACAAGTTCCGACGTTTGTAGACTTCAGAGTATGCACACTTATCATACCAATTACATGTCGGTCAACAACAATATCATGTTTGTTTACGTTCATGCACTTACATGTAATCTTTATTTATGAGCAACCGACCCTCGTTAACTACATGTATTGATGGATCTTGACATTACCGACCATGGTGTCTTACCACAAACTCCTTATTACTACAGCATTGCTCTTGGCGTTCTTATAACAATTTGCTATGGTTGTATATTTGGTCAGTCACTAAAGAAATTTTATTATGTCAAAAGTCTTTTAGACGATGTTACCTTGGAATCTGACCTTGAAAGTCAAATTATGAAATAACGAGAGCTTTTACAAGTGTGCTATATTCTACTAAAAAGTTCATTGAAACATATATGTAGATTTGTGTACTGGGTCTTCATTAAGTTCAAACGATCATATTTTGAACTAGTGGTCAGTTCAAAGTACCAGATTGTACTGATCGATATATCAAATCAGTGCCCTAAAATGAAAATATTTTGAAAACCGATTCGTACACCTGTGCAAAATAAAACCTGAACAGTGTGAGAAAAGTTCTTAACTTTGAGAAAACATGACCGATCTAATATTTTGAGTAGGGCTTTTAACGTAAAGGTATAGTAAATTCCATGTCTTGTTTAACGAGCTCTCCATTTACGATTCCACAACATATAATGAACAACCGACTTAGTGTTCGGAAATGATTCTTTTACCAAGACATCGCTCTTGAGACTTAAATATTTATTTTGCATAATGTGTTTCACAATGTACGTCAGTTTGCCCGAAGGCACCGAATACCAATATATGATAATATGCAATCTTGAATTAGCATTTTCAAACATTTTGAGGGCTAATTTGCAAATTCATATAAAAAAATCTATATCTGAATCTTTTGAATATATATCGTTTGCCTTAATTTACATTCCTTTGAAATATGAGCAGACATTCTCTTGCATGGTCGATGTCTCCCTCGATGCAAATTAATAGTATCTTTTCATCATAAATGACGATTCACAATTTCATAATAATGGTAAATATTCCCACTGTATCTCTAACCCCCCCCCCTCCCCCCCCCCCCCCCCCCCCCCCCCACATACAGACATACACACATTTATCCATAGAAAGGCTTGTCGTGAATAAAACCGACGAACTGACAGACAGTCAAACGAACGATGTTTTCATTCCTGGTACTAGAAGACATGTAAAACGTGTCAATCTCCCATGTGAAAGGACAGATGTTATTTCTCACTATAGCCTTATCAATGAGCATCACATATCTCCATGTCTAATCACAGTACAGTCCTCGTATTTCCCCAATGGAGATGGAATCAATCGTTTCTGAATTAGTCTTAGAGATAACGGTCAAGAGCAATGTGACGAGAATGATTCATGCAAGTGAGTCAAAGGCTCAGCTTTTTTTTTTCCTTTATTCATTTATTTATTTTTTTTTTTTTTTTTTTTTATTTATTTTTTTTTTTTTTTTTTATTTTTTGCACTCCCTAAACAAGATCACTTATATATCATGAAGCAGGTTTATGCTCGCGTTTAAGTGGGGTCACAAGGCATTTGATGCTTATCAAAATTACTTGGGGGAGGGGGGGGGCTAGGACTGTTTCAACTCAACTCTCAATCGATTTTAGTACTACATTTCAAATAGTATTTTATTCAGATTTCATTTTCTGAAGTCTGCTAATTTTTTTTTTTCAGATTCCATGTTAATACAGCATGTCGTATCTAATCCAGAAAACAAGTGTTTCATTCTAAAATATTTCAAAATTTCTCTCTTATTACTGTAAAGGAAAGAACCTCTCATTTTATGTCAACTCTAAAAGTAAACAAAGTAAAAGGATATACTCAGTATTGACATCCAGTGGCTTTAGTAAATTAACAAACAGATCACCTTACATAGAAGTAAGGTACCGCTAGTTTCACTGACATACACAGAAGTCATCCTGAATAGTCCGGTATGTATATTCACATCACAGATATTTTTTCTTTTACAGGGAGAGGTCGCTCCTCGAACTATTGAAGAAACTTTTTTGAAATTTTAAACTGATCACTTTTTTAAAAATTCAACAGTGTAGAAAGGTAAGTGAATCACTCACAAAGCTATTAGAGTTATCCTTCCTACAGCAGAATAACGCCGAAAGATGACAGAGTTGTCGTTCTTAGAGTAGGACAGATCGAGCAATGTATTTAAAAAATCTTGAAAAGTAAGCCTACTGAAATAGTAAATACGAATCACAAATATAAAAGCGCATGGAAATCAAAACGAATCTCGGCGATTGATAAGGTATCCTAGAAGTCTTGCAACACTAGGTGTTTAAGTAGTGTTAGAAGTTCCGATGCTACTCATCCCCATCCAGATTTTTTTTTTTCTAACATGACCCACGGCGACCAAATTGAGAACTTTGCAGTGTTTTGCTAAGAATTAAGAGCAGGATATAGAAATAAGTAAAAATTTCATATTTAGCTTATAATTTCACTATTGCAGCAATTTCTTATTGATTAAATTCTTATAAAATTCATGATTTTGAAAACATTTTTACAAATTACTTTTCATGATTATGACTTGGAATTTCTGATTAGATAATGTGAAAAAAGATATAATTTGCCATTGGGAAATGGTCCGAATTTCGGCCCTAAAATGAACAGCTTGGCTGTTGTACCAAAAAAAAAGTCTCGCAATTTTTTGTTTTATCTTCTTCAGAACACCTGAACATTTTAGTATATACATATACCAAAGTACTTGTATACTATACATTGTTTGGAGGAAAGGATTGCTTTTGTGCCTGAGCAGCAAAATACAAAATCTTGGCCCACTGAACGTAAAATACACAAAAACCTAGGTAATCACGCAGGGGAACAATGAGGTTATAGAAAGGCGGTTGTATTACATTATAAACACTGGGTATAGGTTACAACTCACCGAACCATCGTATTCGATACCTTTTTTTATAATCAATACTAGGTAGATTTCACATTAAATAGGAATTCCAATAAATATTCTTTTCAGCTTTACATGCTACATTCATATTTTCACTTTTTATACGTAGAGTTGATAATGGAGACATCTCTTGATAAATCCATTGTTTCACCCAAAAATATATGTATTCCTTGTGACATGAGAGACAACTAAACTAGAAAGGGTGGCAAAGTAATAATAAATATGATCTATAATATACTGTGACTGACTACATACATGTAAATCTAGGTAAATCTAGGATACAGGGGGACCTTATCAAGACCAAATGTATGATGCCATCTACGGTATAGAATGACAAAATTCATTATATATAATAGCTATATAATTTTTTTTTTTTCGTCAGTCTCTAAAGTCATTCTACATCAATATAGTCTTGAAATAATATATAGTAATTTTGAGAGAAAGTTTTTTTATGCAATACATTCACACATCATTCATACCACTTTCATACCATCAGAAGTAATTTACTGAAGTGAAAAATCTATATAATAACTATATAATGATGACGTGAATAGGCGGGGGGGGGGGGGGGGGTATGGATTGTTATCCAAGAAACCGACAAGTATAGGCTATACATGTAGTTTTGCACTGATCGTGATTTTGACAACACCAAACTCCTCAATGTCAAATGATATCATGTAGAGAACGAATAAAACATCTGCTAATCCCGTGTTTTACATTGTTTACATTCTTGTTCGGCGCGATCATTACGTGTCTACATCATGTACATATAGTACGTATATGATATACATAGGCAATACACATACAGGAAATCTACAACACAGCAAAGCTAGAAATCAACATTGAGAGTCAGTTTCAGGCAATTATAACGCCCACTTTACCTCATACAAAAATCATGTTATTAGATTAGTACGATATATTTAAGACACAAGTAGATGTAGTCTTTAACCTCTTCAAAATTTTCTTTTCCTTATAAGAATCTGATACAACTATGTTACAGCAGGAAATCAATATTATACATATTTAGATAAAGATTGAGGGGGGATGTTAGAAAAACATATATGCATAACCCCCCTCCCCACATTGAATCTTTGAATTCTAGAACAAGTTTGAACACTTGTCTTTCTTTTATCATTTTAATGAAAATTCTGTAGTATTTCTATCCACTCTCTTTTTACATTGTGTGTCATGGGCCTAAATAAATCATGGAAATAATTATTCCCTATGCTTCCAATGTAAATGAATCATGGTTATAGAGTAACCTATCACAAATTAGTATCAGACAAAGGTATCATTTTTTGCCATGCAGACAGGCTGCTTCATTATAAATTAATAAATCTGTTGAAAATGATACATGTACCCATTCTATAGAGAATTAAAATAGGGTTATAAAAAATGCCTGCTACATGTATCTGGTGCTGATTTCTCTTTTCTTTTTCTTTTTTTTTTTTTTATTTTCAATACATTCTTACTTATCATGCTTTTTATAACATGAGCATATAAGACACTTAAAAGTTACACATGAACCCTGTATATAACATGGCACTAGATCTAGTATATATTTAGACTTCCTGAGATCAAAATCAAATCTGTGCTTGAATATGATCTATGATCAGTGCACTTTCAACTCCATCAACATGATCAATTATAAATACATGTACAATGTACTAGTATGTCATTCTATACCTCTGCTGTTCTCTATATCACAGAATCGACAACAACACTGTACAAAGTGTCAATGATTCAGTAATATTTCGGTTACTATGCTATGATTCCAAAATGTTAGGAACATGTAACTAGTGGGTGATGGCATCTAATCTCTGAAAGAGCATTTTTAGATATACATTGCGAGTCCATGAGCATACGGTATTAGGTAAACCTTAGAAAGTTAGTATGATAATAACAAATGTATCTCTAAACTTCAAGGTCAAGCCGTCAAGGCCACTTGTTCAAAAGTCAAGGTCTCATATGAAAGGTCTTGTTGAAAGTGAAATATGGAAGCTCTACCAATTACAGTTCAAGAGACATGAGAGATATATCCAGGGTATACATGTATGTTTTTGAAAAGTAGGTCAAACTTCAAGGTCAGGTCTCAAACAGCCAGTCTCCAATGATACTGAAAGAATTCACATGATTGTGAAACATATGACTTTTTTTTATGAGTCATACCCCTTACAGTTCAAGAGATTTACCAAAGACGAAAGCTTTTGAAAAGAAGGTCAAACTTAAAATTCAAGGTCACAAGTTCAAAGGTCAAGGCAAAAATTCAGTGATTTTTTTCAGTAATTTGGGAATGGGGTCGGGGCCCGTGCAATTGGAAAAATTAACAACGTTTGGGAATATTTTGGGAATTACTACTATACAAGTACAATGACAGTTTATACAATCAAGAGTTCAAAATTGAACTTTGAAAGTTTATTCAAATAATTTTCTTTTCAATATGATTTAATTTCTTATGCTTACAAAAATATGGAAATGATTAGTAAATTCGCGACTTTTGAACCAGTAGATTTCACTTATTTCAGTGTAATTCAATCTATATGTGACTGGGAAATTTTAGAGCCCCAATTGGGAAAAAAAGATACTATTTTTCATTGAGAATGGGGCCAAATAACGGCCCCAAAAAAGGGCAAAAAAAAAATCCCTGAAATTAATCATCATGCTACATCATACATGTAGCTTAATTTCACTAAAGTCCATCTTCAGGTAATGAACCTTGTATATACTCACAATAGTTTCTTCCTGTTGACTCAAAAGTTGCGTATTTGATATGTCAAGGTCAAAAGTTAAGAACAATTTTTTTTTTATTTTGCTAGATTTCTTTCATAAAGGTCTATCACCACCTAAAGTTACAAGTTGCTACTCCAAGCAGCTTTCTCCTAGCCTGCCTATTACTCCTAGTATTAGACTTCAACTAAACAGATAAACCCAAATTGTGACACAGACAAAATGATGGAACTGGTCGATTGATGGCTGAACTGACAGACTTTCCCATTTCATAGACATGTTTTGCTTCCTAATTTAGCAAAAATACAATTCATATGATAATAATATGATACACACCGTTTTGTAGGGATGGTAAATTAGGGTAAACAACACATGTAGACTAGTTACAAAGTATACTCTCATTACTATGTTTTAATGAGATGGGATTTTTTTTTTTATTGATTAATGTTAGCATCACATTTTACTGAATAATGCAAATCGAAGTCCAACAGATGAAAAAACTGCCAAAATTCTTAAATCAATGGTTGTCTGTTCGTAAAGAATCAACAATGCTACTGCTCGAGGCCTTTCATGAATACATGTAGTATTGAAAGGTACAAGTACCTAAGATCTACATGTACCTTAAAAGTAACGACTACATTTTTGTATGTAATGGTCTTCACCATACAAAAGAACCAATGGAAAATGAAGAGACATCTGTTACTTGTCTATTGACATCAGGTAGGTGTCCATGTTGTGTTATATGTCTCAGAGTTCTTGAAATCTTCCAATGAAAGGTCAGACATTTGAGGATTTTTATCGTTCCAAATAATAGATTATCACACGAGTTTTTGTCAGACCAAACAATTTTTTATCTGCAAATCCAATAAAACTGATACTTTTCATAAGCTCTGTGTCTGATATGTTTCAAGTCTGATAAATATTCGATGGTCTCTCAAGTCTTCAAGACATCAACAGACACCGAATGTACTTTAACATGTTCAACAGAACCTAACAATTAACAACCGGAGAAGTAAAGGATGTGTACCAGCCACTGCGGCCAGAACGGATACCAACAGGTATATTGGATACGTAACAAACACTTAAGCTGATCAGGTGGACAATTTTACAAAATTGTTGTATGCAGTCTTCATGAAAACTCACTAGCCCGACCGCCCTGGCTACCAAATATTTCCTCGGGCTACCAAACTTTGATGCTGAACTAGCCCAACTGGCTATTGACTTTTAATGAAATGCAGTGTTCTGATTAAGGGCCGACGGCTGGCGATTTCTCGTCTTATTTTAATACTTGGGGTAAAATCGCCGCCTTCTTTCCATAAAAGTACACGTTGCGTCTCAACTTTTATCGCTGGTTAAGTATGAAATGTTTATGTTATTGAACATGTTTCAAATGAAATATAATAACGTTTTCTGTAAAATCTGTTTATTAAAATATTGTCCTAAGATACAAGATAAATATTCCCGTAACAACAGTGCATTGTTTTCAGCGCGGCGTGACGGGTTATTTTACAGTACTGAGTATAACATGTTCAATTAAATATCTAACAATTTCAAAAATCTCGACTGAACACTGAAATAAAGAATTGATACGAAAATTGTATAACTATTGGCCAAGTGCCGCAAGCAACGGCCGGCCTATAAGCGAGTATGATTCAAATAAGTTCTTTTTTTCTCCGTCCATTTTCTGCAGGCAAAAAGCGTATGTGAAATTATATTTATACAAACAATAATATCATGCATTCATTGTAAAGTTGAGTCTATTGATAATGACGTAGCTGACATCCGCCAGAGAAATGATCGGGTGGCGGTTTACCTTCGTTCAATTTTTATATATACTCTATATATGTGTGAATTTTTGCCTACTCAACGGACCTAGCTGAGGAAACCATGGGTCTATATAGCGTTTTGATTTTTCTTCAATGGCTAGTGAAAATTTTGGGTGGCTAGTAGATTTTGGCACTCAACTAGCCCGGCTGGCTAGTGGTCAAAAAAAGTTTTCATGAAGACTGTGTATGCTCGCCTTCTTTGATAAGGTGAGACAGAGAATATTTGGAACTGTTGAATGATTATCTATTTCATAATCAATATTCATACACACTTCCTTGGTCCCTGAACTGGTTTTTCTAGAGCATAATTGTATGTTCACTGTCGTTCTTTTGTTGACTACAAGATGTTATTATCACTGAACTGCAGTAAACACCAAACACGAACGGAGAATCATCGCAGACAGATAAAAATCGAAATGACTCACCTGTCGGCCGTCTGTAATGGGATCAGCACATGGAAAATAAAGAAATAGTTTAAGAGGTAAAAGAAGCAAATATTCATGTTTTGTATTTAAACAACAAATCACCTCATAAACGTAGCTAAACAGGACAAAGAGGAGTTTGAAAATGATACAGACCACTCGCCATCTTCTCTCATCCGCCAAACTTGTCAAATGTACTTCCGGTGTCAGGAAAGGTAACTCTAATCTACACGATGAGAAAACAACTTGACAAGAGGGGGTAGCATTGGGTCCGTGTACTGAATAACAATTCAATTAAAGTTAATGAAAAATTGAACAAATTTTTCGTTACCAGTGGCGGATTTAGAGGGGGGGCCCAGGGGGCCCGGGCCCCCCCTTTTTCACCCAAAGTTATTGATTCAGAATACTCTTTTTATGCTTAATCTCTTTACTTTTGGGGAAATTTTCGGCTCGCTTCGCTCGCCACACTTAATTTTTCATTAGCTGTCTATTTTTTCGTCTTCACTTGGCTTGAACTTTCTATGTCATCGTGTTTGAACGGATTCATATGTCATAAACATATACAAAATTCAAAATTAAATTAACACTTGAATAATTACCAAATGCTTCATTTTCATGGGCCGATCTAACCAGTTTAGACAGGTGGATAGTGGGGTTGCAATGCCCTAATCTTCCCAACCTTCCCCAATTGGTCAAACAAAAAATAGAGGATGGAAAATGAGAGAGATATTGTAATCTTATGACAAAATGTAACCATCTATTCCAAAAATTTCCCGGCTCGCTCCGCTCGCCAATTTAGAATAATATATATACATGTATGTATATATACATGTATGGATGACTGAACCAAAACAAAATAAAAAAAAGAAAACTTCAAATCTTAAAATTTTCCGGCTCGCTACGCTCGCCGGTATACCTATAAACTTAAATAAACGTATCAAGAAACTCTATCTTCTAAATGCAACATGCAGTTGGAATGACCCCCCCCCCAACTTATTAATTAAAATCACCAGTCTTGAGCTTCTGGTTTTGGAGGTCTTTTTTTTTTCGTCTTCGACCTTTTTTTTTTTTTTTTTTTTTTTTTTTGCTTGTCAGTTTTTCTTTGAACAATTTTCTTCGAGCTGAAACTTTGGGCCCCCCCCTTTTCTGAAATCCTAGATCCGCCACTGGTTACTGTATCCTTTTTCAATTCAGTAGATGAAAAATGGGAAATTTATACAATTGTCTAATTTCCTTTTTTTCTTTAAAATTTCAAAAATGAAAAAATGAATTATTAACAAAGAAAATTGAAACCATATTCCATTTTCCTTTCTCAATTTGTAAATGAAAAAATGGTTCATTTTTTATTTCAAACTATAAAATGGAAAATACTTTCAATTTTACATTTTCCTTTTATTTTTTTTTTTTTTTTTTTCATTTCCTTACAGTAAAAAGAAATGGACTGTAAAGGCGCGTACAGCTCATTTTTCCTTTAAAAAATCCGAGAATGAAAATGAAAATTGGGCAAATTTTCCGCGACAATTTTACACTCTGTGCGCAAATACTACTGTCCTGTTCAATAATCCAAAGCACCCTGTTTGGGCGATTTATTCTGTCGTCTGAAAAATTTTGCTATAAATTATTGTTTCCGAGAATTGACATCCTTTAGTCGTAGCTGGAAATGAACTTCAACTTACCTTCAACCGCAATATGAAAAAATAGAATGTCTACGGGAAAGTCCCATGTTAATTTCAAGCCGCCGCCATATTGTTCTCCGTGTCAACAATAGTAAACAGTGATGTCAAAGCCTCCGACGTCACACATTTTCAGTGAAATCCCCGTAGACTTTTTATTTTCCTTCCTATTTCTAGCTTAGCTAACGCACAGCCAAAACAATGGTATTTTCTGTTACGACTAAAGGAGTACTGTAAAATTGATATCTTTTTGGAAGATGACATTATCATATTTAAGAGAAAACCGGGAAAACAGGGTGCTCTGGAATTAGTGAACAGGACAGTAATAAAGCTTACGTTAACACAGCAAGATACACCCGTCGATATTAATATGTCGTTAAAAATTAAGTTCCCCTGAAAAAAATCTAAGTTCCATATCATGATATTCAAAAGTTGGCACCCCCTATATTCTTATCAAGAATTAATATGAATTATGGCAATGCCATTGTGAGGACGCAGATGAAATATAATTTCAATGAATTAATACCCAATTTTCACCATACATCATTGAATATTTTTTTACTAAGTTAATAAGAATAAAATATGTCATACAATATGTGTTCTTGTTATTTTTTCCAGCATCATTTTTACCGTCTTTATCAGCCTTACATTAGTTTTTTTTTCTTGAAATCCAGAATCATCTACAGGAGAGGGGATATTATAGACAATTTCTAGATCGACAGCATGCACATAACTCGTAAATGCGGGGAAACAATTCTCAATGTCACAAAACAATCAGTAAACATGAAACAGCAATGCTTAATTTTGAAACATAAATGACATATAAGAAAAGATCAAGTGATGTCATCTTAATCTATACATTTTAAATCCTTCAATGGACCTTGATGAAAACCAAGGAAAAGAGAACTCGGGCAAGAAAACTGTGGGCACAAACCATTAAAATTAAAAAAAGAAAAAAGAATTTTTTGTTTTCTGAAGTATTTATATATTGTAAGATTAACATGTATCTGATTATTCAATGAATTCAATTAAACTTTTAAGTGTTTACTTTTTAAATTTCATTGGGTGATGAATATGTATCCCCCCTTGCACCCACGGGGCCACCCACCCCTCTCCCCTTTTACTTTCACCGGAAAAATTAGCATTCAAAATGTAGAAGAGAGAGAAAACTTCCTTTTCGGCGTCGTCTATAGTGTTATTAGCAATATATCGTTTTATGGGATGATCTGGAGAAGGTTAAAACTTACAAATTAAGTACAGTATAACATTAGTATTACAGGATTTTCCCTTCTAAATAATGTAAATGATTTTCCAATGTAATATCTGAAGACAACTTTCTTGCTCATTCCTTTACTTTAAAAGAGGGTGAAAGGGAGGGGGAGGGGCAGAAGGAAGGAGGAAGGAGAGAGGGGGAGGGGGAAGAAGGAAGGGTGTGGGAGGGAGATAAGGGGGCGGAGAAAGCGGGTACCCCATGTCTGCTCCCCACCCCATAAAAGGCAAGGATGAATGGGAGGGGGAGGAAAGAGGCAGCTGGAGGGAGGCAGAAAGGAGAGGTTAGGAGGTGGGAGAAGAGAGCGGGACAGGGGAGAGAAGGAGAGAAGTTAGTAGAAATCTACCCCCTATTCCGCCCCCCCCCCCCACCCTTGAATACAATCACCCCCCCCCCCCCCCCTTTCTAAAAAAAAACCTGAAGCCTTCACCCCTCTACCTTGGATCCGCTTATGATTTACCTCCAAGGGGAAAAAAATACCCAGCCTTATTTCTGACAGAAAAAAATATACTTAATGCTTTGAACAGCCCCAGCTGTGTTGACCTATTTGTACTAAATACTGTAAATGATGACGTAAGTTGTGACGCGTTGTAAACAGAACCAAAGGCAGCAGACATTTAGAAGTTTGTGTTGGGATTTACACTGCATATATTTCCTGTATATTCTACATGTAGATCTTATATATGTGGAAAGCAACCACATTATTCGATCTACAGGTATCAAAATATCAGCTGCAAATCATCCTCGAAAGCAGAATGAAGTTTGGTAAGTCGCTGATCGCGCTGATATTTTTTTGTTTGTTTTTTTTCTCCCAGCATAATGAGTTTATCCATGGATTTTTCTGAGGGAGCTGTCGATGAAAGAAAGTCCGTGGAACAAAGTTGTATGTTGACGTCGCGTCGCATGCTGACGTCACGTTGTAATTTTCATAGAGGATATTCGGACTAAACATGATATATGTTGGAAATGATGGTGCAATGTCAGTATTACGTGAAGCAAAGTACAAATCATACATTGGGACACTGGAGGAGTAAGCCAAACGAAGAATATTCAAAGGAGATCGAGAAATCTTGGTCATCGATGGGTTTCATTCTGTCGTCAAGTGACATTGTCAAAAAAATAAGCTTGCGCTTTACGCCGATCAAATGGGCAATGGGGAGAATGACGTCATTGACCACGGTTTTGGAACCTATAGGTATAGCATAGAATTCAATTGAAAAACACGATTTTTCCTATATATATATACACGTGTTACCTTGATGAGGACTACGTCCGCGCCTGCGGCGCCGACTGCGTCCTCTATAAATACCATGAAAAGCCCCAAAATGACATATTGACCTTTGACCTTGAAATCAATAGGCTTCTTTGTCTTATTATACTCAATCCACATGGTAAATTTAAAGTTCCTAGCTCAATCGGTGTGGGCTGTACAGTACCTTGTTCACAAGGAACAACAAAGCACATATTAAACCACCAATCCCCCCCCTTTCCCTTAATCATGATTTCGCAATTTTCTTATATTAATACCTGTCACATATGTGACAGAATATTCTTTCTTCTTGCAGCATATGAAGTTCTAAAGCATTTTTACCAGAAATGTTTAATGCAATTTCAAATATTTACACAAAAAAATATTTATAGACCTAAAATGACCTTAATTGAACTTTGATCTGTAACCTTGAAAATCAATAGGGTTCTTTGTCTTATTATACTCAATCCACAAAATTGAAGTTCCTAGCCCAATTTGATTAAAAAAAAATCTGGATCCGCCTTTGGAAATTTATATGATTACATTGTATTAATTTGAGGACTGCATCATCCTATACTGGGAATTTATTTTTACAATTACTTTTCAAAGCTAAAGACCTCCAGAAAATATGTCCACTGTTAAATATCTGTTCTTGCTTCATGCTTCTGAATTAATCGACCCAATGAGAAATTTAGAGCCGTATACTTAACAAAGTACCGGTAGATACACAAAATTCGAAAATTTAAGGTGGAGGGCTATTCTGAAAATTTTACTGTGTCTGAAAATCACTTTGCCTTGAAGTACCACTGATGAGGATTTACTAACCGAAACACGTGTCCAGTTCAGTAAACTTTCATTTGAAATGTTGTTCAAGAAAATAACAATTTGGAACTTTTTAATTTTCTGAAGTTCTTATTTCCTTGTTGTTTTTACGGAAGCGTATAAGTGCCAAATTAATTTTTTTTATTCTATTATTTTCCGACCTTTAATCTTTGAATTTCCAACTTTAATCTTGGAATTTCCGACTTTAATCTTGAAATTTCTAAACTTTAAAGTCGGAATTTTCAATTTTCATCTTGGAATTTCCAACTTTAATCTTTCAAGATTAAAGTTGGAAATTCCAAGATTAAAGTTGGAAATTCCAAGATAAAAAGTCGGAAAAAAAAATAAATTTGGCACTTATGCGCTTCCGTATGTTTTAGATAAGTGTGATCTCATTTATGTATAGTCTTTTGTGTTTAAAGTTTTGATGTCGCATTTGGTGTTCCTTGTCCCTTTTGTGTCTCTTGCTGTGTATGTCTTCTCTATGTTTACACTTGGAGTGTTTTGGTGTTTTGCTGTCGATGCTGCAACCGAGTATTGTTGGAAATTCATTCTTTTCATTTTATTATTGAAACGTTTTTTTGCATGCTATGGACAGTACATTAATAAACAATTACTCAGGACAAATTGCAAGGGAACAATTTGCGCGACGAAAATTCGATCTGATTATCTATAAAGACGCATTCTGGATCATGAATAGACTTATATCACTTTGTAATCAGATGATCGTTTGTTATTATATACCTTTAATCTTTCACTTTTGTCATGCGTATTACCAACACCAAAACGTACATGTATTACTGTCTTGTTTGTGAAGATCAGAATTTTACTTATACACCAGTACATTTCAGAAGACTTCTTCCTATCTATGTTAGATAGTGGCGTCATATAATCCGGATAACTACATATTATAGCATCTTTCGGATGGACGTCAAAAGTTTTAATTGGTTCTATATTGGTCTTTATTGTATGTAAAGTCATTCCCGTTTTATGTTTTAACTTCGTTTGTTGCAGTGTAGAAAGTTAGAAACACACAACAAGAGGTTATCAAAATGTTGATTTTTCTGATCGAGAACATATTCAGCAAATTGTGAGAATTTCAATGTGAACCAACTGCGCTCCGCTTTTTCCTGATATTTTTCTATAATCATAAGAAGAAGAGTTTGTGCAGTCCTTGCTCTGTTGTGAAGGAATCGTCTACTTTCCGCGCAGCTCACTTCAGAAATCGGAAAATTGAAGTTTTCTCTAAGCTCTCGTAAAATGTTACGATTGAAATTTTAAAATAGGGGGAAAGATCTCGAACTTTCGTAACTAACAGAGTACGTTATATGTACGTAGACTAATGTTAAGCTCACAGCGAAAGAAAATAGTTTTAGATGAGGAGTTTTGTAAGTTAATTTTAATGTGACGTCGCCAATGTTAAAGACAATATTTGGAAAAATATCGATTCTGCCTATTTTTGCGTCCGCCATATTGGGATGGTACAGTCCTGCAATCCACTTGTTTGACAAAAAAGTGGATAGGATAGCATGTAGGATGCAGGATGTAGGATAGAAAGTGGATAGAATCTTATCCTATCCTATCCTATCCTATCCTATCCTATCCTATCCTATCTTATCCTATCCCATCCTATCAATCCACCTCAATCCTATCCACCTCAATCCTAACCATTTCTATCCCATCCTATCCTACATCCTATCGTATCCTATCCTACATCCTATCCTATCCTACATCCTATCCACCTCGTTCTTCAATCCAATCTTTCTTTTTTTAATTTTTAAGTTATTAGGAGACAAACATACTTATTTGATTAAATTCGATCAATTGAAAAAATTCACTTGACTTAATGGGTAATATAAATTTTATTTCAACAAAAAACAACTTGGAGGTTTTAATGTTATATTTTTGTTCTTTCACTGCAAATGCAAAAATTGTATATTTAATCATCTAAATAATTTTCATTTTTATAAAATCCAAAAAACAGCAATAATTACAGATAATTTTCTACTTTGTATTAAGTAAGTTAGTTTTAATCATAATCTCGCTAAAGGTGATGGAAGTAGATAAAGGTGGATTGGATAGGATAGGATGTAGGATATGATAGGATAGGATGTAGGATAGGATGTAGGATAGGATAGGATGTAGGATAGGATTGGATAGAAGTAAATTTTAATGAGATGGATAGGATAGGATAGGATAGGATAGGATAGGATAGGATGGGATAGGATAGGATAGGATATGATAGAGTGGATAGGAGGTGGATGTAGGATGTAGGATGGTGGATAGGATAGGATAGAATTGTCAAACAAGTGGGTTGCAGTACTGATGTACCTAAAGTTACTACCATCGGTTTAACGCAAGTGACGTTAACGAAAGTCCCCAATTTAAAACTATTTTCTTTCACTTTGAGCGTTTGTTGGTCGTATGGACATAAGTTACAGGAGTTTGAGATCTGTCCTCCTATATAAATTTAAATCGGAAAATATGCCGACAAAGTAGACAAATTGAAAAATTCAATTTTCCGATTACTGATGTGAGCTGAGCTGACAGTAGCACTTACATTCAAATCTACATACAGATATGTCGATAACGATAGGGATTTTTGCTGATTTTGCTGATGACTTTAAGTATGATCTTTTCAATGGAGAAAAACTATTTTTAAATTCAGCCATTAGAATGTTTGCTTTAGGCGCAATTTTTTTATGAAAACGATTAAAGAATAAGATATATTTGTTACGTAGTGTGTAGTTTACCTCTGGCTCTCGTTCCCTAAGATATTTACTAACCCAATATATCCTTTATCAGGTAAACAGCACACTATGTAACTTACAATATTCAACGCTTTTTGACATTTTCCAAGATAATACGTTTCCTGTCCTCTCTGAATGTCAGTCGGACTCCTCGGGTGATAACATAGATGAGCTCGTTACAGCCGGCAATGCACGGACTGTATTACGCCCTCCTTTTATATCCATTTGCATATTCATTTGTGTTGCTTGTGTGTGGTCATCTAACAGTGAGGTTGTTTAACACCACAATTATACGCTTTTCGAGACCTCTAGGTAATCGGAAAAGGGGGAGGGTTGTACGCACGTAATCCAGGATAACCACACCGTCTGCTACTGCCATGGCAGATGGCCGTCCAAAGTCGGCACCGGTTGCCCATTATTCTCGTTGCTTTATGTGTAGTCATTTATGTTTGATGTTTCCAAGTCATTTGGCGTTACTTGTGCCATCTCATTCTGTGCATGTCTGCTTTGTGTTTTTGCAGTGGGTCTTTTGGGGTTTTGCTGTTGGTGCTGCAACCGAGTAATGTTGGAGATCCCTCCTTTCTTGTATAATGAAAAATATACAAGTCTGATGATAATGTCGCAATTGGGGTTAATTCGTCCATATCTTATAGTAGAGCAACCAAGTCGCTAAATTTGAAATTTTAATCAACCCACCTAACACAGGGCTAATTTTTATATTAAACTAAAGAATATAACATGAGACATCAGATTTGACCTGTCGTAAAAAATTCGTATGGTCAGAATTACTGTAAATTCAGATAAAAGCGGAAAATTAGTAAAATCATAGATATTTTAACAAAAATTATCATCCTTTAATAAATGAAAAGTCATACTGACCGAAATCAAAGTCAATATGCTAACTGAAGTCAAAAGAAAATTTTTGGATCAAATTGAATTTTCCAATTTCAACTTCATGGATAAATGAGCACAAAGTCTAAGATAAATTGGTAAAAATTGAAATTTTCATTTCTTTCACTTCAATATTGAGAATGTTAATTCGAAGATAAAAATTAACATACAGAAACGATATTTTGATATGTGAATGTATTTTTAGGAAAGTTTGATAGAGATCGATTGAAAAACTTAGGAGTACCAGGCAAATAAAGTGCCCCACCCCCAACTGTGTTATTAGCGATTCACTGCAATATAAAGTAGGAGATGTTTCCTCGATATGACGGAGTAAAACCAAATAATTACGGCTAAATTAAGTTTTAACATATAATAATGAATGAAAAATATCACTTTATTTCAAAGAAGACGACAAATTTACATCAATAATTTTGAAAAATATTTTTTTTATGTACTATCTATGTTCTGGTAATTTCAAACATTGTGATAGGGACACATTTTGTCAGCCGAATATTAGAAATAATTAAGTATAACAAAGATTTTATGATCAACAAAACATGGAATTATGCAATGCACTTTAGTTCATCAAGTAAGAAGCGTAGCTGCCTATACGACCCCATCACATTCAGGCAGTCGTGGCATTTTCTTTCTCAGTTTGACCTGGTGACAACAGTTGTCACTAAAACGTAGCTTAAAGGCATCGTTCTACAGGTATTGTCGTAGCAAACTGACCTGACCGGGCGGAGCTTATTTTCACCTTTTCATCGGAAGAGTTTACTTCTGACCAGGTGATAAAAGCCATATAAAATTACAGATAATGAGTATTTACTCTAATTACGATGTGCAACTCATAATCTATCTACCCTAAAATTGTAGCAATTGCTTGATTGAATTAGCTCCGCCCGGTCAGGTAAGTTTGCTACGACAATAGATGATAGGGGATAGCCTCTGATTTCTAGTTTTGGTTCTCTAGTTTCTGATTGGTTGATCGTTGATGGCCATATCAACAATATTGTATGTTTTTGTTGAGTTTGTTTTTTATTGTCTGTTCATTGTTTTTCATGCTTCATCCTTGTCTACAATGGACACTTTTTTTAAATTTCTCTGCAATTGTTTCTATATAAATGAAACGGAAAAGATACAAACAAATAGTGAACATCAAACAACCACATTTACAAGAATTAAAGACGCTCACATAAAACTACCAACCGAGAAGCTAATCTCTAGCAATATTAAAATAGAAATGACCACACAATAAAGGGTGCTCTATTCTTTGAGGTCTCACGCTGAGCTGTCAACATATCAGTCTCGTCGTTATAAAAGTTTGATTTTACTATGTTGTATCGCATCTTTGACTCTTTAATATATGTACATGTTGAAGATCAATACTTTGCTGTTGGAATAGTTTCTTCTTGGACACATTTCATCGACTATTCTTTGCGTCATACATTTCACACTTTCTTTATTCGAAGCTCTTTAGGAAATACGGCCATTGACGCGCTCCTGTTGCGGCGAATTTTTCGTTATCAACAAACGTCGGTTCCTCTTCGTGATATAGCCTTTTATTTGATGTATTGTAGACGTATGTAGGAACTGCCCAATTTGATTACCAATATTACATATGACAATGTGGTGTTTGTGCTTATGTACAGCATTAGGAATTAAAGCCCCCCCCCCCCCCCCCCCCCCCGTGACCCTTGGGGACTTTCCATTGGATCTCACGGAGACATCAAAGGGGTTTTCTGACTCAGTATATCTTGAAAAGCATCCACTTGATTTTGTAACAGTTACAAATCTGAACGAAGAGTAAGTACGGATGCTAAAAGGGATAAATTGCACAACGTTTACCCAAGGCATATCGTAATGTTTAAAACACAGATAACGAAGAGCCCAAACTCTGACCAATGTACTTTACATGTATATTCACATCTCTGTGGTACTAAAATTAACGTCAAAATATACTTTTCATAATTTTATATGAATTTAATGCATTTTTTTTTTCAATTCACGTATTTTCATTTCAACTTGTCACGAATGGGTTTCCATACACGGTCTTACCACGACATATTAAAAGTAAGTATTTTTCATCAATTTTTAAACAGCATGATCTAATTCCCATTTCTGCATTTAACTTTTATCAAAAATATGTATGTATACCGGTTGATAGGTACGATTTGATAGAAACTGTAACACGTGGTCGACCGAATCTTCATCTACGGAAACTAATTTGTGAAATGCCGCTTAAATCAAACGTATATACGCTTTAGGTTTTTACATTTATTTATAGCCCCTTAGAAAAATGATCAATAAAAAGGCATTGGAAATAATAAACATATATTTGTCGATATGTTTCGAGACAAAAATTTAGTCTCTGTGCTTTAGAGAAAATATTAACACGGATTCTTCATATTTCATAGAAATTTGCATAAAACTGCAATTTTTTGAGAGAGGAGAAAATATTCTTCCTCCAAAACAATTATATAACATGTGTACATATCTAATGCATTGATTGCAACGACTTTCTATACAAAAAAAGAACAAAATATTGGAATACCGAGGATATAAACAATAAATATCTCGTTTTAATTTTTCACGATTTTATCCCTTTTTACCCAATTTAAACAAAATCTGACCGTGGAATATTCTTTACGACAGCTCTATTTGAAAGCAGGGGTATTCAGCAAAAAGTTCAGACCAAATTCAGGCCTGTGTTAGGTGTGTTGATTAAACTCGAAAACTAAGCTTCTTTTTTAAATTGGTCGCTCTACTATTATGGCTTTATGTTTCAACAGTTATCGATGTTAAGTACAGGATTTCTGTATTGGTGCTTAGGGTCTTGATGTTACTGTGATCAGATCAAAGTGCCTCTATAATGTTGTTATTGTATTGGACTTATTGTTGAGTAAAATATCTATAATGTTGTTATTGTATTGGACGTATTGAAGTAATCAGATCGGTAATTTGAGTAAAGTTTCTCTATAATGTTATTATTGTTTCGAAACAAAGGTTTCGACCTTCTAAACATCTCTAATATTTGTCGGGATCATTGTGTACAAAGTACTATTCCTCAATATTTTGAGAATTTAAAAGAACCTCCTCTTATTTGATACAAGTATAAGAAACCTATTAGAAATTTCGTATTTAACTACAATAAAGTAACATGAGATCCGTAAGTACTCGAATCAAGTCCTGCTTCTTGAGAGTGTGCAACGTCTGAATACCTATATAAAACAGCTGGTCATATTGTTACAGGTGACTTTTCAATTATCAAGGACAGACAGCTCCGTGGTCTTCTCAAGAAAGGACTTTAGCATAGAATCCCATCGAAGATAGATTTTACTAAACGTCGCGAAGTACTAAAGGAAGCTTTAGATAACTATACCAAACGATGGTCTAAATCGGAATGAGTCGAATCGCATTCTCTGAATGACTGGAAAAACCTCATTTTGGACATTACTGACATTCGAATAGACAACTTCCACAAAAATCCTCATCTTTATTGTAATCAGATCAGTAACTTGAGTAAAGTGCCTCTATAATGATGTTATTGTATTGGACTTATTGTTGAGTAAAGTGCCTCTAAAATGTTGTTATTGTATTGGACTTATTGTTAAGTAAAATATCTATAATGTTGTTATTGTATTGGACTTATTGTTGAGTAAAATATCTATAATGTTGTTATTGTATTGGACCTATTGTTAAGTAAAATATCTATAATGTTGTTATTGTATTGGACTTATTGTTGAGTAAAATATCTATAATGTTGTTATTGTATTGGACTTATTGTTAAGTAAAATATCTATAATGTTGTTATTGTATTGGACTTATTGTTAAGTAAAATATCTATAATGTTGTTATTGTATTGGACTTATTGTTAAGTAAAATATCTATAATGTTGTTATTGTATTGGACTTATTGTTGAGTAAAATATCTATAATGTTGTTATTGTATTGGACATATTGTTAAGTAAAATATCTATAATGTTGTTATTGTATTGGACTTATTGTTGAGTAAAATATCTATAATGTTGTTATTGTATTGGACTTATTGTTAAGTAAAATATCTATAATGTTGTTATTGTATTGGACTTATTGTTGAGTAAAATATCTATAATGTTGTTATTGTATTGGACTTATTGTTAAGTAAAATATCTATAATGTTGTTATTGTATTGGACTTATTGTTGAGTAAAATATATATAATGTTGTTATTGTATTGGACTTATTGTTGAGTAAAATATCTATAATGTTGTTATTGTATTGGACTTATTGTTGAGTAAAATATCTATAATGTTGTTATTGTATTGGACTTATTGTTGAGTAAAATATCTATAATGTTGTTATTGTATTGGACTTATTGTTGAGTAAAATATCTATAATGATGTTATTGTATTGGACTTATTGTTGAGTAAAATATCTATAATGTTGTTATTGTATTGGACTTATTGTTGAGTAAAATATCTATAATGTTGTTATTGTATTGGACTTATTTAAGAAATAAAAAATGACAAGCCGGGCTCTATTGTCTCATAATGCCCGAGCGTCCTCAGCCAATCACATTTATTACCGAGCCGCGTCAGCGGCGAGGTGATAAATGTGATTGGCTGAGGACGCGAGGGCATTATGAGACAATAGAGCCCGGCTTGTCATTTTTTATTTCTATTCTAATGATGACCAAATTAAGACCTTTTGATTCTTGGTAAAAACCAGTTCCTGTTGGTTTATCTGCTTTCAGAAAATTGGTAGGCGTGGCTTATCGCTATAGGGCCTATATTGGAGAATAGAGCCCAGCTCGCGTCTGTTGTCTTAATAGGGAAAAAGAATCAAGTCATATTAGAATGTTGAGTAAAATATCTATAATGATGTTATTGTATTGGACTTATTGTTGAGTAAAATATCTATAATGTTGTTATTGTATTGGACTTATTGTTGAGTAAAATATCTATAATGATGTTATTGTATTGGACTTATTGTTGAGTAAAATATCTATAATGTTGTTATTGTATTGGACGTATTGAAGAAATCAGATCAGTAACTAGAGTGAAGTGCCTCTATATTGTTGTTATTGTATTGGACTTATTGTTGAGTAAAATATCTATAATGTTGTTATTGTATTGGACGTATTGAAGAAATCAGATCAGTAACTTGAGTAAAGTGCCTCTATATTGTTGTTATTGTATTGGACTTATTGTTGAGTAAAATATCTATAATGTTGTTATTGTATTGGACTTATTGTTGAGTAAAATATCTATAATGTTGTTATTGTATTGGACTTATTGTTGAGTAAAATATCTATAATGTTGTTATTGTATTGGACTTATTGTTGAGTAAACTGCCTCTATATTGTTGTTATTGTATTGGACTTATTGTTGAGTAAAATATCTATAATGATGTTATTGCATTGGACTTATTGTTGAGTAAAATATCTATAATGATGTTATTGTATTGGACTTATTGTTTAGTAAAATATCTATAATGTTGTTATTGTATTGGACTTATTGTTGAGTAAAATATCTATAATGTTGTTATTGTATTGGACTTATTGTTAAGTAAAATATCTATAATGTTGTTATTGTATTGGACGTATTGAAGAAATCAGATCAGTAACTTGAGTAAAGTGCCTCTATATTGTTATTATTGTATTGGACGTATTGTTGAGTAAAATATCTATAATGTTGTTATTGTATTGGACGTATTGAAGAAATCAGATCAGTAACTTGAGTAAAGTGCCTCTATATTGTTGTTATTGTATTGGAGGTATTGTTGAGTAAAATATCTATAATGATGTTATTGTATTGGACGTATTGAAGAAATCAGATCAGTAACTTGAGTAAAGTGCCTCTATATTGTTGTTATTGTATTGGACTTATTGTTGAGTAAAATATCTATAATGTTGTTATTGTATTGGACTTATTGTTGAGTAAAATATCTATAATGTTGTTATTGTATTGGACTTATTGTTTAGTAAAATATCTATAATGATGTTATTGTATTGGACTTATTTTTGAGTAAAATATCTATAATGATGTTATTGTATTGGACTTATTGTTGAGTAAAATATCTATAATGATGTTATTGTATTGGACTTATTGTTGAGTAAAATATCTATAATGTTGTTATTGTATTGGACTTATTGTTGAGTAAAATATCTATAATGTTGTTATTGTATTGGACTTATTGTTGAGTAAAATATCTATAATGATGTTATTGTATTGGACTTATTGTTGAGTAAAATATCTATAATGATGTCATTGTATTGGACTTATTGTTGAGTAAAATATCTATAATGTTGTTATTGTATTGGACTTATTGTTGAGTAAAATGTCTATAATGATGTTATTGTATTGGACTTATTGTTGAGTAAAATATCTATAATGATGTTATTGTATTGGACTTATTGTTGAGTAAAATATCTATAATGTTGTTATTATATTGGACTTATTGTTGAGTAAAATATCTATAATGATGTTATTGTATTGGACTTATTGTTGAGTAAAATATCTATAATGTTGTTATTGTATTGGACTTATTGTTGAGTAAAATATCTATAATGTTGTTATTGTATTGGACTTATTGTTGAGTAAAATATCTATAATGATGTTATTGTATTGGACTTATTGTTGAGTAAAATATCTATAATGTTGTTATTGTATTGGACTTATTGTTGAGTAAAATATCTATAATGATGTTATTGTATTGGACTTATTGTTGAGTAAAATATCTATAATGTTGTTATTGTATTGGACTTATTGTTGAGTAAAATATCTATAATGTTGTTATTGTATTGGACTTATTGTTGAGTAAAATATCTATAATGATGTTATTGTATTGGACGTATTGAAGAAATCAGATCAGTAACTAGAGTAAAGTGCCTCTATATTGTTGTTATTGTATTGGACTTATTGTTGAGTAAAATATCTATAATGATGTTATTGTATTGGACTTATTGTTGAGTAAAATATCTATAATGTTGTAATTGTATTGGACGTATTGAAGAAATCAGATCAGTAACTAGAGTAAAGTGCCTCTATATTGTTGTTATTGTATTGGACTTATTGTTAAGTAAAATATCTATAATGTTGTTATTGTATTGGACTTATTGTTGAGTAAAATATCTATAATGTTGTTATTGTATTGGACGTATTGAAGAAATCAGATCAGTAACTAGAGTAAAGTGCCTCTATATTGTTGTTATTGTATTGGACTTATTGTTAAGTAAAATATCTATAATGTTGTTATTGTATTGGACGCATTGAAGTAATCAGATTGGTAATTTGAGTAAAGTGTCTCTATAATATTATTATTGTTTCGAAACAAAGCTTTCGATCTTCTAAACATCTCTAATATTTGTCGGGATCATTGTGTACAAAGTACTATTCCTCAATATTTTGAGAATTTAAAAGAACCTCCTCTTATTTGATACAAGTATAAGAAACCTATTAGAAATTTCGTATTTAACTACAATAAAGTAACATGAGATCCGTAAATACTCGAATCAAGTCCTGCTTCTTGAGAGTGTACAACGTCTGAATACCTATATAAAACAGCTGGTCATATTGTTACAGGTGACTTTTCAATTATCAAGGACAGACAGCTCCGTGGTCTTCTCAAGAAAGGACTTTAGCATAGAATCCCATCGAAGATAGATTTTATTAAACGTCGCGAAGTACTAAAGGAAGCTTTAGATAACTATACCAAACGATGGTCTAAATCGGAATGAGTCGAATCGCATTCTCTGAATGACTGGAAAAACCTCATTTTGGACATTACTGACATTCGAATAGACAACTTCCACAAAAATCCTCATCTTTATTGTAATCAGATCAGTAACTTGAGTAAAGTGCCTCTATAATGATGTTATTGTATTGGACTTATTGTTGAGTAAAGTGTCTCTATAATGTTGTTATTGTATTGGACTTATTGTTAAGTAAAATATCTATAATGTTGTTATTGTATTGGACTTATTGTTGGTTGAGTAAAATATCTATAATGTTGTTATTGTATTGGACTTATTGTTGAGTAAAATATCTATAATGTTGTTATTGTATTGGACTTATTGTTGAGTAAAATATCTATAATGTTGTTATTGTATTGGACTTATTGCTGAGTAAAATATCTATAATGTTGTTATTGTATTGGACTTATTGTTGAGTAAAATATCTATAATGTTGTTATTGTATTGGACTTATTGTTGAGTAAAATATCTATAATGTTGTTATTGTATTGGACTTATTGTTGAGTAAAATATCTATAATGATGTTATTGTATTGGACTTATTGTTGAGTAAAATATCTATAATGATGTTATTGTATTGGACTTATTGTTGAGTAAAATATCTATAATGTTGTTATTGTATTGGACTTATTGTTGAGTAAAATGTCTATAATGATGTTATTGTATTGGACTTATTGTTGAGTAAAATATCTATAATGATGTTATTGTATTGGACTTATTGTTGAGTAAAATATCTATAATGTTGTTATTGTATTGGACTTATTGTTGAGTAAAATATCTATAATGATGTTATTGTATTGGACTTATTGTTGAGTAAAATATCTATAATGTTGTTATTGTATTGGACTTATTGTTGAGTAAAATATCTATAATGATGTTATTGTATTGGACTTATTGTTGAGTAAAATATCTATAATGTTGTTATTGTATTGGACTTATTGTTGAGTAAAATATCTATAATGATGTTATTGTATTGGACTTATTGTTGAGTAAAATATCTATAATGTTGTTATTGTATTGGACTTATTGTTGAGTAAAATATCTATAATGTTGTTATTGTATTGGACTTATTGTTGAGTAAAATATCTATAATGATGTTATTGTATTGGACGTATTGAAGAAATCAGATCAGTAACTAGAGTAAAGTGCCTCTATATTGTTGTTATTGTATTGGACTTATTGTTGAGTAAAATATCTATAATGATGTTATTGTATTGGACTTATTGTTGAGTAAAATATCTATAATGTTGTTATTGTATTGGACGTATTGAAGAAATCAGATCAGTAACTAGAGTAAAGTGCCTCTATAATGTTGTTATTGTATTGGACTTATTGTTGAGTAAAATATCTATAATGTTGTTATTGTATTGGACGTATTGAAGAAATCAGATCAGTAACTAGAGTAAAGTGCCTCTATAATGTTGTTATTGTATTGGACTTATTGTTAAGTAAAATATCTATAATGATGTTATTGTATTGGACTTATTGTTGAGTAAAATATCTATAATGTTGTTATTGTATTGGACTTATTGTTGAGTAAAATGTCTATAATGATGTTATTGTATTGGACTTATTGTTGAGTAAAATATCTATAATGATGTTATTGTATTGGACTTATTGTTGAGTAAAATATCTATAATGATGTTATTGTATTGGACTTATTGTTGAGTAAAATATCTATAATGTTGTTATTGTATTGGACTTATTGTTGAGTAAAATATCTATAATGATGTTATTGTATTGGACTTATTGTTGAGTAAAATATCTATAATGTTGTTATTGTATTGGACTTATTGTTGAGTAAAATATCTATAATGATGTTATTGTATTGGACTTATTGTTGAGTAAAATATCTATAATGTTGTTATTGTATTGGACTTATTGTTGAGTAAAATATCTATAATGTTGTTATTGTATTGGACTTATTGTTGAGTAAAATATCTATAATGATGTTATTGTATTGGACGTATTGAAGAAATCAGATCAGTAACTAGAGTAAAGTGCCTCTATATTGTTGTTATTGTATTGGACTTATTGTTGAGTAAAATATCTATAATGATGTTATTGTATTGGACTTATTGTTGAGTAAAATATCTATAATGTTGTTATTGTATTGGACGTATTGAAGAAATCAGATCAGTAACTAGAGTAAAGTGCCTCTATAATGTTGTTATTGTATTGGACTTATTGTTGAGTAAAATATCTATAATGTTGTTATTGTATTGGACGTATTGAAGAAATCAGATCAGTAACTAGAGTAAAGTGCCTCTATAATGTTGTTATTGTATTGGACTTATTGTTAAGTAAAATATCTATAATGTTGTTATTGTATTGGACTTATTGTTGAGTAAAATATCTATATTGTTGTTATTGTATTGGACTTATTGTTAAGTAAAATATCTATAATGTTGTTATTGTATTGGACTTATTGTTGAGTAAAATATCTATAATGTTGTTATTGTATTGGTCTTATTGTTAAGTAAAATATCTATAATGTTGTTATTGTATTGGACGCATTGAAGTAATCAGATTGGTAATTTGAGTAAAGTGTCTCTATAATATTATTATTGTTTCGAAACAAAGGTTTCGATCTTCTAAACATCTCTAATATTTGTCGGGATCATTGTGTACAAAGTACTATTCCTCAATATTTTGAGAATTTAAAAGAACCTCCTCTTATTTGATACAAGTATAAGAAACCTATTAGAAATTTCGTATTTAACTACAATAAAGTAACATGAGATCCGTAAATACTCGAATCAAGTCCTGCTTCTTGAGAGTGTGCAACGTCTGAATACCTATATAAAACAGCTGGTCATATTGTTACAGGTGACTTTTCAATTATCAAGGACAGACAGCTCCGTGGTCTTCTCAAGAAAGGACTTTAGCATAGAATCCCATCGAAGATAGATTTTATTAAACGTCGCGAAGTACTAAAGGAAGCTTTAGATAACTATACCAAACGATGGTCTAAATCGGAATGAGTCGAATCGCATTCTCTGAATGACTGGAAAAACCTCATTTTGGACATTACTGACATTCGAATAGACAACTTCCACAAAAATCCTCATCTTTATTGTAATCAGATCAGTAACTTGAGTAAAGTGCCTCTATAATGATGTTATTGTATTGGACTTATTGTTGAGTAAAGTGTCTCTATAATGTTGTTATTGTATTGGACTTATTGTTGAGTAAAATATCTATAATGATGTTATTGTATTGGACTTATTGTTGAGTAAAATATCTATAATGTTGTTATTGTATTGGACTTATTGTTGAGTAAAATGTCTATAATGATGTTATTGTATTGGACTTATTGTTGAGTAAAATATCTATAATGATGTTATTGTATTGGACTTATTGTTGAGTAAAATATCTATAATGTTGTTATTATATTGGACTTATTGTTGAGTAAAATATCTATAATGATGTTATTGTATTGGACTTATTGTTGAGTAAAATATCTATAATGTTGTTATTGTATTGGACTTATTGTTGAGTAAAATATCTATAATGTTGTTATTGTATTGGACTTATTGTTGAGTAAAATATCTATAATGATGTTATTGTATTGGACTTATTGTTGAGTAAAATATCTATAATGTTGTTATTGTATTGGACGTATTGAAGAAATCAGATCAGTAACTAGAGTGAAGTGCCTCTATATTGTTGTTATTGTATTGGACTTATTGTTGAGTAAAATATCTATAATGTTGTTATTGTATTGGACGTATTGAAGAAATCAGATCAGTAACTTGAGTAAAGTGCCTCTATATTGTTGTTATTGTATTGGACTTATTGTTGAGTAAAATATCTATATTGTTGTTATTGTATTGGACTTATTGTTGAGTAAAATATCTATAATGTTGTTATTGTATTGGACTTATTGTTGAGTAAAATATCTATAATGTTGTTATTGTATTGGACTTATTGTTGAGTAAAATATCTATAATGTTGTTATTGTATTGGACTTATTGTTGAGTAAACTGCCTCTATATTGTTGTTATTGTATTGGACTTATTGTTGAGTAAAATATCTATAATGATGTTATTGCATTGGACTTATTGTTGAGTAAAATATCTATAATGATGTTATTGTATTGGACTTATTGTTGAGTAAAATATCTATAATGTTGTTATTGTATTGGACTTATTGTTGAGTAAAATATCTATAATGTTGTTATTGTATTGGACTTATTGTTAAGTAAAATATCTATAATGTTGTTATTGTATTGGACGTATTGAAGAAATCAGATCAGTAACTTGAGTAAAGTGCCTCTATATTGTTATTATTGTATTGGACGTATTGTTGAGTAAAATATCTATAATGTTGTTATTGTATTGGACGTATTGAAGAAATCAGATCAGTAACTTGAGTAAAGTGCCTCTATATTGTTGTTATTGTATTGGAGGTATTGTTGAGTAAAATATCTATAATGATGTTATTGTATTGGACGTATTGAAGAAATCAGATCAGTAACTTGAGTAAAGTGCCTCTATATTGTTGTTATTGTATTGGACTTATTGTTGAGTAAAATATCTATAATGTTGTTATTGTATTGGACTTATTGTTGAGTAAAATATCTATAATGTTGTTATTGTATTGGACTTATTGTTTAGTAAAATATCCATAATGATATTATTGTATTGGACTTATTTTTGAGTAAAATATCTATAATGATGTTATTGTATTGGACTTATTGTTGAGTAAAATATCTATAATGATGTTATTGTATTGGACTTATTGTTGAGTAAAATATCTATAATGTTGTTATTGTATTGGACTTATTGTTGAGTAAAATATCTATAATGTTGTTATTGTATTGGACTTATTGTTGAGTAAAATATCTATAATGATGTTATTGTATTGGACTTATTGTTGAGTAAAATATCTATAATGATGTTATTGTATTGGACTTATTGTTGAGTAAAATATCTATAATGTTGTTATTGTATTGGACTTATTGTTGAGTAAAATGTCTATAATGATGTTATTGTATTGGACTTATTGTTGAGTAAAATATCTATAATGATGTTATTGTATTGGACTTATTGTTGAGTAAAATATCTATAATGTTGTTATTATATTGGACTTATTGTTGAGTAAAATATCTATAATGATGTTATTGTATTGGACTTATTGTTGAGTAAAATATCTATAATGTTGTTATTGTATTGGACTTATTGTTGAGTAAAATATCTATAATGTTGTTATTGTATTGGACTTATTGTTGAGTAAAATATCTATAATGATGTTATTGTATTGGACTTATTGTTGAGTAAAATATCTATAATGTTGTTATTGTATTGGACTTATTGTTGAGTAAAATATCTATAATGATGTTATTGTATTGGACTTATTGTTGAGTAAAATATCTATAATGTTGTTATTGTATTGGACTTATTGTTGAGTAAAATATCTATAATGTTGTTATTGTATTGGACTTATTGTTGAGTAAAATATCTATAATGATGTTATTGTATTGGACGTATTGAAGAAATCAGATCAGTAACTAGAGTAAAGTGCCTCTATATTGTTGTTATTGTATTGGACTTATTGTTGAGTAAAATATCTATAATGATGTTATTGTATTGGACTTATTGTTGAGTAAAATATCTATAATGATGTTATTGTATTGGACTTATTGTTGAGTAAAATATCTATAATGATGTTATTGTATTGGACGTATTGAAGAAATCAGATCAGTAACTAGAGTAAAGTGCCTCTATATTGTTGTTATTGTATTGGACTTATTGTTGAGTAAAATATCTATAATGATGTTATTGTATTGGACTTATTGTTGAGTAAAATATCTATAATGTTGTAATTGTATTGGACGTATTGAAGAAATCAGATCAGTAACTAGAGTAAAGTGCCTCTATATTGTTGTTATTGTATTGGACTTATTGTTGAGTAAAATATCTATAATGTTGTTATTGTATTGGACGTATTGAAGAAATCAGATCAGTAACTAGAGTAAAGTGCCTCTATATTGTTGTTATTGTATTGGACTTATTGTTAAGTAAAATATCTATAATGTTGTTACTGTATTGGACGCATTGAAGTAATCAGATTGGTAATTTGAGTAAAGTGTCTCTATAATATTATTATTGTTTCGAAACAAAGGTTTCGATCTTCTAAACATCTCTAATATTTGTCGGGATCATTGTGTACAAAGTACTATTCCTCAATATTTTGAGAATTTAAAAGAACCTCCTCTTATTTGATACAAGTATAAGAAACCTATTAGAAATTTCGTATTTAACTACAATAAAGTAACATGAGATCCGTAAATACTCGAATCAAGTCCTGCTTCTTGAGAGTGTGCAACGTCTGAATACCTATATAAAACAGCTGGTCATATTGTTACAGGTGACTTTTCAATTATCAAGGACAGACAGCTCCGTGGTCTTCTCAAGAAAGGACTTTAGCATAGAATCCCATCGAAGATAGATTTTATTAAACGTCGCGAAGTACTAAAGGAAGCTTTAGATAACTATACCAAACGATGGTCTAAATCGGAATGAGTCGAATCGCATTCTCTGAATGACTGGAAAAACCTCATTTTGGACATTACTGACATTCGAATAGACAACTTCCACAAAAATCCTCATCTTTATTGTAATCAGATCAGTAACTTGAGTAAAGTGCCTCTATAATGATGTTATTGTATTGGACTTATTGTTGAGTAAAGTGTCTCTATAATGTTGTTATTGTATTGGACTTATTGTTAAGTAAAATATCTATAATGTTGTTATTGTATTGGACTTATTGTTGAGTAAAATATCTATAATGTTGTTATTGTATTGGACTTATTGTTGGTTGAGTAAAATATCTATAATGTTGTTATTGTATTGGACTTATTGTTGAGTAAAATATCTATAATGTTGTTATTGTATTGGACTTATTGTTGAGTAAAATATCTATAATGTTGTTATTGTATTGGACTTATTGTTGAGTAAAATATCTATAATGTTGTTATTGTATTGGACTTATTGTTGAGTAAAATATCTATAATGTTGTTATTGTATTGGACTTATTGTTGAGTAAAATATCTATAATGTTGTTATTGTATTGGACTTATTGTTGAGTAAAATATCTATAATGATGTTATTGTATTGGACTTATTGTTGAGTAAAATATCTATAATGATGTTATTGTATTGGACTTATTGTTGAGTAAAATATCTATAATGTTGTTATTGTATTGGACTTATTGTTGAGTAAAATGTCTATAATGATGTTATTGTATGGACTTATTGTTGAGTAAAATATCTATAATGATGTTATTGTATTGGACTTATTGTTGAGTAAAATATCTATAATGTTGTTATTGTATTGGACTTATTGTTGAGTAAAATATCTATAATGATGTTATTGTATTGGACTTATTGTTGAGTAAAATATCTATAATGTTGTTATTGTATTGGACTTATTGTTGAGTAAAATATATATAATGTTGTTATTGTATTGGACTTATTGTTGAGTAAAATATCTATAATGATGTTATTGTATTGGACTTATTGTTGAGTAAAATATCTATAATGTTGTTATTGTATTGGACTTATTGTTGAGTAAAATATCTATAATGATGTTATTGTATTGGACTTATTGTTGAGTAAAATATCTATAATGTTGTTATTGTATTGGACTTATTGTTGAGTAAAATATCTATAATGTTGTTATTGTATTGGACTTATTGTTGAGTAAAATATCTATAATGATGTTATTGTATTGGACGTATTGAAGAAATCAGATCAGTAACTAGAGTAAAGTGCCTCTATATTGTTGTTATTGTATTGGACTTATTGTTGAGTAAAATATCTATAATGATGTTATTGTATTGGACTTATTGTTGAGTAAAATATCTATAATGTTGTTATTGTATTGGACGTATTGAAGAAATCAGATCAGTAACTAGAGTAAAGTGCCTCTATATTGTTGTTATTGTATTGGACTTATTGTTAAGTAAAATATCTATAATGTTGTTATTGTATTGGACGCATTGAAGTAATCAGATTGGTAATTTGAGTAAAGTGTCTCTATAATATTATTATTGTTTCGAAACAAAGCTTTCGATCTTCTAAACATCTCTAATATTTGTCGGGATCATTGTGTACAAAGTACTATTCCTCAATATTTTGAGAATTTAAAAGAACCTCCTCTTATTTGATACAAGTATAAGAAACCTATTAGAAATTTCGTATTTAACTACAATAAAGTAACATGAGATCCGTAAATACTCGAATCAAGTCCTGCTTCTTGAGAGTGTACAACGTCTGAATACCTATATAAAACAGCTGGTCATATTGTTACAGGTGACTTTTCAATTATCAAGGACAGACAGCTCCGTGGTCTTCTCAAGAAAGGACTTTAGCATAGAATCCCATCGAAGATAGATTTTATTAAACGTCGCGAAGTACTAAAGGAAGCTTTAGATAACTATACCAAACGATGGTCTAAATCGGAATGAGTCGAATCGCATTCTCTGAATGACTGGAAAAACCTCATTTTGGACATTACTGACATTCGAATAGACAACTTCCACAAAAATCCTCATCTTTATTGTAATCAGATCAGTAACTTGAGTAAAGTGCCTCTATAATGATGTTATTGTATTGGACTTATTGTTGAGTAAAGTGTCTCTATAATGTTGTTATTGTATTGGACTTATTGTTAAGTAAAATATCTATAATGTTGTTATTGTATTGGACTTATTGTTGGTTGAGTAAAATATCTATAATGTTGTTATTGTATTGGACTTATTGTTGAGTAAAATATCTATAATGTTGTTATTGTATTGGACTTATTGTTGAGTAAAATATCTATAATGTTGTTATTGTATTGGACTTATTGTTGAGTAAAATATCTATAATGTTGTTATTGTATTGGACTTATTGTTGAGTAAAATATCTATAATGTTGTTATTGTATTGGACTTATTGTTGAGTAAAATATCTATAATGTTGTTATTGTATTGGACTTATTGTTGAGTAAAATATCTATAATGATGTTATTGTATTGGACTTATTGTTGAGTAAAATATCTATAATGATGTTATTGTATTGGACTTATTGTTGAGTAAAATATCTATAATGTTGTTATTGTATTGGACTTATTGTTGAGTAAAATGTCTATAATGATGTTATTGTATTGGACTTATTGTTGAGTAAAATATCTATAATGATGTTATTGTATTGGACTTATTGTTGAGTAAAATATCTATAATGTTGTTATTGTATTGGACTTATTGTTGAGTAAAATATCTATAATGATGTTATTGTATTGGACTTATTGTTGAGTAAAATATCTATAATGTTGTTATTGTATTGGACTTATTGTTGAGTAAAATATCTATAATGATGTTATTGTATTGGACTTATTGTTGAGTAAAATATCTATAATGTTGTTATTGTATTGGACTTATTGTTGAGTAAAATATCTATAATGATGTTATTGTATTGGACTTATTGTTGAGTAAAATATCTATAATGTTGTTATTGTATTGGACTTATTGTTGAGTAAAATATCTATAATGTTGTTATTGTATTGGACTTATTGTTGAGTAAAATATCTATAATGATGTTATTGTATTGGACGTATTGAAGAAATCAGATCAGTAACTAGAGTAAAGTGCCTCTATATTGTTGTTATTGTATTGGACTTATTGTTGAGTAAAATATCTATAATGATGTTATTGTATTGGACTTATTGTTGAGTAAAATATCTATAATGTTGTTATTGTATTGGACGTATTGAAGAAATCAGATCAGTAACTAGAGTAAAGTGCCTCTATAATGTTGTTATTGTATTGGACTTATTGTTGAGTAAAATATCTATAATGTTGTTATTGTATTGGACGTATTGAAGAAATCAGATCAGTAACTAGAGTAAAGTGCCTCTATAATGTTGTTATTGTATTGGACTTATTGTTAAGTAAAATATCTATAATGATGTTATTGTATTGGACTTATTGTTGAGTAAAATATCTATAATGTTGTTATTGTATTGGACTTATTGTTGAGTAAAATGTCTATAATGATGTTATTGTATTGGACTTATTGTTGAGTAAAATATCTATAATGATGTTATTGTATTGGACTTATTGTTGAGTAAAATATCTATAATGATGTTATTGTATTGGACTTATTGTTGAGTAAAATATCTATAATGTTGTTATTGTATTGGACTTATTGTTGAGTAAAATATCTATAATGATGTTATTGTATTGGACTTATTGTTGAGTAAAATATCTATAATGTTGTTATTGTATTGGACTTATTGTTGAGTAAAATATCTATAATGATGTTATTGTATTGGACTTATTGTTGAGTAAAATATCTATAATGTTGTTATTGTATTGGACTTATTGTTGAGTAAAATATCTATAATGTTGTTATTGTATTGGACTTATTGTTGAGTAAAATATCTATAATGATGTTATTGTATTGGACGTATTGAAGAAATCAGATCAGTAACTAGAGTAAAGTGCCTCTATATTGTTGTTATTGTATTGGACTTATTGTTGAGTAAAATATCTATAATGATGTTATTGTATTGGACTTATTGTTGAGTAAAATATCTATAATGTTGTTATTGTATTGGACGTATTGAAGAAATCAGATCAGTAACTAGAGTAAAGTGCCTCTATAATGTTGTTATTGTATTGGACTTATTGTTGAGTAAAATATCTATAATGTTGTTATTGTATTGGACGTATTGAAGAAATCAGATCAGTAACTAGAGTAAAGTGCCTCTATAATGTTGTTATTGTATTGGACTTATTGTTAAGTAAAATATCTATAATGTTGTTATTGTATTGGACTTATTGTTGAGTAAAATATCTATATTGTTGTTATTGTATTGGACTTATTGTTAAGTAAAATATCTATAATGTTGTTATTGTATTGGACTTATTGTTGAGTAAAATATCTATAATGTTGTTATTGTATTGGACTTATTGTTAAGTAAAATATCTATAATGTTGTTATTGTATTGGACGCATTGAAGTAATCAGATTGGTAATTTGAGTAAAGTGTCTCTATAATATTATTATTGTTTCGAAACAAAGGTTTCGATCTTCTAAACATCTCTAATATTTGTCGGGATCATTGTGTACAAAGTACTATTCCTCAATATTTTGAGAATTTAAAAGAACCTCCTCTTATTTGATACAAGTATAAGAAACCTATTAGAAATTTCGTATTTAACTACAATAAAGTAACATGAGATCCGTAAATACTCGAATCAAGTCCTGCTTCTTGAGAGTGTGCAACGTCTGAATACCTATATAAAACAGCTGGTCATATTGTTACAGGTGACTTTTCAATTATCAAGGACAGACAGCTCCGTGGTCTTCTCAAGAAAGGACTTTAGCATAGAATCCCATCGAAGATAGATTTTATTAAACGTCGCGAAGTACTAAAGGAAGCTTTAGATAACTATACCAAACGATGGTCTAAATCGGAATGAGTCGAATCGCATTCTCTGAATGACTGGAAAAACCTCATTTTGGACATTACTGACATTCGAATAGACAACTTCCACAAAAATCCTCATCTTTATTGTAATCAGATCAGTAACTTGAGTAAAGTGCCTCTATAATGATGTTATTGTATTGGACTTATTGTTGAGTAAAGTGTCTCTATAATGTTGTTATTGTATTGGACTTATTGTTGAGTAAAATATCTATAATGATGTTATTGTATTGGACTTATTGTTGAGTAAAATATCTATAATGTTGTTATTGTATTGGACTTATTGTTGAGTAAAATGTCTATAATGATGTTATTGTATTGGACTTATTGTTGAGTAAAATATCTATAATGATGTTATTGTATTGGACTTATTGTTGAGTAAAATATCTATAATGTTGTTATTATATTGGACTTATTGTTGAGTAAAATATCTATAATGATGTTATTGTATTGGACTTATTGTTGAGTAAAATATCTATAATGTTGTTATTGTATTGGACTTATTGTTGAGTAAAATATCTATAATGTTGTTATTGTATTGGACTTATTGTTGAGTAAAATATCTATAATGATGTTATTGTATTGGACTTATTGTTGAGTAAAATATCTATAATGTTGTTATTGTATTGGACGTATTGAAGAAATCAGATCAGTAACTAGAGTGAAGTGCCTCTATATTGTTGTTATTGTATTGGACTTATTGTTGAGTAAAATATCTATAATGTTGTTATTGTATTGGACGTATTGAAGAAATCAGATCAGTAACTTGAGTAAAGTGCCTCTATATTGTTGTTATTGTATTGGACTTATTGTTGAGTAAAATATCTATATTGTTGTTATTGTATTGGACTTATTGTTGAGTAAAATATCTATAATGTTGTTATTGTATTGGACTTATTGTTGAGTAAAATATCTATAATGTTGTTATTGTATTGGACTTATTGTTGAGTAAAATATCTATAATGTTGTTATTGTATTGGACTTATTGTTGAGTAAACTGCCTCTATATTGTTGTTATTGTATTGGACTTATTGTTGAGTAAAATATCTATAATGATGTTATTGCATTGGACTTATTGTTGAGTAAAATATCTATGATGATGTTATTGTATTGGACTTATTGTTTAGTAAAATATCTATAATGTTGTTATTGTATTGGACTTATTGTTGAGTAAAATATCTATAATGTTGTTATTGTATTGGACTTATTGTTAAGTAAAATATCTATAATGTTGTTATTGTATTGGACGTATTGAAGAAATCAGATCAGTAACTTGAGTAAAGTGCCTCTATATTGTTATTATTGTATTGGACGTATTGTTGAGTAAAATATCTATAATGTTGTTATTGTATTGGACGTATTGAAGAAATCAGATCAGTAACTTGAGTAAAGTGCCTCTATATTGTTGTTATTGTATTGGAGGTATTGTTGAGTAAAATATCTATAATGATGTTATTGTATTGGACGTATTGAAGAAATCAGATCAGTAACTTGAGTAAAGTGCCTCTATATTGTTGTTATTGTATTGGACTTATTGTTGAGTAAAATATCTATAATGTTGTTATTGTATTGGACTTATTGTTGAGTAAAATATCTATAATGTTGTTATTGTATTGGACTTATTGTTTAGTAAAATATCCATAATGATATTATTGTATTGGACTTATTTTTGAGTAAAATATCTATAATGATGTTATTGTATTGGACTTATTGTTGAGTAAAATATCTATAATGATGTTATTGTATTGGACTTATTGTTGAGTAAAATATCTATAATGTTGTTATTGTATTGGACTTATTGTTGAGTAAAATATCTATAATGTTGTTATTGTATTGGACTTATTGTTGAGTAAAATATCTATAATGATGTTATTGTATTGGACTTATTGTTGAGTAAAATATCTATAATGATGTTATTGTATTGGACTTATTGTTGAGTAAAATATCTATAATGTTGTTATTGTATTGGACTTATTGTTGAGTAAAATGTCTATAATGATGTTATTGTATTGGACTTATTGTTGAGTAAAATATCTATAATGATGTTATTGTATTGGACTTATTGTTGAGTAAAATATCTATAATGTTGTTATTATATTGGACTTATTGTTGAGTAAAATATCTATAATGATGTTATTGTATTGGACTTATTGTTGAGTAAAATATCTATAATGTTGTTATTGTATTGGACTTATTGTTGAGTAAAATATCTATAATGTTGTTATTGTATTGGACTTATTGTTGAGTAAAATATCTATAATGATGTTATTGTATTGGACTTATTGTTGAGTAAAATATCTATAATGTTGTTATTGTATTGGACTTATTGTTGAGTAAAATATCTATAATGATGTTATTGTATTGGACTTATTGTTGAGTAAAATATCTATAATGTTGTTATTGTATTGGACTTATTGTTGAGTAAAATATCTATAATGTTGTTATTGTATTGGACTTATTGTTGAGTAAAATATCTATAATGATGTTATTGTATTGGACGTATTGAAGAAATCAGATCAGTAACTAGAGTAAAGTGCCTCTATATTGTTGTTATTGTATTGGACTTATTGTTGAGTAAAATATCTATAATGATGTTATTGTATTGGACTTATTGTTGAGTAAAATATCTATAATGTTGTAATTGTATTGGACGTATTGAAGAAATCAGATCAGTAACTAGAGTAAAGTGCCTCTATATTGTTGTTATTGTATTGGACTTATTGTTGAGTAAAATATCTATAATGTTGTTATTGTATTGGACGTATTGAAGAAATCAGATCAGTAACTAGAGTAAAGTGCCTCTATATTGTTGTTATTGTATTGGACTTATTGTTAAGTAAAATATCTATAATGTTGTTACTGTATTGGACGCATTGAAGTAATCAGATTGGTAATTTGAGTAAAGTGTCTCTATAATATTATTATTGTTTCGAAACAAAGGTTTCGATCTTCTAAACATCTCTAATATTTGTCGGGATCATTGTGTACAAAGTACTATTCCTCAATATTTTGAGAATTTAAAAGAACCTCCTCTTATTTGATACAAGTATAAGAAACCTATTAGAAATTTCGTATTTAACTACAATAAAGTAACATGAGATCCGTAAATACTCGAATCAAGTCCTGCTTCTTGAGAGTGTGCAACGTCTGAATACCTATATAAAACAGCTGGTCATATTGTTACAGGTGACTTTTCAATTATCAAGGACAGACAGCTCCGTGGTCTTCTCAAGAAAGGACTTTAGCATAGAATCCCATCGAAGATAGATTTTATTAAACGTCGCGAAGTACTAAAGGAAGCTTTAGATAACTATACCAAACGATGGTCTAAATCGGAATGAGTCGAATCGCATTCTCTGAATGACTGGAAAAACCTCATTTTGGACATTACTGACATTCGAATAGACAACTTCCACAAAAATCCTCATCTTTATTGTAATCAGATCAGTAACTTGAGTAAAGTGCCTCTATAATGATGTTATTGTATTGGACTTATTGTTGAGTAAAGTGTCTCTATAATGTTGTTATTGTATTGGACTTATTGTTAAGTAAAATATCTATAATGTTGTTATTGTATTGGACTTATTGTTGAGTAAAATATCTATAATGTTGTTATTGTATTGGACTTATTGTTGGTTGAGTAAAATATCTATAATGTTGTTATTGTATTGGACTTATTGTTGAGTAAAATATCTATAATGTTGTTATTGTATTGGACTTATTGTTGAGTAAAATATCTATAATGTTGTTATTGTATTGGACTTATTGTTGAGTAAAATATCTATAATGTTGTTATTGTATTGGACTTATTGTTGAGTAAAATATCTATAATGTTGTTATTGTATTGGACTTATTGTTGAGTAAAATATCTATAATGTTGTTATTGTATTGGACTTATTGTTGAGTAAAATATCTATAATGATGTTATTGTATTGGACTTATTGTTGAGTAAAATATCTATAATGATGTTATTGTATTGGACTTATTGTTGAGTAAAATATCTATAATGTTGTTATTGTATTGGACTTATTGTTGAGTAAAATGTCTATAATGATGTTATTGTATGGACTTATTGTTGAGTAAAATATCTATAATGATGTTATTGTATTGGACTTATTGTTGAGTAAAATATCTATAATGTTGTTATTGTATTGGACTTATTGTTGAGTAAAATATCTATAATGATGTTATTGTATTGGACTTATTGTTGAGTAAAATATCTATAATGTTGTTATTGTATTGGACTTATTGTTGAGTAAAATATATATAATGTTGTTATTGTATTGGACTTATTGTTGAGTAAAATATCTATAATGATGTTATTGTATTGGACTTATTGTTGAGTAAAATATCTATAATGTTGTTATTGTATTGGACTTATTGTTGAGTAAAATATCTATAATGATGTTATTGTATTGGACTTATTGTTGAGTAAAATATCTATAATGTTGTTATTGTATTGGACTTATTGTTGAGTAAAATATCTATAATGTTGTTATTGTATTGGACTTATTGTTGAGTAAAATATCTATAATGATGTTATTGTATTGGACGTATTGAAGAAATCAGATCAGTAACTAGAGTAAAGTGCCTCTATATTGTTGTTATTGTATTGGACTTATTGTTGAGTAAAATATCTATAATGATGTTATTGTATTGGACTTATTGTTGAGTAAAATATCTATAATGTTGTTATTGTATTGGACGTATTGAAGAAATCAGATCAGTAACTAGAGTAAAGTGCCTCTATAATGTTGTTATTGTATTGGACTTATTGTTGAGTAAAATATCTATAATGTTGTTATTGTATTGGACGTATTGAAGAAATCAGATCAGTAACTAGAGTAAAGTGCCTCTATATTGTTGTTATTGTATTGGACTTATTGTTAAGTAAAATATCTATAATGTTGTTATTGTATTGGACTTATTGTTGAGTAAAATATCTATAATGTTGTTATTGTATTGGACTTATTGTTAAGTAAAATATCTATAATGTTGTTATTGTATTGGACGCATTGAAGTAATCAGATTGGTAATTTGAGTAAAGTGTCTCTATAATATTATTATTGTTTCGAAACAAAGGTTTCGATCTTCTAAACATCTCTAATATTTGTCGGGATCATTGTGTACAAAGTACTATTCCTCAATATTTTGAGAATTTAAAAGAACCTCCTCTTATTTGATACAAGTATAAGAAACCTATTAGAAATTTCGTATTTAACTACAATAAAGTAACATGAGATCCGTAAATACTCGAATCAAGTCCTGCTTCTTGAGAGTGTGCAACGTCTGAATACCTATATAAAACAGCTGGTCATATTGTTACAGGTGACTTTTCAATTATCAAGGACAGACAGCTCCGTGGTCTTCTCAAGAAAGGACTTTAGCATAGAATCCCATCGAAGATAGATTTTATTAAACGTCGCGAAGTACTAAAGGAAGCTTTAGATAACTATACCAAACGATGGTCTAAATCGGAATGAGTCGAATCGCATTCTCTGAATGACTGGAAAAACCTCATTTTGGACATTACTGACATTCGAATAGACAACTTCCACAAAAATCCTCATCTTTATTGTAATCAGATCAGTAACTTGAGTAAAGTGCCTCTATAATGATGTTATTGTATTGGACTTATTGTTGAGTAAAGTGTCTCTATAATGTTGTTATTGTATTGGACTTATTGTTAAGTAAAATATCTATAATGTTGTTATTGTATTGGACTTATTGTTGAGTAAAATATCTATAATGTTGTTATTGTATTGGACTTATTGTTGGTTGAGTAAAATATCTATAATGTTGTTATTGTATTGGACTTATTGTTGAGTAAAATATCTATAATGTTGTTATTGTATTGGACTTATTGTTGAGTAAAATATCTATAATGTTGTTATTGTATTGGACTTATTGTTGAGTAAAATATCTATAATGTTGTTATTGTATTGGACTTATTGTTGAGTAAAATATCTATAATGTTGTTATTGTATTGGACTTATTGTTGAGTAAAATATCTATAATGTTGTTATTGTATTGGACTTATTGTTGAGTAAAATATCTATAATGTTGTTATTTTATTGGACTTATTGTTGAGTAAAGTGCCTCTATAATGTTGTTATTGTATTGGACTTATTGTTAAGTAAAATATCTATAATGTTGTTATTGTATTGGACTTATTGTTGAGTAAAATATCTATAATGTTGTTATTGTATTGGACTTATTGTTGAGTAAAATATCTATAATGTAGTTATTGTATTGGACTTATTGTTGAGTAAAATATCTATAATGTTGTTATTGTATTGGACTTATTGTTCAGTAAAATATCTATAATGTTGTTATTGTATTGGACTTATTGTTGAGTAAAATATCTATAATGTTGTTATTGTATTGGACGTATTGAAGAAATCAGATCAGTAACTAGAGTAAAGTGCCTCTTTATTGTTGTTATTGTATTGGACTTATTGTTGAGTAAAATATCTAAAATGTTGTTATTGTATTGGACTTATTGTTGAGTAAAATTTCTATAATGTTGTTATTGTATTGGACTTATTGTTGAGTAAAATATCTATAATGTTGTTATTTTATTGGACGTATTGAAGTAATCAGATTGGTAACTAGAGTAAAGTGCCTCTATATTGTTGTTATTGTATTGGACTTATTGTTGAGTAAAATATCTATAATGTTGTTATTGTATTGCACTTATTGTTGAGTATAATATCTATAATGTTATTATTGTATTGGACTTATTGTTGAGTAAAATATCTATAATGTTGTTATTGTATTGGACTTATTGTTGAGTAAAATATCTATAATGTTGTTATTGTATTGGACTTATTGTTGAGTAAAATATCTATAATGTTGTTATTGTATTGGACTTATTGTTGAGTAAAATATCTATAATGTTGTTATTGTATTGGACGTATTGAAGTAATCAGATTGGTAACTAGAGTAAAGTGCCTCTATATTGTTGTTATTGTATTGGACTTATTGTTGAGTAAAATATCTATAATGTTGTTATTGTATTGGACGTATTGAAGTAATCAGATCAGTAACTAGAGTAAAGTGCCTCTATATTGTTGTTATTGTATTGGACTTATTGTTGAGTAAAATATCTATAATGTTGTTATTGTATTGGACTTATTGAAGAAATCAGATCAGTAAATAGAGTAAAGTGCCTCTATATTGTTGTTATTGTATTGGACTTATTGTTGAGTAAAATATCTATAATGTTGTTATTGTATTGGACGTATTGAAGTAATCAGATCAGTAAGTAGAGTAAAGTGCCTCTATAATGTTGTTATTGTATTGGACTTATTGTTGAGTAAAATATCTATAATGTTGTTATTGTATTGGACGTATTGAAGTAATCAGATCAGTAACTTGAGTAAAGTGCCTCTATATTGTTGTTATTGTATTGGACTTATTGTTGAGTAAAATGTCTATAATGATGTTATTGTATGGACTTATTGTTGAGTAAAATATCTATAATGATGTTATTGTATTGGACTTATTGTTGAGTAAAATATCTATAATGTTGTTATTGTATTGGACTTATTGTTGAGTAAAATATCTATAATGATGTTATTGTATTGGACTTATTGTTGAGTAAAATATCTATAATGTTGTTATTGTATTGGACTTATTGTTGAGTAAAATATATATAATGTTGTTATTGTATTGGACTTATTGTTGAGTAAAATATCTATAATGATGTTATTGTATTGGACTTATTGTTGAGTAAAATATCTATAATGTTGTTATTGTATTGGACTTATTGTTGAGTAAAATATCTATAATGATGTTATTGTATTGGACTTATTGTTGAGTAAAATATCTATAATGTTGTTATTGTATTGGACTTATTGTTGAGTAAAATATCTATAATGTTGTTATTGTATTGGACTTATTGTTGAGTAAAATATCTATAATGATGTTATTGTATTGGACGTATTGAAGAAATCAGATCAGTAACTAGAGTAAAGTGCCTCTATATTGTTGTTATTGTATTGGACTTATTGTTGAGTAAAATATCTATAATGATGTTATTGTATTGGACTTATTGTTGAGTAAAATATCTATAATGTTGTTATTGTATTGGACGTATTGAAGAAATCAGATCAGTAACTAGAGTAAAGTGCCTCTATAATGTTGTTATTGTATTGGACTTATTGTTGAGTAAAATATCTATAATGTTGTTATTGTATTGGACGTATTGAAGAAATCAGATCAGTAAATAGAGTAAAGTGCCTCTATATTGTTGTTATTGTATTGGACTTATTGTTGAGTAAAATGTCTATAATGATGTTATTGTATGGACTTATTGTTGAGTAAAATATCTATAATGATGTTATTGTATTGGACTTATTGTTGAGTAAAATATCTATAATGTTGTTATTGTATTGGACTTATTGTTGAGTAAAATATCTATAATGATGTTATTGTATTGGACTTATTGTTGAGTAAAATATCTATAATGTTGTTATTGTATTGGACTTATTGTTGAGTAAAATATATATAATGTTGTTATTGTATTGGACTTATTGTTGAGTAAAATATCTATAATGATGTTATTGTATTGGACTTATTGTTGAGTAAAATATCTATAATGTTGTTATTGTATTGGACTTATTGTTGAGTAAAATATCTATAATGATGTTATTGTATTGGACTTATTGTTGAGTAAAATATCTATAATGTTGTTATTGTATTGGACTTATTGTTGAGTAAAATATCTATAATGTTGTTATTGTATTGGACTTATTGTTGAGTAAAATATCTATAATGATGTTATTGTATTGGACGTATTGAAGAAATCAGATCAGTAACTAGAGTAAAGTGCCTCTATATTGTTGTTATTGTATTGGACTTATTGTTGAGTAAAATATCTATAATGATGTTATTGTATTGGACTTATTGTTGAGTAAAATATCTATAATGTTGTTATTGTATTGGACGTATTGAAGAAATCAGATCAGTAACTAGAGTAAAGTGCCTCTATAATGTTGTTATTGTATTGGACTTATTGTTGAGTAAAATATCTATAATGTTGTTATTGTATTGGACGTATTGAAGAAATCAGATCAGTAAATAGAGTAAAGTGCCTCTATATTGTTGTTATTGTATTGGACTTATTGTTGAGTAAAATATCTATAATGTTGTTATTGTATTGGACGTATTGAAGTAATCAGATCAGTAAGTAGAGTAAAGTGCCTCTATAATGTTGTTATTGTATTGGACTTATTGTTGAGTAAAATATCTATAATGTTGTTATTGTATTGGACGTATTGAAGTAATCAGATCAGTAACTTGAGTAAAGTGCCTCTATATTGTTGTTATTGTATTGGACTTATTGTTGAGTAAAATGTCTATAATGATGTTATTGTATGGACTTATTGTTGAGTAAAATATCTATAATGATGTTATTGTATTGGACTTATTGTTGAGTAAAATATCTATAATGTTGTTATTGTATTGGACTTATTGTTGAGTAAAATATCTATAATGATGTTATTGTATTGGACTTATTGTTGAGTAAAATATCTATAATGTTGTTATTGTATTGGACTTATTGTTGAGTAAAATATATATAATGTTGTTATTGTATTGGACTTATTGTTGAGTAAAATATCTATAATGATGTTATTGTATTGGACTTATTGTTGAGTAAAATATCTATAATGTTGTTATTGTATTGGACTTATTGTTGAGTAAAATATCTATAATGTTGTTATTGTATTGGACTTATTGTTGAGTAAAATATCTATAATGATGTTATTGTATTGGACGTATTGAAGAAATCAGATCAGTAACTAGAGTAAAGTGCCTCTATATTGTTGTTATTGTATTGGACTTATTGTTGAGTAAAATGTCTATAATGATGTTATTGTATGGACTTATTGTTGAGTAAAATATCTATAATGATGTTATTGTATTGGACTTATTGTTGAGTAAAATATCTATAATGTTGTTATTGTATTGGACTTATTGTTGAGTAAAATATCTATAATGATGTTATTGTATTGGACTTATTGTTGAGTAAAATATCTATAATGTTGTTATTGTATTGGACTTATTGTTGAGTAAAATATATATAATGTTGTTATTGTATTGGACTTATTGTTGAGTAAAATATCTATAATGATGTTATTGTATTGGACTTATTGTTGAGTAAAATATCTATAATGTTGTTATTGTATTGGACTTATTGTTGAGTAAAATATCTATAATGATGTTATTGTATTGGACTTATTGTTGAGTAAAATATCTATAATGTTGTTATTGTATTGGACTTATTGTTGAGTAAAATATCTATAATGTTGTTATTGTATTGGACTTATTGTTGAGTAAAATATCTATAATGATGTTATTGTATTGGACTTATTGTTGAGTAAAATATCTATAATGTTGTTATTGTATTGGACTTATTGTTGAGTAAAATATATATAATGTTGTTATTGTATTGGACTTATTGTTGAGTAAAATATCTATAATGATGTTATTGTATTGGACTTATTGTTGAGTAAAATATCTATAATGTTGTTATTGTATTGGACTTATTGTTGAGTAAAATATCTATAATGATGTTATTGTATTGGACTTATTGTTGAGTAAAATATCTATAATGTTGTTATTGTATTGGACTTATTGTTGAGTAAAATATCTATAATGTTGTTATTGTATTGGACTTATTGTTGAGTAAAATATCTATAATGATGTTATTGTATTGGACGTATTGAAGTAATCAGATCAGTAACTTGAGTAAAGTGCCTCTATATTGTTGTTATTGTATTGGACTTATTGTTGAGTAAAATATCTATAATGTTGTTATTGTATTGGACGTATTGAAGAAATCAGATCAGTAACTAGAGTAAAGTGCCTCTTTATTGTTGTTATTGTATTGGACTTATTGTTGAGTAAAATATCTATAATGTTGTTATTGTATTGGACGTATTGAAGTAATCAGATCAGTAAGTAGAGTAAAGTGCCTCTATAATGTTGTTATTGTATTGGACTTATTGTTGAGTAAAATATCTATAATGTTGTTATTGTATTGGACGTATTGAAGTAATCAGATCAGTAACTTGAGTAAAGTACCTCTATAATGTTGTTATTGTATTGGACTTATTGTTGAGTAAAATATCTATAATGTTGTTATTGTATTGGACGTATTGAAGTAATCAGATCAGTAAGTAGAGTAAAGTGCCTCTATAATGTTGTTATTGTATTGGACTTATTGTTGAGTAAAATATCTATAATGTTGTTATTGTATTGGACGTATTGAAGTAATCAGATCGGTAATTTGAGTAAAGTGTCTTTATAATGTTATTATTGTTTCGAAACAAAGGTTTCGATCTTCTAAACATCTCTAATATTTGTCGGGATCATTGTGTACAAAGTACTATTCCTCAATATTTTGAGAATTTAAAAGAACCTCCTCTTATTTGATACAAGTATAAGAAACCTATTAGAAATTTCGTATTTAACTACAATAAAGTAACATGAGATCCGTAAATACTAGAATCAAGTCCTGCTTCTTGAGAGTGTGCAACGTCTGAATACCTATATAAAACAGCTGGTCATATTGTTACAGGTGACTTTTCAATTATCAAGGACAGACAGCTCCTTGGTCTTCTCAAGAAAGGACTTTAGCATAGAATCCCATCGAAGATAGATTTTATTAAACGTCGCGAAGTACTAAAGGAAGCTTTAGATAACTATACCAAACGATGGTCTAAATCGGAATGAGTCGAATCGCATTCTCTGAATGACTGGAAAAACCTCATTTTGGACATTACTGACATTCGAATAGACAACTTCCACAAAAATCCTCATCTTTTTGAAAATCCAAGTTCTAGATCTGAAAGATATTTCAAATCCAAATTACGTAATTTACATGAAAAATTTGTCTTCGCTCCTGCAGATAAAGCAGTCAACAACACCATAATCATTTGAAAACGTTACTATATATCACCTTTAGTTTCGGAACTTTAGTCTACAAATACGTACATCAAAAGCAATGAAAGTATCCCCAACATTTTGAGCAAACATAACAGTGAAATGTCTTCATTCAACATTCCTATTTCTAAATTTGATTTCCTACAATGTATTGCATACCAAAACTGCACAAATCTCCTTAAAATTTAGATACATTGCTAATTCTAGTAACTGCTCAACTACAAGTTTGTCTAGAAATCTTACGTCAGCCCTCACGGCTTTAAAGGAACACGTTGCAAAATATTGTGAAACCGTTCTGAACAGGAATGATGTAAATTTATTTTGATCTATTAAAAATTCAGGGGATGACATTGACAAAATTAAATCTATAAATTTTTATGCCAATACGATTTCTTCTTACGACTTTTCAAATATGTACACCACGCTTCCTCACGACAAGATTAATTATCATTTCTCCAAACTCATTAAATAGTGCTATAATCGAGAGGGGAAAACTTATATTTGTACATCTGAATCAAAGGGTTTCTCTTCCGCCACAGAATACATATCATACAAATCATGGACACGAAGCGAGCTGTGTAGTGCCTTGTCCTTCCTCTTGGATAAAATTTATGTAAGACTTGGTGAGGATCTCTATAGACAGGTTGTAGGGATTCCTATGGGTACAAATTGTGCGCCTCTTGTTGCAGATTTATTTTTATACACATATGAAAAAGAATTTATTCAAAATCTTTAAAAGCAAAGAAAACATGATGATGTGAAATGCTTCATTGGTACTTCTAGGTACCTGGATGATATTCTCACTATCCATAATCCTGTTTTTGAAAAGTATAAAGATGTTATTTATCTACAAGAATTGACTCTAAACAAGGCAACGTTACAGACACAGAAACACCATTTTTGGACTTAAATATCAAAATTGTCAATGGAGAAATTCATACAAGTGTTTATGACAAACGAGATGATTTTGGATTCAATATAGTAAATTTCCCCTGGCTTGACGGTGATGTCTCTAGATTACCGTCATACGGTATCTATATCTCACCGCTCATCCGGTATGCTAGAGCATGTACTGATGTTTTGGATTTTCATAGTAGAAATTTACAAATTACAAAGAAACTTTTAGGTCAAGGTTTTCGCTTTCACAAACTATTAAAGACTTTTTTGGAAATTTTACAAAAAATATGATAAACTTCTTTTGAAATTCGGACCCATGCAAGCAACATAGTATATTACTTTAGGTATATCACAACCTGCATTTTATGGTAACATAATTAACAAAATGAGAAGGATCAAAGGTAGACAGCATAACTATATCGAAAATGCGTCAGAATCATCAAACGCCTTTTATACATTGGATATGATCCTAATGTCACCAGACGGACACTAGGCTTGGTACTTGACCAATATACAGTCTTGTAAGAGCGCATTCTTAAGACTTGTACTCTGACTGACTGTGACGATTGGACTCCATGACGGGCCCTGTCCAAACCTCTTTAGAGAAGACAGGGCCCCGATCACCTGTCCTCTCTGAATGTCAGTCGGACTCTTCGGGTGATAACATATATGAGCTTCCTACAGCCGGCAGAGCACGGACTGTATTACACACGTCCTCTTTTTATATCCATTTAAATATTCATCTGTGTTGCTTGGGCCCCTGCGTTTTACGGTCTTGTTTATGTGTGGTCATCTAACAGCGAGGAGGTTGTTTTACACCATAATTGTGCGTTCTTCGATACCTCTGGGAAATCGGAATAGTAGGAGGGTTGTGCGCATGTAATCCAGGATAACCTCACCGTCTGCTTCTTACGTGGCAGATGGCCGTCCTAAGTCGGCATGTTCAATGTTTCTATGGTGTGAGTTAGTGTCCCTTTTGCGTCTCTTTCTGTGGGTGTCTTTTCTTTGCTTTTTGCATTGGGTGTTGTGAGGTTTTGCTGTGGGTGCTGCAACCTAGTGTTGTTGGAGATCCCCTCCTTTGTTTTGTATTGGACGTGTTGTTGAGTAAAATGTCTATAATGTTGTTATTGTATTGGGCGTATTGGATAAATCAGATCGGTAGCTTGAGTATAGGGTCTCTAATGAGGATTCACTATCCTACACATGCATTTTAAACTTCTTCAAATTCAATAGCATCATTTAAATACAGATTAATTTGCAGCATGGACCAGACATGCACGTTTCGGGTATTTAAGTCGCGTCAGTGATTCTCAATCTAAACAATGTAATATGACCAAAAAGTTTGAAAATCATTAAGTCCAAAAATGTACCGAAAGACGTAGCAGGATGGGTGGGATATGATGATACAACCCACGTTGGTGGGATAATGTCTGGTGCACCATAGATAGAGACTTTAGTCCCAAAGACCGTTGTCTGGCCGCAGAGTTGGACAATCATTTCTTATATTATATTACTTAAAACAGAACATACACCAGAGAAGTAGTACCAGTCGTAGTTCAGGAGTCAAAGATCCAGGGGAAATATATATTGTGTAAGTATTCAATAACAAGGCAATCGTTAATGGAGACATGACCAGGTGCCCGGGAGGAGTGAGCATCCTCTGACTGCATGCAGCACCCGTTAACTGTCAAATCTGGCAATGTCCAAATAGGTAAATGACAGACAATGACGTATAACCGTTGCATTTTTCAAAGGGAAAAGTTTGTTACTTGCAATTTAAGTATGATTTTTATTGCATTGATTCTAAATAACTACAAAGACCTTAACAAAAATTATCCACTGCTTACTATCTGTTTCTCTTCTTTCTACCTGTGAAAAAAGTAAACATTAATTATTCAACAAGAGTATTACAAACGACATACTAATACACTAGTAAGACTTTCTCAGAGATTCAATATTGACGTTGAATCTTTAATATTGACAGCAGCTATGGTTCTTTACTTAATCGATTAAACTGAAACTGGGAAATGATCCAAGTTCAAGGTTGAGTGCTACCAAAATGACATCGTCAGTAAAAACCCCCAGTAACTGCGGATTGCATCTTTATAAAGGGTTTTGACTACCGGTATTGTGAAATTGTGGCACGTGTGGCGACACCAAGGATAGTGTGTATCTTCACCCCAAGGATACTGGGACAGACGAACAGCGTAATACAGTAATTTGATACGGCTCCTTCCCTCGTTGGACAAACAATAATTTGTATCTATGGGATTATGCTTAACCTATTAATTATTAAATTACATGTTAAGATAGAGAATGATATGTGTCAAGATGAAAATAGCATTTCCATACACAAAATTATCAATTTTAAGCATAGATCTGAACATCTAACTTTTAAGAATGCTTACATTCATAAGCATTCTTAGACTTTTAACATAATTATATAACATATGCGCTGGTTCGTGTGGTACCGGTATATTACAAGGTTTGTTTGACCATTAAAAGTATCTATTATCAGCATACCAAGATTAACTGTTATCCAACCATACGTCCGGCGAGATGTTGTTGGTATGCCTAAAAGAAAAGGAAGAAGATGAAAGGGATCCGACCTGAATATTTTCAAGTCATATAATCTTCACTTAACTCTTTATCGAGTTAATAAAGCTGATGCACCATCGACTAGAAAGTGAATCAGTATACATAATTTTCAAATAAACATCGAAGAAGTACCCATGCATCAGTTATTCAGTCTCAAAGCCGAGAAGGTAAGACGAAATCATTAGAAAATCATTAAATTTCCATGGAACAGCTGCGAACCACGGAATAAACAATATTCCGAAGTGAGACCGGTTGTCAGGCGAGAGTCAGCGTGCAACACCCGTCGCAACAGTTCCACAAAAACAGGCCAAATTCTGTTATTCTCTTGATGTCCATATTGATGCACAATTCCATTAAAGAAAGGAGGGGATCTCCAACAACACTAAGTTGCAGCACCCACAGCAAAACCACAAAACACCCAACGCAAAAAACACATAACAGACACCCACATAAAGAGACGCAAAAGGGACAAGGAACATCAACTCACACCATTGAAACATTAAACATAAAAGACCATACATAAACCAACGAGACCAATGGGCAACCGGTGCCGACTTAAGACGGCCATCTGCAAGGTTAATAACAGACGGTGTGGTTATCCTGGATTACGTGCGCGCAACCCTCCCACTATTCCGATTTCCCAGAGGTCTCGAAGAACATTTTTGGTGCATAACAACCTCCTCACTGTTAGATGACCACATGCAAACAAGACCGTAAAACACAGGGGTCCAAGCAACACAGATGAATATTAAAATGGATATAAAAAGAGGACGTGCGTAATACAGTCCGTGCTCTGACGGCTGTAGCGAGCTCATATATGTTATCACCCGAGGAGTCCGACTGACATTCAGAGAGGACAGGTGGTCGGGGCCCTGTCTTCTCTAAAGAGGTTTGGACAGGGCCCGTCATGGAGTCCCGTCGTCACAGTCAGTCAGAGTGCAAGTCTTTAGAATGCGCTCGTACAAGACTGTAGATTGGTCAAGTACATGTACCAAGCTTAGTGTCCATCTGGTGACATTAGGATCATATCCACGGTATAGAAGGCGTTTGATGACTCTGACGCATTAAAGATATCTTGCTGTGTAATACTGACAGCCATTTAATCGCAATCCAGAATGTCACTGATCATGATATATTGTTATATCCTTATTGTGTCTCTATTTACATTTTGTCATTCATGCATAAATCTGTCTTTTCTTGTAGTCTTGTTTTAATTTGTGATTAAAAAAGCACATCGTGGTCCAACCTATTGTTGATTTATTGTTGACTTGTTTCCTTGTCTTCTTTATCATGGCACAGACATTCAAGACAGACAAACCAACACGCCTTTCAAATATCTATACATTTTACTTTTAATATTCGAATTTTATATTGAATTTATCTATTCTTAAATGATGCTATTGAATCTGAATACGTTTAACATTTGTACCACTTAATAAGTGTCACTGCTGGTGGACCAGAAGTCCCCGAGGGCACATGTAGCCAAGTTAGATCAAGTTCGTTTGATCGTTTCTTCAACGCATCCGAAAATTTCTGTTATCTAAATTTCTTACAATTTCTTAAACGTGGGTCCTGTAGCATCTTACGATACATTTTTAGACATAACTTTCACACTCTTTGGCCATATTACATTGTTTAGATTGAGGATAACTGACGAGGGTTAAATATTTGGCCCATGCTGCAAAATCTGTTCTTAAATGGTGCTACTGAATTTGGAGACGTTTAACATAGCATGACGTAATATCTTTTGATTTGATATTTCTTTCCATTTAAACGTCAATTGTCGTATTTTCGTCGGCATGAGAGGTTTTCACCTCACAAGAAAATTATGAGAAGCGAAAGAAAGGGGGGGGGGTCAGCAACAACACTCGAATGCAGCACCCACAGCAAAACACCAAAAACAGCCCATACAAAAACACAGAGTTGCATGCACAGCAAGAGACACAAAGGGGACAAAAATAACACAGAATTATTACACAGAAACCAACCAGACCAAATGACAACCGGTGCAGACTTCGGACTAGTGATGTAACGATTATCGCCGACAATCGATTGTCGGTCGCTGAATGGCCAGCGATGTTACTAATAGATGTTGAAAATCAAACTCGATTGTCGCCGACATCGCCGATTTCCGAATTTTCCGTATTTTTCTGTCCGTTTCGGTATTTTGGTTTTAGAAATCGCGCAATGCGAAAGTCATTGACGGATGCAAGTGCAGGTTACATGACCCTCCCGAGGACAAAAATAACAATAACACCTTCAAAAACTTATTATCCTCCCTGGATTACTTAGATAATTGAATTGATATTGTGGTTCAAACACCAAATTTCCTAATTTCCTCTGTCCCGAACCCTATTTAACCCAGGCGTTTCGTGCACTACGTTCTACAGTAACTTTATTGCATCAAGTAATTTTTCATATTCTATCAATCGAATTTACTTTATCATTTATATCAAACATTTATAAATATATAATGCATAATAAATGAAATGTCATCGGGGAAGGGGGGGGGGGTATTAATCATGGCATATTGTCATATGAAAATCAATTTGTCTCATCAGTGATGTTCATAACCTTGTAGAGGCAATTATAAAGGTATAAAATAAACTCTTTAAGATGATATACACAAAGTAGAACACTCAAATTTAATTATTTGGTCCTAATTTCAATTAACTTATGGATTGAAAATTAAAAAGATAGGAATTTCGAATTTTTCGATTATAATCGATTAATAATCGATTATGTCCTTCCGATTATTTCCGATTATCGATTATGATTTAGTTTCCGATTGCCCAACACTACTTCGGACTCTTCGATATACTCTGTTGCTTATATGGGCCCGAATTTCAAAATTCCCAGAAAGTTTTCATTAGTTTGTAAAAGCGAAAACATTGACCTATAAGTTTCTTGGTAATTTGTAAATATCTATCGTGAAAACCCAAAGCTTTAGTACATGCTCTAGCGTACAGGATGAGTTGTGAAATGTAAATACCATATGGCACCATATGGAAATCTAGGAACATCACGTTCACACGGAAGTGAATTTGACCTGAGGGCATAACATCTCAGTTAGCGTTGGATAAGTAATCGATTGTCTTTACAATGTTTAGACAGTTAACTGGAAGATATAGCCACAATATAACGTCGAAAATGAAAGTTCTTGCTAGTAAGCAGGATATACCTACTCTGTCAGGACACACGTTCTCTTGCTCTTATCACATCTGATATTTGTTATTTGCAGAATGTTTCACTTTTTGTGTCGTCTGCGAAGAAAAGCGACACTTAGGGATAACTTTTTCTCCCACTTTGTACTGGGGTATCCATGGAAACGCTGGGAAAAGATATCCTTGTCTTACCCCTATGGGGTGAGATAACATTTTCACGTGCCTTTTGACTGAGACGTCAATTGTGACGTCATACATGATTGATGCGTTTGCCGATTAAAATATGAAAAAAATACATAAAATCTAATTTTTGAGCGCTTTTAGACAGTGGGAGGAAAATAATCAATCTACAGTTGTGATCAGGGACACGGAAATCCAACCTCGTCGTGGTACAAGCAAATCCTGGACACTCGGGTTGGATTTCCTTGTCCCTGATCATATCTGGGGATAGATTCTATTAGTCTGTTGTCCGTCTGTCTGTCACACTTGGATGTAACATCCTATATTAATAGAATCTAGCACCACTTTGAGTTCCAGATAGAAAAATATCAGCCGAGGGTGGATTGATCAAGTACCAACCGAGGTGGGGACGTTGATCATCCCACCCCTGACTGATATTTTTTTTCTATCCGGAACTCAAATGTAGTGCTTGATTATTGAAGCCTTCAAAGTCCTCTTGTCTAAGCATCAGAATGACTGAAGGTCATGCTAAATGAATGTGCACGTGAAATAATGACGTCAGTTTGTCTGTGACGTCATTAAGGAACAATCAACAGTGCCGGTTTAGGGGTGCCAGATCGAATTTTCTCGCACACTGGATAGACTGATTCCCCTTTTCAGCGGTGCTGGAGAATTCAATCTAGCACCCCTGATCCGGCACTTTTGATTGTTCTTTTATGACGTCACAGACAAACTGGCGTACGTTATCTCACGTGTATATTAATATAAAACACACACAACTCGTTTCATAATACATCGTATGAAATGAAAATTCATTTGAGATTTTTTTATCACATGATTCTGCCCAAAAATGTGTATATCCAACGTGAAATCAACGTTTCTGAGAACAAGAGGCGAACTACATCGTGATCTAGACGTTATATGCTACGCCATGAGAAGTAGTTTCCACATGGTATAGATTTTCTATGCGTAAAGAGAAAAATATTTCAAATTTATTTCGTATTTTAATGCAATAATAATTTCAACAACAACAATTCTTATAATGAATTTGGGTCTGAATTTAACATTTATGGTCGATATTTGTCACAGTGTAGGCTATGAGGCTCCAAACTTGACCAATCGCATTCAAGCAGAGCGATATGTAACGTGTTATTATAACATTTGATTATGTAATGGCTTTATGAAACTGCATAACGGGTGTATCATGTGATAAAATGATATATCAATAAAGTATATTGCGATATCTAATAAATTCGTATCGTATCGCAATACACAATGCGTATCGCAGTTCATAGCTTCCTTATAGATTATACGAATACATAATTGAATCACTTGATTTAAATTAGCTTAATTGAAAATAAAGGCAAATCAAGCGTATTATCCTCTCACAATTGAATGTTCTTTATAACTGAGCAAAATGATTTTAATCCAAAGTCCACAGTGAATTTGACCTTTGACTCTTGACATTGAAAATCAATAGGGTTACCTTCTCCCCATATGAACCATTTGTGGAAGGCTTGATATTTCAATGATCATTACTTTGTCCTCCAAGTTCACAAGAATCTGGACTCACACTAACACACAAACAACACTCCCTCGGACGTACGCCAGCGATGCTATATCCCCTAAGCAACACAGTTGCGAGGGGATAACAATGTGTAATGTCTTCTTTTTCATTAGCATCATTTTAACGATCGAAATTGGCTACATGTGCCCTCGGGGACTCCTGATCCACCAGCAGTGACACTCACCAAGTGGCACAAATGAAGCGACCCATGATCCGCATTGCTCATAATGGAAATGAACACAGACATAAGTTAAAGCAACTATAACTTACTTGTTGTTGGTCTAAGTTTATTACAATAAATTTCATCAGAATTATCTCCACAGTCATTTACTCCATTGCATACATAGAAGCTACTTATACATCTCCGGTTTGCGCATGTGTACTCTCGCTGTATATTACAAGGAGGTACCGTGTGATGCTGTGTTGTTCTTTGGAAGTCTGAAATCATATATGTAAAGTAAGTTACAATTATCATGTTCTAAATGTAAAGTATTATTTAAAAGCAGTGTATCAGGGCATGATTAAATGAATACCATAACTTTGATAAGATTTTAGCTCACAGACCCTAATTCATCATTTCTCTTATGCTGAACAAACTGTCCGGAAGATTTACTTCTGCTTTTGCAGCTACGATGCTTTCGAAAATTCATATACTCCCAATGTTAGCGTATATTTTTTTCAATGTCATTCACTGACGTACATTTCATCCCTTTCACGTTTCCGACGGATCCAACTGAGTCATCCCCTCGGAAAAAAAATCTATATTTTGTGTTTTCATCCGGTGCGTTTCATACATTATTAAGTAAAGGAAACTTCAAAGGGGTACATGTACCTATCAGTTATTGGACATACTTTTCACATATTTTGGCTATATTTCATTGTTTCGATAGCGGATCACTGACGAGGGTTAAATACCCGAAACATGCATGTCTGGTCCATGCTGTAAATTTATCTGCTTCGAAATAATGCTAATGACTTTGCAGACCTTTAGCATTCCGAGGTGAGACCAGGTGCCCGGGGAGAGTCAGCTTCTCCTGATTGCATGCAACACCGGTCGCACTTATACCTTCAAAAACTTAATGCGACCTATTTCAAAAAAGGATGCTTGAAGTAGAAAAAGAGGCAACTAATAGTACAACCTAACCCTCTCTTCAACGCATTTTAAATTTTCTGTTCAAAACATCTTGAAATTTCTAAAACGTGGGTCCTGTAGCATCATATCCCACCCTTTCTGCTACGTCTTTTGGTACATTTTTGGACATAATAATTTTCATACTTTTTGGGCGTTATACATTGTTAAGACTGAGGATCACTGACGAGGGTTTAGTACCCGAAACGTGCATGTCTGGTCCATGTTGTAAATTTATCAGGTTTTAAATGATGCTATTGAATTTAAAGACGTTTAACATTCAAAGGTGAAGAGATTTATACCATAGACAATGTAAACTGTAACAGAAAGGAGGGGAAATTAAACATGACTCGTTGTAGCACCCAAAAACCCGAACACTCACATGCGAGAATCACAACAGGATACACCAAAAATTCATGTGTAAACTACTTTTATCCTTATGAACGTTAGTGCACAGCTCAGTGTGCAATCTCCGTTATTGGTTACTACCTCAATCTTTATGTATTTTGAATAATCTGGCAGACGTGGAACGGCCTTGTTTTGTACATTTCACCTCGATTGGGTACTATCCGAGTAGTGTATAGGTCATAGTAGTGTAGCCAGTTCTATTTTTAGAATATAATAAATGTGATACTTACGACAGTATATTTCATCGGAGTTGTCTCCACAGTCATTATGTCCATTACACATGTAGTAATGCTTTACACAGCCACCATTCACACATGTAAATTCCGTTTGTTTATCACATTGTGAGATCTGAGGTTGACCTGCGAGCAGACATTGGGATATTCACGCATTGTTGTTCAATAAAATCCTAATACTAACTTTCTTTTTACATTCGACGTTTGAATGTTGAACGTCTTCAATTTTAAGAACAAATAAGTAATATTAACTTTAATAAAAACAAACAGCCTTTTGAAAACCTTGAAAATCGATCATAGACATATAGTTCATATGAGATAGAATGAAGAAAGAAAATATTTATCATCAAATTATACATTGGTTTAAGATTTTCTTTTGGAGATAAGAATATTTAAATGCATTGTGATGTATACCGCAGTTCATTTCATCCGAGTTGTCGTAACAGTCCGTCGATCCGTCGCAGTGGAATGACCAGGGGATACATTGTCCGTTTCCACAACGAAAGGTCAAAGAGTTACAAACGAGAGAAGACGTATCAATGTCTGTAAAAGAAAATAAGGTTATCGATGCCATAGAAACCACATACAGTTTGAAACCACTCAGTTATAAAGTATTTAAAACACAGATAATTTTCTTGCGGGTGGATGAATTTTTGCTTGTACTTGCCTAGTAGGTACATATTTATGAATAGTAGCAGTTGCTTTTCACCCCAGCCTACATTTGCATTTTTATTTGGTATAAACTCCTTTCTGCGGAGGATGTAATTTTGGCGAACACCAAATTGGAATTGCTAATAAAACTTTTAAAAACTGTAGAATAATAATCTATCTATTACACCACGGCATTTTGTCCTACAAAGAACGGACCATACCGGTGATATGGATTAAATATTCGGACAAAATGCATGAATAAAGAACTTTTATACCTTCTAAAGGCGCTCAGAATTTTTAATATCATTTTTTTGACATAGTTAGATATCTATGATATTCATTAGAATGGTATTATTCTTCTGATATATATGTAAGGTTTTTTTTTCAACAACATAATTTGTTTTAACTACATGTATTCATTCATTTATATTAATTCATTTGATTTTTCTATGTAGTCTCTAATCTACCGTAAACAATCGAAAAAAATATTGTATACTATTCAAGAATTTAAAGTACATGAATTTCAATTATTATACATACGTGCATGAGTAATCTCTGAGATTATAAGAAAGAAAAATACTAGCAGTGCCATTTGTAAATATTTCAACATATATGTATAAAGTACAATTCTACCATTGATAAATGAATATCAATATCACACTTGAATGATAAGATATGACTTATGATAGTTCCGTCATTTTCCTGGCAGATGTTGTTTTGGAGAACATTGAGGATTTTCTAAATGGAAATAACCTTTCAGTTAACAGATAACCTCAATCTATTACAGACATATAGCTCGGTCATGGAGAATTAAAGACCTGGTTATTAACTTTGTGACTTTAGATACGCTCCTCGTTTTCCGGATAAGTGACCTTTAAGATCTCCTCTCTTCTTATAAACCATTCGAGAAGTCCCTGCTAGGTTCTCTCGATCTCTTTTTTTATGGATATCCATATCCATATTCATATTCTACATAAAGAATGAATGGTACCGATGTTCGCAAATTAAGTCCAACCGAAAATATATATTGTGAAGAGGTAAAAGTAGGAATAAAGAGATTGTTTTTAGAAATATAATGTTGTTGGCTTGGCTTTATGTTTCATTGTCTTGTCATTTTCCCACTGTGCGCTTTCTATTCATATAGTTGAGACTTCGCAGTTGGTTGAGTAATAACAGAAAGTAAGTAGCGGTATACATGTGCAATATTTGATGGTACTCACATCAATTCGGTAAAAAACTGTCGAAGTGACAAATATGGAAAAAAAACATCCCCATCAAGAAGTACAAAATCGTTTATCATAAAATCATTTAGCCAAGGGCATACATCAAGGTAACGCCAGAACTAAGGCAAATGAACAGAAATAAAAAAAATCTACCATATGAAGAAAAGTGAACTCCCTGCGAAGGATCAGGTGTCCAGGAGGAATGAGCATCTCCTGCTTGCATGCAACATCCGCCACTTCAATTCGGTAGAAAGTTCACAATGGGGAACTCCCAAAAAGGAATAATACCTTGGTATGTCATGGTACAAAAGGTCTACGTCAGAATATCATTTATGACTCTGGACAAGGGGACGTCATGGTGTGCTACCCATATCGACCATAGAACTTCGTCCTTGACGATGTTAGTCGGTCACAAATGTATCCTTGACTGAGAAGCTTAACTGATAGCCGTGTAGCTCTAAGAACAAATCTGGATATAATTGAGAAATGAAAGTGCCATATGCTGGTGACGGCAGAATGTTGCTACTAAGAAAAGGAAATTTTGTGATAATAAAATTGAAGTCGTCTCGTTTTTAATAGAGTGAGGTGTTCATATTACAATTGGCGTCAAAAGACAACATGATATACAAATTGGACGCTGAATTAACGGTCTTTGTCGTTTCTTTAACTTCAATGAGTTAAAGAAGATCCTGTCGATAATCTCAACAGCACTCACAATAGACCAATTTGAGCATCGACTGTCCCCTAGCAAGCTAGAGGTGGGACCAGGTGCCCGGGAGGAGTAAGTATCCCCTGTTGGCTAGCCGCACTCGCCGTCGATGTCCACGCACGAAATGAAAACCATATCAAAAATAATGCACTGTCTGAGGTTATATCTATATAGAAAGGGCTATGGGGACAATGTCAGGGAAAATATTCAAAACACTTATTGTCAAACCCTTCGCGGGAAACTTTTTTACGAGCTCCACGCGGCAAAGGTCATAAGTGTGACACAAATGAGTTAAAGAAGATCCTGACGTTCAAGTTCAACGGAATAAATTGTGCCAAGGTAATTTGCAAATTTTGGGTTATTGATGGACAGTACAAAGATCATCAATGTGTCTGTATGTGAAGATGAAGTTAAGAACTGACTGTCTTTTGCCCTCAAAGATAAATGATTTAACAAATTTACACAAGTATAAAAAATATGTCAGCAAGGAGCGGGGCACAATTGTTCCACTTGGAATGAATGCAAACAACCTGTTGAAAGACCTTACCTCCAAAGTATACTTTGTTTTTGGCTCAGATTTCTCTTTTACAAAGTATGTTTGGTCGCAATTTACAACAACGAATTTATATCTACGATTAACATTTTTACTCGTTATTGCGTTTTTATAGTTTGTGACGGTCTCTTTTTCAATTTCATATATGGAATTGTGGTGTAAAGTGTCGTAAAGTCAAATGATTTTATAGAGTGTACTCTTTTCAACTGTGTTGATCTGAGGTATTCTAAAAGCTCTTTCGAATTATTTAAGATCCACATTTGGTGGATACCGCTACGCGAACACAAGGTTGAACAATATTTTTGAAAGCCTGTCTTTGATTTCAGATAAAATTTTGGTTAATAAGACCGATACAAATTTAGTCAAACATTTTGAGGAACCAGTAATGAAACGTTGTTTGTACGGATTTATGTCAGTTTGGTATGCAAGACAGGTACGGTAAATCTAGATCCAATTTGTTGGCTTCAAGACCGAAAAAAAGCAAGTGCTGATTTGTGATTTTTAATTATTTCTAAAGTCGAAAAAAATTGGCGCACAGATGGGATTTCCAGAAGTCGAATTTAGTCCCAATTCTTTGACGAGACTTTCTAAATAATACTTTTTACAAGTGAACGTGTAATTATTAGAGGCTTTATCTGCTTGTGTGATAATATAATGTTCACGGAGGTAGAATAATTCTGAGATTACATCAAGGTCTTTGAAGACAGACTCGAATCTGGTGTCACAGTTGGTTTCAAATGTTTTATTTTGGAGAAAAGCAATCCCCTGAAGTAGCGTTTTCGTTGTGTCAACTTTCGTTTTCTTGACGGGAATGTTCCCAGGCAAACTGTATTAACATATCTTAACTCATCCGGTATGCAAGAGCGTGTACTAATGTTCTGGATTTTTACAGTATATATTTACACAATACAAAGAAAATTTTCGGGTGAAGTTAAACTTTCCGGAAATCTTACACAGAAAATACTATTATACATTCTTGTGAAATTTCGGACATCTACAGCAAAGGAGGGGATCTCCAACAACACCAGGTTGTAGCACCCACAGCAAAACCCCAAAACACCCAATGCAAAAACACAAAGCAGACAAGCACAAAGAGACGCGTAAGGGACAAGGAACGTCAACGCACAACACAGAAATATCAAACACAAAGGACTACACATAAACCAACGAGACCAATGGGCAACCGGTGCCGACTTAGGACGGCCATCTGCCACGGAAATAGCAGAACGTATGGTTATCCTTGATTACGTGCGCACAACCCTCCCACTTTTCCGATTACCTAGAGGTCTCGAAGAACGTACAATTGTGGTGTAAAACAACCTCCTCACTGTCAGATGACCACACACAAACAAGACCGCAAAACGCAGGGGCCCAAGCAACACAGATGAATATGTAAATGGATATAAAAAGAGGGCGTACGTAATACAATCCGTGCTCTGCCGCTGCGAGCTCATGTTTGTTATCACCCGAGGAGTCCGACTGACATTCAGAGAGGACAGAACATATTACTTCGGGTATTTCACAACCTGCCCTTTATGGTGTCATAATCAACAAACTTTAAAGTTTAACTAAAGGTGGAATAAATTCCAAAATTCGAAAATGCGTCAGAATGATCAAACGCCGTTAGACAACGGACATGATCTAGCTGTCACAAGACGGACACTTTGCATGGTACTTGACGAATCTACAGCCATGTATTAGCGCATTTCAATGAACACTGGCAGGACTCCATTACGGGCCTTCTCTTAACCTCTTTAGAGAAGCCAGGGCCCTGACCACCTGTCCTCTCTGAATGGCAGTCGAACTCCTCGAGTGATAACATGCATGAGCTCGCTACAGCCGGAAGCGCACGGACTGTTTTTGTAGGCTTTCTGTTTTTAATATCCATTTACTCATCGATCTGTGCGTTTCTTTGACCCCTGCGTGCATGTTGTCTGTTTGTATAGTCATCTTACAATGAGGAGGTTATTTAACATCACAATTGCGCATTTTTTTAGACATCTTTGTAAACGAACAATCACACCATTTGCTACCTACATGGATGATGACCGTCCTAATTCGGCATCGATTTCCATAGATTGGTTTATGTGAATTCTTTTGTTTTTAGTGCTTTGGTGCCGTATCTGGTGTTCCTTGTTCCATTTGCGTCTCTTGCTGTGTATGTGTTTTCATTAGGGGTGGTTTTATGTTTGCTGTGGTTGCTGCAACGGAGTTTTGATACCATCCTTTCTTTGTTAAAGCATAATCTCTACCTTCAGACCTGAACTATGTAAATTATCAATGCTGAAGGATATAAACAAACGAACCGGTATCGCCTGACGCCACGACCGGATAGTAGGTGCAATCTCCATTAACTCAATATTTTGCATCATATTTTACATCCGCATATAATATGCGCTTAAGAACATAGAACGAAACCACCTGTAACAAGGGCACAGCTGGATTACGTACACAGCCCTCCTTCTTTTCTGATTACCCAGAGGTCTCCAAGAACATACAATTGCAGTGTATAACAACCTCCTCACTGTTAGATGACGACACACAAACAAGACCGCAAAACGCAGTGGCTCAAGCAACACAGATGGATGCGTAAATTGATATAAAAGGGGGAGGCGTAAGTTATACAGTCCGTGCTCTGCTGGTTGTAGCGAGCTCATGTATGTTATAACCTAAGGTGGTCGGGAACCTGTCTTCTTTAAGGAGGTATAATTTGACTGCATAAACCCTCGACCATGTTATTGTCAATATTGAAATATATGTTCTATAGTACCAATTTTATTGTACTAGGCACGTGTTTCGGATGTTGAATCCTCGTCAGTGTACTTCATGTCAAACAGTTTGAATAAAGCCAAAGTGAATTTTCCTGGCGCCATCTACAATACAGACTTTTAATTTTCTCTTGCCCAAATGAGTGGCTCTAAATTTTGTATAGGGTTTATTCAGAAGCGTATTTAAGTGAAAAATATTGCCAAAAATCGTTGGATGGTAGGCGCAAGGAGCTTAATTCTAAACAAAAGTTTGGTCTAATCTGATGACAGGAAATTTAAAATATATTTCAATGCAGTGCGTAAACACTAAAACTAAATTAGCGATATCCTCGGGGACTTATAGTCCACCAGCAGCCCAGCAGCTTAGTGGTTGAAATTGTCAATGTTCTATAGTATCAATTTCATTGTACTAGACACGAGTTTCGGGTATTGAATCCTCGTCAGTAGTACGTCATGTCAAACAGTTTAAATAAAGCCAAAGTGAATTTTCATGGCGCCATCTACAATACAATCTTCTTCTTCTTCTTAACAAAATGAGCGGCTCCAAAATATACCAAAATTTACGACTAAGCGAGATCTATTCAATGATATAGATTTTATCTTATTTTTGCACGACAAAGTTATCAAAATCGCGTTTATCCAACTGTTTCTGAAGTGAGCCGCGCGGACAGGCTCTTCTTAGGACTAAAGGAGGAAATATTCCAAAAAGTGAATAAATGAAGTGCACATTTCTTAACATGACCCTCAATTTACCTCAAAGAGTTAGGCAAGGAAAGAACTATGCATTGAAGGAAATATGCCTCCGATTTAGGATACGTTTTCGAATTTAGTGAAGCTCTGTCTGAAAGATTCGTAAATTTATTTCAAATCAGTGCTAAAACATTGGTAAAGGTTACGGGTGATTTCGCCCTTTTTTTCCCCTAGCCCAAAGTCGTTTTGCCGTAGGTCTTTTGCCCCTCAATGTGGGTCGTTTCGCCAATCAAGGTGGGTCGTTAATCCCCCATGGTGGATCGATTAGGTTTTAATTCTATAAAACTTATAGCCTTTAAGCTAATTTGGCCCAGGTCAATTTTCTATACATGTATAAAGAGTCAGAGTCTGATATCGCTACAGTGTGAATGATAATTAAAATGAAGATGTATATAATTTAGACAGATATGGCCTTCAAATCAGTATAGTCTCAATGTTAAGAAATTTTCCGGAACATGTACAATTGGTATGCTTATTTATAAACAAAGTCCTTGGATACCATACATGAAAATTCCCTAAATAACATTAATATGACATTGAAATTGAAATTTTGGGTGTCAGTCTTATGTTCAAAGAACTGTGAGGGTTGAAAACAAGGTACCTAGAGGTTCTGTGATGAAAAAAAAACCGGCAAAAACGGGCAGTTTGACGGAGGTTGCGAATATGTTTATGTGGCTTGTTGAGCGATAGATATACGAGTAACAGCACTTTGCAAAACAACTCATTCTTTGAAAAATCCTATATTTTCAAAATATGTGGAGAAAAATCACTATCCGCAAAATCCATAAACCCTAAAGCCTCTAAGCTAATTTGGCCCCGGTAAAATTTCTTTATATAAAGAGTAAGAGACTGATATTGCTATTGTGAGTATGATAATTAAAATGAAGGATTACGTGTACATAAACCTCCATCTCTTGCGGTTACCAAAAGGTTTCGACGAACACACAATCACTGTTACATGACCACAAAAAAACAGGACATCGATGAATATGTAAATGGATATAAATGGGGTAGTGCCTTATACAATTCGTGCTCTGCCGGCTGTAGAGAGTGCATGCATGTTATCACCCGAGGAGTCTGACTGACATTAGGAGATGACAAGTGGTCAGAGCCCTGTCTTCTCTAAAGAGGTTTGAACAGGGCCACATGGATTTATCGCGCTTCCCGGTTGCTTGATAGTACTATAAATACTCATATTACTATCAAGCAACCGGGAAACGCGATCAATCACTGCTGCCACAGCCCATTATGGAGTCCCGTCATCACATTTAGTTAGAGTTCAAGTCCTAAGAATGCACTGGTACAAGACTGTCAAGAACCAAGCCTAGTGTCCATCTGAAGACATTAGGATCATATCAACGGTATAAAATAAACATTAAAGAAGTACCTATCAGTTACTCAGTCTCAATGTCGGGAATGCATGGCAAAATCATTAGAATATCCATAGGAACGGTAAATTGCGAACCTCAGAATGAATAAAATTCCTAAGTGAGACCAATTGCCCGGGGAGAGTCAGCGTCTCCTGATTGCATGCAACACCCGTCGCAACAGCATCATTGAAACTTGTCAAATTCGGTGATTGTCTCGATGTACATATTGCTGTACACATCAGGCAAGTATTTCTTGTTTGGTGATGATGACATTCATTCAATCACAATCTGATCATCCTGGAAAGGGGATCTGATATTCTTATATTTATTATATATGTAAATATTAAATATCAACAATATTAAGTAAGTTTTTTTGAAGTGTTAAAAGATATATTCAGAGTAAGATTTATATGTTTTTAAATATAAATTGTAAATTAGGAATAGCATTTTCATGTATATTATATTTGCATTGAAAATCGGCTCAGTATGAATAATTTGTATATACATTTGAATATCATGTACAAACGAGATGGATATTAAACTAAAGTATAAATGTTATTTTCCAACAAGTCCACCGGGAGGCAATGGATGATTCTGATGGTTTCCATCAATAATGTTCTGTGATGATGTAGATTCCTTCTGGTATCCATATAACTTTAATGACCAGGAATAAATAAAACCTGCAATATAGATATAGACATTGAAGGTTTTCTCTCATATTACAGAGGGCCAATATGATCTGTAAAATAATTTCTCAAATGATACTTTTATGTGTTTCTTTTTCATTAAATTGCTTTACATTGTCGTTCGTACTTTACTGTATAAAGAATGTATTGGATGTATATACCTGTATTACAAAGTTTGGTTATATTGAACTTTTTATTTTCTATATTACATTGTTTAGATTTTTTTTCTATATTACATTGTTTAGATTTGAGGATCACTGACGAGGGTTAAGTACCCGAAACGTGCATGTCTGGTCCATGTTGCCAATTTATCTATTCTTAAATGATGCTATTCAATTTGAAGACGTTTACATTTCTACACTTAATATAATGTTCATTATCAAATCTATCATTAATTTATCTCAAGTGATGGATATATGTTAAATGGAAAAATGGATATAAAAATGACTTCTTGTTATATTTTTCACATCTCGTAGTCTTGCAGTCATTTCGATAGTGGTCAGACAATACATATTCTAATTAATTATTCATTAATACATAAAATAAAATAAAATGTTACCATGATGATTATCGTCGTTAATGTCGGCCATAAGCGTCCATACACCCCTTGGATTCTCTCCCCAGAACTGTACTGATACTGCTGTAACGTTGATTTGACGGTGGATATCCAGGTATCTGCCGGGCAGTACCTCCGATTGCGTCCCCTGTGGGGACGTCAGTAACCACTTTATCTGTCCTCCCATTAGTGCGTTGTAATTGACAGAGAGTTCTACATGCTCCAGATGGTCGATATTACTACTGAGACTGAGGTATTGAGCTTGAAACGTTTTGTGAAAACGTGTAAGGCTAAAAAAGAAATAACTTTACTTCAGTCAGAGTGAACCACCTTTCTTCTTTTTTGGGGGGTTTCCAGAGAAAGGAGGTTACATGTATGTACCACAAGATTCGATTGAAGTCCATAAAGCAAATCACCGAGTCACCCTTATTCGAAAACATAGCTTAAACAAGCATTTTATGAAACATAAAAGGGAAAAAGAAAACCAAACTTCACAGATAACGTACGTGCTAATTAGTACCGTTAAAACATATCCGAATATAACATTTTTGGTTGTCTTCTTTTATTTTTTTTTCTCTATTGATATCAGTGGTTGCTTCTTGGTGTTTTTACTTTGCGTTGTTTTGTTTCGAATATTCTGCGTACTGTCAATATAGTACAGAAAACGTCAGAGGGACAACAGACCAAAATTAAGAATAAAAAAAAAAAGATTGGAAGTATTACAAAATCAAAAAGCATAAGCTTTTTAATATAAATTTTTAGAAATTGATTTTTTGCTTCTCTTTAATGTAACAATCTTCAATTTGAATATGTTTACACTGAACAAATTCATACAGCGCGTTTCCAACATCGACACATGCAATATATTCCTTTCTTGCACTTGACTCCCTTGATGGTTTATTAAATAGTGTTGTCCTTCGTGTTTCTGTGGTGCTGTGTTATTGTCTCCGTCTGTTTGTCCTTCGTATTTCTGTGGTGCTGTGTTATTGTCTCCGTCTGTTTGTCCTTCGTGTTTCTATGGCGCTGTGTTATTGTCTCCGTCCGTTTGTCCTTCGTGTTTCTGTGTTATTGTCTCCGTCTGTTTGTCCTTCGGGTTTCTATGTTGCTGTGTTATTGTCTCCGTCTGTTTGTCCTTCGTGTTTCTGTGTTGCTGTGTTATTGTCTCCGTCTGTTTGTCCTTCGTGTTTCTGTGTTATTGTCTCCGTCTGTTTGTCCTTCGTGTTTCTATGGCGCTGTGTTATTGTCTCCGTCTGTTTGTCCTTCGTGTTTCTGTGTTATTGTCTCCGTCTGTTTGTCCTTCGTGTTTCTATGGCGCTGTGTTATTGTCTCCGTCTGTTAGTCCTTCGTGTTTCTATGGCGCTGTGTTATTGTCTCCGTCTGTTTGTCCTTCGTGTTTCTGTGTTATTGTCTCCGTCTGTTTGTCCTTCGTGTTTCTGTGTTGCTGTGTTATTGTCTCCGTCTGTTTGTCCTTCGTGTTTCTGTGTTGCTGTGTTATTGTCTCCGTCTGTTTGTCCTTCGTGTTTCTATGGTGCTGTGTTATTGTCTCCGTCTGTTTGTCCTTCGTGTTTCTATGGCGCTGTGTTTTTGTCTCCGTCTGTTTGTCCTTCGTGTTTCTGTGTTGCTGTGTTATTGTCTCCGTCTTTTTGTCCTTCGTGTTTCTATGGTGCTGTGTTTTTGTCTCCGTCTGTTTGTCATTCGTGTTTCTATGGTGCTGTGTTATTGTCTCCGTCTGTTTGTCCTTCGTGTTTCTTTGTTGCTGTGTTATTGTCTCCGTCTGTTTGTCCTTCGTGTTTCTTTGTTGCTGTGTTTTTGTCTCCGTCTGTTTGTCCTTCGTGTTTCTGTGTTGCTGTGTTTTTGTCTCCGTCTGTTTGTCCTTCGTGTTTCTATGGTGCTGTGTTATTGTCTCCGTCTGTTTGTCCTTCGTGTTTCTGTGTTGCTGTGTTATTGTCTCCGTCTGCTTGTCCTTCGTGTTTGTGTGTTACTGTGTTATTGTCTCCGTCTGTTTGTCCTTCGTGTTACTGTGTTGCTGTGTTATTGTCTCCGTCTGTTTGTCCTTCGTGCTTCTGTGTTGCTGTGTTATTGTCCTTTTGGCTATATCGTATTCTTTTTCTATTTTCGCGGAACGTTATCAATTGAAAAACAGAGGTCAGATGGAGGTCTGAAATGATAAGATATAATTCTAACTTGATGTTATTCGCTTGAAATGCGAAGAAATTAAATTGTATTTACTTGTAGCGTCCATTAAAACTCATGTGAAATGTTTTTAAAGCTGGTACTTTGTTCCATGATACACTAGCGTCTACCATAGCCTTGACATCTAGCACTCCAAATCCAAACCTTGATGATACTGCAAAACGTAAATGTACATGTATTTATTTTCTTTTATATCTATCTTTCTATAAAAAAGATTCAAGTAATCTTGAAAAGTAAACGAAATCCATAAACTTCATAATTTATCTATCATCCATATTTGGGAGCGGTCATGAAAAAAACAAAAGTCCCATGCTTTGCTCCCTGTTTTCCATATCGTTAGAAGATATCGTTCTCGAAGTTCATTTGAATGTACTTTTTATTATCTTAAAATCACCAGATTGATTGACTTTATCATACCTGACAGCCCAGCAGCATTTTTCTTGAAATACTTTTTGTAAACAGAATCAGAGAACACCTCTTTCGACCTTGCTGTTTTCACTATAATATGCATGACGTCACGGTAGGTAAGGCTCATGCTATAAACGTAAAAACAAACATTTTAGAATTTTTTAATACTAATAACTTTCGTTTTCTAATATTGATAATACGGTAGTGATCTTTTTTTTATGAAATTGCAGTAGATGAGCATCTCTTCTTTGGTATAAAAACTTTTTAGATATATGATATTATGGAGAATACTTTGCTTGTAGAGTTAAGGCAACTGCCGCTGAAACCATAGGCACGGCGGCTGAGTTCTGACCAAACGTTGGAGTAAAATCCGTGTCACCCTCTAAAGTGTACTGAAAAATAAGTCAGAATTCAAATAGTCTTTTAAAAGCATTCACTTTAACATGATTTGTTTTGGATGACTTAACCGTTTTCTTTAAATTTGGTATCTAAATTTTTTCCCTAAAGGTTTGATAAAATCCTTTGCTAGGCATAGTGAAAGGGAATTAAAATGAGAGCCCTTTGCATACAAATATTGTATAATAAAGCTATTAGTATCATTAGTAGTTTCTTCCTATGTAAGTTTGTACATTTCTTCCATCTTCTTTAACTCATTCCATTAACGCGGATAAGAAGACATCGGATAGTAAATCCACATTAGTGGTACATTTGTACTTAATGATTTTCAGGGACAGCCATATTAATTTAAGTTTCAAGATATGTGTTGGGATCCTTCTCTTTTGATTCTTAGTTGAATAACAAATTTAGATAAAAGGCGCACTAAGCACTTCAAACGCCACAGACGGGAAGGGCATTTCGTATCTAAAACAGTATTACAGAAATATCCAGAAACGGTCTGTGAGAACTCTTACAATTCCGAATTTCCCTGGTTCTTGATGGAAGTTACTTGTGAATGATGATACCATAATGGCACTGCATTCTTCACCTTCAGTGATTGGTTGAAAATCGTGCGACACACCTAAAATAATTGAAGTGGAAAAATTGGAGTTACTGAGAATATTTTCGCGGCCTTCTATAAAATATTTACCTCGTTTTGTAGTTATGTTTTACTTCATTGATGTTTTTCCACTCACGAGGATGACATAAGATTTGATTCTTACCTTTTAAGCATGGAGTGATTAACAACCTACCTGCCACAGATATGACATAAGGGTAACGAACAAAGCCGTCGTAAGCACAACATACCTGCTACAGGTATGACATAAGGGTTATTAATGTAGCCGTCGTAAGCACAGCTATCTCTATCTATAGTGTTGCCACCAGAGTTGCCGGTTGCCCATACATAGATAGCACCTTTACCAACTCTTCCCTGAAAGCCGAGAATAATGACAGAGTTTATGTAGGTAACCATTGATCTCAGGAAACTTAGCTAAGTAGCACGGTTTATAGAGGACGCAGTCCGCGCCGCAGGCGCGGACGTAGTCCTCATCAAGGTAACACGTGTATATATATAGGAAAAATGGTGTTTTTCAATTGAATTCTATGCTATACCTATAGGTTCCAAAACCGTGGTCAATGACGTCATTCTCCCCATTGCCCATTTGATCGGCGTGAAGCGCAAGCTTATTTTTTTGACAATGTCACTTGACGACAGAATGAAACCCACCGATGACCAAGATTTCTCGATCTCCTTTGAATATTCTTCGTTTGGCTTACTCCTCCAGTGTCCCAATGTATGATTTGTACTTTGCTTCACGTAATACTGACATTGCACCATCATTTCCAACAGATATCATGTTTAGACCGAATATCCTCTTTGAAAATTACAACGTGACGTCAGCATGCGACGCGACGTCAGCATACAACTTTGTTTCGCGGACTTTCTTTCATCGACAGTTCCCTCAGAAAAATCCATGGATAAACTCATAATGCTGGGAGAAAAAACAAACAAACAAAAAATATCAGCGCGATCAGCGACTTACGGTAATACCGAACTTCATTCTGCTTTCGAGGATAATTTGCAGCTGATATTTTGATACCTGTAGATCGAATAATGTGGTTTCTCTCCACATATATAAGATCTACATGTAGAATATACAGGAAATCTATGCAGTGTAAATCCCAACACAAACTTCTAAATGTCTGCTGCCTTTGGTTCTGTTTACAACGCGTCACAACTTACGTCATCATTTACAGTATTTAGTACGAATAGGTCAACACAGCTGGGGCTCTGTTCAAAGCATGAAGTATATTTTTTTCTGTCAGAAATAAGGCTGGGTATTGTTTTCCCTTGGAGGTAAATCATAAGCGGATCCAAGGTAGAGGGGTGAAGGCTTCAGATTTTTTTAGAAAGGGGGGGGGGTGATTGTATTCAAAGGGGGGGGGATGTTAAAAGGGGGGGGTGATTGTTTTCAAAGGGGGGGACAGGGGGTAGATTTCTACTAACTTCTCTCCCCTGTCCCGCTCCCTTCTCCCACCTCCTAACCTCTCCCTCCCTCCCATCTGCCTCCTTCCTCCCCCTCCCATTCATCCTTACCTTTTATGGGGGTGGGGAGCAGACATGGGGTACCCGCTCTCTCCGCCCCCTTATCTCCCCTCCCACACCCTTCTTCCCCTCCCTCCCTCCCTCCCCCTCTCTCCTTCTTAAAGTAAAGGAATGAGCAAGAATTTTGTCTTCAGATATTACATTGGAAAATCATTTAAATTATTTAGAAGGGAAAATTCTGTAATACTAATGTTATATTGTACTTAATTTGTAAGTTTTAACCCCCTTTTCCAGCTCATCCCATAAAACGATATATTGCTGATAACACTATATAGACGGCGCCGAAAAGGAAGTTTTCTCTCTCTTCTACATTTTCAATGCTAATTTTTTCCGGTGAAAGTAAAAGGGGAGAGGGGTAGGTGGTTGCAAGGGAGGATACATATTCCTGATACGACAAATGACATTTCATCACCCAATGAAATTTAAAAAGTAAACATTTAAAATATTAATTGAATTCATTGAATAATCAAGATACATCATATACATGTTAATCTTACAATATATAAATACTTCAGAAAACAGTAAAATCCTTTTTTCTTTTTTTAATTTTAATGGTTTGTGCCCACAGTTTTCTTGCCCGAGTTCTCTTTTCCTTGGTTTTCGTCGAGGTCCAAGGAATCAAAATGTAAAGATTAAGATGACATCACTGGATCTTTTCTTATCTGCATTTATGTTTCAAAATTAAGCATTGCACGATTTCATGTTTTAACTGATTGTTTTGTGACATTGAGAATTGTTTCCCCGCATTAACGAGTTATGTCCATGCTGTCTTACGTATGATAAAAAACAACAAAAGGTTGGTTTATATTTTTAATAGATAAACATCGGCAGCCTGTGGGTGAAAATTGGGTATTAATTAATTGAAATTATATTTCATCTGCATCCTCACAATGGTTTTGCCATAATTCATATTATTAAACGATCGATTAAATTTTTCATTAAGATATGTCCGAGAATTATTATAGATTTTGGTGCTTACAATCATTTTTTGTCATTCTCTTGTTCTAGGTTGTCATACCGTGGCTAATGAGTGAACCCCCCCCCCCCCCTGTTTTTTTACATAATACGAAGAGAGAAATTTGAAAAACCGTTATGCTTCCTTTTCGGCCCTGCTTACTGAGATACTTGCACTTATGTTATGCATTCCGTACTTAACGAGGCCGAGTATAATTCGAGTTATCGCGCTTTGCGCACTTCTTGCGCATCGACCCCATTTCAGTTAGTTGTTAACGCGGTAGTTTCAAATAAGCTCTCATATGAATCGAAAACATGAACAAAACCAACATAATCGTATTCTGTGTAATCTAAATCAGAAAAATGACATTCCAAAAGTTAAATAGCGTACAGGTATCATTGTTTCGTTAATACGACATAGCAGACGATTTCCGTTAAATGCTATTTTTAGATGCTTGATCGCCTATTTTAAGCCCAGTTTCCAAACCCCGCTTCAGGAAACCGATATACTAGGCATAAGTTAGAAGGTAACTTGAAGTTTATACGTGAATAAAAAGGGGCTTCGCTGACGTTCCACTCACATATAGAAACTTCAAATTACCTTTTAACCTCCATCGAGTGCAATAGCCTTGATAGCGTAGTGGTTAGCGCGCCCGGCCAGTGTACTCTTTGTTAAAAGTATGAGTTCGAGCCGCACTCGTGCCACACATTATTCTGTTCAGCTTTTTTATGATGCTTTTTCACAAATTAGACGAGCAATAAATGTTGCCATCTATTGAATAATACAAGCTTGCCTGACTTTAATAAATAATGTTCAGCGTCTTTATTTTCTTTTTTTTTTAGTTAGTTTTATACTCCACCGACCATCCTTAACCAGTAATCCGCTACATATTGTCTTGGTCGGGACTGTGAGAAAATAAAACAAACAGGACCGCCTATGTTGCTTGACCTAGTTATGCAGAACATGGTCAAAAATCAGAATCTTTTAATCTTGACTGTCGATATATATGAGTCTATCTAACCATACACTTTGTAATGTATACTAAGAAAAAAAAAAAAACAAAAACAAAATGAAACAAGAAATGCATAATGTAAACAAATCCGATACTCGTCATGGTCATTCATGAATTACTTGACCTTTAGGAAAATTCAGCGTTGTCGTGTCCATTTTCGAGAAGTATATGTTTGTGCTTTTCTACTGGTCATGAAAATGTTATTTCTTGCTTCAGATTGCAGTATTGAATTGATCAGATGAAACTCGGAACAACATCGTATTGACCGTCAACTTCTACAAATCTAATGTTCGATTTCTTGAAATTGACCAATAACTGTGGGAAGAGAAAGACAAACCTCTGGGATCCCCCTATTAGCTCTAAGTCTTAGCATAGATACTTGTAACCACCACGTCTCGTGCTCGCTGATCTTTGAAAAGTAACAAAGTTTGAACAGAAATGCATCACATAAAAGATAAAAGAATAAAATGAGAGAAATAAATAAATAAATAAATAAATAAATAAATAATGTCCACTGATGAAGGCCAAACATGGACGAAACGTACAGCAAAAAGAAACCAAGTGTGTTTATTTAAATAAATAAACAAGAGATTCGTGCATCCATAGGAAAAATCAAACAAAAACGTACGCGACTTTAAGAAATGAATAATTTACGGGGGAAAAAACGACGTAACACTACTTAAAAAAGGATACTCCCCTCCATATGAACTCAGCGGAGTCAACAATCCTCAATGATATACACATGGATGTGACATCGCGCTCCAGCCCCCCCCCCCCCCCCCCCCCCCCCCCCCCTCCCGGTCCTTCTCATAATCAGCGGAAATAAAAACAATAATACTAATATTAAAAAAAAAATAAAGAAATAGATAAATAAATAATATCTAAATTAATAAACATTTGTTGTTTTTTTATCGATGTTTTTTTTCCAGTCCATACCGTGAATCATACAATCAATATGTATACGAATTTTCCTTCCCCTTATTAAAATACATTCATTTTATTCGCAGAACATTCTATAATGATATAGTCTACACTCTACTCCGAAAACTCATAACTTACATTTTGTAACAATCAGTGTTAGGCCATTCATATTTCAATTTTCTTATTATGGATCCGCCGAATTAGTGATTGGCAAATAATCACGATAATCAGTTTATATAATAACCATATATAATTCAGTTCTTGTATTTATTTGTGTGTGCCAATGTCACATATATTAGAGAATTTTCATAAAACATTAAGTCTTATATTCAATATTTACAAAAGGTGCGAACAGATACAAAAAACATAGTAAACATGTTGAAGTAAAAAAAAAAAAAAAAAAAGATAGCGAGAAACAGTGGGCAACCGGAGATCAGAGCCGGGTCTTACGTCCGTATCGTATATTTACGTATATAGAATATAGAAAGGGTCAGGGACAGGAAGCTGATGATTTTTTTTTTTTTTTTTTTTCGTTTTTACTGGTTCTTTTTTTTTTTCAAAATGCATCCCTTGTCGGATTGGACTCTCCTTTTTTCGGCGAAAAAAATCTAGATCCTCCCTTCACTGAGTCCTTCGTGCACAAGATAACTTACCAGTATTTCTAAATGGGAGCGACAGTTACAGGATCATAGTCCAAATTATAAAAGTTATAAGAACAATTTTGTTTGAGTGTTGTTGAACATGTCTGTTTCATATAAATTTCTACTCCGAACCAAGTTAATCTTCATGAATCTCGGATGCGAAACCGTCCTACTCGGTTATGACGTATCGGATTCAGGCGCGGGTCTATCATTTTACCTCAGATGGGGCACACACTATACTAATTAAACTTAGCCTTCTCGTATGATTCAGATTCAGATTCAGATTCTTTATTACTTTGTACCATGCGATACATCAGCATAACATATATACAATATATACAATACACACACACAATTCAGAGAGTGACCCTATAAATAATTATGACATAATTAAAACATGTTCTTTTCTCAATTTTTCTGCATGATATAAATATTTACCCAAATTACGCAATTCTTTGACATTTTGAACACTGAGCAACTGAATTAATTTGAATACACTAGGTCTTATGTAATAATACTTTTTGATAAATTTTCTTCTAATTTCAATATATAAAGGACAGTGTAAAATAAAATGAAACTCATCCTCAATTTCGTTAAGTGCACACAATTGACATAATCGGTTTCTTCTTTGAATATTTCTATGTCTACCTACTTCTATATTTAAGCTATGTGCTGATACTCTAAATTTTGTAATTAATTTCTTATAAGCGTAAATGATAGGTTTTTGTAAATGAAATTGTAAGGAAAAATTATCGACTAGATGCTGGTAGATTACTCCTTTAGGCGAATGTGAAATACGAGCAAAAGAATTTTGTATATATACATCTCTTAATCTTTGTTTAAATATTTCAAAAGCATGTTTGGGTGATAAATTCGATTCCCAAAGATAATCTAAACCTAAATTTTCTAATTCTTTCCTAATTTCACAAATCCATGGATCTTTAATTTTACATCTCTCTTCATAACATGCTTGTAGTATACAATTGGCATGTACATTCTGTTTCAATTTTAACCAATATTTAAAAATCTTAAGTTTTCTATCAAAAATTAAAGGAAATCTTCCAAGTTCAAAATAAACTAAAAAGTTACATGTATTTTTCTTTAGACCCAATATTCTCTTACAAAAATTTACATGAATTTTTTCTACATCTGCTGCAGCGTGAAACCCCCATATTTCTGCTGCATGAGATAAAATACTGTTTACATACATATCAAAAAGTTCACACTGAGTTTCAATATTAAAACAAAGTTTGTCAAGGGTTGAAAAAAGTGCATAAAAAGCTTTCCTGCCTTGTTCTGCTGCATGTTTTTGTGTTTTTAAAAATTTTCCATTATAATTGAGCAACATCCCTAAGTATTTGAATTCATTTACAACATCTAATTTACATCCCTCATAATACCAGGTTTCCTCTTTTCTTAATTTTCCTCCGTTTCTAAAAACCATAACTTTTGTTTTTTCCACATTTACACTCAAATTCCATTCTTTTGTATACTTTTCTAAAGATGATAGCATTTCCTGTAAACCTTCCTGACTCTCAGACATTAAAATCATATCGTCTGCATACATAAGTAAAAATAGATTTATCATTTGTATTTCAATAGATTCACATTCATCTTTTATAAAATTAATTTCAAAATCGTTGACATAGAATGAAAACATTACGGGAGAGAGCACCTCCCCTTGTAAAAGACCGAAATTTGTACTGAAATGATTACTTAGTTCTCCTTTTTATTTAACACATGATTTTACATTTTGGTATAAAGAAGTAAGAATTTTCAAAAAATTTCCACGAATTCCAATATGTATTAGTTTTTGCCAAAGTTTAGTTCTATCTACAAAATCAAAGGCTTTTTTAAAATCAATAAAACAACAGTATAGCTTTTTCTTACTTTTAAGTGTTTTGTTAATGAGGGTTTGTAAAACAAAAATAGCATCTATAGTTGACAATCCATTTCTAAATCCAAACTGAGCATCTGTTAAAATACAATAGTCTTTTTCCCATTTAAGAATTCTATTATTCAATATTCCGGTAAAGATTTTACCAAAACAACTTACAAGAGATATTCCTCGATAATTATTTGTATCATCAACGTTTCCTTTTTTATGAATTGGAACAATACATGCTTTAGACCAACTTTCTGGAAAAAACCCTGACTTAAAAATAGAGTTAAAAAGTTTATGTAAATATGGAAGTAAAATTTCTCTACATCTCATGAAAATTTCATTAATAATACCATCTTCACTACAGCTCTCATTTGATTTTAAATTACTAATAACTTTGACAATTTCTTCACATGAAATATCAACATCCAATTCTTTATACACTGCGCTATATTCCACGTCAAAAATATTGGTACCATTTTCTATATCTTCATTAAACATCATATTCTTAAAGTGATTTGCAAAGTCATCATTTGTTAAATTAGAATTGATATTTTTACCTTTTCTCTTAAATAATTTATAAAACTGCTTTGGATTAGTCGTTTTCAAAAAGCTCAGCATATTTCCTTCTCTTCTCTTATAAACTCTTTTAAGTCTACTTTCATACTTCTTATATTTACGTTTCGTATCTATCAGAATCTTGTGATTTTCATCCGATTTACAATGATTGAATTTTTTCAATGCATTTATATATTCTAAATATAGTTTTTTACAACAATCATTAAACCATGGTTTATTTTCTTTGACAGTAAATTCAACATTCTTTTTGCGAGAATTTTGTTTAGAAATTGAGACATCACAGTATGGTAGTGTACAATCATTCAAAATTGAGCACAAAGTATTTACACATGTATTTACATCATTTTGACATTCAAAATTGGAATTCAAACAATCATTGATTCTGTCAGTATTTTCTAGTAAATTTTGTTTTATCACATCTGTATTTTCATCAATCCAATTGACATTTCTATATGTATTATGACCTTGACCTGTGATCGGTGATTCATCAACTATTTGTCCTTGTATTCGACCACATGCTACACTAAACGTTACAGGTGAATGATCAGAAAAGGGATTGAAAATCCCGGTGCATAGCTTTAGTATATATTCAGTATGATAACAATCAGCTATGACATTTTTATGAATAAAAAAAAATCAAGTAGGAAAAGGTGCCATTTCACGGCAAATATTGCCTTAATTAATTACATGTAATTACTTATATTCCAGATGCTTTGAGGTAGGCGATGAGCTGAACTTCTAAACATCTTTCTATTGTACCGAAACGTCCTTGTACCGAAACGTCCAGCATTCAAAAGTTTCGATTTTTTACAAAAAATTCCTTTGTTGTACATATGTCATAGAGGGCAAAATTCATTTATTGCAAAATATTTCTTTATCTAACGAAACTCGAAGAAAGAAAGGTTTTTTTTCTTAAGACAGATATATTCTAAAATCATTTGATTAGATTTGGTGTGTAATGTGCATATAAATTGCATCTTATATACATCGAAAGTGACCACACGAACATCCAGTAACTTTGGTGATAATTCCATTTCAATTGGATCCATTGGAGGGGGGGGGGGGGGTAAGCCCTCGGACTCTTCGGGACTTTTTTACTTTAAGCCCCGTTTACACTGTCAAAGTTTTCTTGTACAAGAAAACTTGGTCAAAGTTGTTGACGCAAACTTTGATTGTGTAAACGATCCAAGAAAACTTTGATCTCGTGACCTTGACCTAGATATTTGACCTACTTTTCAAACAATCTAAGATTCGCTATATCTTTTGATTGGTAAGTGATAGGGCTTTGATATTTCACATTTGTATACCTTATGAAAAGACCGTTCTAAACATTCCATAATTTTTGACCTAGTGACCTTGCCCTTGATATTTGACCTAGTTTCAATAAAAAAAATTCCGCTTCGCAGCCGACACAAGCATTCCTTGGATTGCTATTTTCTTGTACAAGTCGCCAAAGAACTTTGATAGTGTAAACAGACGACTTTGTCCAAGAAAACTTTGACCAAGTTTTTTGACGGACTTTGACCAAGAAAGCTTTCAAAGTGTAAATGCAGCTTTACACGAGCTGTTACTATTTTTATGTCTGGTGAATAATATAGGGCTTGCATATTTCACATGTACATACGTACATTCCTTGCGACCTTTCTATTGTCGTATTGGTATCAAAATTTTGACCTTGTATTGAATATTGAAGAAGGGGATGGCAAATATGGAAACTTTGCGAAGCACAAGAATTCAAAATTGTGTAAAAAAGAAGTATTCCATATCTTATATCGGAGAGAAATTTCCTTACATGAATTTATTATATTTTCAATTCGATAAAGAATGTCTCGTCAGTGAGGCTAGAGGTCGAAGTTTAAATGGGAATTCAAATATATATATATATATATATTGTTTGAATTTCATGATTATTTAGAAATTATCCACACTTAGTATAATATAAAGATCTAAATTATTTCTAACAACGTAAATGACACAAAAGATAAGTTATGAACACAGATCTCGTATTAAATAGCAAATACTTCAGGTTGTCAGATACGACTTTTGAGACAATCCCCATATTTTTATGCCGAAATACATTTATCTGAATTTGAATAGTATTATTGCACAGTGTAAGAAATAAACTGTGGATTATCTAATATCAGAAAACTTTCAAGTACCAAAAACTGGTCTTGGAATGTGACGTTTTCGTATAATTCAGATAAAAAAAGTCAAAAATCTATACTTTGAGACGGTCCCTAATTAAATGTAAAATAGAGAAAACCCCTTCAACATTGGGTCATAATGTCAAACATTATTATTACAATCACATGTATCATATAGGCTCAAAAAAAGGCACTGTATGAGGTATAATGAGGACAAGTTCATCCCATAATGCAAATATCATACCTGTTACGGTTACTTTGAAACGGTCCCTGAAAAAAAACTAATCGGTGACTTGATATTTTTATTTGATAAATCTGAAGAGTATTATTGGACATATTGCTGATATAAATTGAATAAAAATCGCCAGGGCTCAAATATGAAAAAAATGATAAAAACCTTGAATTCTTCTAGAAATCCAATATACCCCCATAGGAAAACGACCGAAAACTTTGAGATGATCCCCTGAAAATCCCAGACGGTAAATTTTCATACTTTTTTCATAAAACAATCCTCAAAGCATAATTTATTGATGACTTAAATTTTATCAAAATCGCCAGGGCAGAAAGTATTTTTTTTCAAATTGTACTCGGCCTCCTTAAACTGGACTCTGGAAATTGCTCATTAGATTATGTTTACATGTACCTTTGTGTTTCTATGAAGCTACGTTATTAAAGAGGTTTAGTTACGAGATTTAGCGTAACATGTACGATGATGTCATCACTTCCTGCAATTTTAGATCCAATGACGTATAGCTACACGTTATGAACGTGTAAACCGTGCTCTACACGTAACGATAGAACGGGTAAAGTCTTTGAAAATTTACACACTTCTCATTGATTGAATTTCCAGTTATCGCTATTGTAAAGCACGTTTATGATTCTAACCTTCCTTTCGTCGAAGTTTTACGAATTTCAATGTACATTTCTCGCGAATAAAAGTGATTAAAAAGAAGCAAGTTATACTGCACCTTACTACATAGCTTCACCTTGATCTATTCCGATTCGTACGTATAACTAAACGACGTCTTTTGATTGTGATGTCAAACGATGACGTGTACTTGTAAGTCATACGTAAAAGTTGACAGCACTTGTTACCAAACCTCTCTATTGTCAATGTCTATTTTCTTATTTTTAATGTTTGTCATATTTTCTTTTCAAGTGAGATATTTTTGTTTTATATTTTTCCAAGAATTTGTAAGCCTTCTTTTTTGGAATCTGCTTTCAGATTTTTTGTTTTACTTTCATTCACTGATAATGGGACATCTCATTGTTCAGAGTGTTTTATGGTTTAGACGAGACATACAGTGCATTATAAGCTGCGAAATTCCTATTCATCTAAATCATTTGTTTGGATTTCCTCTTATAGAATACGTCTACAGAATGCCCTACGTTGCCAGTTAGAAGGAAATGCTACCTCTAATTGGAAGTGACTTCAAAATTTGTCTCATGATAATTGGACAGATATTTTCTCTGAAAACCAGGAGAAAAGAGTTCCGTAAATAGATCAAATTTTGTATCTCAAGTTGCAATGTTTTATCTTACTTGCTTACACGTCGTTCTTAGATATCTGATTTAAAGTATTGTACTGAAAAGTGGGAGGGCTGTACGCACGTAATTCGAATAACCACACCGTGTGCTATTTACTTGGCAGATGGCCTTCCTAAGTCGGCACCGATTGCCTATTGGTCTCGTTGGTTCATGTGTTATATTTTGTGTTTCATGTTTGTATGGTGTGAGTTGATGTTCCTTGTCCCTTTTGTTTTGCGTCTCTTTCTGTGGGTATGCTCGAGCTTTCCTGTGGATGCTGCAACCGAGTGTTGCTGGAGATCCCCTCCTTTTTATTGCTGATAGAAGTTAAAATTAGATTTTAAGGAAGTCAGGATGATTTGTATCATGCACACTCAATGAATCGAGTATTTTATAAACTTACATATGTAGTGCCACGTTTCAGATATCCTCGTGTAGTATCTGATAAGGGATGTATCGAAAATCCCGTATGGAAGTTTGTAAAACTTGACGAGTAGATGTGTATCCCATCAAGGCGATTGATCAGTGCTTTAGTTTGGACATTTGTCGTCGAGTCCGCTGATAGCGCTCTTATATCTGAAACAAATCAAAGAGAGTTGACTGTTGTTTATAGAAATGAAGAGAGTTCACTGCTATGTATGGAAATAAAGAGAGATTGTAGAATGTGTAGATCTCACTACTGTGTATAGAAATTATCGATATTACATTTTTATGCTCATCCGAAATCGTACATGATATTTCATAGAAAAATATTTTCATCGGACACTTCAAGATTGTTCAGTTATCATATGATATGAGGAAAAGGGAATGATCTCCAGCAAGACCACCCTGCATTCACCCAGTGAAATAAACCCACAAGAAAGTGACACATAAATGACATCCAAAACTCTAAATCGTAAAAAGGAACAAAAATATTCACTAGAAAATCATACAAAACAGTCGTTACAAACAGAAACATTAAACATTGATGACAACACATAAAAGGAAGGAGACCAATGTGCACCCGGCGCCGACTTTGGACGGCCATCTGTTTTTAGCAAATGGCGTGGTTAACTGGATTACGTGCGCACAACCCTCCCACTTACACAGAGGTCTCCATAGACACACAATTGTTGTATAAACATAAAACTTCTCACTGTAAATGACACCACAAACAAGATACATGTAGTAAAATGCAGCGGCCTCTTGTAACACAGATTCTATGTAAATGGATCTAAAATTTCTATGGCATGCGTATGACAGTGTGTGCTCTGCTGGCTGTATTGAGCTCAAGATCAATCACCCGAGAAGTCTTACCAATTTTCGAATAGGACAGAAAATCAAGACCAAGTCTTCTCTGACGAGATTTCAACATGGCCCATCATGGAGTCCCGTCGTCACGGTTGACTAGTGTGTAACATTTGAAAAGACACTGCGACAAAACTGTAGATTGGTCCAGTCAAATGCTCAGAGTTTTTGTGATGACTTTAGGATCATATCCTCGATAAAGCAGGCGACCGACTATTTTCTTACATTTTTGGCTCAAGTTTGATCTGCCTTCGATCCTTCTCATTTGTTTATAAGGTCACCGTAAAATGAAGGCAATGAGATTCCCAATGATACATACTCTGATGCCGGAGTCGTCCTAAATTTTGAAAGAAGTTCATAATAGTTTTTGAAGAATTTCCAAACAAACTTTACAAGGTTATGATATCTAAATCCTTGACTGATAAGTTTGTTTTTTTTATTTGTATTTTTTTTTTTGGTCATGGAAGTCCGAAACAAGGGAGCAAGCTCTAGCGTACCAATCATACACGACATTTAAAGCAAATAGTTTCTATATTAAATTCAATCTCGACGTCAAAACTGATATAACAGAAATCGAACAGAAAACTTTCATATTTTTTCACGTAAGATAAAGCCATTCAGAATCTGCGTTTCTTAAAAATATTGATGCAAATTAAATGATTAAAAATTGATCGCAATAATCTTTGTAAAACCTGTTTATTTATTTCTTAAATGGTATACAGCCTGCTGACTTTTAATTCTATTTCATTTTTTTCTTTTCTATTTTAGCGAGACAACGACGATTTGTTCTATGTTAAACGATTGTGAACTCGTTATGTAATACTTTCTTAATATATGGTGAATTACCTGTGATTTCTGCATCATATGCAATGCCAAGAGGACTGCTGCACGTTCTGGCAGCTATGACTCCGGCCACTTCTGTACCATGTCTGTTAAAAACGGGGAAAAAGTTATCAACGGAAAAATTTAATACCTCCGGCCACTTCTGTACCAAGTCTATTAAAAAACGAGGGAAAAAGTTATCAACGGAAAAATCAAATAACACACCGTTAAATATGCCTTTAACGAGAGAAACAGCATATCTTTTGTCAGAAATCTTTTCAAAAGATTCTTTTCTGTTACATACAATGAATATGACATACAGAATCCAAATTAGCATATTCAGACTTGATTGATTTGCATGTTTAAGTCTTCAAATTCATTGGCATCATTTTAGAGCAGATAAATTTATAGCATGGGCCAGACATGCGTGTTTCGGGTATTTAACCCTCGTCAGTGATCCTCAATCAAAACAATGTAATATTGCCAAAATCTGTTAAAATTATGTCCTAAATATACCTAAAGACGTAGCAAGATGGCTTGGATATGATGCCAAAGGACCCAGGTTTTAGAAATTTGAGAAACGTTTGTAAAGGGAACTTCTCAAACGCGTTTGAAGAAACGACCAACCAATTGATCAAATTTGGCGACATGACAAGATCAGTTATGTTTCTTTTCATCTTTTGAGAAATACAAGAAAATAAAGCTATTGTCATCTCTTTTGGATTAGCAAGATACTGTATGGGCTCAATCGTATATCACCACTTTAAATTTGTAGATGCCATTTGCTTGTTAACCTTGCTCTGTATGGCTGAAATCCCCATGGTTTGAACGCCAAGTCTGGTCTCTGAAATAGAAAGTTCGAAATTTTCCAGTTAGGGTCTTCCAATTTCATGTACCATTACTATTGTGTCAAATTGTGAGAACTGTTATAAATTATAAAGAATGCTTGCAGATTTCAATCGCTAAATATCATTTTCCCTCTGTATTCGTTCACTTATTCAATCTAAAAATCAATGTTATCCCATTCATACCTCCAGTATTATTGTCAATAACATTTTGAAATAACATTTCTTTCGTTTTGATGGTATCATAACTTAGAAAATTTTGAGATTATTCAATTTTATCAAATTTTGAGATTAGTGAGATTTATTTTACTCTGCATGTACAGAGAAATAAAATTACTTTAAAATGTTTTAGTGTGATTTCAAACATTATTTACCCCGATTAGTGTTAATTGCACTCCTCGTAAAGCTTAATACATGTACAATCATAAATATGAAACATGAGACTTTGATTTAATGTCTACGCAATGGCTGATTTGAAGTAATCTTGCATTGTAGTGGGTATCTTAAAAATAAGGTGCCTACATTGTACCTCTGCTGCTCACCCTGAGATCACCCTCTAGACAATACTTACTAAATGTGGAGCACCAAACATTTTCTGTTACAAAATTTTCTGTTACAAAATTTCTTGAAATTTCTAAAACGTGGGTCCTGTAGCATCATATCCCACCCATTCTGCTACGTCTTTTGGTACATTTTGGACATAATACGTTTCATACTTTTTGGCCATATTACATTGTTTAGACTGAGGATCACTGACGAGGGTTTAGTACCCGAAACGTGCATGTCTGGTCCATGCTGTAAATTTATCAGATTTTAAATGATGCTACTGAAGTTAAAGACGTTTAACATTTGAACTACTTGGTGAGTGTCACTGCTGGTGGACCAAGAGTCCCCGAGGGCACATGTAGCCAAGTTCGATCAATTTTGGTTGATCGGCTGTCTCTTCAACGCATTTGAAATTTTCTGTTACAAAATTTCTTGAAATTTCTAAAACGTGGGTCCTGTAGCATCATATCCCACCCATTCTGCTACGTCTTTTGGTACATTTTGGACATAATACGTTTCATACTTTTTGGCCATATTACATTGTTTAGACTGAGGATCACTGACGAGGGTTTAGTACCCGAAACGTGCATGTCTGGTCCATGCTGTAAATTTATCAGATTTTAAATGATGCTACTGAAGTTAAAGACGTTTAACATTTGAACTACTTGGTGAGTGTCACTGCTGGTGGACCAAGAGTCCCCGAGGGCACATGTAGCCAAGTTCGATCAATTTTGGTTGATCGGCTGTCTCTTCAACGCATTTGAAATTTTCTGTTACAAAATTTCTTGAAATTTCTAAAACGTGGGTCCTGTAGCATCATATCCCACCCATTCTGCTACGTCTTTTGGTACATTTTGGACATAATACGTTTCATACTTTTTGGCCATATTACATTGTTTAGACTGAGGATCACTGACGAGGGTTTAGTACCCGAAACGTGCATGTCTGGTCCATGCTGTAAATTTATCAGATTTTAAATGATGCTACTGAAGTTAAAGACGTTTAACATTTGAACTACTTGGTGAGTGTCACTGCTGGTGGACCAAGAGTCCCCGAGGGCACATGTAGCCAAGTTCGATCAATTTTGGTTGATCGGCTGTCTCTTCAACGCATTTGAAATTTTCTGTTACAAAATTTCTTGAAATTTCTAAAACGTGGGTCCTGTAGCATCATATCCCACCCATTCTGCTACGTCTTTTGGTACATTTTGGACATAATACGTTTCATACTTTTTGGCCATATTACATTGTTTAGACTGAGGATCACTGACGAGGGTTTAGTACCCGAAACGTGCATGTCTGGTCCATGCTGTAAATTTATCAGATTTTAAATGATGCTACTGAAGTTAAAGACGTTTAACATTTGAACTACTTGGTGAGTGTCACTGCTGGTGGACCAAGAGTCCCCGAGGGCACATGTAGCCAAGTTCGATCAATTTTGGTTGATCGGCTGTCTCTTCAACGCATTTGAAATTTTCTGTTACAAAATTTCTTGAAATTTCTAAAACGTGGGTCCTGTAGCATCATATCCCACCCATTCTGCTACGTCTTTTGGTACATTTTGGACATAATACGTTTCATACTTTTTGGCCATATTACATTGTTTAGACTGAGGATCACTGACGAGGGTTTAGTACCCGAAACGTGCATGTCTGGTCCATGCTGTAAATTTATCAGATTTTAAATGATGCTACTGAAGTTAAAGACGTTTAACATGTATATTTCAGATAATAAATTATCGTCAGTGGCACTTTTAAAAATTTGGAGCTGCGCACCCTCTGCAAACTGATTGCACAAATTTGAATTAAAAGAAAATTTAAAGCCGGTTGGAGAACTACTGAAATGAATTTTGGCTTTGCTATAGGGTCACTTTGGCTGGAAGCATCACTGATGAGGATACGTGTCTGGTGCATTAAAATTGGTTTGATATTTTTTTCAGGAGGACTTCCGTATTATAAAAGCCGATCTGATTAAAAGTTAGAAAACAATTAAGTATGGTGCAACTTCAATTACTTTCTATTTGAGGTATGTGTTTTGAGTAAAAGTCAGTGGCTAAATTTCCTGTAGTATCTTCTCAGCAACGACTTTAGTAAGTTTCTAATGTCTGAACTTACCATCTTCAATTCTGGTCTGCCATTAACACCAACATCAACAACACCGACGACAATTCCCTTCCCAGTATAACCATCCCTCCATGCTGGAAAAACGTTCAGCTTCTCCTTCAAATAGTAGATTGACGGGTGTTGCATGCAATCAGGAGACGCTGACTCTCCCAGGGAACCTGGTCTGACTTCGGAATGTTATTCATTTCGAGGTTCACAACCGTTCCAAAGGAAATTCTAACGAGTTTGCCTTGCCTTCTCGACTTTGTGACTGAATAACTGATAGATACTTCTTCAATGTTTATTTATGTAATTTCTAGGAATTGAGAAAAAAAAATTGGGGACAGAAAAATGAAGGAGGTGATGTGCAAAAAGAGGAAAAGACAATTACGTTATGCGTACTTCGTTCATTTTTTATTCTATGATATATGATATGTAGAGGCCCACGACGGTTCCAATGAAAATTCTAAAGATTTTGCATTATCCTCTCGACTTTGAGACGGAATAACTGATCGGAACTTCTGTGATGTTTATTATTACACCCTATCATTGAATGAAAGTGAATCACAGAAGTCGAAACCATTTTCCAGAAAACAAAAACCGAAAGGATTACGAATTTAGAAGGAAAAATACAAAACAGAGTTCCTCACGCGAATACAAATAAAGAGGACGAAACAAATATACTAGCTCCACAGAAACACGAAGGAACACTGATCAAGTGAACCATCTCCAGTGTAAGTGTGGAAGGCATTGTAGAATGCATTGAAGGTGGTGTTTTTTTAAAATGCGCCATACTGAATATTGCCATATACAAGTTATACATTATCTTTTACAAAAAGCTTGTCGTCAGTTAGCTGACTTTAAATGTTGTAAATTCTAGTAAGAAAAAAATCGGAAAACACTATCCGTATAATGCATTGTTACTCTTGTGAGACCGATCGCACATTTCTGGGCTTTTCCGTTTCTAATTATATTCCGACTCAAGCGACGGAAATGTGCAAGGATGTGCGATTTTTTCGATGCATTGATACGATATGACTTTCAATTGTCAGGTCACCTAGACACTTGAGCCGACCTGATGAAAGAATCTTATGTACAGGGTTTGACTAACCTAGACGAATATTTGCATTTTTTGCAATTTTCGACAAATCATATTGCCAAGAGTTATTCTATCCGTGAAGGTAGGCCACGAATAACTACAGTATACCGGCAGTCATGACTGCCATGACTGTCGATAATGAAATTAAGCTTATAACATATCTTATGCAAGTAAGTATCCAAGTAGGAAGGACCAAGAAAGTAAGCCCAAAGACCATCCCAAATAATGTCTTAGTGATACCCACGTACAGTATCGCTGCTTGGCCACCGAATGACCAAAAATAAGAGTAATAAGCGCCATCATGAACAAATTTGATAAAGGCGAAGATGCACACTATAATTGATATATGCAATTCCATTGAACCCAAAGCCTGCCAAACACAGCAATGTCCTTTGGGTTCTTCCATAACAAATTAGAAACACTTAGATTATACAACAATCACCTTTACATTCTAAATGTTTAAATATGTTTGAACTAATACAAAATATCAGACTAACCAGGAGGGAGTGAATTCTACATTACTAAATATTTTAGCGTCGAAGAACAAAATGAAACTTTTTTTTATCAAAAGCAAAAAAAAAAAAAAAAGCGGGGGGGGGGGGGGGGGTCTATCCAAAAATACCCGGTTGCAGCACCCACAGTAAAACCCGAAAATACCCAATGTAAAACACAGAACAGACACGCACAGAATGAGACACAAAACGTACAAGGAACACCAAATCACATAAAAACATCAAACACTAATGACTACACACAAACCGAGAATCAATTACTACAAATAAACCAAGAATCACTGTGTTATTTGTAATAGGTTCATAATCAAACACAAAAAATACCTGTAAATGGTGAATACAAGTATCAATGGTTGTATGGAAATAATTCCAATTTCTTAGACATTTGGACGGAGTTGCTCTCCGTTTTCCGATTTCGCAGCAAATTTAATTTTTGATTATTATGGAGTCATAATACTTCCTTTTCGATTGTTTGTCTGGTTTTCTTTTTCAATGTATATTTGTCTACTTTTCTACAATTTCTCTTTCATGATAACAACAAAATGGTTTTTTTTTTCTCAAGCAGTAAGAATATGAAAACATCTCCAACAAGACTTAGCTGCAATCATCAAAGTGGAACAAGACAAACACATAACGAACATAAGACAGAACAACCTTTACAAAGAACAGGGAACACAGAGATTCATAAGAAATCAAAACCGGCACTCCAAAACTTGATACAATATGAAATCAATGTTTGCATAAAGTTAGGAATGCCAATGTATGCCCCTAGCACCGACTTTGCTTTATAAGAATGATCGGTATGCTTAACGGGTGCAGATATCTGAATTGACGGTTTGAGGCATACTTAGGGTTTAACAGCGTTCTTTTCTCCTTTTGACTATTGTTTGCTATTCTAGGGGGTGACGATGTAGGAAATAGAATATCAGAGAATCGTATAAATGATAAAGGGTGAAATAATCGTTAATGAAAAAAAAAAACATGTTCTCATCAGTGAAAATGATCCTTATATATGTACGAGTACTTTATAGAAGCATAAATATTTCTGTAATATGAACCGATTTAACAATTAATAAAACAAAACATACCAGATACCACTGCTGTGAGAGTGCATTGTAGTTAATAGGACAGCGTAATGTTCTTTCCTGTGGAAAAATAAAAGTATCTTCGTTAAGCTTAATTGAAGATATGAAATAGAATGCATTTCTTTTATTTTTATTTATTTACTTTTTTTTTGAAAAATAAAAATGAATACATCGAAACCAATTCCTTCTAGCAGACATGTGTTTTTTTTTTTTAACTAAGTAAGTTGTTTGAAATGTTTCCACTGTTTGCCAAACTGGTATGGACAATTTCTACAGAACGTATTTATAATATTGAATACATAATATAATATGATATTGAATATACTTTTAATCAATAAGTAAAGAAAAAATAACAAGGAAAAAGTCTACCAGAGGGTATAATGTATATGTGAAATTTTTGTTTACTTACGTGCTTTGCTCTGATGGCCTTTCTGTCAAAGAAACATTCGTTTTCAATATTGTTGATTTCAAATTAAACATAGTGATTTTGGGAAACGATCAAATTTTCATATCTTATTTCTATCTAAAAGCTTTGTACTGTCCATTTACCAATTTACCGTTTTGACATCATTTTATACTTAACTATTTTGGAAACCTGTCATTTCACCCTAATATAAAATATCATCGAAGTTAAAGTGCCACAACAGTGAAAGTTATATTTTTAAATTTCTATATTATAATGATCATTCTAACTAATGTGCGAAGGAACCAAATTGATAGTCCAACTGGTTCAAGAGTTATTAACAAAGGTACATCTGTGTGTAATTAAGATAGCTTCCCAGCTTGCGGCTTCGGCGGTGATCGGCGCGATACGACAACTTATGAACAGATGGACATATAGCGTCCAGACATTATAGGAGATTCTACAGAAAGTAGCACATAAATTCTTTAATTGTACATTGAAAACGAGAAAAATAAAAGTCAAAATGCCCAGACATGATTGAGAACTCTCGAAAGGGGGGGGGGAGGATTCCACTCAACTCTACCAACTTCGCCGAGGAACTTCCATGAACTATCGTACAGAATTTCATGACTTCAATATGAGTTTTACGGGGGTGGGTTGGGGTAGGGGTTTCGAGACGTTTGGGTTGGCCAAGCCTATCATTTTATGCTTTTGAAATATATATATGTAAAAACGAAAAAAAAAAAAAAACCCACAGTTTTTTATTAGGCAAATTCTATTCCAAGTTATTTTTTTATACGGCCATTGTAAACGATTATGCTTAGGCAAATGAGTTTAAACGCAATTTCTTATTATACTAATACCACCTTTTTGTCTTATTGTATAATTCTTTTTATCTATTATCATTGTTTAATATTATAATTTTTATTCATATATGACATTAAGGGGCTTTATCAACCAAACGCATTGGAAATAAGTAAAGTACAATATTTTAATATTTTGTTTATCTATTAATATTTTGGTATTCAGAGTTAGACCATACCAAATTAATTAAATGTTCTTCCTATATTCTTGTGAAAAAAGGTGCGATCGAGCGAAAATATAATTATTTAATCTTTTTTAAAAGTATTGAAGTTTTAATGCGAGAGAGTGAAATATATTTTTTTAATTTAGGGGGTTACCCAGGAATACATTTCCATGTTTTCCGTCCTCAAAAGGGAATCCCCATAGTAATCTGGTGAATAGGAAGCCTGGCACATACCGTAGCAGTACGGAAAATATTTTCGAACACCCCCCCCCCCCTCTCCTTGACGTTCATTGCCATATATGGGACAACAAATTTGCTCCCAACAAAAATTTTCACACACAAAAAGTATCATTTTCATGGAAATTTGAAAAATCTTAGTCTACTGCAAGCTTTAAAGTTTGCAGAAATCAGAACAGAACCTTAAACATTTTTGAGCCAGAAATTTAGTGGTGCGGGCGAGAAAAATTGTTCCTAAAATAAATGTGGTTCGGGAATCCAAAAAACATTTAATTAATTTGGTTTGGCCTTCCTCATTTATTTTTTTGTTATACACTGAAACACTTTCCCCCATCATATATCTGACTTTCATATTCGCATCTTAGATTATTTTTTTTCCTTTTTTTTATACTTATATATCTTTTATCCAAACAGTCCCTTTGTCTTTCCGTCATGCTTACAAATAATCAATATTTATAAGTAAGCAGAATGCAGACGAATAGACGAACAGTTTTTATATGATGACAATTCATATACAAAGTATACAGATTGCTAATGATGAAAGTTTTACATTAGATGCATATGTTCATCGGTAATTTGGTCATCCGAAATTAACAGCGCAAATTTTCCTCGGAAAGGCTGTCGTCGCTTAAATCAGAAACGACATGTCCTTCTCAATCGAATTCTGATGATTCTAATGACAAACTAGTTTATTCTTCGTCTAAAACATCGTCTAATTCCGAGGCTATTCTTCGTTCACTTGCCTAACTTTATGTGTATACTGAGATAAGCGTTCATAAGTTGTCGTAGAGACTCCCACATGTGGTTATCTGCAAACTGACCAGCGCACGGCTCGGCAGTAGTCGGGAAAAGGTGTAAATTGATACTTTAATTGCCTGTTACGCGTTATCAGAGCTATCAAATATTTTGCAACTTTCTGGGAATTGGTCAGTATGGTATCGAGAATTTATCATCATCTTTATTTTGCACACTGTTGTTGCACTTTAAACTTGAAGGAGTTTAACATCCTAGCACCATCCCTCCAATGCCCTTTTTCATTAATTCAATTTAATTACGTTACTGAATCGGCCCTACATGGAATTTGGAGAACCGTTCTCTTAACAAATAGATCACACAAAATTAAAAATAGATGGCGCTGGTTAAATACATTTGGGCTTGAATAGATTAATAGAATCCATCACGACGTTGAGACTGAGACAGGGGAATCTCATCCTAGTGTAAAAGATTTGCAATCGTGACGAGGCTTGTGGAGTCATGGATTTAGCAAATCTCTTGCACGAGGATGAGATTGCCTGTCTCAGTCATAAAGTCGTGATTGATTATTTTTCTCACTCTACCTCATTTTAGCATCACTATAAAGCTTTTTTAAAACTATAATCAAAACCAAAACCTACACAAATCTAACGATGGCGCGAAGTTACGTTCTATGACGTCATAATAGAAGTCACGTGGAGTGTGAGACAAGGAAATCTCCCACTTGAGACTGAGAACTCTAAAATTTTCCTGGGGTGAGATAAATCGATCTCACCCTCTGACGTCATCGTTCTCGTCCTCCGACGTCATCGCTACCGAAGCGACGTTATGGAAGTAAGGCAACAAAAAGGTTATTATAAAATACACTATAAGTAGTTTTTCCTTGTAGACGACGTGGGAGAAAAACGATCAAAAACCACCGTGAGGGAAGGAGGGCTAATTCTCAACCCTCGTGTAAAAATTTTGCTTGTCCATGCCTCGGCAAGCCTCGTCATGGACTTGCAAAATTTTTACACTCGGGTTGAGAAATCGCCATCCCTCCCTCACGGTGGTGTAAGATTATATTAATCTCAAACTGCTACGACTACGTTTTTTCTTATGTCTCATGACGTAAGTTAGTAAGAAAAAGAATGTCAATAAGAATATATATACATGTTAAAGGTAAAATACACTTACCCTGATTGTCCAAGTGCAATTGTACATGCAAATATAACTAAACTTAAACAGGTGTACATTATGTTGAAATTACTTTCTTCTATCTAAAATCCCGAAGAAAACGAAATTCACAAATTTGATATATGAATTTGATTCCGAGGCAAACTTTGAACATAATCTATTATCTACATATTTAAAACTTCTCAAGTAACTAGGACAAAAAAATTGGGGAATATAAGAGCGATTATAGATGTCATGAATAGAGGATACTCGTACGATTCTATATCTCGTATCTAATGGACACATTCAAACTTGATAAACTCTATGAGGAAATAAAGCGTTAGCCATAGGTAGTTCCCCTGTGGAATTTACCCATTTCAATATTTCTAATCAGGACACTTTCACTTCTTTGACTATAATCATAAATGAAAGCAAGATCCCCAGGGGCACAACACTCGCCTGATACTCATGCACACACGACATTTCTGCATATATTTGAATTTTGATTTTAATATGTCATAGGACAACACTCTTAGCAATTTGACATTGCTTAATGATAGTGCTGGTGCCAGTCCCACAAGTCCACAACCTTTGGGGCCATACACACATAAAATTCATAGAATTCCAAAAAATATAAGGATTAATATATACGAGTATATATATTGTTAGACGTCTTCAAATTCAATAGCATCATTTAAGATGGTAGTCTCAGGGTCTCAGTGACATAACTCAAAATTGATCTCACCAACGTTTGTTGTCTGGCGTAACTATAAGACTCTTTCGTGGTCTTCTATGAAAGATACATCGGTCCACCCGAGGGGTCTCAAAATCATGTAAAACCCGAGGCTTGCCGAGGGTTTTGCAAAATTTTGAGACCCCGAGGGTGGAAACGATGTATCTTTCATAGAAGACCATGAAAGAGTATTTTCTCTCATATCTAAGGGTCAAAAACAAAACTGAAAGAAAATGAACGAAATTTGAAAAATGTCAAGTTGATCTCTTCACGAAAAATTTGCGATATTCGAATTCAGTGTCCCCGAAAATGGTTTATTCTATAAAAAATAAACTACGAATATTGAGTTCATAGAAAAACGATCTTAAAATCGATGTTTCATAGCGACGTTGCCGCTAGCTTGTTTGTTTTGCGGGCTGAAATCATGACGTGACAATAGCATAAACAATCGAAACAATAGCGTCACGTGATATGTGATACAGCTGTCACGTGATATGTGATACAGAAGTAGCTCACATAGCTGTATTTCATGGGCCTACTCTGTAACACATACGCGGGTATGAGAGAAATCACCATCGTTTGTTTTCACGACAAGCATCTGCATGACTTAATCATGACGTCATAAAAGGGGAATTTCCCTCGCGGTGCACGGACGTAAACGGGAATTTTTTTATGGTTTCTCTATATATCATTATCTATTTTCATAAGTAAGCATTTCATTTTCTCTGTTTTATTTCCTTAAATTGAGCATTACTTATAGATTGAATATATTTCCGTTTCTTTATTCTTTTGATATTTTCAGCATCTACACTATTCCTTTGACCTAACGTAAATGTCGAAAGAAATCTGATGTCATCTGATAATTATGACCATGATAACTTTGATTTTATTTGAGCGTGATTCGTGTAAATATAGTTCACTTACCTTTATACGATACTTTCGTTTGAAAAGAGATCATCTTGTATCGCAGAAAAGGGGAAAGGTGTCCAGCTCGGCAATCTGGGACGATTAGTTTTTATTAAAAAATATCGGGAATATAAAAAGTTTGTCTGAAGTTCAAAAGGAGAGGTCCAGGGTAGGGTGGTGGTGGTGGTGGTGGTTTCGGTTCTAACTCCATCTATACCCGCGCATTGGACAGTCCATCCAATTTTTCCTTTCCTTTTTTTTTCCTTTTCTTTTTTAATTTTCCTTCTTATTTTTTTCATTTTACTTTTTATTTGGTTGCTTCCCGTGTTTAATCGTAATATCAACTAAGTCAATTGCACGAATTACGTCTCAATTCTGAAATAATGATAAATGTTATTTATTCAAATTAATTTTACAATTTTGCGTAAGCATGTTGATTATAAATTTGCCAACAAGATATACAACGCTATGCTTAACCTCGACGTAACGTATCGCGACGTTAAAAAATGGGGGTAGGGGTAACCCAAATGGCGCTAAATCGGTAAAAATAGGTCCGATTTCCCTGAAATTTGCACAAATTAAAGAAAGATAATGAATCTCTTTTCCATTAGTTTTATATTGAAATTAAATGATACGTTTTAATGAGCTATGTAAATGTGACAATTTTCGGAAATTCAGAAAGGTACATGTTTATCCTTATTTTCTATTAAAATCGCTTCTAAAATAAGTATGGTAATTTTGCTAAAAAAGAAAGATGTATTATTTTTGAAATGCAAAGCTGATACTTAATAAATTTGCAGGCTCATTGAATATCTGAGAACAAATTTCGTGACAAAGTCGCCATTTTCTGCATTGAAAGTGGGAAAAAATAATGGAGATTTTAAATTGCGACCCACGCAAAACGATTGGTTCGATTTCTTTCAAACTTTAGCAAACGATGCATGACATCATAGTTAATTAGTATTGCAATTATGAAGAAAATTGAATGTAGGGGTTATGGTGAGACTACCACCTTAAGTACAGATAAATTTACAGCATGGATCAGACACGCACGTTTCGGGTACTTATCCTTCGTCAGTGATCCTTAATCTATATCACAGCATTAAGTTACTTAAATTTGACAAATATGCATTAAATGAGGTTGCAAGATGGAAAAAATATAAATGGAAGAGAAGAGTTTTGGCCAAAAGTGATGGAGGTTTTTGTTTGTTTGCTATGGTTCCTGTTTTATCCTGATTGTGTATGCCTTCGGTTTATGATTTTCTGAATTACCGATTTTGTACTGTGTATTGGGATATGGTCATTGTCCATAGTTGTCATTGATAAGTTCTAGGGGTATAAATGTATCTCCTTAATAATTTAACGTTAGACAAACTTTAACTTCAATTCCTTATTATTTTCCTTGTTGTACACACAAAAGTATGGTCGACGGATCAACATTGACTAAAATATTTTATTTAAATAAATGGTGGAGTTGGATGAATGAAGGGCAGGGTGGAGGACATTAAAAAAGGTAAAAGGAGGGTACACCCATGACCTACTTTTGCCTGTGGTGGCACACCCTGTCCACAGATCCGGACAAAAAAAGGACGCTTGTCATCAACACTGTATTCCTACCAAGTTTCATCAAATTTCTTTCAGTGGTTCTGGAGAAGAAGTTGAAGTCTGTGCTTGTCTGCTTTGTGTTTTTTGCATTGGGTGTTTTGGGGTTTTGCTGTGAGTGCTGCAACCTGGTGTTGTTGGAGACCCCCTCCTTTGTTTTGAAAATATGAAACCTTTACGACGGACAACAGACGGACAACGGACGGCAGGCTATGGCAATAGCTCACTTGAGCTTCGCTCAGGTGGGCTAAAAAATCTGGTATTCTGAAAATAATTCGGACTGTCCTCATTCTTGCCTTCCACTGTATTCGTTTGGAAGTATGGTTATACAGATTACTTTCGATCACCCTCTTACATACCTTGATGACAAATATGGATAATGACCATATCCCTGTATACAGCACAAAATCGATAATTCAGAAAATCATAAACCGAAGGCATACCAAATCAGGATAAAACAAGGAACCAAAGCAAACAAACAAAAACCTCCACCACATGAAAAGAAGCGAACTCCCGATATGGGAGTGAAACCAGGTGCCCAGGAAGAGTAAACATCTCCTGCTTGCATGCAACACCCGCCGCTTCAATTCGGTAGAACTGTCACATCCGGTTATATCCATTTCGGAAGACATAGAGTACAATCTTTGGTTGGATGGTTCAAATGGTCTATGACAGAATATCATCCACCATTCTGGAAAGTGGGACATCAAAGTGTATGACGAGTTCCCCATATCGACCGTAGAACTTCCTCAGTGACGATGTTAGTCGGTCACAAACATATCCCTGACCGAGAAGCTTATCTGAAAGACGCCTAGCTCTCAGAACAAAATCCGTATATTTGGTACTTGCTCTGGCATAGCGTATCAACTGAGATATGAACACGCCATAAGCAGGCGATGAATGGATGTTGCTACTCAGAAAAGGAAAGTCTGTAATGCTGAAATTGAAGTCATCACGTTTGTCATAGAGTGAGGTGTTCATGTGACCATCAGTGTCGTAGGATAACATTATGTCCAAATCGGATGCTGAATTATTTGTCTCTGTAGTTTCTTTGACTTCAAGCTCCGAAGGATAGATACTGCTCAGGTAATCCGCGAATTTTGGATTATTGATGGACATCGTCTACGTATCTGTAAGTGAAGTTGAAGTCAGAGGCTAAGTATCTTTTCCCTTCAGAGACAAAAGAATGAATGAATTCAGCTTCGTACGAGTAAAGGAAAATGTCGGCAAGGAGTTGGGCACATTTGGTCCTCATTGGAATTCCGACAATTTGCTGGAAGACCTTTCCTCCAAACACCACAAAAATGTTGTCGATCAGAAAGTTTAACATCTGAATAATATCTGTTTCAGTGTACTTTTTTCAGAATCGGACTTTTTTTTACAAAGTAGGTTTTGTCATAGTTAACAACAATAAATTTGTATTTGCGATTACCGTTCTTACTTGTAAACGCATTACTAATAATTTTTGCGAGTCTTTCTTTCAATTTAGAATGTGGAATTGTAGTGTAAAGTGTCGAAAAATCAAAGGCTTTGGTCGAATGGACTCTACTAAAATGAGTGGATTTCAGATGTTTTAAAAGTTCCTTCGAATTCTTTAAAACCCACATCTGGTTGATACCACTGCGAGAATATACTGTCGAACAATATTTTTGAAGCCCAGATTTGATTTCAGATAAAACTTTGGTGAGTAAGATCGATGCAGATTTGGTAGAGCATTTTGAGGAACCAGCGATGAAACGTTGTTTGTACGGATTCTCATGCATTTTAGGTATGCAGTATAAGTATGGTAAATCTTAATCTAAATTGTTAGTGTCGAAGCCAAAGGAAGCAAGAGCTGATTTGTGGTTATCTATTATTTAAGAGGCAGAAAGGTTTATTGGGGTGTAAGTGGGATTTCCAGGTGTCGAATTTAATCCCAACTCTTTAGCTATGCTGTCGAAATAGTACTTTTTGCAAGTAAATGTGTAATTATCTGAGGCTTTGTCCGCTGGCGTGATGACAATATGTTCTTGGAGGTAGGTAAGTTCTGTGATAACATCAGGGTCTTTAAATATAGACTCGAATCTGGTGTTTACAGTTGATTTTAATCGGTAAATTTTAGATAAAAGTAACCCTCTGATGGATTTAATCCATTCGGGAAGGGTGTCGAGCTGTACATCCTCTTTCTTTGCCCAACGTCTTGCATATTCCTCACAAGAGTCCATGATAATTTTGACATTTTGGTTCCATGTAAAGGACATACTTTCTCTGTATTTGGGACCCTTTTTAGCTCACCTGAGCCGAGCTCAAGTGAGCTATTGTCATAGCGCGGCGTCCGTCGTCCGTCGTCTGTCGTTAACTTTTTAACATATTCGACTTCTCCTCTGAACCGCAGCACAGAATTTCACGAAACTTCACAGGAAGCAAGTACTCAATGCCCTCTACCAAGTTTGTGTTTTTCGAGCCGATCGAAAATCCAAGATGGCTGCCACAGGCTCTGATTGGCTGACACATTTTCGACTTCTCCTCTGAACCGCTGCGCAAAATCTCATGAAACTTTACAGGAAGCAAGTACTTAATGCCCTCTACCAAGTTTGTATTTTTCGAGCCGATCGGAAATCCAAGATGGCTGCCACAGGCTCTGATTGACTGACACATCTTTGAAACCGCTTCACAGAATTTCATGAAACTTCATAGGAAGCAAGTATTCAATGTCCTCTATCAAGTTTCTGTTTTTCCAGCCGATCGGAAATCCAAGATGGCCGCCACAGGCTGACACATTTTCGACTTCTTCTCTGTAACCGCTGCACAGAATTTCATGAAACTTCACAGGAAGCAAATACCCAATGCCCTCTACCACGTTTGTGTTTTTCGAGCCGATGGGAAATCCAAGATGCCCTCCATAGGCTCTATTTGGATGACACAATTTTTACTTATCCTCTTAAACTACTGCACAGAATGTCATCAAACTTTACAGGAAGTAAGTGCACATTGTCCTTCTCAAAGCATCACTTAAAGCTTTTTCCTTCAGGTCTTATACTGACTTTGATTAAAAACATACATACAGTCTCCTCAGGTGAGCGATGCGGCCCCCTTGGGCCTCTTGTTTAACATTTCTCTCGACTTGTCGTTCTTGACTATACTAAGGTCACCAGTAATAACGTACCCACAATGGGAGTAGCTGAAATCCGATGAAGAACATTCGCAAGGAAGTGGATGTAGTGAGGGATTACTTAAATCAATACACTATAAGAATCGTTTGTAATTGTAAATTTCAGATGTAACTGTTGGTGTGTAGCTATAGGAAATACAAGGAGTTTCTTTTCTTTTGAAATATGGTGGGATTTTTTTCTGTGACGGTTTTGTGATTCAAGATTTGTCCAAGATTCAATTCATCAATAAATTTGTTTTCAAATCTTACTTTAATGAAAGGACGGTTTGTTTTCTTCTCTGATTTATCTGATCTAACTGCTTGAAATAAACGAAAAGTAGAAATGTCCAAGATGACTCCTTGTAGTCTGTATTCTTGGGAACGGGTATAGGTAAATGTGAGGTCGTTCGTATATTCGTAGATTTCGTGTAACTTCCGCGAAGGAACAGAGTATAATTAGGTACAAATATAATGCAGGTCTAGAGGCTCATTCAAAAATGGAACTAAGTCATCGGAGGAGAGACTATGTATCTCAGGCCTATAATATTTACGAATGCCATGACTTCGAGGTCTTCTTTGTGGTCTGTTGAATAGGCTAGTCACATTTACCGATTGACAACCGGGACTTGTTAATTTTCCTATGCTGCTGATATCATCGTTGCACCCATCGGGCGCTGCAGTGTTAAGATTTTTTATCCAGAACTCTTCTCTGTTGCGACGGAAAGATGTGCTCAAATTGGGATTGTGTGTGGGGTGATATATTTTCTCCAGGATTCTGACTCTCTTAGATAAAACAGAATGATCGGCCTGGTCAAAATGTCGATAAAGAAGTTGACTTCCTTTCTTATTTATTTTTGACCGATGTCCTGACATTCTGGTTCGGAGCTGACCTTTGGTTTCACCCACATAAATCAATCCACAAAGTGAGCACTCTATTCCGTACACAACATTAGATGTCTTACAGTTTAGGTTCTCAAAACTATGCGTGTTAAATGTTTGAATGAAGTGTCTGTTATGAGGATGTTACAAGTTTTGCAGTACTTCGTGCCGCACTTAGAAATTGAGCAATCGCTTGGTGACAATTGTTGCTCTTTTAGTATATCGACCACTTCAGTCTTACAGGGCTTGATTTTAATATACCCATCTGCATGTTTATACCAAACTCATGTTTGCTACTTACAACAAATGTTTCGTCTCTAATGTCATGTAAACTAATTCTAGGGACACCTAAATTACCTGTTGCGTATGTTTCCGTAGACGCAACAGGTTCGGGCCTTTTTATAGTGGGTGCAAAGATATTTTCCAAGACATAAAGCTACTGTATACATACAAGCAACCTTTTTCACTGTAAGGTGATATCACAGCCAAGTCTGTTATACATATGGGCCCTGGGTAACACGAGCATGTAAATAAAGAATTCATTGGATATAAGAAAACAGTCCATGCTCAGCTCGCTGAAGTCAGGTCATGGTAAAAGACACACCTGTTACTAATTCACAAAATTCATGCGGTTTTGTGTTCTCGGATGTAACGGAAGCGTTGGGAAGATTAAAAGTAGGATATAAATGTCAATACGGAGTAGCCATCATTCAAAAACTGCTCCATATTTGAATTCATTTACATCTACATATTTGTTATCATCTTTCAATGTGTGAAGTTTAGTTAAAATCCATTTTTGGTTTCGGAGGAGTTCTAAGGAATCTTCTAAAGTCCAAGGACCATACCGCAGATTCAATTTTTTTCGGCAGCAATCCCCTTTCTTCGTTCACATTACAGATTATAAATGATCTTTCATCATTACGGAAGTGAACCAACTCTATACCTTCTTCGGGAAAATTAAGAACTAATTTATTATGTACCAGACACGCGTTTTAGATACTTTATCCTCATCAGTGACGCTTCCAACCAACGTGCTTTTCAAAAGCCGCCAAAATTTATTTCAGTAGCGCCCCCTGGTTTTCATAACGCATAAATTCATTTCAGTAGCGCCATTTTATTTATATTTGTTCATTTACTTTACAGAGAGTTCGCGGCTCCAACTTTCCTCTAGGGTCGATTCAGTAGCATATCCAAATAAAATCTATGTTCAAAATAGTATTGGAGGGATGGTGCTAAGATGTTAATATCCTTTAATTTCGATGAAATTTTTGGATGAAATGACAAGTGTTCGAATAATTACACTTAAAAACGTCGAGTCACGGACAACGATTTCAACTGATCCACACTGCAACAGGAAATAGGTGTTATATCAATAAAGATTCATTCAAATCGATTTAGATTAGTTTTGGAGGAGTTGCGATAACAGGCATTTGTCTACAGACACACGGACGGACACATGGGCGGACGGAATGACGGGCCGACGGCTATGGTGAATCCAGTATATCCACTCGCAAAACTTCGTTGCTTGGGTATAATAAGTTGCTTTTAATTCAGTTTTGCTGTCTTGTTTTTGTCCTGCAGTGAAGAGCTTATAACAACACTTGTGCGTTCTTCGAGACCTCTGGGTAACCAAAAAAACGTGGGCGGGAACATAATACCCTTCTTTCTTCCTTGAAAACGTTATATTTCTCTTCTTATTGCTTGTATAATCATGAATAAAAATGCAAACACTCCAATACACAAATGTTCGGCCCCTTGGCCTTTATCAAGTTTAAAAAACGATAATGTACACTTGATATAGGCCAATGGGCCGAAGATTTGTGTAATCTAGTGTTTTGTTTATATTTGTATCACCCCTTCCCTCTCGAAGAAATATTTCAATCTACTATATAATTATGGTTCGTGACCAGGGTCTGTAGAAAATGGTGACTCTACACTTCGAAGTTTTTCGTGAATAACTTTCACATTTGTGTTTGCCAATAAGTGTGAACATGATATTGAAAAGTAACATATATGTAAAATTCATTTTCAGTAAGTAGCATATGTATCGGGTTCTGATTCTTCTATTTCGTATTTTATTTGATATAGATTGTATGTAAAGCAGCAATGTCATATTCCTAAATATCTCAATCCTAAACCATTAAAGGGAGATATTCTCGTACACTTTCCACGAACGCAATTTCCTCTTTTATGGACAGCTTGTGTCAATGCCATTTGGAAATTATGTTATCTCCTAACCTGCACTCAGATGTGAATCGTCTTCTGTAGAAATAATAAAATCAGAAATAAACACAAATGGGATCGGGGTTTTCTGATAAAGGAAAAGGTCTTGACTTTTTATATATGCCGGAAACAAGCTAAGGTAAGCAAGGTCTGACCAATTCCATTGGTTGTCAACTAATGAAAGGAATAACCAATAAACAAATCGACATTCAGGGAATCAAGTACATATTATATTATAAATACCAAGGCATTTAAATCTTCGAGAAAAATCAAGGAACAGAAATCAAAGGTAGAGTGAGAATCAATCGATAGAAAAGAAATTATTCTGCATCCTAATTTAAATATTATCTTATGTCTTTAAAAATACTTTAACCTTTTTGATAACTTTTTGATTATACCCTTTACATGTTTCATTAAATTGTATATTAAGAGAATCATGATTTGTTATTTTTGAACGCCTTTACATTAAAAAAGGGTATGCGCAGGACTAGTTCATAGATACTTGATTATAGCAAAAGATTTCAATTTGAAGAACAAGTTTGGAAAAATGTAGTGAACAATATTGAAATAATAAGGTGTGGGTATTCTAGATTGCATGACTATGCTAGCTGCACATTGTTCGCCATAACCTGAATTATTCTTGACTTGACCTTTGGTACATTGTATTTTTCTTTCTTTTTTTTTTTTTTTTTTTTTTTTTTGTTTTCTTACGCATGGTGCCTTTTCTATGTATAAAATACATGTAGTTTCCGTTTTAAAGATGAAGATATATTTCTTCGAACTATGATTCTTTGATGAATATTTTTCAGCTTTCAAACATGGTTTTGCTTTTGTTTGCCATTACTTTTAGTCTTCAACAGATCATCTTTGCAGACCCGATGGTGAGTTATAAGAACACTTTGGCATCACAATGCTTCTAAAGAAAAATCAATCATTTTGGTTTTAATTAGTGTTTTCTGGGGTTTTGTTTTTACTTTTTTTTTCATTTATTCCTACATGTTTCTTGTGATTCCTTGCCTTATAATCTGTCCTTTTCTCGATTAAGAGTTACTTCCCTTTGCAGATAGAACGTCACGTCAATGCATTATGACGTAGTGAAATTCCTATTGAAATTCCTAATGAATTTCATACTGGTTTCTATGGGATTTAATAACGTCAAAATAAATTTTCGTCACATACCGTCCCAATAGGAAAGTAATTCTGTATACAAGAAAGGCCAACTGCTGTCAGTACTTGTCCAGTGTTGTTTTCATCTATGAAGTAACAATATATAGAAATTTCTGATTATTTTCCTATTTACAGAACTTCGACATCCATGTTTTGGAGAAGCAAGCTCGTTATGTACAGAAAATTCAAACGGAGCTGAACACAGATCACGTGTATTATCATACTCCAGCTCACAATCACGTGCTCGAGTCTCACAGAATGCAGGATTTCACACGTGTAATGTTAAACGTCTTCAAATTCAATAGCATCATTTAAGATCTGATAAATTTACAGCATGGACCAGACATGCACGTTTCGGGTACTAAACCCTCGTCAGTGATTTTTTATTTCCAAGTACAATTGATAATTATTCATTACGTTTGAAACATTAATCAAGCAAAAATGACTTTCTTTCACACTAGATCTATTATTTTCACACAATTTAGATCCTCTTCAGTTTATCTGATGATCCATCACTTATTGAAATGCGCAGATAATATACTAAAATTGTTACAGAATTACCAAGTGACATGTATACCTGCTCTTAAGGAGTGCCACTTGGCGAAAATTGACCAAGTCAACTACCCTAATGCAGGAAATCTTACTGAAGCCATTGTCCATATGTGGGTAAGATTGTGATTGATATAATATTTGTGTAGATGATATTCTGAATCACTCTGTGTTATGCATAACTTTGTAACAATGTTTCATTCCTCTGAATAAGAATTTTCATTACTTCATATTTTTCTCTTGTACGTAGACAATAATGAAAGTTGAAAAATTGGCAGTCTCATTTGCGGCCATGACATAACAAATTTTAAGAAACGAGTTAAAATACAGAGTAAAAAAATGAAAAAAAGAATCTCGTCCCAACGACTTTTTTATAACTCTTGGTTACCGCATAATACCTCAATGGAATGATTGGAAAAAGAGTACTAGATTACAAAGGAGGGGATCTCCAACAACACTAGGTTGCTGCACCCACAGCAAAACTCCAAACACCCTATGCAAAAACACAAATAAGAGAAGAGACGAAAATGGGACAAGGAACACCAACTCACAATATAGAAACATCAAACACAAAAGACCACACATAAACCAACGAGACCAATGGGCAACCGGTGCCGACTTTGGACAGTCATCTGCAACGCAAGTAGCAGACGGTGTGGTTATCCGGATTATGTGCGCACAACCCTCGCACTTTTCCGATTACCCAGAGGTCTCGAAGAACGCACAATGGTGGTGTAAAAAAAAACCTCCTCACTGCAAGATGAACATACAAACAGATAGCATGATACAGGCCAAAAAACACAGTGATGGGTTTGTAAATGGATATAAAATCAGGAGGAATACGAAATACAGTCTTTGCTCTGCCGGTTGTAGCGAGCTCATGCGTGTGATCACCCGAAGAGTCCGACTGAAATTCAGAGAGGAAAGGTGGTCGGGGTCTTCATTAAAGAGGTTTTGACAGGACCCGTCATCTAGTCTTGTCGTCACAGTCAGTCAGAGTGTAATGCTTAAGAATGCGCTGGTACAAGGCTGTAGATTGGTCCAGTACCAAATCGTCTGATGACAGAAGGGTCATATCCACGATATATAAGGCGTTTGATGATTCTAATTCTGTGTTTGTTACGTTTTTTCCTTGTTTAGAGTCAATTCTTGTGGATAAATAACATTTTCGTACTTTTCAAAAACAGGATTGTCGAAAGTAAGAATACCATCCAGGTACCTATAAGTACCAGTGAATCATTTCAAATCATCATGTTCTTTTTTTTTTTTTTTTTTTTTGGTTTTTTTTTTTTTTTTTTTTTTTGGCTTTTTAAGATTTTTTTTTATAAATTCTTTTTCATTGTTGTATAAAAATAAATCTGCAACAAGAGGCGCACAATTAGTACCCATATTGATTCCTACAACCTGATTGTAGTGTTTCTCTTATCTTGCATAAATGTTGTCCTTGAGGAAGTACAAGGCAATACACAGGTCACTTCTAAGTCACCATACAACGGTTATTTTATAAAAGTTAAGAAAATACGGGATTATCAAAGCAATAGAGAAAGGAAGAATTTCAGTTCCCTAATTATTGCAATATGATAATTCGACAATATAGCCACCGTAGATTGAATCCGTCAAATGAATTGTACATATAGTTATTCTGTCTAAAAGAGTCTCAATTTACGACTTTATCAACTTTTTTCAGAACAATGGAGTGAATAGCATTGTCGATGAAACGGCCGATGTCATTGATCATAAACTTATACGCTCGGGAAATGAGATTATTAACACAGCTTTCCTCAGCCAAGGCATGAGGGATCTAGTCGCCAAATTTGGATATCCTCTTTATATGACAAAGCCAATTCCCAAGGATGTTGTGCTTCATCGGATCCCCGAAAAAGGTATTGTCATGATGTAATATAAGAATGATGATGTATTATTTTTTATGAAGGACGTAACATGTCTAAGTAAGATAAGGTTGATATGAAAAATATCGCTGGTTTTGGACAAGGACTCAAAAACCCGTATCATTTCAAGTATTTTGTCAAAATCCATATATTATCTAAAACAACAAATATAAACGTGAATTTACAAGGAAGGATAGCATATTAATACCATGAGTATTGAACGCCTTTTAAGTTTCGTTTGAACACAGGGGGTCAAGGCTATGCTTTTCTGGAATTATATCCAATCCGCGACACGCCCACCGTAGTTTGAGATGCCCAATTTAGTCTAAATGTGTTCATTTTAAATCTACTTTCTATGAAAAACTTCTAAACAAAAAGTGCTATGATGTCAAAGGAGATTATTTTGAGAAAATAAAGACATCTACGACATTTTGACTTCCCCTCTTAAGTACAGAAGAAAGGAGGGGATCTCCAACAACACTAGGTTGCAGCACCCACAGCAAAATCCCAAAACACCCATGCAAAAAACACAGAACAGATACCCACAGAAAGAGACGCAAAAGGGACAAGGAACACCAACTCACAACATAGAAACATGAAACATAAAAGACTACACATAAACCAACGAGACCAAGTACGTTTCGGGTACTTAACCCTCGTCAGTAATCCTCAATATAAACAATGTAATGTTGCCAAAGAGTATGAAAATCATTATGTACAAAAATTTGCAGAAAGACGTTGCAGGATGGATGGGATGCTACAGGACCTATTGTGGTATTCGTTTTATTAAATACACATGTAATATCGGTTGATGTTGCAGATTAATTGGACTTAGTCCCTTGCCTTGTAGGTATACATCTGAGGACGTCAAAAAGATACACTGGTTCTATCACACAATTAAACTGCGGAGGCAGAGCACCTGTTACTAATTACGGATATACTATTCCAAGTCTCTGTGATCATCTATTTTTATGTAAAAAGTAGGTATACTAGTATTGGACATTTTGAAAACATTCATTTCACTTTTCCTTTATTTGCAACAATATTCCTTCTTCATCAGCCTATGGTGTATCCATTTTACAAGTTATACACTTTGCAAGAGCAAGAGTACGAAACTTCATGTTGAATGCAGCTTGCCGGTAAGCTGCTTGATAGAGGTCTTTTAGGGAAACAGCTTAACAGCAATTCTCTGTAAGAACCAAAGAATTTCAAGACATGTTGGCACGCCATGTCATGGATTTTTGAGATTTTTGGTATGGAAGTTCAATATGAAGCACTTGTATGTAAATCAACCCCAGTTTTTTCCAAAAGGTTGCCGTTGCCATGGTAACCGTGTCTGAAGTTTCAAAAATAGGGAAAATCTATAGGACGAGGCATATTTGTAGGCTTCGTTACCATGGAAACAGATACTTTTTTAATCTGAAATTGCTTTGATTATTTTCTTTTAATCCTTATTATTATTATGCATATTTGTAAAGTTTTTTACATTCATCTCGGATGCCTTTTGTATACAAGATGAAAAATTGGGCCAAAAAAGGGTATCAAAAGGCTCTGTTTTGGGCACTTAAAGACCCTTTTTTGCATGTTTTTACTGTTTTACAAGTTTAAAAATTTCATAAAAGCACCAATTTTTGAAGTCCAAATTCTAATTATCTAATTAGTATCATCTTTGAACTATACATTAATATAAAAAATTTAATTGGGTTAATTTGTCCTTTTATATGCAAAGCAGCATCAAATTCAGTTGCTATGGCAACAATCGGCTGAAAGGTTTCCATACGATAGATTTAAACACAACCTCTATCAAACTATCTACACATGATATTGGAACAGAAGTTCATGTAAACATCTATCAGAGGGGTTTTATTATAACGATGACCTTGAAATTATTTCAAGGTCACCCACTAAATTTCCAAGGTCATTAAACTTTAAGTGACCAGATTTGACGAAAAATCCTGATTTTTCGTAAAATGAAGGAGCCAATATTTTAGAAACCTTGAAATATTGAACTTAACAGTTATTTGCCATAAAATGATAAACGTATCACTAATTTCATAGATCTATTGATAACGTTTCTTCACATCTCCGAATATCTATATTCTTGGTGAGTAATTTGATAAAAAAAAGGGACGAAATCTGTATTTTCTTGTTTTTTTTTTTTAACGAAAAAATAGTTTCCCATTTATTTTCTCCAGTTCAATAAATTCTTAGATTTTTTTATGAAAATAGTCAAATAAAAGATAATTAAAATCGGGAACAAAAAATTTAAAAAAAAAAACAATATTTTATGCAAAATTTGAGTCTCAAAGTATAAATGACCTTGAATATCAAGCCAATGACCTTGAACATTTTAATTGTTCTTATGTAAAAGATTTAGGTCATACCTATTCATGCGTACATTTTGACAATCTTATGTAACTCTAAAGAGGAATAAAATCAATTTCAAAGATAATATGAAGCAAGCAAAAAGGTCAAATGTTGCTATGGCAACGGTCTTTGGCGACAGAATTTAGGCAAAACTCTTAAAATACCCACTCCAATTTTTCGTTCATTTTATTTGTCAATAAACATATATTTCCTTTGATAAAAATCATTGGTCTCCTGTCGGTGCCTTTTGTGATATTTAAGATTGAAAATGGTCAAAAACACACTAAATTGGCCCTTATTTTCACCTCTATTTTCGCTTCATTTTGACTTATTTTGACTTAATACAATAAGCTTCCTGTAATAAATATCACATAACTAAGCGTACTAAGTACGGAATGGAAGTAAGGAAGAATAGATTATATAAAGATGAACAAGCTGTTACAGTGGTATCCATGGCAACGAAGTCTCCGGAGATGGCTTATTCCATGATCCAAACAGTGCTATAAATAGAATGACCTCGTTACCATGGCAACCAGAGATCACATTGGCCAAAAAGTGTCATTTTCATGGTCAGTACTTAATTTATACCCGAAAATCATCAAAATCCATGACATGCCGTGCCGATCGATTTTGGTCCTTACAGAGAATTGCTGTTAAGATGTCACTGAGAAAGTTCTAAGGGCGCTACAAAGAACTAATAACACATTTCGACATTTGCCTTTAAAGGGTGATAAAGGACATTCTTGTATGCAACCTCTCAAATTGACCTTTTTATACCTATTTGAACATAACGGATTTGACACGATTCTATTTGGCATTAGCGGCAGGTTTTCCATGCATTCAGAGTTCGCTCACACCTACCATGCACCTAGTCCTGCCTCCATTTGGGAGTTTTCGATTTAGGGAATAACTAGCTTCTGACGTTGTGTTTGCGGACGGTAAATGCTGATTTTACGGTCGCAAACTGAGTTTTTCTGGCGACGCGTAAGCGGAGCCAGAAAAACGGATGTTTGTGCCGTCCGCAAACATAACGTCAGTATCTAGTTATTCCCATTCTAATGCAATCTATATTTTTGTGAATATATGGCGAAATGTGAAGTTAGCAACGTCAGAGTCTAGTATGTTCTCGTTTTACAAGCGTAACTAAGGAGCAAACAACCAATGAAAATCGACGTTATACAGGCGTTGCATTAGAATGCCTTGTTAATGGAGACTTACACAATTATGTCACAGCAATTTGTACTTCTTCTCTGGTATACTTAAATTGCTGTCAATCCACATAATGCAATATGATGATCACCTCTGTAGTAAAGAATAAAAATTGTGATGAAATTCCTTAGTAATAAGGAAAATGTTAAACGTCTTCAAATTCATTAGTATCATTTAAGAACAGATAAATTTGCCGAATGGACCAGACATGCACGTTTCGGGTACTTAACCCTCGTCAGTGATCCTCAATCTAAACAATGTAGGACCCATGTTTTAGAAATTTAAAGAAATTTTGATAACAGAAATTTTCGACTGCGTTGAAGAGATGATCAACCGAAGTTGATCCAACTTGGCTACATGTGCCTTCGGGGACTCCTGGCCCACCAGCAGTGACACTCACCAAGTGTTACAAATGTTAAACGTCTTCAAATGACAAATATGGATAATGACCATATCCCTGTATACAGCACAAAATCGATGATTCAGAAAATCAGAAACCGAAGGCATACCAAATCAGGATAAAACAGGAATCAAAGCAAACAAACAAAAACCTCCACCACACGAAAGGAAGCGAACTCCCGATATTGGAGTGAGACCAGGTGCCCAGGAAGAGTAAGCATCTCCTGCTTGCATACAACAACCGCCGCTTCAATTCGGTAGAACTGTCACATCAATAAAAACTGGTTTTCATTTACATCATATGTAAGATTTCTGTATGGACTTTATGGAGATTTAGTGTTCGAACCCGTTGCCTCCTTGAACATTATTTGAAACAATTTCAATACACAAGACATGTTTTTTGCATACTTATTACCCTCATCAGTGGTACTTCAAGCCTAATTGAGTGTCAGACACAGCCACATTTATTTTTAAAGTAGTGCCTTCTAGTTTAGTTTTTTTTATTTTTTTACTTAGCATAGGCTTTACCCACTTATTATTGAAAATGTGCTGAAAATTGCGATTGTCATTTCAAGGTAAGTTCAGGTTCAATGTGTTCGCATGATGTTTCTTGAGTTAATTGTGCTGAGCTAAGGAATTGAACAAACAAACACTAGAAGCAGAGAAAAAAGTAATGATTCGTGAAGTTTAGGTTATCCGGAGACCAGAGATTCAGGTTGTATGTTAACATAATACTCAAACTTGATAATTGATAATTTTCAACTTTTATTCTTTTTTAGAACGCCGACTCCTTCAATGCAGGGGATAACATGTAACAACAAACACATCACGACCAGTATTCTGTATAAATGCTTCTGCTGTCCTGGATACGTGGATTTAGACGATCCACTCTGCCATTGCTTTAAAACAGATGGTTAAAATTTCCATTCGTTTTCATTGAATTGAAAATATATATATATTGATGTTCTCTGAAAATGTATGTTGATAGAATGTAATAGAAAATGTAACATAAGAGATATCCATTAATTATCTGTACAATGATGCCCTGTTTACACTATAAGTCAAATGCTAATAAATTGAAATTTAATTTGTTTTAGATTTATTGTGATTTATACGGAAAATGTAATGCGCATTATGTAGTTTTGAATTCGAATTCTCTATTGTGTGAAAAGCAGAGCGAAATTATATTGCATGAAATCTTGCTCAGGCTATTCAAAATCTCATAATGGCGTACGTTATGCGTCTTGAAATGTCAAAGAGGTCTAAGGTTTAAATATACGTTTCTAAAAATAATGATAGTATCAAGCTCCTTCTGGAAGGTGGTACAGATGTTCTGTTACAAGATTTGTTGAAATTCTAAAACGTGGGTCCTGTAGCATCATATCCCACCCATTCTGCTACGTCTTTTGGTACATTTTTGGACATAATAATTTTCATACTTTTTGGCCATATATCATTGTTTAGACTAAGGATCACTGACGAGGGTTTAGTACCCGAAACGTGCATGTCTGGTCCATGCTGTAAATTTATCAGGTTTTAAATGATGCTATTGAATTTAAAGACGTTTAACATTTGAACTACTTGGTGAGTGTCACTGCTGGTGGACCAAGAGTCCCCGAGGGCACATGTAGCCAAGTTCGATCAACTTTGGTTGATCGTCTGTCTCTTCAACGCATTTGAAAATTTCTGTTACAAGATTTCTTGAAATTTCTAAAACGTGGGTCCTGTAGCATCATATCCCACCCATTCTGCTACGTCTTTTGGTACATTTTTGGACATAATAATTTTCATACTTTTTGGCCATATATCATTGTTTAGACTAAGGATCACTGACGAGGGTTTAGTACCCGAAACGTGCATGTCTGGTCCATGCTGTAAATTTATCAGGTTTTAAATGATGCTATTGAATTTAAAGACGTTTAACATTTGAACTACTTGGTGAGTGTCACTGCTGGTGGACCAAGAGTCCCCGAGGGCACATGTAGACAAGTTCGATCAACTTTGGTTGATCGTCTGTCTCTTCAACGCATTTGAAAATTTCTGTTACAAGATTTCTTGAAATTTCTAAAACGTGGGTCCTGTAGCATGTTAAACGTCTTTCAATTCAATAGCATCATTTAAAACCTGATAAATTTACAGCATGGACCAGACATGCACGTTTCGGGTACTAAACCCTCGTCAGTGATCCTCGGTCTAAACAATGTAATACGACCAAAAAGTATGAAAATTATTATGTCCAAAAATGTACCAAAAGACGTAGCAGAATGGGTGGGATATGATGCTACAGGACCCACGTTTTAGAAATTTCAAGAAATTTTGTAACAGAAAATTTCAAATGCGTTGAAGAGACACACGATCATATCCCACCATTCTGCTACGTCTTTTGGTACATTTTTGGACATAATAATTTTCATACTTTTTGGCCATATATCATTGTTTAGACTAAGGATCACTGACGAGGGTTTAGTACCCGAAACGTGCATGTCTGGTCCATGCTGTAGATTTATCAGGTTTTAAATGATGCTATTGAATTTAAAGACGTTTAACATTTGAACTACTTGGTGAGTGTCACTGCTGGTAGACCAAGAGTCCCCGAGGGCACATGTAGCCAAGTTCGATCAACTTTGGTTGATCGTCTGTCTCTTCAACGCATTTGAAAATTTCTGTTACAAGATTTCTTGAAATTTCTAAAACGTGGGTCCTGTAGCATCATATCCCACCCATTCTGCTACGTCTTTTGGTACATTTTTGGACATAATAATTTTCATACTTTTTGGCCATATATCATTGTTTAGACTAAGGATCACTGACGAGGGTTTAGTACCCGAAACGTGCATGTCTGGTCCATGCTGTAAATTTATCAGGTTTTAAATGATGCTATTGAATTTAAAGACGTTTAACATTTGAACTACTTGGTGAGTGTCACTGCTGGTGGACCAAGAGTCCCCGAGGGCACATGTAGCCAAGTTCGATCAACTTTGGTTGATCGTCTGTCTCTTCAACGCATTTGAAAATTTCTGTTACAAGATTTCTTGAAATTTCTAAAACGTGGGTCCTGTAGCATCATATCCCACCCATTCTGCTACGTCTTTTGGTACATTTTTGGACATAATAATTTTCATACTTTTTGGCCATATATCATTGTTTAGACTAAGGATCACTGACGAGGGTTTAGTACCCGAAACGTGCATGTCTGGTCCATGCTGTAAATTTATCAGGTTTTAAATGATGCTATTGAATTTAAAGACGTTTAACATTTGAACTACTTGGTGAGTGTCACTGCTGGTGGACCAAGAGTCCCCGAGGGCACATGTAGACAAGTTCGATCAACTTTGGTTGATCGTCTGTCTCTTCAACGCATTTGAAAATTTCTGTTACAAGATTTCTTGAAATTTCTAAAACGTGGGTCCTGTAGCATCATATCCCACCATTCTGCTACGTCTTTTGGTACATTTTTGGACATAATAATTTTCATACTTTTTGGCCATATATCATTGTTTAGACTAAGGATCACTGACGAGGGTTTAGTACCCGAAACGTGCATGTCTGGTCCATGCTGTAAATTTATCAGGTTTTAAATGATGCTATTGAATTTAAAGACGTTTAACATTTGAACTACTTGGTGAGTGTCACTGCTGGTAGACCAAGAGTCCCCGAGGGCACATGTAGCCAAGTTCGATCAACTTTGGTTGATCGTCTGTCTCTTCAACGCATTTGAAAATTTCTGTTACAAGATTTCTTGAAATTTCTAAAACGTGGGTCCTGTAGCATCATATCCCACCCATTCTGCTACGTCTTTTGGTACATTTTTGGACATGATAATTTTCATACTTTTTGGCCATATATCATTGTTTAGACTAAGGATCACTGACGAGGGTTTAGTACCCGAAACGTGCATGTCTGGTCCATGCTGTAAATTTATCAGGTTTTAAATGATGCTATTGAATTTAAAGACGTTTAACATTTGAACTACTTGGTGAGTGTCACTGCTTGTAGACCAAGAGTCCCCGAGGGCACATGTAGCCAAGTTCGATCAACTTTGGTTGATCGTCTGTCTCTTCAACGCATTTGAAAATTTCTGTTACAAGATTTCTTGAAATTTCTAAAACGTGGGTCCTGTAGCATCATATCCCACCCATTCTGCTACGTCTTTTGGTACATTTTTGGACATAATAATTTTCATACTTTTTGGCCATATATCATTGTTTAGACTAAGGATCACTGACGAGGGTTTAGTACCCGAAACGTGCATGTCTGGTCCATGCTGTAAATTTATCAGGTTTTAAATGATGCTATTGAATTTAAAGACGTTTAACATTTGAACTACTTGGTGAGTGTCACTGCTGGTGGACCAAGAGTCCCCGAGGGCACATGTAGACAAGTTCGATCAACTTTGGTTGATCGTCTGTCTCTTCAACGCATTTGAAAATTTCTGTTACAAGATTTCTTGAAATTTCTAAAACGTGGGTCCTGTAGCATCATATCCCACCATTCTGCTACGTCTTTTGGTACATTTTTGGACATAATAATTTTCATACTTTTTGGCCATATATCATTGTTTAGACTAAGGATCACTGACGAGGGTTTAGTACCCGAAACGTGCATGTCTGGTCCATGCTGTAAATTTATCAGGTTTTTAATGATGCTATTGAATTTAAAGACGTTTAACATTTGAACTACTTGGTGAGTGTCACTGCTGGTAGACCAAGAGTCCCCGAGGGCACATGTAGCCAAGTTCGATCAACTTTGGTTGATCGTCTGTCTCTTCAACGCATTTGAAAATTTCTGTTACAAGATTTCTTGAAATTTCTAAAACGTGGGTCCTGTAGCATCATATCCCACCATTCTGCTACGTCTTTTGGTACATTTTTGGACATAATAGTTTTCATACTTTTTGGCCATATATCATTGTTTAGACTAAGGATCACTGACGAGGGTTTAGTACCCGAAACGTGCATGTCTGGGCCATGCTGTAAATTTATCAGGTTTTAAATGATGCTATTGAATTTAAAGACGTTTAACAATAGAACAGATAAATTTGCAGCAGAAACAAGACGTACACGTTTCGGATACTTAACCCTCGTCAGATCCTCAATCTAAACAATGTAATATGGCCAAAGAATGTGAATGTTATTATGTCCAAAATGTACTTAAAGACGTAGCATGATGTGGGTAGGATATAATGCTACCGGATCGACGTTTTAGAAATTTCAAGAAATTTTGATAACAGAAATTCTTAAATGCGAATGTTTTCCATTTTAAGAACCACAATGAGATACACATTTCTATTTTTATTTCAACGACATACATACTATGGATTGATTCCATGCAGTCATAATCTGTTTTCGGAAGTTTTCTAACTATAGCACGACTGCATCAATTGTTTTAAATGAAGACGTGCATAATTGTAAGTTTTCTAACTATAGCACGACTGCATCAATTGTTTTTAACGAAGACCTGCATAATTGTAATTTGTGTTAAACGTCTTTAAATTCATTAGCATCATTTAAAACCTGATAAATTTACAGCATGGACCAGACATGCACGACACGTTTTCTTACTATAGTATGACAGCATTATTTTTTTCAATGAAGACCTACATTATTGTAAGTTTTCTTACTGTAGTACGACAGCATTAATTATTTTTAATGGAGACTTACGCCATTAAACCATATTCCCCGGGATCTTTGACTCGTTACTACGATTGGCACTTCTTCTCTAGTATACAGTAGTTTTAACATTTTGATATTTCTACGCGGAACATTTGTTCAAATGGCACCACATACAATAAGTTCCTCTGATGAGATTGCATACAAAGATAGCATTGTATGGCGTGATCCTAAAAACTGTTGTATATCTCCTGCTGTCTATGTTAAACGTCTTCAAATTCAATATCATCATTTAAGAACAGGTTAATTTTGCAGCATGGACCAGACATGTACTTTTCGGGTACTTAACCCTCGGCAGTGATCCTCAATCTTAACAATGCCATATGGCAATAGAGTGTAATATATATACCCAAATATGTACCGAAAACGTAGCAGTATAGGTGGGATATGATGCTACAGGACCCACGTTTTAGAAATTTTTGTATGCGTTGAAGATAACAGAAATTTTCGAATGCGTTGAAAAGACACTCGATCAACCGAAGTTGATCGACTCCTGGTCCACCAGCAGTGACACTCACCAAGTTGTTAAAATGTTAAACGTCTTCAAATTAAATATGTGTTGTATTTTTCAAGGTTTTGGGTGACAATTATTGATAATGACCATATTCCTATATACAGTACAAAATCGATAATTCAGAAAATCATAAACCGAAGGCATACAAAATCAAGATAAAACAGGAACCAAAGCCAACAAAAAATACCTCTACCATATGAAAAGAAGCGATCTCCCGATATTGGAGTGAGACCAGGTGCCCAGGAAGAGTGACTGTCGATTATAATTTTTGGATTCTAACTTTGACTTTTGATTTCACACTATCCACAGAAAAGAACTGCATACACAGAATGTCCATCGACTAAGTTTTAATTTGCTATAGGTCAAAGACAAAGTTATAATGATAAAGAACATTGATAGCATGAAAGTTCTTTTACAAAAAAGGAAAGGAATAAAATATCGAGCATCTCTGCATTTTTTCTTTTTCCTTTATACATTCAGCTTAAATGTCATAGGCTCAATAACACAATTGGAAAATATTTCGCAGTACATTTCTCTTGGTACCTCCTTTTTATCAACAATGCTCCAGGAGTAGATCTGTTCCCACATCGTATCACTCTCTGTTCTAATTATATTGACTGACGCATCATAATCCTTTATCCATGCGCCATTTGTTGCCCTGTTTCCTTTGTAGCAGTCGGCGCTAAATATCTTGCTTGTTTCGTCTTGGGTAGCTGACAAAGTTGCGTTTATCTATATAAAGTAATCAGATAATGTTTTATCGCTTCATGACATTGTATAATAGTTTGGTTTTTTTTTATAAAGCCATACATTTTCAAATTGTTCTTCATATTCTATAGAAATATATATTCCGTATATTATTCTTCGATGCTAAAGGCCGAAAATGACGAATATCTAAACTGAGAAAATGATAAAAGCAAATATTCTATATATGGCCTTAAATCTATTCCAAAGAGTCAACTATTGGCAGATCCTAGGATCCTAGGCATAGAGGTAGATACCCCTTTGTTTAAAAGTAAATTATCACATTTAGAGACAGACTTTTCGGTTTTTTAAAATCTAGTGAATGCGTTGAATTGATTCAGTCATTAGTTATGTGGTTACATAAAACCTGCTTGTGATATTTGATCTGTGGTTTGTTTTAGAATTTTCCTTAATAATTTTTAATCGACGGTATACATGCAAAAACGTGCTTACATGAGTGCCATCCTCCGTTGTTGAAAAACTGACTGTTGCTGGATCACAAACTTGAATATTTATTGATTTCGTCACAGTGTTCCCTGGAAGCCTAGCCTGACAACAATATTCCCCAGCGTTCGAAACATCCATGCTTGTGATTCTTAGTGACTAAAATACAAACGAAAAAGTTACTCTGTTCCTTCAATCCTTGATTTAAATTGATTTTGTTTCTGTGGGGTCGTTTGTGTTTCATGTTTCTATAATGTGAGTTGGAGTTCCTTTTACCTTTTGCGTCCGTGTATATGTTATTACCAAACAATGCTGTTTGGACCCAATAATCAAATGTCTGCAAAATTCGGGTCACCAAGTAGTATTGTAATTTTATCAATTTATTTCCTTGAACAACGAAGTTAAATTTTCTTCATATGGCATGAAATTGGAACAAATCTGTCGAATTTCGTGAGATTTGAGGCAAGTAATGAAAATATCACATTGTATCCTTTTCCGCCTATAAATACGTTTTCTCTTTGTACTCGAATTTAGCCTCACTCCAACAGCATATTGAAGGGAAATGTGGTTTTACTCAAGTTACCTTGATAATGTTGATTTATTTTGAAATGTCTTAATTGGAAATAAAGTTTCCAAAGGCTTTCCTTTACAACTACATCGATAAAAATAATTTCTGTATGAATCAATCGTTTGTTATTATCTTATCAGATATTTCGAAAACAGAGAAAGTTTGTTAATTTCAGGTTTAAATCAAACATATTCTTTATATTGAACATCTTAATTTTACATATTAGATCCTCAGTACATACCATACGGTAAATAGATTTTGATATACCTTTTATAATTTTCAAATCGCAATAGACCATTTTCAGGTCATGTTATTACTTGTAATTAGGATCAAAATATCCGAGTCGATATCTTTTAGCGTTGTTGTTTTTTTTTATTCATTGTGAATCTTTACATCTTTATGACGTTACTGTGAATGACATGATTTCACTGTTACGTTACAAAAATTGCACAAAAGTACTTTTAACATTTCTCATCATCTCGATATCTATTGAAAAATTTTGCTAGTACATGTAGTCTTTTACCTGATATTCCAAGAATTTATCCCAATCAAGACTCCCAAAATCTTTTTCCCCTTCTATGATTTGTCCATTCTTCTTCCATTCAATGAGGGGCTTTGGATTTCCGTATGCCTCACATATCACCCTCGTATGTGATCCCCTTTTGACATAAATAGTGTCTACTTCTGATGGAAAAACAGCCGTGGCAACAGTACCTCTAGGAATGACTGGACTCGTCCCGTCCAATGCCTTTTTTGACATGTACATGTGATTGAAGGCTCTCAAAGGTTCCTCGCCTCCCTTATTTTTCAATTGCAGAGTGAACCATGGGACGTATATTGTACCCGTAGGAATATGATTTGAAACAGCAAATCGTGCTTTCGCAACTCCATTTTCATATGTCCTCGTTGTATTAAAGGAGTCCTCTTGAATGTAATAGGATATATTACCATCGTTAAGAACGGCAGCATCCAAAGAAAGGAAGGCATTGTCCCGTTTAAGAGGAAAACTGCATGAAGCCTGGATCTCAATAACGAAAGAATTTTCATTTGATGAAAAGACAGGTTCACTTATTTTACAACCGTTTTCTTCTCTTAGTTCCATTTGTGTGGATACATTAGAAGGCACATCACTGGTGAACAGGAATTCTGATAATATAGGACTTCTGGTAGAAAAGCATTTAAAAAGTATCCATGATGGTCCCCTTTCCAGTAGTAGAATCCCTGTGACTACATCACCATTTCTCACAACATCGTTCACTGAGGTTTCCACTAAGACAATGAGATCATAACAGAAAAAAGTCACCAAAATGAGTGTAGATATAAATGAACAAGAAATTATTGCAAAAGTATAATCTTTTATTGTACTCAAAACTTGTCGTCAATTACATATTTTTAAATCTTTACAACAATGATGGTCTATTAAATGAGATAAAAGAAAATATTGAAAATAAGTTTTATTTTCAAACTTGTATTTATTTGCTTTAGTCAGAAGGTTATATTGACGGAGTGAAAGATAAAACAAAATCCCAAAGAAAACACATCTTCTGTGCCGATGCTGAATTATCGATATACTGTTTGCCATATCTAGTTCCTTGGAATTCAGTCTCGTTATTACAGTGAGCAATAATTTTGTATTTATGAGATTAGATAGTAATTGCAGTTTAAAATTCATAAATATACCTTCAAGATTAGGAAAATTGAAGTAGCATTCTGTTTCGTTCGCGTCCACAACTTTGATTACGTATTGAACCATTCCATTGTTTTGTATGGTTACAGAAGCATACTGTAGTTGAGCTCTGAAAGGAATGAATCTAGCAACGTTGCTGTTGGTACCCTGAAAACAATTTAAATTTTTAAACAGTAATTTTATTATTTATCTAACAAAAATTTTATCATATTCGCCGCTTGCATAAATACATACCGTTTTGCCTTCAATAGTACGTATGACAGTGACGTAAAGTAATAATCATGGAGAATACCCCCACAATGCACCACCACAAGAATGACATGTGCAGTAATGATCACAGAAAAGACCGTTTCAGCACAGACCCTTATTCACAGCCTTATTTGTTTTAGCATTATAAACGAAATGATTTATTTTTTATTTCTAATTTGCAACTTTCTTTAAATAAACCAAGCATTGGATGGATGAGGTCTTGAGTAGTTGAATTAGCAACACGAATCACCCTTCCTTCCGAATTTTGCTTATATGCCTCGTACGTGCAAATGAAATTTTATTTTCGTCTCTTTCATTTCCTTCCCTTTTTATTCTTTCTTTCTTATCTTATATATTATCTATTGAAATGATAATATATAATTGGTTTATAATATAGAAAACTTAACAAACATACCTCGTTCGTTTTGTCATTGCAATTACTCTTTCCAGTGACTTCAATACTATACCATTGTAAACAGAAAGTACCGAAAGCAAGAAAAAGTTGAAAACGTGTCATGATCCCTGCAATCTACACTTGAAATGATAATGGTAGTTTAACATTCATATCCAAATTGATGGTCATTAAATAATGTACAAGTCCTCATCATTTTAAGCAAACTAAAATTCCATCTGGTGTCAATTACAAACCATATATCATCGTTGATCCTTGAATGTAATCAGTGAATGATTGTGGCATTAGGTTTATTATGCTTTAATTTCAACAGCAGCAACTGATAGTTGTAATTTGTTGTTTATCGCATAGATAGATCTTTTTTGTCGAACAAACAGTAGTAAAACAGGCTAGGGCACATAAGACTTAGAATATGACACGATATCTTTTCAGAGCTTGAAAACAAAGAAACTACAGAGACAAATAATTCATAATCCTACTTGGACATAATGCTGCCCAACGAGACTGATGGTCACATAAACACCTCACTCTATGACAAACGTGACTACTGATGAAGTTTCAACATCATAAATTTTCCTTTTGCGAGTAGCAACATCTCTTCATCGCCTGCTTATGGCGTTTTCATATCTCAATTGATACGCTATGCCAGAGCAAGTACCAAATATACAGATTTTGTTCTGAGAGAGGTCTTTCAGAAACTCTTCTCAGTCAGGGATACGTTTGTGATCGACTAAAAGCGTCACTGAGGAAGTTCTACGGTCGATGCGGGGAATAGTCATACACTAAGATGTCCCATAGTCCAGAAAGTTGGATGATATTCTGTCATAGATCATTTGAACCATCCAACCACCCAATATACTTATATCTTCCGAAATGGAAGCAACCGGATGTGATATTTCTGCCAAATTGAAGGGACGGGTGTTGCATGCAAGCAGGAGATGCTTTCTCTTCCTGGGCACCTGGTCTCATATTTGGAGCTCGCTTCTTTTCATGTGGTGGAGTTTTCCGTATTTTTTGCTTTGGTTCCTGCTTTATCCTGATTTTGTATGCTTTCGATTTATAATTTTCTGAATTATAGATTTGGTTCCTGGGATACTGTGTATTGGGATATGGCCATTGTCCATCTTTGTCATTTTGACCGACTAGCAACGTCACTGACGAACATTTACGGTCAATACGGGGAACTCGTCATACAGTATGATGGTGGATAATAATCTGTTGTAGTAGACCATTTTAACCATCCAATCACTGAATATACTTGTATCTTTCGAAATGGAAGTAACCGGATGTGACAATTCTACCGAATTGAAGCGACGGTAGTTGCTTCCTGAGAATGTGCAACTTCTGATTATATATACAAACCTGCTGGTCATATTGTTACAGGTGACTTTTGAACTATCAAAGACAGACAGCTCCGCGGTCTTCTCAGAAGAGGACCTAAGTATAGAATCCAATCCATGATAGATTTCATTAAATGCCGCGAAGTGCTGAATGAAGCATTGGATGACTATACCAAAAGATGGTGTAGATCGGAAGGAGTCGAATCGCATGCTCTGAATGACTCGAAAAAACTCATTTTAGATATAACGGATATTCGTATTAAAAAACTTTCATAAAAACCCTCATTTGTTTCAAAATCCACGATCCAAATCTGAAAGATACTTCAAATCGAAGTTAAGTAAGTTACATGAAAAATATGTTTTGCACCTGCAGATAAAGCAGCCAACAACACAATTATCATTTGAAAACGTTACTACATATCAACTTTAGTTTCGGAACTTTCGTCTACAAATACTTATATCAAAAGCAATGAAAGTGTCTCTAATATTTTGCACAAGCATAACAGCAAATTTTGTTCATCCACTATCTCCATTTCTAAATTGGATCTTCCGACCATGTATTGCATACCTAAACTACACAAGTCTCTTTACAAATTTAGATTCATTGCTAATTCTAGCAACAGTTCAACTACAGTTTTGTCTAGAAATCTTACATCAGCACTTACGGCGATAAGGTAACACAATCATAACAAAATATTGTGAAACTGTTCTTAACAGGAACGATGTTAATTTCTTTCGGTCTATTAAGAATTCAGGGGATGTGATTGACATATGAAAACTACAAAATTTCCAAGCCAAAACCATTTCTTCATATGTCCACCACGCTTCCTCACGACAAAATTAATGATCGGTTGTCTAAACTTATTAAATTGTGTTTTGATCGAGAGGGGGAAACTTACATTTGTACATCTGAATCAAATGTTTTCTTTTCCTCAACAGACTACAAATCATTTAAATCATGGACATGTAGCGACCTGTGTAATGCCTTGTCCTTCCTCTTGGACAATATTTATGTTAGATTTGGTGAGGATCTTTACAAACAGGTTGTAGGGATTCCTATGGGTACCAAATATGTGCCTCTTGTTGCAGATTTATTTTTATACACTTATGAAAAGAATTTATCCAAAATCTTCAAAAGAACAGAAAATTTGATGATTTGAAATGCTTTACTTATACGTCTAAGTACCTGGATGATATTCTCACTATTGACAATCCTGTTTTTGATACATATAAGAATGAAATTTATCCACAGGAGTTGACATTCAACAAGGCAAACATTAAAAATACAGAAACACCATTTTTGGACCTAAATATCAAAATTACAAAAGACGAAATTCATACAAGTATTTATGACAAAAGAGATGATTTTGGATTCAATATTGTAAATTTCCACTGGCTTGACGGTGACGTTCCCAGACTACCGTCATACGGCATTTACATATCACAGCTCATCCGATACGCTTGAGCGTGCACTAATGTTTTGGATTTTCATAGTAGAAATATACATTTAACCAAGAAACTTTTAGGTCAAGGTTTTTGGAAATTTTACAAAAATTACAGTCAGCTTCTTTTAAAGTTCGGACCTATACGAGCAAGAGAGTATACTACTTTGGGTATTTCACAGTCTGCATTCTATGGTGACATAATAAACAAAATTAGAAGGATCAAAGGCAAGCAGCATAGCCGTCGAAAATGCGTCAGAATCATCAAACGACTTTTATACCGTGGATATGTTCCTAATGTCACCAGACGGACACTCGGCATGGTACTGAACCAATCTAAAGCCTTGTACCATCACATCCTTAAGGCTTGCACTCTACCGACTTTGACGACGGGACTCCATGACGGGCCCTGTCCAAACCTCTTTAGAGAAGACAGTGCCCCGACCGCCTGTCCTCTCTGAATGTCGGTCGGACTCCTCGGTTGATAACATGCATGAGCTCGCTACAGCCGGCAGAGCACGGACTGTATTTCGTACGCCCCTACCCATTTTTATATATATTTACATATTCATCTGTGTTCCTTGGGCCCCTGCGTTGTGCTGTCTTGTTTGTATGGTCATCTTACAGTGAGCAGGTTATTTAACACAACAATTGTGCGTTCTTCGAGGGTAACATGAAAAGTGGGAGGGTTGTGCGCACGTAATCCAGGATAACTACACCATCTGTTACTAACGTGGCTGGTGGCCGTCCTAAGTCAGCACCGACTGCCCATTGGTCTCGTTGGTTTATGTGTTGTCTTTTATGTTCGATGTTTGATGTCTCGTTTTCTGTTCCTTGTCTCTTGTTGTGTGTGTCTTCTCTATGTTTTCACTTGGGGTGTTTGGTGTGTTGCTGTTGGTGCTGCAGCCGAGTCTTGTTGGAGATCCCCTCCCTTCCTGCATACAAGCCTGAGATGCTGACTCTTCCTTCGTATCTGGTCTTACTCCCATATTGGAAGTTCGCTTCTTTCCATGTGGTGGAGTGGTTTTGTTTTTTTGTTTTTTTTTGTTGTTTGCTTAGATTCCTGTTTTATACTGATTTTGTTTGCCTTCGGTTATTATCCATATCTGTCATTCCGAGAACAGTCAAACAGTATTCACGTGCACCATATCATAATATGTAAACAAAATAAGATAAAAACTTCCTGATGAAGTGTTCTCTGCATATACCTCTATTCTTGACCAGAAAAGATTACCAGCATGTAAATGATAATGATGCTAATATGATCGGTCTTAAATTATAGATAGTAGATTCAGCCAGCATTTACCTTGTTCAATCGAAGGGGATTCCCGGGCTAGAGATTTTTTTGCCTGTCATGGGTTATGCTACCATGAATTTGGAAGATGCTTATTTACAAACATTTACATTGCTTTGTCGCAATCCGAAAAGAGAATACAGCGTATTGTTTTAAAGACTCTCACACCCAAAAACCTTTTCGACGGGGTTCAATTACGCGTTCTGATCAGATCTCGTAAGACAACAATCTGGGATATCATCCCTTGTTCTATCTGAAGTGAAATACAAAACTAAAACTCAAGATTGGAATCGAACACTCACAATCCACAGGCATGCGGATTCTTGTAAAAATCGGAATCGAACGCTCACAATCCACAGGCATACAGATTCTTGTAAAAATCGGAATCGAACTCTCACAATCCACAGGCATACAGATTCTTGAAAACTTCTAACAGGACGAAGATAGGGAGGGGGTCAAGAACAAGGAAACGTATTTTCACGAGACGAGAAAAGCAGATAAAAGATCTTGGAAAACACGAAAAACAAGTGCGTTTGATTGCTGATGCATTGAGGATTTCTCGTTTGCATCAACTGCACTGAATTTCCCAAATACTCACAAGAAGAATGTAGATAAACCAGATGGTTTGGTGGTTTTTCATTCTAAATATTCAAACTAGTACAAACAAAATGTAAAGCACAGAATATATCTACATTCAATATATTTTTCTAAATTACTTGTTAAACTTTTTCATTCTATGCTTGAAATTTGAAAATAACAACAGTTTTAACAACAAAATGCACAGGCAACAATTTACATGAATTCATACGGTAAATACATTAATGAGTACGTAAAATAGTCTGCTCTTATTATCAAGTCGTAGAACTGAGAAATACACAGATCCAAACATTAGTTGTTTCCTCTCTTTTTGCCTGAAGAAAAAAAAAGAAAATACAATTATTATACATTTCATTGAAAGATAATAATTATCTTTTTTTCAGAAATTGCATTCGCTTCAAATCATGCGGTTAGGCATACACATTCTTGATAAAAAGCAAACAAAATACAGATGTGGAGAAGATAATTATCCGTGAAAACAGCAAACAAACAGATCGAAACGAGACGAAAGCATAGAAATAGGATGAACAACATTATCTTCATGATCTAAATACATAGAGTCGAAAAAATATACGTTGCGTCGTTCAATTTGACGCGGCGCCGTGTTCATATCAAAGTACTTGATAACTTGAAATAAATTCAAATAAAAAATGACACTCTGTCGTTCGGAATCAGTGAATCAAAAGCCAGAACCTCATTCCAAAAACACGATCGAAAACACTTAAATATTTTGGAAAAACTGAACTTTCAGACTCGAAAAGAAAGTAGGACAAACAGACGGAGACAACGACACAGCCCCACAGAAACACGAAGGACAAACAGACGGAGACAACGACACAGCCCCACAGAAACACGAAGGACAAACAGACGGAGACAACGACACAGCCCCACAGAAACACGAAGGACAACTTATCCAATGAACCATCTCCGGTGCAAGTGCGAAAGGCAATGAAGAATGCACTGTTTATGAAGTTGTTAAATCTACTGCCAAACTGTATTATGCGTGGAATTTATCCAAAGTATGTAATCCAAGATATGATGTCGACATACTAAATATAATAAAATGCTATAAAATTTTATAAGCATACCTAAGACTGTAACCCATCCAAAATGTCGTCGTGTTGTTGGCGTATCTAGGACGATAAAGACGATAAAAAATGTTGAAAGGAGCAAAAATGAATTAATCATATTATAGCTATTCGCGAAATATATATATGTACCTGCTACTTTATATTTATTGTAGACCTTAGAAAGAGAATATTTTATTAGTTATACAGTGTTTTACAGGGGGGATACAGAAATATATTGGGTCGATGAAAAAAGTTGTATTGGGCGAGGCGAAGGCGAGCCCAATACAACTTTTTTCATCGACCCAATATATTTATGTATCCCCCCTGTAAACACTGTATAACGAATTTATCCCACCGATGGCTTTTGGTTTGTGAATGTTACGTCAACATAGCTTAAAGCATCTCAGTGACGTCAAAAGCGTTAAGCGTCTTTGTAGAAGCAGGATATTAAAATGATATCCAGTCAGTAACATAATACAACATAATATTAGGTTCTTCTCAACCAATCAGATTGCAAGAAATTTGCCAGAGGTGGGATAATATTTTATATCTGCGTCGGGTACATTCCACACAAACCTCCATTTTGCTATTGAGCAAAATACAAAACGTTTATTTCATTTCAAATCAAACAAAATCTACCTTGATAAGACCATTTCTTCTCCAACTTAATTACGGAGTTACTTGCAAGTAAATTCTATACAAATTAGAAAATGCATGATGACTTGGAAGTTCCTAAAGTTATAATTAATGCAACTGTATGTGTTTTCTTATAAATATGAAAGTCAAGAATACATTTACAAATATCTAAATACTTACTTGTACTTGTTTTTATTTGGTTACAATACGCTTCATCGGAATTATCTCCGCAGTCATTTACACCATTGCACATTTGATGGCGGCTAACGCACTTCCGGTTGACACATGTATACTCGTTTTGTGTGTTGCACGATGATATTGTAGCGCTTTGTGTTGGTCTGGGTGAGGAATCTAAATCGAAGTGAAATTAGTTTACTCAATTTATAAATCTTTGCCAGCTATCTAGATTACTAACATTCGTCGGTCTTAATAGTTTCATAGAAGCAATAATTACCAGTAAAATATTGCAATCAGGTGACTCGATCATATTACTCTATTGGTATGGTAGACAAAAGAATGATATATTAAAATACGATTAAGAATTGTTTATATATAGAATATGAATCAATGATATTCTCAAAAGTTTACACCGTAGAAGAGTTGACTAAATCAAAGATCAAAGAAAAAGGAATGTTCATTCCGTTTTTGATACGCTACCCGATCAAGCTCAATCTAAAACGACTTCGTTCTAAGGCGACTAAGGAGAGGTGTGATTTTGTCACTACAGAACATTTTTGAACTATACATACAAAAAAACAGAACACCTATAATAACATGTCGGTGTCTCAAATGTTGAAAAGGATATTTTAGATAAAAACATTGCATTTGATACATAACCGAATTTGACCTTTTCTACATTTCTAAAGTTATGGGTGTAGCTAGCCGGCAGGAGATGCTTTTAAATCTCCTCAGGAAAATACATAATCTCCATCTGAGATTTAATTTTGCAGAATATTTTAGTTGTTTTGTTTTTCTCAAACATGTGTTTGCCCTTTTGTCATGATTTGTAAGACTTATTTTCGGCTTGACTTTCACTTATGAACGTGTAATGTTAAACGTCTTCGAATTCAAATTGCATCATTTAAGAAAAGGTAAATTTGCGGTATGGACCAGACATTCAAGTTTCGGGTATTTAACCCTCGTCAGTGATTCTCGGTCTAAACAATGTGATATGGCCAAAGAGTGTGAAAATTATTATGTCCAATATGTACCGTATGATGTAGCAGGATAGGTGGGACATGATGCTGTAGTGATTGTAATTATCGGGTTTGGGATAGGTTTAATTAGTTGTTACTTGGATCCTGACCATATCGGACGTCTTCCCGACTTGACCAGGCCTGTGTGTGCGGTGCAACTCAATGTGGTGGACTAATAAAGTTACCCAGCACTTATAACTAACAGTGTTTACTCAGATCTTATTTAGGATATGCACTTCACAACATATTGAAATTAAGGAGGTAGTCTCCAATAACTCTCGGCTGCAGCATCTAACAGCAACACAAAAGCAACCCAAGGCAAACACAAAGCAGACATTAACAGGAAGAGACACATAATTGACAAGGAACACAAAAAACACATAAACATGTTTTATAGATAACTCACTTGTGCTAGGTCTCAGTATGTTACAATAAGCTTCATCTGAGTTATCTCCGCAGTCATTTATACCATTACAGAGGTTATGGCTGTTTATACACTTCCTGTTAGTACATGTGTATTCATATTGCATATTACAGATTGTGAAGCTACTCTTTGGATGCTGGGTCGTACTTTGTTGAATGTCTACGAAAAAAGAATAACATATGGCATATGGATTAACTCAATGATTTTCTATCGCACATTTGCTCTTGCGTATATGAAAACTCTTCAAATATAGTGTTTTAGCTGCATTGCAAAGAACAGATGGCTACTACAAGTACGCACTATATGATTCTGTTACTTTCACTGATTAGGATGTGTCTGATCAAGAAGGTAAAGAGTTGGAGCACTTCAGCATTATTTCATATAGAGAATAAGTGTCTTAATTTGTGTTTTGTTACGGGTATACAACACACAGCAAGTGCATTTATCGTACATGTAATGCGCGTTCTATATATATGCACCATAGTTGTCTATTTCATTCTTGTTTTCTGAAATCGCGTTTTCTAGGTAAAAGAGTGACGTTAAAATTCCGGTCACCGCGGGCTCAGTTTGCAGGTTAGAACAGCCGTCGCGGCATGCTTCTTTAGATCTTATGCATTGTGACGTCACGAGTGTTAATACACGAGTTGCAGCACGTTTCTTTCAATAGTAACATCTCAGGGATTTTTTTTTTTGGTTGTGCATATATATGTACATACTTATACTTACTACAAAACCGTTCATCAGAATGATCACCACAGTCATAGTTACCATCACACATGTATTTATAATCCACACAGCCACCACTCACACATGTAAATTCCCTCTGTTTATTACATGCTGAACCTGGTGATATTGTTGTGGTTTGGCCTGAATGTACAAAGTCTGATGAAAAATGTTTGTCCCCAATTATTAAAGATTAAGGAATATATTATTTGATATCGTTACAAGAAGAGTACTCCCTTTGTCACTGCTAGTGGACTAGGAGTCTCCGAGGATGCTATGTAGCCAGGTCCAATCAACTTCGATGAATCGTTTCTTCAAACGCATTCGCAAATTTCTATTCATAAAATTGTCTAGAAATTTCTAAAAAGTTGGTCATATAGCATCATATCCTACCCATTCTGTTACGTCTTATTTCTGGACATATTCAGCCATATTTCATCGCTTTAAATGAGGAGCACTGACGAAGTATCCGAAACGTACATATCTTGTCCATGCTGCAAATACATGCTCTTAAATGATAGTCTGAATTTAAAAGAATGACATCTATTTGATTGGAAAAAAGTATTACTGCATGTACAGTATTTGCGGTTAAAATTCAATGAAAATGGAGTTGCATCAAATACTTTATACTGTAATTTTCCAAATTTTATATGAAAAGTAACAATGATGAATGGTGTTTATAAACAAACCCAAGGGCGTAATAAAGATTCTCTCTACACGCTTAAGAACTGAGAATGTTTTAATTTCTAAGTCCTTTAGTCTGAAACACTGGCAGGGTTTTTTTAACTTCAGATCAAGAGTACTGAAACATACTTTGAAGAAATACCTTATACTAACAAGAGATATTGAGAGAATGATGTTTAACATTTAATCAACTTTTGTCATTCTTCCCTTGAACTATACTAAGGCACGATCTATTTGATATTCGGGGGGGGGGGGGGGGCGCTCGGGTTTTTTGTCGGAACAAGATTTTTTTTTTTGCCCCGGACCGGAGCAAGATTATTTTTTTTCTAGCAAAGTTGGAGCAGGAAAATCTTTTTCATCATTTTAGTGATGTGCAATAAATTAAGAATATTTGTTTTTTATTAATAGAAATTCTGTATTTTTATTGAAAACTCTAAAAATTACTTTATTTTCATGAAAAATTTAAGTCCCTTCTAAACAGAAGGATATAGAAGTTTTTTAAAATACAATCCTCAGTAAACAAAATATACTTATAAGGTACAAGTAAAAGGGTCTTAGGGGAGGGTTTTCTAGACAAATTTTTGAATGTAGAATAGTAAATTGCGGAAAAGGTGAAGCTCTCATTCAAAGCTTGTATATAAAATTAGACTTTATGGTGATACATGCATCTATTAATAGTAATGCATTATATTGATGATATATGTAATTAAGTGTCTATCAGGAAGCCCAAAATTCCATTAACATGCATTCTTTTGACATTTTTTTCAAATGTGAACTTTGCCATAAAAAATTAATGTTGTGATAGAAAACTATGGCGAGCGAAGCGAGCCAAAAATGTTATATAAATTGAAAAACTACGGCGAGCGAAGCGATCCTGAAAATTTTCAGGAATTCTTAGCGAAAGTTTATGGTAATTCTTCAAATTCAGATTACTTGTGAGAGCAAGATTACTTTTTTTCTGACACACTATAAGCAAATTAATTTTTTTCTTCAAAATTCAGAGCAAAATTTTTTTTTTTTTTTCGAAAAAAAAACCCAAGCCCCCCCCCCCCCCCCCCCCCCCCCCCCCCCCCCAGAATATCAAATGGACTGTGCCTAAGTAACTTAAACGTTTGTCTAAAACTCTGAAGTTGACCAATATTATACTGAAACTGATACACCAGTGAGCATGACGGATATGATTCTAAAGAACATTATCCTTGATATCAGTCCCATCTACAGTTTTGTTTATTCATTATTAATTATAGGCGTTTTCAAATCTTGTCTGAGAAGTTCGGTCGTTATCCCTTTTGTGAAAGTTGATCGAATTTTTCGGGTGACTAGCATATTCTTCTCGCAGCAGCCATTATTTACAGCACAGATTGTTTTCGAATGTCAAAAGCTTTTGATATTCATTATAGAATATTTGGGACTTCTTGTCTAGTTTTTGTTGCTATCTTACGGAGTGATAATTTGCTGTAGTAGTACGTCTTTTGGAGACCTCTCCGTATTCGGGAAAGTTGGGTGGTTATGAGCGTGTAATCCAAATACCCACAACATCTGCTATGGATATAGCAAGTAACCTTCCAAAGCCCATTCATTTTTTTTAAATATCCATTTTTCAATGTGTTTGCTTCGCTTGTTTGTTGGTTCAATTTGTTATTGATATTCTCATGTGTTTGGTGCTTACGGTTATTTGTTCAACCTGTTGTTTTGCTAAACGCCCCACTGTATGTTACACTGCTGTGCGCACGTAATCTGTATATCATTAGCTACTAGCGTGACAGATGGCCGTCCTACGTCAAGTTCATGTGTTGTTTCCTGTGTCTTTAGTGTTCTGATGCTTTATTTGACGTTCCTTGCAATGGTCCTTTTTGTGTCTCTTGTTGTGCTTTTGTGTCTCTTGTTGTGACCAATGGGCACCGGTTGCCCATTGGTCTCGTCGGTTTATGTGTAGTCTTTTGTGTTTGATGTTTACATGTCGTGTGTCTCTTTTCCGTCTCGTGCTGTACTCGTCTTTTGTGTTTTTGAATCGGGTGTTTTGGTGTTTTGCTGTTGATGCTGCAACGGGGTCTTGTTGGAGATCTCCTCCCTTCTTGTCTTAGAACTTTCCGTATTTTGCTGTTGGTGCTGCAAAAGAGTCTTGTTGTAGATCCCCTCCTTTCTTTTGCAAGATTTGGAACGTACTCCGCTGTTGACGGTACATCATGGTCATGATATTTAGTTTCAATCTTTTATATTTTATGTAAAATAAAAATATCAATTGTCCATTTTTTTTATTTTCTTATCAAAAGCTTCTTGCTAAATAAAATAAATGTACTTGTTCAACATACTAGTACCACAGTTCTCCTCATCTGAGTTGTCATAACAGTCTGTTTCACCGTCACACCGGAAAGACATAGGAATACACTGTCTGCTACGGTCACATCCAAATGTATCAGAATCACAGGCCAGTGGTGAGGTATCTATGTCTGCAAAAAAAGTACTGCATTACATTAAAGGTTGCAAATTTGGAGTCAGCATCCCATGCTTACATTATTTGATGTTTTGGTGCCTTCTTAATTTAGACCGTTCAGCGTGGGCGTTGTTACCCCTATGTTTTTATGACGTTGTTGTGTCTGATGCCATCCGTTGCATCATGTGGGTGGTGTATTCAGTCGTGATTTTACTGAAGATCTCTTCCATATTATTCTGTTACAATTGAACATTTATATATTTAACTTTTCATCTATTCCTTGGGCTTTTATGAAATGAATTCTTTTTTGATATGGGTTGACATTAAAACAATAGAAAGTCCTTAGACATAATTTATGTTCTTAATACGTACATGCATGAACTTTCCTGAGTATTAGAAGAATGAGTAAACTGTAAATTTCCATTATAAATTATTTCTACGTCTGCAATAGGGTTCTTAAAAATTTTGTCATTCCCTTTTATCACATATGAAGTTTATCCCATCGGTCAAATGTATAAAAGGTTATCTTGACGGCTAATAGTTCAGACAGATGATTTGTTGAATTTGCAGAACGCACTACGCTCGTATCTTCCGGGTCATGCAGGAATAGAAGGAAATGTCGATCTTATCAAAATATAGGTTACGATGCACATTCTACTTTATTTGATTTCAGTTTGCAACTAAATTGGTTTTACGTCATGAAAACCATTTTTTACGTTGAGGGTCACATTCCGAAAGAAAACAAATATTTCTTTAAAGCCTGCATGATTATCTGAACCTGTTCCGTGTTTTTGTGTGTCTTTTGAAGACATTTCGGTGACTACATCTACACTAAAATTTCATCTTGTGCATATTCTGCACTGTTGGGCTTTGGTCTCCTTTATTTTTGTGTGTTGCCCTTCATGTTTAAATTGTAGTTTTCTTGTTTGATGGTCGGTTTGGTGTAATTTATCATGTTTCCTTAATGTCTTTTCTCAATGAACTCTACTTAAAATAGTTTTAAGAACTATTTTAAGTAGAGTAGTTCCGTATTTTACTTATAATAGTTTTAAAATATTTTAAGTAAAATACGGAACAGGTAATTTAGGTGTCCCTAGAATTAGTCTATATGACATTAGAGACGAAACATTTATAGTAAGTAGAAACCATGAATTTTGGTACAAACATGCAGATGGGTATATTAAAATCAAGCCCTGTAAGATTGAAGTGGTCGATATACTAAAAGAGAACCAATTATCACCAAGAGATTGCTTTATTTCAAGGTGCGGCACAAAGAAATGCAAAACTTGTAACGTCCTAATAACAGACACTTCATTCTCAAGTAATCTCACAAATCAAACATTCAACACGCATTGTTTTGAACACCTAAACTGTATGACATCTAATGTTGTGTACGGAATAGAGTGCTCACTTTGTGGATTGATTTATGTGGGTGAAACCAAAGGTAAGCTCCGGACCAGAATGTCAGGACATCGGTCAAAAATAAATAATAAAGGAAGTCAACTTCTTTATCGGTATTTTGACCAGGCCGATCATTCTGATTTATCTATGAGAGTCAGAATCCTGGAGAAAATATATCACCCCACAAACAATCCCAATTTGAGCACACCTTTCCGTCGCAACAGAGAAGAGTTATGGATACAAATTCCTAACACGGCAGCGCCCTATGGGTGCAACGATAATATCAGCATCTTAGGAAACTTAACAAGTCCCGGTTGTCGATCGGTAAATGTGACTAGCTTATTCAACAGACCACAAAGAAGACCTCGAAGTCATGGCATTCGTAAATATAATAGGCCTGAGATACATAGTTTCTCCTTCGATGACTTGGTTCCATTTTTGAATGAGACTCTAGGCCTGCATTATATTCGTACCAAATTATACTCAGTTCCTTTACGGAAGTTACAAGAAATCTACAAATATACGAAGGACCTCACATTTACCGATACACGTTCCCGAGAATACAGACTACAAGGAGTCATCTTGGACATTTCTACTTTTCGTTTATTTCAAGCAGTTAGATCAGACAAATCAGAGGAGAAAACAAACCGTCCTTTCATTAAATAAGATTTGCAAACAAAGGTATTGATAAATTGAATCTTGGTCAAATTTTGAATCACAAAACTATCACAGAAAAAATCCCACCATATTTCAAAAGAAAAGAAACTCCTTGTATTTCCTAAAGCTACACACCAACAGTTGCATCTAAAATTTACAATTACAAACGATTCTTGCAGTGTATTGATTTAAGTAATCCCTCATTACATCCACTTCCTTGCGAATGTTCTTCATTGGATTTCAATTACTCTCCTTGTGGACACGTTATTACCGGTGACCTTAGTATAGTCAAGAAAGACAAGTTGAGAGAATTGTTAAAAAAAGGGTCCCAAATACAGAGAAAGTATGTCCTTTACATGGAACCAAAATGTCAAAATTATCATGGACTCTTGTGAGGAATATGCAAGACGTTGGGCAAAGAAAGAGGATGTACAACTCGACACCCTTTCCGAATTGATAAAATCAATCAGAGGGTTACTTTTATCTAGAATTTACCGATTAAAATCAACTGTGAATACCAGATTCGAGTACCAAATATACGGATTTTGTTCTGAGAGCTAGGCGTCTTTCAGATAAGCTTCTCGGTCAGGGATATGTTTGTGACCGACTAACATCGTCACTGAGGAAGTTCTACGGTCGATATGGGGAACTCGTCATACACTATGATGTCCCACTCTCCAGAATGGTGGATGATATTCTGTCATAGACCATTTGGACCATCCAGCCAGAGATTGTTCTCTATGTCTTCCGAAATGGAAGTAACCGGATGTGATAGTTCTGCCGAATTGAAGCGGCGGGTGTTGCATGCAAGCAGGAGATGCTTACTCTTCCTGGGCACCTGGTCTCACTCCCATATCGGGGGTTCGCTTCTTTTCATGTGGTGGAGGTTTTTGTTTGCTTGCTTTGGTTCCTGTTTTATCCTGATTTTGTATGCCTTCGGTTTCTGAGTTTCTGAATTATCGATTTTGTGCTGTATACAGGGATATGGTCATTATCCATATTTGTCATTGCTTACTCTTTACAAAATAGATAAACTTAACGAGGGACGCTGTACCTTAACGAGGGACGCTGTACCTTAACGAGGGACGCTGTACCTTAACGAGGGACGCTGCACCTTAACGAGGGACGCTGCACCTTAACGAGGGACGCTGTACCTTAACGAGGGACGCTGTACCTTAACGAGGGACGCTGCACCTTAACGAGGGATGCTGCACCTTAACGAGGGACGCTGCACTGAACTGGTTTTTCAACATTGAATCATTTTGGTTTGAAGTTCCATTAATGAGGATTCATTATACATATCTTGTCTAGTGTATTGGCATTTACATCTGTCCATAGGGCTACTGCAACCTTTGCTTCATAATTATATCTCATGTTATCTTTTGACGGAAATGGTCACTTCAATATTTCAATATATGACAAACGTGGCGACTTCAACCGCAAAATTACAAATTTCCCTTTGCTTAGTAGTAATATCCCTTCATCTCCTGCCTACGGTGTATTCATATCGCAATTAATACGTTATATTCCAGAGCAAGCTTAACCTGCAACGACTTCCTTCTGAAGACTAACAGAAAAAACTGCTGAACCAAGGGTACATTTGTGAGCGACTGACTTTGCCCATATAAAATTTATTTGGACCATACATTGAAAATATCAAACATGATAACATCTCGTTGTCATTTTAGGTGAATTAGAACCATCTAAAACACCGAATTTAATAATCTATTCGATAATTATAGGATATTACATGTACTTTTTCTGCACTGCCACAGTGACAGGCTCTTCTAGCAAATAGGAGATGCTTACTCTCTCCGGGCACCTGATCTCATCTCCAAATGAAATAAATTCCTTTTTGATATTGGTTGACATTAAAATGATAGAAAAGCTTTAGACATATCTAATGTTCTTAATACGTACATGTACGTGCATGAACTTTCCTGGGTATTAGAAGAATAAGTAAATTGTAAATTTCCATTATAAATTATTTCTACGTCTGCAATAGGGCTCTTGTCATTCCCTTTTATCATATATGAATTAAAAAAATGTTTTTCAGAAAAAAAAGATGTATCCCCCCTCCCTCTAAGTTACTTTGTCTTTTATGGTGATTTGATAAACAAAATTAGAAGGATCAAAGGTAGGCAGCATAACCATCGAAAATGCGTCAGAATCATCAACGCCTTTTATACCGTAGATATGATCATAATGTCACCAGACGGAATATAGGCTTGGTACAAGACCGATCGACAGTCTTGTACTAGCGCATCCTTAAAACTTCCACTCTGACTGACTGTGACGACGGGACTCCATGACGGGCCCTGTCCAAACCTCTTTAGAGAAGAAAGGGCCCCGACCACCTGTCCTCTCTGAATGTCAGTCGGACTCTTCGGGTGATTACATACATGAGCTCGCTACAGCCGGCAGAGCACGGACTGTATTACACACGCCCTCTTTTTATATCCATTTATATATTCATCTGTGTTGTTGGGGCCTTTACGTATTGCGGTCTTGTTTGCGTTAGGTCATCTTACAATGAGGAGGTTGTTTTACAACACAATTGAACGTTCTTCGAGACCTCTGGGTAATTGGAGAAGTGAGAGGGTTGTGCGCACGTAATCCAGGATAACCACACCATTTGCTACTTGCGTGGCAAATGCCCGTCCAAAGTCGGCACCGGTGCCCATTGGTCTCGTCGGTTTATGTGTAGTCTTTTGTGTTTGATGTTAACATGTCGTATGCCTCTATTCCGTCTCATACTATCATCGTCTTTTGTGTTTTTGCATCGGGTGTTTTGGTGTTAACTGTTGCAGCACTTGCTGTTGGTCCTGCAACAGCGTCTTGTTGGAGATCCCCACCCTTCTTTTGACCTTAGGCCAAGATGATGTGAAACCTATGAGTCATGGGCAACATCATACTAAAACATGAAACTGATTCATTATATTGTTTGAGGTAAAGCCCAAACACGATTAGCATATACCATTTCATTATAAGCATATTTAGTGAAATTGACTTTAGTCACATGACCTTGGATATAGGTGATCTGAAACCTACGTTGTATGGATCATGAGCAATAAAAAATGAATTAGTGATTGGATACACGGTTCAAAATATAAAGCCTAAACATAATAAGCATAGACAATTTCAGCCTGGACATGATTAGCATATACAATTTCAGCACCAAAATAAGAAGTGACCTTAATCAAGTGACCTTGGGACAATGTGATAAGAAACATTTAGTCCTGAGAAACAACATAATAAAATATGAAAACAATTGCAAGAAAGGTTTAGGAGATATCGCCCAGACAAGATTAGTACGCACAATATCATTAAAAAGAACTAAATTATCTTGATCTTGGGCACATGACCTTGGGTCAAGATGATAAGAAACCCTCCAATCCTGAGCAACAGGCTGTCAGCATACTAAAGTATCAGAGTGATCCAGTATACGATTCCACAGATATAGCCCACACTCAATAGCATTTACAAATTCATTGAAAAATGTAATACTTGACCTTGACCTTAGTCATATGACCTTGGATCAAGGTGGTGTGAAACCTTTGGGTCATCAGCACCATCATACTAAATTTAACATTGAAAACGCCCCATCTATAATTTATACTGTCTGTATAATTTGATTGCATAAACCTTCGACCATGTAACATATACGATCATACTAAAATATGAAGTGATCCGATCACGGTTCAAAAGATTAAGCCTGAACATAATACACGTAACAAATACAATTTCATTTAGAATATACTAATTGACCTTGACCTTGGTCACATGACCTTGAATCAACGTGATGTGAAATTTAGGTGATAAGCAACAACATACTAAAATATGACAGTGATCTGATAAATAGTTAAAAGAGAAACAGCCCCAACGGATACAAACTTAGTAGTAACTTTGACCTTGATCAAATGACCATGGTTCATGGTGAAACCTTTTGCTCATGAGCAAATACATACTAAAACGTGAAAGCAATCCAGTAAGCGGTCCAAGGGATAAAGCCTAGATAGGAATATATGTACAATTTCATTAAAAATGTAGTAAGTGACCTTGGCCTTTGTCACATGACCTTGGTTTAAGGTGATGTGAAGCCTTCGGGTCATATCAGGTTAACGCTTCAAGAGTTATAGCCCAGACAAGAATACGTGTACAATTTCATTAAAATGTACTAAGTGACCTTGACCTTGGTCACATGACCTTGGGTTAAGGTGATATGAAACCTTCGGGTCATAAGCAACAACATACTAAAATATGAAAGTTATCCGGCAAACGGTTCAATAAGAAACAGAACTGGCATTCGTTAATCAAGGTCTTTATTTCTGGTGTGGGCCTTTTTTTTTTTTTTTTTTTTTTTTTCTTTTTTTTTTTTTTTTTTATTTGCTCTTCAAAAAAATCGGACTTTAGGAAACCCCCCCCCCCGAAAAAATCCTGGATCTGCCCATGTTTTTGGCTGAAGTGGTTTGTTTCTTACTCTAAAATCTTCATTTTTAATTTTACATGGGTGGCTATAGAAAAATATTTCAGGGATGGGGGTTAAGAGTATGTAGAAGCAGGGACGTATATAAAATATACGTCCCTGGTAGAAGCGGGGAAAATAAGCTTCTTGAAAAGGGGGGGTCTTGACCCCTCCCCCCACCCCTTCCCCCTCTAGATCCGCGCTTACATTAATCAGAGTCCATATTAAACGGGCACCTGATCAGTTTAGTTCAGTTATAGATTCCGCCTCTACTAGGCGTACCGTCCGAAGACGTAAGCTGTATGTTGCAATTTTGACCTACGCAACGGGACCCATCCGAAGCTACGTGCCAACGCCTATCCGAGACACGGAACCCCCTCCAAAGACTAGTCTTCCGAGTTATCTTTCTTTGTTTATTCTTCAACTACCGGAAGCCTTGGCAAGTCAGGAATGGGACGAAAAGCAAATGTTGGTTTCCTTCCTTAAATTAAGTTTTTACAAGGGTCCATAGTTTCAAGCGTACACATACTGCGTAATTTATGAGCAATAATTCGTCTCCTGTATGTCAGATACACTTGTGGTAATCAACGTCCCACTCCTAGGATTTCCGCAAACTTACAAACCGGAAGTACAGTTATTTCTGGAACGTCGCAAATATTACACTAGAACTTTTAGTTGATGCAAAGTTATAAGAAGCAAGTAATGGATGATTTAGGTAAGTGTCAAATTCGGCAAGTTGACAAGGGAATTTGAAAGTTTTTGTCAGAATTTCCTCTGCCCAATTGAGCTATCGTTTTCACTAAATCCAGATGGCCAGAAAACTGCGTTTTGATGATTATCTTTGAAGAGTTAAATTGAAAAGTTGCCCACCTTAGTCGTCAGTGTTCCTGCTTAGCAAAAATTGAAGGGCCGTCCTTGATGTCCTTCTAAATGCCATGCCCTTCAAGACTCGATGACCTCTCATTGTGCTGATCCTCCTGTTGCCCCCTTCTTGATCCAACCTTGAAGACTTGATTCAACTTAGTCTTGATAGTGCTCTTTGTGTACATGTGTCTGTTTCTTCCCTCTGTTAAATTGTTTGTACAATCAACACATTTATTTGGAGTTACTGTCTTAATTTTATGGCAGTGGCTCCGGATACGAACGTTCGTATCTTTAGACCTATGTCTCGGCGTACGAACATGTTTCTGATTGGTCTGTAACTGTCACGTGACTCGGGTCATGTGTCCATAACAAAATAAAAAGTAGATTTTTGTAACCATACCAAGGTTTACGAGTTTATTCTGCATAATCTGTAATTTAGCAACCGAGACAAGAGGCTATTTTCTATGCTCTCAATCATTATAGTGATCACTAATCAGTAATAGTCGCTCCAGCGGAAGTTGAAGTTTTTGAAAGTTTTGAGACGATAACAAATACATGTACGTACAAAAACATGTAGATGCAACTCCGTGCTTTTTACTTAATTTACTTCTCAGAATATGTCTCAAAAAAGATACAATTTGAACACAAGATGCCTTGAGAAAAAAAAACGAACCAAATTGAAATATATATGCAGAAGCTCACTACCATTTGTGTTCGTACGCTGAGACATAGGTCTAAAGATACGAACGTTCGTATCCGGAGCCACTGCCTAATTTTATTGCCTATATATGAACCACTGTTATGCATAGTTAAAACCAGAAATCTACATGCTCTCGATTTTGTTATTTCGCGTAGAGGATCTGGTATAACCCAGCAGACATTGATGCAGGCGACCTTTGCTAAGAAAGGCATTGAGTCACTAACTGTCTAATTTGGCCTGAATTTTCGAAAGTAATCAACTTTCATTAATTTCTCTCGACTTGACTTTTTTCTAAAGAGGAACGTTCAAACTCTCAAGTGTAGTACGATTTTTCCATAACTGGATGTCCTCCGGTGCATAACATGGCATCAAACCTGTAACGGTTTCATTATTTCCGGTAATTTTCGCTAAAAATCTACAAATTTTCGAGAAATTCGCTTTCATTGGAGGCTTCGCCGCTAAATTTTATTGTGTAGAAAAATAGAATATCAAAAGAAAAATGAAAATCGGTGAAAAAATTTATCGGCAAGAGACCCAATAACATCATAAAAAAATCTTGAAAACTTGCATACACACTCAGCATTATACAAGAACATAGAAGCGACGAGATGTAGCCATCGATTTGAAAGAGTAAAACGGTAAGTTGTGTTTATTTATTCACATATATTGGATTTTCACCTTTTAGAATGTAAATTGATGACATTGCCTGTTAACATTGTCTATAATTCTGTCTTTTTGGTTGTTTTTTGTCTTTTTTGTCGTCTGCCGCTAGCAGTGCGCTGTACATAGACGCTGATCATAGTTTATGATGATGTTTTTATCCAAAATAGATAATGTTTTCAAAGTGAATCCACGTTATAATTAGAAAGTTCTTTTTGTACTCGTGTAACGAAATATATTAGAGACCTATGTGCGGTTCTAAATATAGCGCAATAAACTTTATAATATACATCTTTTTCCGACAACTATATTCCGCGGTGGCGGAGTGGTTAACGTTTTCGCCTTTCAACTCGAGGATCCCCGGATCGAATCCCGTCGATGACATAGATTTTATTTTCTTCTGAAATATCTTTTGTAAGAGTTTGAAAGTAATGATAAAACATTTGTAATAACAAAACATAAATTGAGGACAGGAATTTTTAAAAGTAGAATGAGAAGTTCAGATGCATGTTAGTCTCAGACTCATAGCTAGAAAGAGAATCTGTTACCTAGATAGAGAAGTTTAGAAGATTTTAGCCTCTTAGCTATGTTCAGAAGTCAGAGTTTTAAGTTGCAAATGATTATATGAAATGTAGCTGGTGTTATATTCTTTATCAACGTTTATGTATTCGTTTGACTCATTATTTCGGTTTTTAAATATAGAGCGATTAAGTTTATGTAATATTATTTGTACGTTGGTCCTCAGTGGCCGAGTGGTTAACGTTTTCGCCTATCATCTCGAGGGTCCCCGGATCGAATTCCCTAATGTCAATTTTTTTTTTAGATTTCTTTTGTGGGAGTTTGAAAGTAATGATAAATTATTTGTGATGAAAAAACAAAAATTGAGGGCAGGAATTTGTAAAAATAGAAAGAAGTTTAGATGTAAGTCCTAGCTAACTTCAGTCTCGGAAATCAAGAGTTTAATTCGCAAATAATTTTTAAAATTATTCCATTTAATTCTGGATTCTTTATAGATATGAATTCAATGATAAAAAGTGAAAAATTCAAAACCCAACACACAATTCTGACGTTTTTATGACTTTTTTCCCAATATAACATCCACTGTGCTCAATGTAAGCTTCACTTTAAACTATTAAAATAGAATCTGGCTTATGGTAATAGAATTTCCAATAAAAATGAGGTACATATTGTTTGTATTATCAAATCGCTTTAATTTCATTGAATTTTTAAATACTGTTTAAAAAATGTAGAGTTTGCAAAATCGCGATCGTCCTATTTTTCGAGTGCGTTGAGAGGATTATATACCGTAAATTGTATAATTGTGAATAATAAAGTGATATATTTTGAGTACCTTATCAAGTCATGATTGCATTTGTATCACTATATACTAGTACATTACTTCCAGATGCTAGGCAAGGCCCCTAGGTTCTATGACTGTTTCCAATGTGGGAGAAGGACGAAACCAAAAGATCGTTTCCGCATTTCCAAGGACCACAAACAAGTGCTTAGCAAACTATCTGGTAGGACACCAAGCGAACATCATTTCATTTGTAATAGATGTCGTCACGTATGCCGTTCATACATAAAACAGAAAAATGACAGGTATAGAAAAACAGATAATTTTGAAACAGAAAACAGGACTGCCAGTGTTCCTCTTAGCCCACCGTCGGTTGTGTTGCCTTTTCCATGTACATCCAGGGGCCATTCATACTGTTGTATATGCAAGAAACCTGGACCAAAGTTGATTGTGGTTCCAACAGATGTACGTCATCGAATTTTTATCACCAGAGAGGTAATTATACCGGCAGGGTCTCGTTGTTGCCCTGTCCATCTGCAGGGTACCATAGATGATCTTAAGCCAGCGACAGAGAAAACAACTCTTAGTAGAACTACCATCACACAGCTCATCAAGTTTCTTAGAGATGAGGTCATCAGACAGGAGCGTACCAGACTGGACTTTAACAGCCTATCTAACGCTGAACACATGGACCTGTTAGGTATCTCACGTGAATCGTTGGTAGATATGGAACGTTACATCGAGGGTAGAGTACGAGCAACACCAGCGAGGTCCGTCCGTACAAGTTTGGCAATTTTCTTAATGAAAATGAGGGGTGGAGAGTCGAACAAGGTATTATCAACGCTATTCAATGTCTCCAAGTCCAGTGTCCGTAGGTGCATTAGGTCAGTGCGATCAGCATTGATGTCAGGCGAGTTTGTGCGAGAAAACCTTGGCTTCCAGCACATAACACGTGAGAAGGTAATCAGAGACCATACAAGGGAAATAGCCAAGACCCTGTTCAGTGAAGACCCAGACCGCCAAGTAATCCTCGTTTTAGACGGCACTTACATCTACATCAACAAAAGTGGTAATTTCAAGTTCCAGAGACAATCATTTAGTTTACACAAGGGCAGACCTCTAGTTAAGCCAATGGTGATCGTTTCAACGACCGGCTATTTCATATCAGTAATGGGACCCTACTTGGCCAGGAATAATGATGCTTCAATCCTTAACCATATTCTTGAAACCAACGTGGAGGACATACGAGGATGGATCCAGGAGGATGACGTTTTTATTGTGGATCGTGGTTTCCGCGACTCGGCGGCATATCTTGAAAAATTGGGAATTAAAGCAGAGATGCCAGCGTTTATGACCAGAGGCGAGAGTCAGATGTCAACGGACAGTGCAAACACGAGCCGTCTTGTCACCAAGGTAAAAGGAAATATATGCCAAGTATGATTAAGCAAAAAAAAAAAATAAAAATAAAAATCAAATCAAATCAAAAAGAACAAAACAAAACATAACAAACAAACAAACATGCACGTGTATAGTTAGAGTTAATGTTAGAGTTCATTTCACGATCAAACTTATTTGTGAATTTTTTTTTTTCATTTTATACGTTCTCACTTATAATGATCAATAAAAATTCAACATTTTGCAAAATTCTATGTCACGAGCAAGCTTGCTAAATGTAATTATTAGGACTCCTTCGGGACACATTTGTAAGCGTCCGTATAATTCTAATACAAAAGTGATTTACTGAGCAGTTCATATAGTATGTAGAAGAAATTTGCTATTTGATTTTAAGAAGGCAATACATCGAATAACAACATTCTTACTATGTTGTCTTTAAATAGTGATTTACACAAATTGTATCATTAATTTTAGATCAGATGGGTTGTGGAATCTGCTAATTCCCGGATTAAGCAATGGACGTATCTCAGTCGCATCCTTCCATCACACCAAATTCCCTTTATCGGCGACTTTGTAAGGATTGTGTGTGCAATTAGCAACAGGTACATGTAAAACAGTAATATATCTCAATCAGTACAGTACATTATTTGATACTGTATGACGTTTTCCGACAATGACCTTGACCTTGACAAGATATCGATATTGTGCACACACTATGTATTCAAGTTAAAGTTACATATACAATTTTTACCTTTATTCAAAAAAATTGTTGGCGTTTGAAATCAGATTTTTTTTTATAAAAAAGTGTGTTACATGTACGATCGTTCAATATGTTAGATAATATTTAGTTGAAAAAAAACCGGAAAATACTATAATTGAGTTTGCTTTTGTGCAACCCCTATTAAAACCGTTATGATTATATTAAATGATTAATACTGTGAAGGTAAAATACAAAATCAATAGAATCAATAGGTATTGCTCACCATGCAGAGAATAATAAATAAAATAAGAGTCGAATGTGTTTTATATGATTAAAACTAGTTGATGTAAATATACATGTAAAAAACCACAGAAACAACTACCGCTGACAATATTTTGCATTTGGAATAATTTTTACGTGTATATGTAGCTTTATAACTTTTTCATATTTTAGATATCTGAAACCATTATCATGTGCCCCTTCCGACGAAGATCAGGCCATCGGATGTAAGATGCTACATTTGTCACACCAAGCCAACCGTCTGAAGGATTATGTGGAGGAAAATCATTTGGATCGGAGGACAGCATGCTGGAGGCCCATTGAGGACGTGGAAGATTTCCCTCGTCTTGATGAAGAGCAACTACGGTCTTTGACATGCGGCACATACCAGCTACGACTCAGTCCAAATTACGCTCAGGAACACTTAGAAGGGGACTGTGCCATTAACATCCATAAAGAGGAGCCCAGATTGCTACGTGTTCGATTACAGAGCCGACACGTGTCATCCCGGACGTACCAACTTTGGATCAGATATGATGAGGCTAATGTTGTGGCTTGGTACTGTAAGTGTAGGGCAGGGGCTAGAGTAGTGGGCATGTGCGCACATGTAGCTGCCATTGTGTGGTACATCGGCTTCGCTAGGCACAGGCATCAAGATCAGAGCATTGGTGTGCGAAACTGGGGTGAATATGTTGAGGATGCAGCAAACATGCCACTTCCTATCGATGAGTCAGACAGCGATGACTCTGGCGAAGCTAGCGATACAGAGGAGTGAATTCGAGCTCTTCATACACATTTTGCTCTTGTCTGACCGATGTAATTACTGTGAAAGACATTATTTTTGTCCATGACCTCGAGTGTAAAAAGAAAACTTAACTCAAGCGAGATGTATAGTTAACGTTATTTTTTATTTAATGGAATTTGCAATTACAAACAACCTAATTTGATGGAAAAGGGAAGGGGGGGGGGTTGACATTTTGACTGCAGTTTTATATCATGTTAACAAAAAACCTTTTGCTATGACCCCCCTGTGGACATGTTTTGAATTTTCTCCCGTTTATAGTTTTGTTGTTGTCGTTTTTTCGTTGAATTGAAAAATCGAATGTTTAACTGTGTACTTATTATCTACAAAGATGTTCAGTAGTTTGAAATATAAATACATTAATTCGTTCAATTTGTGTTAATACTTAATGAATTCTATATTCTTAAAAGTATGAAAAGTAGTAGCTTGAAAGTTCCAGGAACCCCATATCGTACCTGCTCCTTTGCTAGAAGACCACTCCTCTTTTTCTGCTGTGAGCCTGTCTTTTTACTCATGTGTGTATTTGTAATTGGAGATCCTATGTTCTATCATTATTTAATCACATTAATATTAAAAATAATCGTTCACATAATACAAGTATGTATAGCAGACTTCATGAAGCGATTAAAATTTCAAGATAATTGTAATCATTCAAAACTACCTCGTTCTTGTTTACTTTTTAAAAATATTAAAGCGCATGTTCGAAATATACCGAGAGATAAAAACAAACAAACAATAGATATCCATAAAGAGGCGTAATACTATGCCCCCCACTGTCCGTCGCCATACACTACATAACAGGTCACTATCAATGTTATTTTCACTACATATTACAAGGTGAAAAAAAAATCATACTTAGTAATCAATCATCGATATTTTACCATTTTTCCTCGAATGCGCCTGCCGAAAAGTAAAAAGTAAATACATGTTGCACGCTATAGGGTTATTTCTATCACACTATTTTATTTGTTTTATTATCTATTTTTATCAAAGAAAAATAAAAAAAAAAAAAATACTTGACATTCAGCAAATAGATTAGAAAAAGATATGCGTATTATCAATGATATAATTAATGTGCTCTGGAAGACCGAAAACATGCCGGAACGTTAGACGACGTTACGTGACGTCATGCAAAAAAACATGGTAGACAAGGTATATTCTAACAGCAGAGTGTGCAAATATGCAATGTTTGAAGTCATTAATATTCTGTAAAATAAAAGTTGATAACCTCAGGTTCTTAAATATAAATTTTAAAAAGAATCTGACACCAGGCCGATTTTGGGGTTTCGTGGCTCAATGCCTTTCTCTGTCCAATCAAAAAAGTTACAAGGGAAAATCTTCAACTACACTCCGCACGGCTCACTTCGGAAACTGGATAAACGAGATTTTGATAACTTTTTCATGCAACAATTAAAATAAAATCTATATCATTGAATAGACCTCGCTTAGTCGTAAATTTTGGTATATTTTACATGGTCGAGGGTTTATGCAATCATATTATACAGACAAAATAATTTTTAGATAGGGCGTTTTCAATGTTAAATTTCAGCATGACGTCACCAAGTTTAACATTGAGCCTATGGAAAGCGTCGCGACATCACAGGAAAATTAGGATGGGAAATGGCCCATCTAAAACTTCTTTTGTCTATATAGTTTGATTGGGTGTATTCACTATCATATAATATATACCAAAATTTACGACTAAGCGAGATCTTTTGTATGGTTACTTATATCAACTTCATTTAAATTTTTGCAACAAAAAGTAGTCAAAATCGCGTTTATTCAGTTTCCGAAGTGAGCTGCCCGGACAGTAATCCTCATATATCTATCAAACATGTCAAATGCAAGTCAGTAATCTTACATGCAATGGAGTCAAAGCTGTATAATTCTAATATGAATTATGGCAAAGCCCTTGAAGCGAAGCGAAGACGGTGCATGAAAATTCCAGCAAAAATCGCATGGGCAGTCGAACGTATAGGAGTTTATATAGGATACAAAACTAAGGATTCAAAAAATTCCATATAGCATACGAAACTAAGGATTCAAAAATTTTCACTGTCCTGTTGCAGACATACAACCTAACACTTTTCAACCATTTCACTACTTTTCATCCTATCTTTATATTACACCTGTAAAAACCGAATCTACACCATATAGCTACAAAAATAGGGATTCATCTAGAATTTTTTTCGTATAAACATGATAAAAACTGACTAAAAAGGTGGCAATTGAATTGGTCAGTATGTATCTTTTCTTCCTTATTTTCGTTCATTTTTCCACTTGTTTTGTATATATTCGTTACCAGCTTGCTCAGAAATATTTGGGAACAATTTGGATTAAAGAGGACCTATGGGCCCGCTTTTGTGCTTCGCTTCGCTGTATATGATCAACTTTCCTCTGAAAAAGGAGCAGGTTCGGTAACATGGAAAATCGATTTCGATTGTATTTCGTATCAAGGACGTTAAATGTATGGTTGTTTGAAATACCAAATAAATATCTTAATTTACGTGCAATACACCGAAAGAATTGTGGCTTCAAAATCAGCTTTAAATGGTAAAATGCTGAAATATCGTAAGAAAAGGGCATAATTCTGGTCAAAATTTATGAAAATACATTGTAAGTAGGGCGCCAGCCCTCACCCAAAATAATTTACATATAAAAAGTTAAATTTGTAATTCATCTTTCGATCTACATAAAATTAATTTTGGGTGAGGGTTGGCACCTATACCATGTATACTAATTTTAAAGATTTATGCAGAAAATATGGCGATTTTCCTTCATTCTCCGTTATTGGTTATGCAGAGCAAATGACCATGATGTCCAATGTGACGTCATAACTAACGCACATGACATTTGACAATGAAAAATATTTACTTTCTATTTTGGCAGGTATTTTAGATAAATATAAGAGCTGCTGAATCATAATTTTCATAAAATTATTTTTCGCAAAAATTTAGGGCTGCTTTTGGTACATGTAGTTAGTGAACCTACCCCTTAGTTCAAAATGTAAACATGATAAATAGAGAATTACTATTAATTTCTGTCTTCTTTGCAATTATTTTTTCAATATAACATGTTCTCTGTTACATTTTGTCATTTTTTTTTCATCCTATGTGACCACAAGAACTTCAACCAGGTCAAGCTCGCAGTCTTAATGTAAACCAATGCTGCAGTAATGTTTACACTCCGCTAGCTGGTTTCTGTGCGCAGTGGTCATATTTTCGGAACTAAGCACATTAGGATGAGTTCTTATGCATCCGTATGCTCCCATTCATGTCTACTTTTCTCAGGCTGGTCTTTTGATTGGTCATTTAGAAAGGTCACCTTCACGTCGATGTCTGCTGGGTTATACCAGATTCTCTACACGACTAACAAAATCGGGAGCATGTAGAGATCTGGTTTTAATAAGATCGTAGTTCCAGATGGTTTGATGGTTTTTCAGTGATAACTCCTATTTACTTGGATAGAAAACAATGAAACCCTGTCTTATTCATTGGAAAAATGGCCCATTGAAGCGTCAGAATGTCCCATTCAAAATTGTAGGAAATTATGCAAAATGGCCCATTCACAAAATATCCTTTCCAATCACTGTTAGTAGGCCTTAACAGTACTGTAAACATGGTAAACGGTTTAATCTTGCAATGTCAAAAGTTTGCAGTTTTCTAAATGTAACCAATTGTGATGGTTTTAATTTCCAGTATCGAGTGTTATAGGAAAAACTTGTAACTTTTGTCGCGCTGAATATTATAGGTAATAGCAAATCAAATATGATAGTGTTCATGTTGTAGTAGTAAGTGCTTCTCACAGTTATTAAGGACAATAATAATTAGTGATTAGCAATAATTTCACATAAAGATAGCAGATAAGTTGATAGAAACTAATTATCAGTGAAAAGGTTAGTAGTAATTTAAAATAGGGTATGCTTTACTCAAGTGATCAAGTGAAATTTACAAACTATAATTTCAATTTAAATGAAAAGTATCATACCAAATGATTCAACTTAACATGTGTAATGGCTGCAATGTAGCAAAGGTCTGAAGTACATAACTATTGCGGTGGTTTTATGTTCACAGAAAATTCAGAAACCGTAAACATAGCAAAAGTAGAACCACCACAATCATTTCCAAGTTTACAGTATTACACATATTGCAATAAAATGATGATTAAAATCTATCACCATGATCAAGAAGTATAGTGCATTTGGACGTCATTGTCAGACTATGCTATGCCATCGACAAGACAAATAACATTGTGATGTCATATAAAATTCTGGGCACCGGGTATAAGACATACCATGTTTCATTACTGTAATTAGCCAATTGCTATTTGAGATTTCGAAGCTTTATTTTGTTAGGGCAGGGGTAATTAGTAATGCCGCCATTAATTCTCAAGTGACTGTGCTGTAGCAGTGATTAGTCACACCTATATCAAGTGACTGTGCTGTAGCAGTGATTAGTCACACCTATATCAAGTGACTGTGCTGTAGCAGTGATTAGTCACACCTATATCAAGTGACTGTGCTGTAGCAGTGATTAGTCACACCTATATCAAGTGACTGTGCTGTAGCAGTGATTAGTCACACCTATATCAAGTGACTGTGCTGTAGCAGTGATTAGTCACACCTATATCAAGTGACTGTGCTGTAGCAGTGATTAGTCACACCTATATCAAGTGACTGTGCTGTAGCAGTGATTAGTCACACCTATATCAAGTGACTGTGCTGTAGCAGTGATTAGTCACTCCTATATCAAGTGACTGTGCTGTAGCAGTGATTAGTCACACCTATAAGGTGTCTTTTTCATTGGAACTCCTTTAAGTTTACTTTTAACATTGACTTATTGCTTATGATCAAACAAAGACTCCTAATAAGGTCAAGGACACAGACTGGACAAAGTAAGACTCCTTGTCTGCAATATAGTGGCCTCATTATTCAAGTTCAACAGATCTTCTTCTTACATGTATGTAATGAAATTATACATGTGTATGGAAGAACCCTATTGATCATGATTGATTCTTAAGCCAAGTTAAGGTCATTGGTCAAGGTCACACTGGGACTAAAGCGATATACTTGTATGCAATCGAGAGTGTGCATTTTCAAACAAAATATCCTTAAACTTGGTTTACTTGATGTATATCATGTCAATCCTTTCAATTTTCAAAGTCAAAGGTCAGACATAATCAAACCTATTTTATGCACTCTTAGTCTTAAGGGCATACTTATCAACAGAAATTCCTTTATCATTTATAGTAAGGAAAACCCCATAGGTCAAGTCACTGAAGGGACCTACCCTAAATCCAAAATCCTTGTATACACTCTTTAGGACCGATGCTGTAAATGATTTGTATAAATAAAAAAAATAGAGTCTCAATGATAAACAAGAACATATGTTTCACCATGGTATACATGTATCCTATGTTTTTGATGTAAGTAAGAACCATTCAGATTTGACCTTGTAAAGGATCAAGGTCACTGAATGATGTGAATTTGTCAGAATTGTTATATATACTGATACATTCTACATACTCTAGGGCACATTTTCAACATATCTTCTTGAAACTTGGTATTTTTTATTCATATGATGAACACTGATGAAAGAAGCAACCTTGGTGACTGTACAGGTCATGGGTGAAAGGTCAAGGTCATGGATCAAATCTAACAAAAAATTTGAAACACTTATTAGTATGCGATTCTTTACAGAATTGCATAAGACTTGATTTGATATTATATCAGATAATGAACTTCTAATTTTCAAGGTCTTAAGTCAAAATTTACCAAGGGATTATTTTGTTATTTATGGTAATAAACATAGGGTAATCAAAGATTACATAGCTGGCCTATACAGGTTTTTGTCAGAAACTAGGTTAAAGTTTTTGAAAAGTAGGTCAAAGTCCAAGGTCAAGGTCACTAGGTCAAAGGTCATGGTCACAAATGAAAAGTCTTGTCACAAGGTATCTACATGTGAAATATCAAAGCCCTACCCCTTATAGTTCAAGAGATATAGCCCAGGTTAAAGTTTTGTCTACGAATGATGACAACGGCAATGCCGAGGGTATGGCATTAGCTCTCCGGACTTTTTCGTCCCGGGATTACCAAGGGATTATTTTGTTATCTATGGTATCCTAGACTAGTGCGGTTGAATGCCATTCATTGCTATCTATGCATTACAAGAGGATGCTACACTTTGTGTTGTATTGTTCTTCCATTCCAATGTAAGCCATTTCAAATGATACAAAAAAGTGTTCGACCTTTTAAGGCTAACATTAATCCTGGAGTTTGATGCTCTTGAAAAATTAAGTTGTACAATTTTACGTCTTTATTCTGGTCTAGGGGCAACAGTGTTTGGCAAACACAATTCTGTATATTTATAAATACCGGTATGGCATTCTTACAAAAAATACAAGTATATCACATTTTCTGTAAATATTATACTGAAAATTATAGCAAAGCTTGTTAGGACTTCTCACTACTTGGAAGTTAAGGCCACCTTTAAGGTCAAGGCCACTTAGTTAAAACATGCAACCTGTTATTGAACAGTCTAATCTACAGATTCCCTATTCCATATGTCTAATAAAAATGGGTTATAGTCAGTGGCGGATTCAGGGGGGTGCGGAGGGGGCGTCCGCCCCCCCGGCACTGACCCAAAATTTTCCAAAAAAACCTATATTTTGGCCCATTTTCAGATAAAATCGCAAAAATTCGCCCCTTGACCCCCCGGCAAAGGGGGCGCTGGATCCGCCACTGATAGTAATATTACACATTTGAATTTAGAACTGACCAGAGTTTAGTTGCTGTTTTGATATTACAGATATGAACAATTAGGTCTTTTCGAAATACAGAGTTACTTCCCATTTGTGCAGGTATCTGACGTCAATGCATTGTGACGTCATCAAATTCTATGGAAACCAGCATGAAATTCAGGGAAACAAGATTTCAAATATGAGGTTTTCAAAGCAATTTAATGACGTCACAATGCTTTTACGTCAGATACCTGCACAAATCGAACGTAGGCCTATGAAATCGAAAACACGGAATTCAAACATAACAACTTGGTGAATCTTTTGTTTCCCATGGTCATGACTCAGTAAATGAAACTTAAGTAGGGGAACACATCACAAATTGATCTATAATGAGGATGATAGCTACAGATAGAGCAATCTCCATGCAGCTGTCATCAAATAAAATTCTGGTGAATATATGTATGCTAAAATCTTCTTCTTCTTCATCTTCATCATCATCATCATCATCATCATCATCATCATCATCATCATCATCATCATCATCATCATCATCATCTTCTTCTTCTTCTTCTTCTTCTCCATCTTCTTCTTCTTCTTCTTCTTCTTCTTCTTCTTCTTCTTCTTCTTCTTCTTCTTCTTCTTCTTCTTCTTCTTCTTCTTCTTCTTCTTCAATGAAATTAATTTACATATCAAATTCAATAAAAATAGAATTCATGCCCCTTAAGCTTCAGTATTCCTATACTGATTTAACCATTTACACAATGTTAGAGGCAAACAGCTTATTGAGCTGACTGACTCGATGCTTATTAACCAGGAGTCTATAATAGCAGTTGTTTTTCTGGCCCAGTGGTTATAACTGATTGATGTATTACTCATTCATTCACTATGTATTCCTGATTTTGCCAGACACTATTAATAGATCTATTCTTATCTTCACATTATTTGGAGCTTGCACAACCTGAATGATAAGAGGATGATCAGATCTGGGGGCCATCTGCAAATTCTGTTTTTGTACAGGAGCCAATGTTTTCTTTGCAATAAGATTTGGAGAATTACTTCAAAATCTTGGTTGTTTATTAAGCATTGTTGAATTTCTAACACTTTCTAAAGCTTTCTTGAGGCATAGAGTTTAAGAGTGCTTAGTGTTCTTTTGAAATGTTCCCCAAATAAAAGGAGGAATTCTTGAAATATTCCTGCAATGTGCAGATCTGTCTATGGATGATTCAGATGTGAAGAGGTACATGTAGATACTAGGAAGTCAGTATGATAGGAATAGGTAAGTTCTCTATATATTAAAAATTACATTCATTTTCTTTTCTACAGGTATTAGTTGGTTTCTGGTGGCCCTGGATGGTTATTGGCCTGTAATAATACATGTATTCTACTTTTTCTGTATCTCTTTGAAATAATACAAGATATAAGATTTGTATGAAAGTTCCCTCAAAATCAGTAGAAAAAGTTGACAGCATCTTGGTAAAATAAATTTCATAAATTTCTGATTGAAGTTGCAAAATGCTTGTACTTCTGTATTTCTAGTTTGTATGAAAAGGTCATCACCTCGATTATGTGAGTTAACATCATGATACTGTGGTAATTGTAGTAATAGAAAAGAAGTCATGATGTTTTTTTTTTTTTTGGGGGGGGGGGGGTTACATTTACTATATTTTTAAATATCACAAAAAAGTCTTTCACCAACACAATTCAGTTATTTTTTCTTGACTTAACCTGCCTTTTAAAGTTTTATTTAAAGATCGAGTAAGTGAAGATCAGTGTCAAGTTGGCATCATGTGGACAGTTGCCTTGTAGTATTTCAATAAATAAGATAAGAACGATGGTACATCATCTACCACACATTGGTGGTGACCTACAGAAAGCCCCATTGGTTTTGGAGTCAAAGGGTCAATAGGTCAATGTCAAAAAGGTATTCTTTGAGAGAAAAAAATCACATAGTTTGCCCAACATCTTAGGATGGCCTATCTTCAAGTTTGGGAAGGGTCAAGGTCAAACTTGGTATATTTGAATTAATGCGTTTTCGAACTACAATTTTAATCAAATGTTCAATTTGTACATGCTTTATATAACACCGTAAATTGTGTTGACTTTGGAGCTACGTGTATTGTAATTGCCTACAATGTCATTTAAATTCTAATCTTGTGTACAGGAAAAATGCTCTTGTACGTGGAATTTTATTTCGACCTTGTACCAGGACGGCCGTGCAATGTCTTTCATTTTGAAGTCAAAACAATACGGATGTAATAAACACTGCAAAAATAAACTTAGATGTTATTTCCAGCCTATATCTTAGTCATATGTATGATTGACTGTAGATATAGGGATGAGTCAGCTGATGGTATTTTGGTGTACCCTCCTCCGCTGGAGCGGAGCACCTGTCTGTTACGTTAGCACTGACTGCTAATGAATGGAGATAGTAGTAAAGTATAGTAGTACATGTAGTAAAGTATTTGTGGGTATGCCAAATGATAGGTGTCATCTCTGAGAATCCTCAAGATTGATTACTAGAATTGATTACTAGAAACATGTAATGCATTGATGGTTTCTTTTTGTAAGCTTGAGCAATGCCTCCTTTTCACTTCAGGATGATCTACCATTGGAACTTATAGTGATCAATTTTATGATTTTAATTGTTTAGGTCATTTCTTTAATATTTTCTGTTTTGTGTCCTTGTACAGGTAGGTTCTGAGCCCATAGCCATAGAACAAAACAAAAGAAAAATGATAAAATCTTTTGCAAATCAAATGTGTTTTCTACAAAAATTAAAGCGAAAGTTTTATCATATTTCACGTAAAAATGTAAAAGTACTTCAATGATTCATGACATTGCATTATCTACCATGTTTATCTTTTTTTTTTGTTGTCTACAATCTGTTAATGTTAACAGTATGTAACAAATTTCTGTCAGATTTTATGAAATTGCAACTTTGTTTTATATGCTTGTTTGTTTTTTCTCCCTTGCTGGCTGGTAGTTAGGTCGCGAAACAATAAGAAATGACCTTAACACATAAAAAAAAAACTCCGCTCGTGAATATTCATAAGTAAAATGAAATTAAAAAAATATGCATATCCCCTTCTGATTAATTTTGCTGTCAGTCGAAGACATAGATACGGATGAGATTTAGCTGTGCTTATTTTACGCCGAATTTACTTCTTCGGTTTTTTGATACGAGAAAAAGTTAGGAATGTGGAAACATAGGTCGCACGTAACTTGTATAGCAAAGAATTTTATTTTTCTCATATTTTCAAAAACCTATCAACAGAACCTGCGCATCTGTCAGAATCTGAGGTTTTTATATATATACTATAAACATGAGGAAGTATGGAATAAATCAATTTGACAGAATTTAGCAACTAGAACCTGTTTCATAAAATTTTATCTTGGTAAAGCACACCAACGTTACGCCTCCTCTACACCTATTTTTGGTTCAGTTTTTTTTTTCTCATCATTGATGCCGGTGTCTTATTTCAAATAATTGGACAGACGGAGCAGAGCGAGTGGAACGTGCCTTGATTATAAGTTTATGATGCAGGTCTGAATGACGTAAAATTAATGAACTATTGGCGAACTCTTTAAGGCAGTTGGATGCACATCAATTCCACATTTAATACATGTACATACCGATGCATGCTTGTATGCGCTTTGTGATATCCTTCATTTCAGACTGAAACGAGGCCTTGCCAAAGAAATAAAAAAGAAAAAAAAAAAACAGTTTTCTTTACTTTGAGAATGAAAATAAGTTAGTGAAGTTAATTGTTAGTCTTATGGTTGCGCTTAGAAAAGTCTGAGTGAAAAGGTTATTTTTGCTTATCGGGAATTAAAAAGCAGGTTACGGTACCAGGGTAAGGGTGATGGGGTGATGGTGCTCGGGGCATTGATTGAGAATGGACGGGGATTTTAAAAGTTTTTAGTCGTCTTCTCAGTACAAGTATTTCGTACGTATTCGGAAGTCCGGAAAACATACTTGTAGGAAGCCTGCTCTCGTAGCGATAAGCCATGTCGGAGTGATGTCATTTCGCGGCGTGTGAAATGCATACAACTTTCAGTCCAAACAGATTATTGGAATTTGATAAAGACGAATAATTGACCCGCGGGGTCACCTGGAATGTAGATGGCAACTTACACGTAAAGAGAGGATAAATACGCTGTATGGATAACGATTTATTCTTTTCCTTGTTCCTGTAGATCATAAATCACCTAGTGTTAACTCATTAGTAAATAAAATGCATTGACCTTATATATATGTAATACAATAGATATTTTTCCTTTGACGTGACCATATTACGTATATTATATCGTGCCCTGTCGAGTGCATACATCGCTACAATCCATTTGGGGAAAACACTAAATATAAGTCATTCACGATTAGAAAAACCTGAGTTCAAAGTGCACATTATCATGATTATAGCGGAAAATGAAGAGGACCAAATTAAGGCAAATAGATAATTTTGAGTGTGAAGTCGTCACGCACTTTGAAGGATTAAATTCCAATGTGGAGTCACCAGCAAAATGAAACTATGCATAACATTGTAAAGTAGACCACAACTATGCGCACGTGTGTCGAGTAAGGACCAGATTTGGTAGCGGACCGTCAAAAAAGGACTCGGTTTATATTTTGGTGTTTTTTTGGATTTTTTATATTCTTTCACAGATATGCTGAAGTTTGTGAAAACGTCGCCAAGGTTATGCAAGAAAGAAATTAAGTATTTTTTCTAATTATTTTGTTTCTTTAAGTTTTTAGAAGTTTTCTTATTTGACAAGCTTAGTCATAATTTCTTCCGATGAGATCATTCGTTTGTACAGTGTATTGACATGTCGGGAGCGCTATGTGTCAGTAAATGTAATCTATAATCGGACATCTAAATGAAAGAATATATGAAAACTATCACTAATATTCGACAGATTATTGCTTGGGCTTATTGGCGGGGGGGGGGGGGGGTGTCGTTTTCGTTTGTTTTTTTCATTTTCATAAAAAAAGGGGGGAGGGGGTCTTTAGCATTGGTCCTTATAGATATTTTGGTGCCAGTGAATAGTGGATCGATTGGGGGGGGGGGGGGGTTGGAGGGGGATTCAGGCCTATACGGAAGGAGGGATGGGTGTTCATAGCCTATGGTTTACAGGAAAGTTCACCTAAAATGAGAACAATCCGCAATTATTTTGCAAATCACAATGTATTGATGAGTGGAAGGGGGGGGGGGGGGGGTTGTCGATCACCCCGACTCACTCCCTTTAGATCAGTGTATGGATAATATAGACTAATTCAGCCTTTTATGGACATTCTTCTTAACATGGGCTACCCAATTATGTGGTCAGTTGTTAATATACCTGTGGTGGGACGCCGACCCTTATCGCGGCCAGAACGCCGTATTTGAATTCCAATTTAAACTACTTTTCTTCAGATTTGATAGCGTTGCTCCGTTCCTTTCTGTATTATCATTGGATACTGGGTAATTTATGTATAAGGGAAGCATTCACACCAACTTTCGTATGTTTTTTAATTATTATGATTTAAGATTATAAGGGATTTTGGATGAGTGGTGTCTAGTTTTCGCTTTGGACATTTTAAACATTGCCTGTAATTCAGACGTCAAAGGACAGAACATGGTCGAAGAGAAATTGTGACCATCATAATATCATCATAATATTTGGGAGATATGAACCCCCCCCCCTCCTGCCTTTCACGATTCAGCTATTGACATTTCATTTAGTCTTGCAGTATTTGATTGGATTGCAGAACTTTGATGTTCTTCAATCCGTCTGTCTGTTACCTTAGATTGCCTGTGTGGTGATGACATTTAGCTCAGGGTATATTTTCCATAATGATAAGTGAATACATGAGTACACGCTACTTCAAAGCAAAGATACCATCTACCTCCAGGAAGTATAGAATGCTGTTTTCTCGTCCACCAGGAAATTCATATCATATGACCTTTATTATGATCTGCTTTGCGAGATACATTGAATTCGGATTGTTGGAAGGGGTGTATTAATCTCATTTTCGATGACTTTGCAATGTCTTTTGCAAAACATGCAAAAGTAAAAGAATTCGTACGAATCACATTTGTCTATCTCTATTTCTATTTGCCTGTATGTGTTTTCAAGTATAATGAGACTAACACCAAATAGGACTCAAATCACATACATGTATTGAAGTTACGGACTTTATCCCTCTTCTGACTTCGAAAATTATCTACTTTATATACTAGTATTGTGCATCTTTTTACCTGTACTAAAAGGTGTTCTTTTTACACCATTATACATGTATTCCCAAAGTGCATAAATTCTTAATCGTCATCTTATTTTTCTTTAACAGATGCTTTGCTTGCCGATCTGCAGTCCACAACCTCGCAAGCCAACTCGTACCATGTTCAAGGCGGCTCTCAGCAACAGAACAATGTAACCAATAGTTACAGTAACCATGACAACAGGGAACAAAGTGAGACACCCCCTCCTCTGCCTCCACCACCCCCACAGGAACTGCTTGATGGAATACCACCACCCAGGGAATATGCTATAAATCAGGTGAGCCTCCCCCTACCATGACCATGGTCAGCAGAAGATGCCTAAGGATTTTCATAGAAAGGCCATAGGTCAAGGTTGCTGCCAATATATTGGACTAGCTTAAATCTTGAAAGTAGAATAAAGACTAACTCTTGTGCCCTAGAATTCTCATACTGGCCACAAAGGACTACAATGACGACTTCTCAAGAAGAAGAGCTATGTTCCAAGGTCACATCTAGACTGTATTTGCATTGGGAAAACATTAACTGAAGATTATGGCCTTTTTTTTCCCTTAAAATGGTCTCAAAGCATTTAGACACGAAGAAGAATCCTATTGATTGCAATATGTCATTGTCAAGAGTTATCTGGTGTTTTATAATGAAGGGGGTATATTCAGAATTGTTGATAACCAGAGTTATTTCCCCTTTATGACGGTATCTGATCATGCTGACGTAGTCTGATTGTGACGTCATCAAATTCTATAGAAGCCTTCCATAAAGTCGGAGAAATTACTGTACAATATAGTTCATGCCATAATGTTTTTTTTTAAGTCAGATAAAATCTCAAATGGGAAATAAGTCCAAATTACAAAAAGACTCAATATTGTTCCCTTTGCATTAGCCTTTTAATATGTACCTGTTGACATCAGAGTATTTTCTAATTTTGTTTTGAACAACATAGTAGAATTCTGACCTGTATAAAAGGTGTTTACATTGGCTAAAATGTTTTGGTGGATTTTCAATCAAGAAATATGTAAATTCTTGGTCTAGGTATTAAAGAACTGGGCTATATATAGTATACATGGACAATGATTTACATAGTTCACTCTCTGACCTCAGGGTCTTGTGTTAAAAACCCCCTGCATCATCCTGACTATTCTTTTCTGTTATTAAACATTGCAGTAAAAATAAATTTGTTGTGATGAACCCCGATAGGGGACCTGTGTTAGATGCTATTCAAGGGGGAAATTAAATACCCTTCATACCATACAAACTTCAGGTGTCCAATATTTGTTTTAAAACTCCCAGCTTTATATAACTTGATGTCAGTGACCCTGTGTAAGTAGATGTGTCAACAAATACCTCACTGATGAAAAGCCAGAAAGTGGGGGTCCTACCCTCAAAGTCACTACACATATTTCTCCTATAGTTTGTTTTTACAAGAGAGTAAGAGGTATAGACCAAGGTAGGATGCATAATGCGTAATATTTACTATCTATTTAGCTCTAGGCCAGTGCTACTTACAATCAGTGATAGGGAAGGACAGGGGCCATGTGACATTGTCCCATTTTGAAAAATGGCCCATTTGGAAATGGAAAAATTTAAAAATCATGGAAAATGGCCCATTCACAAAATCACTTTACAAGTGGTAATAAAGGTGATGTTTTAAATGGTGACATATTGTTATGCCTCTCCAATCAGATATTCTGGGGTACATTGTATATAGTTTTGTTCATGATTGTTTTGTCTTGTCTGGCTGTTTGTCCACTAAAACTTTAACTGGCTATAACTTTTGAATGATAAGTTTATAGGGCTTTCATATTCCAGATATGTAGTCCTTACTACAAGAACTTTCTATAGATACCAATATCTTTTTACATGTGTGCTCGAAGCTTGGAGAATTAGCTTCTTTTAAACAACACTTACCTTTGCTTTATTATATAACATTGCATTGTAGAAAGTGATGAAGTTTTAATACCTCACATGTGTATTCCTTGTGATAAGACATTTTCCATTTACAATTTAGTACAAAAAGTTTTAACCTCTTGACCTTGACTTTAAAGTTTGAACCTACTTTCCATATACTGTAAATTGGTTTTTATTCGTCAGGTACCAATTTTCGTCATTTTCGTCAGTGCCTTCCATGACGAAATTACGTACTGACGAATATAAATACTCCTGGAAAAATAAAGGTTAGTACGGAAACATCGAAAACAAAGACATCGTGAGAACGTCGGAGGAGGGGGGAAGAAGATTAAGGTTACCATTTTTAAGACATTGTACATAACATAGTGTTATTACGACAGGCAAATTAATGAAAACCGATTACGCAAACAAAGTGCTAGCTTTTAATGTACTTTTAATTACCGAACGATATGTTTTCACAACAATCTAGGTGATACATTGTTTGTTTACCGATATTTGTTACACAAACAATAAAAAATACATACGGTGGATTTAAACAGACGGATTTACATTTAAGGAACCCTTGGATGACGAATTTACGTACTGACGAAATGGTCAATTTTAACGAATTGACGAAAATTGGTACTGACGAAAATAAAGCAATTTACAGTAACAGCTATTATACTGACAAAGATGCTGCTTGAGGTGTAAGTGTTTCACAAAAACATCGTCTTTTTTTTTTCTCAATTTTAAGTTTTTTGGGCAACAGAGAATTTGATATCCTTCCCAATACAGAGCTTTGATTATACTGAGAGAATTTAATGAATTTTATGAGATAGCTGATATTGATGCTATCTATATAATTGATTCTACATCAGGAAGTTAATGACATTGACATAGAGCTGAAACGTCAAATAAATGGTAACATTAGAGACTTGACATGTCTTCTATTTATAGAGGTAATGTGATATGACACTTGTACTACAAATAAGGTCTATTAATACAAAATAAGTAAAGAATTTTTTTTAAAAAGTTGAATTTAAACGATTCATTACTTTTGAATAAATGCAATAGATAAAATGTACTTATTATTGAGCATATTAAATGCCAGCTTTAGCATTCATAATATCTCATGATTTAAGTACATGAGGGTACAGTTTATGAGAAAACCTAATCCCTAAGAGTGCATTAAAAATGACTTCATCATGTTCAATGAATTTTATTAAAAAAAATAAGTTGTATTGATTATATTTATTTTTAGCCAACATATGAGAGCAGCTATGTGGGCGAGCACCACACGTCTTCCACCAGATACCATCAGGACCACACCCCTACGCCCCACAGTGGAGGGTATCCCATAGAGCGGTCCCCTGTCCCACACAGCCCAGGATACTCGGAACCGTCTGCAGTGCCCGGTGGGTACCCTATAGAACGTTCCCCTCACAGCCCCGGATACTCAGAGCCATCTCCCCTGCCCGGCGGGTACATCGACCCAGTGCCGGGCTCACAGCAGCCCAGACAGATGTCTGCTCTTAGTAATAACTTGTCGGAGTTGGACCAACTACTCCAGGATCTGAATTCAGCACAGTTCATGGCAGAGGTCGATAAAAGAAATGTTGGTAAGTTATCAGGGTATAATATATAGAGAAGGTCGTATTGACCTCAGATTTTGTCTGGAGTGGATATGGTCATCCAGGTCTATGATTGCAAGTATTGACCTCATATAAGTGGTATTATTGCAAATGTCACAGATTTCTTCATATTCTTCAAACAAAAAATTCAAAAATCCTTATCAACTAGCTAATCAGGCTCAACATTTATGGAGGAATAAACCACTTTACAAATTTACTTAGTTTCACATGTTAACATGCTTATAATACATGTTCCTCGTAGCCTTTTTCCAAGTACTTCATACAGACTAGTTTTACATGACTTTAAGTAGCGTACAAGTACTACATACAGTCACGATACTATTATTTCCTTCCTTGTGTACTTATCTCACTTCTTCTTGTTATTGTCTGTTTACATTGCCTTATGCATATTATGTGGCCGTGTTTGCAATATTGGTGTGATGTAGATTATAAGTTGACAAGTTTTGGTTTTCAATCCTCAGTGGAAATTCCCTCCATGAATTGATAATCAATAGTAAATCTATACTTTCGATTGTTGCAAATGAGAACAGAGTGAAAAGGAAAACTTAAATGTAACAAAGTCACTAATTTGATATAATCTGAACTTAAAATGAGCAGATTATGTAGATAGATCTTGCGGAGTAACTCATTGTCCATCACTTTGGTCATACATGTAGTATTATTTTAAAGTTTGATCTGTTTGGCCATTCGGTTGGGTTGTTTCATTGCATAAATTCTCAAATGTAGCAAAAATCTTATTGTGATGTCACAATAGTTACATGTAAATTAGTTGGATATAATTTGTCAGAGCTTTTATCAGAGTTTTTTGGAAGGGAAGGTTAAAGTGGCAATTCTTCCATTGTAAATCCTGGTTTGAAATAATGTAGCTATGTTCTTATCATAAATATAATCTATCAGCAGCCCCTGCCCCACAAATGGTAAATGGAGGGAACAAACAAGGCCCACCTGCTGTAGCTCCAAAACCAACGAGAACAGAAAAACGAAGCTCAGTGGACGGTCTATTAGACATGCTAGAGGAGGCCCAGCCCGACCCCCCACAGAGCACTCACTATTCAAGGTAAGCAACACAAACGTTAGTCTTTAGAGTATATGCACATCCAATGTAATTCCCTGAGATGAAACTCTTGAAATGTTGCGTGTTGCATTTCGCATGAAAACATTTGTGACCGTGCAACACACAACAGTGCATGGGCTCTATAGGCACATGACGCAAAGGATAATCTAACCTGCATCTGTGGTAACCTAAATTTTAACATGTATGGGTATTTTTATCTTGAAAGATGTGATTTCAGAAATCAAGACTGAAACAGACAATTGTGGTGCATATATGTAGAATAAATTCATAATCTGTGTTTTGTTACGGGTATGCATTGCACACAGCAAATGCATTTATTGTATTCAGGATATATCCACTTGCTGCGTGTTGAACCCCCCTAAAATAAACACTGCTCAACATTATGACTCCACCAGCTCATTTTTCTCTAAAAATGCTGATCATGTCATGATTTACTGTTCAAGGTCAGTCACTGGGTGTAGAAGCCCACATGTCACGGCATAAAGAGACCATTTTGCCAACAATGAATCTTGCTCATTAAGGTTCCAAACCTGCTCTGTTTCACGGTTACCTATCAGTCCAGGTGTGGATGGTACCACCTGCTCATTTTCTGAATTCAAATATTTAGATCGAAAATGCATGATTTTATAAAGATAATACTATATGTAGAAACTTTTCAATGAGTTGTAATTGTTATGTATATTACAGCGCCCCTGTCCCTGATCATTATGACCACGCCCCCCACTCAGGGACACAACAATACATACCCAGTCATGTACAGCATAACGGCACACAGGAGATGGTCAAGCCTCAGGCCGCTTCTACAGCCACCAAGGAACTGGACGACCTGATGGCCACACTCTCTGGATTCAAGGTTAAGGTTTCATTAGTTATATAACAATCCAAAGAAAAGTACTAGAATAATAAGAATGGAGACAATCAATAATCTGTTTTTTAGAAAAAAACATGTGTTTATTATATGAGTTCTAACTCTGATACTCCTCTTAATCTGATATGATTTTAAAACACAAAACCATTTCCTATATAATCAATGTAAATTTACTCCTCTTAATCTGATAGAAATTATCAAAAATCTTAAGAACTCCTCTTAATCTGATAGGATTTTCTGTCAACTATGATATTTTTCATATGATATTCATGTCATTTTCAGTGGAATATCATATCAAAATCATTAAAATTGGTATTTTACCCTTTCAAACTATTCAAAATGGCCTGAAAGTATTTATATCATTAAATTAATGCATATAATAAAGTCTAAGATACATTCTAGTACAATTAAGAGAACTATTTTATTGTATTTCCATGGAATTTCAAACTCCTGATAATCTGATACTCCTGTTAATCTGATAATGATCTTCTGACAAATTGACTATCAGATTAACAGGAGTCCTCTGTATTACATAAGAATGGGAGTAATATTTATGACCATGATTAACATACTTAAAGTAGAAAACTTCGAAAATGTAGTGAGAAGAAGCAAAGGTTTCTTATTATTATAACATTAAGACAAGAAGCAAAATGATGAAACAATAGAATAAAACAAAGTAAGGATCTGTGATGAATGTTAGAGATATTATATATTTCACATCAGGTCAGTAACAACGCTCCTCAAGGTCGTATCCAACAGATACCGATGCAGCATGGGAATTCCCCCTCCCCCGCAGATGAACCAAACTATGCCAAACCTGTCAAGAGCAGGAACGCCTCACAGTCCAGCCCTTCCCATAATGCCTCTGTTCCTCAGGGGGAACTGGAGAATATGATGGGTAATCTACAGGAGGATATGAAGAATCAAGGTGTGACAACGAAGGCCAAGGGCACGTGTGGGGCGTGTAACCAGCCTGTGGTGGGACAGGTAAGGGGTTGTGAATATGTGTATTATAGAAATTATGAAGAATCAAGGTGTGACAACGAAGGCCAAGGGCACGTGTGGGGCGTGTAACCAGCCTGTGGTGGGACAGGTAAGGGGTTGTAAATATGTGTATTATAGAAATTATGAAGAATCAAGGTGTGACAACGAAGGCCAAGGGCACGTGTGGGGCGTGTAACCAGCCTGTCGTGGGACAGGTAAGGGGTTGTAAATATGTGTATTATAGAAATTATGAAGAATCAAGGTGTGACAACGAAGGCCAAGGGCACGTGTGGGGCGTGTAACCAACCTGTCGTGGGACAGGTAAGGGGTTGTGAATATGTGTATTATAGAAATTATGAAGAATCAAGGTGTGACAACGAAGGCCAAGGGCACGTGTGGGGCGTGTAACCAGCCTGTCGTGGGACAGGTAAGGGGTTGTGAATATGTAGGTTTTAGGTATAATGTATTGCAACTTGAATCATGTAAAGCCTTTTCAGTGAATAGTGTATGAGTTTATCAATCATGTATTTGGTAATTTTAATGTACATAGTTACCTCCCATTTGGGAATGTGTCTGATGTAAACTAAATGTGGAAACCAGCATATTCAATAAGATGTTTCCATAGAAATTTCATTTCATCATAATGCATTATGTCAGATACTGTCCTAAATGGGAAGTTAGTCTTTTTGTCAAAAAGACGGAATATTGCAACTACGATTACTTTGAATCTTTTCAGTCAAGGAGTACTATTGTCATAGCAAAGTTACCTTACTCGTTACTATTGTCATAGCAAAGTTACCTTACTGGTTACTCTTGTCATAGCAAAGTTACCTTACTCATTACTATTGTCATAGCAAAGTTACCTTACTGGTTACTATTGTCATAGCAAAGTTACCTGACCGGACGGAGCAAATTCAATCAAGTGAATGAGACGAGTCAATTAAAATTTAGGATAGATAGACTATGAATTGCATGTAGTAGTAATAAGAGTAAATACTCTTAACTCATATTTTTATAGCTTATATCACCTGGTCAGAAGTAAACTCTTCTGATGACCAGGTGAAAATAAGCCCACTCGGTCAGGTCAGTTGCCAGGACAACAGTATTAGTGAAAATATAAAAAAATGTAGTATGAAGTTTAATTCTAACAAAGATATCTTACATACATGTAGTCTCATTCCACATTTAAGGTCTTGCATTAGTTATCTGCCTGTATGTCATTATGGACTATCCATGTTTTATTCTGTGTAGTTTGTGAATTGATCATAAAATAAGTAGAACAATTACTTATTGTCATCTTAATCATGTTAATGTAACAAATTTTATCTTGGTTCAAGTACAATCGTAGAATTTTATTCTATAGGTTATAACAGCTCTAGGAAAGATCTGGCATATTGAACATTTTGTGTGCGGTAATTGTAACTTGCCTTTGGGAACCAAGAATTTTTACGAGAGGGATGGTGGAGCGTACTGTGAGGAATGTTATCACAGGATATTTGCTCCTAAATGTGCCTACTGTAACGGACCTATCGTTGACGTGAGTATGAGTGGATGTCTCTAATGTTATACTGATTTTTGTTGGTTCCGTGGTCTAGTGGTAAAGGTTTTGATCCAGTAACCATGCTGGATCAAGCCTGGCTAGTGCCGCAGTTCCATCAACATTTATATACTTTAGTATTACATGTTCTATACAAACAATGTCGGTGTTATGTCTATATGTGGTGTTTGATTAAAAAATATATTTAGTATATACATGTATTATACTAATTTTGAAGGAATGCAAAAATAGAGTGCAAATATACATGCATTACAAGAGTCTGTCATGATGAATAATAAAACATTTATATGTAAGCTTCTATCATTGTCTGCTATGAAAAACATACTGGTTCCATTCTCAGGGGTCTCAAAATCAAGTAAATTCTGTCACCTCAAAGATAGAACTAAATTGAATCTTTCATAACAGACCATGATGTTTTTTCTCATACTTGCTTGCAAATCTGACTGTAACATTGTGGAGATGTAAGGGAAAAACTGTCCTTGAAAATAGTTTATTCCATAAGAATTATTTCTGAGTACTAAGGCCATGCAAAAAAAATTTTCTGGTTCTCAGATAATTGATCTAAAAAATATGGGTAGGTAGGTAGGGTTTTTATTTTTTGTTTTTATTTTCCGAAAACTACTTAAGCACAATTTTTTATTCAGATATTATAGAGACTGTGATCTATAGTGACTATATTTGTTGTAAATGTTCACCATACTCAACTCTTCTCATTTTTACAGTGCCAAGAATGCTTCAGCCCAGTCTGCAATTTTAAAATTCACATTCAAGCTGACAATCACTCGTTCCTCTCCCCCCCCCCACCCCCGGTCGCCATTTTGCATCTTGTGTACAATAACAAAGTACAGTACCGTAATCGTCCGAAAAAAAGTCCGCAAGAGTAGATATCACGCAGGCAAAAAATTACGCTGAAAATCGTGGAAAAAATTCTAATCTAGTAAATAATAGGCATTAAAAAAATCGAAATTTCGCCGATGTTTTCTCCCAAATTAAAAATATCAAAGAAACGGCCCGCTCGGTAATTTTTATTGTAATGACTTGAATTAGATACCGATAACAAAATAATCCATAGTACGATTGAAAGATTTAGGATTGACAGCCGTATTATGTATCAATTAACTGAATTGACCATTGAAATTTACCGTTAGAATAAACCTATTCGAGAAGATTTTACTTCCCCCTTCACCTGTCAAAAGTGACAGATCAATTTCATGCTTGACCGCAACGCTACCGGTGAAGGCTATTTGTCTCCGTTCAACACCCCTCGGAGTAGACAGGTGTTTACACATATACAGGTATTTAACGTACATGCGCTTGTACGATCTGACCTTAGATGACCAGGTACCGTATGTTATTGTAACGCGATTGTTTACTTACGCACGGACTGGTAGCGTGAATTAAAGTCAAATATACTTACAAAATTGATCTATTGACGAATTATCTGTTCAGAAAATTAATAGAAAATTATATTTATCAGCATGAGAAATCTGGCGGGCGGCGGCTATTTTTTTCCCTTCCTACGATAAAAACGTCTCGTCGGGAGGAATTTTGAGCGCGCGGAGGTGTCTGAGAACCAGGATTTTTTTTTTATATGGCCTAAAAGTAAAGTAAAAAGTAAAGTAATTTTTATTTAAAGACGGCAATTTGTACATACATAACAATAACATGAGCTCTGTAGAGCTCTTTAACCGACTATCACAGAAGCAAATATCACAAGCATGCAGCATACAAAGACAATTAAAAGACAAGACATAAAATATACAGTATTACTAGACTGTCCCATGTATTCTGCAAAAATATGGTAAGAAGGACATTGACATTGGGAATTTTTATGGTCATGTCGTGTTAACTTTGTGTTGCTTATTGAACTAATGATGTCAGGATATAATTCACAGTTGAAAATGCTCAGTCATGCAATGTAAAAGAAAGGTATCGCATGATATGAAAGATGGAGTTTTTAGCTCGACCGAGTGAAGCTCAAGTGAGCTATTGTCATAGCGATCCTTCGTCAGATATCAGTGCTGTCCTTAAGTTAGATAAGATTTATTTATGAAGTGGACATATGGATATCATATGTGAACATAAGCTGTCAAAATTAGTGGTGTAAATCTTGGAAGAAAAATCTCAAAATTAGTGGTGTAAATCTTGGAAGAAAACACTAAGTACTCAAGGTCCTTTGCCAAAATTGTGATTTTTAACCAGATTCAAACAGTAGCATGGTTACAACAGATCTGAATGGCCTTAAGGTCTTTTAGACTTTCATTCCTCAACCAATACACAGACTCATAGTAATAAGTACCGAAGGTCCACCAAAGGTGCATTGTTATCGGTGATCTGTGAAGTAGGATAATTGTGATAAGAGCTGATTGCCTGATGTATTTTCAAATTTACTTAGCAACAATGTTCATAGTATTTAATGAAACTTTACATGTAATAAGTACTCTAAGACTTGGTCCTCTACCAAAATTGCTTTTCCGGTATCTGATCAGTCAAGCAAAGTAGGCACCAATGGATTTTGTTGTCTTTAACATTTTTATCGTGTCATCAGCTGCAAAAGAATTTCATCAAAATGATCAAATAATGGCTATACCAAGTTTGGTTTTACAGAGCATGCTTTCTGTATCAAACTCCATACAGTGACTCAGGTGAGCCGTATAGGCCAACTTGGGCCTCTTGTTCTTAGGTTTCTGTTATAGGAATAATCTGTCTATAATGTTTAGGTATGCAGGAAACTTCTGAGGGATATCAAGATCATGTACATATAAAACCCCGAGACTTGCCGAGACTTTAACAAGCATTCAGAGACTCCAAGGTTGGAACAGCATATGTTTCATAGCATACTGTGAATAGGTATTTTTTAGCTCACCTGAACAAAGCCAACGTATGCTATTGTCATAGAGTGTCGTCCGGCTGTATTTCTTCACATTTTTAACTTCCTCTGCAGAAGCAATGAAACGATTTTTTTAATTTGATGATCTAATGGTAATCTACAACTGCTGTAGTTTCTGTCATGATATATAAACCGGTGCCACTATGATAGGCAAAATAGGTCATACGAGATACCCTCCTTTGATAAAGTTCTTTAGAATCTGTTTTGACAAACGGAAGGAATCAGAATCCTTAAATGATTTTTTTCTTACAAAGTTTTTCTTTGTAAGTTTTTCTTTGTAATTAATGGAGATAATTCTGCCTCATCAGTTTTTAAGGACTCAGATGGCCCCTTGGCTAAGAAAGACAAATTCGTTTGTCATTGCTTCTGCTCTACAGTGCTCAATGGAATTTCACTGAAACTGGCAGAAATAGAGTAGCATCGGATTCTTTAGAATGTACAAGAACTCTAGAAGTGGGGGTGGACAGGGAGGTACCTCTCTGCCCCCTTCCACCCCCTTACTTCCTCCCTCCCTCCCGCCCCAACCTCCCTCCCCCTCCTTTTCTCCCTTCCCTTACCCCCCCCCCCCCCCTTCCTCCTCCCCCTCCCTCCCACCTTTCTTTCACCCTATCCACCCCCTCCTAGAAGGGAGAGAATTCTGCTCAGTGATTTTTGCAGAAATTATTGCCTGTGGAACCTAAATATTGTATATAATACAAGTAGTGCAGCATCATGTCATAGCAATTCCGCCTACAAGATTGAATTATTTTTTTCGACCTAGTTCAGTACTTCAAAATACCTTTAATCAGGCTTAATATGCTTGTAGTGACTGTGGTTCTCAGATGAGTGATATAGACCCAATTGGACCTTGAAATTCTTTCATACATTTACTTTCAAATCAAAGGTTAAATAAAAGAAAATTTCAGTAATGGATCAAGCTGATCAAGATGTGCTCGTGAAATACAAAGTGCAAGTTTAAAAGTTGTGACCAGGAAAGAACTTAAGAATCAAAAGTGAAAGTCACAAGGTCAAAGTTTTGTTTTAAGAAAAAGGTCTGGTATCAAGCATTAGCTATAGAGTATGGATGGTCCATCACTTACATGTACAAGGTTTAGTTTTATATAAGTGGGTAAGGTAACAAGGTAAAATAAATTACATGTATCAATAGAAAAAATGAACATGTGAGATATGAAATCCCTGACATATTTCAATCAATAGCTAAAGCCAAGGTTAAAGAATTTATTGCAGACACACTGACAGACAGATAGACAGACGAACTAAACAGATCAAAACTATATACCCCTTAGTTTCTAATAATTCTGAATGCAGATTATTTTCTTAACTTAAAAATTGAAAGTTTAGGTCGAGAAGAATTCTTAAATTAATTTACATCAATGCAAAAAACTGTCCATACATCCTTACATTGAAGGGTGTATAAATTTTATGTTTAGTAGTAAGGATAACAAATTAAAGAATTATTTACTTTGTTTGACAGAAATGTGTTACTGCTCTGGACATGACGTGGCATCCTGACCATTTCTTCTGTGCTCAGTGTGGAAATCCATTTGGTGACGATGGATTCCATGAAAAAGACGGAAAAGCTTACTGCAGGTAAGGCTGATCAGCTTTCCTCTTTACTGTGAATGTTTTCTATCAGGAAACTACAGTTATAGTATGTAGATATAGATATAGTTATCGCAACCCATGTCATCAGGGATTAACTGTATGAATCACTTGGCAAGCTACTTCATAGGACAGTCTATACTGGATGTACTGATTGGATCTCTCTGTGTTCCTGAATACACTTACTGTAGTATTGAACTCAATTATATTGTATGATATCTAACAAAATCTACTGGCAAATTGAAATACTTAAAAAAATATATATATAATTTTCATGTTGTCTGCAACTGGAGGTTGACACTTAGGGATCTACGTATCTGGCATCTGTCTGTCTGCCCAAAATCTAATTGAATTTTTTTTTTATTTGCAGAATTTGTTATTTGGAAATGTTTGCCCCGAGATGTGGCGGCTGTGGAAAGCCAATACTAGATAACTACATATCTGCCCTGAACAGACACTGGCATCCTGAGTGCTTTGTGTGTAGGGTATGTATTCTTACGTATTAAAAGTTCTGTGGATTAAAGTCTTAACAAGTACTTATTGTAAATGTGGTTTATCGCTGGGAGAAAATTTCATAATTATAACATCAAGACGTTACACTTGGGGGAAATAATTGAAATGTAAACATCTCTGCCTTTGTATGAATTCAGCAGGACTGTTTTTGTGAGGGGGGAAATTTTCGCAAAGTCCCTTGATTTGAGAAAAACTCGAAAATTTCCATGTTTACTGTATGTTATATGATAATAAATGCATTTGAGATTAAACAAGAGAAGATGGTAACTGGCAGGTCATATCAAGTACAGGTCAGTTCTTCATAAGAGGATGGTGACAAAGAAAGACATACAGTGTATTAAGCTAATACTGTAAATTGGTTTTTATTCCTCAGGTACCAATTTTCGTCAGTGCCTCCCTTGACGAAATTACGTATCGACGAATATAAATACTCCTGACAAAATATATTGTAGAAAGGAAAAATTGAATTTTAATAGTTAATACGACATGCAAATGATAAATCATTGAAAACCGAAAATGCACACAAAGTCGCATATTCTTTCTTTTATTTACCAAATGATATGCTTTCACAACAAGCTAGGCGGTATACATGTCTCTAATTGTTTGTTTACCAATAATTATTAAACAAACAATGAAAACAAATGCATGCGGCCTATACCTGAATGTTAAGTTAGCATTTGAAAAGACAAATTTATATTTTAGGGACCCTTGGATGACGAATTTACGTACTGAGGAAATGGTCATTTTGAACGAATTGACGAAAATTGGTACTGACGAAAATAAAGCAATTTACAGTAGTAAGCCCAGTCATCAAGTAGAACCCAGACCTCAGGGTTTTATCATCCCTAGAATGACATAAATCATTACCAGATACCTGTCAGTGACCTGATTTATGGAATAATCAGTAATTATACCCCTGCAACAAAGTTGTGCAGGGTATACTGGATTCACCATGTTTATCCGTCTGTCTGTAGATGAAAACTTGTTTAGAAATGTTTGTCTGCATGATGCATCAACAAGTGCCACCATTTAGATTTACCATATATCATTCATTTCTGTTTTTAGCTCATAATCATATTTACAATATACATGTTTAAATTTATACATTACTTCCACATGCCCTACACGCGACATAACCAACATCAATCCAGATTTTCTTTGACCTTACTTTATTATATTTTGTCAGGAGTATTTATATTCGTCGGTACGTAATTTCGTCAAAATGACGATAATTGGCACTTGATTAATAATAACCAATTTACAGTATTCAAATTGATAGATGACTCAAAGGTGTCCTTATTTTTTTTTCATAGGTCTATTATAAGTGACATATTTTCCTTTGTGCTGACCTTTTATTTTAGGAGTGTCATATTACAACCTTTTATATTAGGAGTGTCATATTATAACCTTTTATTTTAGGAGTGTCATATGCCATTTGGAGGCCGCAGTTTCTTTGATCATGAAGGTCAGCCTTACTGTGAAACCCATTACCACCTTAAACGTGGATCACTGTGTGCCAGCTGTCAGAAACCAATAACAGGCCGGTGTATTACGGCAATGTACAAAAAGTTCCATCCTGAGCATTTCGTCTGTGCGTTCTGTTTGAAACAGCTCAATAAGGGGACATTCAAAGAACAGAACGATAAACCTTACTGTCATCCATGTTTTGTGAAGCTCTTTGGTTAGACGACGTTTATGTTATATATTTTATTACGGATGCAGATATTATATATATAGTATGCTTGATATATGTTGTACTATGTTTTGATTATTGACTGCTAGCATCTGTTTTCACTTGATGAGAAATATTGTACTATACAATCTATTATGATATTTGCGGAATTCTGACAGATTATTATGACAAATTATTTCTGATATTGTCATTTGCTTTTTTTGCAACCAATGAGAAACTTTTTTATGCAATCCCTAATAAAGCATTTGAGAAAATCTTCTATCAAATAGGAGATTCTAATAATGTCATATTTTTATTGGAAAAAAGAGTAAGATAAAAATTAAACAAAAAAAGCTTTATTAAAGTTTAAGACTTATGAAACTGATCTTTAAAAGAGAAAAATAAAATAAGAAGGCAATTTATTATTTCACTTTAAATGACCTCTACGGAAAATATATTATGAAAGCTAGAAATAGATTTGTAATTTTGTCATAATTGATGGAAAATGAAAAAAATATATTTACAAAAGTGATGATCTGTATACTTAAGTTAAAGTTGGTTTTTGAAAATAAAACTCTAAAATGTGCTAAAGTACTCAGTCTCGTCAAAAATAACCGAAACTGTAAAGTTGTACCTCTTTAAATTGTTATATGATTTTATTCAGCCAGTGCAGATACGTGCATTATCAAATGAGAACAGATCCTCTGTAGAAAACAAAGAGAGGAAACAAATTTATCAATATTTTTCATATGAATAATATATTTAATATAATTTGATATGCAAACTTATGCAAGTATTTTTTGTTGCCGTATGTTCATTTTTATTTTTTATTTGTGTTTTAACATTTCTTGTGTCTTTCTTACATATGGAGAATTGTGTGATCATTGCCAAATAAAAATTTTGAATTCACACTTGTTGGTGGACTTAAATATTGATTTAATCATTATACATTTTTTAATGGATAGTGGACTATCAGGTCATGATTAAAATTTTGCCAGCTGGCGTCATGTCTAATTTGGCAATCCAATAATTTATACCTTTTAGAAGGTAGAAATTTTCTACATCAATTGAGTGGAAGCATAAATATCTGACAACAGATCCAAGGTGCAACTGTCTGATGTATAGCTTCTTTTTTGAATGAATAACAATTTTTTTAACAGAATTTCGAAGAAAAACAAACACATGCTTATATAATTTAAAAATTCTAAATGTTTGTACTTATTCAATTAATATTTCTTTCACTGTAGTACCCTTTTTGCCTTTGTAAAGAAAAATAAAACTTTGCTGAACATTTGAAGATGTACATGTACCTGTACACATCTTAGGGTTGCCTTATGCCTCTCTTTTCAAAGGTCTTAGGGTATCTGGCATATTTATTTTCTAGACAAATGGAAAACCATGAAAACCTGTAATCATGACATTGATTTTGTATATTAAACATAAGAATACTTGTATAAGGTGCTATGCGCAAACACCACTTCAGAATGTGGTTTCTGATTTCAGATGAGATATAATTACAGATCTGTTACAATCTATATTTTTTTTTATTTATTTTAAGAATTCATTTTTAAGGAGAATATTTTGATAAGAAAAGCAAAGTTTGAAATGTTCTATACAAAATAAAACATGTTTGTGATACTTTAATACAATCTTTTTTAAACTGTACAAAATATTACGAAAATTTATCTGCAAGACCTTTTGTGAGGTGCTGTGAAATCATTCTACATAAGAATTATATGAATTCAGAAAAAAATTGTCGAACTTGGTAAAAAGTGGAAATGATATGTATGAATTTGAGATAGAAAACACCAAAATAGGGGAAAAAAACATTAAATTCTATATAAATTGTACAAACTTTAAGTATTTTTTGTTTTATTTCTGTTGTACTATATATAAGTTATGCAGCTGCAGTGACTACTGAATCTATTGCTAGATTTATATATCAGATGTGATAAAAATCATTCATTTGTTTATTTCTGGCTTATTTTTATGTGTTTTACTCCACATAAAGCTTCATTTACTATTAAATTATATGAAAACTGAATGAAGTATGACTTCTGTATTATACGATGGCATAATTCTGCCGAATACATACAGGACATTCAAGCTGCATTGTCAACAAGGCCACTGGCATTGTCAGAAAACCTACATCTTTGCTTTTTAACGTAAAGGCATTATAAAATCTTAGACCTCTGTGAAGTTCGACTTCTTGGTAATAATTAGCCCTACAGTCGAGCTTATGCGATACCATGTTGTCTGTCCGTCTGTCTGTTAATTTTTTTGTGATCACAACTCCTCTGAAACCATAAATGATAGAAAGATTATTCTTTTTGCATTTAGTTTGGTCTATGGTCTAGTTGTGCACCTGATATTTTGTTTGAGCCTCTGACCCCAGGGTCTTTGAAAATGGGTGTGGTCATTTTCTCCTATATAAGTCTATGTAATCTAGTGAACACCAATTCTCAAAAAGTATAATTGATAGAGAAATAATTCTTTTTGCAATATAATCAATCTCTGGTCCAGTTGTGCACCTGGTATTTTGTTCGAGCCTCTGACCCCTAGGGTATTTGAAAATGGGTGTGGTCATTTTCTCCTATATAAGTCTGTGTAATCTAGTGAACACCAATTTTCAGAAAGTATAATTGAAAGAGAAATAATTTCTCTTGCATTATAATCAGTCTCTGGTGTATTTGTGCACCTGGTATTTTGTTTGAGCTTCTGACCCCTAGGGTATTTGAAAATGGGTGTGGTCATTTTCTCCTATGTAAGTCTATGTAATCTAGTGAACGCCAATTTTCAGAAAGTATAATTGAAAGAGAAATAATTTCTCTTGCATTATAATCAGTCTCTGGTGTATTTGTGCACCTGATATTTTGTTTGAGCCTCTGACCCCTAGGGTCCCCCTAGGGGAAAATGGGCGAGGTCATTTTCTCCTATATCTTGTGAACACCAATTCTCAGATACATGTAGTGCAATTTGATAGAGAGATATTTTTTGCATTATAATCAGTCGGTGTATTTGTGCGCCTGATATTTTGTTTGAGCCTCTGACCCCCAGGATCTTGAAAATGGGTGTGGTCATTTTCTCCTATATAAGTCTATGTAACCTTGTGTACATCAGTTCTCGGAAAGTATTGATACTGTAGAGAGGTATTTCTTTTTGCATTACCATGAGCATGAGTATGTGGTCTAGTTGTGTACCTGAGATTCTGTTAAAGACTTTGATCTGTCTTTGAAAATGGGTGTGGTCATTTTCACCAAATATAAGTCTAGGTTTCAGAAAGCATAATTTATGGAGAGTAAATCTTTTTGCATTATTATATGTCTGTGGTGTAGATGTGCATCTGATATTTTGTATGAGCCCCTTATACCCAGGGTTGGAAAATGGATGTCAAAATGGAAGTAAAAAATAAGATGTCAAACAGCCAGTAGAGCTTCAGTCTCATCAGAGACTTCTGGTTTTAAAATAATGGAAAAACTACCATAGAAACAAGTTGTTGATTCCTGTAGAATTCTAATGTATAATCAACATTAATTGTAAAGATGGGGCTCATTGAATTTTGCGGGGCTGAGAAAATGAAGATTTCTGTAGTATAATAATGATACCTCCATTAAGATTTGTCAGATTTTTCTGGAATTTTTTTTTGGACTTTTTTTTAAGATGTATACTATAACATGAGAATGAAAAAAAAATTCAATTTTTTCAGTAATAGTTATTTTTGGCAGACCATACATCACTTGAAATATGTTTTACCCTTTATCAACCAAACTTTTATATTTATTGCTCTAAACAGAAACTATATTTAAGAAATAAAACATGACAAGCCGGGCTCTATTGTCTCTTACAAACCTTCAAATGTGATTCTTTTGTTATTCATCGGTCATTTTATTTCATAAAGACCGCGGACGATTCTAAATATACGAGGTTTTATGAACGTTCAATGAAGTGTGGAGGTCAATAAAAAACAATGAGGGGCGGAGAAAAGAAAATTATTTCAGTCACGGGTGTGAATTGTTTTTATTCTAATGAGTATTCGGCCATAGCATAGAAAATATTGCGTTTCAAGTCCGCAAAAGACATCCTTTTATAAGAAATGTTAACAGGAGAAGGATAGATTCTTCTATACCGTAAACCCCAAAATGCCATTTCAAATCAATTTAGATCCCTTTAGCGATTCTTGAAGACCAATTGGTCTAAATGCCTTTCAAATACATGCATATTGAGGAACTCGATGAACAAAATAAAGAAATATTATCCTCACTTGATTAGAAAATCTTTCCTTATCTCTATTTGCAATAATGTAATCACATTTAAAAACTTAAAAATGGAAATAGAACTCATTGTTACACACTATTATTATTTTTTCTTTGACCGAATACAGGATACCTATCAGAAAATTATCGGGATGAATAACAAATTATTTTACTTCTATGGCCTATTAATCATTGCCGTTGCATATTTTCCACCCGATAATTTGCATGGTCGATTTCATTTTGAAAAGCAGGGGTGTACTAAATATCTAGATTTTTATTTTTCGGAAAATTGAAGAAAATCTGCGGTTTGTAAGTCGGATAAAGACCTCGTTGGGGTCTGTATGAAGGTTAGATGCCCTCGGAGAGAACAGGGTGGTGTTTAAAGACCTCGGCCTTCGGCCTCGGTCTTTAAACACCACCCTGTTCTCTCCTCGGGCATCTAACCTTCATACATGTACAGACCTCAACTCGGTCTTTATCCTATACATAATGCCCGAGCGTCCTCAGCCAATCACATTTATTACCGAGCCGCGAATTATTTCTATTCTAATGATGAACAAACTTAGACCTTTTGATGAAAGTATATCTGCTTTCACAAATGGGTAGGCGTGGCTCATCGCTATACATTGTAGGGCCTATATTGGAGAATAGAGCCCGGCTCGCGTCTGTTGTCTTAATAGGGAAAAAGAATCAAGTCATATTAGAATAAAAGTTATCAGCATTCAATTTTCATATAAATGAAAGAAGAAAGATATGTCTAGATACTTTGATGAGAAAGAATGAAGTATATTAGAGCCGATGTTTATATTTTGGTCACTGTGTAAAAAATTTTTCCTTGAAATTTTATATCTCCAAGGAAGGATACTAGTAATTCACGTGCATTTATCGCTCCATCTTCTCAAGAGATATTAATTAAAATCTTAACTTCGTTTAGGAGGCTTACAAAATGTATCTTAGTATCACCATTTGGTGACCAGTTTGTCAAAGGGTAAGTTACTACATAATCATCTTGTTTATTATGCCCCTGGAATCAAAGATACGGGGGCATATAGTTTTTGGCCTGTCCGTCTGTTTCTCTGTCTGTCTGTTTGTCCAAAAAACTTTAACATTGGCCATAAATTTTGAATGGAAGGTGATGGAGCTTTCAAATTTCACATGTGTATTCCCTGTGACAAGACCTTTCCATTGATTTTTTACCTCTTGACCTTGACCTTTGATCTACTTTTCGAAAAATCTAACATTGGGCATAAATTTTGAATAGAAGTGATTGGGCTTTGATATTTCACATGTGTATTCCTTGTCACAAGATTTTTCCATTGATACCAAAAACATTTAACCTAGTGACCTTAACCTTTCACATACTTAACAGAAAATGGTGTTTATACTAACAAAGACGGCTGACCGGGGGCGTTCATGTTTCACAAACACAGGCTTTTATAATGAATCATTTTTTTTTTTCCATATTTTTTTTACATTTTCCAATATTGGTACGAAATTCTAAACAGAAGGTAACATTAATCCGTAGCGTTTAACAGCATTTCCTCTGCAAAAAGCTCTATTTTCTTTTCCTGTTTGGGGTTTTGTTTTTTGTTTTTTGGATAAAAGTAATTATCTTTCAAGCCTTAATCTTTGTGCACTAAAATTCCAGTATTATTTGAAAAGATAAAAAAAAAAACCAGCAAAGCCAACGCTGCAAGATACGCCTGTCGGGGAATTTGTATTTATTTTTCATTAATAATTTTTAAAATGTAATCATGGCAGTTTTAGGCCTAAAATGACTAAACCTTTACACATAATTAAGAAAATAAATTTTCAGGAAAGACATGTCTCCCTCCAAGCAATTGGGTCAAGGTGATGTGAAACCTTTGAGTCTCTAGCAACAACATACTAAGATATAACAGTGATCCATATAGCCAGGACTGGACAGCATGTACAATTTAATTAAAAATGTACTAAATGACCTTGGTCACCTGACCTTGGGTCAAGGTGATGTGAAACCTTTGAGTCTATAGCAACAACATACTAAAATATTAAAGCGATCTATAGGGCCAGGACTGGACAGCATGTACAATTTAATTAATAATGTACTAACTGACCTTGGGTCAAGGTGACGTGAAACCTTTGGGTCATAAGCAACAACATACTAAGATATTAAAGTGATCCATAAAGCCAGGACTGGACAGCATGTACAATTTAATTCAAAATGCACTAAGTGACCTTGACCTTCGTCACATGACCTTGCGTCAAGGTGACGTGAAACCTTTGGGTCATAAGCAACAACATACTAAGATATTAAAGTGATCCATAAAGTCAGGACAGGATAGCATGTACAATTTAAAATTCAAAATGTACTAAGTGACCTTGGTCACCAGACCTTGGGTCAAGGATATGTGAAACCTTAGGATCATAAGCAACAATATACTAAGATATAACAGTGATCCATATAGCCAGGACTGGACAGCATGTACAATTTAATTAAAAATGTACTACATGACCTTGGTCACCTGACCTTGGGTCAAGGTGATGTGAAACCTTTGAGTCTATAGCAACAACATACTAAGATATAACAGTGATCCATATAGCCAGGACTGGTCAGCATGTACAATTCCATTAAAATGTAAGTACATTTCATTAAAAATAGCAACGCCAACGTTGCAAGATACGCCCGTCGGGGTATTAATATATCACAAATAATTTTGTGAATGCAATTATGTCAGTGTTAGTCTCAAAATGACTTGACCTTTACACATAATTTCTCAATTATGCGACACCCCCCCCCCCCCCCAAAAAGATAACTTGTAAGTAAAATGATGAAAGAACATGTGTTGTTCTTTAGGTGTACAAAGTTTGAACCAAAATAGTATTTAAATGAATTGTCAAAATAAAGATGATCCCCCCCCCCAAAAAACTCCGTTATTTTCAGCCACAAAATGACATTAACCTATGACCCCTTACCTTAAAAAATTTGACTTGCTAGGAAACCCACATAGTAAATTTGAAGGTCCTAGGGCTGAGAGTCATTCTAAGTTCAAGGTTCATAACTCTGCAAAAAAAGTCAATTGATCACAGACTAAAACTGGATCTGTAATTCATAATTATGACGGTGTATACCAAGTTTCAATTCAATAGCTGCAAAGGCTGCGAAAAAAGTCCAGAAAACTATATAATTGTTCAAATTTTCAAGTTTAGGGACCATAACTGTGCTAAAAATAGGTCAACTGTTCAGAGACTTAATTGAATTAGACCGGTCCCGTAAATACTCATTTTGAAGGCATATACTAAGTTTCAATTCAATAGCTTGAAAGGCTGTGAAAAAAAGTCCGGAAAACTGTAAAATTGTTGAAACTTCTATGTTCAAGGACCATAACTCTGCTAGAAATGGGTCAATTTTTCCGAAACTCGAACTATAGATCTGTAATTATTCATTATAAAGGCATACATGAAGTTTCAATTCGATAGCTGCAGAGGCTTCGAAAAAATGAGTCCGGAAAACTGTTAAATTGTTGAATATTTCTATGTTCAAGGGCCACAACTCCGCTAAAAAGGGTAAGCTGTGCCGAGAGTTGAACTGGATCTGTAATTATTTATTTTGAAGGCTTATACCAAGTTTCATTTCAATACCTTGAAGGCCAAGGTCGATACGTGTGACGGAAGTCTTATGAAGGGCGGATAAAAAAAATCTAATTCTGATTTTGAAGAAAGAAAGAAAACATTACTCTATGTCTTTGGACATGGGTGAAGTGTCTCTTGATGGAAACAATCAGGACAGATTCTCTCTTTGTTTGTTTGGGGTTTTTTTTTTAATGTCATTTAGGACTATGTCAACTAATTAATTTTCCGCTCTCATGGGGGTTATACCCCCTGTGGTCGACCTCCACACCCTCTCGAGAGTTGTGATTTGCTATATATATCAACATTGCGATGAGTCCGAAGTAACACCTTTCTTTGGTCAATTAGCAGGTCATGATCGTGCGCAAACTTAATTTATTGGCATATTTCTTGAAAGTTGGTCAAGTCTGACGAATTCAGTCTTTCTCCAATGGATCGAAGGATATTACTTATTTGACATTTGCGCTTTCTGTTGTATCAAGGCCTGTGCAGCATTATGATACCTATCCAAAAGCGTTTGCCTTTCATTTTGAAGAGACAAATATTTTTTTTTAACTATTTCAAACCCTGAATCCCATTCATGTGATGAGAAAATGAGTATAATACCCTCTCTCCTTGAAAAAAAAATCAACTCTCGAAGAAATAGAAGGGGGTGTTTTAACTTTTTGGAACATAAGTTGCTGTTCGAGTTATCAATAGACTCTACTTTGGATGAACCGAATATTGGAGCATGCGCATTATCGGATATTACAAAAATCAAACGTTTCTCTTGAAAACGTTTTAAGGCTGTGAACCCATAACTGCCTACTTCCACTCAAAATTACGCTGTTTGCCGACGAATAATGATATGCTAATGGGATACTGATATTCGGCAATGATCGGTAAACCTTTGATGTACCGACAAACACAGCTATAAGATACTAATTGTTTATTTAAACATTTTTTTTTTTGCATTCTCTTCACATTTTTATCTGTAGTACTTCATTTTTTATACGTAGTACTTCATTCTAATTCATCTGATACCAAACACGGCTACAATACTCCAATTAAATGCTTAGAATTAAATTAACACATATTTTTTTTTTTTTTTTTTTTTTTTTTTTTTGTCATCAAAGTTCTTTTTGCTAATAGCTTTTTTTTTTTTTTAAAGTCCGATTTTATTGAAATAAATTTCAAAATGACCGTCTCGAAAAGACCTTTTCAAAAATATATACATTAATGAGGTTTTCTCGAAAAATTAAATTCATAAAATTTCGATGTCAATTTTTTGGGGAATCCCTTAGTCGCACTGTCGTCAACTTTTGTTACATCGATGTCAACTTTTGCTACATCAATGTAACAAATTGTAAGAAACTGTATTGTGATGGAAAATTAACCTCTCCTGGGTTTCTGGTCCCCTCGCTAACCGGTGTCTTTACCTCCAACATTCCAAAAAGGTACACAGAATATACGATGGAATTCTCATGTTGAAAAACACGAAGCTCCAATTTTTTTTTAACTATTTCAAACCCTGAATCCCATTCATGTGATGAGAAAATGAGTATGATACCCTCTCTCCTTGAAAAAAAATCAACTCTCGAAGAAATAGAAGGGGTGTTTTAACTTCTTGGAACACAAGTTGCTGTTCGAGTTATCAATAGACTCTACTTTGGATGAACCGAATATTGGAGCATGCGAACACGAAGCTCCAAAATGTACGGTAACACAAAATTCTACAAAATTATTACAAGTATTCTTTATTTATTTATTTATTTATTTATTTATTTATTTATTTATTTATTTATTTATTTATTTATTTATTTATTTATTTTATCTATCTATCTATTTATTTATTTATTGGATTAGCAGTTGGATGCCTCTTTAATATTTTTTATCCATTCGGACCGTATTTCAAAGAAACTTCATCGATATTTCAAAAAGGGATTAAAGCCATATACATGTATATTACTATAGGATAGCACCTGGGCGCAGCGAGCGGACCTGTGTACACCGGCGACACTAATACATGCCTCCTAGCTAGGTTTGCTATCACAGAGTCGCATTGACTACCTGGGGCTATGACAATGTACTTAATTTTCCGCTTATCGAAAGGTAACACGACAAATATCTACACTCGCATAGTAAGATTTAGGTTACTTCTAAATTTAGCATGTATGGCTACACTAGCACAGCGCGTGACCCCCTAAATAGCTGAATATCGTAGATACAAGGACTTTAAGGTAAATACTGATCTTTATTCTATACCGATGGCTGAGGCATTTTATATCTACATGCTACGTACGTACACATAGAGTTTACCTGCACATTCAGTAAGTTAGTACATTCATGTATTTTCTTGAAAATCTAATGGTTAACATAGATCTTGTTTTAACATTATGAAAATGTCCGTCTGTGAATAGATGTATTACAGAATGTATGATATTCGTGATGCTCAAGGAAGTACTTAGTGTAGCGTAGCACATGTTCTAGCTATACAGCTAAATTTCATTTCGCCAATGAAGTTGTCACACATTAAATTACAACATAACTGAAATCTTTTTGTCGTTCTACATTATCTATAAGATTTTATGATCACAATGGCGATTACAACTGCTTTATCAAGTAATCTAAAGTCTCAGTTTTTATAAATGTTAGCATAGCTTTTTAATAGATGAAATATATGTAACATCACATGATCGCTGTTTAATTTCACTTTTTTTATTTTATAGATTAGCACCTCGTTTGGTTTGTTAAAAACTTGAAAATAGAAGGAGACAAAGTCATCAGGTAAGAAAAGTATAAATCTAGCATTAAAAATGAAATACATAACATATAAATAAGAGAAGTAAATCCGCGTCTATTTTCTTTTGCTTCCGAAGAGTTCATAATTATCAAAGTAAAAGAATCTGTTGGTGGCAAGAAACGTCCTGGATAATTCTGCTGGTATAATTTAACTTACCGTAGAATTTAGTGTGGTACGTACTGCATAGTTCGTGACTTCCAAGGTTCTCAAGATCCTTTACATCATGAAAAGCATACACTAAAGTTTGCCATAGCTACGGTATAGTAAGACATTAACTGTGGACATAAATCGGCTCTTGATTTAATAATGGATTTAAATGATACATTGGTAAATAGCATAAAAAGTAGGGATCTCAAACAAGACTCGGATGCAGCACCAGCAGGAAACACACTTGTGTGAAAACAAAGAAAAGGGAAGGATCTCCAGCATGACCATCTTGCACTCACCCAGCGAAACAAACCCACAAGACATCATTTGACATCAGACAAAACTACAAATCGCAAAAAGACACAACAATATTCTCTAGAACATCATACAAATCAATCGAAACAGAGTCGGATTTAACAGACGTGCAGAAACATCAAACATTAATGACAACACATAAAAGGAAGGAGATCAATGTGCAACCGGCGCCGAAACACTACACAAAAGACGACAAAAAACACTTATCACAATAGACTACACAAAGATTAATGAGATAATCGGTGACGACTTAGGACGGCCATCTACAATGTTATTAGCAAATAGTATGGTTAACCGGTTTACGTGCACATACTCTCTCACTTGTCTAGTTACGGATTGGTCTCGAAGAACGCAAAACTTTAATTTATTATTCTCCTCACTCTAAGATGACTATTTATCTCAGCTTGTGGCCCACGTAACACACAGATATGTCAAGATCAAAAGGGGGTACAATGCGTCATGGGGTCCTGTCGTCAAGTCAGTCAGTGTGCAATTAAACTGAAAACTTTGTCAATTGATTTTTTGCACTATCGCGTTATATTATGTTCAAATCTATGCAATCTTCTTGATAAGCTATACTCTAGGTCGAACTCTATTTCATATGTAGGAATGGCAGATATTGAGGATAATAGAAGGGGAAATGCTTTGGGCGATTTCCTTGTGGCACAATCACTGGCGATGGACTGGAAACTGATTCTAGATATCGGCACTTACGATGCCCTAGAATCGTGCTGCCGCGCACTTGAGTGCGCAATGGAAACAATTGCACTTCCGTTCCTTACAATAGTGGCTGCACATATGGGCAACTGTCGTTGTAAAGTTAATTCTGATTGGCTAGAGCAATTGAAAATGTGGTGCATCGTTGTAGCCAGAAAAGGAGAAAAGAAATCCATCGTATGTGACAAAATGAGAGCGGTAATTAGACATAAAGCGTCTGAAGATTCCAATAACTTACAAACAACAGGAAGTTTTGACAAAGAGACGGTTAAGATATACGATTTGACAGACAGTGACAAAAATGAAAGTAGCAGACCAATGCTCCAACACAACAGTCAACGTAGTATTACGATAGTTGATAATTTAGAGTATCATCTCTCTAAATCTCAGCAACATTTACGGTCTCTATTCCCACTGGACAACCAGGAATTAAAATCAGTACGTCATTTCTTCGCCATGTGTCAGGCATTTGGGACATCGGATCTGGTTGCTGCATTGAAGGATCCACATAACATTGGTCACTTGGAACACTTTCTCATTTGTTGTGCTTCCGACTCTCAGCTTTTAGAAATTCAGTTCGAACAGTCAAGCACCGTCGAGTTACATTCCATACTCCAGGGCATTAAGAAGGCTCACGACGAGCCATTAGCAGAATATGTGCTAAGCATGGATGGGGCGGAGGAATTTTTCAGGTTTGTACACGGGAAATGTATATTCTTTCAATACCAAAATTTGAATGAAAATTAATTAATATTCCTTTTCTAGAACTTACTCAATTCATTTCATTCCGAAGACCAAAGGCTCATCTATAGGCATACAAACACAATATAAGCTCGAAACTCTCTTTTGAAAGGTCTGAAATAGTAACTTTACAAGTGCTAGTCTATAATGATATTGAAAAAAAAAATTAGTTTATAATAAACGACATTTGAAATAGCCAGTACTTTTAGTAAATTTCAAATTTACAGTACAAATATATATACTTTATACTTTCATATACTTTGAATAGTTCAGTGCTCTACAAAAGGTCCGAGCTCAGTCTAATGGTGCAGACTTCATGCTTTGACATTTATTCTCTGATTCAGGGTGAGGAAATCGCTTCATGTGTTAAGGCAGCATTACACAGAGGACGAGGTACGACGGGGATGTATAAATCACACCTTTGGTCACGTAATTTGTACGGCGGCTGTCTTGCAGGCTTTGTCCAATAGAGAGAACAAGGAAGACGGCGATGATTGGAGGACTATTGGAAGCAATTGTATACAACGAGCGTTCTTATTGGTGCTTCAGCTTCTGCGGCACAAATTTGCTATCATAGGAGACTCATATGGCTGTATGGACTTTGTTGAACTTCTCACCTCGAAGGAGATTCATCGCCTTAAAATGAATTTATATAACACAGACCCACAGGATCAAGATATGTCTGCTAATGACGACGTTATAGAGATAAGGATGGGGGAAAGAAATGAACCAGTAGCCCGAATCCTGTCCAATGGAAAAACCTTACAACGGAATCCGAGTGACCTGATTATACATGATGTGAATGAGTCATCATCGTCTGATGTTGACATTTTGAGGCAGGGTTACACACAGAGTTTTTCCAATCAAACAGCCCCTAGTGATACTGTTTTACTCATCAAAGATGAACAGAAAATTCCCACCAAATTGCATCAGGACACAGAGGGGAATTTATCACAAGAAAAGCGCGACATTGTAAAGCCAGGCAGTTCAAACCAGCCTATTTTTCCTGATCGACATATGGTCTCCCACACAGGACACAAGTCTCTTGATCACCCACCTCCACTGTTAAAGATACGCAACAACCACGTTTTACAAAATAAACACAAATCAGTACCACCAAAACGCATTATCGAAAGACCAAGGGGTATTGTAAAAAATGATATATACGCTTGCAGCGATGAACTATTCGTACATCAATGTACTTTGAAGATTAAGAAATGCATGCTCACAAACGGTAGTATTATCACCTCGTCATACGCATGTCAGTACAGACTTTTCCCGCCAGTTCCGCTCGTACAGCGTACGTCATCACCGCGCACTACGCATCCCTCGTGGGCAGCAATCAAGTTTTTCGAACGACTCGAGAAGCTTGGTCTAGGCGAAGTTTTAGTTTTTCGCTCTCAATCTATTAGATTTCAAAAGAAGTCGTACGATGAAATGTCAGAGGAAACTCGGGTTTTACTTCGTTCTGTGGGAGTGGAAGAGGAAGCCTACAGAGAGGCATTTAATAGAACTGATGACATGGCATTGCGCATGCGTCAGGGTGACAGAGCCTACTTTGCAAAGGAACAGCACGATGGGACATGTTACCAAGTTCAGGAGATTTACACTGTGTATAATTAGTAATAGCATTCAAAGTGAGAAAAACTACATGGTTATGTTAACATTAATTTTTGAAAAATCAGTTGAAAAATGTTAAAATCACGATAACTACTGCAATCAGCATTTTTATGTGAGATAATCGGGAGGTCGGCGGTGCTAAATTACAGCTTATGTATTAAGTACTTTTGATTAGATAGAGATAAGAAATGTGGAAGATTGCAAAAGAATTCCCGTCTTCGTTTAAGCCTAACTTTGTCACAAAATCGTAAATGAATATTTCAGTAAATCGTATCTGTATAATTATGTGCTGATCAATGTTTATTGGTCACGTGTCTTTTCTTTCCAGCCCTGTCGCTTGATAGAAGCTTTGTATTGATCCTCTTTCAATTTGACATCATACGTACATTACTTACCTTATTTTGGAAATTATCATTTCATCCTAAAATATCATCGAAATTAAACGAGGTTAAAATCCTAGCACTGTCCCTCCAATGCTATTTTGGTCATGGATTTTAGACTTCAAAAACCAAAACTAGAGGCCGCTACTAGAATACGTTAAGCTGTGTCTGAAAATCAATTTTGCTTAAAAGTACTACATTTGTACTTACTATCAGAAACCCGTGTCTGGTGTATTAAATTTGGTTTTGAATTCTATCAAACAAGGTAGCGATTACAAATATGGACAATGACCATATCCCAATACTCAGTACAAAATCGATAATTCAGGAAATCAGGAAATCACAAACCGAAGGTATACAAAATCAGGGTAAAACATGAACCAAAGCAAACAAACAAAAATCTCAACCACATGAAAAGAAACGAACTCTAAATTAGGAGTGCGACCAGGTGCCCAGGGAGAGTCAGCATCTCCTGCTTGCATACAACACCCATGGCTACAATTCGGCATAAATATCTCATCCGGTTACTTCCATTTCGGAAGATACAAGTATAGTCTGTGGTTGGACGGTTCAAATGGACAGAAGGATGGTTCAAATGGACAGAATATCATTCACCATTCTGGACAATGGGTCATCATAGGGTATGACGAGTTCCACAAGAAAAATTAATTATGTTGAAACCAACGTCTCCTCTTTTGTCGTATATCTTTGTTTGGATTTCTCCGTTATTAATTTTGATATCAAGATCCAAAAATGGTGTAGCTATATCATTTGTGTTTGCTTCGTTCAATATTATTATTATTATTATTAAAGGACCAGAGCCACGAACGGCAAATCGGCCTAATTTGCCACAACGTTCATCTTTTATATTTTGATAATACCATATTTCAGCACTTCAGAACTGGCGAACTTTGTGATTTACGGTCTTGCTGAAGCAAAATATTTTGATGTGAATTGAGGGTATGGTATATTGTTTGCGACGTCATAAAGGATAAATTTGATTTTTCTAATGGTCAAAATGTGGGTGATCAGTATCAGTGGAATGGAATCGGATTGGAATGAGGTGGATAGGATAGGATGGGATAGGAAAGGAAAGGATAGGAGAGAGTGGATAGGAGGTGGATGTAGGACGGTGGATGGAATAGGATAGAATTGTCAAACAAGTGGGTTGCAGTTATTTAGAACTCCACTATTGCGACCTAGAACATCACTTATTGGAATAAGCAATTGAAAGATGTCAATATCTAATTAAACCCTCCAGGAGGCATGGCCCTAGAACCTAAGTATGTGACAGCCTTGACATATATTGTCATCTATGGTGGATGGAATAGGATAGAATTGTCAAACAAGTGGGTCGCAATACTCTATATTTGTTATTTAGAACTCCTCTATTGCGACCTGGAACATCACTTATTGGAATGCGTAATTGAAAGATGTCAATATTTAATTAGACCCTCCAGGAGGCATAGCCCTAGAACCTAAGTATGTGACAGCCTTGACATATATTGCCATCTATTTAAGTAAAAAGCACGACATGGGGTATATTGTTCTATCAACTATTAAGGAATAGACTTTTATTATTAAAAAATAAAGTTCGCAAAAAGTCATGGTAGTTCATTCGATATTCATGAGAAAAGTTAGGTTTCTGCTTAATGAGTTGTAAAATATGGTACACATATGTACCATAGTCGGCACTGGTTGCCCATTGGTCTCGTTGGTTTAAGTATAGTCCTTAGTGTTTGATGTTTCTGTGTTGTGCGTTGACGGTCCTTGTTCCGTATGCGTCTCTGTCTGTGCTTGTCTGACTTGTGGTTTTACGTTGGGTGTTTTGGGGTTTTGCTGTGGGTGCTGCAACCTGGTGTTGTTGGGGATCCCTCCTTTGCACTATAACATATCCCCACTGTAGTGTTAGTCAACATGTACAACTTTTTATTGTTAAATTTGGCTCTAAAGTATTCGCACTTTATTATGAATGAAACGGAGGTAATTTTTCGATAAATCAAGATCATTCTGTTATAATAAACGGCTGATGCCTCGCGGAAAAACTCAATTTCTGACAGGGGATTCGCCGATACCCTGTGAGCTTTTGTAAAATACACGAATGGTAACCCCTAAATCTGCAACAAGAGGCGCACAGTATGTACCCATAGGAATTCAAATAACTTGCCTGTATAAACTGTTACCAAATCTTACAAAATTATTGTCTCAAAGCAAGGACAAGGCTCTGCACAACACAGATCGAGTCCATAATTTGTATGATTTGTATTCTACTAAGGAAAAGAATCTTTTTGTGTCAGAAGTACATATAAATGTTTTACCCTCTCGATCAAAACACCATTTAATAAGTTTTGATAAGCGATCTTTTATCTTATCATGAGGGAGGATGGTGTACATGATAAATATGGATGATGGCCATATCCCTGTATACAGCACAAAATCGATAATTCAGAAAATCAGAAACCGAAGGCATACAAAACCAGGACAAAACAGGAACCAAAGCAAACAAACAAAAACCTCCACCACATGAAAAGACAACATTATGTCCAAATAGGATGCTGCATTGTCTCTGTATTTTCTTTGACATCAAACTCCAAAGGATAGATACTGCTGGGGTAATCCGCGAATTTCGGATTATTGATGAACAACACATTGTCTATGTATCTATAAGTGAAGTTGAAGTCAGAAGCTAAGTATCTATTCCCTTAGGAGACCAAAGATTGAATGAATTCAGCTTCGTACGAGTAAAGGAAAATGTCGACAAAGAGTTGGGCACAATAGGTTCCCATTGGAATTCCGACAGTTTGCTGGAAGACCTTTCTTTCCAAACACTATAAAATGTTGTCGATCAGAAAGTTTAACATCTGAATAATATCTGTTTCAGTGTTCTTCTTTTCAGAAACGGATTTTTCTTATGCAACGTAGGTTTTGTCATAGTTAACAACAATAAATTTGTATTTGCAATTACCGTTCTTACTTTTAAACGCATTACTTACTAGTATAATTTTTGCGAGTCTGTCTTGCAATTTAGAATGTGGAAATGTAGTGTAAAGTGTCGAAAAATCAAAGGAATGGACTCTACTTAAATGGGTGGATTTCAGATGTTCTTAAAGTTCCTTCGAATTATTTAAAATCTACATCTGATTGATACCACTGCGAGAATATACTGTCGAACAATATTTTTGAAGCCCAGATTTGATTTCAGATAAAACTTTGGTGAGTAAGATCGATACAGATTTAGTCCATGATAATTGTGACATTCTGGTTCCATGTAAAGGACATACTTTTTCTGTATTTGGGATCCTTTTTTAACAATTCTCTCAACCTGTAGTTCTTGACTATACTAAAGTCAGCAGTGATAACGTGTCCACAAGGAGAGTAGTTGAAATCTGTTGAAGATCATTCGCAAGAATGTTAGAGAATGTTAGAGAAGTCGTAGGATGAGATAGATTCGACTTTAAAATTAAATGATTTGAATTTGATGATCACATCACCCGAATTCTTTATTGACCAAAAATAATTTCACAAAATTTTGATATATGATCTTTAATTGCTGTTAACGCTGATGTCAAATTCCTAGATAAAACTGTAGTTACTGTAGTACCATTTATCGAGTAAGCAGTAAATCGAAATTTGTACGGATATTTGTGAAGTTTGGACAGACAGTAAATAGTTGGTACGTCTGTTTTCGACATAGAGAGTTGAAATGAAGAAATTTCATCGGATTGTTTCGTTGTTTTTTATATAAGTATTGGTTGTAGAAAGTTCTGAGATGTAATAGGGCTTTCAAATAATTATAGTGTTGTTAGCCGCCTTATCTGCCGGAGCAGAGACATACTTACTATGCAAAGCCTGAAGTTTAGATTTATTTAATTTAGCCGATCTTGACGGTGCTTCCGAATAAAGATGAGGAATTTCTTTTTGGAAATTGTCAACTCGGATATCCAGTCATTAAGAGAATGTGGTTCGACCCCTTCTTATGACAAATATGGATAATGACCATATCCCTATATACAGCACTAAAATCGATAATTCAGAAAATCATAAACCGAAGGCATACAAAATCAGGATAAAACAGGAACCAACGCGAACAAAGAAAAATCTCAACACATGAAAAGAAGCGAACTCTTGATATGGTAGTGCGACCAGGTGCCCAGGAAGAGTCAGCATCTTCTGCTTGCATGCAACACCCGTCGCTTCAATTCGGCAGAATTGTCACATCCGGAAACTTCTATTTTGGAAGATACAAAGTAAATCTTTTGTTGGACGGTACAAACGTATTCCTGACTGAGAAACTTATCTTTCTTTCTTCTTTCTGTTTGGGCACCTGGCAACCCTTTGTTGGGTCAGTTGGCTGTATTTATGTTATATTGCGGGGAACTCATTCACCAACTGCCCGTTACAGAGTATTCTAGCCAGGCCGTTCCCCTCTGGGGTGCCTCATAGCTCCTTCTATTATTTAAGGGGCGAAGTACTACCCCATTTTAATGCTCACCCTCCACTTGTGTATGTGGTGTATGCATGTATGCAGGAGGGTGGTATAATTATGTACTGCGTGGATGGTCCGTATTTCCAACGGCTTTTATAAGGTGCCACCACACCTGGATACCTTTGCCGCAGCATGAACGTGGGTACCCAACCGGGCCCTTTATAGTCCCCCGGTCATGAGACTCGGTAGGGACGAACGAATGGATATGACTTTCAACTCTCATATGACCACACCGGGATTCGAACCCCGGTCGTCTGCGTAAGACAATGGAGGGGATCTCCAACAACACCCGGTTGCAGCACCCACAGCAAAACCCCAAAACACCCAATGCAAAAACACAAAGCAGACACGCACGGACAGAGACGCATAAGAGACAAGGAACGTCAACGCAAAACACAGAAACATCAAATACAAAGGACTACACATAAACCAACGAGGCCAATGGGCAACCGGTGCCGACTTAGGACGGCCAACGTAAGAGTTGAACGCCTTATCCACTCGGCCATCTGTACCTCAAAGACGCCTAGCTCTCAGAATAAAATCCGTATACTTGGTACTTGCTCTAGCATGGCGTATCAAGTGAGATATAAACACGCCATAAGCAGCAGATGAAGGGATGTTGCTACTCAGAAAAGGTACATGTAAGTTTGTGATGCTAAAATTGAAGTCGTAAAGTTTGTCATAGAGTGAGGTGTTCATGTGACCATCAGTGTCGTAGAACAACATTATGTCCAAATAGGGTGCTGAATTATTTGTCTCTGTAGTCTCTTTGACTTCGAGTTCCGAAGTTTAGATTCTGCTGAGGTAAATTTGGATTATTTTCAACACATCGTCTATGCATCTGTAAATGAAGTTGAAGTCAGAAGCCAAGTATCTTTTCCCTTCACTGACCAAAGATTCAATGAATTCAGCTTCGTAAGAAAAATGAAAGATGTCGGCAAGGAGTGGAGCACAATTGGTCCCCATTGGAATTCCGACAGTTTGCTGGAAGACCTTTCTCCAAACACCACTAAAATGTTGTCGATCAGGAAGTTTAACATCTGAATAATATCTGTTTCAGTGTACTTATTTTCTGAATCGAACTTTTCTTTTAGTAGGTTTTGTCAACAACAATAAGTTTGTATTTGCGATTGCAGTTCTTGCTTTTAAACGCATTACTTATAATTTTGCGAGTCTTTCTTTCAATGTAGAATGTAGGAATGTAGCGTAAAGTGTCAAAAAATCAAAGACTTTGATCAAATGGACTCTACTAAAATGAGTGGATTTCAAATGTTCTAAAAGCTCCTTCGAATTCTTTAAAATCCACATCTTGTTGATACCGCTACAGGAAATACTGTCGAACAATATTTTTGAAGTCCAGATTTGATTTCACATAAAACATTGGTGAGTAAGATCGATACAGATTTGGTAGAACATTTTGATGAACCAGCTATGAACCGTTGTTTGCACGGATTCTTATGCATTTTAGGTATGCAGTATAAGTATGGTTAATCAAAATCAAGGGCTGATTTGCGTTTATCTATTATTTTCGAAAGGTTCTTGAGGGTGTAAGTGGGATTTCCAGGCGTCGAATTTAAACACTCTTTGACAAGATTGTCAAACTTACACTATTTTCGATTTCCAACGCCTCATTTAGCGCATTCGCATGAAGAAGGACATATATTTTTAACAGATAGTAGGGGGTTCAAAATTTTCAAAATACTGAGGTATCTTACTTTGAATGAAGTAGGACACGAATCATTCACATTGACGTCAGAGGTGACTTTATTGTTATTAAAAATAAAACTTCGTACTGGTTTTTTATATTTATAACAGATAGTAGGGGGTATTTTGCTTTGAACCCGTTGTCCGGTCCATGCTGAAATTGGATCGATTCTTAAATGATGCTATTGAATTTTGACGACTTTTAACATTAGCACTTCCTGGCATCTGAAGAAAGAAATCTATCATGGATGGAATTCGATACTTTGGCCCTTTCTTTAGAAGACTACGACGCATCGAGTCTTGAATTATTGACAAGTCTCTAGTAATTATATGACCAGCTGGTTCGTAAAGATATGCAGAACTTGCGCATTCGCATGAAGTAGGACATGAATCATTTACATTGATGTCAGAGTTGACCTTATAGCCAACAAGGGATACTTACTCCTCCTTGTGACCAGGTGTCTGGAGGAGTAAGCATCCCCTATTGGTTACTCCTTGCTCCTGTTGTGGAGCTTAGCTTGCCAGGGGTCCGGCGATGCTCAATTTTGTGCTCTATTGTGAGTGCTGTTAAGAATATCGCCAGGATCTTCTTTGACTCATTTATCTCGCACTTACGCCCTTTGCCGTGTGGAAGTCGTAAAATAGTTCCCTGCGAAGGGTTGAATATTTTCCCTGACTTGGTTGTCACAATACTTTTCTATATATACATAACCTAAGACAATGCAAGTACAAATGTACACAAAAAATGTACATGCATTTCATATATTTCCGTTTTCGTGCATGAAAATCGACGGCGGGTGCGACTAGCCAACATGGGATGTTTACTCCTCCCAGGCACTTGGTCCCACCTCTAGCTTGCTATGGGTGTGTCCATGCTCGATTTTGTGCTCTATTGTGAGTGCTGTTGAGATTATCGTCAGGATCTTCTTTGACTCCTTTACTGTAATTCAAAATATAACTTCGTGCGTGTTTTTTCTTTATATTTATAACAGATAGTAGGGGGCTCTAAATTTTCAAAATACTGGGGTATCTTGCTTTGAACCTGGGGATTTCGGAAAATATTCGTGATGTTTAAAATATCAAATCCTTTGTTTATAAAGGAAAGGGAATGATCTCAAGCATGACCACCCTGCATTCACCAGCGAATAAACCCACAGGAAAGTGACACTAAATGACATTATACAAACTCCAAACACACAAAAAATACTAAACAATAATCACTAGAACATCATACAATACAGGCGAAATAGACGTACAGAAAAATCAACACAATAGTTGTATTAACATAAAACTTCTCACTGTAAGATGACGTCACAAACAAGACAGTTAAACGCAGTGGTCTTTTTAACACAAATTCTATGTAAAAGGATCTAAAAAATTCTATGGCATGCGTATAGCAGGTTGTGATCTGCTGGCTGAAGCGAGCTCAAAATCAATCATCCGAGAAGTCTGACCAACTTTCAGATAGGACAAAGAATCAGGACCCAGTCTTCTTTGGCGAGATTTAAACAAGGCGTCCCGTTGTCACGGTTGACCCGTGTGCAACGTTAAGAAAGACACTGGTACAAAACTGTAGATTGGTCCAGTACCATGCCCAGTGTTCTTTTGATGACGTTGGGATCATATTCTCGGTAACACAGGCGACCGATTTTTCTAACATTTGTGGTTGAAATTTGAATCTACTACATGTAATTTTGTTTATCATATGACCATAAAATACAGGTTGTGTAATGCCCAAATAATATACTTTGTTGCTTGTGTAGATCCGAATTTTAAAAGCTGATTGTAATCCTTGTAAGATTTCCAGTATCCTTGACCTAAGGGTTTCTTGGTAATTTGTAAATTTCTACAGTGAAAATCCAAAATATTAATACATGCTCTAGCGTACCGGATAAGCTGTGTTATTAAAATAACGTATAACAGTACTCTGGGAACATCACCGTCAAACAAGGGGAAATTTAATATGACAAATATGGAGGAGAAAAAAACATATCCCTATCAAGAAGTACAGAATCGTTAATACAAAAATCATCTAACAATCCAAATGACAAATATGGATAATGACCATATCCCTGTATACAGCACAAGATCCATGATTCAGAAAATCAGAAACCGAAGGCATACAAAATCAGGATAAAACAGGAACCAAAGCAAACAAACAAAAACCTCCACCACATGAAAAGAAGCGAACTCCAGATATGGGAGTGAGATCAGGTGCCCAGGAAGAGTAAGCATCTCCTGCTTGCATGCAACACCCTCCGCTTCAATTCGGTAGAACTGTCACATCCGGTTACTTCCATTTCGGAAGACATAGAGTACAATCTTTAGTTGAATGGTAGAAATGGTCTATGACACAATATCATCCACCATTCTGGAGAGTGGGACATCATAGTCTATGACGAGTTCCCCATATCGACCGTAGAACTTCCTCAGTGACGATGTTAGTCGGTCACAAACATATCCCTGACTGAGAAGCTTATCTAAAAGACGCCTAGCTCTTAGAACAAAATCCGTATATTTTGTACTTGCTCTGGCATAGCGTATCAACTGAGATATGAACACGCCATAAGCAGGCGATGAAGGGATGTTGCTTCTCAGAAAAGGAAAGTTTGTAATGCTAAAATTAAAGTCGTCACGTTTGTCATAGAGTGAGGTGTTTATGTGACCATCAGTGTCGTAGGACAACATTATGTCCAAATAGGATGCTAAATTATTTGTCTCTGTAGTTTCTTTTGACTTCAAGCTCCGAAGGATAGATACTGCTCAGGTAATCCGCGAATTTTGGATTATTGATGGACAACACATCGTCTCATCTCTTCTGTCAAATACACTTGTATGAATATTTTCGTTTAAAATGTTTATATTTAGGCCCTTAAAAGGTGTTCCTATGTTTGTAACATTTGCCTTTTTAAGTGTTAGTTCTTGTTAATAGATTTAATTCATATGAAATCTAAAAGCAGGATTGTCAATAGTCAGATTTAACAAATCCGCTATTGTCCTAGACACACTATTTGTACAATGACAAGTTTCATTTGAACACCTCTATTTATGACAAACATGATGATTTTAATTTCACCATCACAAACTTCCCCCTCCCTTGCAGCAACGGTCCGTCTCCGCCTACCTAAAGCGTATTCATTTCACAATTTATACGTTATGCGAGGGGAAGTTCTAGGTACGAAAACTTCATGCTGAGAGTAAAGAGGCTCGCCAGTAAGCTCCTTTACAATGTCTTTTAAGGGAACGATTTAAAGATGTCACCGAGGAAGTTCTATGGTCGCTAACTAGAACGTATTGCATATTTCGACATTTGCCTATCATGGATGGTTAAGAACATTTCCAATCGACTGTCTTTTACCTAATAGTATTTAGACATTACCGGATTTGACGCGTTTCTATTCGGTATGGGGCGTTTGGTATTGAATGCAGTCTCATTTTGGGCACCTGGTTCTGCCTCTATTGGGGTTCGCGATTGCCTTGTTAATAGAGACGTACAAATATATACCATGTTTTCCTGGATCTTTGACTTCTTAACTAAGAATGATACTTCTTCTATGTTACACTCCCTATGTAGTGGAAAACACATATCGGACTTAAAGAAAAGTGTCAACAGAAAAATGAGTGAGAAAATAGTTTAATTAAATGGATAATGGACACAGCGGATAGAATTTTCATCTTTACAAAGATCACATGCTGCGATATCAAGAAGCATGTACTAGTAATTGTTTCATTCCAATTAGATTAAGTATATATATGTGGTGCTGAATTTTGAAACGATTCATACGAAGTAAGCCGTCATCGGACGACTACCGAACGTATTAATACCAATTCTTTGTAACCATATAAGGAAGCTCAATAATCGTTTGACGTCATCATATTCCCGGCGTCAATACTGGTTCGAATAGTACCGAGTGCGGTTTCAGTCTTCAAACTCCTCAAATTTGTTTTTTTTTTTTTTTTTCTAGAAGGATTTCGACAAGTTTGGTATCGATGGAACCAGAAAATTATCATCTACAATCTGAGTGTAATAATTATAAAGTCAAATGTATCGTTAAATCTATATACGCAAAAATATCCCGTAAGTGACACACCCTGGCTACCGCCGTAAACGTATTGTTTTTATAACGTCATCATCGGTAATTCAACCGCTTCTTGCTTGGGAACAAAATGAAGTTACTGAACCATTATCGATATGAATTTTTTTTCTTGTATTTTGATACAGGCTAACTGGACCTTTATTGATATCGAATTTGAACTTCCTGGGATTAAAATGATTGTTTTATATCATTGTAACATATTCTCCCTATAATTGTTCACGGTTTTTGAAAGATATCTTACTGTAAGATATATTCCAACAATTATTATGTGTTCATCATAATGCAAAAAAAAATAAAATAAAAATGACCCAGAAGTTGCAAAATGTGTAATAAGATAGACAATAGTTACCGTTGGTAAGGTAACTTGTTATATAACAACAAGTGGATTGATATTAAAGTTGTAGACCCTGTAATCGTCAAAAATTGGATGAAATTTAACTTGTAGAACACAAACTGTATTTTTCTAGCATTACCAAATTTATTAACTTTCCGTAAATTACAAAATTTCTACAACCAAGCTCCTCAAGATACCAAAATATAAAGAGGATTTATTGTATATATTTCTGGCTCAAAATATTTACACCGAAAATGGAAAACCCCAAGTTACGCATGCGCATTACCATGATTACACATTTAAAATAATAACGACAGAGATTATTCAACTTGAATAAGGGTAAATAAGGGTAGATTTTCACGGATTATTAAGTCGGCAGTTAACAAAGTTTCAAACTTTTCAAGATTGATGACTAGAAAGCTTCGTGAGATAAAGCTCACCTTTTACGACATGAGTTTATTTATAATTATTGTAATTGTAAACATTGTCAATTCGCCGGCAAACACATGTTATGTTTATATATCATTTAAAAGTTAACTTTTTGTAGGTTTCTTTGCCCAATAAAACAAAACAAAAAAATGAAATTGACCCTTCCGATTGCGGGAAAATAATGCAAAATTTAGTGACGTCACAATGGTTTTACCTCGTACAAACAAGCTTCGAACCTCGGTCAAACATCGAAATTGCATTGTGACGTCGTTGAATTTCTCAATTTTTTCCCGCGTTCGGAAGGGTCAAAAACTCTCTTTTCTAGAAGATACAGGGAATACATCTTTAAATAAATAAATAAAATGTTAGGCTCTAATCTTTAGGATGCATAACAAATCTTTCCTACCGTCATATGTAGAACAAATTATAGAGCTTCACTAAGCTCAAGTTTGCCAATTTTTCAACTTTATTGGCCATGGTAACCAGATGACCTAGAAACATTTTGTGTCAAATTTATCTTTTTTCATTGGTCCCTACTTATATGTGAAATTTCATGAAAATAAGAGACCATGCGTGCCGAAATTGTTTAAGGTGGCTCAATAATCCAAGAATTCTTTGTCAAAGCAACAAAAAATTATTCTGTTTATTTGACAATCATATCTGATGATTAATATTTGTAATTAAGATTACATATCATCGTTCATTTGATTGACTAGTGGTCCTCTAAATATACAATGTACATGTGTAAACCAATTCCGAGATCTGTCGCAAAACAATGAATTTTGATAGATTAATACATGATATATGTATAATAATTCCACATTAAAACCATTCTTGTGCTCTATTGCGAGTGCTGTTGAGATTATCGTCAGGATCTTCTTTAACTCATTGTGATTATTTTTACCATGATATAATCAAATATGTGTATTTACTTATAAATAAAAACACAAACACTCAAATACCCAATTTTTCGGCCGCTTGGCAAGGCCCCTTGGTCCCTCGCCAAAGGTCCGAAAATTTGTGTATTTGAGTGTTTGTGTTATTTGTTATCATCCCTTCCCTCTGGAAGAAATATTTCAATATACTGCAATAATTCCTTATAGATATCCTTTCAAAGAGTGAAATAGCTAAAACTGTTCCGGAAAGGTACATTTTTGTGCACCCCACCCAAAATGAAAATCTAAAAAAAAAATACCCCTCGATAACACCTCGATAACATCTCGCTGAAAAGTACAAAAGTTGACAAAATTGAAGAAATATTCTTTTAACAAACTTTTTTTGAGAGAAAATAAAATTAAAATATCTTATTTATGATATCACTAACGTCTCCAAGAAATATCCTAATATTTCATCAGTTTTGTTTAGGTCATGGTGCATTAATGACGTATGCGACCTTAAAATTTTTATCATTTTTTTATTTTTGGGACAGGCCTAACCTAACACTATAAATTTTATCAAAATATGAGACATGCTGTGCAATGCGTTCTTAATAAAATTGAAAATGTTTACAGAGAATAGCTCTTAAATTCTAACATTCATACTCCTTTTGTGAAAAAAAAACATTAAATCAGAAAATGTGAATGAACTTTTGAATATCAAAAGTAATGAGTAGGAATCTGTTTTGATGTGCAATGAAATTCTTTTTCGACAAAACTAGACGTAATTCAAAATCAATGTTTGAAACGTCTAGATGGAATTCCAAAAGTCCGGCTTCCTGGTTTGAAAAAAAGAATAGACAACGCAAATTCACGTTGGCAGTCATTAAACTATGAAACTATTTAACTACAAATTAGACCTACTGAATGATATATACTTAAAGTAACAAACGTAATTCTCATTTAAAGGTGTAAACATTCAAGAACTTGAAAGAATACCCGAACGCAGTGTATGTAAAAGAAAGGGAATTATCTCCAGCATGGCCACCCACAAGAAAGGCAATGATATGTCGGTAAAGACGAAGACAATTTTTACACATCTAGGGGTTTTTTTTAGCTCACCTTAGCGAAGCTCAATTGAGCTACTGTCATAGTATGCCGTCTAGCAACCGTCGGCCGTCCGTCATAAACTTTTTACATTTTCCGTCTTCTTCAGAACAGCTGAAGTGATTTTGATTAGAGTTGGTATGTATGGAGTGCTAATGGTCCGCTACTAGTATTTTGGTTTGTTCTCTGGATCCGTCAACAGGTGGCGCCACTACCTGGATGATATTTTTACTATCAATAATCCTCTACTCGTAAAGAATAAGAATGTTATTTATCCAAAAGAATTGACTCTTAAAAAGGAAAAAGTTACAAAAACAGAAACACCATTTTTGGACCTAAAGATCAGAATTGTTAATGGAGCGATTCATACAAGTGAGCATGACAAAAGAGAGTACTATGGATTCAACAAAGTAAAGGGGCAGGGCCACGAAGCCCCTAAATAAGCCCTGTTTCTTAACATTAGGATTGATTGAATTTTTTTTCTTTGGGATTTGATACTGTATAAGGTTCTTTCTTAAATCATGTGCTGAGGTTTTGTAAATAATGCATTTATCAGTAATTTTAAGCCCTTTGAAAACCCCAAAATTGGCAAATTTCCCTTGAAATTGCTGCAAAACCTACATGTTTCTTTAAAATTAGCAGTGGCTACATGCATCGAGAACATGAAAAAATTGCAAATGAGAGATAAACACTATATCTTACTGTCATAAAATTTTAATGTTTCTCGACGCATGTGGCCACATCAAAATTTGCCACCAAAGACACATTTTCGAGCATTTTTTTACCATGTTTTGTCAATAACGTCAAAATGACGTCATTTGATGACGTCATAAGGCTGCGTATGGTGCTTCGGTTGGTGATATGTTCCTTTCATTAAAAGCGGGAAACATTCACTATATCTTATGCGATATATCAAGTATTTATCATTTGGTTTAATTTTAAGGTGATTTGCAGGGCCATTTTAGGGGCTTCGTGACCCTACCTCTTTTCCCTGTCTTGGCGATAAGTTCCATGATTACCGTCATATGGTACATGTATTTACATTTCACAGCTCATCCAGAGCATGTTATGATGTTTTGGATTTTCATGGTAGAAACTTAAAATAACAAGGTCAAGGTTTTCGCTTTCACAAACTAGTAAAGACATTCTGGAAAGTTAGCAAAAAATATTTTCAACTTCTTTTGGAATTCGGATCCATACAAACATAGTATAGGAGAAAGGAGGGGATAGTATATTACATTGGATATTTCACAACCTGCATTTTATGGTGACATAATTAGCAAAATAAGAAGGATCAAAGGTAGACAGAATTAGACGAAATTGTGTAAGGATCATCAAATGCCTTCTTTATCGTGGATATGATCCTTCTGTCACCAGTCGGACAACTTGAATTTTCATTTGCATGAGCTCGCTACAGCACGGACAGTATTTCGTATGCCGTCTGTGTATTCTTGTGCCCCTGCGTAATGTTGTATGTTTGTATGTTAATCTTCCAGTAAGGGGGTTATTTTACACCACTATTGTGCGTTCTTCGAGACCTCTGGGTGATCGGAAAAGTACGAAATCCGGATAATTACACCGTCTGCAACTTGTAGATGGCCGGTTGCCCATTGGTCTCTTTGGTTTATGTGTGGTCTTTTGAGTTTGATGTTAATATGGTGTTAGTTAGTGTTCCGTGTCCCAGTTCTTTGCGTGTCTGCTCTGTGTCGTTGCATTAGGTGTTTTACTATGGGTGCTGCAACCTAGTGTTGTTTGATATCCCCTCCTTTGTCTTAGTTTGTCCTCGTTTGTTCTCGAACGAGACATTTCATATAATCAAAGAAACAAATGACTCCATATAAACATTTGCATTGTCTTTCCTGTAGAGAAGACTAAGGGAAATGCATGAAAGGTCAAGGTTGTCAATTTCCATTAGTGAATCTATGCAGCTACGCCCTTTTAAAGAAAACATCTGAACAAAATATCATTGGTCGATAAGTTAACCAATGATAAGTAAGTTTGAAATTAAATGCCTTTAAATAAAGATGCTTTCTTCGATCACGAACTAAAACGAAAGCCGAATCAAGAGGAAGAAAGGTAAATGCACGGTTCTGTACATTTATTAATATATAAAAAATTAATGAAAAAGTATACTTTTTTATTAGTTCGCATGACTACTATTTGCAAGAGTTATACCAAGTTGTATTGACTCGATTTGGGTAATATCTATTATCGCAATTTTTGTCATAAATCAAATTTGAGGTATTTGATAAAATTTACTATTAAAGAAAGTACAAATTTCTTTTAAATACATTAATTTTCAAAATCGCAAATGTATAAACCGAGTGCAAATAATTTTCAAGAAATCAAAAATCTATGGTCTTATTTTTCCAGATTTGCTTTCGTAGAGGCAATTGAGTAAAAGGATTGATTTTGAAATGGCGGGTAGAAAATTACCAGATTTAGCAACATTGAGGACACCAAAAGATGTCACAGTACAAATAGCAGTTCTGGGTTCGACAAAGAGTGGAAAGACAGCTATGATTAACCAGTATGTCCACAACAGATTTGTCAGTAAATACAGTGAAACTATAGAGGATCTGCACAAGAAAGAAAGGCGACTAGAGGACATGTACGTGATGCAAGACATTGTGGACACATCTGGGTGCATTCTGTATGACGTATTTAGAAAGAAAGTCATCAAGAGGTCGGATGTATTTATATTGACTTTCTCTTTGATAGATAAGAAATCATTTTGTGAGATGAAAAAAATCCGACAGCAGGTGATGACTATACATGGCAGCGATGCGCCGATTCTGGTCGTAGGTACCCATAGTGATCATATGAACGGGAGAATACTCAGGTACAAGACTGCAAAGACATTTGTAGAGAAATGCTGGAATCATGTGTACATAGAATGTTCCTCCAGGTTCCATGACGACGCAGAGAGAGTGTTTGATAAGGCTGTTAGGCTGTTACCACTAGGAACAACATTCCGATCAAGATTGCGATCAAGGGATGGAAACATATATGTTATGTCAAAAACAGTGGATAAAAGAAGGGGACTTATCGGTATACAGTGGAAGAAAGTATACTAGTATTACTAGTTCTATTGGCATATCCTAATAGAATGCTATCAATTTGTACATTATGAATTATTCAAACAATTTTACAATTAAAACAAAAACCACATGTATATTATGATTTTACTCATATTTCATGTTTTGTCGTCAATAAAGTCGTGAAAACAATAATTACGTTTTGTTTGGTTATTTTAAGCAAATTAAGTGTAGAATCAATTAGTTGTATGACAACTGCATCTATTTTTCTTGCATCAAATGAATTCACTTTCAACACGGATTGCTTTTAAACATTGAAAAATGAATATATCCTAAATCAATGTTAATAAAATTGCACAGACATACACGTTTCTTGACTCTCGTCAGTGAGCATTTATCTAAACAATGTTAATGACCAAATAGCTTGAAAATCACTGTGTTCAAAAATGTATAGAAAGACATAGCAGGATGGAATTTACATATACATAAAAAGATGTGACCAACGTTCATTTAATATACTATAATCTTATTTGAATCCAGATCTAATTCCAATGGGGTCCAGTTGTACCCCACTCCTTGCCGACATTTTCCTTTACTCGTACGAAGCTGAATTCATTCAATCTTTGGTCTCTGGAGGGAAAAGATACTTGGCTTCTGACTTTAACTTCTCTTCACTTACAGATAAATAGATGATGTGTTGTCCATCAATAATTCAAAATTCGTGGTTTACCTCAGCAGTATCTATCTTTCGGAGCTTGAAGTCAAAGAAAAAATCAAATTGAAGGAATTGTGGTCCCCCGCTTTTGGGTGTTTGTCCTTAAAGAAATGCTAAATAATCCCCCAACCATTATTCTTCAGTTTTCATAATATATCTCATGTATTATCGAAATTTTAAAAATCAAAGAAAGGTAAACAACTTTTGTAACCGAGGGAAAGGTCTTGTGAAAAGGAATGCACAAGTGAAAAATGAAAGTCCATCATATACCAACCTCATTGACCAACCAAAAGTTATCGTCGAGGTGGAAGTTTTTAAGAAGTAAGTCAAACTCCAAGGACGAGGTCACAAGGTTAGAATGTTGTTACCAACGGAAAGGTCTTGTCGCAAGGAAAACAAATGTGAAATATGAAAGCCTATTCACTAACCATTAAGTTATGGTCAAGGTTAAAGTATATGAAAAGTAAGTCAAACTCCTAGGTCAAGGTCAAAACTTTTGGTATCCACAGAAAGGTCTTTTCACAATGAATTCACACGTGCAATATGAAAGCAATATCGCTTACCATTCAAAAGTTAAGGTCAATGTTAAAGTTTTTGAAAAGTAGGTCAAAATCTAAGATCAAGGTCACAAGATCACAGTTTTTGGAATCCATGGAAAGGCCTTGTCACAATGAATACACATGTGAAACATGAAAGCCCTATCACTTACTGTTCAAAAGTAATCGTCAAGGTTAAAGTTTTTGAAAAGTAGGTCAAACTCCAATGTCAAGGTCACAAGGTCAAAAGTTTTGGTATCCATGGAAAGGTCTTGTCACAATGAATACTCATATGGAATATGAAAGCCCTTTCACTTACCATTCAAAAGTAATGGTCAAGAATAAAGTTTTTGAAAAGTAGGTCAAACTCCAAGGCCAAAGTCACAAGGTCAAAAGTTTTAGTATCCATGGAAAGGTCTTGTCACAAGGAATACACATGTGAAATATGAAAGCTGTATCATGTACCATTCAATAGTTATGGACCAGGTTAAAGATTTTGTGACTGACGAACAATTGGTGCCGACTAAGGACGCAGATGTTAGTAGCATATGATGTGGTTATCCTGGATTACGTGTGCACAACCCACCCACTTTTCCGGTTACCACAAGGTCTCGAAGACCGCGCAATTGTTGTGTAAAATAACCTCCTTACTGTAAGATGACCATACAAACACGACAGCACAACGCAGGGGCCCAAAACAGATGAACATGTAAATACATATAGAAAAGGATAGGGGCGTATATAATGCAGTCCATGTTCTGTCGGCTCTAGCTAGCTCATGCGCATGCATTTTATCACCCGAGGAGTCCGACCGACATTCAGAGAGGACAGGTGCTCGGGGCCCTGTCCTCTCTAAAGAGGTTTGGACAGGACAAGTCATGGAGTCCCGAAGTCACAGTCGGTCAGAGTGCAAGCCTTAAGAATGCGCTTGTACAAGGCTGTATATTTGGCCAGTACCTCGCCGAGTGTCCGTCTGGTGACATTAGAATTATATCCACGGTATAAAAGGCGTTTGATGATTCTGACACATTTTCGATGGTTATGCTGTCTGCCTTTGATCCTTCTAATTCTATTAATTATGTCACCATAAAATGCAGGCTGTGAAATACACAAGGTTACATACTCTGTTGCATGTATAGGTCCGAACTTTAAAAAGAGTTGACAGTAATTTTTGTAAATTTTCCAAAGAGTCTATATTAGTTTATGAAAGCAGAAACCTTTAACAAAATGTGTCTTGGCTATATGTTCTTAAGTATTTGTACTGAATAACGGAAAACAGTGGAAAATCATCGTAATCTACGTACGAATTTTTAACATTCGAGTGCACGCCAGGTCTGGTCCACAGAATTTTTATTGCACATTTTTATCAGAATTATAATGAGCAAGGGCTGGCGCGCTACTTAATTTCATAATTTTGTATCGACATTTTGCCCATTTATATTTTCAATGATTCTAATATTTTGAAGCTATTAGTCTACAGTGTAGGGCATTGAAATCAAACCGATCTTTTCTTTTTTTGATTCACCATACATTTGACTTTATGTAACCTACATGAATGTATATAATGATGAATATCTGACCGTCTCTAGAAATAGGGCTAAATGGCAGTCTACTACACCTACTAACCAGTTGTGTCAATAAAACAACATTGGCAGCTTCTTAGCCCTAATATGACTAAGATGTCATGCAAACCCTATGCACTGCTTTCAGTGTTTTTCTGTACGACTTTAACTATTTCGTGAAAAATAACTAACCTTATTCAGTCTAACTATTATCCTTTCTAATCCCTTAGTCATCTTTGTAGTGAAAAATACTTCAAAGGAAATTGAACAATATTATATATATTTGTTTATTTCACATTCAAAAGGTAAACTGAAACTCCTTTTATATATAAAGACAAACATATCAATTTCGACTTTTGCTTAATACTTCTTGCTGATGAAGCTAAAAGAGTAATTAAGGATTAGATACAACTTACATGTATTTTGTGAGCGTTTTGTAGGGTATTATACATATACACTGCTCAAAAAAATTAAGGGGGCGAGGTTTCTACTTTCATATCACACACGTTTGCAGCTGCATCTCCTATATGATTAACATAAATGTATTAAGAAATATTTCATAGTCATTTCTTTATTACCAATGACTGTATTGAACAGATTAACCATACACACATGATAAAACTTGATGATGTAGCTTTGCTTATCCCAAAAGATTTTACAAGATATGTACCATTATATTACGATGGAAAAATTGCTCCTTTAATTCTTTTGAGCAGTGTATATAGCTATAATTTACTATAGTACATGTACACTTCTTAATTTGTGTCATACTTATGCCCTTTGCCGTTTGAAAAAAAAAATCCCCAAAGAAGGGTTTGACAGTGAGTGCTTTAAAAATTATCCCTGACATGGTCGCCATAGCACTTTCTATATAGACAACCTCAGACAGTGCATGTTTTGTATATATTGTTTTTATTTCGTGCGTGAACTTCGACGGCGGGTGCGGCTAGCCAAACAGGGGATGTTTACTCCTCCCGGACACCTGGTCCCACCTCTGGCTTCCTGGGGTACGTCCGTCGATGCTCAATTGGTGCTCTTTTGAGAGTGCGGTTAAAATTATCGGTAGAATCTTCTTTATCTTGTTTGTGTCACACTTATGCCCTTTGCCATGTGGGGCTCGTAAAAATGTTCACCGCGATGGGTTTGACAGTAAGTGTTTTAGATATTCTCCCTGACTTGGTCGCAGTAGCACTTTCTATATAGACAACCTAAGACAGTGCATGTTTTGTACATATTGTTTTTATCTATACATGAACATCGACAGTGGATGCGGCTAGCCAAACAGGGGATGTTTACTCCTCCCGGGCACCTTGTCCCACCACTGGCTTCCTGGGGGGTCCGTCGATGCTAAATTGGTGCTCTATTGTGAGTGCTTTTGAGATTGTCGTCAAGATCTTCTTTATCTTATTGGCATGCCTCAAACGTCAAAAAGTTTCAGGACTTGTCAAGGACGATGAGGTGCGAAAACAAATAAGTGTCTTCGTCAGTTTCCAGGCTTAGGTCACATATATGTACACTTATGTCATTGTAATTAGTCTTTGTATGATGATGCACGATATCTCCTTCACAGAACGAAATTATTAATTAATAACTCAAAGGGTAATTTTGGATGGGAATTCCCTTTTGCTTCCAGTCAAATGATAGGACGAGTCTTTATTTGATTAAAGGTCATATCTTTCTCTGTGGGAGATCTTCAAGACAAATGTTAAAATGTGCAAATGAATCGGGTTCGCAATATGAAAGCAATGAGCAAGTGGATGACCGCAATTGTCGATACGTTAACGTGGCGAAAAGTAAACTTAGCAGTACGAATTTCAAAAGTTCAACAGTTTTGTATCAATTGAAAAATCATACAACAAAAAATGCACAACGACTTACACAGCCAATTGTGCCTCACATGAAATTCATATGAATTGAGCATCATGTAAATTTCACGTGAAAGTTCACGTAAAATTCATATAAATTTCACATAAGATTTATGTGAAAAATATTTCACATGAATTTCACATAAATTTCCTTCACATGAATTTCACATGAATTTTTCAAAGTGACCTTCACATGAAACTGAATTCACATAACATCCATGTAAAAATCTTCACATGAATTTCATGTGAAAAATTTCATGTAAATTTCATGTTCGTGCTCGTTTCACATAAATTCCATGTGAACTTTCATGTAAGGTTAATGTAAATTTTACATGAATTTCATATGAGGCACAATTGGCTGTGTACATAAAACCATACATAACGATGCAAACATATAGTAAACACATTTTCATAAATTAATGAATTTGATGGCATTATTACAGATGGAGCCACCAAAACAGACGAACAAGCTTACGAAAACAGACTTCAACAAACAAATATTTTTTTTTTCTAGTATGGTACCCGAATTGAAACAAAAAGATCTCTAAAGTTTTCGATGACGTAATACATTTCTAGAAAGGAGGAGAAAGGAGAAGCACCCATGCGAATCAAAGAGTAGACATACACAGAAAAGACACAATGACGGCCTTCTAACATGTTAGTAACAAATGCTTTAGTTAACTGGATTACGTGCTCACAACCCTCCCACTTCTCCGGTTATTCACTCTTGAAGAGGGCACAATTTGTGTATGACAAAAATAATAGACACATAAAAACGACGGAAAAAATTACTAACATTGTATGAATTGGATAGCGTTTAATGTAAATGAATGGATCAACCAAAACATATAAAAAAGTTACAAAATGAATATTTAAAACAATAAATGTTTTACTTTTTTAAGCATTTTTGGTACCCACATTGATACAAGCAAAAGACATCTTCGAAAATTCTGATGGCGTAAAAGATATCAAGGCGCTGGCGATGAGATACAGGGTGTGCTTCTTAATATAAGAACATTATTGTTTGGTGTTTACATGGCTTGTCGACGTTTATTGTATAAGCAAAAAACAGAGTATCTCTAGGGACGTATCAATACCCAACATTAACACCAATATTTACTCATTTTTGTTACTGGAGACTTAGAGTTAACCCGCAAAATAAGGGATAAGGAAACAAAGAATATCTTAGTTGATTAAATCTGAAATGATACTTATGAATTTGAAGACGTTGAACATTAATTCATAGTATATTTTTTTTCAATTCATAGGTTTTAGCTTAAACACAAAATACGGAAAACTATATATCAGTAATAATGTTGTAATTTTGGTATGGGTCATTTAAAGCAAAAATCGTTCTTTCAAATGCAGAAATCCAAAGGGCTTAAAAAATAAAAAATAAATTAAATATTTAGCATACTCATGTTAAACTAAAAGGTCTATATATAGGTATTGTTGAACACAATTTAATTCATTTATTCCAAAAGCAACTGCAGCTTTTAGGACATAAATATAATACAATATGCTAATACAATATCATATGTGCTGTATACAGGGATATGGTCATTATCCATATTTGTCATAGTGAGTAGCCAGTCATGCATGTAAGGAATATATTGATAAAATTATACATGTAGTAAGTAGTAGTGAAGGTAACATTTTGTAAAACAATAACGATACATAATAAATCATTAACACATTATCCTTTTGGGGCATAATAGGTTATTAGATATAATTTTGACAAGGTATGATAAACGTGACAGAAACATGCTTAAATATATAAGATCTGAATGAAACTGCATGTGAAATAGTACAAATTTTAATTTGAAATATTTAATCATGAGTGAGAAATTGATTATAATTCGATACTTGATTGACCTCTCTTAGTTTGTAGAGATATTTACCTTATTTACAGAGATCTTTTACATTATTTGTAGTCAGCAATTGGATAAGTTTAAACATACTGGGTCTATTAGTGTAATACTTTTTTATATACATATTTCGTAGATTAATATAAGCGGGACATTTAAGGATGAAATGATACTCGTCTTCTAAATCATTTAAGTTACAAAATTTTCATATTCTCTCTTTTCAAAGTAAATTATGATATCTACCGGATTCTATTTTTAAGTCATGTGAACATAGCCCAATCTTTGTAATATATTCTCGGTATATGTCGTAGGCAAAAATGGTCAATTAAATGTTGATTTAACGTGCCCTAAAATTTGTTTTCAAAATGTTATATGTACTTGTTCAACATCTGCAGCGCGATGAAAGCCCCATATCTCGGATGTGTAACTAAGGACGCTATTCACATACCTATCGACAATAGATAATAATGTTTCAGTATTGAACTCATATTCCCTTATTTTACTTTTTATTACTTAAAGTGATATTAGAACATATGAGATAATACTTTTACCTAAAACTTTCCCAAAAAATAAACCTTAATACGCCAAAAAAAATTTTTCAGCTTTTACCGCACACATACGTAAATCAGTTTTGAAGTTGCTATTTTTAGCCATTTACAGAAACCCTGATTCTATAAATGAGCACTTCCGGTAAATATGATGGAGACACTGATGACGTAGAAAGTTGTACACGAAAGACGAAAGTAGTGTAAACAATGCAATGTACTGTTGAGGTATTGAAGCTGAATTCGCATTTAATTTGCTCAGTTTCACATCTTTTGATGATTTTTTGATCATGTCGAGGATTAATATGTAAATGTTAGTGTTAGTAATTTGCATGCGACCGAGCATCTGTCCGTGAGAAAAAAAGGGGGAGGGGAAGGGGGAAAGGGTCTTGGGATGGACGATTTCACAATTGATGTCACATCATATTTTCTGTCTGTTCTATTTTACTGTTTGTTCTAAACACGCACGATTTGAAACAATGGTTGAATATACAGCCCGACGTGTTTAAAACGTAGAAGGGAGGGGGGGACTTGGAATGCGTGCGACTGGAGATTCAGACCGGGAGCACCCCTGCCCATTCTTTTAATGAGCTTAGTGTACAGCATAGTATTACTTATATTTATATTGTCATATACATTCACTTTAATGACAAATGACAGATGGAGACATCTTTGGCATAGACGGATTCAGGAATCTAAAATAGGGAGGGCGGATCACAGTGAACACCGAAAACAATCTTTCTGAGAAGCGTAGAAAGGGGGTGAGGGATAAAATAATTAAAACAAAACATTGTTAATTTATTTTTACATATATTTTTTAAAAATTCATCTTTATAAATAATTATTTCAAAATTCACCTGCATTGGTGCAAGGGATATAGGGTAAACCTTATTTCACGAGCTCTTCAGTGGGTATTTAAAACACTCAGTAAATTTTAATATTATTCTGAGGAGTTCGATGTCACGGATTCTATTTTGATTAAAATAAGGATCAAATTTTATTTTATCAATATATATAATCACAATTTTAGGGATTAACAACGAAAAACGATTCGATATTATTTTTTTTTCTAAATCATCAAGTTATGGTCACAGCTAGCGGTTTTTATGGAATAACATAATAAGAACGAAGCAATAAATTTATATCTGAAAACATTTTTGAAATACGTTTTCATGAGAGGCAATTGATGATAGAAAAGATTGGATGAGTTCTCTCTCGCGCGCGCTCTCTCTCTCTTTCTCTCAACGAATCAAAAGGGACAAATGTGTATGTGTGTGTGTTGGGGGGGGTACCCCCGCAAACCACGATCTAATATTCGGCATGTGCTAGATCCATAATTCCATATGTAGATACAGAATCTATCAAAAATATTGGCCAGCACGATTATTTTTCTTAATCAGAATATAGATTATGTCAAACTTCTTCTGTCCTGAATCTACAGGTGATCGCCAGCCATGAGCATGTTTAGAAATGGTGCGCCCTTTATTTATTTTTATAAATTTAATTTTATTTATTCATTTATTTATTCATTTTATTATTTTTTTGCTCAATAAATAAAAATACTATGTTTTACATATTGATTTTTTTTCTTAAAACGGTAAACACATGGGTATACACATGTGCATGAACAGGCAATCACTTTGTCGTGTACAACTTATGACGTCATTTACTGAGACCCACGAAGAATACAGTCGATCCCGAAAATTTATTTGGTAAATTTACAAAAATGTCGATTTCCTCTAAAACCAGGAATTTTTTTTCTGTGGTTACAGCATAAAAAATTTCATTTTTAAAGAGCTAATGCTATATACTATTTTCACAGATGTTCTAATATCACTTTAATAAAGCTTTCCTGTCATGTTTCTGTGTTCGAGCAAATTTATCAGTATAATAAAGTAGCATGCCTAGATATTTGAACTCGTCAACAATTTCTATAATATGACCATTATACGTCCATTGTTCATTATCCCGCAATCTTCTTTCATTTCTAAACACCATAATTTAAGTCTTATCTGTGTTTACCGTAAGGTTTCAATCTTTAGCATAGGTCAGTAGAGAATTCAACATTATCAACGGTGTCATCCGCAAACATTAGGGGGAAAATATTTATCGTTTGCGTTTCAACAGAAAGTGATATTCTTATCTTAGGAGTTGGGTAAGATGCCAAGACAAATGCAGTTTTCCAAAAGGTTTTGCTTCCACCTTCTGGCAAATGAACCTTTCGGTACGTAATCGGTTTTTCCAGAGTTTGATTCGAATGGAAGTTCCATGTTCATTTTGAAAGCACAAATCTTTGAAAATCAAACTTTGTTAACATCCTCATCACTAACTTTAAAGACTTATTTCATTTTTCATTGTTATTCCTCGAGAAAACTAAGAAATTGAAAATGTGAGAGGGTTGTGCACACGTAATTCGGATATCCACAACATTTGCTACTAACGTTGCAGATGGCCGTCCTTAGTCGGTATCGATTTCTCATTGGTCTCGTTTTAATTTGTGTAATATTTTGTGTTTGGTGATTCGATGTTAAACGTCTTCAAATTCAATACCATTTAAGAACAGATACATTTACAGCATGGACCAGACATGCACGTTTCGGATACTTAACCCTCGTCAGTGATCCTCAATCTAACCAATGGAATATATGGCCAAAGAGTGAAAAATATTTTGTCCCAAAATGTACCGAAAAACGTAGCAGGATGTGTGAGATATGATTTGATTTCGTGTATGGTGTTTCCTGCTCATTTTGCGTCTTTTAGTGTGCTTCTTTTCTTTATGTTTAAGAAAATATTTCTCCGACGTTTGATAATGAAAATCTAAAAGAGCACCGTGATCTTGAAATGTACTTCTACAATAAAACAGTGTGAAGAAACATTTCTTATCATTTGTTTAAAAGGAATGAGTAAAAACATGAAAAATAAATGTGCTAATCTTCAAAGGTCACCTGAATGACGCCATGGTATTTACCTTGAAATCGTGCAACTGGAATCGTGAGAAAATATCACACGATTTTGAGGTGCAAAACATTCATATAAAGTCGTCATCAAGGTACTTTAAGTAAACGTTAGTGTGTCAAATCTGAGTAAGGGTCAAGTAAAGTCAAGTAAAGTCAAGTAAACGTTAGTGTGTCAAATCTGAGTAAGCGTCAAGTAAAGTCAAGTAAAGGTTAGTGTGTCAATCTGAGTAAGGGTCAAGTAAAGTCAAGTAAACGTTAGTGTGTCAAATCTGAAACTGGTGTAATGGAGCCAGCAACAGTACTAAAGGTTCGTGGTAGAAAATGAACAAAATGTGTTTACTGTGTGTGTGTATTTCTTGATTATAATGTACCTTAAAATTAAACGAAGCTATCATTTTTTTCTAAATCAAATTTAAGAAAAATGAAGATCTTCCCTTTTGGATGCGTGGACAGATAGATTTAAGATCCTCAGTACAAACAGACAAACATACATTCTCACATACAGACACGCACATATACATACACACCCTTATTCTGGCACATACATACACACCGACCCAACGACGACAACATAAAAACAATATGCCAACGATTTTCCATACGATGAGGAGAAATATACACCCAAACAAAAGTTAAGCAACATCTCGATATTTCGCAGTCCTTATACTTTAAACGATAGCACCGGGAAGTTTTCGTTAAATAAATCAACTACCAATTCTTTTGTAGATGACCTTACACCTTTTGTTTACATATAAGACTAAAATAATATCAAAATTGAAACATTTGTCTTGGATAGAGCCTCAAATGAAAAGGAGGTATTTTTGATGGAAAATAATGTAGAATAAAATCTCAGTCAGGGATATGTTTGTGACCGACTAACATCGTCACTGAGGAAGTTCTACGGTCGATATGGGGAACTCGTCATACACTATGATGTCCCACTTTCCAGAATGGTGGATGATATTCTGTAATAGACCGTTTGAACCATCCAACTAAAGATTGTACCCTATATCTTCCAAAATGGAAGTAACCGGATGTGACAGTTCTACCGAATTGAAGCGACGGGTGTTGCATGCAAGCAGGAGATGCTTACTCTTCCTGGGCACCTGGTCTCACTCTCATATCGGGAGTTCGCTTCTTTTCATATGGTGGATGTTTTTGTTTGTTTGCTTTGGTTTCTGTTTTATCCTGATTTTGTATGCCTTCGGTTTCTGATTTTCTGGGTTATCGATTTTGTTCTGTAAACAGGGATATGGTTATTATCTATATTTGTCATTTGAAGAGAAGTATTGAAAAATTATGTTAACAGATACTTGAAAAAGAGATAAACCAGATTAGGTTCAAGATTCACAAATCTTATACGGTTTTCTTTCAAAAAAATTGTATTATATTCTTACGGTCGACTTCCGGTTGAGGTTTATCCCAACTTCCCTATTACAATTGCCCTTGTTGATAAATTGCCGATAATTCCCGTTAAAGACATTTGGTGCTAATAGTTGCTCTATATTCCATGTTCACCGATGTTAATGATGACTTTCAGCCAAATTATTCCGCAATTTGCTCGAACGGGATGCACATTCGGTTTTTAATTTTGACATTAAAAGAGATACTTTACAATTCGACGGATTAATCTCTTAACCGGAAGTGACATTTTGGCATGTGATTGTCCTACATGAAGATTGATATTTGTCGAATTGAGGTTGAATAAAAAAATTCAAGGAAATAGTGGTCACAAAGGTGTTATCTTAAAGAAAATACAGAAAAATCATCCATAAAGATATCGTTGTCAAACTTCATTTCTTTGATTAAAACAATTCATCCGCTGTGTTCACTATAAGGTATAACCTATTTATCTTTGGATTGTATTTTTCAAGATAGGTATGTCCATAGTCAAAGACTAGTGGAATATGAATTTGGATTTCATTCACTTATTCGTCCTTTTTCTTAATATTTTAGTTATTTAAAAAAAATGTTATTCGGATTAACTATTTGTTTTGGCAAGTGTAACTATTGCATATTTACATATTGCACGAGCTTTCTGAGCTGGCAAAAGAGAGACTACTCATATCTTTTTTTAATGATAATTTCTCTTCTAAAATTCAGGACGTTCATTTTTATTTATTTCATATTGATTTATTCCTACATTTTTCTGTAATATCTGGTAGCCGAAGCATTCGCTTTCGTGTCAAAATATGTATTGTTTTTCGGAAAGTTTGTAATGTAAAATAACGTTGAAATTAATAGAACTGTAAAAACCTTTACGAAAACTCCTCTGCTTTTTTGCTTTTTTTTTTTTTTTTTTTTTTTTTTTGATTTACATTTTAATTATGAAAAGTTTGCACATCCAAGAACAATTTACTCTGCAGGTACACTATGATGAGATACAATGACTAGCAGCGGGGTATTAAAATACATTTTCATTTTATGTACACTACAACACTAAGTAAATGTTTATATCTCAGATACATCTCAGTGTTCTTTAGAAGCTAGCTCAATGCTTACGAAAGAAAAGTGACTTAAATTTGCACTAAATTGCCAATTTTTATTTTTTTTCTATTGCCAATCCTTTTTTTCAGAATATGTTACAATGAAAATAATTTTTAAAGCAATAATTCCAAAAATTCGTCAAAGTAGGAGGACAAATACAACGTTACAACTTACCCGGAAGTGAAAGTATAAATACGTTAAAAAAGGGTTATAATGTCATGTAGGAGTTGTTCTTATTTATATGCGCAAATTCAACTTCAAATTCAAATTCAACGTGCATGTCCGGTCCATTCTGCCAATTTATCTGTTCTTAAATGATGCTATTTAATTTGAAGACGTTTAACAAGTAAACCGTTTGCCGTGTAAACCAGATATTCCATCATAATACTTAATTTTTAATAGAATTAAGTCTGTTTAAAGTTAATATGAATAACATGAAAAAAAGTCCTATTATGGTTTTCTATCGAATGATCCGCGTGGTCGAAGACAAATCTCATTTAATGTTAAACGTCTTCAAATTCAATAGCATCATTTAAAACCTGATAAATTTACAGCATGGACCAGACATGCACGTTTCGGGTACTTAACCCTCGTCAGTTGTCTTCAGTCTAAACAATGTAATATGGCCAAAAAGTGTAAAAATTATTATCTACAAAAATGTATCTAAAGACGTGGCAGAATGGGTGGGATATGATGCTACAGGACCCACGTTTTAGATTTCAAGAAACTTTGTAAAAATAATTTCAAATGCGTTGAAGAGACAGACGATCAACCAAAGTTGATCGAACTTGGCTACATGTGCCCTCGGGGACTCCTGGTCCACCAGCAATGACACTCACCACGTAGTGCAATTGTTAAACGTCTTCAAATTCAATAGCATCATTTAAGACCTGATAAATTTGCCGCATGGACCAGACATACACGTTTCGGGCACTTATCGGGTACTTTTCCCTCGTCAATGATCCTCTGTCTAAACAATGTAATATGGCCAAAAAGTGTGAACATTATGATGTCCAAAAATGTATCGAAAGACGTGGCAGAATGGGTGGGAAATGATGCTACAGGACCAACGTTTTAGAAATTTCAAGACATTTTGTAACAGAAAATTTCAAATGCGTCGAAGAGACAGACGATTAACCGAAGTTGATCGAACTTGGCTACATGTGCCCTCGGGGACTCCTGGTCCACCAGCAGTGACACTCACCAAGTAGTTCAAATTTCAAACGTCTTCAAATTCAATGTCTTTGAATAACCCAACAAGAATTTGCGCATATAAATAAGAACAACCAAATTTGAACAACTTAATGCATGAATTGCCATATAACTCTAATATTACTCTATTGTATAAACTGCATCTTTTTGAATGCGTTACGGTCGAAATTCACGTTAAATTTCGCACATCTGCTAGTGTGATATATAGTACACGGGTAGATAGGGTGTAAAATAATGAGGATTTAATGTATTTTAAACTAGATTGAATGTCAGTTTAACACAAGAATGTTATGAATTCTCTGAAAAAAAATGTCTAAATATAGATATGGATAATACATATTGCCGGGTACATATACTTTTTTTGCATTCAGACGTAGAAAACTGAGCTGGAATTTTCAATTTTAAAGTAAAATCAAAGAAGAACCTGCTGGTTTTTCAGGTTACATTTTTTAGTAATGATAGAGTTCTAAATTGGAAAGGGATTTTTACCTGCGTTTTGCAAGGTAACAATTTTTAAGATTAACAATGAATTATGTGCGTTTCGTTTATCTTATTTCAATATACTATATAACTGATAATAAAGGATAAGGGAAATGTAATACTGTAGTTTGCAAAATGAGAAAAGAAAAGCAATAAATGAAAGTAGATGATATAATTCCATCCATTACTTGGAGACCCACTAGAGATGTTTGAATTTTATGCACAGAGTCGAAGGTATATTATTTACAGAACTTACATAATACGTCTTTTTATTGGACTAGATCATGTATACCTGTAGCAAATTGATCTTGAAGTTCGCTATGAAGACGAACAGCGGATTGCACTTGTTTTGAAAGAGACATATTGTAGACTTTTGAAATGTACAATGACATTAACTGCTTTATTGGCCAAAAAGAATTACTTTATTACTTTGTACGTTGATGAAGTTTGAGTCACCGGCAGTAAAATAAATGTTAAACGTCTTCAAATTCAAAATTATTATAATACAACATATGTAGGTTAAGTTTAACGGATAGAAGTGTAGGGAATTTTCAAATTAGATAAAAATGTAGGCCGATTCCTTGGATAAGTTAGGTTGGGTTCCATTCGTATAGGACAATATTTAACATTTTTACACAATTAACCAAACTCATAATTATTGAAATAAGATAGCTGTTATAATAAGAGGCTGACTACACCCTGAAATCAGTAGTATATTTCTTGCGCTGTATGCTTTTGAAGCAATCAATTAAAATATCTAATTACGCATCTTGCTAAGACCTTCCTACGCTGTGTGTAGGTGGTGAAATTTTACTTTTTCCGTATCGTGGATATTTCGTCTCTGAATGAACCAATCAGAGTAGTGTACCTAATTATATGCAGGCATAATTTATTCATTGAAGACACGCATTTATTAATGGATCATTTAACATCAGTTTTACTATAAATACCTCTCGATGATTCATAAATTATCTCTTACCATGGTTAAAGATTTTTAATTTTACGTAAGAAATCAAAAAGGAGCGTATGTAGTACATAAACATCAAAGAAGTACCTAACAGTAGTCGAGAAGGCAAGATCAAATCGTGCGAATTCCCATCGGAACGGTTGCGAACCCCGAAGTGAGATCAGGTGCCTGGGGAGAGTTAGCGACTCCTGATTGCATGTAACATCCGTCGCAACAGCTCCATGGAAACAAGTCAAATTTGGTTATTGTCTCGATGTACATCAAAAGTAATTAATAGTACATGTAATGAAAATGTTTGCAAATGCCAATGTTGAAATTAAGTGGCAAGATTGAAGCATACCCTCTACCTATATAACAAATATGACAACAAAGTTGGGTTCTATTTTATTTTTTTGTATTCAAATTACCGAGTCCTATACAATATAACAAGTACACACAAAAAGTCATGTTAAAAAAGACAAATACAAAGCTAACAATAGATCATCATATTTTTGAGGTCCTGAAGGCGAAAGGGCAAATTTCTGAAACATAACCCAGTATCTATCAGATGATGTCAAATCGGAAATTTGATATCATCTGATAGATACTGGGTTAAATAATAGTGACAAACATAATAACAGCGCGACTTAGCCGTAAAAAGAATATTATGAGTCCTTATGAATAGCGTACTCACAAATCCTCAAATTCAATGAGGGCAGAATTTTAATCCGAAGGAAATATTGAAGGAGGAAGTAATATACAGGGAATCCATTTATTCCTTCTTACATGGGTTCTGTGTAAAACAGAAAATATTCAAAGGACGTTTCTTTCGACTTTAATTCTAAGGTAACTTATTTTCAAATTTTTACCTATTATTATTTTTTTTTAATTTTGAAAACAAATGAATTAATGCATGCTTTGTAATCTTTTTTTATCGTATTTGATCGATCAAGACCGAAGTTGCAATCCCAATTGGACACTGTCAAGCATAATCTACTTAAGCCGCGTTTACACTATCAAAGTTTTCTTGGTCAAAGTCCGTCAAAGAAAACTTGGTCAAAGTTTTCTTGGACAAAGCTGTCTGTTTACACTATCAAAGTTCTTTGAGAGACTTGTACAAGAAAACGCGGTAAATATGCACCAAAACATAGATGGTTCATGTAAATATTGTGAATATTTCTCATGAAAACTTTATAGTTTATGTTAGTGGTTGTTCATAGGTCTTATTACATGATATGGAACAATTAAGCACGAGTTCAAGGATTCATAAAACAAAAAAATATAGATGGAATTCACTGCAACGCATCTTTTGTCTTTGTTGATATATTCATTACTTTTAACGTTCTAAATTGCCTCTATTTCTCTCATAAATACTTAAAATACTTCTGGTGTAATTTTGAATCTCTACTCTGATTGGTCGATTCCCGTCAAAGTCCGTCAAAGTTTCAAGAAAAATAGGATGGAGTTCTATTCCGTCAAAGTCCATCAAAGTTCGCGTCAAAAACTTTGACCAAGTTTTCTTGTACAAGAAAACTTTGATAGTGTAAACGGGGCTTTATGGTATGATTTTTTTTAATTCAATTTTATTTTTTATTCATTTATTTTATTCATTCTAATTTTTTATATTATTTTATATAGTTTTATTAATTTTTTTTTTCATCCTTTATTTTTTTCTATTTTATTTTATTTATTTATTCCAGTGCAACCGTGCATTCTAAACCTTTCAAGTTATATATACATTGCTTTCGAAAGAAACTCATTTTTATTGCGTTTTACATAAACTGGTTCAAAGATCAAAACTCGATTATATTTACTTTTTAATCTTTTTCCTCCTTAATTTGTTATTATGTTCCTCTACGTCTTGAAAATTCTTCTGATATTTGCGATTTCAACTTTTCAAAATGTTACAGATATTTACTGAAGGAAATATTAGTGCAATAAAATTGGTACTACAGAACATATAATTCAATATTGACAATGTAACCAAAAAAAAAAAAGATTGCTAAAAAGTTTCGTAGCCTGATTGCATTAGTGGGCTACTCAAAAAGATTTGTTTACGTCTGAAACTCACTTTGGCTTGAAGTACCGTCTGGTGCATGTTGTTCAAGATGGTATAAAGTTGGAAAACTTCATTTGTTATTTATATTTCACATTTACTTGCATAATAAACACCTTTAAAACTTTAAATAATATTCATTCCATAGATTCCTTGTATTGTTAGTGGTATCCGATAAACATTGTTGTTTAGATAAATTCTTTTATTTTAACACATCGTGATGGTTCCTCACCGACAGTATGTGCGGGAAGCTATTGATAAAAGATAATATTCAGGTACAATCTTTTCTCCCTCAACATGCTCAACATTTCAAAAGTTAGGAACTTTTTCAATCCACGGAACGAAATGATATTTTACACTCATGAACCCTTTGTATTTCAAACAAGACTACATAATCTTATGTCAAGAAATAGGTATGTCGTCCGTCCTATCTTTGTATTTTAAACACAAATACAAAAATACTGGTAATACCAAAAATAAAGTTTTCCTGACTTGGGAATGGAATAAACTACAAGTTGATAGCAAACGGTTTATTATATCAAATGACCGTTTATTCAGTTTAATAACCAGGGATTCTTTAAAACACACGTTACTAATTGCACCATACATATTGTAAACTGGTAAATATCACATCAAATCAAATCAAATAATCTTTATTTAATGATGTCTGTTTTGAGAGTTATTTACCGACAAGAGAATGAAGGATGTTTTCAATACACAAATGTTAGAGAACTCCGAGATGATTAAAAACGGTTTATAACTATAAGACCTTTTAAACCACGCGTGGCGAGGGACAAGCTTTATTGATATGTACTGAAGCAGAGAAATATTGCACGAAATGTTTTTTTTTTTGCGTATTTGCAATGAAAGAAGATACCATACCTCAATGAAGTCTTAAACTGTGGGTTTCCCCATTTTCTAAACATCTGACAATTACTGCAATACATCGGTATGTGTAAAATACGAGACTTGTTGAAGAAAGGATTTGCAAAAACATTAGTAAATGCGGAGGAAGGTGGGGGAAATTATTAGGCACGGTCCATTTGATATTCGGGGGGGGGGGGGGGGGGGGGCTTGGGTTTTTTGTCGGAGCAAGATTATTTTTTTCGCCCCGGACCGGGACAAAATTATTTTTTTCTTGCAAAGTTGGAGCAAGGAAATTTTTTTTATAACAATTGATGTGAATATTAAGAATGTTTGTGTTTTTTCGATAGAAATTATGTATTTTTTACTTAAATTACTCCCAACATATTTTTTATGTAAAAAAGATTTATACAATATGCGATATATAATTTTTAGTAAACAAAATGTTTATAAGGTCATGTAACATGTAAGAGGGCCCGATGCAAGTTTGAAACCTAGTGAAAAACTTATTTAAATTCTTCTTCCAAGCTTGTATATAAAAGTTTTAGTTTAAACATATCTTATTTCATAATAAAATGAAATAGGATTGGGCAAAAGTTATAACAACATTACATAAGCCCTCTCCTTATCATATACAACATATAAATATCAAGATGGCAACATAAAATTAGACACTATGGTGATACATGTATCTATTAATAGTAATAAATTATATTGATAATGTTTTTAAGCATTTAAATTGTTTCAGTCTCATGCATTCTTTTGATATTTCCAAATATGAACTTGCCATTACAGAAGAAGAAAACTATGGCGAGCGAAGAGAGCCAAAATTTTATTATAGAAAGTAAAAATTGCGGCGAGCGAAGCGAGCCGAAAAATTTTCAGGAATTTTAAGGGAATTTTATGGTTATTCTTCAAATTCAGATTACTTGTAAGAGCAAGATTATTTTTTTCTGTCACACCAAATGCAAATTTATTTTTTTTTCATCAAAATTCAGAGCAAAATTATTTTTTTTCGAAAAAAACCCAAGCCCCCCCCCCCCCCGAATATCAAATGGACCGTGCCTTAAGAAATCGCCATGTCTTATTAAAAGGGAAAATATTTTTTAAAAACCGGAATTTTATTGGTAACGTCGCTCTAAAACCTGTTTTGATGTTATGACAGACACTAATCTTTTATATGAATCAAAAAATATTTCCTTATTGTATTTACTACTTTGTCGACTTGGCGGGACAAAATTAGATCGATTAAGTCGTACTTATTTCATCCCAATATGACCTTAGGACGATTTTGAAAGAGAAAAAAATCACGATTACTTTGGACTCTTTCAAGTTACTTACAACCGTTTCGATTTTGCCTTGCCTTCTCGACTTTGAGACTGAATAACGGTTCTAAAGGTACTTCTTTGATGTTTATTATTATTACAAAAGATATGTCATCGACATTAAAGGAGGTTAACATTTGAACACCATCGCTCCAATGCTATTTTGGTCATAGATTTAACTATGCTGCTGAATCGACCCTACACAAAATTTGGAGACGCGCACTCTCTGCAAATTCAATAATTCAATGCAAAAATTTAAATTAAAAAAAGAAAACCAGACGGCCCTACAAAAAATCATTTTGATGTGTCAGAAAATCACTTTGGTATTTAATAAGTACCACTGATGAGGATTTACTAACCGAAACACGTGTCTTGTGTTTCTTCAAAAAGGTTAAGAGTTGGAACACTTCCGTATTATTAGATTAGATTATAAGAATCCTAATCATGTTTCTGAGAGATCATTATAGTGTAGACAATTCTCTCGTATTCTTTTTTTATAATTACTTTTTTTATACATTGTAAGATTTTTGTCATAAAGTATGTCAAAGGTATACAAGAGAAGAAGTACCAATCGTAATTCAGGAGTCAAAGATTGAGGGAAATATTGAGTAAGTGTGTAAGTCTCTATTCACAAGGCATTCGCGAACTCCAGAATGGACACAGGATCAAGTAAATGGGAGGAGTTAGCGTTCTCTGACGGCATGCAAAATCCGTCGCAAATGCCAAATAGAAGCGTGTCAAAAAGTCAAGGCCACTAGAAAAAAAACTATGGTATTAATTGTCACAAGGAATACAGATGTGAAATATGTAAGCTCTATCACCTACTAAAAGATGTGCCCAATGTCAAATCAGTGAATGGAATTCAAACATACAAATGTAAAACCACAAATCAGATTCTAAAAATGACAATAAAAAGGCGTAGAAAATCTAACAAGAAAAACAAAAAGATAACTGAATTAGACAGCTTATGTAATGAAGGAATCGTAATGTTATATCACTGTCAATAGGCGTACGTACAAGAAAAATGTTAAAGCTGATACAACAACTAAAACAATATGTAAAAATGACAAAGTTAATCTCAGATGTTGATGAGAAGGAAAAACTATAGAAGAAAAAGAATCTCCTGCTTGCTGACGAGTCTCGTATCGTATGCCGTACACAAATGGTCGAAACCAGTAAATCTATCATATTCGATGTCTAGTGATGATTATGTATATATATGTATACTTCGATCTTTCGACGCAAACGGCCATTTGAACACACTCACCGTATGACAAGCGTGACGATTTCAGCTTCGACATAACTAACTCCCCTTTCATGAGTAGCAACATTCCGTGTTCTCCTGCTTATGGCGTTTTTGTTTCTCAACTGATACGGTACGCCAGGGCATGTTCCAAATATGAAGATTTCATCGTTAGAGCCAGACGGCTTGTAAGTAAACTACTTGTTCTGGATTATGTTACACAACGGCTGAAATTTGCAAAGGAAATTCTAAAGATTTTGCCTCGCCTGCTTGACTTTGAGACTGAATGACTGATAGGTACTTCTTTGGTGTTTTATTGATCTAAGAATATCAATCAACATTTTCGACTAAGCGATTTCATATTGTATCATATTTTATTGCATCGACTAAAATTGATTGCAGTGGCAAAGTCATGCGCTCACATATACATATCCCTGGTTCATAATTAATCATAATTAATTGCCTTGCTCTCAGAACGTCGTTGTAGTTTGAGTTGATTTTGACGTCATGTTTTTGAACAAAAAATTGTTTTGTCGACAAACACATTAAACCCAAATATTAAGCACTAGATAATCCTCAAAATTCGGACTGTCACTTTAAAGCAAGTCCTGTGAGCGATCAATATATGAATTCTAAATGATTTGAGTAACCTAGGCTTGTCCATCTGAAGACCTGAACATACATACATATTAAAGTTGACTTTATATGAGTTTACAGACGTATCAGCAAGAATTAGAGCCCTGATCTTCCTTCTAGAACCGTGCAATTTGCTGAAAAAAAAACTTTCCTCCAAACGCCACAAATATAAAACTATAAGGATGTTTATTTCTATTCACTTTATTTCTTGCTAGAATCAGATAACATCCCTAAAGGAAAAACGAGTTAAGGTATCTGAGATGATGTTTTTGTCCTTTCAACAAAACAAGTAGAAATAATGTTATCCAGATAGTCCTTCTTCTGTTTGTATATTTTTCATTCCAGCTCGAGTCATACATATGTTTGTTTTAAACACCACAGACATGTAAACAATACGAAGACAAGGGTATTTTGTAGTATAAATCACAAAACCTAAATCAGTATTATACAATTATTGACTGGGAATGAGGGCAATATATTATTTGTTGGACCTGAAGATAAAATATTGCCCGAGGCCGAAGGCCGAGGGCTATATTTTGTCTGAGGGTCCAACAAATCATATATTGCCCTCATTCCCAGTCAATAATTGTTTTGTTATACCTTACATCAATAATGCAGCAACGAACTTAGTAACCCGGCATGTTTACGTTCATTTTCGTCTACAAGAGAAAAAGCGCGGAATAGGTTGAGTTAATAGCGTCATCAACGACGTGACGTCACAAACGATTTACCGTTTATCGGTCAATATTTTTCTAAATATTGCCCTAGGGCCAATATTGATGTAAATGTTGACTGCTTGGTCAAATATTCCAATTTATAGGCATTTTCCCTATGGAGATTTATATAGAGATACTGATAAGGGTATAACAAATATATATGTCGACCGACCCGTGGTCCTAGTGAGACTGGAACCAGCAACCTTTCGGTCGCTGGCCCGACGCCCTGCTTCATACTTCTACTAAATACTTCTCGGATAGTGCAAGTGGCTATACAAGGAGTTTGGCGATGTTCATCAAGATGATCCTATATATTTTGTTTTCATTTCAGCACATGTTGAGTATACACTTCTCAGATGATACAAATGGATAGACAGCAAGTATGGATATTCCTGACACTCACCATATCAGCATGTTTAGGTATGAACATTGATGGAGACATATTCTCCAGGGAGCTCACAGAACTGTCTGATGACGCCATAGGGATAAAGGACCTGCAGGTGATCGCTTCTATCTTCCATCATATTTGTCTTTTTGTCATAATTCTTTACTGCAGAAATCACTGAAGTTTAGGAGAATAGTAAAAAGAATAAAGAAGAACTAAAAAGGATATATCACTGATAAACGAGAGAATACTGCTATGAAATTTATTTCCTAGAGATCATTAATGTCTGAAAGTTTGGCAAACTAATCATTGAAGTGTTAATGAAATACATTCCCTCTTATCAAAGGACTTTGTTTTTGAAATATTTTTTTCAAGCTTAATTCTTGATTATTATGGTAGAGATCAAATCCGTTCTTTTTTCTTCATTATTGAAATTTGAAAAATTGCATCTTTCTCTAAAGTTCATTTTCTGTTTCTTTAAATAATTTCATGTGATTATGCTTTTTAAATCAGTTACATGTTCGAGTTAATTTAAAACATGTTCTACCGAATTGAAGCGGCGGGTTTTGTATGCAAGCAGGAGATACTTACTCTTCATGGGCACCTGGTCTCAGTCCCATATCGGGAGTTCGCTTTTTCTTCATTTGGTGGAGGTTTTTGTTTGTTTGCTGTGGTTTCTGTTTTATCCTGATTTTGTATGCCTTCGGATTCTGAATTATCTATTTTGTGCTGTATACAGCGATATGGTCATTATCCATATTTTTCACTTAATATGTCATTTAATTGTTTTGAAGCTGTTCTATGATAGACTGACGTATGAGAGTGGCGGAGTAGCATCAGGGGATACCCTAGTAAAAGACGTAAGTAACATGAACAGTTAGGTCATTTGGTATATTATGTTCTTCGTCTGCCTTTCAATATTAATACTTTGTATTCTTTTTGTTTAATTTTCGACGTCATTGAGAATTGCTGAATCGCCCAAATAATATTGTAACACTTAAATTGTTAACATATCTTAAAACAATGTGTACGCAACTTTCAGATGTGGCGGCGTGCAACTTGTTTTAGAATAGACATGTTCTATTGCTGCAATTAGTTGCGTGCAACTTTAAGCTTCAGCCTATCAAAATACGAAAAATTTCTTATAATTTCAACCCTTATCTGGCGATTCTTACATAATTTAACTTGTAGATGGCAGGCAGACTTGCAAACAAATTCCAAAGCTTCAAAACAGCATTGGAGGAAACAAAGTCATTGATAGAGACTGAAATCACAAGATTTACAACACAAAACTCCCCACAGGAATGTTGTAAAGCAACAGGGCTGTCATACGACACACATTTTGGAGTAGAGGCAAGTTCTAACTGTGGAGTACACGTACTTGTGACTTTCTTGTTAGACATGGGATTCATAAATGGAGTGGCTCGTTTATAAGTGTTTGGTATTTTTAGGAGTTCAACAGACCGTTTTTGAAAAAAAAAACTTAATATTTGAAAAAAAACTCACATTTGAGAAAAAGAATCAAAATTTGAAAAGTTTGTTATAAATTATTCATTGACAGAATAAGGAGTCCATTTTGTGATCATAATAAAAACATACTTTAAAAGTGTTAAGGCAAGGGCAAACCCTGAATGGTCGTTTCTTTACATTGAAAAGTATAAGTCATGCTTTCTCTATTCCAGATTAACAAGAATAATATTTGCTACAGTAAACCATCAAACACATTGCAAAGCAAATTCCCAACGGATGCTGTTATATCAAAAATGAAGAAAAATATCCAAGACAACGGTGATTTACTATGGCAGTACTACGGAGACGAGACTGGAACTTTTGTTATCTATCCATCCAGAAAATCTGCAATTGGATGCAATGCATTTGATCCTAGATATCGGTAGTACATTAAATTTCATAATTGAGCTAACTTTTTCAATGTGTTTGAAGAAAAAAAGAAAATTATATATTTCCGTTCTCCATTCATATTTTCAAAACATGAAGTCAAAATATGAAATACTCAGAACACTCTCTTTTTACCGAAAAATTAAGGTAGCAAAATTCACACACGACACACAGGATGAGAGAGATTTCTTGTTTTACGGAAGTATTGGGCATACATTGACGTAATAGCACCACTGTATTTTCCTTTCAGATTTATTTTGTGGTTATTATTACTCCATCAATTTCAATCACATCTTAATTTTGTCTTCAGAACGTTTTATGCCAGGGGTGCTGCTCCCATAGCCAAGGATGTAGTGATAGTACTAGACCTATCCCAGTCAATGAATGAGCAGTATGCATCACTGACTTTACTCACATACGCCAAACAGGCAGCCATAGCCGTCTTGGATACACTTAGTCCACACGATAGGGTACTGTACTGGATCGCCAAATATTTTTTTACTTTTTTTGAAATAATGAATTTCTATAAAAAAAATTAAGGCAAACAACAAACATTTATAGGAAAAATATTTTAAACACTTCAAATGAACTTGAAGTTCTGTTATGGCTGGCTAGACGCTACTTTTGTCTGTTTAAGTGTGGACCTCCTCGACTGTCTGTAAGGCAGTGCTGTATGGTATGATAGAAAATCTTTCTATGGAAAATATGGACTTTGTCAGGAAATGAAGCAAATATTTTATTCCTTTTGTCATTAGGTGGCAGTCATGGGCTTTACTTCAACAGTTACAAAATTTACGTCTACCTCCTCGGACAAGGACTGTTATTCTCAGGAACTCTCTGTGGCTACACGGACAAACAAACTGGAAATTACCAAGTTTATAAACAGACTACAAACTAGAAATGGAGACTCAAATTTTACACTGGCTTTTCATGATGCAATAAAGTTTTTCAAAGATTCTCCACCGCAACAAAGTGTAGAAAGAGGTAGAACGGAAAACAGCTACATTGTATAAATTGTTTGCGAAAATGATAACTCAAATCTCCTGCATTGTTGAAAGTGATGGAAACATTTAAAAATACAAATAATTAAAATTTTCTTCATGCAAACATAAATCAAAATTTTTGCTAGAAAGCTGTCTTCTGGAAAGAAGTGTTGAAATGATATACACAAGACATGCATGTTTTGGATGACGAATCCTCTTCAGCTGCAAATAGCCAAAATTAAAGTTGAGAATAATAAATTTCGGTGACCCTCCACTGGACTAATTTCTAAATTTCAGGTATATAACTTGTTTAGAGTTCGTGGGTCCAAACTATTCAGATGAAAAAGAACAGCATTTTAATATTTCTTTTTTGTAAACAGAAGCTCTCATTCTGTAAACAAGGCCCTTGGAATGTTGATCCTCAGCGACGAGAAAAAAATTATCCCCTCTCTTCTTTTATGAAAGATTTTTGATAAATTCATACATGTTTACCTCTATCTCAAGATCGTCGCATCATTTTTGTTGCTGACGGGGAACCATCAGTGAGTGACACGTCGTGTGACGCAATAAGGGCTGGAAGTGGTAGCATTGGTAACAACTTGGCTCTTCATCTTATCGGTCTTGGATCTGGTAATTTGTCAAATGCTTTAACATGTAAAAAGAATGTTGAAAGTTTTGATTCATCATACAGTATCCATGTCTCTGTATTTTTAATTGGTCTAAATGATTATATCGAAGAATGAACGAGTGAAGGGATTTCAAAAAAGACTCTGTAGCAGCACCAACAGCAAAACATAAAAACATCCCGAGCGAAAACACAGAAAACATACACAGCAAGAGACACAAAAAGAACAAAGAACAGCAAACATGGCATCAAAACACCAAACACAAAAAAACCAACGGGACCAATCTGTGCTAACTTAGGACGGTAATTTGATACGTAAGTAACAAATTGCGTATCTATCTAGATTACGAGTGCACAGCCCTCCCACCTTTCCGGTTACCCATAGGTCTTAAATAACGCACGACTGTAGTGTAAAATAACATGTAAAATAAATAATGATATAATGAAAGCCAAACTCAAAAGCCGAAATCACTTTCCAAATGTTAAACGTCTTCAAATTCATTAGCATTATTTTTAAAAAGTAGATAAATCTGATAGGACCAGACGTGCACGTATTTGACCCTCGTCAGTAATCGTCAATCCAAACAATGAAAAACGGCCAAAAATCACTATCAGAAAGCTTGCACATTCTTGATAAAATAAAACAGAACATTCTCACGAGAAAAGAAAAATTTGACAAACGGAAGGAGACAATACTACACCTCCATCAGGACACGAAGTACAACTTATTCTCCAACTGCCGACTGAGATAGCCATGAAAACGCTTAGAAAAAATATCCTTGTCTTACCCCTAGGGGGTGTGATACCATTTTCACGTGTCTTTTAACTGTAACGTCAACAATGACGTTATACATGATTGCTGCGTTAGCCGATCATTATATGAAAAAGAATCAATAAAATCACATTTTACAGTCTTATTAGAATGCATGAGATAATATTTTCACCTAAAACTTTCTCTAGAAATATTCAGTTATAAATAGTTTTCAGCTTTTACTGAACACAAACGTAAATCGGTTTTGAAGTTCATTTTTTAAGAGCTAATGCTATATACCCTTTTCACAGATGTTCTAATAGCACTTTAAGCATTTTAGACCACGGGAGAAAAGAAGAGACATAATCACCAGATATGATCAAGGACACGGAAATCTAATAAATGCTTTTTCCACAACTCGGCAATTGGTACAACTAAATCCTTGTACCTCGGGTTGGATCTTCCTGATCACATTTTGTGATATTTGTTGTGATTCTATTAAAGTTAAACGTTTTCAAATCCAATCGCATGATTTAAAAACAGATGAATTTGCAACATGGACCAGACATGCACGTTTCGGGTACTTAACCCTCGTCAGTGATCCTCAATCTAAACAATGTAGTATGGCCAAAGAGTGTTAAAGTAAGCATGTCTAAAGGTGTACCGAAAGACGTAGCAGGAAGGATAGGATATGATGCTAAAGGACCCACGTTTTAGAAGAATTTTTGATAACAGACATTTTCGAATGCGTTGAAGATACGATCAACAGAAGACGATCGAACTTGGCTACATGTGCCCTCGAGGACTCCTGGTCTACTAGCAGTGACACTCACTTAGTGGAAGAAATAATACACGTCTTCAAATTCATTACCATCATTTTAGAACAGATAAATTTGCAGCATGGACCATGAACATTTTCCAGCGTCCAATGCAATTGCGGAATGCACTGTAGAAGGCGCTGTTAATCTGCAAAGTTAAACATATCTAAATACCACATGAGTCATGTTACATATCTTATGCAAGTTTAGTATCTAAGTAAGTTGGACAAAAAAAGGACGCATGAATTTTATTAAAATTTATCTCTCCGTATTATTTAAAAAAACAAAGGGGAGTTTCGTTCATTGACCCCTTTACCAGAACACAGGATAAGATAATTACCAAAATTCTAAATAATTCTTATGATTTAATTACTTCATTTTAGGTATATTAATTTAATTTAGATTTTAATATTCTACCCATTCAAAACTTGCAGTAAACTATTAGAAAATCTTTGCTTTTACAGGTTTTTCGAATGTAAATCGCTTCAAAGATTTGGCAAATAGTTGTTACGATGTGTCAAAAGGCCAAACAATGGTAAGATGATGTCGCTTGGAAGTTCTTCCAACATATATCTGTAGTTCAGACGGAAGTAACATTTTTTAATTATACATACATAATGAGAATTATGTATGTATGATTTAAGGTTTTCCTGAAAATTTTGTCTGTTCGAATTGTTAAGGTGAAGGAAAATGTACATTCTACCTCAATAATTAAGGAGCCTTCATATGTGTAAAATATCTTTTCAGATCATATGCATTTATATTAGAATGAAATTGCTATACCTACCATATGAATTACGATGAGTATGTTTTCTGTTTTGACAGACTGACAACTATGAATTGGTTCAAAATCCTGTCAATCTGAAGGAATCCATGGCACGTTATTACAGATTCATCAGCAACAGTGCTTCTGACCCAGTATTCTCCGTACCATTTGTTGATCCGCAATCAAATAAAACAGGTTTTGAAAATTCATTTCAATTTTAATTAACATATAGATTTGATACCTTATTTAAATTATTTTCTTGCATATCACAAAAGGTAAAAGGCAAAATTCTTTGCAGGTTTGGTGATGTCTTTGTGTTTACCAATCATTTCGAACGCTGTCAGAGAGGGTGTGGTGTGCTCTGATATCAGGCTGAGTGAGTTATTGTCCGATATACAATACTTCAAAGAGGGTGAACTGTCACATGCTTTTCTTATTGATGGACAAGGGCGGGTCATGTTGCACTACTTACAGCCTTTTCCTCAAGCCTTCAATTATGAACCAGATCCTATAGATGTTAGAACTCTAGAACGAGGTTCCGATGCTGCTGAGGTTGTTGCTTCGATGATTAGGTGAATTACACGGTTTGATTCTGTTATCAGATGATATCAAAACAAAACGAGTTTTCCTTAAACGTTTACACCATACAGAAAACTTTAAACATATGTTTTTTTTCCACTGGAGGGTGAGAAATACAAAGGTATTAAATATTCTTTATTTTCATATGACCAATATCAGCGGAGGTACGGGTAACAGAACATTCATGTCAAAGAGAACCATACCACGAGGATCTGTATTGTACGAGGGAATTGTCTCCCCTTTGGTCAGGTCCCATTACTTTTGGACAAATGTAAGTACGTCAGTTTCTGCATTAATGTGTTGAGATTTTATATTGAAGCTTGAATGAGCAGAAATAGAGATTGCAAGTTAAACATATATTAAAGTTAAAGGGTCCTTTTATCATAATAAAAGATGAATGCCTATTTTAATATATGTTTAAATTCAGTATGGAAATTTGTTAAATCTAGAATTCCAAATATTTCGCACGTTAAACGTTAAACATTTGTAAAAGAGTTATCATGACTAGCATTCGTGTTATTTTAGGAATTCGATGGCTTTGAAGAATGGTTACATTTGAATATATTAATCTATGACATGACATACACCACTGAATAGCCTAGATTATGTCGTATTTGTTTTATTTATGTATCCTCTTTTTCATTGATAGGTAGCTGGCACAAACTTTTCTCTTTGTGTCGTACTAGGTGACAATGATGATCAAAAAGTACTTCAAGCAGACCAACAATTACTAGTTCGCAATGAGGAGATATTTTTGTATCACCGCCGGGATATATACCCTAGAGATTTCTCAGACTGTCGACACTATTCTCGCTTTGCAACGAAAGGTAAATCACCCCGTTTAGTTGTATTAAGACACTTTTATTAGGTTTATATAATTATTTGTATTTCAATCAAGTGAGTGAGTAATTATCACAAAACCCTAATCAGAATTCAATAATCATAGTCAAAGGACAAAATGCTAAAGGCGAAATCATCCTGCATAGGAGCCAAAACTAATACTTATAGATTATAGAGATAAAATCAGGTGCCCGGGTAGAGAAAGCTTCTCCGCCTTGCTATAAACACCCGTTACTTTAGCCGTGTAGAAATGTCATAACTGATGAATGTAAACGTCTTCAAATTGAATAGCATCATTTACGAACAAATAAATTGGCAACGTGGACCAGACATGCACGTTTCGGGTACTTAACGTATCATATTTGGTGATTGGACTGCTCCTTACTTAGAGGATTTTTTTTTTCAATTTTATTAGAAAAATCTATGGTGATGCTGACACCTCATGCCTTTGACGATCCCAACGCTTACTTATTCAAATCTGAAACAGCCGGTGATGCTAAGGCTTACACAGATTATATGAATCGTAAATCCAGTAACAGACATGGAATTAAGGTAAATGTTTACCATCATTACATGAATCGTCAATCCAGTAACAGACATGGAATCAAGGTAAATGTTTACATTCCAGTAACAGACATGGAATCAAGGTAAATGTTTACCATCATTATATGAATCGGCAATTCAGTAACAGACATGGAATCAAGGTAAATGTTTACCATCATTACATGCTTCGTCAATCCAGTAACAGACATGGAATCAAGGTAAATGTTTACCACCATTACATGAATCGGCAATTCAGTAACAGACATGGAATCAAGGTAAATGATTACCATCCAGTAACAGACAAGGAATCAAGGTAAATGATTACAACCATTACATGAATCGGCAATCCAGTAACAGACATGGAATCAAGGTAAATGTTTACCATCATTAGTTGAATCGGTAATCCAGTAACAGACATGGAATCAAGGTAAATGTTTACCATCATTACATGAATCGTCAATCCAGTAACAGACATGGAATCAAGGTAAATGTTTACCATCATTACATGAATTGTCAATCCAGTTACAGACATGGAATCAAGGTAAATGTTTACCATCAATACATGAATCGTCAATCCAGTAAAAGACATGGAATCAAGATAAATGTTTACCACCATTACATGAATCGGTAATCCAGAAACAGACATGGAATCAAGATAAATGTTTACCACCATTACATGAATCGGTAATCCAGAAACAGACATGGAATCAAGGTAAATGTTTAGTGCATTACATGAATCGGTAATCCAGTAACAGACATGGAATCAAGGTAAATCTTTACCATCATTACATGAATTGTCAATCCAGTAACAGACATGGAATCAAGGTAAATGTTTATCATCATTACATGAATCGGTAATCCAGTAACAGACATGGGATCAAGGTAAATGTTTACCATCATTACATGAATCGGCAATCAAGTAACAGACATGGGATCAAGGTAAATTTTTACGATCATTACATGAATCGTCAATCCAGTAACAGACAGGGAATCACGGTAAGTGTTTACAATCATTACATGAATCGTCAATCCAGTAACAGACATGGAATCAAGGTAAATGTTTACTATCATTACATGAATCGTCAATCCAGTAACAGACATGGAATCAAGGTAAATGTTTACCATCATTACATGAATCGTCAATCCAGTAACAGACATGGAATCAAGGTAAATGTTTACAATCCAGTAACAGACATGGAATCAAGGTAAATGTTAACATTCCAGTAACAGACATGGAATCAAGGTAAATGTTTACAGTCATTACATGAATCGTCAATGCAGTAACAGACAGGGAATCAAAGTAAATGTTTATCATCATTAAATGAATCGTCAATCCAGTAACAGACATGGAATCAAGGTAAATGTTTACAATTATTACATGAATCGTCAATGCAGTAACAGACAGGGAATCAAAGTAAATGATTATCATCATTAAATGAATCGTCAATCCAGTAACAGACATGGAATCAAGGTAAATGTTTACAGTCATTACATGAATCGTCAATCCAGTAACAGACATGGAATCAAGGTAAATGTTTACCATCATTACATGAATTGTCAATCCAGTAACAGACATGGGATCAAGGTAAATGTTTACAATTATTACATGAATTGTCAATCCAGTAACAGACAGGGAATCAAAGTAAATGTTAACATTCCAGTAACAGACATGGAATCAAGGTAAATGTTTACCATCATTACATAAATCGTCAATCCAGTAACAGACATGGAATCAAGGTAAATGTTTACCATCATTACATGAATCGTCAATCCAGTAACAGACATGGAATCAAGGTAAATGTTTACCATCATTACATGAATCGTCAATCCAGTAACAGACATGGGATCAAGGTAAATGTAAACGTTTACCATCATTACATGAATCGGTAAGCCAGTAACAGACATGGAATCAAGGAAAATGTTTATTATCATTGTATGAATCGTCAATACAGTAACAGATATGGAATCAAGGAAAATGTAAGGTCTTTATTCCTTTTTATATCGAGTTACCAAGAGTATCATCCAAAAGTGAGACCAGCAAGGTTTTTGTTGGTTTGCTTTGGTTTCTGTTTTATTCTGATTTTGTATGCCTTCGGTTAATGATTTTCTGAATTATCGATTTTGTGCTGTATACAGGGATATGGTCATTATCCATATTTGTCACCTCTAACACAGAAAGATAATTTAAAACTTAACGTACTTAAATTATCTCCGTTCATGCTCTTACTTTAATACTTCGTTCGGATTCTAATCCATTAAATGTACACTGTATGAAGAATTTCATGCGATAAATGCACTTGCTATGTGTTGTATACCCGTAACAAAACACAAATTATGACATTTATTCTATATATATATGCACCATAGTTGTCTATTTCATTCTTGTTCTCTGAAATCGCGTTTTCTAGGTAAAAAGGGTGACGTTAAAATTCAGGTCACCGCGGGCTCAGTTTGCAGGTTAGAACAGCCGTCGCGGCATGCTTCTTTAGATCTCATACATTGTGACGTCACGAGTGTGCAGCACGTTTCTTTCAATAGTAACATCTCAGGGAATTACTTTGTTGTGCATATATATAAAAATAATTTAATTTCACTCGTATCAAGGATTTTGATTGGTCGTTGGAAGCATATTATACCTTTATAAATTGGTTTGCTTAATATTTGACACGACCACTGTCGGAAATGCTTGTCGGAACTAATTTCGACCTAGAAATATCGTAGTTGCACTAATTTCCTGTACAAACTGATGTATACGTGACGTAAAACTCATTGTGACGACAACATCTTCGCGCGAATTGATGATTAAATTCAAAACAAAATGGCGACCTGTTTCAGTGGAGTTACTGTGTACAACCCATATTTTCCCCATTATATGAAAGCCGTCCCCCTTTTCGGAGGGTCTGCGACGCAAGACAGTTGGATATAAAAATGGGACTACGGTAGGAATATTTTCCCTTTAAACTCGTCATTTTTCTTACCAGGACACTGCCATGGTTTCTAAAAGCAACCATCTGAGCGGATACTTTCCTCCGCTTTTGTTGTTTCAATTTTGTTTGTATGGATATGAACAGAAGTTAATCAAAGTTTTTCTAGTATGTAATAAAATTATAAGGATTAACTTTAATATAAACATTACAGAAGTACCCATCAGTTATTCAGTCTCATAGCCGAGAAACAATTTTGCAACTTTTTGAGATATAATATCATGAATATGGTTTGAGGCGGTGCACTCTTTATGAAGCAGATTATAAAAAAGTGTACACCGCCTCAAACCATATTATATCTCAATAAATTGCAAAATTGTTAAAGTTAATCCTTAATTATATGTTTATGCTTTTTCTTATTATATTGACTATTTGGGTATGACTCTTAACTTTTTTTCAAATAAACATTACGTATCAGTGAAATAAGCTCCATATGGACATTTTTTCAGTGTGAAAAAAAGACTTAAATTGTCTATCTTTAACTTACAGGTTGGAGTGCGTGATTCTGTGTCAGCTACATATGAAGCAGAGAAGATTTGGATTAGGAAGAGAGAAGAATTCGCCAAGTTTGTTGTGTGGAGATACCTGGGAACTGAAGATGGACATTTACGTGTGTTCCCAGCTGTACAGATAACGCATGATTACGACCATTTCACAAGGGCGTGGTACGATATAGTATATATTTCTTTAAAATAACATACGAACTAATGGGAAATTCACTTCAATCAGATTTCTTTATTAATGAATCTTTTGTTTCTTCTATCTTTGTTGTTGTATGAATGGGCATATTCGTTTGTATGCAATAGAAATCATTCACCCTTAGACCATTTTGAATTTCTTCTGCCGTTATCAACACAAATTATGGTCTTCAAAGACGCATTATATACTACGATTTAGATCCATGAATCTAGTAAAGATCGTATTAGAAAAGATCCTGTCAAAATTTGCTTTCAATTTAATTTTGCTATCAAAGGTGGAAGAGGACGATGGGGTTGAAGGGACAGAATGTTGTTATAGCACCATATATAGACTTGTGGGGAGCTGGAATGGTAGTCACAATGTGTAAGGCACTGTACGAAGGGAAGTAAGTCAACTTATTTTTTATCATTAGGGCCAGTAAAACGTCCTGTGCTAATTCTTTATTTCTAACAAGAAATGTGTTTCAATGTATCAGAGCTATAAAGAAAGACTTCTTCAAAAATTGGTTCGTTTTAAAAAATAAGCATTAAGCGGTTGAAAAATTACACTATTAAAATTTGATTTGAGTAAAAACAATGTAGAAATAGACAACAGAACAAATTACATAAGAAGAATGGTTATGTCTCTTTTATTCTACAGAACAAATGGCAACCATGCTGATACTGACAAAGCTACGGCGTCCATATGTATAGATTTCCCTTACTCCTACTTCAGCAGAATGTTCATTTCCAAATATCCTGACTGTTCTCGAAAGGAGTACAAGTAAGCTGAAAATATTAAAGATTATGTTTCCTTGACAAAACCTCTTTGACTTGCATCTAAGAAAATGTTAATGGATTGTCTCTAATACGATGACATTTAAAAGAAATTTCGTCGATAAACTGGATAAAGGGTTATAAGAAATAACTTTTAAACAAAATATGTAATCACATTACTTTATTACAGCTGTATAATCGTGGATATTAACGGGTTCCTTGTTGTACATCCGGACTTTAGTTTGATAACCAACGATCCGGATATTGAAAGAATACATCTTGGTGCAAAAGTATGTTAAGCACTTCCTTTCTTTACATCAAGCTTTTATGAATTAGCTATGCTCTCAATAAATAATTATCATCGAAGCTGTGATAATGTAATTAAGGATTACATAAAAGAATTATCTTACGAAATTGTACAAGCAAACTTGAATGTAAGCTAAATTTTTGGATTAGAATTCAAAAACTCTAAGCTTAGAAAATAATTAAGCCAAAAAAAGATAAAAATGGTGAGATTTGCTGTATATTTTGTATGCTTGATTTTTTTCTTCTTTTTGTCAGGGGAAACAATATTTTGATTGGAACATATTTGAAATTGCACTATGTTTTGTTATTCAAATTATATCTTGTATCAAACAGGAAGGAGCTATAATGAACGATCTAATTGCGGAAGGATATATGACAGAGTCCATTTGTACAAACTTTGAAACCAACAAGAACCAGTACACTTACTATGTAATTATAGTATCATACTTTTCAAGTTGCATGTTTGTCTTACGGTATAAATGATATATAACTTTAATGGCCATTTGATAATAATTTCTATTTGACAAGGTAGTATTAATATAACAAAAATATTTGTAAACCTTTGACTACAGTATTAAAAAGAAGTCACGATATTTTCCGTTTCTCTAATAAACACTAAGAAAGGGAAACCCTTATACAAAGGAAAGGAGGGGTTCTCTAACAGCACCAACAGAAAAAATCCAAACACCCACTGCAAAAACACAAAGCAGACACGCACAGAAAGAGACGCAAATTGTACAAGGAACGCCAAATCACCTAGAAACATCAAACACAAATGACTACACATAATCCAACGAGACCAACGGGCAATCGGTGCTGACTTAGAACGGCCTTCTATCACGTCAGTATCAGACGGTGTGGTTAACTGGATGACGTGCGCACAAAAAACGATTACAGTTTGCAAACATACTTACTGGATGATAAGTAACCACAACCATTCCAATGGAAATTCTAATGGTTTTGTCTTGCCGTCTCGACTTTAAGACTGAAGAACTGATGGGTACTTCTTCAATGTTTATTGATATTTTTTGAAGCTATCTCTGCAAAATACAGAAGAGGTTGACAGATTTCCTGACGGGAAAAACTTCAAGATTGTCAAAGTCAGAGACAGTAACATCTTTATTATAATCAAGAGTGCAACGTCATCCTCACCAGCTTGCTGTTCGGTAATACATCATAAATACTTTTTCTAGAATTCTTATCCATTTTCCAAATGAGTCATAAAGTTTAGAGATAGTACCATGTAATGGAAATGAGAGAGAGAGAGAGAGAGAGAGAGAGAGAGATTTCTACGCATCTTTTTTTCATCTTGTCGCAAATAAATATCAAGCTAATCATAAACCTTTATTATGAATTTCAGGACAGCAAGATAAGCCCTGATGCATACACGTGTGCTTCTCAAGATTGTTGTCTGTGTTACACAACAGCCAGTTATGATGTCTGTAAGAATAGCAGGAACTTTATGTGAGTCATTTTCTTCTAACAGCAATAACAAAAAAACTTTGTACTTTGTTGACAAGGAACGAGAATATCTTTTTAACTCTACTGGTCTCTGACCAGTCGAGCTTATGTCATCACCCTTCGTCCGGCGTCCGTCCGTCCGTCCGTAAACACTTCTTGTGCTCGCAACTACTCTGAAACTATAAGAGATAGAAATGTAACTCTTTTTGCATTACACTTGGTCTGTGGTCTAGTTGTGCACCTGACATTTTGTTTGAGCCCCTGACCCCCAGGGTCCTAGAAAATGGGCGTGGTCATTTTCTCCTATATAACTCTATGTAATCTTGTGCTCGCAACTTCTCTGACACTATAAATGGCGGAGACTTAATTCTTTTTGCAATATGATGGATGTGTGGTCTAGATGTGTACCTGATATTTTTGTTTGAGCCCCTGACCCCCAGGGTCTTAGAAAATGGGTGTGATCATTTTCTCCTATATAACTCCATGTAATCTTGTGCTCGCAACTCCTCTGGCACTATAAATGATTGAGACTTTATTCTTTTTGCAATATGATGGGTCTGTGGTCTTGTTGTGCACCATATAATTTGTTTGAGTCCCTGACCCCCAGGGTCATAGAAAATGGGTGTGGTCATTTTCTCCTGTATAATTCTATGTAACCTTTTTCTCACAACTCTTCTGACACTATAAATGATGGATACTTAATCATTTATGCAATATGATTGATATTTTGTTTGAGTCCCAGTCACCCAGGGTCTTAGAAAATGGGTGTGGTCATTTTCACCGATATAACTCTATGTTATCTTGTGCTGGCAACTCCTCTGACACTATAAATGATGGAGACTTAATTCTTTTTGAAATATTATGGGTCTGTGGTCTAGTTGTGCACCTGATATTTTGTTTGAGCCCCTGACCCCCAGGGTCTTAGACTAAGGATGTGGTCATTTTCTCCTATATAACTCTATGTAATCTTGTGTTCGCAACTCCTCTGACACTATAAATGATGGAGACTTAATTCTTTTTGCAATGTGATTGGTCTGTGGTCTAGTTGTGCACCTCATATTTTGTTTGAGCCCCTGAACCCCAGGGTCTTAGAAAAAGGGTGTGGTCATTTTCTCCTATATAACTCTCTGTAATCTTGTGCTCACAACTCCTCTGACACTATAAATGATGGAGACTGAATTCTTTTTGCAATGTGATGGGTCTGTGGTCTAGTTGTGCACCTGAGATTTTGATTGAGTCCCTGACCCCCAGGGTCCTAGAAAACGGATGTGGTCATTTTCCAGTACATAGTTGAGCTCTTAAATCCTCTAAAGCTATAAATGATGGAAACTTAGTTGTTTATGCAATATGATGGATCTGTAGTCTTATTGTGTCATTGATAGTTCATTTGAGCTAGCAGCCCCTGACCCCTAGGATCTAGGAAAATGGGTATGGCATTATTTTCTATAATCCCTCATCTCGAATATTTAAAGAAATTATATGAGTGATATTCTTGTTGCAGTCTAATGGATTTATTTCGTTGTACTACTTATAATTTTTAGAGCGCCTGCTCGCTATGGTCTTTGGTTAAAAATAAAATGGAAATTGTTATTTATGTATATGTATCTTATTCACTTGTAAATGAGTGAATAAAACTAAACAACCAGGAGAGCTACAGTCTCGTCAGAGACTTCTGGTCTAATTTCATCTTTGTTTCTGTACAATGTGTTTTTTATCCTTTTGTCTGTCTAAAGCTTCACATTTTACACAATGTGCACCATCGTTTAATTTCACCATTAAACATGTTTGGTATTTGTTACTGGCAAGGTGGATATTTTCTGAACTTGTATATTGTTCAATTGTGTTGTATTCTGATTCAGTTTCCGAACCCTAAAGTTCATTTTCAATAAATGTACTCAAGATGAAATCCGGTAATTTTACACCAAACTTCATTTCCAAATGGTATTCCTCATTGTGATGATTTTGCTGCTACCGGGTCTTGTTGGAGATCCACTCTTTAATTTTGCGCAATGGAATTATGTTTGCTTATCTGTTCAAAGAATTTCTGTGAGTGTCTGCTCTGTGTTTTTGCATTGGGTGTGTTGGGATTTTCGCTGTAAGTGCTGTAACCGAGTGTTGTTGGAGATCCCCTCCTTTCCTTTTACGTTATTCTAAATCCATTGTGTAAGCAAGCTTTAACGAACCATATACATTTGTAGGGAGGTTAATCCGACATGTAGTGCACGTGTACCTGACTCCAATACACCAAGCCCTAATGATACAAACAGGATTAAAGGGCTCCCGGTATGCTATGATGTAGCATGTCAAAATCGCCAAAATATAAGGTAATATAGCAATTCATGAACTGTTCTCAATTTAAGCCTGAGTAAACATTGAAAGGAATTACACATACTTTTTCATGTATTACAATGAAGGACTTTTTTCAAAACTCTAAAATTAACAGATACATTAACAAATAAATAAATTGACACCGTCTTCTATTTGCACAAACATCATTTCTGTTCATCCTTCAAGTATGTTTTATGCTATTATGTCCATGGGCTCCCTTGAACATTGCATTCAAGTGCTTTTGTATTTTAATTTTGTTTCTGTTCAATTTTTGTGCTTAAGATAATTATTGTTTTAGTTCATGTTACGATGTAGCGGGTTGTGGTTGGTGTGAGCAGAATTACATGGGTAACATCCTGGGTGAAGACCAAGCATGCTGTAATATACATGAAGTGTGTCCGTTTGGCAAGCAAGTAGAGGGAAAGGGTAAATTATCTTCTTTCTGAAAAGATGAATCTTAATTATAATTCATTTATTTTTATCAGATTTTCTTTTTAAATTTCTATCGCTCCGATGCAAGTAAATTGTAAATAAACTGGTGAATAGTCTTGTAATTATAAGTTTAATTTTTACTATTGGGTTGCAAGCAAACAGGATACTCTCCTCACCTCCATTGTGGATTCACATTTGCTATATATCTGTCTGTTTGTCTGATGTTTTTTTCTCCCATGAGATAGTTGTCTTTTATATTTTTTCTAGAATTTGTAAGCCTTTTGATAGAGAGTTTTGGGATCTGATTTAGGGTTTTGTTTTTTACTTTTATTCACTGATGAATAGCTAATTAATAAGGGGGTTAGACACATAAGTACTTGTACCAGCAGAAAGTTTCAAATACTTGTGGCTACCTTTCTCAATGGGCATACGCATTCGTTCGTTTAATGGGCGATAATAATGAAAACAATGGCATGAAAAAAGAGGAGAATATATGAATAATGAATTTTATACTTACTTTCAGTTTTACGCCACTGTTCACATGAAGTGCCTGGAACTGCCACAGTGGCACCATCTACTGGAGATAATGTCCCTCTCATAGCTGGTATCTCTGCCGGTATAGTCATACTATTGGCTATCATAGTTATCTTAGTAGTGTGCCTCATCAGGCGAGCTAAACCAAAAGAACTCGACGATCTATATATAACACCAATTTCAACTCAGAGGGAAAACACGGAACATCAACTCCACGTTAATTATGTGGTGTCCACGAGTTCAGAGGGATCATCCGAGTATCCACCCGCATACAAGGAAAGCTCTGAATCCCCCGAGCCTGATCGGTACATCTAAACTTAAGGATAAAAGTGGGGCTCACATATGATTCTTACCTAACATCTGCAAAGCACGGGAATTACACATCGCGTGAAAATATTATTTTATCAATAGTATGACTCATTTTGATACTTTAACGAGTATTTGTTTACATCTGCCATAAATCATTTTTGAATCACTTCTTGCTTGAAGGAACCTCGACTTCGTCATTTCGACCTTTTTCATTCCGTCCTTCCGTCATATTTCATGATGCATTTTATGAAAAAGTACTTAGTCTAGTATATTTTGATTTATTGTTCTGTTTCGGCGAATTGGCGAAAAGCTAAGCCATGAAACTCAGGAAGTATTTGTTTGTAATTGTTAAACTTTCCAAAAATAAGGTTATCAAATGTACTATCCGGAGGAATAAGTATCCATTGCAATTACAGGTCAAGATCCGATATCTTATCAATGAATTACAGCAGGTCTTTAAGGGTACTTTATTTTAAAAGTTTCTAAAACATTAAGAAGATATCAATTTTCAAACTTAACTACATTTGTTTTGTCAATATAAATATTTGAATTTTAATAATTTATTCATCAATACAATGAAATTGATACATCATCAAAAATATTGATATCAATGACCAGCCTTTTCAAAAGAAGCCAAGATCAGTTAAGATGAAAATTCCCCTCCCTTATTCGTGTTGTTAAAAAAGCATTGGAGTTTCTGAAAGATTAAAAAACATTTTTATAATTCATTCTCATAGATAATACTGATACCCATCACAAAATCAACTCATTTCAAAATTGATCACAGCTTTTTATCACGATTTATAACAACATCTATATCTACCAAAGAACATTTTGCTCAAAAACTTTATTATACATCTTGATACATAACATTTTCTCTTTCTAATTTCAATGATATTTGACAAATGTTAAATTTTGAATAAAAGACTTAGATTATATTATCTTGGTTATCTCTTTTCTATGTTTAGATTTCTTTTTTCGTTGTTTAATCAAATACGGATGTTGGTATTTATGTGTTTTTCTTAAGGTTGGAAATACTTTTTATAACTTGACAAAATCCTGATGTATATATGCACCCCTAATTAGCTTTTTTTGAAAAATGAGATGATATTCCCGTAAAGTTGATTCTACTAATATTTGACAAGAGAAAGAATAACGAGATAATCTCCAAAGAAACAATGTAATAATGACCTCTATGGAACACACATGACATACTCAACAAAACAACCACACAAACATTTAGTAACATATGGGAACACTCACATGACATACTCCACAAAACAACCACACAAACATTTAGTAACATACGAGAACACTCACGCAAAGAGGATCAAGAAGTAAACTAAGTAAGCATTGCATTAAAAAGGAACTACGCGAGGATTGATACCAGTGTTCAACCTCTTTTGGACGGTCATCTTCTTTATAAATATCAAATGCTGTAGTTATCCGGATTACGTGAACAAAACCGTCTCTCGTGACGAATAGCTGTCGTAAGTATACATCATTAAAGTCGCATGAGCCTTTGGCTTTACAACACTGTGTTTGAAAAGTAAATGTGAAAACTATAGGTTGTAAGGCAGAAGTGCGTGTTCTGCCGTCTGGTACATGTACCTGGTCCGGCTCATTTTCATTCACCCCAGAACTCCGTACAACTTTCATATGCATGTAGAACACGGAGATTCAAGGATTATAGTCTTCTCTGGTGAGAGTTTGAATAAAGTATACCTGAGTTATTTTAAATGAGGAGAATTTGGAGCAGTAAATTGCAGTATAATTGCTATTAAGCCATCTGGTCGCACAGTTTGACCATTATTATCATTTTTTGTATTTGTTCTAACAGTGAGGAGGTTGTTTTACGCCACAATTGTACGTTCTACGAGACCTCTGGGTAATTGGAGAAGTGACAGGGTCGTGCGCACGTAATCCAGGATAACCACATCATTTGCTACAGTGAGGAGGTTGTTTTACACCACAATTGTACGTTCTACGAGACCTCTGGGTAATTGGAGAAGTGAGAGGGTTATGCGAACGTAATCCAGGATAACCACATCATTTGCTACAGTGAGGAGATTGTTTTACACTACAATTGTACATTCTTCGAGATCTCTGGGTAATTGGAGAAGTGAGAGTGCTATGCGCACGTAATCCAGGATAACCACACCATTTAGTACTTGCGTAGCAGATGGCCGTCCAAAGTCGGCACCGTTTGCCCATTAGTCTCGTCGGTTTATATGTAGTATTTTGTGTTTGATGTTTACATGTCGTGTGTCTCTTTTCCGTCTCATACTATGCTCGTCTTTTGTGTTTTTGCATCGGGTGTTTTCTGTTGGTGCTGCAACAAGGTCTTGTTGGAGATCCCCTCCCTTCTCTTATACAATGAACGGTGACATTGATACTCCTCGAAAAGACAACGTGTTTGTTGTAAATTATGAACATGCTTATGAATGACAACATGACATTGTTTACACGTATACAAGTACAACATATTATATGTAAAGTGGTTGTTATTGTCAATATTGAAATATATGTTCTATTATAAAACTTTATATGCGCATTTCAAAGTTATGTCTCATCAGTGTTGCTCAAGGCCGAAAAAGAGATAATCCAAATAATGTGAAATGATGAAGAGCAAAAGTCTCAACTTTCTGCCAAAGAACCTGCTAAGAACAGAGCGATAACCCTTAATTAAAGAATTTCGTTAAATTTTGTGACGAAGAATAGAATTCTCTCAAAGCGAAGGCAGTGAAACAATGAAACATTTCTGTAACATTCATTAAGTTAACATGGTAAATAAGAATATACCTGACTCGGCTTATTATATGCCTGATCGTTAGTAGGAAGATTTATATCAAAAAGTGCCCTAAGTAATATTATTTTTTTCTAACCCCCCCCCCCCCCCCCCCCCCCTTTGCACATCGGAAAGAAAGGGCAGATAAGCGCACTTCTTTTTTAAGCAATGTGACTAAACAACGTAGGAAACTTAAGCCACCCTTCCACTGCAATCCCGCTGTACCTACGACCATTCTCGACCGAAATTTTCACAAGAGCGGGTAAAACTTTCCCGACCTTTTCATTTTTTCTCGACATCACGCTCTATTCCCGACCGATTCGCGATCAATTTATGACCGATTCACGTTTTATCGCGTACTTACTCACGCTTTACTCGCTCTACTCACGATCAAATTGCCGACCAAGTCCCGTTCTATTCGATCAAACTCCGATCTATTCCCGACCAAAACCCGATCTATTCTCGATGCAATCCCGATCTATTACCGACTGTTCCTGACGTACTCCAGCTCAAAACATAATTTCTGACTTAAGCTGATCTCATTTGTCTTCCAATGATAGTATCGGCCAAGAAGAAGCCAAGTGTCGCGATCAAATTTTTTTTTAAAATCCTTACTTAAAAAGTGGCATTGGATGGTCATGAACCGTCGCCGCGACATTTTGATAATAAGTATTTTGAACAAATCAATATCAGTACAAGAAAATAAATGAACTATGGATAGATCCTATTTGAATCGACGTTTGGTCGTAACTTGGTCGTAAAGAGCATGAATAGGTCGCAAGATGGTCATGAAAAGGTCTAGGTAAGATCAGCAAACATTGAATCTGTAGAGGATAGATCGCAGTAAGAGCGTAGAATAGACGGGAAAAGATCGGGAACAGGGCGTTAAAGCGTATCTTATGCGTGAAGAGAGCGGGGTTTAGTTAAATGCCGATCAGAACACGCTCTTTCCCGACCAGGACACGCTTAACCTAGGCTGTACCCCCGACTATCCCGACCAAGCGCCGACTATATCACGACCACAAAGAGAGCGGGAAAGTTTCCCGTATTTTTTTCAACTGGATGAAAGAATACGGGAAACTTTTTCCGACCTCTAAAGCGTGCCCGCTCTAATACCGATCTATTTTGGACCAACATACGCTGTACCAGACCAAGATACGACTAAGAGCCGTTCTCTCCCGACCTGACAATTTTCGAGGTCGGGATTGAACGTGGGTACAGCGGAATTTCAGTGGAACGGGGGCTTTAAAGTGCAGCCTAATACGGGACCGCCTCTGTTGCCCTATGTCGTAATGTTGACTGGTCATCTCCTGTTTAAATTAACATAATTTTACTGATAGCACAGCTTGATCGTCCGATGTCCCTCACCATCCCACGTTACGCACCAAATTATCATACATGGGGGAGGATAATCGCCGTAATTAATCGCAGGTTGAACAAAATCCGTAAAGTACAAAATCACGACGAAAAAGAAAGCTGTCTCAAAGCTGTCAATTACAAACAAAGACAGAGGGCATGTGGAAAGTGGAGTGTGGAGTTTGTGTTTTGCTGCTTGAAAAGAGGTCATGATCAATCACCAGAAAAGGACGACCAAGCAAATAGGACAGAGTCTTCACTGACGATATGGAGACCCGGCGTTGTTATGTGCAATGTACAGATGAAAATGTTATTCAGTAGCTTCATTTAAGAACAGATAAATTTGCAGCATGGACCTGACATGCACGTTTCGGGTACTTAACCCTCGTCAGTGATCCTCAATCTAAACAATGTAATATGGCCAAAAGGGGTGAAAGTTATTTTGTCAAAAAGCGTACCGAAAGACGTAGCAGGATGGGTGGGATATGATGCTACAGGACCCACGTTTTAGAAATTTCAAGAAATTTTGATAACAGAAATTATCGAATGCGTTGAAGAGACTGAAGAATACATTATTTATTTAAGATATTATGTAAGAATACGGCAGATATACAATGGTTGATTAAACATGAAACCTGTCTTCTTTTCTGTATTTGAACATTGCTATGCTATTCATGTGTAAGGTATGAAATCTTAACAAAAATGTTAAAATAAAATAGTTTTATATGATGCAGATTTTAGGGTGATTTGGAGCCGCATCGACTGAACATATAGATTTCATCAATATTCCGATACAATTTAAATATACATGTCATTTTCTATTGACACTAGGAATGGTTCCTTGTGCATGTCATCATGTATTGGCTGATGTCATCATGTATAATGGCTGATGGCGGTGGTAACAGATCGGAATGTATATATAGTTGTATGATATTTATGATGCGTAATGTATTCAGTAGGATTCCGTAATGAGTTCATTTACAATGACGAACCTTAATTTATGAACTGCGTATTTTCACGAACGCCTTTAAATGATAAAAACTCCATGTCCGGGAGAAAATATCGCACAACAAGGAAGTTAGGATAAGAATAGCAATCATCCCTGAGACATCCACAACATACCTATATGTAAACCATACAAGCGCGGATCTAAAGAAGGATTATGAGGTCAGCCCCCCCCCCCCTTGCAATTTACAGATTTTTTTTCTTTTTTTTCCGGTTTTTTTTTTCAAAACCTTATGTTGGATGTTGGAATCTCCCTCCCCTGACTGCTTGGGACACCCCCTCGAAAAAAATCTAGATCCGCCCATGACGTCATATAAAGATCAAATAGGCCCTTTAGAATTACGGTAATCCTAATTATCAATAAATCCTCTTATAAATATGACTGATTTGTGAATTTGAAAATTGCCAAGATCACCTTAATTTGGCAAACTTAATGGAAAAATAAATAAGTGTCTTAATATTATCGTAAGTAAACTTTACTTTGCTATCAAACATCGAGGACGCGCAAGTCTCTACAATTACCTCGTCGGGAATTCATGTCGTATTCGTATAAATACTTGTATTTGAGAAATTTGACTCTCATGGTCCTCGCTTTAACATTGGAAAAACTGATTCGGAGATACATGTAGAAGAATCATGGTACATTACGCGGAGTAAATAAGTGATGAATACGAAGTTTAATATACATACATGTACGACAGAGAGTTGACCGGGGAATTAAACTTCCTTAGAGAGTTTTGAATTCGTTATATGGTGTACGGTGCTCTGGGTCTAGGAAGATATAGTGATGGGCATTCTTAACGATCTGTGGAATATTAGGAAGCTAATCATCGTGGTTCTGACTCCAATCATTTTTCTCCCACTGCTGCTGGCTACCTCCGGAGACGTAAGTACTGAAAACATAATACTAGTACTTAACTGGTGATGGTTTCAACATAATTTATGTATCATTTATAATTTACCCTCGTTCATGATCTTACATATATTATTAAATATTAAGTGTAGGAAGTATTCAATGAGTCTGAGTATATCTAAAGTTTTTCAGTATAAATTCAAATTGTCACAATTAAAATCATTTCGCATATTAAATTGAGTATGAATTTCATTTTTTTTTTCTTCTTCTTTCTTTCTTTCTTTCTTTTTTTTCGGATTTTTTTTTTATTATTTCTGGGAGGGGTGTCTTCAATCGCAAGCAATACTAGTATACTGAAAACGGTGGGCGCGGTAGCACCATTGCACGCACGTTAAACGGGTCCCCTAGGCTTTCGTCTTGTCTTTTGGAAATTACGTCATTAGAAGCTGAAAACACAGCGTAAAGCTTTGCACTGCACAAGCGGCATCTCAATATTTTTAAATACCCTAAAAAATAAAGTAGTGCTTAATTGAAAATGTTACATTTATCCCACATATACAAGTCCTTGTGTAGTCTATGTAGCCATTGACATACGCAGACCTAGAAGGGTGGAGAGGTTCAGAACCTCCCCTAGAATTTGCCAAAAATATTTCCCTTTTCATATATTATTTTCTGAGAATAGTTTATTTGAAACAACCCCCCCCCCCTTCCCTTCAATAGCTACTGAACTCTAAAAATAGAATATTGCATGAATGATGAGCTATCATTTTGGGTCATTAAAAGGCATTTGTATTGCGAAATTAAATCAGGAACATCTGTGTGACTAACGAGAGGAAATAGCTACACACTCAATAAAGATGGGTTTTGATGAAGTCGTTTAAATTTGAATGACCCATTTATGAAATATGCAGACATGCCCAAGTTATCGAGGTTTTTTTTTAACATTGGCCATAACTCATGAATGGTATAAACTTTTGTATGACTTTCGAGTTTCACATATGTCTTTCTGTTGCAGAGCATTGATTGGATAATGCAGTATATTTGTTTCTTCTCAGATGTTTGTTTATCTTTAGAAGTTGTTTGAAATGTCTTGCCATATCCATGTCATGGATGATTTTTAAAGAAAATAATGAGAAATCGATAGCCAAGATAATGCATCAGAGGTAGCGTTTATCAGACTGAGTGCTATAAGCATGATGTGTCCATGTGCATTGTTACAAAATCTCAAGTTGACATGACCTGCACGTGGATTCACCTAGTTAATAAAGTGCTTAACACGTTGTACATGGACTTGTCTAGGGAAAGAACCCAATGTACAAAAAGTTTCCACGCACTCTTGTTTTGTAAAAAATTTGTCTTATCTACATGTAACTAAACTGCAGTGTCGCTTAGTAAAATGTCCCTTTTTTAGGACAGTACCTTTACTTTCTTGACGTTAATTCACAAATACTGAGTAAAGAAAAAAGCTAATTAAATGTAAAAAAAAATACAAAATAAAATGCTTGAAAGTCATTGAAATTAAGTGTATCAATCATTTTCTCAGCTAGAAATGCAGCACGTTCATCAGCGATTGAAAATTTAATTACACCATCACAAAACATATATGACAAAAGTAACTTCAACATCAAAATAACAAATGTCTTGTGTAATAATTTTCCTTCGTCCCCTGTCGATGGTTGCTCACGTTGAAATTGATAAGCTCTTCCAGAATTCCTTAATTTCGTTTCGAGAGCTACATTTTTGTAGTAACACCCAACACGAGCGTCTGACTTTGCGACTGCAAATTGTTTGGGATGATACAATGGAAATTTAAAAAAACCTCAACAGTTCGTTGTTCGCAATATTGATCATGAGACTCAAAGTGACGGGTGTCACCAACAATCAGGAGATGTTTCCTCTCATCGGACACCTTATCTCATCTCTTATTAGAGATTCACTTTTTCTCTTTTGCAGAATACACAGTTTAATTCTTTTTAGGAGTGTTTATACCCATTATTTGTAAGTTTTCAGGTCGTATTATTTGGAGTGTTTATACCCATTATTTGTAAGTTTTCAGGTCGTATTATTTGGAGTGTTTATACCCATTATTTGTAAGTTTTCAGGTCGTATTATTTGGAGTGTTTATACCCATTATTTGTAAGTTTTCAGGTCGTATTATTTGGAGTGTTTATACCCATTATTTGTAAGTTTTCAGGTCGTATTATTTGGAGTGTTTATACCCATTATTTGTAAGTTTTCAGGTCGTATTATTTGGAGTGTTTATACCCATTATTTGTAAGTTTTCAGGTCGTATTATTTGGAGTGTTTATACCCATTATTTGTAAGTTTTCAGGTCGTATTATTTGGAGTGTTTATACCCATTATTTGTAAGTTTTCAGGTCGTATTATTTGGAGTGTTTATACCCATTATTTGTAAGTTTTCAGGTCGTATTATTTGGAGTGTTTATACCCATTATTTGTAAGTTTTCAGGTCGTATTATTTGGAGTGTTTATACCCATTATTTGTAAGTTTTCAGGTCGTATTATTTGGAGTGTTTATACCCATTATTTGTAAGTTTTCAGGTCGTATTATTTGGAGTGTTTATACCCATTATTTGTAAGTTTTCAGGTCGTATTATTTGGAGTGTTTATACCCATTATTTGTAAGTTTTCAGGTCGTATTATTTGGAGTGTTTATACCCATTATTTGTAAGTTTTCAGGTCGTATTATTTGGAGTGTTTATACCCATTATTTGTAAGTTTTCAGGTCGTATTATTTGGAGTGTTTATACCCATTATTTGTAAGTTTTCAGGTCGTATTATTTGGAGTGTTTATACCCATTATTTGTAAGTTTTCAGGTCGTATTATTTGGAGTGTTTATACCCATTATTTGTAAGTTTTCAGGTCGTATTATTTGGAGTGTTTATACCCATTATTTGTAAGTTTTCAGGTCGTATTATTTGGAGTTTTTATACCCATTATTTGTAAGTTTTCAGGTCGTATTATTTGGAGTGTTTATACCCATTATTTGTAAGTTTTCAGGTCGTATTATTTGGAGTGTTTATACCCATTATTTGTAAGTTTTCAGGTCGTATTATTTGGAGTGTTTATACCCATTATTTGTAAGTTTTCAGGTCGTATTATTTGGAGTGTTTATACCCATTATTTGTAAGTTTTCAGGTCGTATTATTTGGAGTGTTTATACCCATTATTTGTAAGTTTTCAGGTCGTATTATTTGGAGTGTTTATACCCATTATTTGTAAGTTTTCAGGTCGTATTATTTGTTTAATGTTTGACTTCCCTCACTGATGACAATATTGTTGATAAAGGAGGGGATCTCTAACAACACAATATTGTTGATAAAGGAGGGGATCTCTAACAACACAATATTGTTGATAAAGGAGGGAATCTCTAACAACACAATATTGTTGATAAAGGAGGGGATCTCTAACAACACAATATTGTTGATAAAGGAGGGAATCTCTAACAACACAATATTGTTGATAAAGGAGGGGATCTCTAACAACACAATATTGTTGATAAAGGAGGGAATCTCTAACAACACAATATTGTTGATAAAGGAGGGGATCTCTAACAACACAATATTGTTGATAAAGGAGGGGATCTCTAACAACACAATATTGTTGATAAAGGAGGGGATCTCTAACAACACAATATTGTTGATAAAGGAGGGAATCTCTAACAACACAATATTGTTGATAAAGGAGGGGATCTCTAACAACACAATATTGTTGATAAAGGAGGGGATCTCTAACAACACAATATTGTTGATAAAGGAGGGGATCTCTAACAACACAATATTGTTGATAAAGGAGGGGATCTCTAACAACACAATATTGTTGATAAAGGAGGGGATCTCTAACAACACAATATTGTTGATAAAGGAGGGGATCTCTAACAACACAATATTGTTGATAAAGGAGGGGATCTCTAACAACACAATATTGTTGATAAAGGAGGGGATCTCTAACAACACAATATTGTTGATAAAGGAGGGGATCTCTAACAACACAATATTGTTGATAAAGGAGGGGATCTCTAACAACACAATATTGTTGATAAAGGAGGGGATCTCTAACAACACAATATTGTTGATAAAGGAGGGGATCTCTAACAACACACGGTTGCATCATCCACAACAAAACCCCAAAACACCCAAAAATGAATGCAAAAACACAGAACAGACAAGCACAGAAAGAGACGCGAAAGGGACAAGGAACACCAAATCACATAGAAAGATCAAACACAAATGACTACACATAAACCAACGAGACCAATGGATGCCGACTTAGGACGTTCATACACACTGTGTTGTTATCCGGATTACGTGCGCACAACCCTCCCACTTTTCCGATTACCTAGAGGTCTCGAAGAACGTACAATTGTCATGTAACATAACCTCCTCACTGTAAGATGACCATTCAAACAGACAGCATGACGCGGTCTCAAGAAAACACAAATGGATATGTAAATGGATATAAAATATACAGGGCGTGCGCAATACAGTCCATGCTCTGCCGACTGTAGCGAGTTCATGCTCTAGAGAGGTTTGGTCAGGGCCTGTCATGGAGTCAGGTCGTCACAGCCAGTCAGATTGGAATTTTTAAGAATGCGCCTGTAAATTGGTCCAGTGCCAAGCCAAGTGTCCGTCTGTCTACCTTTGATCCTTCTTATTTTGTTAAATACATGTATGTCATCATAAAATGCAGGTTGTGAAATACCCAAAGTAATATACTCTGTTGCTTATATAGGTACGAATTTCAAAAATAGTTGACAATATTTTTTGTAAAATTTCCAGAAATTCTTTATTAGTTTATGAAAGCGAAAACCTTGACCTAAAAGTTGAAAAAAAAAACATCACTCGAGCTCTCGACAGCTCAATCAAGGGATAAGAATCATTTTAGTTCTTCATATTTTGAAACGGGAACTCTCAAAACTTGCACTGTACCCACAACAACACACCGAAATAGTCAATGCGAGTGATGGAGGAAAGGTAAATTACAATCCTACTTAGAAGCCGCACAAATTCTGATTTTGTATTTTGGGTTTTGGTTCTGACGTTCATTCTTTGATTTGACTCTTACAATTATATAAACTACATGTATGTAAGCAATATATTTTCGAATGTTATTTTGCAACGCCTAAATTTGAATTGTTTATGTAACTTTCATAATAACAAAACACGTTTTCATCGAATTATCTTATAGTTCGAACCCGAAGTAAATACAGAACGGTTTGGATAAGAGTCAGATCACTCGACCGAACTTGTATTGCAAAGTAGTGATATTTGATATTTTTCATTCTTTATCAAACAACCCTAAAATGTTTTCTGAATCTGTTGATCGAAATTTAGTCTATTTGTGTATAACAAATATTTGAACATTCCTAATAAGAGTAAATTGGTCTATGTCTAAACATAAGATTCTAAGTAAAACGTGTGGTCATCTGAATAAGATAAGTTAGACAGTTGTTATTTGGATGTTAATATTTGTTCTTTACAAGTTTTTTTTCATGGCATACTTTTTCTTTTCAAGCAACATCTATTTTCTTTTTGCACTATCCAATGACGTCATTCTGCTCTCCTTATCTTGCGAATGTCCATGGCCAAAACTTAAGATAAAAAGGTAAAATATCGCCCAATCGTCAATTTTCCTTATTTTTCAAGGTTTACGAAAACTGTGTGATTTTTTACCCTTCTATAACTCTACGAACATGAAATTAATAAGAATTGAACCATAAGCATAACACGGAGACAAACAGTCATCTGAGACCGATGTCGACCATTAACAATGAGTGAAAGTAACACAAAAAACCAAAACGTTCAGAATCCAAAAATCAGTATCAGTGGACATGCGTAAGACAACGAAAAAGATTTTGTCGTGAAAGGTAGAAATAAGATTAAATCACACTTATATTTCTTCACGGAAATGCAAGGCATGATATTTTAAGATTTTTTTAAAGAATTTAATATGGTTCAGATTTTGTACCATACATATTCTCTTACAGGTCTTTAAATTTCTGATGGCCAATGTTATGTCTTGAATTTTGATGAGATAGCTTAGGAATAAAATTAACTGTTTCATATGTCAAATAATCATGACAATACTAATATAAGTTATATGAATTCATGAAGTAAATTATATTTATAAACTATATCATCTATATTTTACATGTGCTGCTCTCCTGTATGACAGTTATGTTAGCAATACGTAAAACGTAGAACACTTTTCTACCTAAATGATCGTAATGTTTACTATTCGTGGGGAATATTCATCGAATTGAATGTATGATGTCAGGTTCAAATGTGCTATTTTTCAACCCTTCGTGTAAGCTCGTATATTCTTATCAATTGAATGTCTTCAAAGGTGGCTGATAAAACAATCTTAAATAAACATTGATTTACCTTCACCCAGACCCGAAAGTGCAAAAAGAAAATCTATTTACCCTCTTTGTATGAAAACTAGATCAAACGTGCACATTTGTTTCGACGTACTCTAAATTATATCCTTTAATGTTGTTTTAGCACACCTACACGTTCGCTTATTTACAGTTTTGAAAATAGTTGTGTTGTTAAACAGAAACATCTCTGACCAGAGAAGAGTAATGGAAGATCAGGTTATGCTCAAATAGTGTTTATAATCTCACTACGTTATACGTTACGAACTATTTACAAGTAACTTACTGTTAAACTATATAACACGACGAACAATGAAAATCTCCACAATCACAAAGAGTAAGAAACAGAGAAAATATTTCCACAACAAATAATACAATCAACTTCAAAATTCTACAAAGAAGCAAAACTTGAATTCCCAAAAGAGAGGAAATCAGGCGCTCGGTAAAAGCAAGGAACAACACTCGTCACATCGGCCGTGCAGAAAGAAGAAATATCCGGATAATTTGATGAATTTTGTGTTTTTGGATGGTTCTTATACTAAACAATTATAATGACAAATGTGGAAAATGACCATATCTCAAAGCACAGTACAAATTCGACAATTCAGAAATTCATAAACAAAAGGCATACAAAATCAGGAAAAACAGGAAATTATAAGGATCATTTGAAGGTAGACAGCATAACCATCGAATATGCTTTAGAATAATCAGACGCCTTATATACAGAAGATATGATCTTAATGTCACCAGATGGACACTCAGCATGGTAAATGACAAATCTACAGCCTTGTACCAGCGCTTTCTTAAGACTTAAACTCTGACAGATTATGACGACGGGACTCCATGACGTGCCCTGTCCTAACCTATTTGAGAAGACATGGCCCCGACCACCTGTCCTCTCTGAATGTCAGTCTGACTCCTCGGGTAATAACAAGCATGAGCTCGCTACAGCCGACAGAGCACGGACTGTATTTCATACTCCTTCTTTTATATCCATTTACATATTAATCTGTTTTGCTTGGACTCCTACGTTTTGCTGTCTTGTTTGTGTGGTCATCTTACACACTTCCGTATTATTACAATGAGAGGGTTGTTCTATGCTACTGTTGTGCGTTCTTTGATACCTTTGGGTAACAGGAAAAATGGGAGGGCTGTCCGCACCTTATCCGTTACATGTATGCTCTCTATCAGAAAGTAAAGCATGACAAATATGGATAATGATCCCATCCCTGTACACAACACAAAATCGATAATTCAGAAAATCAGAAACCGAAGGCATACAAAATCAGGACAAAACTAGAACCAAAGCAAACAAACAAAAACCTCCACTACATGAAAAGAAGCGAACTCCCGATATGGGAGTGAGACCAGGTGCCCAGGAAGAGTAAGCATCTCCTGCTTGCATGCAACACCCGCCGCTTCAATTCGGCATTTCATGCATCTTCTTGTAACTGACATCTGAATAATATCATCAGCATTCAAAGTACTGAAATATATTTATTGTGTTCGACTTACTTTCTGTTAAATCTAACGAAAGGAAATATCTCATAGGAGCGACTTCGTCGACGAAAACTGATATCAATTTGTGAAATAGATATTCGAAGAATATATCCGAATAGTTATTTATACTGTATAAAAAAACAATCGAAAATATGTTTGGTGACAAATTTTGGGTCGATCACTACAATTTGCATTTTTAATTGTTGCGAACTCGCCGAATGTCTTCAAAGGAGACATGAGGTATCTGGACTTTTCAAATGCATCATCAACATCGATGATATCTTCAAAACTTTTATTTGTTTTGGTTTTTTTTTCAAACACATTGTTCGTGATTTTTCGAAAATATCATTTGAGGGATTACATAATATAACTGACTCCACTGATTAAATTCACGTGTTAATATTACAAAAATGATAAGGTTTAATTTTGGTATTGACTTTTCCAGGAACCACGATGTGCTTTTGTGGTGATAGTAATGGCAATATATTGGATAACAGAGTCGCTTCCCATAGCGATGACGGCATTGTTACCTATAGTCCTCTTTCCAATGGTCGGTCTACTGCATGCAAAGGAAGTGTCTTCCGTGTACCTCAATGTAAGTTGTTGAAATGTCTATGATTGATATGCTACATCTTTCGGTAAAGTTTTGGACATAATAATTTTCACACTCTTTGGCAATATTACATTGTTTAGATTAAGGATCACTGACGAGGGTTAAGTACCGGAAACGTGCATGTCTGGTCCATGCTGCCAATTTATCTGTTCTAAAATGATGCTATTTAAATTGTAGACAATTTTAGAACATCTGAAAAGACAAAGTATTCGTCTTGTATGTTCTACATTTTAGGCGAAATTTTATATAATAGATACATACATGACTATCTGAAATTGTAATTTGTGATGAGATTGATAAATTGGGTAATTTCGCAAAGCGACCATCTTCCTTTTTTTGTATAGGACACATCGATGCTCTTCCTTGGTGGATTGATAGTCGCTGCAGCTATAGAACATTGGAACATTCATAAAAGAATGGCGCTAAGAATCCTTCTACTTGTGGGCAGTGAGCCTAGATGGTAAATATGAAAATAAATACTATATTGGCTCTTTTGTTTTGTTTTGTATTTCGTATTTGGTATTGATTTTCCTGGTTTTGGCCTATAGATTGTGATTTTTTAAACTCTGATTGCATTTTGTGTATCCTTTTCACTCATTCATGGAAGCATGTTCTGTTATCTCAATGTGACTTCGCCTTTGCTAAAGGTTACAGTATCTAATGTTATCCAGTTGGTTCCTTCCTACCTCTAACTGCAATGATTAATGCAATGATGATGTCTGCTACTAAATATTTCATCATGTCTATTTATAGGTTGATGCTAGGTCTGATGATCCCCACGTGGTTTTTGTCCATGTGGATCAGTAACACAGCAACCACCGCCATGATGATTCCTATAGCTAATGCGGTTCTTCTACAACTGAAGGACGCTCGATCAAAGCACAATGATAGTTCAGAGCCCGAAACATTCGGTATTCATCTTTCAGTATTTGTCAGCATATTTCGGCTTATTTTACTTTCATGCATTTAGTATGCATATCGTCCTATATTTGTAATATAACCCCTTGATCTATTTCAATAATTTGGTCAGAGCTAAATGACGTCAAGACATTTGCAGCAGCCAGAGCGGTTATCCAACTGAATTGTACTCATTTTTGTCCCCAACTATTATTTTTACTCTCGACGTTCCGGACACCTCTTTCAGAACTTTACGTTAACATTGCATATTATCAATTTAATATCTATTTTTTTTCGCTTTAACAGCATTTTGTAACCATTATTGCAAGCGTAAAAAGCGTACATGTATTTGTGACATCTGGTACAATTGGTAACTGATGGTATAAAAACTGCTAAACGCATTACACTGATTGTGTATGCAAACGGTTTAAAATGTCCAGGTGGGGAGTAGGAACTTCATACAGTTTTTTTTTTTTTAATGCGTGTATAATTTGTTCTCGTATACCTGATTTAGCATTATTCATTTGAAAAAAAGAAAAACCACGCAAATGCACACATGAAGACATCTTGAACAATAGCAAAGGAAATGTACATTAAGGATTTACTTTTTCGTAGAAAATGGCATCCATGTTGACGAAGTAAAAATGGAAGAAAAACCTCCACAATATGTCAAGATAGATCAAGATACATTAAAAGATAAAGAAAAGGGCCAAGACGAAGGGTAAGTATTGAAAAAGCGTAATGCTAAATTATCAGAGAAAATTTTGACATTATTCGTAAAAATCCTGATCATCCATATTTGAATTAGCAAGGCTACACCAATTTGGGTAAATCGATTTACTGCCATATTCATATTTCTGCAACATTTGAATTATAAAGCCAACAGCTTATGGCGTCTAGGTAGAAGCAGGGTATACATGGTCTTGATACAGAACTTCAAAGGAACGGAGGTTTAATTTCTTTTCTATCTTCCTTCCTGTAGGAGCGGTATCAGCGAAAATGACTTCCAGAGACTTGGGAAGGCTTTATCACTTGCCATTGCTTACTCCTCTAACTGTGGTGGGATAGGCAGTATCACGGGAACGAATCCCAACGTCATCATGAAGGGACAATCAGACATGTATAGCAAATATCTCTTTAATTTATCTTATTTCTTTCATAATTTTGTTTTATTTACACAAACTTGTTCATATTTACTCATTTATTGGTCATATATTATTATGGTGATTCGACAGAAACTTTATCTTATGCTTTACTGCTATCTACAAAATTTTAATGGAACTATCACATGCAAATTGATAGTGGCAGAAATAATTCTACAGGTTTTCAATCCCTTTGATATTACTATCAGTAGAATATGTTTAATCTAATAACACGCCTGTGGTACGTTTGTCCACTCGTCAAAGTTCATTTTGCCGTACATTTTTAAATAGACGTAAACATTGAAGGACATTTGATACTCAGTTTGGTCCTTACTTCTTTCTTTCTTTTTTTGATTTGATAATTTTTATTGATAATTTTTTAACATTGATAATTTACTATCAATACATTTTTTACATTTTTCTTTTCAAATACGTAATGTATATTTTTTCAGATTATATGAAGATAGAAATGCTACATCACCTGTAACATTTAGCTCATGGATGCAGTTCTGTGTACCCATATCAGCTATTGTAACACTGATCGTATGGATATGGTTTCAGATCTACTTTCTTAGATGTCGGTAAGGTTCTTGGTGATTCGTCCTCATATTTTGGTTAAAACATTTTTAGTTTAAACATATCTTAAACATTAGTTTAAACATATTATACATGTATTTCAAACGAAGTGAAATAGAATTGGTCATAAGGTATACCAACATTACCAATGGCCTCTCCATACAATAGACTGAAATGACAATAAGTTTACACTTATTAAAAATCTATCTAAGAGAGAGAGAGAGAGATAGAGAGAAAGAGAGAATATTTGGATAAGTTGTCCTTCAATATTAGGTATAAAATGTACATGTAGTCCCCCTACAGTTTAGAAAGATACAAGTTAATATTGTAGTCTGCCTATGTAACCACTCTTCAAAGCACCTCAAATCTTGTAGAAGTACTCTTATATTTTATTTCAATTATGCAATGATGTTTCCTATGGAAAAAAGATTCCGTTGGATAAGTTTAGTTGAAGATTCATGTTTTATTATATTTAATGTAAGACGTGACACCAAATCTATGTTTACAGATCATTCTTTTCCAAGGATCCTGCTCAGGCAAGAAAAGTTAAAGAGGTTCTGCGCCAAGAATATAGGAAACTGGGGCCAATCAAGTAAAATGTTCAATTTCATAAATTGTACTCCGTATATTTCTTGAAATTTAAGTTTTCCACGTACTTCTTGAATTCTTTATAACAGAACGAAAAATAGAACCAGTGAATAATATCTTTTAGTATAAAATTTGGAGCATTTGTATATAGGTCAGAATGATAACTTATTTAGTATATGTTGTGTGCTATGGACCGAATATTTCATTATGCAATACCCTTGACATCTTTAAGGATGTCTGTAGTCAATGACGAACGTTTACGAACGATGAAAGATAGAGGGTATCCGAATTGTAGGCTATTACGTAATCCGATTGACTTATATTTGGGACAAGTAACAGAAAAAGTTGTCCGTTACATCATAAAATGTAAGGTATGCTTTATTGTAGTATCGTTGGATGACATGTATATAGAACATTGTGATGACTTAAAATTCCCGGGTATCCGATAGAAGCATAAAGACCAGTGTCTCGCACTTGTAAACTGCGTTATCCAAGCGAGATAGACATCGAATGTTTATATAGCTTAAAATATTTTTACATAATTTGTCAAACCTTACGAAATTGTTTTATATTTCTATATTCTTGCTTGCACATAGCTTATCGTCCATTTTTTTATTACTTCTGCATTTAGAATCAATGCGGTAAATCTAAATTATGGCCTTTCTGTCCCTTCATTCTTTGTCATTTTCAAGTTTTAAGAGAGACCTTTTTATGTCCCCGTAATCGAAAGTTCGGCATGCATCTTATGTTCTGTCTCTTAGTCTGTGGCTCTGTATTCCTTGTGACAAGGCGTTTCTTTCAATACAAAATTGTTTGACCTTGTGACCTTGACGTCTCCTAAGATACCAAAACTTTGACCTATTTTGGGAAAATTTTAATCTTGGCCGTAACGTTTGAATGGTAAATGAAAGGGCTTTCATATTTCACATGTGTATTCCTTGTGACAAGACCTTTTCATGAATACCAAAATGTTTGACCTTTGGACTTTGACTTTGGAGTTTAACCTACTTTAAAAAAAAACTTTTACCTTGGTCATAACTTTTGAATGGTAAGTGATAGGGCTTTCGAATTTTACATGTGTATTTCTTGTTACAAGGCCTTTCTAAGATATAAAAAAATGACCTACTGGCCTTGACCTTTACTGTTGTAAAAACTTTAACTTTGACCATAATTTTTGAATGGTAAATGATGGGGATTTCATATTTCACATGTATTCCTTGTTACAATACAAAAATTTGACCTACAGACCTTTGACTTTTGAGTTTAACCTTCTTTGCAAAAGTTTTAACCTGGACCATAACTTTTACATGGTAGATTATGGGGCTTTCATATTACACAAGACTTAATGCTTAGTACAAATATTTACATTTTGACCTTGGATTATTATCTATTTACATTTCAACTCTATTACTGACGAATATGCAGACGGGGCATTGGTTTTTCACAAACACATATTTTTATTTATTTTGATTTATTTGTCCTGGACGTTGTAAGTTACTTCCAATTCCTAAGCTCAACGAGGATACAATGTATTTATTAACTTCAGATTCGCAGAGGGCGCAGTGATGGTACACTTTGTCTTGTTGGCGGTTCTTTGGATCACTAGAGACCTAGGAGGTGTAGGAGGATGGGGCAGAATCTTCCCGCCAAAGTAAACTAATTTTCCTTCTAAAGTAACAATCTTCAAATGAATAATATAACGTCGGGTAAATTCTAAGTGGTAAAGACTATTTCATTTCAAGTTGCAAATGTACCTTGATAGAAGCATGTTCTACTTTTCGATTATGCGATGACATAAACTTCATTAAAAAAAACTGTCATCGTGACATTCCATTCACCGTGGGCCATTTAGTTTTGATTTATTTCAATCCCCTTGTAGGACTGTTACAGACTCTACTCCTTCCATACTGATTTCAGCCAGTCTATTCCTCTTCCCCTCAGCTATCCCAAGGGTATTCTGCTGTAGATCGGGTAATATCTTGTTTCTGGGTTGTTTTATTCTTTCTTTCAAAAAGAACTCGCCGAGTAAAATTATGTTTATTATATCATTTATGATATTATTTTCATTTTCTTTCCTCAATAATCGACATTAGAAAGTATGAGATTGGCTATCGCATTATGAGTTTGTTTTGAACGTTTACAATTTCAAGAAGAGGAAAAGAAGTACGTGCCGCTGTTACCATGGAAAGTAGCAGAGAAGACCGTCCCATGGGGAGTTATATTGCTGCTTGGTGGCGGATATGCTCTAGCTAAGGGCAGCGAGGTATATTGATAAGGATTTGGTTTTCTTGTACTATTCATTAAAATTATACCGGAGAAGACGCACCAATCGTAGTTCAGTGACATAACTGTGTAAGTCTCCATTAACAAGACAACCGGGAACCCCGGATAGAGGCAGCAACAGCTGCCCGGGAGGGGTGAGCGTCCTTTGATTGCATTTAACAACCTTCAAATAGAAACGTGTCAAATTAAATAATGTTTAAATAGGTAAAAGACGGTCAATAGGCCAATAGGAAAGGTCCCACATGTCCTCATTTACAAGTTTCTCCCTGATTCCAAAGATGTCCACCATAAGCATGAATATTTCATAAAGATAAAGGTTTCATTTAACGACAAGAGAGCAACATTTTGATAGTGGCAGTGGCAAACATTTATGCAAAGTGAGAAAATGACTACAAATTAAACATAATGAATGATATTAATAACTTCTTTCAGAAATCTGGTTTATCGTCATGGTTAGGAGATGAGCTAGCTGTTTTCAGTGACTTTGAGCCCTGGGTAATGAACATGGTCCTATGTTTTATCGTGGCGGCGGCCACAGAGGTCACCAGTAACACAGCAATATGTACCCTTATAATGCCCATAATGGCGCAATTGGTAAGTTCAACAACAAATTTTGTAGAATCCAAGTTTGTGAGATTAAGCAATGCACCGTAATTAGTGTACGGTCTTCGTATGAGTATATCGTATAAAGTCAAAGAGATATTGCAAGTACATGTACTTATTTTTATAAGAATAAATTCTCCATCTGTAAAACAAAAATATTGTGTTGGTTGACGATTTCTATGTTATCATGAACTGCGCTTCACACTGCACATACTCATTGCAAAGAGCGGATTTGCCATTCAAGCAATTCTTCATAGATGACGTTACATTGTTGATGAGAAATCTTAAAGTATCAAGAAATGTATACAGCTTCTTTAATTACATTAAACATTATGTATCATGTATCGGACTTACAAGGATTTTCAATCATGAACGGATAAAACAGTTGAAGTATCAAATTCAAATATCACATATCTAAGGTCAAACTTATATGCTGTTTATCATCAAAGAAGTACCAGTATCAGTTATTTTGTCTCAAAGTCGGGAAAAAAATAGGCAAAATCATTAGAATTTCCATTGGAACGGTTGCGAACATCATAATGAATAATATTCCGAAGTAAGACCGGATAGAGTCAGCATCTCCTGATTGCATGCAACACCCGTCGGTGGTTTTAGCTTATGTACATGTTATGATATTTCCGCTAAGAAAACAACAACAGGAGTTAGATATCCTATGTGTGCAATGCATTTTGCAGTAAATTATTGCATATTGAATTTCTTACGCATTTTTCAAAATATTTTCTATAGAAGATGTATTTTTATAATGGAGTTGGAGCTTTCAAACACAAAGCTCAAAGTATTTGTTTTCTCCTTTTTTTAAATAGCACTCATGATTCTGTTTATATTCTTTGACAGGCATTCAAGCTCAAGGTGAACCCTCTTTACTATATGTTCCCTACCGCAATTGCAACGTCCTTTGCATTTATGTTGCCTGTAGCAACGCCTCCTAACGCTGTTGTATTCTCATATGGTTATGTCAAGGTCATAGACATGGTAAGACGGTTACTCCATTATTTCTTTTTTTTTTAATTTTCAGTGTCATTAATTTGAATTTACTTGTAATAGTCTGTATTCGAAGATTTCAACTGATCTGTACAGATACAGATTCGAAAAGAGATTTGTTTACTAAAATCTTGCGGAAAGAAAAAAGAAAAAAATTTAAGTATTTTTACAGTGTAGGTGATAGCTTGTCAGACAACATGGCAATCGGCTTTAATGAATTTTATTATTACATTGTAGGTGATAGCTGGTTTTATCTTAAACATCCTAGGAGTATTTGTTTTGGTTCTTGCCACGGAAACATGGGGTACTGCAATCTTCAACTTTCATACTTTACCTTACGTATTCACCAACCATTCAATTTCTACAAATTCATCGCTTGCCAACATGACGTCAACGACTTTACAACCTTATTGTGATTGCTCAAATATATCGTATACGTCAACGTTATCAACGACAACATAAGTCTAGAGATGAAAAATGAACAGTACAGGAATTTAATATACCGATGAATTATTATGCAAGAAATATAGCTAGTTTCAGATACATGTAATTGGTATTTCTTAATGTCCACCTACCCGTCCCGATTCTCTTCCATTTAGATCTCTATTGACTTGAATGTTTTGAAATACTATAGATCTAAATAAAACTTTTTGAATGAGATGCCATGCAAAGGCTTGATATTTGCATTCTTCTGCCTTAGGATGGCCATATGTATCTGATTTCTGTGCGTCTGAAAGCAGTTGCAAAGCAAGAAAGATGTGAACCTTCCAAAGTATTTCTACCATATCAATTCATGTCATGAATCAATTGTATTTCATTCTTTCTTTAGGAAGGTAGTGAAGTTTTTCTCTCTACTTCTATCTGATAAGACGAATTATTAATCCTGAAAGGTAGTGTGACCATTACTTTTATAGATAAAAATAAGAAAATGGTTTATGTATCAGAATCTTTTTTTTAATTCTATATATTACGTATCAAAGTCATCCATCGTTATAATTCATAGGTGTCGAGGAAGGGTTACTTAGACACTTCCATTTGCATTTATGCCCATTGGCAAATTTATAATTTTAGGATATGGAATTTGATTAGATTATTACCGGATTTTATTGCTTATTTGTTCTACGACATATTGAGTGTTATGTGAAATTTTCTATCCCTTCATTGTAAAAGAAAGGAGATGATCTCCAACGGGACTCGGTTGCAGCACCCCCAGCGAAACACCGGAACATCAATATACGATATATAGTAAACAGGCACAGCAGGATACACTAACGCTTTCTTTGACACTTGCATACGTTACCTGGACCTGGATAACTCACCAGAAAGGATGGATCTCCAACAAGACTTGGTTGTAACTTCCACAGCAAGACACCAAAATATCCAAATGCAAAAACACAGAGTCGACAAGCGCACACGCGACACAAAAGGAGATAATGAAGACCAAATACCAAAGACGAAATCAAAGCACTGAACGCAAACGACTACACATAAACTAAGGAGAACAATGTACAATCGTTACCGACTAATGACGACACATACGAGATCACTGTAGAAGAAAATAGTGTGGTTACCCGAATTACGTGCACACAACTGTCCCATTCGTCCTATTACCCAGTGACCTCGAATAAGGCTCAATTGTTGTACATTTATATGATAGCGTCCTCTTTGTAAGATAACTACTATAACGTGAGAGGACAGTATCTCCGACAAGATTCGGTTGCTGCACCTAACATAACAGCAAATCACAGTGGCATAAGATACCAACAGATAAATATGGTAATGGATATCAAAAGCATAAAGGCCTACGAAATACAATCCGTGGTCTGCTGGCTGGAGCGAGCTCACATATGTAATCACCAAAGGTGCCAGACCAGCTATTAGTGAATACAAGACTTAGTGGTGGGGATCCTGGGTCTTGTCTTCTCTGTCGAGGTTTGTGCAGGATTGAGTATGTTACTCTTAGGAATGAGCAGATACAAGGTTGTAGATTGGTCAAGCTCCATGCAGAATGTATTTCTAATGACACCTGGGTCCAGTTTCACGACAGTTCTTGCGAAAAAAAATCAGGAATTTTCGTAACTTTCGTCATTTAATAAAACGTTCAAAAGATTTTCCGTTTTAATTATATTATGTTTTCTAATATCATTTCTACATACTTAATCTTAAATCAGAAACATAATATCGATAGAAGAACGAAGCGATCAAAAGTTACGAAAATTCTTAAAATTGTTCGTGAATATTTTAAATTTGTAAAACTGGCTGCAAATTGGTCAAATCCAATGTACATTCTTCTTTAACTCATTAGACAATTATCAATTTAACGATTTTGCTATTTAGCTATTTAAAGAAGTAATATGTGAATTTATTCATAATGAAATGGTAATAGGACAACATCGATATGTAATGCTCATGTTACGATATATAATGCAACTCCTTAAAATACTTTGATTTTTTAAGCATAGAGACGAAATACACTAAAGAGTTTTTGAGACCTATAAACTAAATTTGATACTTAACAACAAAAGAGAATGGTGCCATCCAGAATTTATAATGATTAGGGATGTAAAGATTTATCGAAGTAACTACACTGTTCGCTACTTTTACTTGATATATCGCAGCAATTCGATTTGGTAAAAAACAAAGATTATATGAACGAAAGAATATAAAATAAAAAAAAGTATACAATACTTTTCTTTATATTTTCTTGAAGAAATATAGTCAATTATTCATAAAGTGTTTGGATGCTTATATTCATTTTCATTTATATATTGTTCATATAATTCATATTCTTGTGACCATGCAAATGATTTCGCATTACATGTAGTTGCTTTGAATGCAGCATATTTGTACACACGGCATGCTATGCCGCATCATATATTGAAGTAATTATTGAACAGGCTATCAGGGGCAAAATGTATCTACATGTATCATTAAACTATCATATATTTGATTTTTAAGGGGTTTTTTCACTATGTAAATACTAACACTTATATATGAGCTTGCTGAAGTGCGTTTGTTCATGTACTTTTGTTTTGACTACGTTTGTACAGAAAATACTATCGACGAATAATAGCCCTCAGTTTAAAAGGTAAAGGTGATCTGGTTTCTCCCATGTGCGACTCCAATAGGGAAGCGATACAACAATCTTCAGGAGGAAGAAATTTGAATCGTTGTATCAAAGCTGTGGCAAAGAGGAATACCTCCATCCTAGCTACGGACTCTCCAATACAAAATCGACGACCTGGTGAATTGATGAAATATTGTTTCATTACATTTTTAGCTCACCTGAGCCAAAGGCTCAAGTAAGCTATTGTCATAGTGTGGCATCCGGCGTCCGTCGTCCGTCGTCCGTCCGTCCGTCGTAAACTTTTAACATTTTCAACTTCTTCTCAAGAACGGCTGAAGGGATTTTGATGAAACTTGGTATGCATGAAGTACTAAAAGTCCTCTACCAAGTTTGTTCATTTCGGCTTGATCCCTTCAGGGGTGGATCCAGGGCGGGGTCAAATAGGCCCCAGAGGGTACCCCTCTTCAAAAATCTTCTTCTCCAGTTCCACTGAATGGATTGAAAAACTAATTGTATCTAAGTGATCTAGAAGGATGTACAATTCAAGTTTGTTCATTTCGTTAAAATCCAATAACTAATTTTTGACGCATTTTTGACGTCTTTTTCGACATTGCATTTTTAATGCAAAAATTGATATTTCTCATAATATTTTCTTTCTGATTGAAAAATTCTGCTCCAGTTTAGTTTAATTAAGCCATTTTTAAGCAAAGGAATGCTTTAGTGAAAGAATTTTGCTGAAAGGTTTATTTTTGAATTTTTAATGATTTTTTTAATACTGTAAAAAAGGAAGGGAGGATGGTCATTTTCATCATTTTTGGCATTTTATGGTTCTTCCCATGAATGATTGTTTTAACATTTATCATATTTATTGTAAGGAATGTAACAGTGAAAGAATTTTCTCAATATCTTGACTTTTAAATTTTTAATGATTTCTTTAATACTGTAAATAGGCATGTTTTCTTTGTCAATGAGTCCCAAGGTAGCGAGTTCAAATCCCGGCTGGGCCTTAAAAAAATTTTTCTTTATTTTTCATTTTTCATCCATAGTTTAAGCTTTGAATGCTATTTTTAACTTACCTGAATAATTTTAATGCCATTTTTGCCACTTTTTGAACTTTGGAATTTTTTATGAAGTTTGGCATTTTCTCCATATTAATTTCCCTTGAGTTCATATTGATATTTTGAAACCTATATCCTAGGTAAAATTAAATTAATGAATGCTTGTGTGATAGCATTTTTGATTAACAACATGTACAATTTGAATTTATAATAATTCTTGTATTCTATAGAGTATAAAAAGGGGAGGGGTCAAAATTTCTGTAACAACATCTGCTGACAGATTTTTTTTTTCTATTAGATGATATAATAAGAACTGGACAAAATAATTTTTTTTCTAATTGGCTTGTATATTAATGAACTAATCAGAGTAAATACTAATCTTTCTTTCACTTAATATTTCTTAAGGATGACATCCTATCTGATGCCTCTTTAGGTTGTCCATCCTTTCCCCGAAAGAGAGAGAGATGTTAGGGTGCTCTTATTATTTTTCTTTAACTATTTCTTTTAATAACTTAGTAAATATATGATCTTCTGCACTCATTTATTGCATGTTTGTCAGATTAAGTTACTCAATTCTTTTATATACATTATTTGCTATAACTTTATTTTTTGAATTTTTTTATTTTTTTTATATATTTTAATCTAGATATGCTGTGCGTGCACATAGACCCAAGGATTGTGGGTTCAAAGGACCTGTAACGTTAAGGGCCGTAATCTGCCCAATTTTTACTTGCGATACCAGCTCAATCAGTATTATTTAAAATGTGTCCTGTACGTGAAATTATTTCATTTCAAGTATCTTTTATCAAATATAGTAGTTTTATTGACATAATTATGAGAAACAACCTATATTTTTACGTAGAAGTGAGGGCGGGGGTATTTTTTATGATATAAATTATGCGAGTGAAATGTCGAAAAATTTCTAAAAATCGGTCACTTTTATTGATCAAAATGTCAAAATGAACTACAATGAGAAGATTCAATAAAAAATATCGAGCTAATACATGATTTTCTCCAAATATTATATTCCGGATTTATCAGACCGTAAACACGTGGCCAGAGATATATAATCGAACACTCACTCTCACTTATATTGTACAATTAACAAAGCCGCCGTTATAAAAATAGTTTGAATTAGCTTTTTTTCACTATATAAAATCATATTTCTTTTACATTTACCATAATTACATTTTTTAAATACTTTGTGAATGTTACCGAGGAAGTTTTGAGCATTTTTTCTAAGGTTGACTGGTACTTCATTTGTCAACGCTAATTGTTAAATTTTATTGCGAAGGGTTGTTGAATTATCAATGCTCAAAATTAAAATAAAGAAGTTTGTTAGTGAAAAAGTAAACAACAACGAATATTTTTGTTGAAAATTGATTAAATCGAAACCATTAATAAAGAAATCAATTAAATGCCGAAGCGAATCAAATGCCAATTACTAATTCCCTGTTAATTCAAAATCCTTCCTTCACCCCTACCCGCCCAATCGCATTTTCGTAAATTGACTATTGTTCCCCCCTTTGGAACACAACTCCGCTTTTACAGAAAATTTGTATTATGAATATACATCTTAGGTAGAAGTGGTGCTGTGTTCCAAAGGGGGGAACGATATTTTATAGAAACTTTTCCGATTTTCATTGATTTCTTTACAAAATAAGCACTTTTATTCTCAAATATCTCTCTATTTGAGCAATTTTATGAAAAATGTTCTTCAGATTTTGAAGGGGTTTTATCTTTTAAAGTATTTCACCAACTTGATTAAAGAAATGAAGTACTTTAAAATTTCATTATTTTTGGGCAGATTTTACGCCTTATCGTTACAGGTCCTTCAGGCACTGGCATCCCAATTTTTTTTTTCATTTTTTGCATTTTGCAAGCTTTTTAAGCACTTTTAAATCATCTGAATACAAAAAAAACCTTCTTTTTTCTTTTTCCATTTTCATTTTCTCCTTTTTGCACACTCATTTATTGCATTTTACTTTTTTGGAATTTTTATGATATTTTTTTTAATTATTTATGGCATATGGACCAAAAAATTCTGACTATGGCTCTGGCTCTAACATTATTCAATGTCAGTATGTTCAGAGTGTGCATGGATATCAGGTGAGCGTTGTGCCCCCCTGGGGCTCTTGTTAAATTCACAATTAAAAAATATTTTGTGCTTACTTTGACCCAACGTTCATAAAGTATCACACTTATCTGAAATATGTCTGGGACACTGCATTGAGAAAATAATGTGCTTTTTTATCACTGCAACGTTATCTACTCTTGTTGGGGAAATATTTTCCTTATGTATTAAAATTTCCTCGTATAACTTACCAATTCCGAAAGCTTGGATCCTTTGACAAGAATCGGGTCGGTATAAATTCGAAAGGGTTCTCAAATAAATCAGGGTCATTCATCACGGAATCCAGGTTCTGTACAAGCATTGCATGTTGTGGTATTAGATATCCTTTAAATTGAATGTCCTTTGTCAATCCAAGGGGGACTGATAGAGGAGCAATATTTCCAAACCTCAAAACCTCGTGCAAAACTGAGTCGCAATACGGTAATTTAATGAGGTCAGCACACGACGGAAATTTGGATTCACTGACTTCATTTTGAATTTCTGCGTACATGCTTTCCTGAATTTCCGGTTTGTGGAGAAGGACTAGCAGGAACCACCTTAAGGCTATACCAGCAACAAAGAGATCAGTCAAACATCGGAGTTACTGCTCATCTGGTAAAAATATACAGAAAAGAGAATACTAGCATGGGACATTTGTACCAAATGTTTATTAATACCTAATATATTACTATATTCAAAGAATTGATAGATATGTACGTTCGGGACTGTTACTTTTATTTTCTTTTAATAGTTTTCTTGAAGATTTTGCAAATAAGGCGGTCCTTATAACAAGAAAAAAATAGAAAAGAACGAAAAATTGATTTGTGCCTCAAACTTATTCGTAATTTGTTTTTTCTATTGACCTTCCAATGACGTCACATTAGATCTAATTATATTTTCACAAATATATTAATCTTTTACAAAAAGCTTGCCTTCCGTAAGCTCACTTTAAATGTAAACTTAAAATTAATCTCAAATTTCCAGACTTTTCCGTTTTTAATTTCGACTCAAGACACGGAAATTCCACAGAATGTTCGATTCTTGTAAAACATATCAAGCAGAGACTTCTCTATGCATCTGTCGGATGAAAATGAATGCAAATGGACCAGGAGTCCCCAAGGGCACATGTAGTAAAGTTCGGTTGATTGTCTCTTCAACCCATTCGACAATTTCTGTTACCAAAATTTCTAGAAATTTCTAAAACATGGGTCCTGTAGCATCATATTCCATCCATCCTGCTACGTCTTTCAGTACATTTTTGGACATAATAACTTTCACATTCTTTGGTCATATCACATTGTTTAGATTGATCATCACTAGCGAGGGTTGAGTACCCGAAACGTGCATGTCTGGTCAATACTGCAGATTTACCTGTTCCTAAATTGTGCTATTGAATTTGAAGACGTTTAACATTTGTACCTCTTGGTGAGTGTCACTGCTGGTGGACCAGGAGTCCCCGAGGGCACACGTGGCCAATTTCGATCAACATCGGTTGATCGTTTCTTCAACGCATTCGAAACTTTCTGTTATCAAAATTTTAAGAAATTTCTAAAACGTGGGTCCTGTAGCATTATATCCACCTCATCCTTCTACGTCTTTCGGTACACTTTTGGACATAATAACTTTCACACTCACTCGTCATACAACATTGTTTAAATTGAGGATCACTTACAAGGGTTAAGTTCCGGAACACGCATATCTTATCCATGCTGCAAATGCATTAGTTCTTAAATGATGCTGTGGAATTTGAAGACGTTTAGCAATTCACACTCTTTCGCCGTATTACCGGTGTACATTGTTTAGATTCAGGATCACTGATAAGGAAAGAGTACCCGAAATTTGCATGGCTGGTCCATGCTTCAAATTCATTTGTTCTTAAATGATGCTATTGAATTTGAAAACGTCTAACATTTGTACCACTTGGTGAGTGTCACTTCTGGAGGACCAGGAGTTTCCGAGAGTACATTAAGCCAACTTCGTCAATTTCGGTTGATCGTCTCTTCAACGCATTCGAAAATATATGTTATCAAAATTTCATGAAATTTCTAAAACGTGGGTCCTGTAGCATCATATTCCACCATCCTGCTACGTTTCCTTTCGGTATATTTTGGACATAACTTTCACACTCTTGGGCATATTACATTGTTTAGATTTATTATCACCGAAAATATTTAAGTAACCGAAACGTGCATTTCTGGTCTATGCTGTAAATCTATTTGTTCTTATATGATGTTATTGAATTTGAAGACGTCAAACCTTGAGCATTACCATATGACTTTCAATTGTCTGGTCATCTAAACCCTTAAGCCGACCGGATGAAAGAAGCAAATGTTCTCAATAACCTATATAAATATTTTGATTTTTCTAATTGTTCATCAATCACATTGCCAAGAGGAATTCTATCCGTGCAAGTTGGTCTCGAATGATTACATTTTACCGGTAATGACTGCCGGTAATTAGTTATTGAGCTTGAATAGGTATATTTTAGATAGATCTGGTCTTGAAATGAATTACACAACATTATTATTTAACCTCTGTTTTTCTTTAGGTTAACATTTACCTGTAAATGTTGATTCCTGTTCTTTTTTTTCTGTTTTCTATATACGCATCTAAGTAATTATCAACATCTCCATGGTGATGTGACGCTTTGTGCTCGTTAATCATAGTCTGCAAGAAGGAGTAAATCCGAGCCTCGTTCTGTATTACTTTTTTATATCTAAATGGGTCGCCGGGAATGTACTTAAGAAAAGGGAGGAATGTCAAGATACCTACATTTTCCTCTGTGCTTTGGGTATCAGCTACGCAGCTTGTCAATTTGTTGATGAGGGGGTCATCATAGTCGAACGTTTTGCCGAAAGCAACAGAACTCAAAATATTAGCAAAGTATGTCCGAAGCATACACAGCCAATTGTGCCTCACATGAAATTCATATGAAATGAGCATCATGTAAATTTCACATGAAAATTCATGTAAAATTCATATAAATTTCACATAAGGTTTATGTGAAAAATATTTCACATGAATTTCACATAAATTTCCTTCACATGAATTTCACATGAATTTTTCTAAGTGACCTTCACAGGAAACTGAATTCACATAACATCAATGTAAAAATCTTCACATGAATTTCATGTGAAAAAATTGATGTAAGTTTCATGTTCGTGCTCGTTTCACATAAATTTCATGTGAACTTTCATGTAAAGTTTATGTAAATTTCACATGAATTTCATATGAGGCACAATTGGCTGTGAATTTTACATGAATTTTCATGTGAAATTTACATGATGCTCATTTCATATGAATTTCATGTGAGGCACAATTGGCTGTGTAAACTTTCATAATAGAACATATATTTCTATATTGACCATTTCAACCACTAGGTTGGTATCTCTGCTGGTGGATTATTTAGTCGCCGAGGAGATCGTTCGCCTAGTTTTACAGCATTTAGTGTTTCGACGATAGACTTGAAATATATTTGTAAATTCTATGTCACAAACTTTATCGAAAATTTTCTAAAACTAAGGGTTATCTCCCTCATATCATAGCTATGTCCTTAGCAGGTTCTTTGGTAGAGATTTAGGTCAAGTTGAGACTTTTCATCATAATATTATTTTGATTTCCTCTTTTAGACCTCATCTTTCCTGAATAGAAATGCGCATATGGTGCACTAAAATTGTGTAATAGAACAAAAATTTCAATCCCATTGGTCTCAGTTGAAGTGTAGTCTTTAGTGCTTTTGATGTAGATTATTTTTTCTTCCTTCCTTGGCCCTTTAGCGTCACTTGCGGTGTTTGTCAACTATGTGTTTATGCATCAAAATTTCATTTATTCTGTGTTTTTCTGTGCTGCTGCAACTTAGTCTTTATAGCGATCAATCTTTTCTTTTATCTTGGATATACTGAAAGCGTAAAACGCTTTTAAAATTATCTTCCAACAAACGAAGTTATTTCAATCCATTGTTGCAAAAATTGGCGACATGTCAATAGTTTTCTTTTATGGTACTCTTATTAGCTGGAACCATAATAATTAGCCGAGTAAGCAACATGAAGAAGGAAAATATATCCTACGAAGCTAAAATACACAGCACTCAGGACTATTTTATTTTGTTTTCTACAACGAAAATGACATTGATGGTCTGTGTCATTTAAGAAAAGGTATTCTCTTCAATAAAGGAGGGGATCTCCAGTCAGACTCGGTTGCAGTACCCAAAGAAAAGGAATAATACACCGTATGCAAAAAAGTGACATACGACATAAAAGCATGAAACATAAAATATTACAAATAGACTAACAAGACCAATGGACAATCGGAGCTGACTTAGGACGGCTATCTGCTTTTCAGGTAAGAAATTGTGAAATTATCTGGATTTCTTGCGCACAACCCTCCAACTTTTCCTGTTACCCCGAGGTCTCGAAGAACGCACAATTGTAGTGTAAAATGACCTCTTCACTGTTAGATGACCACACAAACAAGACAGCAAAACGTAGGGCCCAAGTAACACAGATTGATATGTAAATGGATATAAAAGGGGGAGGCACTTAACTCAAGTTTAAAAATCAATAAACAGTGTATCAAAAGCATGTCATCTTAGAGCTAAGCAGCATTTTGTGTTAAAATTTTATAAACGTTAAGAAACTCTACCTCAGCCACTACCGGTATTTTATGTTATCTTCCTAAATTGATTAATTAATACGTTAAAATGAGGGATTGCATCATGTTTCACGTGTAACCTGTTGGCAGATTTAATCGTCATGACGTAATAATTAAATGGTCCTCGAAAGCATTGTTTGACAGACCTTCAACCGTGACGTCATAGTACCATGTAAATTTCACATGAACATTCGTGTGAAATTCATGTAAATTTCACATAAGATTTATGTGAAAAATATTTCAAATGAATTTCACATAAATTTACTTCGCATGAATTTAACAAATTTTTTTCTTTGTGACCTCCATGCGAAACTGAATTCTCACAAAATTTATGTCAGACGCTTCACATAAATTTCATGTGAAAACTTTCATGTCAATTAGGGGTTACCATGCGTGTGTTTTACAAAAACTGACAGGGTATCGGCGAATCCCCTGTCAGGTTTTGTAAAACATTAGTATGGTAACCCTATTCTAATGCTTTAATCAGTAAGAAGCTAGAAAACGTGTGCTTTTAGCAACGCATGACGTCATAGCAAAAACTGCAGTGAAACGTGAACCCCTTGCAGTTTTTTAATCGCTCAGCCAATCAGAATGCGCGTTACAAACGGAGTGCATTGGAATTTCATATTCCTGCTCTTTTCATATAAATTTTATGTGAACTTTTATGTACAATTCATGTAAATTTCGCATGAATTTCATATGCGGCAATATTGATTGTGAAAATGACATAAAAGGTAGGAATTGTTGTGCTCTTTTTTCATTGTTTCGACAGAGATGGATTACGTCTTGACGATGTAACAGTTAATATAAAAAAATTCAAAAGCTGTCAAAACAATAAGTTCGGTAAGAGGTCTATTGGCGATCCCTTGATTGTTTTCAGATTTTAGATCATGAGATCTACCCTTTATTTTTATCAAAAAGATGTATAGTTAAATATAAGATATAAATAGCGGATCCCATTATTTTTTAAATTAAAGACACGTGAAAGCAATTTAGTATTTTCTCCATTTTTTTCATATCAATTCTTGTTGGGTTCGTTAATCCCCGAGAAGTCCTACCTATGTATTTGCAGACATCTGATATCATAAGATTCTTTCCTCTAGAACTTGTTATGTCTCCATGCTTTATGAACAGATCCTTCAATGTCTCCAGTCCATTTATGACGACAACAGTGTGAACTCCAATCACCAAACTAAACACAACCCCGTATTGCTTACGAAGTTTCCGAAATTCCGTTACCATGTCAACCTTGATGAGATTTAAGTTTCCGATAAATGGTAGGGTAGGGGTCCTAGTGGCCAGTTTTCTTGTAAAGAGCCAAATAAGTAGAATAACAAAAATACCCGAAATAAGGGTGACTGTGTACTCCATCATCGCGATTATAAAAAAGATTCTGAAATGGTTATGCAGTTCCTTTTATTTTCAAACTGACAATAACCAGACAGAAGTTTCTTTTAAACAAGAGCCCCAGGGGGCACAACGCTCACCTGATACCCATGCACGCTCTAATTGACATACTGACATTGAATATTGATAGTGCAAGTACCAGGATTTTAGCCCACAACCTTTCTAAAAAGATTTTTGCCGGATGCAGAGAAGTTTTTTTTTCAGACAACCTTTTAAAGTACAAAAAAGAAACAAGAGCCCCAGGGGGCACAACGCTCACCTGATACCCATGCACGCTCTAATTGACATACTGACATTGAATACTGATAGTGCCAGTACCAGGATTTTAGCCCCAACCTTTCTAAAAAGATTTTTGCCGGATGCAGAGAAGTGTTTTTTTTTTCAGACAACCTTTAAAAGTACAAAAAAGAAAAAAATAGTCACATTTCAAAACAATAACTTTTTTACTGATGTGAAAAAAACGGATAAAGTGGTCCAACGTCATATGCCCAGCTAGTATAGTTCAATTATGCAACATCAAAAATAAAATCATATTGTAAAATTCCACATTAATGTGCAGCAGAAAAATATAAAAAAAAAATGAAATGATTTCACAAATTAAGTTTATTTAAAATTGAACACAAAACCTTTCATTATTGATAGCAAGCATGCCAGAAATTATAAAGCCTGTGTTTGTGAAACGAGAATGCCCCCGGCGGCATCTTTGTTAGTATAAACGCCATTTTCTGTTAAGTATGTGAGAGGTCAGGGTCAGCGTAATATTGGTATCAATGGAAAGATATTGTCACAAGGAATACACATGTACAATATGAAAGCCCTATCACTATAACTATTCAAAAGTTATGCCCAATGTTAAAGTTTTTGAGAAGTACGTGAAAGGTCAAGGTTATGGTCATGAGGTCAAAAATTTTGGTAAATACACATGTGAAATATGAAACCTCTATCACCAGCTTCCATTCAAAAGTTATGCCCAATGTTAAAGTTTTTCGGAAAAAAGACAGACAAACAGACAGACGGACAGGTCAAAAACTTTATGCTCCCGAATCTTTTATTCCAGGGGCATAAAAAACAAAGATTTTTCGGTTTTGCCTTTATTCACTGAAATCTATGAATTATGCTTTTGAATAGTATTGATTTCATCTCAAATACATGAAACGTACAGTTAAAATCGTTTTGATCTAATATTCATCAATTCAAGTGAGTTGTGCAGAAATTGTGCCAGTTTGTTTTCCAAAAAAAGCAATGTATGTTGTATCAAACCTCATGACCCAGTGAAGCCACTTGAACAAATAATTTTCAGTAAATATGCTGAAATGCGACGCTTCTTGCCTATGCATATTTCAACAGGCGAGAAAGAGCGTCGCATTTCAGCATACGCTGTTCAACAACTCAAGTGGTTTCTCTAAGGTTTCGCAGTTTGAAACAAATTAAAAGGCCCATGAAATTGTTAAGCTTGTCCAACTAGCAGACCTACGACATCGTTATTTACTGTTAACTAATTGTTTTACCTCATCATAGGTCTGTTACACGGACAAGTTGTTAGCGGAGAGAGTTCATGAAATGCATCGGTTGTATTGGATTTGCCGACAAGAAGTTATTTGGTCCGATAAAAACTCTTCATTTATCTATTATTTGAACAGATAAAAATTCCCAAATGTCTTAACACAGGATCCTGTCGTTTTATGAGAGAAAATGTTTTATTATTCACAACCTCAGGCCTCTGTGTTCCTCTTAGAAATATTATACATACAAGATGACGAACACAGTGGCTTAAGGTTGTGAATAATAATTTATTTTCTCTATTAAAACAACAGCTTCTGTGGTCCAACATTTCATTGGAAGATTTCAGGAACTCTGAACGGAATTATTTATTTTCAAGAATTTCAGATATTAAATGTCCTATGCATTCTCAAAATCCAGAGGAAGAGATTACTCATTAGACGTTTCTTCAAGAAATCAGTCCGTAAATTACTTCATCAAAGAGAGTCTAAGACAGAGGAAATTCGAGCAAACTTTATACATGATAACAAGTATATGCAAGTGTTCAAAGTACATGAATGATAACCATTATGAAAGTGTTCCAAGTATAAAAATCTATTCCGTTTGCACTGTATCTCCTGAAATATATCGCAGTACTACTTTGCGGTTTGTATTGCAATGAAGCGCCTAGCGGAATACGATGCGCCTTGGGGACGAAGATGAATTAATGCATATCTAGGTCATTGTCCTGTCAAATAGTTCCGATTATTTTCTTATTATTTTCAACAATTGATGGAAAATACACACAGTGTTTATCTTGAATTGTCTTCCCGTGATTGTTTACTAGATAGATGAAATTAAATTTTGAATATAGTTTTAAAGTGTGTGAGACATCTACAGGTGTGGAAGAATACGTGTGAAAATGGGTCCTCTTCTTCTTCTTCTTCCGTTCTGGTACAGACCGCAACTAGCGTATAATCGTACCGGCGCATGGGGGTGCAAGGACCACTGTACAGATTATAAAATCGAATAATTCCGGTCCGGAACCAGGTGCATGGCTTTGAAAAAATATTAAAAAAAGTTGTGTACTTTTAATCTTTACGGCATTTTTTTTTTTTTTTTTTGTGATTCAAATAAAATTTCTTCATTCAAAAGTAGTATCAATGTGTATAACCCGGTGCGATTTGAGAAATTTTCTCCTACTTTTGGTAAGAAAACATACATTATACCTATGTACAATCTTAAAAAATATTCCTTAAAAATCCAAAAGTGGATATCTTGACAAAATTCTTTCACTTGTAGGGTACCATGCATGAGTACCTCATACCTACAAATTGTCATGACAATCTGAAGAGTGGTTATAGAAAAGAAGCAGAAAATGTATGAAAATCACCCCCCCCCCTTTCCTTTTTACATAAGAAAAAAATTCATAAAAAATCAAAAAAATAAAATTTAAGCATAAAATACATATCAAAGCATTAAGTAAGTTAAATATGATAAATATGTAGTAAATGAGTGTGTAAAATCATACACTTATTGAGTTATTTAAAGAAAAAGTGCAAAAATTTGCATTTCTGACTAAGTCCGAAAAGACGTCAAAAACGCGTCAAAAATTTGACTTCAAAGTGGAACCAAAAATAACAACACTTCTTAAAACATCTCTCTAGATCATACTGATGCTTTCGGTTTGTCGATACATGCTTCGGTTCTGAAGAAGAAGTTTGTCAAAGGAGGGTACCCCCGTGACCTACTTTTGGCTGTGGTGGCGCCACCTGTTGACAGATCCGGACGAAAAACAACAACACTTGTAGGGGACTATGAGTACTTCATACCTACCAAGTTTCATCAAAATCCCTTCAGCCGTTCTGGAGAAGAAGTTGAAAATGTGAAAAGTTTACGACGACGGACGACAGACGCAACACTATGACAATAGCTCACTTGAGCCTATGGCTCAGGTGAGCTAAAAACGGTCTCAGTTTCGTGAAACATGGACATTTGATATGACCTTAAGGAATCCGTTGTACAAATAAAGATCCAGGGTATTATGCAGTTAACATCACGGCATATTTTTACCTAAAAAGAAGGGAGGAGACTCCGTTGCAGCATCAACAGTAAAACACCAAAACACCCGATGCAAAAACACAAAAGACGAGTACAGCACGAGACGGAAAAGAGACACACGACATGTAAACATCAAACACAAAGGACTACACATAAACCGACGAGACCAATGGGTAACCGGTGCCGACTTTGGACGGCCATTTGTCATGCAAGTAGCAAATGGTGTGGTTATCCTGGATTACGTGCGCACAACCCTCTCACTTCTCCAATTACCCAGAGGTCTCGAAGAACGTACAATTGTGGTGTAAAACAACCTCCTCATTGTAAAATGACATCACACAAACACGACCGCTAAAAGCAGAGGCCCCAGAGACACAGATGAATATGTAAATGGATATAAAAAGAGGGCATGCTTAATACAGTCCGTGCTCTGCCGGCTGTAGCGAGCTCATGTATGTAATCACCCGAGGAGTCCGACTGACATTCAGAGAGGACAGGTGGTCGGGGCCCTGTCTTCTCTAAAGAGGTTTGGACAGGGCCCGTCATGGAGTCCCGTCGTCACAGTCAGTCAGAGTGCAAGTCTCAAGGATGCGCTTGTACAAGACTGTAGATTGGTCAAGTACCAAGCCTAGTGTCCGTCTGGTGACATTAGAATCATATCCACGGTATAAAAGGCGTTTGATGATTCTGACGCATTTTCGATGGTTATGCTGCCTACCTTTGATCCTTTTTATTTTGTTTATCATATCACCATAAAAGACAGGTTGTGTAATACCCATAGTAATGTACATTGTACTCTGTTGCATGTATAGATCCGAATTTTAAAAGAAGTTGACTGTAATTTTTGTAAAATACAACATAAAAAATGGTTTCTCTCATCAAATGTCAAAATGCTGACCGTCGCTCAAGCCACTGAAATTATCGGACACTGCAGAAGATAAACAACTGATGATAATTTAAACACATTTTTAATGGACGAGACGTCAGCGAGAGCGAGATATCCCTTTGTACATTGGATTCATTAATATCAAAGGACTGTGCTCAGTATTCAAATTAGACATACATGTTTATACATATAAGATTTACATATTCTTGACAAATATAAAACGGATGTTTTATGCGTGAAAAATTGGACAAACAATGACACAGCTCCATAGGAATACAAAGGACAGCTTTATCTTATGAACAACCTCCAGAGTCTAGTGCAAGATCGAAATGTAGTTGGCGCTGTTAAGGCATGTCATTTCCGATTGAAGAAATTTCAACGAATTTATGAGAACCAATTCATAGGTCTGTGATGAAAATCAAGATGTTTGCTTATTTGAAAACTGGGTAAAAATGCCGGAAACTTGTTGCTAAGAATAGAACATTTGTAAAAAAAAAACACAAAAAGCTTTGAAATGCCCTCATTTGATCTTTATTTCAGTTTTCTTGATTAATATACTATAAAAGAGAGTAGAAACTTTGTATAAAATTTAAATTTGATGAAGTTGTACAATAGGTACCAACTTCATCGAATATTGACAATTTTCTCGATTTTACACAAAAATTACGAAAATCAAGTTAAGGTAAAAATTTCAGAGATACTGCATTTCAACCATTTTTTCAAACACACAGTAGCAGGTGCTTCTATGGAAGGCTTTTCAAAATATTGAAGAAAAAGTGTATGTCCGTGCTCAAAAAAAGAGAGAACAAATGCTCATAAAAAGTGTGGTTCTCTTGACGAAATGTTTGAGCCTTATTTTTGGTTGGAATTTAAACAATTTATAATTTTTGGTACCCAACAGCTTTACCTTATAAAACAGTTTATATCAATCATTTTCCATACGTAAAACAAAGTTCATTGGTAATCAATTACTTAAGAGAAATATGAAGAGTTAAAAAAAGTACCTCCATCCCCATTTTGACAGAAATTACCGTGAAACATTATCTTACGCAAACTTCATTCAGTTTAGGTCGAACAAACTTATCCGCTTTTAGGTGTGTAATGAATGAAAGTCTTAAATAGAGTCAGAAATGATACATTGCTTATAATAAATTGAAATATCTATAAAACTGAAACAGGTGATGCGCAAGAAAAGTCCAAAATCATGACCAATGACGCACCTTTAAAAGCTACCTGCTTATTTGCAAAGATTAAACATATTTTTATATCACATGAATCATATTACATTGCTAATGCATGTATAGTCTAAGTAATAAGGACTAAAATGGAAGCTTATTCTCCCTTCGTATTTTTTAAAGAAGTACCTATCAGTTATTCAATCTCAAAGTGGAGAAAGCAAGGCTAAATCATTAGAAATTCCTTTGGAACTGTTGCGAACCTCGGAATGAATAACATTCCGAAGTGAGACCAGGTGCCTGGGGAGAGTCAGCATCTCCTGATTGCATGCAACACTCGTCGCAACATTTCCATGGAAACTTGTCAAATTCGGTGATTATTGGTGTACACACCAGGTAAGTATTTCTTGTTTGGTACTGATGACAGCTATCCAAACACAATCCAGAATGTCACTGATCATTCTGGAAAGGGGGATTAATAGGTTCAAGTCAAAGAAACTACAGAGACAAATAATTCAGCATCCTATTTGGACATAATGATTGACACATGAACACCGCACTCAATGACAAACGTGACGACTTCAATTTCAGAATTACAAACTTTCCTTTTCTGAGTAGCAACATCCCTTCATCGCCTGCTTATGGCGTGTTCATATCTCAGTCGATACGCCATGCCAGAGCAAGTACCAAATATACGAATTTTGTTGAGAGCTAGGCGTCTTTCAGATAAGCTACTCAGTCAGGGATATGTTTGGGACCGACTAACATCGTCACTGAGGAAGTTCTACGGTCGATATTGGGAACTCGTCTTACACTATGATGTCCTACTCTCAAGAATGGTGGATGATATTCTGTCATAGACCATTTGAACCATCCAACCAAAGATTGTACTCCACGTTTTCCGAAATGGAAAAAACCGGATGTGACAGTTCTACCGAATTAAAGCGACGGGTGTTGCATGCAAGCAGGAGATGCTTACTCTTCCTGGTCACCTGGTCTCATTACCATATCGGGAGTTGCTTCTTTTTATGTAGTGGAGGATTTTGTTCGTTTGCTTTGGTTCCTGTTTTATCCTGGTTTCGTATGCCTTCGGTTTCTGATTTTCTGAATTGTCGATTTTGTGCTGTAAACAGGGATATGGTCATTGTCCATATTTGTCATTCTACTAAGTAAGACATAAATATATACACGACGGAAATTTTGTTTTTCTTAAATATATGACTTTATAATATTTCTTGTATCTTAAAACTTGAAACTTGTTTATTTGATTAAACGCCTATTCTTACATAAATTGCATCAATGGCATTGTACATGAAACGTCAGTCTTAAAATATACAGGACATATTTACACTGTTTGATAAGGTCATACTAGATTTCACTTATTGAATAAGATTTAATACTATTATTATTAAATCCCCTTATCAAAGCAGTGCTTGTACTTGAGATATTATTTAATGGGTGAATATTTTTCTCAATGTATTACACCTATGGGTATTGATGCGTGAACACTCCCCGGGTATTTAAAGCCGACACGTGGAGTTACACCTCACATTCAGCCTTAAATTTATACTGGTGAGTACATGTTTCTATCTTCAATGTGTTAAAAAAAATGAAAAGTCATCTCAATATTTTTCTTCTTAAAATTATTTTGTTCATTTCATTGTACAAATGTTTTTAAACTGAATGTTTATTTCAAAGGAATGTAAATTTATTGTCCATTGAAGACTTAGTATACATGTATTGGATTTCACATTTTCCTCCGAGTAACTTATCCACGTGGTCGACTTCGTATAGATTTACTGTTATCCATTTCAATGTGAATTTCCCAAAATAGTAATGTTTATATGAAACAAATTTTATTCTTTAAAAAAATCATTTTTGCAAAGCGTTATTTTTACACTTTTCTAATAGTCGTTTTTCCCTCTTGTACAAATTTCAATCTGAATTGTCTTGATTTTCCCGTATTATTATACTTTCTGAGGTCATTATGCCACGTGCACCTAGGAGGAAACGGGCGACAGCCGCCCCTACGGAGCGCCAGACACGTCATGTGCAGCGACAAGCACCTGTGCCTCCTGTACCCTCAGTTGCTTCGCCTGAATTTTCGGAGTCCCTTATTGAGACTATCTCCATCAGAATAACTGACAGAGTCACTGAGAAAGTCCTTACAGCAGTATCGGAAAAGATGGATACAGTTCCAATTTATGACGTAAATGATCAAGGTAATACCTTACCTGATAATTTTCTTTGTCATGATGATAATGACGATAATATTGCTCTGAGAGAACAGTCAGTATCAAATGATCTTGGTTGCAATGTCTCAAATAAGTTGAAAATGAAAATTGCTAACGGGGAATACGTAGATCTGGCAAATCTTATAACTTAGCCAACAGATACTGATGACCAAGCTAAGCAATTGTCATTTTCTGACAACAAAATCATTGTCACCCCTAAAAGTAGTGAAACTAAAATTCTTGATATCCAGCAATGGACAGATGTTTTTTTTTTATTTTTGCATCCATTTACACCACTGCCCATCCATCTTCTGTCTCTGGTATCTTTAAATGCATACATACTATTAGGCTAGGTGCTAAACGGGCTGGTGGAATGGGCTGGAAAAGTTATGATATCCAATTTCGCCTTAAAAAGGAGAAAAATCCTGCATTATTGTGGTTTGTTGTCGACCAAGAGCTTTGGCTGCTTCATATGTATGGTACAAATTTTTCGCACTCTAAGAAAACATCGTCTCCGCAATCGCCTGGTAGCCAAGTCTTGAAATGCTATGATTTTAATTACGTTGGTACTTGTACTAAACCCAAATGTCAATACGCACATATTTGTCTGAAATGCTCGAGACCTCATCCCGTCGTTAGATGCCGTGTCCGTTATGCTAATTCATATTCTAGGTATGGTCAGAATGCAACAGGATCCTCTAAGCAGCAAAATGGCAATGACGGCGAAAGAGCCAATAACAAACTTGGACGTCAGCAGCGTAGCTAATACTCCTATCAAAGCAGATATTTTATCTAAATTACTTGAAAACTATCCTCTCGCGTGATGAATTATCATTTGGTTTCAAATACGGATTTTCTCTACATTATTATGGCCCACGAAATTTTAAAGTATGCAAGAACCTTAAATCTATTGATGGAAATGAACAATCAGCTTTTGATATAGCTTTAAAAGAAGTAGAGCTTGGTCGAGTTGCCGACCCCTTTTCTCAAATACCTATTGAAAACCTCCGAATTTCGCCAGTTGGACTGGTTCCTAAAAAGGACGGGTCCTGGCGTTTGATCCATCACCTTTCGTATCCCGAGGGTGACAGTGTAAATCACTTCATTGATCCCGATTATTGTTCGGTAAAGTATACATCATTCGACTCGGCTTTAGACATGCTACGTAACGTTGGTCGATGTGCAATTATAGCCAGATTAGACATAAAGAGCGCATTTCGTCTAATTCCTATTAATCCATCTGACTTTGAACTTCTTGGTTTTAAAATATCTTATTATTTTTTTGTCGACAAATGTTTACCTTTTGGATGTTCCATATCTTGTAATCTTTTTGAAAAATTTCGCAAATTTTTTGGAATGGCAGTTCAAACTAAGATTTAATACAAACAATGTCGTACACTACCTTGATGATTTTTTATTAGCAGGGGAATCAAATACCTTAAATTGTCAATTATCGATGAAACAATTTTCTTCGTTATGTGAAGAGTTGGGTATCCCTCTTGCAGTAGAGAAAACTTTAGGTCCTTCTACAGTTTTGGCTTTCCTTGGATTAGAAATTGATACAAATTTAATGTGTGTCAGAATACCTGATGATAAATTAAACAAACTAAAGGAAGAATTGTCAAGAATGCTAAACAAAAAGAAAACAACCCTCAAAGAGCTTCAGTCTTTGACAGGCCTATTAAATTTTTGTACCAGAGCAATCCCAGCCGGAAGGGCTTTCAATCGACGTTTTTACGACTCTATGATCGGCCTTTCAAAATTTTATCACCATGTTAGAATTAATTTTGAAATGAAAGAGGATATCCGGGTTTGGCTTATGTTTTTAGATTTTTATAATGGATATACACATTACGATACACCCGAGTGGTCGGAGTCACGTGACTTACGGCTATTTACTGACTGCGCAGGGAACTCTAAATTGGGCTGTGGCGCAATTTTTCAAAGCCGCTGGGTTTTTTTGAAGTGGCCAGAACATTGGCATAAAACGAATATTATGAAGGATATAACATTTTTGGAGTTTATTCCGATAGTTATGGCTTTTCACATTTGGGGAAATGACTTGGCAAATCAAAGAATTTTTTTAAATACCGACAACTCTGCCTTAGTAGCTATCATTAACAAGAAAACCTCGAAAAGTAAACGAGTGATGTCTTTGGTTCGACATTTTGTCTTGCACAGCCTTTTGCATAATATTCAAAGTAAAGCTATTCACGTTCCGGGGAAGAAAAATTCTATTGCTGATTCTTTATCTCGACAGGAATGGCGTCGATTTCGCCGCAACTTTCCACAAGCCGACGAAACTCCCTGCACCGTACCAACGTCATTTCTCGACTTGATATCGAAGATAGAACCAGATTGTTGATAGGATCTTCGTTATCTCAAACAACTAAGTCATCATATTCAAATTCTCTGAAACTTTTTGACAACTTTCGTGAAGAGTTCAATCTTTCACCAACTTGGCCTCCTCCGTTGAATTATCAAGTAAATTTCATTTCATATTTATCGCTCAAATCCTACTCCCCAAGTTCCATTAAGTTAAGTATGTCAGCAGTTTCTTTTTGTTGCAAAATAAGAAATTTAAATGATCCGACCCACAATTTTATTATTTGCAAAATGTTGTCTGGTTTGTCACGTATCGATAAACGAAAGGACTTGAGAATGCCCGTAACACTGGAAATACTCGTTAAGGTGATTCTTGCCCTGCCAAATATATGTTCATCGCAGTATGAATCATTTTTGTTCTCATCATTATTCAGTTTGGCATTTTTTGGTTTCTTCAGAGTTGGGGAATTAGTTCAAAGTTCAAAAACTACAGTTGCACATGCACTTCAAGTCCAAAACGTGTGTATAATTCCCGAATCAAACTCATTGAGTATTTTTGTACCTTATTCTAAAACGGACCAATTTGGTAAAGGTTGTACTATACAGTTGCCTCCGTCATCATCGATTGTTTGTCCCGTTGCGCTTCTCAAGTCTTTTCTTAGGTTAAGGCCCCCTTTTCCTGGTTCGTTTTTCAAGCATTGCAATGGTGAACCAGTAACAAGGTATCAATTTTTTTCAGTTTTGAAGAAAGCCTTGCTGGCCGCGGGCATTCACTCAAGTCTTTATAACTCGCATTCTTTTAGAATAGGTGCTGCGACGGCTGCGCACGCAGCCGGAATGGATGGTGACCGTATTGCTCATTTAGGTCGCTGGAAGTCAAATTGCTATAAATCTTATATTAGAATTCCAACACAAAAATTAATAACGTGAGTTTTTCAGGATCAACCAAGTCTGTGTGGATTATCGGATCTAGTATCATAAGGGATGCATTCATTGCAGCACGTGGTTCGTATGGTGGATCTAACCTTGATCTTGGCAGGCATGGCCTCTCTCTTTGGTGGCAAGGCAAAAGTGGCCTTCGTGTTAGAGACGTTAAAAACAAAATACGTACTTTACTTAAGGTAGAAAATACACCAGACATTATCATTCTGCACTGTGGGGGAAATGATATAGGTCAAATCAAATCGTATGAATTGAGAAACCAACTTTCATCTACCTTGCAATTTTTACACAAATGCTTTCCACATGCACGTATAATTTGGTCCCAAATTTTGCCTAGATTGAAGTATCGCAACGAAAATAATCATTTGGCACTTGAGAAGGTCCGAAAACGCATAAATAGCTACATGGCATGTTTGGGTATTGGTACAGGAGGATGCTATATTAAGTATCCGGAGATAAATGAACAAAACACGGGTTTCTTCAAAAAAGACAATGTTCATTTGAATCAGCTTGTCAATCAGATAATGTTGTATAGAATTCAACAGGCTCTGCAGAGATTTGTTTCATCTAACAGTGTTATTTCTCCTTCAACTGGCGAATTTGGTACATGGCTAGTTCATACTTAGTTATTTAAGAATCTTCTGATAACAAATCAATTATCTGCAATAATCTGCCGCTTATTGTCAATTGGGGACGGAATTGTGATTTGTATCACCAATTAATTTGACCGATCTGGTCCATATCTACTTATTTTAATTTTCATCTGAGGATGCCCTTACTAGAGCACACTCTGTGTCTCGGCTCCTCCATTTTATCTATCTTCTCATTTTGAGGGCGCCCTTATTAGAGAACAATCTGTGTCTCGGCTCCTCCATTTTTACTTGTCTGCACATTTTGAGGACGCCCTTACTAGAGCACAATCTGTGTCTCGGCTCCTCCAATTTCCCGTATATTTTGGGACGTTATTATTTGAACTTAATACATGATTCGGCTACTCTATTTTTACACTTTCCGTTTATCATTATTTTGGCAAAATTTTGTTTCCATTTATTTTGGATAAAGTGTTCTAATCGGATTTAAAAAAAAAAACCCAAAAAAAAAAAAAGGTTATATAGTTACTGTTGGCGCTGACAAGTACCTTGTCAGTATTTGTCATGTAGCGTATTTTGCGAAACAGTTACTCTTGAAATTTATTGTGACAATTAAAAATTCTCTATATGTTGAAAATTCAAATTTTACGAGGAACAACTGATTCCCAGAGTTCCTTCGTTTTTGTACATCGTAAATTTAATCTAATTTTCATATATTTTCATTTTTGTTTTCCCAGCCATGGCCAGTATTCGCCGACATAAACATTAAATCCTGAACAGTATTTATTGAGTTGTTTTGTTTAGCAAGTAGCTATTAAGATAATGTAAGCTGGTATGAGGAAGTATGTCTGAGCATCTTGTATAAATGTCTGTCTGTCACTAATATATGACAGTGTAGTATGGTTTCAGTCTGTCAAGCAATTTGCTGCAAAACTGGCTTAATTCACAAATATAATCATTCTGTCCGTCTGATATTCAATATACAAAATATGGTGTTAATCATATTAGCTGTTTTTCTAATATCATAGCGACCGTCCGTCTTTCTCCATATATAGTTGGTTACTTCACACTATAGAAGCGCTGTCTGTGATAAATAATGACTTAATGTCTTTAAGTTTTCAAACTTGCCTTAAACATGTCTATGGATTTTGACTCACGAATGGACAAAGGAATAGCGTCTCTATAAGGTAGGTCCAACTGTACCGAAGCTCCTATCGCTAAATGTTTTCCTTTTGTTGAAAGGCCGGAGATAGACCGGAGCGTGACCTACGTGACAGTTGTACATATAAGTCAACATTTTAAAGGAAATTCTTGATTTGATGGGAAGCCAGTGAAGGTCGTATAGAGCTTCTTTAGAACTTTCAAATTTCCCGCGTTTTAAAACGAGATTGGCACACATGTTTTGTATTCGTTGCATTTTACACAAGTCACTTTGAGAAATACCGTATAAGATAACGTTGCAGTAATCTAAATGGGAGATCACCAATGATAGGACAAGGATTTCCGTGGCTTGCTGTGTTAGGTATTTACGGACACATTTGATTCTGAAATAGTTCATCATTGCCACCCGACATTTGTTCTTTACATGCTGCTTAAAATTAATGTTATTATCCAAAAAGGCGCCCAAGTAACGTATACAGTTATCAGATTGCATTTCATCCCCATTTAGGTAAAATGACTTTAAGGTGCATTTGTCAAGTTGCTTTTTTCTTCCGAACATAATAAATTCCGTTTTTACCGTGTTCATTTTAAGTGTGCTGCATTCATCAAGTTATTTATGACAACTGCACACGACTCTAGTTGACGGATAGCTTTCATTTCATGATCGGGAGACGATGACCTGAAGCGCGTGTTTGCCGTATGAGCGTCCGCAAATCCATACACCGATATTGTAGGAGGTATGACGTCAACAACGTGCCCGCATAAGTTAAGTATAGCCAAGGACCAAACAGCTACCTTGGGGCACGCTACACGGTAAATTCCGAGGAGCAGATAAGGCTGATTCTTTGCTTACTTGACATCTACGAGGACGCAGATACAATCTACCCATTCGAAAGCTGAGCCGGAAACGCCGTATTGCTTTGGACAATACAATACGAAACCAATTTTCGTAAAGGGACGAAATTAATCATTTATATTTTGAAGAAAACATGTTCCTTTATATCAACCCCGTTTTCGAACGTTTCATAGCTTATTTGCAGAATAAACGAGTGATAAAAAAAGAACATGTTACATGTATATATCGTTTTATACTTGAAATTGACCGATCCATATTTATATAAAAGCGCATATATTATTACATTTGTATATTTTCAAAATACATGTATGTAAAGACACTAGTAAAGCTTTCATAAAAGTCAGATTCTGAAAATAAGTACACTGAAACAGACATTATTCAGATGTTAAACTTTCTGATCGACAACATTTTTGTGGTGTTTGGAGGAAAGGTCTTCCAGCAAATTGTCGGAATTCCAATGGGGACCAATTGTGCCCCACTCCTTGCCGACATTTTCCTTTACTCGTACGAAGCTGAATTCACTCAATTTTGGTCTCTGAAGGGAAAAGATACTTAGCTTCTGACTTCAACTTCACTTACAGATACATAGACGATGTGTTGTCCATCAATAATCCAAAATTCGCGGATTACCTGAGCAGTATCTATCCTTCGAAACTACAGAGACAAATAATTCAGCATCCTATTTGGACATAATGTTGTCGTACGACACTGATGGTCACATGAACACCTCATTCTATGACAAACGTGACTACTTCAATTTCAGCATTACGAACTTTCCTTTTCTGAGTAGCAACATCCCTTCATCGCCTGCTTATGGCGTGTTCATATCTCAGTTGATACGCTATGCCAGAGCAAGTACCAAATATACGGATTTTGTACTGAGAGCTAGGCGTCTTTCAGATAAGCTTCTCAGTCAGGGATATGTTTGTGACCGACTAACATCGTCACTGAGGAAGTTCTACGGTCGATATGGGGAACTCGTCATACACTATGATGTCCCACTATCAAGAATGGTGGATGATATTCTGTCATAGACCATTTGAACCATCCAACCAAAGATTGTACTCTATATCTTCCAAAATGGAAGTAACCGGATGTGACAGTTCTACCGAATTGAAGCGACGGGTGTTGCATGCAAGCAGGAGATGCTTACTCTTCCTGGGCACCTGGTCTCACTCTCATATCGGAAGTTCGCTTCTTTTCATATGGTGGAGGTTTTTGTTTTTGTTTGCTTTGGTTCATGTTTTATCCTGATTTTGTATGCCTTCGGTTTCTGATTTTCTGAATTATCGATTTTGTACTGTAGACAGGGATATGGTCATTATCCATATTTGTCATTTCATATTATCTGCTCGGTGATTTGAAATCAACAAAAACGTTTCGTCACATGGACTACGAATGTGAACTAGACACGTTGCGATCTCGAGAATTATTTAGCTTCTTTGCGACCTATGGCGTACGTTGCGCGATCTCTCACAATTGTTGCATCTGCTTCAGTGGTCACGTCAAAACAGTGGACATGCACAGTATTCAGATGAGACCGAATGCGATCCAAATTATTGCAGTATAAAGCACGAACTTTCGTACCTCTGAACAAATATTTAGTCGCTTCCGATCGTGCGCCGATATTATGAAGGGACCTTTAAATATCAGGAAACGGCTTATGGGGCACACGTACGTACAGACAATACCCCCGCGTTTTTTGTGTGTGTGGGGGGGGGGGGGTGAAATGACAGCCCTACTTCTCGACAGAATGTTTTCTTTTTCTATGAGGAATATATTCATGCACGGTAGTATATTAGAGTATAAGTGTTTTGATAATGTTATAATCCGAGTTTTGATACTTTGACTATAAATGTAGAATTTAATTATTTTGTTCATTTTTTGAGTTGTGCGGCGACACATTAATTATTAAAGCCCCTGCATAGTTAAAGTTTTTTCAGTTGCAAAATCGTTAAGACAGACGAACGTACAGACAGTCGGTCAAGTCAAAAACTTAGACTATGAATATTTGATTCCGAGGACATACCCTAATATTTCAATTACAGAGTTTAAAAAAGTGAATATATTCGTGTTTGGTCATGAACCTCAATATTAAAAAGAGATAACTTAGCACCAAACATGTCTGATTTATTGAATTTAAAGACGTTTAACATTTGAACTACTTGGTGATCGTCACTGCTGGTGGACCAAGAGTCCCCGAGGGCACATGTAGCCAAGTTCGATCAACTTCGGTTTTCTATTACAAAATTCCTAAAACGTGGGTCCTGTAGCATCATATCCCACCCCTTCTGCCACATCTTTCGGACATTTTTTTACATAATAATTTCACACTTTTTGGCCATATTACATTATTTAGACTTAGGATCATTGACGATGGTTAGGTACCCGAAACGTGCATGTCTGGTCCATGCTGTAAATTTATCTGGTCTTAAATGATACTATTGAATTTAAAGACGTTTAACATTATATACAGTAGACACCGTTTAAAAAGAGAATAGTTGTAAGTGCCTTTCAAATCGTATAAACATTCCACTTTGACAACGGTCCTTTGAAAATTCGACCTTCTAAACTTCAGAAAATATTGAGAGCATACTCACATACATGTATCGGGTATACACTGTGTAGCATCACGTGACTTGGTGAAACCACGAATGAATGAACAGCTCCATTAGAAGAAAGAAAACAGGAACTGCAATAGTTTCTTTCATTAAATTTTATCTTTTCATAGCCTATATCTTTGTCTACAATGGTATTTTTGCTATCATAGAATCGTTCATAAGTAAAACGCCGTTGTTTTTACAAACATTGTGACAAAAGATGTAGATATTTTCGTGGAAACCACCACAACATTGTGTTTAACATATTTCGACCACGACGTTCCTTTTGTCACAATGTTTGTAAAAACTACAATGGTTTCTTGATTGACAAACAAAGAATCATCAAAACATCGTCTTTTACAAGGACATCGACTATGAAATGATAAAATTGAATCAACGCAATCATCACAGTACCTGTTTTCTTTCCTTCAAACGAGCGTTATGTCTCCATTTTGTGTTCGTGGTTTCACCAACTTAAGTCACGTGATGCTACACAGTGTATACCTTATGTTAAAAGTCTTCAAATTCAATAGCATCATTTAAGAACAGATAAATGTGCAGCATGGACATGACATGCACGTTTCGGGAATTGATCCTGAATCTAAACAATTTCATGTGACCAAAGAGTGTGAAAAATGAAGCGAAAGATGCTACAGGACCGACGTTTTAGAAATTTCAAGAAATTTAGTAACAGAAATTTTCGAATGCGTTGAAGAAACGATCAACCGAAGTAGATCGAACTTGGCTACATGTGCCCTCGGGGAATCTTGGTCCTCCAGCAGTGACTCTCACCAAGTGGTACAAATGTTTTTCTATTGTGATTGCGATATTTTTTTACGGTAAAGGTGACTGTTTTTTATAATGAGAGAATCGCAATAAAACATAGTTTCTGTTCATATGATATCTTCCATAAAGCTTGTAAACTGTTTATTTCGCACTTGAAATATATGGTATACTGCTGATGGACCACTGCTGTTACAACTTTTAAAGTCCTATTGACGACGAAGAGCGCGCAGTTTAAAAGGTAAAGGTGATCTGGCTTCTCCCATTTGCGATTCCATTAAACAAGGAAAACAACCATCTTCTGGGGGAAGAAACTTGAATCTTTGTACCAAGGCTGTGGCAAAGATGAATAATTCCATCCTAGCTAGGGACTCCCCAATACAAATTCGACGACCTGGTGAATAGATAAGATATTATTTTTTATATCAATATTGGAAAGTGTTAATTAATATGATATTCCTATATATGCTAACTTCGACAGAGATTTAATTGAACGTTACATTCTTTTTGTACCTTATGGAGATTCATTACCTGAAATAGGGGACTAATAAGCATGTCTAGTGCATTGCATGAAGTTCATGTGATTTAAGTTATCACTTCAATGTCGTCAACTCTTTGTTGGGGAAATATCTTCCTTATGTTTTAAAAGTCCCATGTACGATGTCCATAAATATCTCAAGTATCACTTACCGATACCAAAAGCCGGAATTTTCTCCACTCCAGTCAGGGTACCGTCTTTAGAAAGAAAGCGGGTTGGTATAAATTCTAAGGGGTTCTCAAATAAATCAGGGTCATTCATTACGGAATCCAGGTTTGGTATTAACATTGCATGTTGTGGTATTAGATATCCTTTAAATTCAAAGTCCTTTGTTAATCCATGGGGAACTGATAATGGAACAATATTTCCAAACCTCAAAACCTCGTGCAAGACGGAGTCGCAATACGGTAATTTGTTGCGGTCAGCCATTGATGGAAATTTAGATTCACTGACTTCATTTTGAATTTCTGCGTACATGCTTTCCTGAATTTCCGGTTTGTGGAGAAGGACTAGCAGGAACCACCTTAAGGCTATACCAGAAGTATCAGTACCAGCGACAAAGAGATCGGTCAAACATCGGAGTAACTGGACATCTGGTTAAAACATAAACGAAAATGAATTGGTTATCGAAAATATTTGTCAAGTTTATTTTTCTATATCCTATCAAATATTACCGTAGCCGTCATGTTTTGATAAATTCTTACATCTCCTGCACAAAATTTCTACAAAAAAATACCCAAAAAATGTGGAAAATTAAAAAAAAACTGGTCTTTAATGATACTATCGAATAAAAAGACGTTTAACATAGAAACGAAATATTTTGACGTTTCATACGGAAACGATTAAATTAGTAAAATAAAAAAAAATGTTGTCAAATTTCAATCAAGACTGGAGTTTAATTAAATTATAGCAAAAGAAATTATTGATTTGGCCTCCAAGTATTGAATTTTTCTAAAAAAAAAAATTTACGAAAAATACGGTAAAATATGGTCACTTGCTCTAGAGCAATGCTCACAAAATACTTTAAAAGACCTACCGTCTACGCAGCTCACTTTAGAAATCGGAAAATAGAAGTCTTCTACTTTGTCGGCAATTTTTGACAATTAAAATCTATATCGGGGATAGATCTCGAACTCTCATAACTAACGTTGTATGATTATGTCTGTGCGACCAATATTACGCTCACAGTAAAAGAAAATATTTTTAAATAGGGAGTTTTCATTAGCATCATTTTAGAGAAGATAAATTTACAGCATGAACTAGACATGCGCGTTTCGGATACTAAACCCTCGTCAGTGATCCTCAATTTAAAACTTGTAATATGGCCAAAGAGTGAGAATGTTATAATGTCCAAAAATGTACCGAAAAGCGTGGCTGGGATTTGATATTTGTTTCATATTCTGAAAATGTTTACTGTATGAAAGGCTAAAGGATATTATTGTACGAGATTATGCATAGTACAAGAATTCAGTTTTACCAGTAATCTGCGAAAAGACAAAAGCTTGGGTACGAGTTGGTAAAAATCGGGTACGAGTTGGCCCATATGGGTACGAGTTGTTCCAATGTATTCCAAATTGGTACAAATTGACTTTTAATTTTTGTACAAGTTGGTCATGGTACGAAATGGTTATGGTAAGACTTGGCAAATTTTGGGTACGAAGTGACCATGGTGCGAGGTGCCATGGTACGAAGTGACTATAAACCTTTATGAACAAAATGAGCTCTAAACTTTTGGGACAAATATATGGTTTCGACAAAATATAGTGAAAGAACAAGGAACGCGCTTCAACGATAATCTTTTACTTTTATCTTCTTTTTATGATTATTACTAGTTAGACATTTTTCATCGTGACGAACTTTGTACTTCGAACTTCGTACTTCGCACTTCGAACATTGTAGAATCAGTGGAGTAGCTGCCATTCACGTACAAACTCATAACGGAGTCATCTTTTATCTTGATTAGAATACTCAATGGAATCGATATATTGGACTTCCTGTACTACTGGCGCGTTTTTTGGCAACCCATTTATAAAATTAAAGTGCGAAGTTCGAAGTACGAAGTGCGAAGTTCGTCACGGTGAAAAATGTCTAGTACGATTTTTAAAAATAGAGAATAGGAAAATGAAAGACGATATCATGAAAATAAAACCAAATAATGTTTGAATATTGATCAGTCTCATTTAGAAAGTAAGTGTTTGCTTTCGCTATTTGGCTTACGAAGACGTGCTGTGAATTTCATGATTTTCCTTTGTGTTATATATATTGCCGTTTACATCCAATCATTAGTTAAGGTGATTAGATATTTCTGGGACAGAGTTCTAAGCCCAGCACCATAAATTTGACTGGTGTCTATTTCTAGCTTATGGTACCGGGTTCTAGTCTTGAAATGGTTGTCGTAACAATTTTGTGTACGCACTCAATTTCTAACTTTTTTACATATGATTTACGTTTGGTTTACCTGTGAAGGTTGATTCCGTTTCTTTCTTCTGTTGTGTGAGATATGCATCTAAATAATTATCAACACCTCCATGGTGAGGTGACAGTTTGTGTTCGTCAATCATAGTCTGCAAGAAGGAGTAAATCCGAGCCTCGTTTTGCATAACTTTTTTGTATCTAAATGGGTCGCCAGGAATGTTCTTCAGAAAGGGAAGATATGTCAGGATACCTACAATTTCCTCTGTGCTTTGGGTATCAGCTACGCAGCTTGTCAATTCATTGATGAGTGCATCACCATAGTCGAAAGTTTTGCCGAAAGTAACAGAGCATAAAATGTTAGCAATGCATGCTCGAAGCATAGGAGCGATGTCGATCGACTGTCCATTCGTGTTTTCTATATGGTCCATAAGTTTTTCTGCCTCTTCAATTATCTTTATCTCCATTTTCCTCTTTCCGAAACCGATTTCACGGAAGGTAGAAATAGCGAAGTTCCTGTGTTCTTTCCACAAATTGCCTGAACTTCCAGCTATTCCTAATGAAAGAGAACACCATATATATATATATATATCAGTCTTTTTTATGAATAGCTTTTGCCTAGTTGAACTATTTTTCTTGTTCATGAAAACAAAACTACCTATTTTATTTTGTCTTAAATTTTTAAAATGTTAAACCTCTTTATGTTTTATGAATAAAAACGCGAACTTAAGCGAAATTTCAATACTTCTCTTGAGATATGATTTTTTTTTTTTTTTTTTTTTTTTTTTGTGCTCAGTCCCTACGTATCATTTAGTGATTTTGTGCAAGTGCTTTGTGCAAATCATGAGTTAAATGTGTGCATATTTCATTTGGCAAAATCTATCATCATTGCACTTTTCTTTTTCTTTTCTTTTTTTTTTTTTTCTCTCAAATTGTTTTATCAAATCAATACATATAGAACAGTTAAATGGACATAGATACAATATTAGTAATACTATAAAAGTGTATCTTTTTGTTAATCTTTGAAGTGCATGTTAATGATCCCTTTGGAAAATGGTAAGTTACATATCTACCATCGTGAATATAAGCTTTTTAGAAATATTCTTTTATCTTCATTTTTCGTTGTAATTATATTCGTTTGTATTTCCTTAGAAATATAAGAATTTATTCTATTTACTAAAAGGTTCTGAGTAGAGAGATTTATTATTGAATTTAATTTCGTTTCTTTCTTTACAGATCAACCATTTTAATGTTAATATGCAAGAATCTAAGAATTCTTTAAAAATTCTTGTTTTATTTCGTTTGTGAAACCAAAACGTACTATTTTTTCGTTTAAATGGATCTTGCTCTGATGTTCTGATACTAAAAATTTTAATTTTCTCTCCAAAACTATTATCGTGTTTTTTATTATTTCATTGCATTGAAAAAATAAGTGAGTCATTGTTTCAACTTCTATCTTGCAAAAATGGCATAGGCCGTTAGAAAGACTGAATTTTCGTATAACTGCTTCCAGATAATGAGCATTATGTACGCATTTCCATTGAAATTGTTGCACATTATAAGCCAACAGGGGTGTACCATAGAAAGCAGATCAAATAAAATGAAAAGGTGAAAGATACCCGCAGATATATGTAATCAAAAACAGGAAAACAGACATTGTTTTTTTTTAATCATAATACGGGTACATTTTGTAGTTTTAACACCGAAACACAGCCCTACCACATCGCTGATTACAAATGTACCTGTTCGCGGACTTGATCTGACTTAAAATCTTATTTACAAAAGGAAGCGCAATCTTAGCCACCTTTTTACATACGGTTGTCCAGGATGCTGTTTTAGATTGCACATCATGAATTCAATCATTTTGTTTTATATAAAGTCGGTAAAGTGCAATTTACTTCAAAGAACAAATGTAACTAAATTCAAACAACAGTTTAATTTAAAATAAAGTGGAATGACTTCATGTTCTTGAAATAAAAACAATTTAATGTTTTGATATATGGTTTCTATCGACATATCGTTGTTTTCATTACAACGTTGACTTGTTGAATAATTTCTCCTAATTCTTATTTGGATCATCAACCTCGAGAAGTCCTACCTATATATTCGCAGACATCTGATATCATAAGATTCTTTCCTCTAGAACTTGATATGTCTCCATTCTTTATGAACAGATCCTTTAACGTGTGAAGTCCATTGATAACAACAACAGTGTGAACTCCAATCACCAAACTAAACACATCTCCGTACTGCTTACGAAGTTTCCGAAATTCCGTTACCATGTCAACCGTGATTAGATTTAAGTTTCCGATAAATGGTAGGGTAGGGGGTCCTGGTGGCCAGTTTGATGCTCTTTTATTTTTTGCATAGAGCCAAAAAAGCAAAATGACCAAAATCGCCAAGATACCAGTGACCGTGTACTCCATCCCTGGGTTTATGATTATGTATGCGAAAGGTTATATCATATCTATTTACCTTCAATCGACAATTTACAAACAAGGGATCGTGTCATAATTTTGTTCCATTTTTTGACTAACATGAATTGCAAAATGTCGATATTTCATTTTCTGGTTTGTCTGCTTTGATCAGGGGGTATAATCAGGCTGTAGGACAAAACCTTCTCATTTTTGCAAATAAAACTCTTAACAGCAATTCTCTGTAAGAACCAAAGAATTTCAAAACATCTTGGCACGGCATGTCATGGATTTTTGAGATTTTTGGTATGGAAGTTCAATATGAAGTACTAGTATGTAAATCAACCCCAGTTTTTTCAGAAAGGTTGTCGTTGCCATGGTAACTGTGTCTGAAGTTTCAAAAATCGGGAAAATCTATAGGACAAGGCATATTTGTAGACTTCGTTACCATGGAAAGAGGTACATTTTAAATCTTAAATTGCTTTGATTATTTTCTTTTAATCCTTATTATTGTGCATATTTGTAAAGTTTTTTACATTCATTTCGGATGCCTTATGTATACAAGATGAAAAATTGGGCAAAAACAGGGTATCAAAAGGCTTTGTTTTGGGCACTCAAAGACCCTTTTTTGCATGTTTTTACTGTTTTACAAGGTTGAAAATTTCATAAAAGCACCAATTTTTGAAGTCCAAATTCTAGTTATCCAATTAGTATCATCTTTGAACTCTACATGAATATAAAAAATTGATTGGACTTAATACAATAAGGTTCCTGTAATAAATATCACATATCTAAGTGTACTAAGTAAGAATGGAAGTAAGGAAGAATAGATTACATAAAGATGAACAAGCTGTTACAGCGGTATCCATGGCAACGAAGTCTCCGGAGCTGGCTTATTTCATGGTCCCAAAAGTGCTATAAATAGAATGACCTCGTTACCATGGCAACCAGAGGTCACATTGGCTGAAAAGTGTTATTTTCATGGTCAGTACTTAATATATACCGAAAATCATCAAAATCCATGACATGCCGTGCCGAACGATTTTGGTCCTTACAGAGAATGGCTATTAAATATTCGTAATAATACCGAAATTGTTCCCTATCCATTCGACCTCTTGATTCATATGTTTTTGATTGATTCTGTCGATTAATCGGTTTAAGCGTGAAGGCTGCATAGCTAGCGCTTATCCACTCCAGAGGATATGCATTGTGTTACTTTATTCTACATTATATCAAATATATTTAAGAAATGAATGTCCTTTTTTTTTCTTTTGATGCAGGTATCTCCCAAATAATTGGACAGAAATGTTAAACGTTTTCAAATTCAATAGTATCATTTGAGAGCAGATAAATTTCCAGCATGGACCAGGCATGTACATTTCGGGTACATAACCGTCGTCAGTGATCCTCAATCTAAACAATGTAATATGGCCAAAAAGTGTGAAAATTATTTTGTCCAAAAATGTATTTAAAGACGTAGCAGAGTGGATGGGATATGATGCTACAGGACCCACGTTTTAGAAATTTAAAGAAATTTTGTAAGAGAAAATTTCAAATACGTTGAAAAGACAGACGATCAGCCGAAATTGATCGAACTTAGCTACATGTGCCCTCGGGGACTCCTGGTCCACCAGCAGTGACACTCACCAAGTTGTACAAATGTTAAACGTCTTCAAATTCAATGGCATCATTTAAAACTGCATCACGCGGATAGCAAAAGTGCAGACAAGACAATGTCATATAATAATTGGTCAGCCTCCATTCGGGATGCTCACAGGGGTATTTCTTATAACTAGACGATTCGAATGATATTATGACTTTTGGTGTTGTGACCTTGAATTTACTTATCGACTGACCTCCTTTAAGATATTTAAAAGATTTCTTTAAAAAACAAAATTTGGACAAAGCGTTTTAACCCTGGTAGATAAAGTTTTGATATTTCACATCACATGTTCATTGAGTGTGATGTGACAATGACTTAAATACTTGATACCATTACCTTTGAGCCAGTGATCTTCACCTTATTTATTTGTAAACTTAAACGTTTGAGTTTGACTTACTTTTTCTAGGAAATCATTAAATTGGTTTTCAATGTTCAGATGCGCATAATACAGTTATTCTAAATGAACAAAATAGCTATTGTCATTGAATTTACATATAGGTCATCGTCTGTCATCGTTTAAGTTGGGATCATTGTATTCTACTTATGTATTCATTTGTAGCAAAGTTTTCGTTTTCTTGGAAGATGACTGGATCTCAATCTTTTGTTCAATCTTAAAGTCGGTAGGAGTTCCAGGAGCATGATTGATCGCTTTAGATAGCAAAGTATGGACTGTTCCCGTTTGCCTTTTTTTTACAGCGTTCTTTCGGTCCCCGCGTTTGTGCTGTTGATTTCAGTAAAAAAAGCTTACACAACAGCTGTGCATCATGGGGAAATTCTCTTTATCGGGATGGGGGATGTGCTTACGAAATACAATTATCCACACATTTTAGTGCACCGGTGAAGCAGTGGTTAGCGTCCTATACTGCGGGCACACGAATCTTGGGTTCGCATTTCATCATAACTTTAATTGAATAATTTGTTCTTACTTTATAAATTGTTGGGCAGGATGTTTGCTTTCAGACAAAAGTATCCAATGTCATACAAGAGTTAAAGGTCAAGATTATTAATTTAAAAATTAGACTTACAGATTTGGGCAATTCATAGTAAAATGAAGTGAATTGTACATGTTGTATACAACAGTTTCACTGATTTACTCGCGCGTGTCCCGCTATAACAATGTTTGGGATTACCTATGACGTAATTACATTGATCTTAAGATAAGACATACCTATTTTGAAAGAGAACAGCACAAACGATTTACCAGAAGTTTGATCATTGAGATTCAATATACAAAAACGGGCATATTCAGCTGTGATGCATACAAAAATAGGCTTGTCCTAAAACCTTTCATGAAATTTTTGTTTAAGACAGGTTCAAAACACATAATTAGCTTTTCTTTGTTGTAGAGAATGCATATGTAAAGATACAACCTGCCAAATAGACCATGCAATTATGGAATAAAATGACTTTTATCCTACTGAAGGCAACTTTTCGAGACAAGTTTACGTAATATTTTTCTCCCCCTTGTCGGATGTCAAACGTATATCTCGCCACTATTAATTCGCCATTTTCATTGGATCAAGTTTGAGGTACATTGGACTATTGAAAATTGACCTGAGGTGTTCTGATCAAGATATGAAGCTAAGGTTTGCAAGCAGAAGATGCTTACTCTTCCTGGGCACCTGGTCTCACTCCCATATCGGGGGTTCGCTTCTTTTCATGTGGTGGAGGTTTTTGTTTGTTTGCTTTTGTTCCTGTTTTGTCCTGATTTTTTATGCCTTCGGTTTCTGGTTTTCTGAATTGTCGATTTTGTGCTGTGTGCAGGGATATGGTCATTGTCCATATTTGTCATTTGAAAACAGTAAGGCGGGGTCTATGGAAATCTTACGAATGTACCGGTCCGAATTAATAAGAGGAACATGCGTATAATTTAAGCGATACGTTTCTAATGTTTGATAGAACTTCAACTTCACATACAGATACATTGACGATGTGCCAGAGCAAGGACAAAATATACGGATTTTATTCTGAGAGCTAGGCGTATTTCAGATAAGCTTCTCAGTCAGGGATATGTTTTTGACCGACTAACATTGTCACTGAGGAAGAAGTTCTGCGTTCGATATGGGGAACTCGTCTTACACTATGATGTCCCACTCTCCAGAATGGTTGATGATATTCTGTCATAGACCATTTGAACCATCCAACCAAAGACTGTACTCTGTCTCCCGAAATGGAAGTAACCGGATGTGAAAGTTCTACCGAATTGAAGCGGCGGGTGTTGCATGCAAGCAGGAGATGCTTACTCTTCCTGGACAACTGGTCTCACTCCCACATCGGGAGCTCGCTTCTTTGCATATAGTGGAGGTTTTTGTTTGTTTGCTTTGGTTCCGGTTTTATCCTGATTTTGTATGCCTTCGGTTTCTAATTTTCTGAATTATCGATTTTGTGCTGTAGACAGGGATATGGTCATTATGCATATTTGTCATCTTAGGTACATGATTTTGTACAAAAATCGAATGAAAACTATTGATATATCGTAGAAAATTTTTAATTTCCAGTTTGACATCCGACAAGGGAGAGTAAGATATTATGTACATTTGTCTCGAGAAGATGGCTGATTGTCACGTAACAGTAGCTCGTCTCCTCATATTTCGACACGTTTCACTTTAACAAGCACAGTGATAGCAATGATGTTTAAGTGACGTCAGTCGCTACCGAACAGTTAAGAGACAATCTTTCTACATGCCTTGGATCTACAAAATCTTCATTATAAACTCAAACACACGTACCTCAAGCGGAAGTTAACATCATGTGTTTTTTTTTGCAGCGTACACCAAAAAGCGTACTGATGAAACCCCCTGTTGATTGTCTGTAGGACTGTTCTATATTGATGCCGCTGTGTGTCTCGTTGGCCCCTATTGTTTGTTGAAATATTTTATCTGATTTTCATTGTTTGTTACCTATATAGTGTCGGTGTGTTCCGTAGTAGTTGGAGCACTACCAGATCCTGCATAGATTCGGTCATTTGGAATGTTTAATGTCTTCAAATTCAAAAGCATCATCTTAGAGCAGATAAATTTACAGCATGGACCAGACATGCACGTTTCGGGTATTTAAGCCTCGTCAGTGATCCTCAATCTAAACAATGTGATGTGACCAAAATCTGTGAAAAGTATGTACTAAATATAGCAAAAGACGTGGCAAGATGGCTGGGATATGATGCTACAGGACCCAGGCTTTAGAAATTTGAGAAAAATTTGTAAACAGAAATTTTGAAATGCATTTGAAGAAACAACCAACATAGGCGTTCATATCTGGAGTATGAGTACATGACCCTCCCAGCTTTTTGAGAGACCAATAGATTTCGATGATTACAAGGGAAAAAACGTACAAACATGCTATCAGAGAGCATTTTTCATTGTTTCATGATACACAACATTCACAAACATGCCTATAGATGACCTTGATTGTATAACTGGTTCAGCAAGATTTGTATGATAGAAAGTAGGGCCAGGGCTATCGCTTGTTTACTCAAGGAATGTCAACCTAGAAATGACGAACTCAGTCCTTCAGATTGTATAAGAGGGAAGAATAACCTGTACTGACAGTGTACAAATAGGGATAGTCTCCAAATACATTTTGGTAATAAACGAGCCACAAAACATGCATAAAATAAGACAAGAAGTAAAGTCTGCTGGATTGTTCTTTTATTTTGAAGTTAAAATACAGAGATACATACAAAAAAATCGACGAAAGTTTAAATAAAAGTGCATGTTCAAATTCATAGCATGAGATGTTCACTAATATTGATCAATGCGATTCCATTGATCCCAAAGCCAGCCAAACATGATAATTTTTTGTTGAATCTGCCATAACAAAACAGAAACACAACGAAAAATAAAACAATTATTGGTCGATAACAAGATATCGACCATTTCTAGATTTGTACTGGTTGTCACTAATTTCGCATTGATTCATCAGATTCAATATTGCAATAGGGGCAATTATCCTATAGAAAGAAACATTTTTGTGACTAGTGAGAATACACGTGACTAGATTGTCTACTTCACAAAAATAGGTTATGTCGTCATAGGCATTCCGATGTCCTCGCACTTTATCCACTTCAAAAAAATAGGACATGTCGTCATGACAACGCTTTGGTATCGCATTTCTTAATATAAATATTGCATATTAACGTAATATCTACAATGATATTTTTTCTTGAACAATTTTTACTTTTAGACCGATTAATGTGTGATACAGTAAACCCTATGCCTTCAAAATCCTTAATGACATGATCCATTGTATCAAAGTACTTAGAATGCGAGGGTGCCAGTGGCCTATTTAAAAAGTTTCTCACCATCTAGCCGACTTGGCTGTTTCGTTGAGGATATACCATTTTGTTTGTATAACAAATTGATCAAAGAAATTAATGAGCGATATGAAAATCGATCAGACTGTGCGTAGTCATAAAATTTAATGGGAATTTTTTAGAAGTTTCCCCTAATTTCCCCCAAATTTTTTTATCGGAACTCTCCGTTTTTCCCGCGAATATATACAGAAAGGCTTTTGATTGGTGCGTTATAATGGAATTTTCCTGCGGGTCAAGCAATTTATGAATGACTGTGATTTTTGTGACTGGTGTAAATGTACCTGTTTTCTAACTTTTCAGAATCATCAACACATAAGTTTCTATTGTGTAACCAGGTTTTTTTTTGTGAATTTCATGCATAGCTTTATATACTAATACTACTCTTTACTCTATACTCTAAGAGTAAAAACATTTAACCTATTTGAAAACAAAATGCGTGATTAATTAAATGTTGATATCGACAATTCATTCATTCTTTATTTCCTCATAATGACATGAGAGTATGAACATGTATATCAAATATCAATAATTATGTAACGTGAAAGGAGAACAGAAAAAGGAATAATAAATAGAAAAGGACGAATTTACAAAATATACATAGGAAATGTCAATTCAAATTTCAAAATTCACTGCAGTCTTAGATTTGACGAGATGAATCTATGCATACAATTGTAGTTTGTGCTGGTAAACAGCAGCAACAGATTTTACATACGAGAAACATAAGTAAAGAAAATCATTTTCGTCTGCCAGTTGTGTCCAACTTATATTCACATTTTTCCCGAGTAAAATATTGAAAAAATCACAATCATTAAGACTTACTAAAAAGGCACATAATTCAACTGAAAAACTGTTTACAATGTATATCCAGAATGTTTCCCTTAATTCTGATGTAGCCGTACAGATTGAAGTAATGTGTTCATACAAATCTTCATAATTAGAGTTGCGACGACAACATAAATTAAGTTCATTTTTTCTGGGAACAATCCATAATTTTGCAAAATAATGGGCTAGTTTTAACACATTTGTTTCCATTGGAAAGGTCCATACTTTAGCTGGAACTATAGTATCATGAAGTTCGCGGAACTTTACAAAATTTGCATCAGATGACATGCGCAACTGTCAGTCTTCTTTACTATGTGTGTTTATTGCATTTCTAACAATTAATTTCCATTCACTTTTTGTAGGAAAGTCACAATTTGTTGTAAAATTATCAAAATGTTCTCTTAGAGAGTATTTGTAAAACAAGGAAAACAAATCTTTGACAAAGCCCCGACAAACAAGTCCATTTTTGTTTCTCTCAATAAAATCAAATAATCTGAAACTAAATATTTCTTTAGTGTTAGTTTCAATTTTCATATGGTTTTCCAAAAAATAACAATTTTCTTTTATCAATTTCTCTTATGATTTCTTTGAGGCCTAACCTGCTTTCGCACATGTCTGATCTTGTGCGTGTTTCAAATCCTTGTATGTCTTTGACTATATAGTGTTGAAACTGATGTAGCTTTTTCATATCAGTTTTACTTAAATCATTCCAGAGCTCACAGCCATAGAGCAGAGTTGGTAATACTACTTTGGTTTAAAAACTTGTAACCGTCAGTGGGTTCAGAGCACCGGCTATACTTGATTTTATAGAAAAATAATTTTTTGATGTTTGGTTGTTTTTAGAACTGTTCTGTATTGATGCAGCTCTGTATTTATTGTTTGTAGGACTGTTCTGTATTGATGCAGCTCTGTTTTGAATGTTTGTAGGACTGTTCTGTATTGATGTAGCTGTACATGGTCCCGTTGGTCCCTATTGTTTGTTGAAATATCTTATCTGATTTTCGTTGTTTGTATAGATCGTGTCGGTGTGTTCCGCAGTAGTTGGTGCACTTCCAGATCCTGCATTAATTGGTAATTTGGAATATATGTGTTCATATCTGGATTATGAGCACATGACCCTCCTAGCTTTTTGAGAGACCAATAGATTCCGGTGATTACAAGAAACATAAAAAGTACAAACATGCTATCAGAGAGCAATTCTCAAAGATCTTTAAAAATATCTGTGATTATATGATGCCATTCATCCGTCGATTTTCATCGCACACTTTGACTTTCAAATTCTATCAGAAAAGTTTTTCATTGTTTCATGATACACAACATTCACAAACATGCCTATAGATGACCTTGATCGTATAACTGGTTCAGCAAGATTTGTATGATAGAAAGTAGGGTGAGGGCTATCGCTTGTTTACTCAAGGAATGTCAACCTAGAAACGACGAACTCAGTCCTTCAGATTATGTAAAAGGGAAGAATAACCTGTATTGACAGTGTACAAATAGGGATCGTCTCCAAATACATTTTATACATTTTTGGTAATAAACGAGCTACATAACATGCATAAAATAAGACAAGAAGTAAAGTCTGCTGGATTTTTTTTTCTTTTGAAGTTAAAATACAGAGAAAATAAAAACAAATCGATAAAAGTTGAAAATAAAAGTGCATGTTCAAATTCATAGCATGAGATGTTCACTAAAATTGATCAATGCGATTCCATTGATCCCAAAGCCAGCCAAACATGATAATTTTTTGTTGAATCTGCCATAACAAAACAGTAACACAACTAAAAATAAAACAATTATCAACTCTAACATTCCATCTCTTCAAACACTGATACAAAATTTTAAAGAATTAAAAATAAGACTAACCAGAGGAGTTAAATAAAACAGCAACTATCATGTGTGCGGCGCCCCACAAATTGGTTTCTGCAGCACCACTTATAATAAACATCGATTCTACCAAAACTTCTATGGAGGTTTAAATAATACTATCCACTTAAACATCCTGTAAAGTGTACAACTGAATCCCAAATAAAAATGAGATCAGGTGCCTGGAGAAAGTAAGCATCTTCTGTTAGCTACCAACATTTATCGGATAGTTTATTTCCTCTTTTATCGGAGGGTTACAATGAAGAGACAAGAACACCTTACCCTTCAAGCCCAAAGCAATTCCAATATTTGTGCTATTTCCTATATTTTCCTTTCCAAAAATGCACATGTTATTGCTCATATTATAAACGATGAAAAAGAATCATTCTCTTATTCGTGTGATAAGTGAATTCTGATTATGAGTTTCGAATGAATGTGAAGTAGACATTATATGGTATATGATATGGAATTATGTAGCACAGTTTGATAGGAGAATGTAACATTTGGCAAAAATGCAGTCGTCTTTAAGTTAATTCAAAAAGTTTAAAGCGCTTTAAGCCATCCTTATCAACTGTGATAAAATTGTCAATTCAAAAATATCGTCGAAATTACAGAAGGTAAGCATTCTAGTACCAACCATCCAGTGTTATTTTGGTCACATATCTTATTTTTCTATGCTACTAAATCGACCGTACGCTCTCACTCTTTACAATTTGAATACTCAAATTTAAATTCAAAAACTCAAATTAGGAGTCTCTACTAGAATACATTAGGCTGTGTCTGACAATCATTTGGGCATATATAAGAACCACTGATGAGGATTTACTATCATGTACTAGTGTATTAAAATTGGTTTGAAATATGTCTTTATTGATTCAATAGTTCAAATAGCCTTATTTCATAAATATATGTGTGGGTGTTTCTAAAACGTGGGTCCTGTAGCATCATATCCCACCCATTCTGCTACGTCTTTCGGTACATTTTTCGGACATCATAGTTTTTACACTTTTTGGCCATATTACATTGTTTAGATTGAGGATCACTGACGGGGGTTAAGTACCCGAAACGTGCATGTCTGGTCCATGCTGCAAATTTAATTGTTCTTAAATGATGCTATTGAATTTATAGACGTTTAACAATCTACAAACTACTTTATAGTACTTATTCTGAACAGTGCATGATTATTATACATTTTTTTGTATCCTAGTAAAGAATAAAATAAAATATCAATAGCTGGGCTTTTTTATATACAAAAATCTTGGTAAATGTATCGGATGGTAAGATTTGAAGATTCTCTTTATCTATAAAATTCGATATTCATTGGTTTTGAAAGGAGGAACATATCATGTTTACACTACAGTGCCTGTTACAATGTTAACGCGTATTGTGTTTAAAGGTAGATTCAGATAAACATTAGATATGTGACATTTCACCTGAAGCTGTTACCTTGATTAACCTACAGTGCCCTTTACCTTACACGACCTACATGAACATAAACTATGGCGCTTGGACTATCGATTGTCTTAGGGATTTTGACCATCCTCCTTCTAATGCTTTACATGAAGAGCAGAAGAAGATCGAACTGGCCACCAGGACCTCCCACCCTACCATTTGTTGGGAATTTAAATCTCCTCTCTAAGGATCTGCTCAAGGAATTCCGACAACTCCGTAGACAGTACGGGGATGTCTATAGTTTAGTGTTGGGATCCCAAACCGTCGTAGTGATAAATGGACTGGAGACAATGAGGGAAATATTCATACAGCGAGGGGATATCACTAGCTGTAGAGCTAAAAGCATAGTAATGTCGGATATATGTAGATATATAGGTAAGACAGGAAATATCACTAGCTGTAGAGCTGAAAGCATAGTAATGGCGGATATATGTAAATATATAGGTAAGATAGGGGATATCACTAGCTGTAGAGCTGAAAGCATAGAAATGTCGGATATATGTAAATATATAGGTAAGAAAGGGGATGTTACCAGCTGTAGAGCTGAAAGCATAGTCATGTCAGATACACTGCCATCCATAAATAACTATACAAACAAGTAATTCATTCTAAATTCTTTATCATTTTATCCTAATAGTATTTTTTCTACTCTGAACTTGAGATATTCGAAATAATTAGTTTCACATAATTTAAAATTATGAATGGTGACAACGAAAATGCATAAATGAACTTTTTTCAACAGCACAATTCATTTTCAATTGTCATTTTAATATAAAAAAGAATAAAAATTCAAAAACTGAAAGTATTTGGGTCAAGTTCGTTACAAATGATTTCTACAAGGTTCATTATCAGAATTATACAGCAATGGATTTGAAACTGTTCATTTTATAACAGTTACATGAGCAGAAATAGTGTATATTAATTTATGGATGGCAGTGTATATGTAAATATAGCTGTAGAGCTGAAAGCATAGTCATGTCAGATATATGTAAATATACAGGTAAGCCAGGAAATATCACTAGCTGTAGAGCTGAAAGAATAGTAATGTCGGATATATGTAAATATATAGGTAAGACAATTTAAAATCATGTCGGCACTGTTGTCTTTTAATGTGATATCACACGTTTCGTGTTATACAACACTTATTTTCAGAAAAAAAGCATAATTCTGATTTCCTAATTTAATTCAAATGTAAGGGACAATACTAGGAGGTCACCATCCAAAATTTTTAGATTTTGAAATTGATCAGACTTTTTAGCCCTCCATTGATTGTAATGGAAATGCTCATTTTTTAGCTATATTATTTTTTCAGCCCAAGATTTTCAAAGGAAACTTCACATATGATTCCCTCAACATATTGTGCAAATTCTTATAGAAAGAAATCATTCAATGACCACGTCATATGTTGCAAAATCTGACTGAATGTGTAAATTATCATGTAAAAAATTTAAAGTACAATTCGAGTTATCTTTCTTTACTATGTGACCAAAGACAAAAGCATCCGAATTTATATAATCATCTTTTTGAAATATCACAGCAGTGTTCCTTCACTCACAAAGATGTCACTATGTAAATGAATAGAGCCGAATACATATTTTGTGTGATAACACGACAGTTTATGAACATGTGTAATGATATTACCATATGTACCATATGGGTAACTATATTATAAGTTCCTCTACATTCAAACACTTTACTGACACCTGACTTATTTGTGAATAGATACGACATATGTATGTAGGTAAAAAGTCTTAACAAAATTGTCATACAGTTACAAAAATCGGAAATCTTCAGCGTGGATATTTCTTTAAAAATTCTCGTCTAAGGGAGGCTACTGAAACGCGTGTGATATCTCGTTAATTAGGGCGACGAACAAATTATCGATAGGTCACTAGTTCGAGCTCACCGCTTGGGATCGAACGTATAATGTTATGATTCCATACGGATATTTTTTTATGTTTTCTCATGATTTAAGTAATGTAAACGTCTTCAAATTGAATTGATACTACACAGAATTGATTAGACATTGTAGGAGGGCGATGCCCAATAAGCAAGTCAATATCGTTAATATATCTGAAAAGTCTATAGTTTTTGCAAACACTTCAAGAGTTCACAGAAGGAATAATGGTCTGTCGTCAACAAACTATTGAAGCGTTTACAAAAACTCATATACCTGGACGATATGGATTGACTTATTAGGTGTTGCCCTACTGCAACTGCTCATCAATTTTGTAGAAAATTTGCGGAAAAATACTAAGAAACTATGTTCGTTTCGATCATCGTTTTTGTAGTTGTTGGATGTCCATGGTTTACTGCCATGTTAATGAGTTTAAGTCACGAGTATTAAGTGAACACTGTGTCCAGCATCTGTCAAACTATTCAGCATCTCATACACATTTACTATTGATTATCAAAATCAGTAATAAAACGAATTGTTATACCATGTTCTTTACATTTTAAAGGTATTGCTGGAAGTTCTGGTCGCTTATGGAAAGAACAGCGCACCTTCGCACTTTCTACTCTAAGAGATATTGGTCTTGGAAATAGAAAAATGGAGGAAAAAATTCTGAAGAGTGTCAACACTTTGGTAGAACAACTTCTGCTCACTAATGGACAGCCTTTCGACATTTCACCTTTGTTACTGACCACTGTGTCTAATGTTATATGCTCGGTGGCTTTCGGGAAGAGATTCGAACACGAAAATGAACAATTCAAGGAACTCACTAAATGTGTCTCAGACACTCTTGGCAGCAGTGAAATCGTCGGAATACTTACATTTCTTCCTTTCTTAAAGTACATTCCGGGTGACCCACTTAAATATGGTAAAGTTATGCAGAACGAGGCAAAATTATCCTCCTTTTTGCAAGATGAAATAAATGAACATAAGAAGTCACTTAAAGACAATGATACTAATAACTACTTAGATGCGTTTCTTAAACAGCAAAAGAAAGAAATCGGCCAGAATTCAACTTTTACAGGTAAAGTAATCTTCATTAATGATTATTTCATAGAAAGGTTACATGTATGATTGATTTTCTGGCCATAATCTAAGATTTTTATAAAGCTTAACGATCATTGTCTTTTCCCTGACATAGTTGCCATTGCACTTTCTATACAGACATACAAATGTAACCTCTTACAGTGCATGTTTTGTAGTTCGTGTTTTCATTTTCGTGCGTGAACATCGGCGGCGGGTGCGGCTAGCCGAACAGGTGATGCTTACTACTACCGGGCACCTGGTCCCACCTCTAGCTTGCTAGGGTCCGTCGATGCTCAATTTGGTGCTACATCGTGAGTGCTGTTTAAACAGATTGTCGTCAGGATCTTCTTTTGTGTCACAATACTCTTTGCCGTGTGGAGCTCGTTAAAAAAGATCCTCGCGAAGGGTTTGAAAGTAAGTGTTTTAAATGTTTTCCCTGACATGTTCACCATAGCACTTTCTATATAGACATAATCTCTTACAGTGCATGTTTCATAGATGTCCTTTTCATTTTCGTGCGTGAAAATCGATGATAATGTGCAGCAAGTCAAGCAGAGGATGCTTACGCCCCCGGCACATGGTCCCACTTCTTGGTTCATTTTGGTGATCTTTTGTAAGTGCTGTCGTCAGGATCTTCTGTTTTCATTTGTGAAAATTTAATGCCACATTTTAACCATCTGTTCTGCAAAACTATTTTACCCATTTTCTTTACATTTTCTTCACAATTCAGATGCACAACTGCTCCGGAGTTTGACAGATTTATTTGTAGCAGGGACAGATTCTACAGCCACAGCTCTTCGATGGCTCCTTCTTGCACTTCTTCACAAACCGGAAATTCAGGATCGCATGCATACTGAAATTAAAGACGTAGTTGGAAATGACGGATCTCCATCTTCTTCCCATCGCAGTAAATTGGTGTATTGTGAGTCAGTGCTGCATGAAGTGTTGAGATTTGGTAATATTGCACCACTAGCAGTTCCTCACGGATTAACTGAAGATTTATGTTATCGTGGATATATCATCCCAAAAGATGCAATGTTATTCCCGAACTTGGATTCAATAATGAATGATCCTGCTTTATTTGAAAACCCCGAAGACTTCATACCATCCAGGTTTTTAACAGATGATGGACATCTGACTGGTACAGATAAAGTTCAAGCTTTTGGAGTAGGTGAGTTATTTTAAGTATTTTCAGAAAGAGAGGAATACAAAAAGCGTGTTCTTTGCATATATGAGGAAGTGCTTACCTTCTTCTTGAAGAAAATTTCAAACTCAATTGTAATTCACCAGACACGTGCTTCGTAAATCCTCATCAGTGGTACTGCATTAATTATCGAAGTGATTTTCACACACATCGAAATGTATTTTCGTAGCGCCCTCTAGTTTTATTTTTTGAATTTCAATTTATGCATTTTGCAAAGAGTATTCGGCTCCTGGAGAGTCCATTCATTAGCATAGTTGAATAAAATATTTGTCAAAATAGCATTGGAGGGATGGAGCTAGGATCTTAACCTCCTATTATTTCGATGATGTTTTTGGATGAAATGACAAGTTTTCGAAATAGCAAAATACTATTAATATGATAACAAACTTATAAAGCGCCAAAACAAAGCTTCCTTAAAAAACCGAGCTGGAAAGAAGTAATTTATACAATTTAAACACCCAATCACGGGGAACAAGTCTAACTGCTCCTCATTGGGAAAGGAAATAAGCGTTAATGATAATAATAATGAAGTAATCCAAATCTTTACCTTTAGATAAATTTCAAACAAGACACCTGTTTTGGATAATAAACGGCTTATGATGACACGGAGAAGTTCTATTGACATTCTTGAATTCTTCCAATTAACCGGCATTTACCTATTTTGACATTACGGTATTTGACACGTTTTCTATTTGACATTTGCGGCGGAGCATGCAGTCAGAGGACGCTCACTTTTCCCGGTCAACTGGTCCTTTCTCCATTATGGGGAAGAGAAAGGAGCTGATTTCCAACTACACTCGATGTTGTGCTTTTTTTTTCAGAATGTTACAGTCTTCCGTAATAATCTGCGTGTCACATGGAAGAAACAAGATCACCGAACCCTTCACGTTTAAAGCTTTTCCATCCTAATAATAAGATCCTTACCGATTTTTGTCTTTCCAAAATATGCTCTTGTTCATGCTTATATCATAAAAAGATTGAATGGATCATTTTAATAATTTTCAAAATTCTCATTACCAGGTCGTCGAATTTGTATGGGAGAGTCTCTGGCTAGGATGGAGTTATTCCTGTTTGCAACAGCCTTGGTACAAAGATTTAAGTTTCTTCCCCCAGAAGAAGGCCGGCTTCCTTCTTTATCTGAGTGTCACATAGGAGAGACAAGATCGCCTTTACCTTTCAAGCTAAGAGCAATTCCACGCTCATGAATATTTCTAAACGTTTCATATAATGCGTCTTATTTTCCTAGAATACATTAATTTTTGTTGCTTATTATTAATGATGTAAATAAAGCATTTTCTTATCAATATGTGATTTGATCTCTGATAATAGCACTAAAGTTCATACCAAAATAATTCTTGTTCTTCGTAATCTGAAATCAATTTTTTAGTCGGTCGATTGAAGATATAATTCTAGATATTTGAATAAAATACCAAAGCAATGGAGTGAACAAGGGAGCCAAATGGACATGTTTCAAGCTGACGTACATGTACTTCGGACTTCGGGCTCCGGACTTCGCAATTAAGGGGTCATATTAAAGAAATCAGGTGCAATTAGAAGAAGGGAGGAGATCTCCAACCAGACAACGTCGCAGCAAACACCAAAACACCAATACCCGATGTGGAAACACAAAGACGAGCATACTTACTAAGAGACGAAAAAGAGACATACGGCATATAAATATCAAACAGAAAAGACTACGCATAAATCAACATAGAAAGTAAAATCTGAGCACGCAATAGACGAAATGACCGTAGAATGCATTGAATATGTACATGTATATTCACGCATTGAAATAATGAATTTTAACAAAATTTAATTTAGGTTAAATGGGATAACAATAACAAATTTCGCTTTTGACATACTCCCTTCCAAGTGCGGTGTCCGAAGTCCGCGAACATGAAAAATGTCTAATATGATCTTCTTTACCGCAGTTTTAAAGTAAAACTGAAGTCATTTCCGCAGGCGCTAATGATTCTAGTGTGAATTTTTCTTAAAAATTGACTGATTTACAATCGGCTGTTTGGCTGACTTGTTTGTGTCGTTACCTGGCAATGACAAAGCTATTATGCACAACTTGTTTGCGGTCTTCGGGATCACTTGGTAATTGGACAAATCGGAGGGTTGTACATGCATAATACAGAAAACCACACAATTTTCTAGTAAATTGGCAGATGGTCCTATTAAGCTGGCACCAATTGCCCATTGGTCTTGTTTGTGTTTTGTGTGTAGTCTTACGTGACAAATATGGATAATGACCATATCCCAATACATAGTACAAAATCGATAATTCAGAAAATCATAAACCAGGATATAATACGAACCGAAGCAAACAAACAAAAACCTCCACCACATGAAAAGAAGCGAACTCCCGATATGGGAGTGAACCCAGGTGCCCAGGAAGAGTAAGCATTTCCTGCTTGCATGCAACACCCGCCGCTTCAATTTGGTAGAACTGTCACATCCGGTTACTTCCATTTCGGAAGACATAGAGTACAATCTTTGGTTGGATGGTTCACATGGAAAAGAAAAAACTCCACCATATGAAAAGAATGTTTTGATGTCTATGATGTAATTTTAAGGTCTTCCTTGTTCCAATTTGTGTCTCTTTTTGTGCATGTTTATTCTTTCTTTTCACATTTGAATATTTAATTGTTTTGCAGAACCTACTTCAATATGGTCCCTCCCTTTATGTTATGAGAATTTGAAAGTTCCCACAGAATCAAATCAAGCATTAATTCTGAGACGCATGTCGGAGCTGTGTAATGCAATTATAAAGTATTCAATGGCAAGAGTTTCGCGTACATCAGAGGGTGCCCTAGCATACGCTTAGTTTGTCAACCTCCGAACATCTTGCCCTAACTCGGGGACAGACCCCGAAGCCTTTTGTTTCCTTCCCTAAGTTGAGCCCTGTACATGTCCATCTGGTTGGCGGGGGCATATCTGTCTTTTAATGCTTTGCAGAGCTCAGTAAAACTTTTACGTGATGCGGCAGAAAAGTTATCTAATACCATCGCGTAATGCAACTGCAAGGTACATTCCTTTTTCATCATCCGTCCATTCATTCAAGTCCGCACTTTGTCGAAGTGGGACTTAAAGTCTATCCAGGAAGACTTGCCGTCGTATGTTGCAGGCTTTACAATGCTCTTCCGGTATCCTACTCTGATCTGCCCTACTTCTGTTTAATAATGGCGAAATAGAGCGCCGTGCTGTAGCTCTCGTATTACTAGCTCCAGTATTATGCCCTGGGTCGCTCACTGCATTGTTATTTTGCATGTTACTGACAGGACGAGTATTATCATTGCTTCGAGCTGCATTCTGGAATCTCACCCTCCTGTCTTGTGATGGGGTGCGAGGCGTACATGACTATCAATGGGGCATGTAGTGTACTGCGTCTCCCTCTAGAAGACAAACTTATAGGGGTGGAATGCCTCATTAGATGCGACTTTATGGCTGCTATGTCACTTTCTAGGCGAGAAATCTCGTCCGTCAAATCAGCAACACTATCTATCATCAAAATAATTAACAAAGCTTAAAGTTAACAAATGGTATATTGCAAATTTAAATAATCAAGAGTCACCGCTAGCCATCAAAATATGTAACCTGAAGCGACGGGGGAGCTCGAACAAGGGGTCTGAAGTCAAGCGCACTTGACCGCATTCCCGATAAAACTAGCCTGCAGGGGAGGCAGTTCAAGTGGCTTATATTCCTAAGCTCACTAGTGAACACGAAGTGACTTTGGGGTCGCAGGCCCTCTGGGTGAGTCATTCGTGACTCGATGGTCCATGTGGCCAAATTTCGGACTATAGTGCCCGAAGGTACTTCTGCTCAGTCAATACGGACTGGTGGACTGTCGTCTATGTTGAGTTGAAAGGATACCGCCAGCAGAAGTTGCAGCTGAAACATGCTGTGACAGAGGAAAGCCATGGATATCCAAAAGAGAACTCACGCAAATAAGTAAGCTATGAGGACGAAGCTTCCCCGATAAGGGGGAAGTGTAACGAATAATGAGCATAGGAATATAAGCCACTTGGTGATCCTCTCCTTTGTTTTTTTTTTAACTGCTTCCCCGGCAAGCTAGGTTTATCGGGAATGCGGTCCAGTGCGCTTGACTTCAGACCCTTTCTTCGGGCTCCCCCGACACTTCACGTTACACATGTAATAAAAGGCTTGATGACAACGAAGCATAAGGAGAGAAAAACTAGCTTTAGAACGTCTGGTATTTGAAAATGATAAACAATTAGGCAGAGTCAATTCATACCATGTTCGAAGTTTTTTCCACACGAAATATGAACAAAAAAAAATATGTTACGTTACCATTTTTCGTGCCAGTTTTTGCTCATGTCGACAAAAATGAAAGGGAGATTCAGCTATATTAGATGATGACAAATATGGACAATGACCATATCCCTGTAAACAGCACAAAATCGATAATTCAGAAAATAAGAAACCGAATGCATGCAAAATCAGGATAAAACAGGAACCAAAGCAAACAAACAAAAAACATATGAAAAGAAGCGAACTCCCGAAATGGGAGTGAGACCTGGTGCCCAGGAAGAGTAAGCATTTCCTGCTTGCACGATTTCACCTGATAGAGTTTCATTTTCTGAGACATGTCTGGTGTTGCAAAGTTACCTGGCGGAGCTAATTCAATCAAGCGAAGGAGACGTCAATTAAATTATAGGATAGATAGACTATGAATTACATGCATAAGTAATTAGAGTAAATACACATTCTCGTTTTTAATTTAATAAATGTTAAACGTCTTCAAATTCAATAGCATCATTTAATAACAGATAAATCAACAGCATAGACCAAACATGCACGTTTCGAGTACTAAACCTTCGTCAGCGATCCTCAATCTAAACAATGTAATATGGCCAAAAAGTGTGAAAATTATTATGTCCAAAAATGTACCAAAAGACGTAGCAGAATGGGTGGGATATGATGCTACAGGACCAACGTTTTAGAAATTTCAAGCCATTTTGTAACAGAAAATTTCAAATGCGTTGAAGAGACAGACGATCAACCGAAGTTGATCGAACTTGGCTACATGTGCCCTCGGGGACTCTTGGTCCACCAGCAGTAACATTCACACAAGTAGTTCAAATGTTAAACGTTCAAATTCAATAAGTTACATCAGATCCTAAAATACTTGAGTCGTATCCAGCTTCTTTTAAAAGAATGTGAAACTTAAACAAGGTGGTCATAATGTTAAAGGAAGATAGATTTTATAAGATGTCGTGATGTGCTAAAAAAAAGCTTTAGATCACTATACCAAATGATAGTGTAAATCAGAAGGATTCGAATCGAAGCTCTTAAAAGTACTAGAAAACCTCATTCTGGATGTAACTGATATTCGCACAGTTTTGATGGTGAGTCTTTTTGAAAATGAACGTTCCAAATATGAAAGATATTTCAAATCTAAGAAATTTACATGAACAATATGTCTTCGCATCCGCATAAAAAGCAGTTACAATACCATAATCATTTGAAACTCACGGCGATAAAGGAACATATGGCAAGATATTGTGAAATTATTCTAAACAGGAATGGTTTGATGTAAACGTCTTCAAATTGAGCTTCTTTTCGTCTATTTAAAAATTCAGAAATTTTCAAGCCAATACGATTTCTTCATACGACTTTTCCTATATGAAACCACACTTCCTCATGATCAAATTATGATCGATTGTCTAAACTCACTAAATGGTGCTTTGATCGAGAGGGGAAAACTTCTATCTTTCATCTTAATTAGAGGGTTTCTTTTCCGCAAAAGATTACAAATCATACAAATCAAGGACTTGTAGTGACCTATGTAATGCCGTGTCCTTCATCTCGCTATGGGTACTAACTGTGCGCCTCTTGTTCTAGCTTATTTATATACACTTATGAAATAGAATCTTAGTCTATCTAAAATCTTCAAAAGTAAAGAAAGCATAATAATTTGAAATGTTTCCATGGTACTTCTTGGTACCTGAATGATATACTCACTATCAGCGACAATCTTTTTTTTTTTTAATTATCCAGAAGACTCACTATCAGCTACAATCAGAAGACTATTCATAGTGCATAGGGCAAACGTTAGACATGGGAATTCTCACGATTTTGTCTTGCCTTCTGAACTTTGTGACTTAATAATGGTTAGGTACTTCTTTGATTTTTATATACACACCATTTTTGGAACTAAATATCAAAACTGTTAATAGAGAGATTCATACAAGTGTGTATTACAAAACAGATGATGTTGGATTCAACTTGATTCAATAGGCATTTCCCCTGACTTCACGATGATGTTCCTAGATTACCGTCATACGGTATTTACATTTCATAACTCATCCGGTACGATAGAACACGTACAAATGTAACAATATTTTAGATTTTCCAGATAGAAATTTTACAAATTACCAAGAAACCTTTAGGACAAGGTCATGCAATAATTTTTGTCAGCTTCTGTTTAAATTCAGGTCCATACGAGCAACAGAGTATATAATTATGTACTTTGGGTATTTCACAACCTGCCTGTTATTGTGACATTGTAAACAAAATAAGGATGGTCAATGGCAAACAGAATAACCATCGAAATTGCGTCTTTACGCCTTTATATCGTCGATATGATCCTGATATCACCAGATGGACACTTGGGTTCGTACTTGACAATCCACACTCTTGTATAAGCGCATTCATAAGAATTGCACTCTGACTGACTGTGACGACAGGACTCCATGACGGGTACTGTCCTTACCTCTTTAGGGAAGACAGGGCTCGACTACTTGTCCTCTCTGAATGCCGATCGAACTCCTATTGATATCATGCTCGCTACAGTCGGCAGAGTACAGTCTGTACTTCGTTTCCCTATATTTATATGTCCACTTATAAATCCATCTGTGTGTTGCTCGGGTCCCTGTGTCATGCTGTCATGTTTGTATGGTCATTTTACAGTTAGGAGATTATGTTACACCAATATTGTGCGTTCTTCGAGACCTCCTGGTAAACCGAAAAGGTGTGAGGGTTATGCGCAGGTAATTCGGATAACCACAAAACAATTTGCTATTGGAGTAGTAGATTGTCGCCCTAAGACTGCCCGGGTGCCAATTATTCTCATTGGTTTATATGTGGTCTTTTGTATTTCATGTTTCTGTGCTTTTTTGTGTGTTCTTTGCGCCTCTTGTTATGTATGTCATCTCTGTAATGCATTGGTCCATGCTGTAAATTTATCAGGTCTTAAATGATGCTATTGAATTTGAAGACGTTTAACATTGAGTGTTTTGGGGGTTTTGCTGTGGGTGCTGCAACCGAGTGTCGTTGGAAACCCCCTCCTTTCTTTCATGCTAAACGTTACATTACTATCATATCCTAGTAAAAAGAAGGGAGGAGATCTCCAACAAGACCCCGTTGCAGCATCAACAGTAAAACACCAAAACACCCGATGCAAAAACACAAAAGACGAGTACAGCACGAGACGGAAAAGAGACACACGACATGTAAACATCAAACACAAAAGACTACACATAAACCGACGAGACCAATGGGTAACCGGTGCCGACTTTGGACGGGCATTTGTCACGCAAGTAGCAAATGGTGTGGTTATCCTGGATTACGTGCGCACAACCCTCTCACTTCTCCAATTACCCAGAGGTCTCGAAGAACGTACAATTGTGGTGAAAAACAACCTCCTCACTGTAAGATGACATCACACAAACAAGACCGCGAAACGCAGAGGCCCCATAGACACAGATGAATATGTAAATGGATATAAAAAGAGGGCATGCGTAATACAGTCCGTGCTCTGCCGGCTGTAGCGAGCTCATGTATGTAATCACCCGAGGAGTCCGACTGACATTCAGAGAGGACAGGTGGTCGGGGCCCTGTCTTCTCTAAAGAGGTTTGGACAGGGCCCGTCATGGAGTCCCGTCGTCACAGTCAGTCAGAGTGCAAGTCTCAAGGATGCGCTTGTACAAGACTGTAGATTGGTCAAGTACCAAGCCTAGTGTCCGTCTGGTGACATTAGGATCATACCCACGGTATAAAAGGCGTTTGATGATTCTGACGCATTTTCGATGGTTATGCTGCCTACCTTTGATCCTTTTTATTTTGTTTATCATATCACCACAAAAGACAGGTCGTGTAATACCCATAGTAATGTACTCTGTTGCATGTATAGATCCGAATTTTAAAAGAAGTTGACTGTAATTTTTGTAAAATTTCCAGAAAGTCTTAACTAGTTTATGAAAGCGGAAACCTTGACCTAAAAGTTTTTGGTAATTTGTAAATTTCTACTGTGAAAATCCAAAATATCAGTACATGCTCTAGCGTACCGGATGAGCTGTGATATGTAAATGCCGTATAAGAACAAAGAACTTTATTTTCTTTTTAAAAATCAAGTTACGTAGCTTTGAAGTGCCTATACTTATGAAATTCTATATTCATCGGAGTTCTATTTATTTCAAATATAAAGTCAATGCATACAAAGAACAGGAAATCGTACACATTTTTTGTAGATAGGGCATACATTTTTTTACACCCAAGTGCAACTTAAAAGATGGAGTCAGATAGCATTAGTTTTGTGACATTTAACTTGATTTACAAACAGCGTTCTTACCTTACACGACATACATAAACTATGGGGATAGGGTTATCGATTGTTCTTGGGATTTTGACCATCCTTATTCTTTTACTTTATTTGAAGAGCAGAAGAAAATCAAACTGGCCTCCAGGACCCCCTACCTTGCCGTTTGTTGGAAATTTGAATCTCATCTCGAAGGTTCTGCTCCAGGAATTCCGACGGCTCCGTAGGCAGTACGGTGATGTTTTCAGTTTGGTGCTTGGATCACAGACCGTCGTAGTGATAAATGAGCACGAGACTATGAGGGAAATATTTATAAAGCGAGGGGATATCACTAGCTGTAGAGCTGAAAACATAGTCATGTCAGATATATGTAAATATATAGGTAAGATAATTTAGATTTATGTTGGTTACGTGGTCTAGTTGTTATATAGGCTGTGGGGCAAGTGACCGATAGGTAGCTATTTCTAGGCTCACTTGGCCTTCGGATCAGCATATATATATATATATATTCCTCAATATAATGCGTTATATACAAAACAAATATGTCCTTGTCTATGTATTGTTATAAATCTCTGTGTTGTATATTAAAACAGACAATTAAGTCCAGTGGTTAGGGTGTCGCACCAGTGCTCGTGCGGTCGCAAGATCTAGTCCACTATGATCGTGGGTCAGCCGACATGTTCTTCTTCAGTGGTGGATCCAGCTTTTGAGTTAGAGGGGGCGTACAAAATGGCGAGGGGTCTGGGGACCGCCTAGGTCCACAGCGGGTCCAGGACAGATCCCTGGTAGGGGGACAAGGGGGACGAAGCCCCCGAAAGCTAACGCCTTTTCGGACCCATTTTCATGACTGAAATTGATTAATGCATTTGACAATTATATTAACTAATAGGTTGTTAATATTCACTAAAATTTACTCTTTTTTGTATGGAAAATGATAGTTTTACCTATGATTTCCAAGTCTTAGGGGGGCGTACGCTCCCTACGCCCCTCTTGAATCCGCCACTTTTCTTAAATTTATTTGTTATATGCAAACAAAAATGTTCTGGTATGTGTGGTACATGTCTAATGTTTTTGATAAAAACAGCCATTTTATTTGTTTTCTTTTGTTTGCTTAGTTTTTGTTCTCTTTTTCAATCGATAGTTTATTTATTCTTGGCATTCTTGGCATTTATTCTTGGCATTTTAGGCAAGCATAACACTGAACTGTCTTCATTCAATATCTCTATTTCTAAATTGGATCTCCCAACACTATATTGCATACCGAAACTGCACAAGTCTCCTTACAAATTTCGATTTATTGCTAATTCTAGTAACTGCTCCACTACAATTTTGTCTAGAAATCTGACGTCAGCACTTACTGCTATTAAAGAATACATAACTAGATATTGTGAAACGGTTCTAAACAGGAACGATGTAAATTTATTTTGGTCTATTAAGAATTCAGGGGATGTGATTTAAAAAAATGAAATCTGGAAATTTCCAAGCCAATACGATTTCTTCATACGACTTCTCTAATATGTACACCACACTTCCTCATGACAAAATTAATGATCGATTATCTAATCTCATTAAATGGTGTTTTGATCGAGAGCGAAAAACTTACATTTGTACATCTGAATCGAAGGGTTTCTTTTCCTCGACAGACTACAAATCATACAAATCATGGACATGTAGTGACCTGTGTAATGCCTTGTCCTTCCTCTTGGACAATATTTATGTTAGATTTGGTGAGGATCTATACAAGCAGGTTGTAGGAATTCCTATGGGTACTAACTGTGCGCCTCTTGTTGCAGATTTATTTTTATACACTTATGAAAAAGAATTTATCCAAAATCTTCAAAAGCAAAGAAAATTTGATGAGCTGAAATGTTTCAATAATACTTCTAGGTATCTGGATGATATTCTAACCATTGACAATCCTGCTTTTGAATTATATAAGAATGAAATTTATCCACAAGAATTAATCCTTAACAAGGCAAACCTTTCAAATACAGAAACACCCTTTTTGGACCTAAATATCAAAATTGTAAACGGAACGATTCATACAAGTGTATATGACAAAAGGGGTGATTTTGGATTCAACATAGTAAATTTCCCTTGGCTTGACGGTGATGTTCCAAGATTACCGTCATACGGCATTTACATATCACAGCTCATCCGGTACGCTAGAGCATGTACTGATATTTTGGATTTTCACAGTAGAAATTTACAAATTACCAAAAAACTTTTAGGTCAAGGTTTCCGCTTTCATAAACTAGTTAAGACTTTCTGGAAATTTTACAAAAATTACAGTCAACTTCTTTTAAAATTCGGATCTATACATGCAACAGAGTACATTACTATGGGTATTACACAACCTGTCTTTTATGGTGATATGATAAACAAAATAAAAAGGATCAAAGGTAGGCAGCATAACCATCGAAAATGCGTCAGAATCATCAAACGCCTTTTATACCGTGGATATGATCCTAATGTCACCAGACGGACACTAGGCTTGGTACTTAACCAATCTACAGTCTTGTACAAGCGCATCCTTGAGACTTGCACTCTGACTGACTGTGACGACGGGACTCCATGACGGGCCCTGTCCAAACCTCTTTAGAGAAGACAGGGCCCCGACCACCTGTCCTCTCTGAATGTCAGTCGGACTCCTCGGGTGATAACATACATGAGCTCGCTACAGCCGGCAGAGCACGGACTGTATTACGCATGCCCTCTTTTTATATCCATTTACATATTCATCTGTGTCTCAGGGGCCTCTGCGTTTTGCGGTCTTGTTTGTGTGATGTCATCTTACAGTGAGGAGGTTGTTTTACACCACAATTGTACGTTCTTCGAGACCTCTGGGTAATTGGAGAAGTGAGAGGGTTGTGCGCACGTAATCCAGGATAACCACACCATTTGCTACTTGCGTGACAGATGGCCGTCCAAAGTCGGCACCGTTTACCCATTAGTCTCGTCGGTTTATGTGTAGTCTTTTGTGTTTGATGTTTACATGTCGTGTGTCTCTTTTCCGTCTCTTGCTGTACTCGTCTTTTGTGTTTTTGCATCGGGTGTTTTGGTGTTTTACTGTTGATGCTGCAACGGGGTCTTGTTGGAGATCTCCTCCCTTCTTTTTGGCATGTGCATGTACCAGAGATTGCTTATAAAAGTTTAAAAATGTGTAATCATCTGCATTCAAAAGAGATGATTACTAGTACTGCTTTATTGGCACCACAAAGTATTCAATGTTTTTTATCTATTAATGGAGGATAAGATCTTAGCACCATCCCTTCAATGCTTTTTTGATTTTTTTGGGGGGGGGGATATGCTACTGAATTGACCTACAGTAAAGTAAATGCAGAAATTAAAATTCAAAAAATAAAGGAGAGGAAGCTAGTGAAATGAATTTGGGTTGCTTATAAAAAAACACTTCGGCTGGAAGCATCACTGATGATAATTTGATATTCGGAACACGTATCTGGTGCATGAAAATTGGTTTGAAATTTTCTTCAAGTAGGTATAGAGTTGGAACACCGAATTAAGTATTGACGGACCCCTTGCAAGCTAGAGTTGCGACCAGATGCCCGTAAGGAATAAGCATCCCCTGTTTGGCTAGCCGCAATATCTATATAAGTATCATATTTCAGATAAAAGAAAGATGATCTCCAACAACACTCGGTTGCAGCACCATCAGCAAAACCCAAAAACACCAATTGCAAAAACACAGAGCAGATACGCACAGAAAGAGACGCAAAGGGGACAAGGACCACGAAATCATATCATAAAAACATCAAACACAAATGACTACACATAAACCAACGAGACCAATGGGCAATCGGTGCCGACTTCGAACGGCAACCTGCCACGCAAGTAGCAGACGGTGAGATTATGTCCGCACAACTCTCCCTCTTTTCCAATTACCCAGATGTGTCATCAGACGGACGCTTGGTTTGGCACTGGAACAAACTACATCCTTGTACAAGCGCATTCTTAAGAATTGCACTCTGATTAACTGTGACGACAGGACTCAATGGTGGGCCCCGACACCCATCCTCCCTAAATGTCGGTCGGATTCCTCGGGTGATCACATGCAGGAGCTCGCTACCACCGGCAGAACATGGACTGTATTTCGTACGCCTTCTATTTTATATCAATTTACTTATTCATCTGTGTGTTTCTTTGGCCTCTGTGTCATGCTGTCTGTTGGTATGTTCATCTTAAAGTGAGGAGGTCATTCGAGACTCCTTGGTAATTGAAAAAGAGCAAGGAATGTGCGCACGTAATCCGGATAACCACACCTTCTTCTGCTTGCGTGGCAGATGGCCATCCTAAGTCGGCACCGGTCGCCCATTGGTCCCAGTGATATACGTGTTGTCTTCTGCGTTCGATGTTTTTATTGTGTGAGTTGTTGTTCTTTGTTCCTTTTTTGTTTCTTTCTGTGCGTGTCTAGTCTGTATTTTTGCCAATCTCCTACGCATGCGTCCGATTTCAGTTCCGCTTTTCTTCACTTTGAAATCTACCTCTGCCGTCATCGCCTATTGTTTGTCTGCAAGATTCTTGCAGACTGGAACTGGGGCTTCACATTTGTAAATAAAGTATTACAAGTATATACCGTCAGGTTTGACTATATTTATGAGGTATACAGTGTACAGTATATGCAATGCCTTTCTTTCGATGCAATACGATGCAGTATCGGGGATTCTTTCTTCATTCGTACGTTGCCAGCACGATCAACTGAGCGATAAGTCTCCAGTAAAAAAACAAATTCTAGCTATAAATCGAAACCTACCGTCTTTAGACGTGAGTCTTGTATATTGTCCTACATCAAGATAAGAATCGTTTCCTTCATTGCCCATTTACTCGCCCCTAAACACTCAATTATGTGCATCTGCCTTTCCATCTTTTGCACTGTTTACGTCAGAAGTCCGAATGACGTCACTGTGACGACATGCCGTACCTGCGATGCCTCTCGGGTTTTATCATTGCGTGAAATGGCATAGGAAAATAGCGATGACGGCAAGGTTATATCGCAAGCCTATGCCGCCTATGACCTTGTTGCAAGTTGTGTTTTTGCATTGGGTGTTTTGGGGTTTTGCTGTGGGTACTGCAAGCGAGTGTATCTCTCAAGAATGTCCTGATTCACAACAAAGGAGGGGATCTCCAACAACACCAGGTTGTAGCACCCACAGCAAAACCCCAAAACACCCAATGCAAAAACACAAGGCAGACAAGCACAGAAAGAGACGCATGAGGGACAAGGAACGTCAACGCACAACACAGAAACATTAAACACATAGGACTACACAGCATATGTTAAACTATTCAGGCTTTCATATACATTTAATGTATATAGATTATAGATATTAGTATGGAAAAAGTTGAGAAAATACGTATAGTCGATTTGACAACCTTATATAACATGTGGCCGACCTAGAAATGTCCTTTCCTATGAACTTTTTTTGATGATTCTTATCTATGGGATGGTACTGAATGATTCTAGCTTGGTTGCCACTCTGGCAACCTTGGGCAACTCTTTTTATAGGCGGAAATTCAAAATGGCCGCCAAATGCCTTCCAACAATAGATGAAATTAAATTCTTTCTTTAAATAATAAGTGTGGCACATCAAATCAGGGGTTTTGAGGGTCAACAAATCCACTTCCGATGTCATTTTTACAATTTGAGTTCATTCAGGAATAAATATTCAAGATGGCCGTCATATTTCAACCTCATTATGGTACAATGTGAATATTTCAATAAAACGTTCGTGTAACACATTTTATGTGTAGTTGCAATGGTCCTAGAATACATTTATTTTGCTGTTTTTGTTGTAAGCAGCTGACATGTACATCTGGGACAACTCTGCTTATCGGAGGAAATTCAAAATGGCCGCCAATTGCCTTCAATCAATAGATGAAATTAAATTCTTTCTTTAAATAATAAGTGTGGCACATCAAATCAGGGGTTTTGAGGGTCAACAAATCCACTTCCGATGTCATTTTTACAATTTGAGTTCATTCAGGAATAAATATTCAAGATGGCCGTCATATTTCAACCTCATTATGGTACAATGTGAATATTTCAATAAAACGTTCGTGTAACACATTTTATGTGTAGTTGCAATGGTCCTAGAATACATTTATTTTGCTGTTTTTGTTGTAAGCAGCTGACATGTACATCTGGGACAACTCTGCTTATCGGAGGAAATTCAAAATGGCCGCCAATTGCCTTCAATCAATAGATGAAATTAAATTCTTTCTTTAAATAATAAGTGTGGCACATCAAATCAGGGGTTTTGAGGGTCAACAAATCCATTTCCGATGTCATTTTTACAATTTGTGTTCATTCAGGACTAAAAATTCAAGATGGCCGCCAAATTTCAACCCTTATATGGTACGATGTGTAGATTTCAGTAAAAAGTTCGTGTTACATACATGTATCTTATTTGTAGTTGACATGATCCTTCAAAACATTTATTTTGCTGTTTTGGTTGTTTCCAGTTCACATATACTTGTGGGATAACTTTTTTTCATCGGGGAAAATTCAAAATGGCCTCCAAATAGTCCCCTATCACTGAGTAAAATGTAATAATTACTTAATATATCAAGTGTGGTACATCTATTAAGTGGTTTCAAGGGCCTCAAAATCCATATCTTGTGTCATTATGTTAATATAAGTTTGTTTAAGACTGAAAACTCCAAATGGCAGCCAAATTTCGGCTTCAATGCAAGAACATTTATCTTAATTTATTTTCTTAAGAAAAAGGAAGGACAACTCATCGTATTAGTAATTTGAGGGTCGTAGTATTCCCTCGCATGGATCTTGCTACGACTTGAGCTCATACATGCTTATTTCAAGATTTCCACCTTATAGTTGGGAACTATGAATAATAGAAAAGAAACAATAAGTTAACATAATAAAACAATGTATGAATATTGTATTTTTCTAATAAGAAATATCACAAGCTAGTATTTTATAAGATTTACTATATCATGAAAAATGAGTAAGAGTGGCATATAAGATTGGATGGTTTCAACTTTAACAGACTAAGATTCGTCAAAATGTAATGTAAAGATAAACATGTCATTTATTTGATTAAAATGGCACACAAAAGACAAAAATAAAGTTTCGCTATTGATCATGTTGATATAAGACCAGTTTGTTTGACGCAGGGTATTCAAGAGTAAGCAAGTAAACTCGAGGTTACTTGGCTGTTTTGGCTCTTTTGGCCATTATGGCCATTTCTTTCTTGGTCTGTATTAGCTTTTATCCAATCGGCAAGAATGCAATAGAATGTGCTTGGTGTTTCCTTTACAGCAGTCGTTGTAATTTATTTTGAGTTGAGCTATCTACTATATTTATGTATAACGTTAACGATGACTTTTACTATTTTGCAATGAAATTCTGAGCCTTGCATCTTTATCCTATTTATACTTAAAATGGAACTTTGTAAAAGAATGTCTTCAAATGTGGCAAAACAATTTATCATTTATTGTCCTAACCATGCATGTCTGGTGCATGGAATGTATTCTTCTATGTAAAGCAGGCTTCTCAATAGTAACAGGGTTAGCACTCTCCTTTTCCTTCTTCAGGCCGGTTAAATTTGTAAATGATCAGGCCTTTCAAAATTTCTTCTGCTAAAATTACATCTAAGGATCATCTTAACTTCTGGTTGGAGGTTCCCTCCGTTTTTCTCTATAGTGATTCTAAATTGAATCCGAGCTAGGAGTCTTCAACTGTGGAAAGATGAAATGGTACTACGTATGTTTTTGGCATGTACAACTCAAGTGTGTGAAATCTTGAAAGCAATTGTCTTGAATATCAGTATTCCGTATAGCTTGAAGGTTGTTTCTATATCGTATCTTAAACAGGGTTTCATTCCAATTTTTTTCTTACAACACAGAGAGTATTTGGTTGAAGAGTAAGACGTAGTCAGTGTGACCAGCTTGAAATGAATCTAGAACAAAACAAGAGCATAAGTCAAAAGAACAGTGACAGGGAAAATGATATATGTCAAGAATAGAGATCATGCAGCAATCCTGATTGAACTTTGCTCCTATGAATTCCTTTTGCAGACTTTCAAATAGGACAATCACTTAAGTATTTGACATGACATTTTGACAACTCATAGCCCTATTACAAATGTATATAGATTATTTCTTCAGGACGACTCTTATCACCCTTTCTTAGAGCATACAATATTTGCAATTAAGTGTTATCTTGATATAAATATTTTTAAAAATCCTCACTTTTACGGTTTGAGAATGTGCAATCTATGTAAAAAGAGCATGTGTAAGCTCATATCGACAAAATGAAAGACATTGGTTATACCACCTTTGGGATCACAAGTAAGATGCACCACAGTTATTCGTAACGAAATGTGAATATTGTAGTGAGGTTGGCCTTTAGTGAACTAATAAACACAATGACACCAGATATGGATTTCTTGACCCTTAAAACCACTGATTAGACGTGCTACACTTGATATATCAAGTATTTATTACATCTTACACAGTAGTTGGATACTATCTGGTGGTCATTTTGAATTTCCCCCGATAAGCAGAGTTGTCCCAGAAGCAAGTGTCAGCTGATAACAACCAAAACAGCAAAGTAAATATATTCTAGGACCATTGCAACTACAAATAAAATGTGTTACACGAACGTTTTATTGAAACATTCACATTGTACCATAATGAGGTTGAAATTTGGCGGCCATCTTGAATTTTTAGTCCTGAATGAACTCAAATTGTAAAAATGACATCGGAAATGGATTTGTTGACCCTCAAAACCCCTGATTTGATGTACCACACTTAATATTTAAAGAAAGAATTTAATTCCATCTATTGGTGGAAGGCATTTGGCGGCCATTTTGAATTTCCGCCGATAAAAAGAGTTGCCCAAGGTTGCCAGAGTGGCAACCAAGCTAGAATCGTTCAGTACTATCCCATAAGTAAGAATCATGAAAAAAAGTTCATAGGAAAGGACATTTCTAGGTTCTGAAATTTTCAAATCGACTAGTATGTTTTCAATATGCGTTCATTAATGCAAAATACCTTGAAATATGTGATATTCTTTTCATTTGAAAGGGATTGCCGGAAGTTCTGGTCGCCTATGGAAAGAACATTCGCTCTCTCTACGTAAAGAGATATTGGCTTTGGAAATAGAACAATGGAGACAAAAATTCTTGAGAGTGTCCAGAGTTTGGTAAAGCAACTTCTGCTCACTAATGGACAGCCATTCGACATTTCACCTTTGTTACTGACCAGCATGTCTAATATCATATGCTCCGTGGCTTTCGGGAAGAGATTTGGACACGAAAACGTACAATTCAAGGAACTTACCAAATGTGTGTCAGACATTCTTGGCAGCAGTGAAATCGTCGGGATACTTACTTTTCTTCCTTTCTTGAAGTACATTCCCGGTGATCCACTCAGGTATGGTGAAGTTATGAAGAAAGAGGCAAAGCTATCCTCGTTTTTGCAAGATGAAATTAATGAACATAAGACGTCACTAGATAACAATGATACTAATAACTACTTAGATGCGTTTCTAAAACAACAAAAGAAAGAAATCGGGCAGGATTCAACGTTTACAGGTAACGTAATCGCCATCATAATTTATTTCATTGAAAGGTTACTGATCATGATCTAAGATTTTTATGAAGCTTTACGATCACTGTCTCTTAATGAAAATTTAGTGCCACATTTCAACCATCTGTCCTACAAAATTTCTTAACCCATTTTCTTTTCAATTCTTCACAATTTAGATGCGCAACTGCTCCGGTGTTTGACAGATTTGTTTGTAACAGGGACAGACACTACTGGTACAGCTCTGCGATGGTTCCTTCTTGCACTACTTCACAAACCGGAAATTCAGGAACGCATGCATACTGAAATTGAAGACGTAGTTGGAAATGACGGATCTCCATCTTCTTCCCATCGCAGTAAATTGGTGTATTGTGAGTCAGTGCTGCATGAAGTGTTGAGATTTGGTAATATTGCACCACTAGCAGTTCCTCACGGACTAACTGAAGATTTATATTATCGTGGATATATCATTCCAAAAGATGCAATGTTATTCCCGAACTTGGATTCAATAATGAATGATTCCACTTTATTTGAAAACCCCGAGGATTTCATACCAACAAGATTTTTAACAGATGATGGTCGTCTAACTGGTACTGATAAAGTTCAAGCTTTTGGAGTTGGTGAGTTATTTAAAATAGTTTTAGAAAGATAGGAATATCAATCGCGTCTGCTTTGTTATGATACGTAATTGCTCAAACTCTATTCCTTCTTGAAAAAAAATTCAAACTAGTTTTAATGCACCAGGCACGTGTTTATGTTAGTAAACATCACTGTTAAAAAAGTTCCCCGCGAGGGGTTTGACAGTAAGTGTTTTAAATATTTTCCCCTGACATTGTCTACATGTTTAACGTCTTCAAATTGAATAGCATCATTTAAGCACAAATAAATTGGCAGCATGGACCAGACATGCACGTTTCGGGTACTCAACCCTCGTCAGTGATCCTCAAATCTAAACAATGTAATATGCCAAAAAAGTATGAAATTTACTATGTCGAAAAAGGGTACCGAAAGACGTAGCAGGATGGGTGGGATATGATGATGCAGGACCCACTTTTTAGAAATTTCAAGAAATTTTGATAACAGAAATTTTAGAATGCGTTGAAGAAACGATCAACCGAAATTGATCGAACTACATATTATTCTCTATATAGACATAACTTCAGACAATACATGTATTTTAGATATTGTTTTCATTTTCGTGCGTAAACATCGACGGCGGGTGTGGCTGGCCAACGGGGGATGCTTGCTCTTCCCGGGCACCTGGTCCCACCTCTGGATTGCTAGGGGTCTGTCGATGCTCAGTTATGTGCTCTTTTGTGAGTGGTGTTGAGATTATCGTCAGAATCTTCTTTAACTTATCTATATGCCGAAAATATTTGCAGACACAACGTCCTCCAGTTTCATTTTTGAATTTAAATTTGCAAAGATTGTGCGGCTTAAAATTTCCTGTAGGGACGATTCGGTAGCGTAGTTTAATCAAACCAATGCCCAAAATAGCATTTATGGGGTGGTGCTAGGATTTATGGCTAGGTGCTAGGTGGTGCTTTCTCCTTTAATTTGGATGATATTTTGGATAAAATGAAATGTATCCGAAAAAGCAAAATAATATACGATGTCAAATTAATGGAGGGCCAAAACAAAGATTTTTTCAGACGAAAGTGTTGAAAAAAGTTATTTTTACACTATAAACATCCATTCATGAAGGATTAGTTAAATTGCTATACACAGCAAAAGGAAATAAGTGTTTATTATCATAATACGGAAGTATTCCAACGCTTTACCTTCTAGGAGAATTTTCAAAACAATTTTCATGCACCAGACACGTGTTTCTGATAGTACATCCACATCAGTTTCTTTTTGGTTAAGCATCATTACATGCAATGGGAGCCTACTAAATATCCGTTTAAAGCAAACAATGGTAAGACGTGAATATCTTAGGAAAAGGATCTCTTGGTAGGTAAGCAAAGCAAGTGGCATATAATTATACTTTTGTGTCATTTTCAATTATTTTCTGGTAACCTAACCTTTGTAAGACTTCTTCCCTCTTCCTCATATGAAATAAATATGATTTTTGTCATTCAGAATGTTGTTCATTCCGGGGTTCGCAACCGTTTCGGTGGGAATTCTCACGATTTTGCCTTGCCTTCTCGACTTTCGGACTGAATAACGCTTGCGTACTTCTTTGATGTTTCTTTTTGCATCTATTAAACGTAGTATATCTGAATTCGAAATTTTCTTCCTCCTGAAGTGAGTATCGGACCTTGTCCTCGAACTTTCCGGACAACCCTCGTAAATGGATCATTTGAATAATTTCCATAATTCTCTTTTCCAGGTCGTAGAATTTGTATGGGAGAGTCTCTGGCGAGGATGGAGTTATTCCTGTTTGCAACAGCCTTGGTACAAAGATTTAAGTTTCTTCCCCCAGAGGAAGGCCGGTTTCCTTCTTTATCTGAGTGTCACATAGGAGAGACAAGATCGCCTTTACCTTTCAAGCTAAGAGCAATTCCACGCTCATGAATATTCCTCAATGTTTCATATAATGCGTCTATTTTCCTAGAATACATTAATTTTCGTTGCTTACTAATAATGATGTAAATAAAGCATTCCCTAATCAATATGTTTGTTGATTTCTGATAATAGCGCTTAAATTCATACCAAAATAATTTCTCGTTCTTCGTAATCTGAGATCATTTTAAGTCGGTCCATTGATAATTTTATTCTATATATTTGATAAACATTACAGAAGTACCCATCAGTTATTCAGTCTCATAGTCGAGAAGGCAAGGCAAAATCATTATATTTTCCACAGGAACGGTTGTGAACATCGGAATGACGCAATGAACGAAATTCCGAAGTGAGACCAGGTGCCCGGGGAGAGTCAGCGTCTCCTGATTGTATGCAACACCCGTCGCAACAGCTCCATGGAGACCTGTCAAAGTCGGTGATTGCCTCGATATACATTTTGATGTACATGTATGTATATATGAAGTATGTCTTGTTTGTTGAATAAATTACCAAAAAACGATGGAGTGAACAAGGGAGTCAAATATGATCTTTTTACTGCAGTTTTATAATAAAACTGAAGTCATTTCCACATGCGCTCATGATTCTAGTGTGTATTTTTCTTTCAAAATGACTAATTTTCATTGGACTGTTTGGCTGATTTGTTTATCTTGCAGTGAGAAAGCAAGAGGAAGGTCTGGGTGAAGTCAGCTTCGTATGAATAAAAAAAATTAGTCAATAAGTAATGGGGAACAATTGGTAATCATGGGGATACCAACTATGTGCTTGAAAACAGTTCCTCCAAACATCACAAATATGTTGTCAATCATAAACTCAAGCACCCGGATTATATCACTCTCATGTCGGTAGTCCGCCTCTTTTCATGTGGTGGAGGTTTTTGTTTGCTTGCTTTGGTTTCTGTTTTGTTCTGATTTTGTATGCCTTCGGTTTCTGATTTTCTGAGTTGTCGATTTTGTGCTGTATACAGGGATATGGTCATTATCCGTATTTGTCTTTCTTCGTTATACTTTTTACTTGAATCAGAGTGTTCCTTAACGAAATAAGTATCCTCCCGCCCTATGACAAGGAATTTGTATCCCCTGTTCCCATTTTTTGAAAGAAAGGTGTTGCGAATAACATTCTGTTTTTGAGTTCCGTAGAATTCTTTGGGATCCACATTTGATTGATTCCATTTCTGGAATATTTTGTCTCGCAGTGTGTTTAAAGACCTTGCTTGATGCGAGTTAATATTTTCGTAAGCAAAATGGATAGAGGTTTTGTGGAGCACCTGGACGAACCGGCAATGAACCGGTGTTTGTAAGGATTTCTTCTTTTGCATTTTGGGGAATCCAGTAGATATAAGGTAGTTCAAGATCAGAGTTATCAGTATGAATACCGAAGAATTCAAGAACGGATTTGTGGTTTTCAGATACAGATAAATTTGTAAGTGTGTATGTTGGATTTCCAGCTAGGTGCTGAATGTTACCCACGTTTCTCTCTCTCTAGCATTTGAAATGGTATGAATTGCAAAAGAAAGTAAAATTGAAAAGATATTTCAAATCCAAATTACGTAATTTACATGAAAAACTGGTCTTCGTTCCTGCAGACAACGCAGCCAACATCACAGTAACCATTTGAAAACGTTACTATACATCAACTTTAGTTTCGGAACTTTCGTGTACAAATACTTATATCAAAAGCAATGAAAGTGTTCCCGACATTTTGAGCAAACATAACAGTGAAATTTCTTCATTCAACATCCCTATTTCTAAACTGGATCTTCCTACAATATACTGCATACCAAAACTGAACAAGTGTCCTTACAAATTTCGATACATTGCTATTCTAGCAACTGCTCAACTACAATTTTGTCTAGAAATCTGGCGTTAACACTTACGGCGATAAAGGAAAAAATAGCAAAATATTGTGAAACTGTTCTAAACAGGAATTATGTAAATTTGATTTGGTCTATTCAAATTCAGGAAATGTGATTGAAAAATGAAATCTAGAAATTTTCAAGCCAATACGATTTCTTCATACGACTTTTAAACCACGCTTCCTCAACACAAAATTAATTATCAATTTCCAAACTCATCAAATGGCACCTTAATCGAGAGGGGAAAACTTATATTTGTACATCAGAATCAAAAGGTTTCTTTTCCGCTACAGATAATACAAATCATGGATATATAGTGACCTGTGTATTGCCTTGCCCTTCCTCTTGGACAACATATATGTAAAATTTGATGAGAATCTCTTCATGCAAATTGTAGGGATCCTTATAGGTACCGATTGTGAACCTCTTGTTGCAGATCTATTTCTATACACGTATGAAAAAGATTTTATCCAAAATCTTCAAAAGCAAAGAAAACATGATGATATGAAATCTTTCATTAGTACTTCTAGGTACCTGGGTGGTATTCTTACTATCAACAATCCTGCTTTTGAAAAGTATAAAAATGTTATTTATCCACAAGAATTGACTCTATACAAGGCAAACGTTTCAAACACAGGAACACCGTTTTGGACCTTAATATCAAAATTGTTAATGGAGAGATTCATACAAATATGTATGACAAAAGAGATGATTTTGGATTCAACGTAGTAAATTTTCTCTGGCTTGACGGTGAAGTTCCTAGATTACCGTCATATGGTATATACATTTCACAACTCATCCGATGTGCTAGAACATCGCCTGATGTTTTGGATTTTCATAGTAGAAATTTACAAATTACGAAGAAACTTTTAGGTCAAGGTTTTCGCTTTCTGGAATTTTTACAAAAATTATTGTCAGCTTCTTTTATACTGTGGGTATGATCCTAATGTTACCAGACGCACACTAGGCTTGGTACTTGTCTCTTGCTGTGTGTGTCTTCTCTGTGTTTTCACTTGAGATATTTGGTGTGTTGCTGTTGGTGCTGCAACCGAGTCTTGTTGGAGATCCCCTCCTTTCTTGACCAATCTACAGTCTTGTATCAACGCATACTCAAGACTTGCACTCTGACTGAATGTGACGACGGGACTCCATGACGGGCCCTGTCCAAACCTCTTTAGTGAAGACAGAGCCCCGACCACCTGTCCTCTCTGAATGTCAGTCAGACTCCTCGGGTGAAACATACATGAGCTCGTTACAGCTGACAGAGCACGGACTGTATTACGCACGCCCTCTTTTGATATCCATTTTTATATTCATCTGTGTTGCTTGGGTCCCTGAGTTTTGCGGTCTTGTTTTTGTGTGGTGATGTAACAGTGAGGCGATTGTTTACACCACACTTTTACGTTCTTCGAGACCTCTGTGTAATCGGAACAGTGGGAGGGTTGTGCGCACGTAATCCAGGATAACTACAACGTCTGCTACTGAAGTGGCAGGTGGCCGTCCTAAGTCGGCACCGGTTGCCAATCGGTCTCGTTGGATTATGTGTAGTCATTTATGTTTTATGTTTCTGTGTGATTGGCGTTCATTGTGCCATTTGAGTCTCATTCTGTGCGTGTCTGCTTTGTGTTTTTGCAGTGTATGTTTTGGGGTTTTTCTGTTGGTGCTGCAACCGAGTGTTGTTTGAGATCTCCTCCTTTCTTGTGAAAGGTGGTGTACATCTAGACATTTCAAATTATGTTTATAATTAAATATTTCGGAAGCATCTGATTGAATGTATGTGTAGGAAATACGAGGCAACTCCAGGTAATTGAAATAATGAGGGATTTTATCCCTGACAGAACTGCCACTTAGAATGTCACTTAAACGCAGATGATCGATCCCTGTATTTGCAAATTTGATTTTAAGGATGGGACAACCCCCACTGCCAACAGGTTTGTCAGATTTGACGGCCACAAAAAGTCTATTTGATAAAATGTCCATTATAATACTTTGTATGCGATATTCTAATGAAATGTAAGATCATTGACGATTCATGCAATTTCTTTAAAGGTAGATAGTACTACTTCGTGCGAATATGAAGAAGACTTAACAGCCGGCTGACAAATGGAAACAAAGGCGACTGATTTGTAAGCGAATAGTTTTCTTTTTTATTTTTGTTCATTAATAATGGCGAAGATATTCTAAACCATAAATATCGGTCATTGTAATCTGACCAAGTGAGTTGGTGCACACAATATCTCTCCATCTGCGATAGTGTCTTCAGTTTTAAGTCATATTACAATGTTACAGTATTACACATTCACAAAACATTACATTTCATACAAGGACAACAAAAATAGATTAAAACATTGGGAGAAAAAAACACAAAAAATGTACCGAGGGCTGACTCATTGTATGTACCGAGAACTGAACCACTGCATGTACCGAGGGCTGACTCATTGTATGAACCGAAGGCTGACTCATTTTATGTTCCGAAGGCTGACTCATTGTATGTACCGAGGGCTGACCCACTGTATGTACCGAGGGCTGACTCTTTGTATGTACCGAAGGCTGACCCATTTTATGTACCGAAGGCTGACTCATTGTATGTATCGAGGGCTGACTTATTGTATGTACCGAAGGCTGACTCATTGTATGTACCGAGAGCTGAATCATTGTATGTACCGAAGGCTGACTTATTGTATGTACCGAAGGCTCATTCATTGTATGTACCGAGGGCTGACTCATTGTATGTACCGAAGGCTGACTCATTGTATGTACAAGGGCTGGCTCATTGTATGTACCGAAGGCTGACTCATTTTATGTACCGAAGGCTGACTCATTGTATGTACCTAAGGATGACTCACTGTATGTACCGAGGGCTGACCCATTGTATGTACCGAGGGCTGAATCATTGTATGTACTGAAGGCTGACTAATTGTATGTACCGAGGGCTGACTCATTGTATGTACGAAGGCTGACTCATTGTATGTACCGAAGGCTGACTCATTGTATGTACCGAGGGATGACTCATTGTATGTACCGAAGGCTGACTCATTGTATGTACCGAGGGCTGACTAATTATATGTACCGAGGGCTTACCCATTGTATGTACCGGGGCTGACTCATCGTATGTACCGAGGGCTGACCCATTGTATGAACCGAAGGCTGACTCATTGTATGTACCGAAGGCTGACTTATTGTATGTACCGAAGGCTGACTCATTGTATGTACCGAGGGTTGACTCATTGTATGTACCGAATGCTGACTCATTGTATGTACCGAATGCTGACTCATTATATGTACCGAGGGCTGACTCATAGTATGTACCGAGGGCTGACTCATTGTATGTACCGAGGGCTGACTCATTGTATGTAACGAAGGCTGACTCATTGTATGTACCGAGGGCTGACCCATTGTATGTACCGAAGGCTGACTCATTGTATGTACCGAGGGCGGACTCATTGTATGTACCGAAGGCTGACTCATTGTATGTACCGAGGGCTGACCCATTGTATGTACCGAAGGCTGACTCATTGTATGTACTGAGGGCGGACTTATTGTATGTACCGAGTACTGCCTCGCTGTATGTACCGAGGGCTGACTCATTGTATGTACCGAGGGCTGACTCATTGTAAGATGATGTTACGATGAAAGATGACTTACAGGTCATTTTCTTATAAGCAAATGGTGATCCATGCCGGAAACCCGTCAACCTAACCAAGTACACTGATGTCTAGTTTGATGCCTTGTGATGATTTTTGTCCTTTTTAATTGCTTTCTCTTCATATTGTGAACAGACAGTTAAGTATAAATCTGGGGGGGGGGGGGGTTGTTTATGTCATTAATAATTTGTGTTATTACATCATATAATGAAAAATATTATTAATGACATAAACAAAAGAACAGGTCGGAAAGTTGAAAATAGAAAAAGCGGCAAAATATCAGTTGTTTGTTCGTTCGTCTGTCTGCCTGCCTGCCCTCCTGCCTTTTCGTCTTTCTGCATTTTTACTGAATGTACTGTAAATACAGAATGCGTGGTAAGAACTAAAGATTGAACTTGACAAGTTGTCAACCCTACTTTACATTTACATTTTTTAATTCACATATCCGTTTAGAACAACATTACGTAGTCTAATAATTTCCCTATTTCCGTATTTTTTTCTCTCTCTCTCCCTCTTTTCCTGTTGCATTTTTAATAAACCTAAATGAACTACCTTTAACAAAGTAATGTTATAAAGAATACTAAATCAGGATATAGATAAATGAAGTTATAATTGATGACAGTGTTAACAATGTAATTGAAGTGATCAATCATGTAGCCTCTATATATCAGAGGTGTTTGTATAATCACCTTTATTCCTTATTCCGTCTCCTTGTCACAAAGATCCGAGATTCCTGCTTGCACGAATGAACAGAGTAGAAATGGTTTCTTTAATACTTTCGGAGCGGTATCGTTGGCTTTTATGTTTCATTATTTTCAACAGTGTTCTTTCTATGACAGGTAGGATCTTCTTTTACTTATTTTGATTTTTCTTTAATTACATTTTGTTCATTGCACTGTATTTTACTACTTTTGTCTGCTCTCTGGTGGCAGAGTCCGATAACGTCGGGTTTTATATGCGTCCTTCTTTAAAAAAAGAAAAATAGTTATTTCATCAAAATAATAATATAAGATAAAGATAATATCGAAAGATTCTCAATTTTCATGTATCACATTCACATATTGTGCGATGTTTAATGAATCACATTATTTTGCAAGCCAACAAGAAGTAAAGTTAATGAATAAATGTTGTAAAGGCTCAGTTTTAATTGATCCGAAATGTACATTCACCCTAATGATACAAGTTGCAATCGTTAATTTTTAATGCCATTGAATTGCACTAAAATCGGCATTTTTTTGTTCAAGTATTCAAGTTGTTTGTATCCGATTTGGTGCAGATAATCTTTCTCGTAAGAATTGAATATCCCGAATATCCCTGATTTTTTTTTCTATTTATTCATGTTTTATTTATTTCTCTTTTTTGTGTGTTTGTGTCGTGTTTTTTGTTGCAAACGTTCATCTCTAGTACAAAAGTTGCTTTTTTCAGTATATATAATTGATTTCAGATTGGTGCCCATAACGTTAGGCACTGACATTAGTTGAACGAAATGTGTCTATAAGCAATACTGACCTCAAAATTAATGGCATAGTGCCTTTCCATATCAAATACACGTATCTGAAATGTCTTCTTTTCATGCTTGTACAGAGGGTATATGCAGACGAATGACCTCGCCCTGTTATCCTTACGAAAGATTGTACTTAGAGGATAGAATGTGTTGTGAAGATAGAATACAGGGTAAGAGCTTACCTTTCCTTCTCGGTATTTTCTGCATCAGTTTTATTAGTTCATAAGTGGTAGATATTTCAAGCTAGACTTCCCTGCATTGACAATATCGGTAAGCAACCACATGATACAACTAATATAAGACGAAACAACGAGGGACAACGAGAGGTACAAACATTACCCACAATGCTTTAATTATGAACCACAATACAAACAATGGAGGAAGGCCATTGTGCATCCTCCTGTTATGTGATCGTGATATCACCAGTATGGTCTAGTTAATAAATACCAAACAGTACTATTGTTGTCAGAGACAGAAAAACAAATGTATATTTATAATTATCTTAGTTTCATGGACTTTTCATCATGAGATAGTACCACTTTGAAATTTTCACTTGAAATACTTCAAAATACTAAATGATACTTTTCTATACTTTACTAAATGATACTTTACTACATGATTCTTTACTACGTGAAACTTTACCATATTACACTATACTACACGACGAAACTTTACCATACTACACTATACTACACGACGAAACTTTACCATACTACACTATACTGCACGAAACATAACTACACTGCACATGTAGTAATGTAGCAAACTATATATAGTACTTTTTCCTTAGGGTTATGGTCTTTTTTTTTCGTATGTCATTTACTTTATAAATCCACTGTACCTACAATCCACTATACATACATGTAGCTTACGGTGTAGTTATCCTGGAGAGGTTTTTTTTTCAGATTGTAAGAATATGAAGTTTACATTGAATTGGTGACTATGTTTTAATATGAAATTCAGTGAGGAATTTTTAAGCATTGTGTTTACAATGAAAGGTCAAGATGATATTTTTATAATATTTATCAAGACTTTACATGTATAAAGTAATGTCATTTTTATTGCAGGTAGTTGTAGACCGATATCTCCCTGCGGAGAAAACGAACAACTTGATTCACATTTTCCCATGTTTCCAAGATGTTGTGACCGTCAATCACGTGGTATGGTTAAATTTCTTCTCTTTATTTCCTTAATTTGATTAAATATATTTTGACAATATTGAAAGATTTTATCTTAATTAAAGACTTTTGACTTCAGGTTCGGGAGTGTCACAATAAAATTCTATATTCACACCTTTATTTATAAAATCATTCCAAGGAATACATGTGTCGCCTGCGAAACATAGCGACACTTAAGAATCACTTTTATATAGGGTGTGATATCCAAGTATGACAGACAGACGGACAGACAGACCAGACGAACAACGGAAAAAATTATCCCTAAGTGTCGCTATGTTTTGCAGGCGACACAAAAACAGCGACCACAAGTTAACTGGCAATGAATATATACTATACACAGAGGCATTTATTTATCAACTTTTTCATATACATTGCTGGGTTTTGTTTATTTATACAAATATACATAAAATTTTAACGATGGAGAACTTTCAGACAAATTATCTGGAATGTAAAGTTTGTTATTATGAATTGTGACTTGGATTTAGTCTATATATGTGTTATACTGTTTCAGTTACAGACATGCGTACACACCGTCTACCGACAAACAGAGGTATGGATATTTTTCCATCTTATTCAACTAACTTTTAATTCAAAATATATTATAGATCTTAGCGATCATTAAATGATTTCGTAAAACATAAAATAAAGACATTGCCACAAATATTCAAATCATGTTTCGATCAGTTGCTCTTTGTTCTGAAACGTCGTTAAAATGTTTTAAAAAATTATGTTTGCCATACATCTAGGTTCAAATCGCATTGGCGTATCTAGATTTTTCAGGGATCCAACCTTAGGCGAGAAGAGGGGGGGGGGGTATATTCTAATCTTTGGTTTTGAACAAAAAATATACGTAAAAACGGTGAAAATGATACTTTAAAACAAATTCAGAGGGGTCCTTACTAAGAACTCTAGATACCCACTCTAGATCCTATTGACAATACCTCTTTCTAACGTACAGATGCCTTCTCTATTTTTTCAGAAGTAGAGTTCAGCGGACGCTCTATGACGCCGAGTATCAGCGAACAATGGGAAAAAGCCATGGGTATAGTATGAATGTGTCTTGTTGAACTTTGTCTGTACGTCCATGTGTATGTCTGTCAGTGTTGCGGTGTTGCAAATCTTAATCCTTTCTTTCCAGAGCTTGTTTAATATTTGGCTTGTAGATATTGTGTTGACCCGGGACCATGTATCCCAGCTCTTTGGTCAGACTTGGTGAGACAAAGAAGAATATAGACTTAATCACCGATCGTGGATTCGCTTAAAAGGTTGATATCATTTTTTAAAATAACATATAAAATATACAAATGTATTATGAAATAATGCACATGAACATAAGGCTGCACCGAATGACATACAATTTCTGTTACAAAATAAGAGTCGTTAAACGTTCAATGCATTATAATTAGAATATTTTATGTGCTACAAAGCGTCTCTCCGTGAAATTCAAACGTGATTACCAGGTGTGAATGATGTATAGTGGCAGGTATACATAAAAATTACTTGTTTTGACTGTCTGAAATCAGCACATTTATCTCATAGTATTATTCCACATTTTGATGTATATTTCAATTTTTACAGCGTAATCGATACTTCAAAATGACAGAAAAACAGAGAAAATTTGAATAATTGGAGACAGAAAAAAGGATTTTATGGGGATAACAATGCAATGATAAAGAATTGTATGTGACAGGTAAGGCGCTTTATCCATCCATTTTCGTTATTGTGATGTAACGTTTATACATGTATTTAACAGTTGTCCTACTTTTTTGATTCGTTAAAATACTTCTGGGAAAAAATCAATTCATACTTTTCGCAAATAATGGTATTATTTCTCTACCTTGTAGGATTCGCAACGAGACAGATACGGAGAACGGTGTCCATTTTCGATTTTTTCCCCAATAATTTCATATTGTTATACTACTTTCAAAATAAACAATTACAAAAAGATCATATCTTCTGTAGTTTTCTTTAAAAAAAAAAACAACAACATGTGTTTGAGAGCACTACCCCTCCCCCGTGGTCGACAGTACCTGTTAAGACAAGTAATATATATACACGTGGAAAATGACCGCACACTCACAAGGTTGACATTTCGACAGACAAACACACAGAACACATCACATTGTCTACTAGTCTTTGCATAAAATATATGTTTTGAACAAAAGAAAGAAAATACGTGGAAAATGACCGCACACTCACAAGGTTGACATTTCGACAGACAAACACACAGAACAAATCACATTACCAACAAAAGAAAGAAAAGAAGTGATCTCCAACCAGACTCGGTTTCAGTACCCACAACACCCTATGCGAAAACATAGAGTAGACAAGCACAGAAAGAGACGTAAAAGTGATAAGGAACACAAAATCTGACTTAGAAACATTAAACAAAAAAAGACTACACAGAAACACTCCTGTAACAAATAAACATTGAAAAAGTTATTCAGTCCCAAAGTCGAGAAGGCAAGGCTACATAATGAGAATTCCCATTAAAACAGTTGCGGACCCCGGACCGAACGTGTCCTGGGAGAGTCAGCGTCTCCTGATTGCATGCAACACCCATCGCAACAGCTCTATGAAAACTCGTCAAATTCGGTGATTGTCTTGATGTACATTTTTGTATACATATTGATGTACATATCAGACAAAGATGTCTTGTTTGGTGATATTGACATTCAATCGCAGTCTAGAATGTCACTGATCATTCTGGAAAGAGGGATTTCCTATGCTTTTATAAGATAATCGCAGCAACCGAAAACTTCCTCAATGATGATTTCAGCCATTGTAGTCTGGCAATGAAATATTGTCATATTTGAAATTGTCCTGACGTAGAGACAAAAACACATTTATAAACAAGAGAAGACGGAATGTTGCTGCTCATGTTTTGTGGAAGGAGAAATCGTCACGTTTGTCATACAAAAAATGTACAGTGAGGTGTTCAAATGACCGTTTGCGTCAAAAGATAGAAATATAATCAAGTACGAACCGGACATAACGCTTGTTTCCTTGATCTCTAGTTCATGAGGATAGATTTCATATAGACTATTCTTCAAGATGGATGACACGTCATCTTTGTATCTATAGGTAAAACCTCACCATTGGTGTTAACTCCCCATATATAGAAAACCTTTCTAGGGGAAGATTATCTACATAGCATTCCGAGGGAGGGTCCTCTGTATAGAAAGCATTCCGGGGGAGGGTCCTCTGTATAGAAAACTTTTTCCTCGCTGATTGAGATGTGAATATGAAACGGCGCTATTGTTTTCAGTGGTCACGTTCTGGGTCACATGGATAAATTGTGCTAAATTATCTATAAATTCATATTATAAATTGAGCGTACATCATCAATGTATCTGTGTGTAGAATCGAATCAGAAAGAAAACTAAGGAGGGGATATCCAGCAGGACTTGAACTTGGCTGCACAAGCCACAGTAAAACATAAAAATACCAAAATACGAAAACACAGAGTGAATAACTCACAGAAAGAGACGTCAACATCAGAACACTTAACATAAAAGACTACATAATTAATGAACTAAACAGAATCTCGAAAGACAGTCACACCAGAAGAAATATATAGATCAAACGTGGTGTCAGTCCTGTATATTGGGCGGAAACATGGAAAGTAATGAAGGGAGACGAGAAAAGGTTGGGCGTATGAATTAATTTATGCCTGAGAAGGATATTCAAAGTATATTGGCCGGAGAGGATTACCAGCATCAACTTGCTGAAAAGAGCAGACTGGATAAGATCAGTGCATTAGTAAAAGTAAGACTTAAGGTCGGCTTGGATTGGGCATATTTTGATAAAACTGTAGAATAGCACTGGTCAACATGGACACCCGAAGGAGAAGGGAAAGAGTTGGACCTAGGGAAATATGGAGGAGAATAGTCGAAAGAGATCTAGAATGAACGCAACTATAGGGTTTGCAAGCTGAACTGAAACAGCAAGAGATTCACAAGACAGGACCACCTGGAGGATGTGTGTTCAAAGCTCTATTCTCCAGGAGGAGAGAAGGAATTAAGTCAAGTATATGGTAAGAGCATCCATCATTGTAATGCTCAAACCTGCATCAGGTGCCCGTGTCAGCAGCTGCTGAAGGTGATGTTGCCAAAATCATTCTTCATGGAAAAAACTACTTTGATCATGAAAACGTCATCACCAACTAACAAACAACTGTGTATTGATTTTGATCTGAAATCAAGCAAAACCCTCAGGACAAGATCTCCATCTAGATTATGATGTAAACATATCATAGCGGAACACACACTCGCAAGATCGCAACAAATAACGGACATCTGGCAAGGGGCCAACAAACAACCGAAGACAAAGAGAATGATAACAACAAATAACGGACATCTGACAAGGGACCAACAAACAACCGGAGACAACGAGAATGATAACAACAAATAACGGACATCTGGCAAGGAACCAACAAACAACCGGAGACAACGAGAATTATAAAAACAAAAAATGTAATGATCGCTGAGCGATAAAAGTCCCCTACCGGCGGCGTAAATTTATGTCCTAAATCTCTTTTCATGAGTTTTTTTTTTATCTGCAACAGCCAAGAAAACTGAAATTTTCATAAAATTTCCTAAGTCCAAGGGCCATTACTCTTGTAAAAATTGGTCAATGGAGACCAAACTCGAACTCGGTCTGTATCACACTAAGATGTATCCATATACCAAACATCAATTCGTTATTTGCAACATAACCGAAGAAAAGTCCGAAAAACTTAAATTTTCATAAAATTTGCTAAGTCCAAGGGTCATAACTCTTGTAAAAATAGGTCAATGGAGACCAAATTCAACCTTTGTCTGTATCACACTAAGATGTATTCATATTCCAAACATCAATTCATTATCTGCAACAGAACCAAAGAAAAAACCGGAAAACTGAAATTTTCATAAAATTTGCTAAGTCCAAGGGTCATAACTCTTGTAAAAATAGGTCAATCAAAACCAAACTCAAACTTGATCTGTATCACAATGAGATATATCCACATACCAAAAATTAGTTCAATATATGCAACAACAGCGACAAAAAGTCCGGAAAACTGAAAGTGTGACAGACGGACTGACAGACGGACAGATGGACAGACCGAGAGGAAACTAAGAGTCCCCTTCGGCGTTGCCGGTAGGGGACTAATAACGGACATCTGGCAAGGGACCAACAAACAACCGGAGACAACGAGAATGATAACAACAAATAACGGACATCTGACAAGGAACCAATAAACAACCGGAGACAACGAGAGTGATAACAACAAATAACGGACATCTGGCAAGGAACCAACAAACAACCGGAGACAACGAGAATGATAACAACAAATAACGGACATCTTGCAAGGAACCAACAAACAACCGGAGACAACGAGAATGATAACAACAAATAACGAACATCTGGCAAGGAACCAACAAACAACCGGAGACAATGAGAATTATAACAACAAATAATGGACTTCTGGCAAGGAACCAACTAACAACCGGAGACAACGAGAATGATGACAACAAATAATGGACTTCTGGCAAGGGACAAACAAACAACCAGAGACAACGAGAATGATAACAACAAATAACGGACTTCTGGCAAGGAACCAACAAACAACCGGAGACAACGAGAATGATAACAAGAAATAATGGACATCTGGCAAGGAGCCAACAAACAACCGGAGACAACGACAATGATAACAACAAATAACTGACATCTGGCAAGGAACAAACAAACAACCGGAGACAACGAGAATGATAACAACAAATAACGGACATCTGGCAAGGAACCAACAAACAACCGGAGACAACGAGAATGATAACAACAAATAACGGAATTCTGGTAAGGAACCAACAAAAAACCGGAGACAACGAGAATGATAACAACAAATAACAGACATCTTGCAAGGAACCAATAAACAACCGGAGACAACGAGAATGATAACAACAAATAACAGACATCTTGCAAGGAACCAACAAACAACCGGAGACAACGAGAATGATAACAACAAATAACGGACATCTGGCAAGGGACCAACAAAGAACCGGAGACAACGAGAATGATAACAACAAATAACGGACATCTGGCAAGGAACCAACAAAGAACCGGAGACAACGAGAATGATAACAACAAATAACGGACATCTGGCAAGGAACCAACAAACAACCGGAGACAACGAGAATGATAACAACAAATAACAGACATCTTGCAAGGAACCAACAAACAACCGGAGACAACGAGAATGATAACAACAAATAACGGACATCTGGCAAGGGACCAACAAAGAACCGGAGACAACGAGAATGATAACAACAAATAACGGACATCTGGCAAGGAACCAACAAACAACCGGAGACAACGAGAATGATAACAACAAATAACGGACATCTGGCAAGGAACCAACAAACAACCGGATACAACGAGAATGATAACAACAAATAACGGACATCTGGCAAGGAACCAATAAACAACGAGAATGATAACAACATAGAACGGACATTTGGCAAGGAACCAACAAACAACCGGAGACAACGAGAATGATAACAACAAATAACGGACATCTGGCAAGGAACCAACAGACAACCGGAAAAAACGAGAATGATAACAACAAATAACGGACATCTGGCAAGGGACCAACAAACAACCGGAGACAACGAGAATGATAACAACAAATAACGGACTTCTGGTAAGGGACCAACAAACAACCGGAGACAACGGGAATGATAACAACAAATAACAGACATCTTGCAAGGAACCAACAAACAACCAGAGACAACGAGAATGATAACAACAAATAACGGACTTCTGGCAAGGAACCAACAAACAACCGGAGACAACGAGAATGATAACAAGAAATAATGGACATCTGGCAAGGAGCCAACAAACAACCGGAGACAACGACAATGATAACAACAAATAACTGACATCTGGCAAGGAACCAACAAACAACCGGAGACAACGAGAATGATAACAACAAATAACGGACATCTGGCAAGGAACCAACAAACAACCGGAGACAACGAGAATGATAACAACAAATAACGGAATTCTGGTAAGGAACCAACAAAAAACCGGAGACAACGAGAATGATAACAACAAATAACAGACATCTTGCAAGGAACCAATAAACAACCGGAGACAACGAGAATGATAACAACAAATAACAGACATCTTGCAAGGAACCAACAAACAACCGGAGACAACGAGAATGATAACAACAAATAACGGACATCTGGCAAGGGACCAACAAAGAACCGGAGACAACGAGAATGATAACAACAAATAACGGACATCTGGCAAGGAACCAACAAAGAACCGGAGACAACGAGAATGATAACAACAAATAACGGACATCTGGCAAGGAACCAACAAACAACCGGAGACAACGAGAATGATAACAACAAATAACAGACATCTTGCAAGGAACCAACAAACAACCGGAGACAACGAGAATGATAACAACAAATAACGGACATCTGGCAAGGGACCAACAAAGAACCGGAGACAACGAGAATGATAACAACAAATAACGGACATCTGGCAAGGAACCAACAAACAACCGGAGACAACGAGAATGATAACAACAAATAACGGACATCTGGCAAGGAACCAACAAACAACCGGATACAACGAGAATGATAACAACAAATAACGGACATCTGGCAAGGAACCAATAAACAACGAGAATGATAACAACATAGAACGGACATTTGGCAAGGAACCAACAAACAACCGGAGACAACGAGAATGATAACAACAAATAACGGACATCTGGCAAGGAACCAACAGACAACCGGAAAAAACGAGAATGATAACAACAAATAACGGACATCTGGCAAGGGACCAACAAACAACCGGAGACAACGAGAATGATAACAACAAATAACGGACTTCTGGTAAGGGACCAACAAACAACCGGAGACAACGGGAATGATAACAACAAATAACAGACATCTTGCAAGGAACCAACAAACAACCGGAGACAACGAGAATGATAACAACAAATAACGGACATCTGGCAAGAAACCAACAAACAACCGGAGACAACGAGAATGATAACAACAAATAACGGACATCTGGCAAGGAACCAACAAACAACCGGAGACAACGAGAATGATAACAACAAATAACGGACATCTGGCAAGGAACCAACAAACAACCGGAGACAACGAGAATGATAACAACAAATAACGGACATCTGGCAAGGAACCAACAGACAACCGGAAAAAACGAGAATGATAACAACAAATAACGGACATCTGGCAAGGGACCAACAAACAACCGGAGACAACGAGAATGATAACAACAAATAACGGACTTCTGGTAAGGGACCAACAAACAACCGGAGACAACGGGAATGATAACAACAAATAACAGACATCTTGCAAGGAACCAACAAACAACCGGAGACAACGAGAATGATAACAACAAATAACGGACATCTGTCAAGGAACCAACAAACAACCGGAGACAACGAGAATGATAACAACAAATAACGAACTTCTGGCAAGGGACAGACAAACAACCGGAGACAACGAGAGTGATAACAACAAATAACGGACATCTGTCAAGGAACCAACGAACAACCGGAGACAACGAGAATGATAACAACAAATAACGGAGATCTGGCAAGGAACCAACAAACAACCGGAGACAACGAGAATGATAACAACAAATAACGGACATCTGGCAAGGAACCAACAAACAACCGGAGACAACGAGAATGATAACAACAAATAACGGACATCTGGCAAGGAACCAACAAACAACCGGAGACAACGAGAATGATAACAACAAATAACGGACATCTGGCAAGGAACCAACAAACAATCAGAGACAACCGAGAATGATAACAACAAATAACGGACATCTGGCAAGGAACCAACAAACAACCGGAGACAACGAGAATGATAACAACAAATAACGGACATCAGGCAATGAACCAACAAACAATCGGAGACAACGAGAATGATAACAACAAATAACGGACATCTGGCAAGGAACCAACAAACAACCGGAGACAACGAGAATGATTACAACAAATAACGGACATCTGGCAAGGAACCAACAAACAACCGGAGACAACGAGAATGATAACAACAAATAACGGACATCTGGCAAGGAACCAACAAACAACCGGATACAACGAGAATGATAACAACAAATAACGGACATCTGGCAAGGAACCAACAAAGAACCGGAGACAACGAGAATGATAACAACAAATAACGGACATCTGGCAAGGAACCAACAAACAACCGGAGACAACGAGAATGATAACAACAAATAACGGACATCTGGCAAGGAACCAACAAACAATCAGAGACAACCGAGAATGATAACAACAAATATTGGACATCTGGCAAGGAACCAACAAACAACCGGAGACAACGAGAATGATAACAACAAATAACGGACATCTGGCAAGGAACCAACAAACAATCAGAGACAACGAGAATGATAACAACAAATAACGGACATCTGGCAAGGAACCAACAAACAACCGGAGACAACGAGAATGATAACAACAAATAACGGACATCTGGCAAGGAACCAACAAACAACCGGAGACAACGAGAATGATAACAACAAATAACGGACACCTGGCAAGGAACCAACAAACAACCGGAGACAACGAGAATGATTACAACAAATAACGGACATCTGGCAAGGAACCAACAAACAACCGGAAACAACGAGAATCATTACAACAAATAACGGACATCTGGCAAGGGACCAACAAACAACCGGAGACAACGAGAATGATAACAACAAATAACGGACATCTGGCAAGGAACCAACAAACAACCGGAGACAACGAGAATGATAACAACAAATAACGGACATCTGGCAAGGAACCAACAAACAACCGGAGACAACGAGAATGATAACAAGAAATAACGGACATCAGGCAATGAACCAACAAACAACCGGAGACAACGAGAATGATAACAACAAATAACGGACATCTGGCACGGGACCAACAAACAACCGGAGACAACGAGAATGATAACAACAAATAACGGACATCAAGCAATGAACCAACAAACAACCGGAGACAACGAGAATGATAACAACAAATAACGGACATCTGGCAAGGGACCAACAAACAACCGGAGATAACGAGAATGATAACAACAAATAACGGACTTCTGGCAAGGGACAAACAAACAACCGGAGACAACGAGAATGATAACAACAAATAACGGACATCTGTCAAGGAACCAACAAACAACCGGAGACAACGAGAATGATAACAACAAATAACGGACATCTGGCAAGGGACCACAAACAACCGGAGACAACGAGAATGATAACAACAAATAACGGACATCTGGCAAGGAACCAACAAACAATCAGAGACAACGAGAATGATAACAACAAATAACGGACATCTGGCAAGGGACCAACAAACAACCGGAGACAATGAGACAAACGAGAATGATAACAACAAATGGACCAACACAGAAATAAACCAGGCAGAGACAACACTGACAAATAAAAGGGATGATAATCAATTAGCGTTGACGAGCAACTGATATGTATGACGAATTCTTTGACCTTCACTTTCTAGGGGATTTTATTTTGGAACGGGATTCGGTCAAACATCTAGAGAATTTGAGAGAAATTAAGACAAGTTTAGATAAAAAAAGATATTATATTACTGCCTCGACGTGTTAGACTTTCTATGGATTGATGGTAAAAGCCTCAGACTACCATCATACGGTGTTTACATTTCTCATCTCATCAGGCACATCATAACATGCGCCAGTGTGTCTGATTTTCGTAGAAACAAGTGTACAATGTATCAACTTGTAGGCCAAGGATTTCATTATAATAGTTTCTTAGAAATCGTTCTTTTAGTTGTACATGAATTATAATTACTCTGCATTCTATGGAGATTTTGAGAAAATTGTAGCATCAGAGTATCTCTCATTGGTAGTTTCTGTTTATAAATTACGTTTATTTAAATTAACAATCCGCGAAAAAGAATGATCAAAGGTATAGAATTTCACTCGATATTGTAAAAAAAAAAAAGAAAAAAAACGAGCAGTCACCTAAATTGTACATGTGAAACTATCCTGAAATCGCCAAAAGTACTATATGTGCATAATTTACCGGGTCATTCAAATGTTTTGTATCAGCAAACTTTTCCTTCCAGCTTTTCATACATGTACGAAATGTTTATGATGAAGGGACTCCATTTCAAAAATGTAATCCATATATAACCTTGACTAATTACTTTGTAAGTTTGTATGTAAGTATGTAAGTTTGTGGGACTTTTCGGGTGTCTCATTGAGCATGAGCTCGCTTCGGCCAGCAGAGAGCGTGCAGACAAGGACTTTTAAAATAATGCTCTGAGCAGACCCAGGATTTTTCAAGTTTTTTTTTCTTTTCAGGCAATTTTTATTTAAAATTAAATCATTTTAAAATATAGATCTATTTGTTATGAGCCGTGGAGATTTCAGTGATATTCCGTCTTCTTGATTTGTAAAGAGTTATCTCGCATTTGTTGACAGCGTACTGTTTAGATCACGTGACCTTTGTTTAAGTATTTGGCGGATGACCAAATTAAACCTTTGTGAAGTTTAGTGTATTGTGGGGATTAATACAGGGCTGGTAGGTGTAAATCCATGTAAATCGGCATTTCAAATTACAGACATTCATAACATTCATAATACAGCCAAGAACTATGTGAAATGTTTATTTACAGGGGATGTGAACGCGAGGCATCGATGTCGGAGAAGGGCGAATCGGATGCTTGCCGGTGCTTGCATTTGGGATTATGACGAATCGTAGCTCAGGTGAATGCAATGTTTTCATTCTGTTTGCATTTTATTTCAGTAGAATATAGGCATTAGTTTTCATTTAAATGATTAGAATTCAAATTAGATTTCTTTGTCATAAGTAAAAATCATATTTTATTCTTCTGAACGGGGTCTTGAAAATGTTTGTTGTTAGGTACGCTACGATGACTGAAGAGTTCCACCGCTGAATCGGGCACCTGCTTTATATATTTGATGACATGTTTGATAAGGGTTTGTCGCTTTGGATTGCGGCCCTGATCGATTTATGTGTTGAACTCATTAATTACAATGAAGCATTTTAGTTGTGACCGTGTATGTTTGATATATTTGAAATCCAACCTGTAAAACAACAGGTAACTTGCACTTGTTTACAATTTCAATCTTTAATACACTGTACATGTATGTAAAAGGACAGTTTATCCCTTCTAAAACAGAGTCTCCAAAAAGAGCAATTAGTCAGAAACTTCTTCTTTTTCCTTGGTATGACCCTCCGCTTATCGGAGCACTCCTCAGAGGGGATCACATATTATTAAACATGACATTATATATATCAAGACAATATTTCAAAGTCCTCTCTTACTCCCCTACACTCACAACTCACCACTCGTTTACCATGCTCTGTACAAGGTACCTTCCACTATGTATGCAAGTGTATGCAGTGTATGCGGGGAAGGTGTGATTTATGTAAGAACGGAGAATTAGTCTTAGATTGATCCTGATGTTCAAAGTGGTTGAGGGGTTGGTTCCGTCTTTACCTGTTGATCATTATATTAAATTCAATACTCAAAAACGCCAAATTAAATCGCGCCAATTCAAAGACTTCAGTTCAGTTAACATTGTTCAAAAACACTCGTGTAACAACAGCAGAGGAATTAAAGTACCACCCGGAAACACAAAGCAATATACGAACTCTTTTTTCGTCAACACAGCAATTCATTGGAACCAACTACCAGACTCCGTTGTTTGCGCAAAATCCTTAGAGTCATTCAAGACGGCTCTAAAAGCGCACTGCCAGTAAAATCCGGCACTCTCTCCCGTTGAATAAAAGCCAGAAGTGGTATCTTCAACGTAACAGATACAGAAACAGAAAAATGTACTACAGTGGATGGTCCGTATTTCCAATGGCAAGTTTAATGTGCCATCACACGAGGCAATTTCCTGAGCCGCAGCTGCCGAGGGGCCACTCAGACCCTCAGTTCCCTCCGAGTCAAAGAACAGGTGGGGGCGAGATGATAAATCACCTTTGAGAAAGTCTGCCCTCAACGGGATTTGAACCTGGGATCTTCAGATTGAAAATCCGGCGCTCAACTGACTGAGCTATGCGCCCCACAAAACATCTTACCAAAAGCGATGTCTTTGATTATTACTTGTATTGTTTGGGGTAAACCAGGCTTTTGGTAAGATAATTCGTACTTAAAGTAAAGATAAAGCATTTGCAATTTTAAAACTGTTAACTGCAACTTTAAGATACTTCAAACAAAGTAGGTTTAAAGATGATTGTCAATTAACATGAGCCCATCATATTGTAATGCAGGATCTCTACATGAATAATATAATCTTACACCACCATGAGGGAAGGATGGCGATTTCTCAACCCGAGTGTACAAATTTTGCAAGTCCATGACAAGGCTTGCCGAGTCATGGACAAGCAACATTTTTACACGAGGGTTGAGAATTAGCCATCCCTCCCTCATGGTGGTGTTTGATTGTTTTTCTCCCACGTTATCGATTATCTAGAGTGTCTGTTTTAATCACTAGTTTGCCTTACTTTCATAACGTCGCTTTGGTAGCGATGAAAATGTAGTCTGAGGGTGAGATCGATGACGTCAGAGGGTGAGATCAATTTATCTCACCCCAGGGAAATTTGAGAGTATTCAGTCTCAAGTGGGAGAATCACCTTTTCCATCTGTCCGTCCTTCTGTCTGACTGCCTGCACTTTCCTTCTTTCTTTATATTGAGTCTTTGCGGAATACAGAGTTTTTTCCCCTTACAGACGGTATCTGACGTAAAACCGTTGTGACGTCAAGAAAATGGTATTGAAACGTTGATTTTATACCGTCATTTCCCAGACTTTTAGGACTGTTTCCATAGAATTTGATGACGTCATAATCAGTCTACGTCACATACCGTCTCAAATGGGAAGTAACTCTGGTTTTGGAAAATAGCGAATACTGTTTGGCCTGGTCGCCAGTACTTTGGACCGTATTCACTTTGGACCGCAGTCTTTTCAACCTTTAAAACTTTTTACCTTTTTAGAGTTTGTCCTGTCAATTTTTTTTTTTTTTACCTTTTTGAGTGGTCTCTGGTTGAAAGTTCAAAAGGTCAAATTGACAAAATGACTGCGGTTGAAAGAGAATATGGTCGACAGTAAACTGGTAACCGTTTGGCCCTCATTACTGAGTAATCTTATAAACAGCTTTGCAAAGTCTTTTGTTGTAACACAATAACTTGAATAGTTTCAATGATATATAGCTCATACATTTTATTTTATTTTGTTTGTACAAGGTTTCTGTAATTTGAGGATGATACATGTACCTACAATATTTTAGGTCAAAAAGTAAAAGGTCAAGGTCATACTAGTACCTTGGACTTATATATAGTCTATCATCACACTTTAGTTGTAGGGTAATATGATATTCAGTCAAACTTCAGAAGGTCAAAGCTGTTACTTACGGTAGCTAGACTATTCACAATACTTTTGATGATGTAAAAATATATACAAAAATGTATATGAATGTTGCTTGATGATAATTTAGGTCATTGGTTATGTATTCACTATTGGAATAGAAAGTGCTATAAATCCATATGATTTCACTGTCTTACAACATACATTTGTGTCTATACTTCATATGCTTTACTAATTTTGTTTTCTTAATTTTCAGATGCAATTCATATGTAGCTTAATCCATTGATGACAATAACAATGAACATGGAAACACAGAGACGATATCACAGTGCATTTCAGCGCTTAAATCTCAAAGATGACTTTGAATTTGATATCAATGATATCAGCAGAGCTTCAACACCAACGAGCACCATGAGCTCGAAGTCTGAAGGTCACCGACGCCGCAGTGAAAGGTCACATCATCATAGAAGTCACTCCATCGAGGATTACAAACGGAAAATAGCGAGACTGAAAAGTGAACTGGAGTCAGAGAAAGCTCGCACTAAGCAAATGCACAGAGAGAAATCGTCAGAAATAAAAATGCTTAGGGAAGCATATGAAAAAGACAAAAAGAAGGAGATAGAAAGTATCGAGGTGAAACTAACCGAGGCCAAGAAGAGGGAGATAGAGCTTCTACAAGAGACAATAATGAAGAATAAAGACAAGGAGCTGCAGCAGGTCCTCAGGTAGTTATCATGTAATAAACACCTCATCTGTAAATTGTGTATAATAGTTATATGTAGAGGTATAAACCTGTCTGTATTCTCTGAACTTAATTCAACATAATAAAATAAACATGTCATCAATTCCTCAATCTTTGCAAGCCAGTCATTCCTCCATTTATCAAACAAGCCAACTATTCCTCAATCATTCTATCAAACCATCCATTCCTCAATCCATCTACTGAGCGAACCATTCCTCAATACATATATCTTGCAAACATTCAACAAGCCATTCATTCTTCCATCTTTCAAGACATCAACGCCTCCTTCAGTCAAGCCATCCATTCCTTTATCTGTCAAGCCATCAATTCTTCAATCTGTCAAGCCATCCATTCCTCCATCTGTCAAGCCAATTATCCTCAATCTGTCAAGCAAATTAATTATTCCTCCATTTGTCAAGCCAATCATTCCTGAAGACATCTGTCAAGACAATCAATCCTCTTTCTGTCAAGCAATCAATTCCCCCATATGTCAAGTCATTAATTCTTCCATCGATCAAGAAATTCATTCTTCCATCTATCAAGCCTTCCATCTGTCAAGCCATCAATTTCTCCATCTTTTAAGCCATCAATTCCTCCATCTTTCAAGCCATTAATTCCTCTATCTGTCAAGCCATCAATTTCTCCATCTTTCAAGCCATCAATTCCTCCATTGATCAAGTAATTCATTTCTCCATCTATCAAGCCATCAATTTCTCCATCTTTCAAACCATCAATTCCTCCATCTTTTAAGCCATCAATTCCTCCATCTTTCAAGCCATCAATTCCTCCATCTTTCAAGCCATCAATTCCTCCATCTTTCAAGCCATCAATTCCTCCATCTTTCAATACATCAACTCCTCCATCTTTCAGGCCATCAATTTCTCCATCTTTCAAGCCATCAATTTCTCCATCTTTCAAGCCATCAATTCCTCCATCTTTCAAGCCATCAATTCCTCCATCTTTCAAGCCATCAATTTTTCCATCTGTCAAGCCATCAATTCCTCCATCTTTCAAGCCATCAATTCCTCCATTGATCAAGGAATTCATTCCTCCATCTATCAAGCCATCAATTTCTCCATCTTTCAAGCCATCAATTCCTCCATCTTTCAAGCCATCGATTCCACCATCTGTCCAGCCATCAATTTCTCTATCTGTCAAACCATCAATTCCTCCATCTTTCAAGCCATCAATTCCTCCATTGATCAAGTAATTCATTCCTCCATCTATCAAGCCATCAATTCCTTCATCTTTCAAGCCATCAATTCCTCCATCTGTCAAGCCATCAATTTCTCTATCTGTCAAGCCATCAATTCCTCCATCTTTCAAGCCATCAATTCCTCCATTGATCAAGTAATTCATTCCTCCATCAATCAAGCCATCAATTCCTCCATCTTTCAAGCCATCAATTCCTCCATCTTGCAAGCCATCAATTTCTCCATCTGTCAAGCCATCAATTTCTCCATCTTTCAAGCAATCAATTCCTCCATCTTTCAAGCCATCAATTCCTCCATTTGTCAAGCCATCAATTTCTCCATCTTTCAAGCCATCAATTCCTCCATCTTTCAAGCCATCAATTTCTCCATCTTTCAAGCCATCAATTCCTCCATCTTTCAAGCCATCAATTCCTCCATCTGTCAAGTCATTCATTCCTCAATCTTTCAAGCCATCCATTCCTCCATCTTTCAAGCCATCGATTCCCCCATTTGTCAAGTCATTCATTCCTCCATCTGTCAAGTCATTCATTTCCTTCATCTGTCAAGCCATCATTTCCTCCTTCTGTCAAGCCATCAATTTCTCCATCTGTCAAGCCATCAATTTCTCCATCTGTCAAGCCATTAATTTCTCCATCTGTCAAGCCATCAATTTCTCCATCTGTCAAGCCATCAATTTCTCCATCTCAGATGATCTATCCAGCCAATCATTCTTCCAGCCATCTGACAACCTTTCCTCAATCTTGATATCAACCAATCCATTCCTCAATCCATCTACCAAGCCAACCATTCCTGAAGTTATATATCAAGCCCTCTATTCCTTGATCTGTATATCATGCAAACCATTCCTCGATAAGAATATCAAGCCAACCATTCCACAATCCATATTTCAAGCAATCAATTCCTTCATCTGCAAAACATACCATTCATAAAAACATCTATCAAACCATCCATTCCTGAGTCCATATATCATGCCATCGATTCCTTAATCAATATAGCAATTGATCAAGTAATTCATACCTCCATCTATCAAGCCATCAATTCCTCCATCTTTCAAGCCATCAATTCCTCCAACTTTCAAGCCATCAATTCCTCCATCTGTCAAGCCATCAATTTCTCCATCTTTCAAGCCATCAATTCCTCCATCTTTCAAGCCATCAATTCCTCCATCTTTCAAGCCATCAATTCCTCCATCTTTCAAGCCATCAATTCCTCCATCTGTCAAGCCATCAATTTCTCCATCTTTCAAGTCATCGATTCCTCCATCTTTCAAGCCATCAATTTCTCCATTTTTCAAGCCATCAATTTCTCCATCTTTCAAGCCATCAATTCCTCCATCTTTCAAGCCATCAATTCCCTCATCTTTCAAGCCATCAATTCCTCCATCTTTCAAGCCATCAATTTCTACATCTTTCAAGCCATCAATTTCTCCATCTGTCCAGCCATCAATTCCTCCATCTTTCAAGCCATCAATTTCTCCATCTGTCAAGCCATCAATTTCTCCATCTTTCAAGCCACCAATTCCTCCATCTTTCAAGCCATCAATTCCTCCATCTTTCAAGCCATCAGTTCCTCCATCTTTCAAGCCATCAATTCCTCCATCTTTCAAGCCAACAATTCCTCCATCTTTCAAGCCATCAATTTCTCCATCTTTCAAGCCATCAATTTCTCCATCTGTCAAGCCATCAATTTCTCCATCTGTCAAGCCACTAATTTCTCCATGTTTCAAGTCATCAATTCCTCCATCTTTCAAGCCATCAGTTCCTCCATCTTTCAAGCCATCAATTCCTCCATCTTTCAAGCCAACATTCCTCCATCTTTCAAGCCATCAATTTCTCCATCTTTCAAGCCATCAATTTCTCCATCTGTCAAGCCATCAATTTCTCCATCTGTCAAGCCATCAATTCCTCCATCTTTCAAGCCATCAATTCCTCCATCTTTAAAGCCAACAATTTCTCCATCTGTCAAGCCATCAATTTCTCCATGTTTCAAGTCATCAATTCCTCCATCTTTCAAGCCAACAATTCCTCCATCTTTCAAGCCATCAATTTCTCCATCTTTCAAGCCATCAATTTCTCCATCTTTCAAGCCATCAATTCCTCCATCTTTCAAGCCATCAATTCCTCCATCTTTCAAGCCATCAATTTCTCCATCTTTCAAGCCATCAATTCCTCCATCTTGCAAGCCATCAATTCCTCCATCTTTCAAGCCATCAATTTCTCCATCTTGCAAGCCATCAATTTCTCCATCTTTCAAGCCATCAATTCCTCCATCTTTCAAGCCATCATTTTCTCCATCTGTCAAGCCACTAATTTCTCCATCTTTCAAGCAATCATTTTTACCATCTTTCAAGTCATCAATTCCTCCATATTTCAAGCCATCAATTTCTCCATCTATCAAGCCATCAGTTCCTCCTTCTGTCAAGCCATCAAATTCTCCATCTGTCAAGCCTTTCATTACTCCATCTGTCAAGACATCTCTATCTGTCAAACTATTAATTCCTCCATCTGTCAAGCCATCTCCATCTGTCAAGCCATCAATTTCTCCATCTGTCAAGCAATTCATTCCTCCTTCTGTCAAGCCATCTCCATCTGTCAAGCCATTCATTCCTCCATCTGTCAAGCCATCAATTCCTTCATCTTTCAAGACATCAATTCCCCCATCTGTCAAGCCTTTCATTCCTCCATCTGTCAAGTCATCAATTCCTCCATCTGTCAAGACATCAATTCTTCAAACTGTCAAGCCATCAATTTCTCAATCTGTCAAGCCATTCATTCCTCCATCTGTCAAGTCATTCATTCCTCAATCTTTCAAGCCATTGATTCCCCCATTTGTCAAGTCATTCATTCCTCCATCTGTCAAGTCATGCATTTCCTTCATCTGTCAAGCCATCATTTCCTCCATCTGTCAAGCCATTAATTTCTCCATCTTTCAAGCCATCATTGTCTCCATCTGTCAAGCCATCAATCTCTCCATCTTTCAAGCCATCATTTCCTCCATCTGTCAAGCCATCAATTTCTCCATCTGTCAAGCCATTAATTTCTCCATTTCTCAAGCCATCAATTTCTCCATCTGTTAAGCCATCAATTTCTCCATCTCAGATGATCTATCCAGCCAATCATTCTTCCAGCCATCTGACAACCTTTCCTCAATCTTTATATCAACCAATCCATTCCTCAATCCATCTACCAAGCCAACCATTCCTGAAGTTATATATCAAGCCCTCTATTCCTTGATCTGTATATCATGCAAACCATTCCTCGATAAGAATATCAAGCCAACCATTCCACAATCCATATTTCAAGCAATCAATTTCCTTCATCTGCAGAGCCTACCATTCATAAAAACATCTATCAAGCCATCCATTCCTGAGTCCATATATCATGCCATCGATTCCTTAATCAATATAGCAAGCTATCGATTCCTTAATCCATATATCATGCTATCCATTCATCAATCCATATATCATGCTATCCATTCATCAATCCATATATCAAGCCATCCATTCCTCAATTAATATATCATGCCATGCATTCCTCAATCCATATATCATGTCATTCATTCTTAAATCCATATATCAAGTTATCCATTTCTCAATCCATATATCATGCCATCCATTCCTCAATCCATATATCATGCCATCCATTCCTCAATCCATACATCAAGCTTTCCTTTCCTCAATCCATATATCAAGTCATCCATTCATTAATCCATATATCATGACATCCATTCCTCAATCCATACATCAAGCCATTCATTCTTCAATCCATATATCATGTCATTCATTTTTAAATCCATATATCAAGTTATCCATTTCTCAATCCATATATCATGCTATCCATTCCTCAATCCATATATCATGTCATTCATTCCTCAATCCATATATCATGCCATTCATTCCTCAATCCAGACATCATGTAATCCGTTCCTCAATCAATCCACTAAGTGAACCAAACCTCAATCCATATATCATGCCGTCCATTCCTCATTCTATGTATCATACCATCCATTCCTCAATCCATATGTCATGTCATCAATTTTTCAATCCATATATCATGTAATCCACTCTGCAATCAATGCATCATTTCCTAAATCAATATATTATATCATTCATTCCTTAAGCAATATATCATGCCATCCACTCCTCAATCCATATATCATCCCATCCATTGCTCAATCCAGACATACCCTTTATTCCTCAATCCATATATCATGCTATCCATTCCTCAATCCATATATCAAGTCATCCATTCCTCAATCCATATATTATGCCATCCATTCCTCAATCCATACATCAATGGTCATCAAGCTTTCCTTTCCTCAATCCATATATCAAGTCATCCATTCATTAATCCATATATCATGCCATCCATTCCACAATCCATATATCAAGGCATCCATTCCTCAATTCATATGTCAAGCTTTCCTTTCATCAATCCAGATATCATATCATTCATTCCTCAATTCATATATCATGTCATCACCATGTCATCCATTCCTCATTCCATATATCATTCCGTCCATTCCTCAATCCATATATCATGCCATCCTTTCCTCAATCCATATATCAAGTCATCCATTCCTCAATCCATATATCAAGCTTTCCTTTCCTCAATCCAGATATCGTATCATCCATTCCTCAATCCATATATCATGTCATCCATTCTTCAATCCATATATCAAGTCATCCATTCCTCAATCCATATATAATGTCATCCATTCCTCAATCCATATATCAAGTCATCCATTCCTCAATCCATATATTATGCCATCCATTCCTCAATCCATACATCAATGGTCATCAAGCTTTCCTTTCCTCAATCCATATATCAAGTCATCCATTCATTAATCCATATATCATGCCATCCATTCCACAATCCATATATCAAGACATCCATTCCTCAATTCATATATCAAGCTTTCCTTTCATCAATCCAGATATCGTATCATTCATTCCTCAATTCATATATCATGTCATCACCATGTCATCCATTCCTCATTCCATATATCATGCCATCCATTCCTCAATCCATATATTATGCCATCCTTTCCTCAATCCATATATCAAGTCATCCATTCCTCAATCCATATATCAAGCTTTCCTTTCCTCAATCCAGATATCATATCATCCATTCCTCAATCCATATATCATGTCATCCATTCTTCAATCCATATATCAAGTCATCCATTCCTCAATCCATATATAATGTCATCCATTCCTCAATCCATATATCAAGTCACCCATTTCTCAATCCATATATCATGCCATCCATTCCTCAATCCATATATCAAGTCATCCATTCCTCAATCCATATATAATGTCATCCATTCCTCAATCCATATATCAAGTCACCCATTCCTCAATCCATACATTATGCCATCCACTCCTCCACTCCTTCAATATGTCAAACCATCCATTCCTCCATCCATCCATAAAGACATCCATTCCTCCATCTTTCAGTCCTAGTCACAAGTAACACATCAATTTTTCACTCTTTCAAACCATCTGTTTCTCATTCAGTCTACAAAATTGTCCATTCCTCCATATTCAAACATCTGTCTACTCATCAATCATTTACATTAATTATTTATTATTTACACTATTATTTACAACTATGAAACCATCAATCTGTTCATCCTCTGCCTAATTTCTTCGTTTGCTCTGGCATCTATTTATCTCAAGTCACTTCTTTATTGCTGCTTATGAAATGAGATACTAGGATGGCAGAAAGTTTTGAATCTTCCAATCATCATCATATGCTTTCTTTAACGTTTAGAAAGTACTCAGGACAAGTTATTCAGAGTGATTGGTGATATGTGGAATCTTAAGTCTCAGATTTAAAGTGCATGGTCATTGCACTCCCTAACCCATCCCTCATAATACTTCAAATCAAACAGTATTTTCAGTTAATACATGTAATCTTGAGAGGAATTAGTTTCATTTACCACTTCATGCAATTTGTTTGTAGGTACAGTGTAAGTTTCTACATACTTTAATTTACGAAATACATGAAATAGTGCATATACATTAATCAGTGCATGTAGTTTGTCCCATACATCTTTCCCTGGGGTGCATACAGACTATTCATCGTTTGATCTCTACCTAGGTACAGTGACATACCGGCCTATCGTACACCTAGATCTGAATTGCCCAAGTATGACACGGCAGTATGGCTTTCATCTGCTTATACATGCGCGGATCTAGAAATTTGTTTACAGGAGTCCATTCCGTACAAGGGGAAAAGGGGGAGGGGGTTCCAGCCTTTGACAGTTAGAAAAATGAAGCATGGGGAAAATAGTAATTTTTGACAAATTCCAAAGTAGGCCATCTGGGGGGAAGGGGCTAATCATCCGAACTTACCCTGGATCTGCTCATGTCATGGTCCATTGAATGGGTATATACTGTAACATACTTATTGTCCATTCATACAATTATTATGTAGTGTCGTTTAAGATTTCGTTTACATGGATCTTTACCCATCTTTACTATTGTACTCATAACAAACATTATAAAACTTAAAAGAACAAATGATGAGGTACACACGTAAGGTATGAGTCTGAATAGGATTTTACAGGTGTATCTTTTTGTATTGTTCAAGGTACAAGGAAGGTGAAGTACTAAGGCTAAGGAAAAAATTCGAACAAGAAAAGGAAAAAATTAAAGAAGCCGTGTTAGAGTCAGAGAAAAGACAGTTTGAGGAGAATGCACGAAAGATGGAGGAACAAATGCATAGATTGAAAGAAGAGAAGGACAAATATGAGCAGGATTATAAACGGAAGTGTGAAGAAGAGAAAAAGAAAGAAGCAGAATTTTCGCAGATTAAAGAAGGTTACGATGTGGAACTGAGAAAGATATTAGGCGAGCACCGCAAGCTAGCTATGGGTAATTTAGAAAAGTTAAAACTGGCTGAAAAACAACTGAATGAGGGTGTGATATCAGAGGATGAAGCTATGTCTATCACGGAATCTTTACGGATTACACCTTTTTCGGAGATTTCTAGTCGGGCACCAAGTCGCCCGCTTATAACGCGGATGGATGAATTCAAACTAGAAGAACTAGAGATAGAAAAGTACCTAGCCTCGGCCACACCCTCCCCCAACCCCGCGGCAATGTTAGGCAGGACCTTCACGATAGATGGGAAATCGCCCTTAAGTGTAATACAAGCCCCAGATAGCGTCTGTAACACGCCCAGTATAGCTGGCAGCGAACCCAGCACCACGACCAAAGAGGTAAGAATTATATGAAAAGACAAACTTGATAATGATAATAGCTTGTTGAGCTCCCTTCCCATACCCTGTCTCATCCTGTTTCATTTAGTTTAATTAAGAGAGCAATCGTATTGCCGTATGTAATACCACGAGAGCAAACCGAATATATTCGTTATCGTTGACCAACCAACAAATGTCCGAAACTCCCATTTATGTCGTGTTTTCATTCCATTAGTCCACTATAATTTCTGCCCAACACGCACTTTTCCTGTGTTTACATGGCCGGCCCGTGATTGTGTAAAATGTTCACCTGCATTTTACTTTTTGGCAGAATTTATACGTTATAAGTTGCAGATTTGTATTTAAACCATAACGGCAAAAGCAGGTAGGATGATTCACTGTCTGTTCGTCTTTCTGTCAGTTGTCAATTCATGATTCTATGTCTTCTGTGCTATTCTTAAATAAGAGAATCCGTAGACCGCACACAGAAGGTCTACATGCACTAAAACTACTACGTCGTAAATACGTACGGAGGCTGTACAGACCACGTGCTGATAACGCGCAGACACCGTACGGATTGCCAAAGTTTGCCAACACTACGTTTTTGCAAGTAAAGAGGACGTACGGCGGGTAAATGTCAAGAGCAGGATGTTCATACTTTCTGTAAAAGATCGCCATTGCAAGAGGAAGAATGATATTTACTATGTCAAAGGTCAACATGGTCAAGGTCAAAAGACTCAATACATCCAGTCCACATAGTTACATGGTAAAACCATGTGGACTGTATATATAATAAACCATTTTGATTTGGGATCTTTTGACATTCTTTCCACAAAGTATCGTCCTTGGAAGAGACGTCATTTTGATTATCAAGATCAAAGGTCAAGGTCGCAGACCTGAAAATGATATCGGTTACGTTTGCAGTATTTTATGCATTGTATGATCAATATAAAGAATAATGATTCAAAATTGCACATAAGTATTTTGTTTGTTTTTGAACGGATCTGGGCGACTGTTGGATTGCTTTAAGCATGTTTACTGGTACGAGAGGGGCAACGATTCATATATATAATGTTTAAATTATTTCAGTCCATTTTCGTACGCCGATATACAATGTGCTGCATTGTTTGTGGAATTTAGACGGTTTATTCTTGACTTTTAAAATAAGATAAAAGGAATATTTATTTTACTGCTTAGGTAAACCACTAGAACAGCTTTTAAATACTTTATCTGGAGAAGCACCCCGCTTGTATTATTTCTTAACGGTGAACGATTAGCGGGAAACATTGCCAGCCAAATTCATAGCAGCTCCAAACAGTTGGCTGAAACACACAACACACACATGGGAATTATATTCAAAGAGGTTGCGATTGCAGTCTAGAATTTTAGAAAACTTTGATAAAAATTGGCTGCCCGAAGATTCAGTGGTCCAGCCAGCATTCGGTATTTCGACTTAGTTTTAGCTTCTTTGATGCACTTGAACGTCCAAAACATGTATTTCCTGTGTACTTTTTTGTCCATGGGGGTGTTCTTCAAATGCAAAGTCAGAACTTCATCGTTTTTCTCTAGACACTCTGGTATTATTTACAACAAGAAGGGTCACACTCCCCGTGACTTCAAGTTAATACTGGGTATAATGGTACATGTATATGTAGGTAAATTATATACGGAAATGATTGATGCTGTTTTCCGGATCATTTAACTTAATAACAAAGTATTATGAATTAGAAATATAAGCTGGTCCCGCGGAACTGGCACAAGACATTTAAAATACCATGTACATCGTATTGTGAAGGCTCAACTACAAGGGGAACGCGAAACATACATTCTTTGTGTGTTATTTTAATAATTAACCCCCTTGTAGGCTGCTGACGCCAGATCGTGAGTTTCATACAAAATAACCAACACAAACCAGGGTCCCTGACTCCCAGGAATGTAGAAGTCAAATTCAGAGGACGAAAGGGTTATCAAATTTTGTTTCTCTTGCTGTAAATCTTCCGTTGTTTACCTCTTTTTTTGGGTATAACCAGTTATAGGCAACACCATTCACAAAATTGGCACAGTGAACTCGCAGTGAACACACAACTCAGATGGCGACAAATTTGATGATTATTCTTGTTGAAATCACAGACAGCCAATAAACATGATAAAGTTTCAGGCAGTCGAAACTCAGCTTAAAAATGCTTGTTGCTTTCCGATCAGAGGGTCTCGTGTTCGATTCCCGATCCGGCTACATGTCCTCCTGTAATCCTTGTTGTTCTTTTACATTATTGACAACAAATTAAAAGGGTTCTTGAAATTTTGCATTTTTTTTTTTTTGTTATTACGCTTTGAAAGAGTACATGTACACATGTATATACACAGCTGATAACATTGATCAATTTCCTCTCTTCGACCACATACACATCTGTCACTTGATTTGGTCCATCTTACCTGCTCAAGTTTTGATTCTGTATGACTAAAGAAGTATGATTAATCAAAGTAAGATTGTGTAATGCAAATCTGTGAGGTAAGCTTAGTCTTTATTAATTAGAGTACAGACAACCTATAATATATCTAAAAGTCAGTTTTATATTACATTATTATACACTAAAGTCTTTTCTTGTCTCCTTGAAATTTAAGCGATGATCTTTCGTTGTCTTTTATATAGATGAGGAAATGGGCCTAATACTATTGGCATATTTGAAATAAAAGTTTAAAATTTTATTTGTGAAATCTATACAAACGTTGTCAATATTGATGGAATAGATACACTGCATTGTATATGTATTATGACTGAGGCCTGAAAAACTTCGATTTTACTATGGATGAATGGAAGCATCGATTATAGCTCCACGATCTATCCACCTGTCTCCACGGTTGATTCACGACATGGTGAAGTCACTATATGTATCATAACCTGAGAGGCATATAGATCTTTTAGCTTTTACATAGTACATAGGCTCACTTATACCTTCAGGAATATTTTAGGAAAATTCAACATAAAGCGATTGATGGCTGTTTTTACTGAGGACAGACCGTAATACCTTGTTTTTTATGGACGCCATTAAGTTTCTGAGGAGTTCTTCATGACGGACAGGAAAATGAAGATGGTCAGTATGGTCTCCGTCCCTCTTGTCTCTGGTTCCTCTGCTTACAACTTTCTCCCTATTCTATAGTTCCTTTTTCGGTGATGACCTGTTTGTCTCCCTGTAGCTGTTATATTGGTCCGTGGGTTTTGTCGCAAGATTTTGTCAAAATTGTGTCAAAGTAACTGACCTACAGTAACTTTTAAAATCGTTTTCGACATCAGACCTCTAAGTGACTATGAATGGGATAAAATAAAAGTACAAGCTGATGGTAAGTATGATGTAGACATGATGTCATCTAATCGATTAAGTGGGGATAAGTAGTCTTAATTAATGGAGATAATCAGTCTCTAGAGGACTAAAACCTTGTCTTGGAGTTGACAGTAAACTGAAAATCTGACTGATGTATTCCTGTAGCAACAAGGGCGGATTTAGAAGGGGTATTAGGGTATCAGTCCCCCCCCCCTGGATTTGTAAATAAAGTTCCTGATTTTACGATTTGTTTTTATCAAATCATAAACTCTCTTCCTTTGACTGGCTGGATAGCCCCCCCCCCCCCCCCTACACACACACACCTGGATATAGTCTGGAGTTACTAATATTTGCAGAACTTTTGAATTACTTCTTGTTTCATTTAATTGACATATTTTGATAAGATTTATGTTCATAACATGTAGGGTTGTTGGCCCATTGGTCAAGTATATCCATGATCTTCTGTATTTACTGTAAGTCTCAAAAAGGTCTTTAAATAATGGTTGGTCTTTGTTTGCTCTAAATATCCCTAGGATATTCAGAAAAAGGGGATTATAATTATATTAGAGAGATTTATTCTTACTTTATTATAAAATGTAATCATTCTTCAAAACAACAATGTATTTCTGTAATCTTATAAAAAGAAGAAACAATCCACAGTCTCTAAGGCTGGATAGGAACATTTGCCGTATGAACATCTCAAGACAAAAGTAGATCTTGGCAGAGATTTTTTTTTTCAGAAAGATTTCACTATATATAGTATCTAACTCGAGATTTCAAGCCACTCTTGTCACACTGCCCATTGGCAGGATACGTTATCCGGTGCCAAGAATGTGTCCACGGGATACGGCTTTCTCCTTATAGTATGCACCAGATATTTCCTATCAATTATATACCACCAGGCTGGTCGGTGACATATCGTATCTTCAAATGTTTCTATCATTCGTGCAATGAAAGTTTGCGTTTTGAATTGATTTTCACTTTTGTAAATTAATGGATCCTTGTTCAATATATCAATATAAAATGATGAGATTTTGTGCTGTAAGGTGTTAAATGATCTGTAATCAAGAATGTGCAACGTCGAGGGTCCTTTGTAATGCTTAGATTAAAAACACTTCAATTTTCATGTCCACGAAACTAATTTACGAATGTATTGTAAGGACTTGTGGAGTATACGTCTTGAACTCATTTTCATTCGATAGAAATCAATTGTTCTTATAACATTTCATGCTCAAAACTGGAACAATTGAAAGAAAAGATAAAAAAAGATATAAAATTTGTATAAACGGAAACATTGAATAAAAGATGCATCATATTTCCATTAAATATTTCAAAAGTATTTTGTTCGAGATTTTTTCTTTCAGTTTAGAGGATTTTATGTAGCCTGTGGAAAAAGAATTAGCATGATATGTAGAGTTTCTTTCCGTCACACTACACATTATGTGCAAATCTAAACAGACAGACAGAAAACAGACTTTGTATTACATTCATGTTTTCTAGTTTTGAAAACATCAACCAAACTGACAGGAAATGTCCAGGTCTCATGGAGTCCAAGCTTAAGGACATACCTTTGCGCCAAGCAACTTTTGTTCCTACATGAACACTGAACTACTAACTAGACTTGGAGATTTTTTGGAAATGTGGAAAATATGTCTATAAATGATTTAAAGACTCATATTTAATTCTTTAATCTATTTTTCATCAAGAATATACATTAGATCTAATAAGGTAAAAAGGAGGGGGATTAGAACTTTAAAAAATTCCCATCTGATCTATGGTCCTAAAGCTGCCATCAACCAGAGACGTTTTGCTGTTTCCACAATTCTTCCGCAAATATCATTGAATATGTACACAACCTTACATACAGTATTTACGACAAAATATCGACATTTTCATATTGTGTGGCCTTTTAAATATCAGACACCAAGTTTGATTAGAGTTGAAGTGTCTATTGACTCGATCTATGATAGCGCGAAGAAGGAAAATATTTGGACATGCCATCTGGCTGAGCTATCTTCTAGATTAAGATCCCATTCTATGGAAGGAGATTTAAATTTTGACTATATCTGTGTGGTCATCTGTACTCTATACCTACGGTATTATTCATCATATTTAGTTATTATTTACCCGGCGCACCCTTCTGTTTTTGTGCTGCGGCATATTTTCTTCATTCATTGTTTATTGACTATATATGTAATGAATGACTCAGGAGTACAGTCGAATGTAGTCGATCGAATTCATATCATATTTTGTCGAATTCATATTTTGTTAAATCCAATCAGTGATTCACTCCGTGATTTTCTGGGGGGGGGGGAAACTTATAGAGTACAAAAACACGACTTTGACTAAGATGGTCAAAGCCCCTAATTCCCCTTGAATCATTAAAAAAAAATCCAAACTCGCAAAGACGTACGAGTTATCGTCCGTGTACCGTCTTATTTTCTTGTGGGGGTCTAGTGTTTAAACTTTGAAAAATGTTGGTATTTATATATGATAAATGTAATAATAAAATTTTACATATTAGGTATATCATCAGACTTTATCTGTGCCAAATAAAGACAAAGTAATTATCACCGTAAGTAATGGAATGGATGGTAAAGGCTGAGTGCTAGTGTGTGATGTTTTAATTTTGCTAGATGTCGTATATTATGTGACTTTGGTGTGTGGTTATTTTCGCTTCAATGTCCATTTGCTTTATATTTTTGTGTGTTTGTGTGCTTCAAGAAGTACATTTTTCATTGATATTTATTTTAGCGAATTGTAATGAGAAGTGCTGCGCACGCAGTAAATATTACCGATCAACATTTCTAAAAGAAAACTAAAGTTCGTTATAAACTCCATTCAACTTGAACAGATAGGAACTTGAAGTGTGTCTGTCAGTTTGTCTTTTACATTGTCAGTCCATGGCTTAAAATACACACGTCCAAGTAATGTCTGCCCTGTGAAACGCCAACATAACATGTTATCCCCCGCCGGTCTGACTTAACTTTCCTTTTGTATCACTTAAAATCTTCTTAGTCAAATTCATCTTTTCACTGTAGTCTCAGTCACCATTAAAGTTAAACTAACTATAATTACAGTCAAACTAACTATAATTACAGTCAAACTCACTATAGTTACAGTCAAACTCACTATAATTACAGTCAAACTCACTATAATTACAGTCAAACTCACTATAATTACAGTTAAACTCCAGTAAAACTCACTATAATTACAGTCAAACTCACTATAACTACAGTCAAACTCACTATAATTACAGTCAAACTCACTTTTACCATTACAGTCAAACTCACTATAATTACAGTCAAACTCACTTTTACCATTACAGTTAAATTCAACATTACAGTCAAACTATTACAGTCAACTCACTATTACAGTCAAACTCACTATTACCGTCAAACTCACTATTACAGACAAACTTACTATTACAGTGAAACTTAGTTTTACAGTTAAACTCAGTTTTACCATTACAGTTAAATTCAACATTACAGTCAAACTATTACAGTCAAACTCACTATTACCAGGCAAACTCACTTTACAATCAAACTCACTATTACAATCAAACTCACTATAACAGTCAAACTAACTATTTACCAGTCAAACTCAGTTTTATAGTCAAACTCACCTCTAAAGTCAAACTCACTATTACAGTTTAACTCATTATTACTCAATATTACGGTGTCAGTCAAACTCACTATCACATTATTACAGTAAAACTTACCATACAGTAAAACTCACTATTAGAGTCAAACTCACCTCTAAAGTCACACTCACTATTACAGTCAAACTCATTATTACCTAGTCGGTCAAACTCACAATTACAGTCAAACTCACATATATTATTAAAGTCAAACTCACTATTATAGTCAAACTTACAATTACAGTCAAACTCATCCATAAAAGTCAAACTCGCCATGAAAGTCAAACTCATAATTACATTCAAACTCATCCATAAATTCAAACTTACATTTACAGTAAAACTCACCTATAAAGTCAAACTCACTTTTATGATCAAACTCACTATAACAGTTAAACACACTATTGCAGTCCAATCTCAATTCATTTATTTCCAAAAGCAAACAGCTTATAGGTACAATACGACATAATATATATAACATATAAATACATATACAGTAACATAGTAATGTAGTGTATCTAAATACCAAGAGAAAAGAAAAATCATCATTTGAAAATGAAACAAATATTCTCGTCAAAATGTTATAGTTACTAATGTACTCGAAAAGCTAATGGTTTTATTATAGTTTGCATGACGCGGAGGTAGGACTTGTAGCAGTAAAAAATGACAAAAATAAACAAGGGAAAAGTTACAAAGAATTATTTCTTAGTTTCAATGCATTAACAAGGAATTTTCCTAAATTTCTTAATTCGGAAACATTTTGAACAGATAATAATTGAACTAACTTAAAGGAGGATGGTCTAACCCAATAATATATTTTAATCTACTAATCATGATAATACAGTCAATTTATCGTTGTTGTCTGTACGTTAATGTCCCTGGCTAATAAACATTACATTACAGTTAAACTCACTATTGCAGTAACAGACTATTCCTGTCAAATGACAAAATTAGAATCAAAGCATTATCGTCTAACTTCTCGTTACAGTCAAACTCTCCATCCATTACAACACATGATTAATGTTATTCTGATTCTTGCCATTCCAAACTCAATAATACAATCAAATTTTAATCTCCAATTGACTACCATTCCCCGACATTTTCTGTGACTACTTGCTCAAAATGCAATCGTTGACCCGACCACGGAAGACAACTCTTGATACCTTATATTTCTGGACAAATTTCACCTCAGCGGCTATAATTTCATTTAACTTGGGCTGAGTTGCCTATTGTGAAAATTAAAAACAACATCCAGAGAAAATACATTTAATAAGAGCTATTCATAATTTCTTATGGTGATCCAAACAAAATCAAAGGCGTTACGAAAACAGTTTAAACTGCGTTCGAATTCTTTGGTTCACAAAAATTAGTCCCTTTCGTAGCGTAGCGGGAATGGATCAGGCACAAGTCGAACTACACCAAAATATGCAATTATTATAGTAACAACATGTAAAGACAGGCATGATCGTTCAAAGACTTCTCATTTACGAACCACATTAGCTGTCCAGTTTCTGAGCTCAGATACAGTGGTTGGGAAGGAAATTTGAGAATGGGCCATTTTCCATGATTTTCGAAAATTTCAATGGGCCATTTCTGAAGAAAGTATTGAGACTTCAATGGGCCATTTTGTAAATTAATGGGACTATTGTGCATGGTCCCTGTCCTTCCCAATCAACCTTCTAATTTGTATCACGATGTTTATGAGCCAACCAAAAAATTTAAAAAAAAAACTTCATGTGTCTTTGCCTGCGATAATTGCCGTATTCTGTTGTTTCTTTGCAATGAACAGTTAAGCCAAGTATCCAACCCGACCTCAACACGCCCACCCAACCCAATCTTTTGCTTGTGCCTATACTTTACACCTTTACCATTAGGCGTTGAGTTTTCCATGGTCAGATAACATTGTCCATCATCGAAAGCTATAAGATATCATGATACGTTTACTGATTGTACTTAAAAAGTCATCAATTCAATACCCAGATTGAAGATAAAGAAGTCGATAAAATCAGTGTATATAGCTATATAGGCAGTTAGTACTGGGTCAACAGATCCATAAAATTAGTAAGTATGAGATTCCTTCATAATAAATCTACCCGAATAAATATTTGTGTAACGGAGAAGAAAGGTTTCAGAATCTGCTTATTTCAAAGCTTTTGTCCAATATCCCTCGCTTTCAAAAGATGACACAATAATGGGTAATCAAATTTGGTTTGTTTACTTTTATTGTTTGGCTTTTGGACCAAGATCGGCGCCGAACATGTTTTTGGCGTTTTCTTGTTTAAAAATGACCAGAGGGTGCAGAAATCTGTCAAAATATACATGATTACATGATTTCAATCAAGATTGGACTAAGGTGACAAGATAAACGATGATTAGTACCGACTTTATGTACGTGAAAATAGGTGATGCATCATCATTGATGTAATAGTGAACCTGACATTGCATACACCGATCAAAAGGGATCATAATTGGGAATTTTGGGGAATATTAGCTATATCCTCGTAATATAACGTGGATTGTACAAATATCTACTGTATCTGTGAGAAAAGTGTTGCCTTGTTTGTCCCCTTACTCAACTTTACCTGACGTGCGGAAGAAATTAATGTCATACTCGTGTCCTACCTGGGGAATTTTTTTATCTCTTCACTTTACCGCCTAAAAATAAACCGACGTTTTGTATGGTTGAACGACCAAATCTGGGTTGTATCGTAAAAAGATTTGAATCGGTGCATACTGAGATTTAAAGAAGAAAACTTCGTTATTTGGATTAATTATTGGGGGGATTTTGTTGTGTACCATTTACAAACGGATTAAAACCTGCCGGCCAGACCGGGTTATAGTTTTTTTGGCAGTCTTGCACGTCCAGTATTAGGTGGAGAAGTTATGAATTTTCTCAGCGTTATGACTGTCACCACTGTTGTTCCTTGTTCTGTCGTGATTTACAAGTGTTTGTTACCTAGTGTTAGTGGCATTGATGTAGCCACCGCGTGAAATTTCCTGATAACACGACAATTTTGTGAGAAATATTGGGGAGATACTAGTAATACAATTTGTTCATGGTGGTACCCTGATTTTGTAAAGTACTTTTCGGAATAGCATCAGTATGGAATGTATGTTGGAGAGAAGACCCCAGAGAACATACGAGGAGGAACGACCCCCTCCGGCTTACGGCCACTCCTATACTATAACACAGGTACGACAATATTGGTAGCATTCTCTATCTCGAAGAAATTCTTTACATCTTTCATATCTTTGGTCGTAGCCCCCTTTCAAGAAGACTGTCATAAATTGGTGGGAGGGTTAATTCTATTCTGTTGTTGAGAATTTGATTTCGGGCAAATTTCATTCAAAAATTGATCACAAAGGGGTCAACATGGTCAACAAGGGCAAACTGTGTACAAAACATACATTAGGTTTACTATGCGTCTATGGTCGTTAACCGTAAATATTCCTTATATGAGTAATACATTGATAACATGAAGAAAAAAAAAGGACGTCATGTGATGTTAGGTAATAAAAAGATTAGATATCCTTTATTCCTTGAATAACCTTAGTCCAGAATCATAAGGGGACATAACTTCAGTATTGAGACTTTTATTTGTGAGTTGTCAGACTTTGTCATGTTTATGGTCAGTTCATCATGGTAGTCAGAGCGTCTTATTGTAAGTTTGACGTGTGTACGACATACCGTCAGATAGAGTGGTGGGAGTTGATGAAGCTATCAGTCAAAATAAAGTACATTTCTCTTATTGATGGGGACAGAGATCACTCGACCTGTAACATTCTTCCTCGTTGGATAGCCTTTTTCTCTTAAAAATGTTCATTTTAATCCAATAAACATGAACTTATGTGTCAACCCCCCCCCCCCCCTCCCCTTTCCCCACGGTTTCTTTCCCCCTCCACCCATTATTCCTCCCCTTCCCCACCCGATATCCTCTTCTCTCCAGTCCTATACAATGCCTGGAATGATATAAGTTTTGGGATTTTTCTGATGACGGGTAACAGAATGTAACATCTAAAATCTGTTTCTATACATAGATATTAGACATCTCATTCTTTATATTTGTGCAAGAAATTTGAAATTTCACCTTGAGAATTATTTTCAATTAAATGTTTAGAGGACAATCCGACATTGGACACGCCGTGTATAGAATATCTTCAACTTAAAAAGTCCAGGTTCTGTTGATGCATTGCAAACCCTGATATAGGGGTGTATAGGTGTTATTATTTAGAGCACAGACCAACAGGCATGAAGATTTAATAACATTTTGGAATTCAAATTAAACTCTTCTTTAAACATTTATTTTTCAATATTTTCTCACCAAAATACAAGAGGTTTTAAAATCGTGCAAGTGTGCCAATATTATTCAATGTACAGGTCCGTGATTTATCAAAAACTGGGGATTTGTGCCTACACGAGGCTACTTCAAGTCTTACATTCCATACAAGTATGGCGGATCAAATAGGCTTAAAATTTATTTTATTAAAAAGGTCTGGGATTGAATTCACAAAGCAATTCAGGGACTATACTTGTATAAAGTAATAAAGCACGACTATAGTAAACTTTACCACCGTTTGACCGAAATTTCAAGGAAGGTGTTTGCAGTTGTGTTACCATTTTGCCTTTTTAGCAAATCTCTATGTTTTACATTTATTCACGTACATATGTACATGTTTTGTCATTATAACAGCAGGAGATGTCGGGTCATTGTGCTGAAATATTTTAAAGATAAAAGATGCAAATACCAAACATAATAATAACAAAGGTCTTTTACAAGGCCTTATTCGCCATGTTAATGTACCTTGGCTCGGGTCTTTATTTACGGCAAGACAGCGTGCCTTGTGCTCATTTACATTTGTGTATTTTCATCAAGTTAATTAAGTAAAACCTGCCTATCATACTATTAAGCGAATTTCATTCAATGTATATCATCATAGGTAAATTGATGTAAGAAATTAATTTTTTTTTCTTTGTTTGGAAGCATGCCATAGTACGTTTTTCTGCAATATTTGAGGTAGAAAATGGGAACATTACATACAGCAAACAAACAGAACATGCTTGCGTATACTGAAGAACTCCTCGGCTTTATTGCTATCTGAAGGGTCTTATTTGGGTAGAAAGGAAAGGGGGAATGGGCTTCAAGTGTAACCCTGGCTCCTCATTGTTGTATGAGCCTACCTTGTAATTCTCCATTTCTACATTTTTTCTGGACAAGAACGTTGCTGCATCACCTTTCTAAAACGTAATTGGCCTTTTAAGAAAAAATAATATACTTCGTGTATCTGCTATTATGCAATAGATATTCGTCTTTGACACATTCTCCTGCTAATGAAAGAAATTCATATTCAAAAATCAGTACACATGTCAAAATCGTGACCAATGAGTAATACGACTTATTTCCCCTTTTAATACAACCTAATCCCTTAATGCTAATCCGGACTGACTTCATTTCCTTGCCGAATTATAGGATTTAAATTTAAAATAATTTGATTTAAATCGTAGTTAATTAGGGGTGTTTGTAATGTATACGAGATTTCTTATTCAATGCAAGATGAAATCTCCTCTTATGCTCAATTTCGTCCTATAACCAAATTCAATGTTGTTTCGTGTAATTGAATCCCTGAGAAGATAAAAGACTTACTGCAAAACATACGAGATAGTGTGAAGTATTTTGAAATTCATACAGGACGCTATTTTCACATTCTATTGTATTTCATATTATGTGTGATATTTACATGAAATCAAGACATCAAGGAAAATAATTTCAAAGGCGATCACTCTAGGTCTACAACCAAAAATTATCAATTTGTTTACAAACCCCGCACACAAAAATCTTACAAAAAAGAATGTAGGTCGTTGTCTGTTGACTTTAGAATTTCATTAAGAAGTTCCTTTGCCCTCACAGAGATAAGATTTCTGCACGGTTCGTTCGTAAGGTGGGATTTAACATTTTTTTATGTCAAACTTAATACCTTTTTGTCGATGACAAATGCCATTATCTCCACATCTTTATCTTTGAACAAAGAATTAAAGTTGACGAAACAAAATTCTTGTTGTTTACAACTATTCCCGACAATATATAGTAATAATAAACATAAATTTTACTCCCTTTTGCCATGTATGCAGTTTAGTTATTGTACATATGTAGCATGCTGTCATGTTCGTTTGTCTGTCTATCCGTCAGACATCCTTTAACGTTCATCCGTAACACAAACATTTATCAGGATTCTGACCTCAAAACAAATTTCAAGGTTGTTTCTTAAAGGTATGAATGAATGAATTCAAATATCCAAATGACTTATAACCTGAAGGTGTTCCTCAGAATTTGACCATACTTCAAATATGGTAAATGTATTTCAGACAAAGGTCATTCAAGGTCATTACTGGGAGGTCATGGTCAGTTACTAGCATTCGATATATAGGAATTATGCTACTAAAACTAAAAAGTGCTTTTATCTCCTAAACTGTTGAAGAATTCAGTCATTCCTCGTACAATTACATTTTTTTTTCTGGTACGTAGACTGTTGGAAAAAATTTCGTTTCAGATCACTTACATTTATTTCAGTTATACTCTATATATATGCAATAGCAGTACTAACACCTTCAAGTCAATGAACGCATCAGTTTTCAAATGTTAAGAGCAGATAAACCATAACTCATTGATAAAATGAAAAAAAAAATCAATATCAAAATCATATAATACTGTATAAGCATACATATTAATTTTCGTAATCAGTGTAAATTAATCAGTTCACCGTTTGCCTTAAGGTTTACCTTATTTATTTTACCTGTCGCCCCAGCTTCTCTGCCTGGAATTATATATTGGGTTTGAAATGGACAACATGTTATATCGATCTGTGAACATTTCCACCTTACAAACAGCTGTTGTTGATTTTTGCACGGTGTTCATCATTGCTCTTCCGTCATTCTCGGATTTTTATGTCTGTGGAGGAAGATAAATCTAGAGGATTTACCTCCACTTAGTAAAGGTGTCGAGAAGACGAAATAATTACTCCAGACCACAAACTTTTTTTGTTGAAAATATTAAAAATGTGAAGTTGAAGGAATTCAGAATTCAGTATGGTGAGTTATGATTTTTTTATTGCTAATACACGTGTAGTAGGTCAATAGTACTTTGCTAGTCTAATGGTCTACCTTTTGGCATCAAGTTCGCACCCTATGCAAGAAATGTCTTGTACCGCACTTAATTTAAAATATCTTTAGCTAATTATGCAAAAAATCATGTCTTTATATTTGACGAATGATATTTTATCACCAATACTTTACCTTTAGTAATTGCAAAACATGTTACACTTATTGACTCTTGTCAGTGAATGATTGAATCATGCATATATTTCTGACAGTAGAAGGACTGCATGTAAAGACTTTATGTCGAATAAAAATTTGCAAATTTCTCATTCTTAATTGTGCAAGAAATTTAAAATTTCACCTTGAGAATTATTTTCAATTAAAAGTTTGAGAATGGATAGCGTTTACAGTTTGACTTTGCAATATTCTACTAAGTTTTACTTGGTTCCTTAGTATTCATGGTTAGTTGGGCATTTTTGTCCGTTCGTTCGTCTGTCCCATGAGAGTATGTCCCCTCAGCTCCAACAACCCTTGGATAAAGTGTAGGCTATGAGTGTTTTTTTGTGCCCTTAGACCCCTATCATGCATTGTAGTAGTTCAAAACTTACTTTAAACCGTTCATAAAAAATGAAAGAAATACATGTATTGATATATAGATTTTGAATTTACTCATAATTTGCAAACAAGTGTTTTCTAAGTATGAATGCATATTTGTCTAGATTCAACAAAATTTTCTATATAGGGCTAATCTAACGACACCTGTATGTCTCAAAACAAATTACACAAAGTAAATTAGACAAGCGATATTGGGCAATAAAGGTCCATTTGGCTTAATGACGATGTGGACGAATGTTTGTTGACGGAAATTGTAAGGGGAACACACAAGTAATCACTGTACATCAAAGCCAGTGTAAAACAGGTCCATCTTTATAATATTTATCATGTAGAGGTTATCAGCTATGGCAAACAGTTATGTTACTCCCAGGCAGAAATATATAATACCAAGTTAATTTGTCATTTGGTTTTTGTGACCATGAGGTACGGCCTTATGTGAGTGTAGTTTGAAATGGGGTACATGTACTTAATTTGACTATGGCGGTAAGTTACGTTATAAAATATAATCTTATGCCGAGTGTTCGAATTTCTGGGTTGCTTCCGGTTTGATTAATTGTAGATTTCAGTCTTTATGAAGATTTTTTAAAAATAAATTCTTCTGTGACTGCATCCGTCTCAATCTGGAACATATCCAGTTCACAGTAGTAAATACCAACAACTCTCACCGACGTAAGATTGGGAGGGTTTCATTTTGGGTCAAACTCTACCTCATTTGCTACAAGACAAACATTTCTTTAGATGGTAGATCTTACAGACATGCTTACAGACCAGACGACCGACGAACCTGAAGACAGACGGACATGGGGACATGTGGACAGACGCTTATAGAACTTTAATCTGTATTAAAGAGAAGGTTCGATCTTATGGCCACAATGTCTTCTCTTAAATAATCCATAGAGTACTTGCAGTCTTGGTGCAACTCAACTACAATGATAACTGTGATGACTCTTTGCCGCTCGGAATACTCCGTCGTTTTCATATTGTTGATTAGATTGCATTATCCAAAGATAACAGAGGTCTTTTCCAATTCGTCAACTCAGAATGGATCACTCTGTCATTAAACCCTTTTAAAGTAAGAATTTTCTAGCACACAAGACATCAGTCAATAGAATGGGCTGTCAGACCCGGGTTTCCTGTACATGCACCCCCTGTTATCACCAATCTACAAGTTTGATATGTTGGAATATTTGCACATTAAGATCTACGTACTTGTTTGCCAGGGGAAGATCATTTAATAAGTTCATTGTCTGTCAATAATGCCCCGTTTAAAACCCAGTGTTTATCTCGGGTTTTGTGCTGAGACAATATTCATTGCTCTTAAGGGTCTCCCCCAATTCAAGCTTATTAGGTGCTAAGTGCACGGCAAATGTACAATGAATAAAGGGGGACGGAATGACAATGTGGAAAAAAATGCGTGAACTGAATTCTTCTAGACTTTTGTGTATTTTAGATTTTCGCAGACATTGAATACTTGGAGTTTTGGGATTGTTACATCCAACTTTTTCGATCAACAGTTTCATTGTTTTCCAAAATTCGAGGAACTATGTAGTTTTTAGATATTTGACACAACTTGGATTTTATGTCTATTTTGGATGTCGTATGTGGAAAGGGATTTAGTCGTAATGCAATATGATCTCTTTGGAAGGATTCTTCACCTAAAGAATTTTCGGTATTTTTGTGAGTTGGAAGAAGTCCAGACCGCCATTAAGTCGGTATAATGAATGAACGTGAGTTAATTAAGACTAAAAAAGTGTCGTCTGCTACCAAGACTGGCCATAACGTCGTCATAGACGCCGGAGCCTCCAAGAAAGGCAGTACCACGGTCACTTCCGGTACCGGTCGGAAGCCAATACAGATCATGTATCTGGGAGACTGTAACCCCAAACAATTCTTTGTGAGTAAACGTAAAACGATGTCTTGGTAATAATGATTGGTAAACTCAAAGTTGCTCGTGTGGATTTTGTATATTCCCCGCTACTTAATCTCGACATTTATGACGAGTTGTATCATTTTATTACGTCACCTGCAATGGAAATGCGTCTTTTATGGATCACTTGGAGCTTGGTCTGTCTGTATGTTCGTCCCAATTTTACATTCTAGCCTACTTACCTGATATATATTACATTGCCATCAAACTTGCAGGGATTGTTAAACATCTACTGAGGGCAAAGGTCGTCTTTAAGCTAGGTCAAGGTAACATATTTTAACATGCGACAGGTGGTATACCTGTTCTTGAACAGTTTAGTTTCTAGTTTGACATTTTGTAGTTTCGAAAATTCCAATTGAAACCTTGTCATTTTACCCAAAAAGAATTTATCATATTTGGTCCCATAACTGACCAACAATGTTACAGGGATCCAAATATCACTTCTTACACCTACTTGTTCGAATGAATTGGTATATATCTTACGTAATCCTACGGATCAAGCTAGCTTGAAATCGTCGTTACACCTAAGTGACCTTGTGCATTTCTTCAAGCAATACATTTCCCTCTGAAAAAAAAAAATCTTCCAATCTAAGGCATTAGTTTGTCAGCATGAATCCTTTACGCGTGAAGTAATGTAATTCTACGTGTATTCTGTCACAAGTGTTACGTTCAACTCCAACTGAGATGCAAGGGAAATATGTTCGCCAGTTTTCATGTAGGGTTAATAAGGATGACCCAATACAAATAATTATTTCGCCTTGGACTAGAATGTCGAAAACTGATTGGATAGAGCCCGTCACGTGGAAGCGGTCTATAACTCTATAGACTTTCTTATAGACCGTCAGTAGACAATAAATTCGAAATGGGAAATCCAAGATGGCGGACGTTAATATGAAAAATTGCAGCGGCCGGGAATCGAACCCGGGCTGCCCGCGTGGCAGGCGAGCATTCTACCACTGAACCACCGAAGCTTATAGAAATAGGTAAAAAATATTGTTTATATAGCTCAGACTACACGTAATCTATTTTTAGCTGATGACTCGTTTATGTAGGTTGAATACCTGGGAAGTGACACACTTTTGAATTCACAAAGGTAAGGGAAATTTGTGATGAAGGGGTCCTCGGCAAAATAAAACACTTATTTGGTCAGTTACAGACCGTCTACGGAGATATGTCGGGTTGGTAAAATATATGGAAGGCTCGGCTTCGCCTCGCCTTCCATAGATTTTACCAACCCGACATATCTCCGTAGACGGTCTGTAACTGACCAAATAAGTAATAATATCATTCTTAAACTCAAACCTCGATAGATCTGCTTATTTTTCTTCAAAGCAAATCAATCACAAGAATCGTGATACATGATGTACGTAGTACACATAGCGTTAGATTGACTAGATCTTGGCATTTGTTGATTCAGCCAAACAAAATTATTTAGCTTCTTCACTAACGATTTCAAGAAAGCTATTGCTTCAGCTAATAACATCCCCCCCCCCCTCTCTCTCTCTCTCTCTCTCAAGACAGATGAAATAACATCATAAACATGACAGTTTTAGTCTCGGCATAAAACGTACTGTTTTAATTATCAAAAAATCAGAAATATACTAGTAATTGCTGTCCACATGTGTATGTCTATAGCAATTCTGCACGGGCCTTCTGACATTACCCTCGTATAAAGGAATTGGTAGTACACGTTCTCGATGTTTAAAATTGGAAAACGAAATCTATGCTTTCGATCACTTTTGTGTCATCATTTGCCAGTCTTGGTAACGTATTCTTCTAGAAAACAATAGTGCAGTGGGTATTTATAATTCCCTTACAAATAAATTGTAAAAAACATGTAAATAATATTAGAGTCTAATATTTGTTATTTTCTAACGGGTATCGATATTGTAATCTTGTTCCATTACTTCCTCCTAACAATCATACAACATTACTACCAAACATAATATTAGTTATACGATGCCTATCTCATTAAAGTAACATAGTCAATATTTTGTTATTCATATTTGTGTTCCAAACAACGTTGGATCAAGTTTGTAGTAAGGTTCAACAATGTTTGTTCTTTGTTTAAGAGGAAATCTGTATTAAAAATATTTAATGACTTGACATCTACACAGGATACAGTATGTAATGTGGTGGCCTGCTTGAATTACTGATGGTCACTTACGTTTTAAGAAAATTCATGATATGTTTAGTCCGCTCTGTTCTGTGTAACCCCTTGAAAAAAGTTTTAACAGAAAGTTTAAGAAGCAATTTGAATATCACACAAAAAATAAGCAGAACAGGATGCTTTTTACTGTTAAAAGACGACAAGTGTGAATACATGTTGGACATTATTTGCAAGCTTACAATAGCCATGAATCACAGTTTTGGGATACGTTAGTAGATTTTCCTAATAAGTCTTAAGATGTACCATTGCCAATAGTCAAGTTTTACTCATCAAAATGCTTTTAAGCTATGTATGAAGACATCAACTGCAGACATCAATCAAATACTGCCGTCTACACTTGCTGTATTTTGACAACAAAGACTAAACAAACCTCACGTCCCCACATCTCCCATCCCTACACTTCACATCCAACAAAAAAAAAACAAAACAAAAAACAACGAAACGAAAAACTTAAACCAGCTCTCGGTTTCAGGAAACAGCAATATAATTGCATAACGAATACTAGTATCGTGAAACGCCGGTCAGTGGTCAAATAACCGTAGACGCAGCTCATGGTGAGCATCATATTTCAGCACATAATGAATATCATATTTCAGCACATAAAGAATATCATATTTTGATTACAGAACCGTCGGTCAGTGGAGGAGAAAGATCGTCACCTACAGAAGAGGATATCTGACCTCCAGACGCAGACCCAGAGACTGGAGAGGAAGATAGGGATCTTAAAAGCCGAGAACGACTCACTGGTAAGTATAACATAGTAACAATGATGAAAAAACAAAGTATATTCATATGTTTTCCCATACCAACCTTTCCATTTTTCTTGTGAAAAGAATTTTCCATTTTACTTGTGAAAAGAAAGTATTTTCATTGCATGGTACCCACCCCCACCTGATGAATAATAAATTGCCAAGTCTTTCCAGTATGACATGCATGGTATTGGCAGCCCCTCCCTCTTTTCCCGGCAATGATGTATTCCGAATTGGTTTCACTTTTATTTGAACTTCCTTGTTTAGGAATCGATTTTTTACTAGGAAAAACTTTCGATAATTAGAGACTTAAATCAAAGTGTTTCCTTGTCTTTTGTTACTGAAGTAATTTTTTCAGTTTAATACCATCTCACCATAATGAATACAAACAAAATATAGACAATCAAAAAATAGGAAGACAGGATGTCCACCTTCATTCTTCCCATACTATCTTAATGCTCTCTCTATCCATGCATTAAAGAAGAAAATTTGAATGAACTGAGTGATCTGCAAGGTTCAGAGTTATTTTCAAACTTAAGGGTTATTTGGGGTTATAAGTGTAATATGAGAGGAGTAACTGTTACTAACATGTATTCAGAGATGTAATATCCAATACCCATACATACACTGACGAGCTGAATAAGCCAGGATAATGATCATGATTATAAGTAAAATGAATACGGTCATATTACAGAAAGCTGAGAATCTAAAGGTAAATTACTAAGTACTGTGCTTGCTTCCAAGAAACCGGAGTGATGAACATCATCAAATGACGTGGGTTTAATCAGGAAGATGCTGGAGACTAATCTATTTGAAGATAATTTAACTCATGGAGTGTATTAATTAATGCAATATTAAACCATAATGACGTTGTTTGGTCACGATCTTAAAAGAACATTAATCCCATTCACTTACTGAGCTTTTGAACTATCTCTCTCTCTCTCTAATGTTGTCAAGAGATGAAAAGAGAGATGTTCTCGATTTTCTGGGCCTGAGTGAAGTGCGTTTCAGCATATTGTGTGGTGTGATTAATTGCACTATAAGTAACTAAAACACATAATAAGCAGGAGTAACAAAGTATCATGTTTTGTTGTTGTTTGTGCTGTAACATTACCAAAAATAAAAATCTAAACTTTTCAATATTAAAGGAGTTGCTTCAAGAAGCAGATTCTTCTAAGATTACATTACAGTCCATACAAAGGGCAACGAAAATCTCATCCTGCTCATATATCTAACAGGAAAAATAGAAGACGTCAACCAATTAATGCATAGGAAACAGTTTCCTTCTTTGTTTTGTGTATTTCTCAGCAGTTTAATGATTAAATCTTCAGAAGTTTGGATAATGAGTATAGTAAGAAAGAGTGAAAAGTGAAAAATATTATAATGTATTGATATGTATATATGTTTTTGTCAGTACAAATGTATGAAGAAGATATTATATTCTTTTCAGAAGAGACAGAAGGATGATCAAAGACCGTTAGAGGAGAAAATAAAAACACTTAAAAAGCGTAATGCTGAGCTCGCGGCAATCGCTCGACGACTGGAGGAGAAGGCGAAGCATCTACAACAGGAGAATATTAAGGTACAACAGCAGTAATGTGGCTTACAGTTTGTAAATAATACCCTGTGGTAAAATATGTACATCTAATGTTATTTCTACAACAGGAGAACATTAAGGTACAACGTATACAACAGCACTTTAAGGTTCAGCAGTATTGTGATATATAGTGCTGGTAAAATAAGTATATCTTCTGTTTACTTTTGTAGGAAACTTAAGATACAATGAATACGAATAATATAATTAAGTGTCTTATGTTATCATAACAGGAAACTTTGTCCCTTATATGAAATGTAGGTCAAACCCAATGGTCCAGGTAAAAAATGTCAGCATGAAATATCAAAGCCTTATCGCTTACCATTCTGAAGTTATTGTCAAGGTTAAAGTTTGTCAATTTGTCTCCATAAACTTACTAACCACCAGGCCATAACTTTTTAATATCCTACTCATAAGATCTGACAAAGATGCCAGTAAGGGTTTTCTAAACAATTCCTATTTTCCATTTGTTTTGTCTGAATAAAAATGTATTGAGAACATGATGTAAAGTATACTAGGACTACTAAATTTTATGTTGATGCATGTATAGTTGTGCTGGGGTATCACAGCTGAAAACCATATTGCGATATATTGCAATATGCTAAATTTGAATCACGATTTATTGCAATTCCTTAGAATTTGATATTTTACGAATAAGATAAAATTCAAAGACAAAATTTTGCTTTATGTCTTAGCAAGAACTGACAAAAATATTTCTGTGATGTTGTCACATGCGAGATATATTGCAATATGCTAAATTTGAATCACGATTTATTGCAATTCCTTAGAATTTGATATTTTACGAATAAGATAAAATTCAAAGACAAAATTTTGCTTTATGTCTTAGCAAGAACTGACAAAAATATTTCTGTGATGTTGTCACATGCGAGATGTGTTTTGGGCTACCAGAGTATTTAACCTCCTCACTACAATGATTGCAAAGACCAATTGCTGTTTAATAAGATTTTTAGTTAAAATGACTTGAATGTCAGAAATAGGCTTTTTAAATCAATCTGAACCAGTATTTTGAAAAAAAAAAAAACGTATTGTGATATATATTGGGGACGAAAGGAATTTATTGTGGTCATAATATTTTTATCTCAGATACCGTCACAAAAGGAACATAGGCCTATAAAATTTCGTACACCATCATATTGTATTATCAATGTGTCAGAGTTATCCCTCTTTGTTTTGACATTTTCTCCTGCACTCACTTTAATTAATGAGTTGGTGATATATCAGTTTTATATCCATCATTCAATACAGGCAGCACATGTTATACTGTATATAAACTAAGTTATCTACATATTGTACAGGCCTTTAAAACATAGTCTGTTTTAGCATGCTATTCAACAGCAAAAAAACTCTCAGGAATTCAGAATAGAGGAATTAATGAGAAATTATCATGTAAATGATGGGATTTTGGTGTTGTTTTAACAATTATGGTAATACTAGTTAATATCGATGAAATTAATACGTTAATGAAAATGCCACTGATACAGGTAGTTGGTCAAGTTAGTGTGTATTTAGGTAAGTTAAAGGAATAACTTTGGGCTGCATGATTGAGAGAAATCTCTCATGATTTTTTACAATTTTCTCATAGATTAAGTTCTTGATTTTGACAGATTCTCTCGTAGAAAATGGCTAAAAACGTCCAATTTTCTCATCAAAGATAAACAGCCAGAATTCTGTCTGAGTTGCGTGGTTTATACCAACAAAACAATTAATTTCCGTATAAATTTTCATGAATTATCGATATTTTTCCTAGAAATCTAAAGATGAGGTCAGCCAACCTGAGTCGGATCAGATGAAGAAGATGTTTGCCCGACAACGTGCGAAAGATCTAGCCGAGCACGCCAAAGCCATGCTGTCAAAGGACCGAGAAATAGAGGATCTACGCAAGAAATGTCAGGAACTGGCCGATACGCTCAGTAACGCAGAGTTTCTAGGACCAGAGGTAAATGTCATGATATGTTAGTATGTCATATGCAGGCGTTTGTTGACTCACATGTATAACCAGCATTTTATGGACATAAATGGTATTCAATCTCAATACATTTCCAATGAGACACACCAGATAAAAAAAATCATTCTGTAAATAAAGATTGATTTACATGTGTCAGAGATTTCAAATAAAGAATTAGTTAGAAAATAAAGAAAAACATGTTTGTGAAACACAAATGCCACTGTTGGCAACTTTGTCAGCAAAATAGCTATAATGTAAAAAACAGGTCATACTCCGAGGTCAAGGTCAATTGGTAAAAAAATATGGTACTGATGGGAAGGTCTTGCCACAAAGAATGCACATGTGAAATATAAAAACCCTAGTACACACTATTCAAAAGTTAAGACTAAGGTAAGGTCAAAAGGTCAAGGTCACAACGTCAAATATTTGGTAACCATGAAAAGGTCTTTGATTATGGGGCATAAAACAGAACAAAATTATCCCAATGTGAACATAATCAATTTGTATGTGACACAGAAAATCACCAATTTATCAATCTTGCAACTCAAAGAATCTTTATGCTGATTATGAATGAAGTGAAACATATAGGTTATGTTTAAAAAGGTAGATTCACTTGTAACGCTAATATAACTCTTTAAAATGCTTTAAATCTGTAAATGTGTTAATCTATTTCGATATCAATCAAATGATAAATAGATTACGCTGAAACAAACTTCTTCACGAGGTATATAACATAAATGGCAGTGCAGTGCTTGTCTGTTTCATTTTGAAATATGATATCTTGAGGAAAATATAGTCAAAATATTGACAGAAACTATTTATTTCAAAGCATACATGCAAGGTATTCAAAACTAATCAAATTCAGCCAGAGTAACAGATATTGATATTGATATTGATTTGATGGGAAGTCCAAGTCAATTAAAGTTATAAAGTAATATTTACAAAGTCGGTTTGTAGCTCAGTGGTTTAACTAATCTATCCATGTATATAGTTCAGTCAATGTGGAATCATTTTAAATGGGGCAGCTGGTGAACTGAATAGATGAGAGAAAATGGTTATTCAAGGGCAAAAACATTAATTGACTTTTATTCATTTGTTGAATTATTGATTTATTTGTGATACTCCAAGATACCAATTGTTAATATCTAAAAGAAAATGATTTTATCTATCAATTAGCTGTCTTTTTAATTAAGAAAACTGCTAGTGAATGAAAAAAAAAAGAAAAAAAAACATTTTGAATGAGACTTTTCTTTGCACCTTTAAAGTCTATTAATTCTGTTTTGAATCTTACAGGAATATAGATTTTCCTATTTTAATGCAGAAACATATCTGTGTGAAAGACCTTTCTTTTAGACCCAGGGTATATACATGACTCTTATTACTGACCTCATTATCTCATATGAAGTCAAATTATATTGTACAGATATAGAGAGATTGAATATGTAAAGTTCTTGTTTCTCTATGCCCATTGATTGCTGATGAATGTGCGGTAGCTATGAAAAATCAAATCAGATTATGTGAATTTTCATCGATTTCATGAATAAATCAAAGCAGAAATCTGAAAAATCTTTTATACCTTTACATTTGGGAAATTCTTCTTTTATCAAAGGCATATAAATAAACGTATTGTTTTATGTGTAATGAGCTCCAAGGATTTTTTCTAAATTTAAAGATAATTTATTTATTCTATGCTTTAAGATAATTATTCTACGCTTTTGAATTTGAAGTTTTCTATATTCAAATGAAATATTCCTTTTTGGATTTATTGTGACAGAATGTACAGATGTATGAAGAGAAGGAGGAATTAGTCAGCATAATTAAACAGGCTGCCAAGGAAAGACTACAGATGGAGAAACAATTAGCCAAACTCAAACCAAACCCGGTAAGGTAGAATAGCAATTATCTAAACTCAAAACCCCATAAGATATAGCAATTAGCAAAGCTCGAATCAAACTCAGTAAGGTAGCAAAACAATTATCTCAGCTCAAACCTATTCTGGTAAAATAGCATAACAATCAGCCAAACTCAAACCAAACCCGGTAAGGTAGAATAGCAATTATCTAAACTCAAAACCCTATAAGATACAGCAATTAGCAAAATTCGAATCAAACTCGGTAAGATAGAATAGCAATTATCTAAACTCAAAACCCTATAAGATACAGCAATTAGCAAAATTAGAATAAAACTCAGTAAGATAGCAATGCAATTATCTCAGTTCAAACCTTTTTTGGTAAAACAGCATAACAATCAGCCAAACTCAAAGCAAACCAAAGTAAGATAGTAAATCAATTAGCTACACTTAAACCAAACCTGGTAAAAAATAACCGAGCAATTAGCCAAACTCAAACCTGGTAAGATATAACAGAGCAATTAGCCAAACTCAAAACCTGGTAAGATACAGTCAAGAAAGCATATCAAGCCCAAACTTATTCAGAGCAGATCAATTATCTTACCTCAAGAGGAACCTGGTAAGATAGCTGATTGCTCCAGGAAAACTCAGAGCAATTCAGTAAACTCAAACAAAACTTGGTCAGATAGCAGAGCAATTATGTTAACTCAAACCAAACTCAGTCAGATACATGCAGCACTTACCATTGCAGGATGTAGAGAATTAGTGTTTTAATTTGTGTTTTGTTACGGGTATGCAACACACAGCAAGTGCATTTAAGGTATATGTATAATGCGAGTTAGCAAATTTTATGCGATAAATGCACTTACTGTATGTTGCATACCTGTAACAAAATACAAATTATGACGTATATTTTATATATATGCACCACAATTGTCAGTTTCATTCTTGTTTTCTGAAATCGCGTTTTCCAGGAAAAATTTAGGTCACTTTGCAGGTTAGAACAGCCGTTGCAGCTGAGCATGTTTCTGTGGAGTTTAGGCATTGTGACATAACGAGCATTTCATGCAGAAATACAACATGTTCCTTTCAATCGTTTCATCTCATGAAATTACATTGGTTGTGCGTATATATATATATATATATATATATATATATATATATATATATATATATAAATGGACATCATATCCTTCAATCATGGAAGGCCTAGGAACTTTTTTAAAGACTAGATTAGTTTTGCTGCATATTATTTGGTTTGATTATGATAAAAACACAGTTAAGGTCTTCCATTTTATTAAATCATTTCCTTTATAATTGATCCTAGATTTCAAATTTCTTCCTTTCTGATATTGATTTTTCTGCTTTTTACTATTTTAAAACATAAGGGAAATTTGACCTGATACTGAGTATAATTTCCTGGTCGACAAAAATGTTTACAAATATTTTTTTTACTTCCCTGTTACGTAGGAAAGGGAAAAGGTCCATCCGTTATGTTTATAACATGTACATCATTTTGTGAAAATGTATAAATAATCCGTAGGAAAGGATGCTAGATTTATCAATATTTTCATTTGACATTAGAAACTTTGTCATGTTTGTTGGAGGTTTCTATCAGCAAGTTGAGAAAAGTAATCTTATACGAAATCTAGTGTTTAACAAAGTGAATGTGAGGTGAAGGACAAATGAATGTACAAGGTTTCGTACACTGTCAGGTAAATTTTTAAACTCTGTACATTTATCTACATTTATCTGTTTGTAGTATCTTTTTTCATAGAAAATACTTGCTGTACATGTGATATCAAAAAAGATAGTCTCTGTTTCATAAAGTAAAAGTACCTATTATTAATGTGATTCGTAAATGAGTAAACATATTCTCAAGTAGAAAAGTCATAATCATTCCAAAAAAAAAAAAAGAATTATTTTCCCAAGCCTGATTTTTTTTTTGGACAAAACATGAAACTTCTTTATAAGCTAGTACTGTAGTAGTAATCAAACAAACTCAATATTAATGTTTATTATATTGCATCTAAAAGCAATTGACATTACAAGTGCCTCTTCTTGAGATAATAAATATATAATGACGTTATATTTTATGTCAATGAATTGTTGATCTTTAGCCACTATGATCAATACGAGTAAGTGTTGTTATCATGCAGGTATAATGAATAGGACTTGAAGAGTTCAATATAAAATGGAAATACTACAAACAGAAATAATCTGTCAACTCATCAGTTCAGATGTCTAGTGAAGAAGTACATCTTTTTTATTTGGAAACGCCATTATTTTCCATATAAAAATCACGTATTTCTCTCTATTCTATCACAATATAATGAAAATGTACAAAAAAGCAGGAAGTAGGTTCTACGAAGATGAAAAGGAGTTTCGGTTTCAGCTTGTAATCATCATTTAAAATGTTGCCATGGAAACTACAAATACTATATGGATTTACATTTTATCTTTTGCAAAATAACACTCCTTGGAGAATCACGTGACCTACATTGTCATATCCTAGATAAACTTCCCATTAGTATTTGAGCTGAGTTATGACTTTTTGATAATCTGTGAAAGCTTGAATGGAGGCATTGATTTTTATTTATTTATTTTTTTTTTTTGCAAGATACTGGTAGCTTATCTACTTATTACAATTAAAACCCTCAAATATTTATTATTCACGTTCGTTCGTCTAGTATTCTGTTTGTCCCAATATTCACAGAATGAATGTACATATAGGGTCTTCATTCAAAGAAGGGTGTACGCTGTTGATATTCAATATACAAAATCAAGGGCATTTTCACTTGAATGAGTAAAATACCATTACCTTCAGCCTAAGATCACCTCACAATTACCTGATATACCATGACAAGGGGGAGAGCCACATTGATGTTTAAGGTCAAGGTCAAGGAATGTCAAGGTCAAAGCAATCTACATTTTATAATATCTTCAAGTCTAGTAATTTATTTTTGGTATTTTTCCAATGATATATTAAGAATAGAAGTTACTGTATCGTTTTACAGCGTCGTTTTTCAGCGGTAAGATACGTGTTGTATGTTTTGATATATAATCTCATCACTAAAGTGCTACTGTCACGACTTCTCTTCTTATACCTTCCTATTCAAGAAATGCGTATTATGTTTCGTTCCGTTTTCGTTTTACTGTCATTTGTTAGTCCTTACTCCGTTACCCTTTACCAGTTTTCTTTTTATTTTCTCATGGAACTTTATCTTTCTAAGATGCCTGTTTCTATGCACGTCTTTTAACGAAATATGTTGGAGTATAAATGCCAAATGAAGATATTTACAAGAAATTCGTGTATATTCTGAAGTTTGATATAATAGATTAAAACTTTCAGTCATTTCATGTTTTTAAGTATTTTTCATAATTGGTTTAAGGGGGCAATGTTTCGTCTTTCTCTCTCTCTTAATTTAAGTACACCAGCATCCCATATTTTGATGTCAGTGTCTCTCCTAACAAACCAGATTGACTGTATTTGGAGTGTCTCTAGCGTCAATAAGATCTACACCAATTCACCAAGACATTTGTCTTTTAACATTCTGTATTTTCTGTTTCACGCATTTCTCTGTATATAGACACGGAGTGGCACTGTTAACAGGAAGGTAGGGGACATTCTCAGCTTCAGTGCGTACTATGTAGCTTGTGTATTGTGTCTCCTTAATTTTTATGTTGCATACATATAGGGATCACTGTGTCCGGCATCTGTCCGCTCGTCTGTCTGGTCGTTACATTTTCAAATGAATGGCAATAACTTGATTAATACATTATACCACCACCAAACATGTAGTGATTGTCAAGTATGATGAGGAGGGTCAAGGTCACATGAAAGATTTAAAGTCATTCCACAAGCGACAAACTTGTTCTTGAACAATTTTATTTCACAGTGTTTTTAAATTAGAACTAGATAAGATATTAAGCAAAAAAAAAAAACACACACAAAAAAAAAAAAAAACAAAAACAAAAACAAAAAACAAAAACAAAAACAAAACAAAAAAAAAAAACCCGGAAGGTTAAAAACACCCCCAGTATTTAGTATCGTTTATGTCATTGATTAAGGAATTATGTCATTATGAATAGATTTTCAAAGAGGAAACCTACATGGTTAATGTATCAGTCGATTTCTTTTTCAAAAGTCATATTTGATATTGGATTTATTTTGCATACATGAATACATGAATCGATTTTAGATAGGACGAATTGTTAAGCTAATCTAATCAATTGAAATACTTGGTTTTTGGTTTTATGAATTTTGCTCATGTAATTTACCATTTGTCTTTAATTTTTTTCACTACATGTATATGGATTAATTTGACAATTAGTTAATGATAAAAAATATATTTTCATTTTTTTTCCTCGTATGTGATGTCATTGAAACACAATGATGTAAAGATTAATTGATGTTGGATCCGCATATTTGGCACAATGGGAATATTGAAATAATGGATCCATCGTAGACAGTAATGTACAGAGCTAATGAGTTATATCGCTAATCAATTTCATAAACTTTCTTCTCTCGATATCGAAGTGGCAGTATAATCAATTAACAGTAAACATTAACTACCAGTTAGATATTTCAGACAGGTAAAAAGAGGCAGGTACCCGCGAGCCGTGCAAATATTTAGTTTTCTGTTTTGTCCGCAGCGCAGCTAAGTGCAGCTTCTTGGAAGCTAGGGGGTTCGTGTTTTGTTGCATTAGTTCTCAGAGACTTTTCGTGCTATTCATGTGGTATTCGTGCTTCGTAGCATTCGTGCTTTATGAAATTTACACATTATTCGGAAGTTCATACAGGTAATGTTAATATGTTCATACAGGTAATGCTAATATGTTCAGGTAATGTTAATATGTTCATGCAAGTAATGTTAATATGTTCATGTTAATATGTTCATACAGGTAATGTTAATTTGTTCAGGTAATGTTAATACGTAGTTTTCCTCTTTGGTACATTACACGTACTATACTGCCCGATGCCGATCAAACAGTCACTTTCCGTTATATATCTGTCTGTCTGTCTGTCATTCTTGTTGACTTAGCATGAACATGATGCAGAACATTTTTGAGTGAAAAGCTCTTAATGACGTATTTTTGTTTCCCATTTGAAAAACATTTTCCAAGATGACCAAAATTATGTAGATCATTGATCGTTTCTATTTACAGAACGATGGTACCCCCATACTGTTTGTATAATTCAAACAGTCTGAAATATATATATATATTTATCTTGAGTTGTAGATTTTAGCCTCCGTATCGAAAGTCAGGGGCGTATATTGTCTTTCAGTATAAGGTGTTCATATTTCACATGCTCAATCTATCCTTAATTCAAGTGGCGTGACTTTGACCTTGGAGTTGTATTTACCTGTCCTTCAAAACTGCAAATAGGGCAAGTTGTTTCACAAACAAAATTTTGTTTTTGGAAAATGTCTTCGATAAGGAAAACTCTTATAACGACATAGTCCATTATTATTTAGAGGGATTATCAATATTCCCCATACCCGTTTTCAATCTCTTGTTTCCAACTAGTTAAACTCCATCATGGATTCTTTAGATCTTCTTAGTGTTTAAACTTACAATTAAACTCTAGCCTTCTTTTTCTTTCATTATTGCTTTCAGTCATGTCTACATATGAAAAGAATTTTCTGATAGTCTCCAGAGTGTTCGATATTATGCATTCATATTCTCTAGAGTGTTCGAATTCATCCATTCTTATTCCTTCCCTTTGAGAATATTGTTCCCCCACCTCCACTCAACCCAACCCCCTTTTTACCACCTCTGTATGTGTCAACCACTATATACATTCAACAGTTAGGTTCTCCTATAGCCCTATTGATTGCTTAGGCGAACAAAATCTCTTTTCGCGACACCGAGTTATTCCTCAGTACCAGGCCTTAATATAAATGTTATTGACATCAATGTTCCTCCGTTAACGCGTCCTTGCCTGAATACTAGCGCCTGGCTACTGAAGGTTCTTAGCAAATCCTTTGATTTCTTGACTTAATAAACTTGTCGAATGCTAAGTATCAGGTAAGTCTAGATCTGTATACATTATCTTAGAATCTTGTTTTAGGATGACATTGCTTAATTTAGGGTATTGGGAAAGGGGGGGGGGGGGGGTTAGTTCGAAAAGCAATGATGAATTTAGGTCTCATAATACACTGGCGGAACTTTTGAATTAGAACTTAGAAGAGATTTCAAACTAATAAGCAAAAGAAGAAAGCTTCTAACTTGTTAAAACTGATGTTTCCACGATCGCGAGCTGTAAGTGTTGCTTCATCCCCTCTCTTGTACAGAGGCGCTGAAACATAAGCTCCCATTAGTCCATTTGTTCTATAGTACACACGTCAGTTAGATGCTAATTTTAATGGCTTTTGACCTTGACTTGAAGAACTTTTTGCCCTTGTTTAGAACATCCTTATGTTTATCGTTTTGGACTTGTTTGTTTGAATGTCTGTCCAAAACTAAAACCGCGTGGGTATTCACACCTACAACTCAGAACTAAGGACTGTCTGTCGGTACTTAGGATTTGACCTTTTGACATTTGATCTTGCTGTAAGTTGACCAAGCCTACAGACTAAAGATAGGTACCAACGGGGGCATAGTGTTTTACAAACACATGATGTTATGACTTCGGGATGTGACGTATACTCCCATTGTGACATACGCACAAAGCGGGGGACCTGAATTTGAATTTCCATGTTGCAGTCTGACCTTTTGTAGATTTTCGAATCGTGAGGAAAAATCAGGAATTAATGCCAACTAAAAGTAATAAGCTTAATGGGGGGGGGGGGGGGGGGTGCGTTTGTTTGTAAGCATTAGCGGTTTGATTCCGGAAGTTTTCATATATCAAAGAGATATCATTTTACCTGTTCTTGACGCAAGTAAGACTATAGTGACGTATTGTTTGGAATCATTATTTTTTTACCTCATCAAAACGAATGGAGAATTTTTTTTTTTTCATATATGAGCTAATTATCGTTGGTATCTATCTACCCGGTGTATCTTATACTATCTCCATTACATTGTCACCCCTGGATGTAATTTTATGGTGCTATAATGAATCAATATACCTGATAAGAAGCAGAGAACCTGGTATCAATGCATGTAAGGATAATTTCATAGCTCCCTAGCTACAGTTTATTCCGTGCGGATGGAGGTACTGTAAGTGATATTGACCACTGACCAGTCGCTCTGTATAATGACCATTAGTTCCGTGGACGTACTGTACCGGATAATGAGAGGCCAAGCATGGTAATTATTCCAACAATATTGATATTAATGTATCTGTGTCGGAATTTGTTCCCCTTACAATATCTCATTTTCAGAGAAAGAAAATTATGTCTCCTTTTAAAGCAATCAAGATTTTGAACTCTTCGTTATGTGGAATGCTTCACTCTCACTCCCCCTTTTTCATTCGCCATCATTAATATGTGGGTAACATATATTGTTCGTCGGTATGTACGTCCGTTTACTGTAAACTTGGTTATTTTCGCTGGGGGGAAAATTTCGCGATTATAACATCCAAACGTTACACGTGGTTGAAATGTTCGCGATAAAGATGTCTTTCCCATTGTAAGAATACAGCGGGGATTTTTTTTCGCGAAGTCCCTTGATTCGCTAAAAAACGCGAAAATTACCCCCAAACGAAATTGTCCACGTTTTCAGTATCTATTTGTTTTAGGTTCATGCCTGCCTTGTGTTGTCATCTTTTTTAGAGTACTTTCATTGCCGTATATTTACGTTGAGACCTCCTGCTTTGCTGTCAGTTGGAGGCTTCTGTGTAGGTTATCTGGACAACTACACCATTTAACGATCCTATATATAGTGTGGCTTAGTATGGTCGGCTTCAGTCGCCCAGTGGTCTCTTTGAGATTTGTGCTGTGACTTTTTGTTTGTTTCTTGCAGGGATGATCAAGCATGATTATACTTGACACCCAATGTTGGTCAAGGTCAAGGTCGAATGTATAAAGTCAAACATTCAGCATATGTCATACCTGTTCTTGAACAGAATAGCAATTTATTTGCAATTATCCAGATTGTAGGAACTACTAGTATCCAGTGACCCATGCTATTTTCTCTTTGTGCTGCGGTCATATCGTTTCTGTTTGTAGATAGTTTAGATTCAATCTTGATAGGCCATGTCAATCCATCCATGATCTTTATTTTGTTTCCGATTGGTTCTATGATTGGATGGTTTCATACATGATTGTGATTGGAGGATGTCAATCTTATTCCTGATTGGATCGTTGTAATGTTATATGTGATTGGGCTGTATCGTTCTCTCTGTGGTTCCCAATTTCTGATTTTATCAGATCTGTCTTAAATGAGATTTGAACACGTTGTTTTCACAACAACTCCGTCCGCTCCTTGCGTTACAGATGACCGTCCTAAGTCGGCACCGGTTGCCCATGGGTCTCATTGGTTTATGTATGGTCCTTTGTGTTACATGTTGCTATGGCGTCAGGTGGTGTTCCTTGTCCCTTTCGCGTCTCTTTCTGTGAGTGTCTGCTATGTGTATTTGCAGTAGGTGTTTTGGAAATGTTGATGTGGATGCTGCAAGCGAGTGTTGTTGGAGATCCCCTCCTTTCTTTTCTGTATGTGCTTTCATTCTTTCAGTTCAGATTATGATAGGACTATACAATTCCTGAAAGAATATTTCTCCAGTTCCACCAATCCTGTGTTTATCTTGAATCATCCATAGTATAGTATTGATACTAAATGTTTCTTAGAATATGTACTAACAGTTTTTCTTATAGAAATTTGTTCTCCCGCCTATCTGTATTTTCTAATGCTGGCGTCACACTGTCCCGATTTAAGCAGCCGATGGCCACACGATAAAGGATTTGTTCAAATTCGGGTGTAATCGTAATATCATCGGGCTATTCGTAAGGCCATCTTGAACCATCGTATGACCGCCGGCTTGATTTGTCAAACTTCGGGAACAACTTCGGGAGTGCTGTCAAAATCTTTGGCATGCCAAAAAATTCCCGATGGCACTCCCGAAGGACCATCTTCGAAACAGGTTCGTGTAATCATCTTGTCCTTCGTAAGACCATCGAGAAGGCATCTTGCGTATTCGTAACATCTTCGTTTCTCCTTCGAATTACCATCGGGACCATCGGTTAAATTTTGCCATACGAAGGCATTACGAACGTGTCAAGAACCTCCCGATGGAGTTAGGAAGGCTATACGACTTCGTGACAACCTCGCAATTCCATCGAAATGACATCGTAAGGTCATCGTACTTTAGTGCGATGACGTTAAGATGGGATCCCGATACAAAAGATGACAGACACAAATATTAAAAAGAACATTTCAAAGACATAATATTCAAAGCCATTTTAAAGTAAGTTACATGTAATCTAAATTTATCAAAATAAAAACTTTCCTGTCTTCTTCAAATTTGCAAGTTCACAATCAATCAATAAAGCAAAATGGCGTGCCTTGATAATGTTACCATAATGAAAAAGAGGGCAGAAGCATTGCTTCTTTAAATGCATCTAAGAGAGCATGTACATGTGTATTTTATATAATTACTGGTAATACTAGTATCTTGTTGTGACATATATCCATTTTCATCTTTCTTACATTGAATCATCACGTCTTCCACTTGTTTCCACCAATGATGTTTATAAATGAAATTCGTGATATAAGACAATTTTTGGTTGACAATAATACATGTCAACTGCTACGCAAAGATCACTGATAGCTGAACCCGTTGTCTATTTGTCCGTCTGGTAGTCACAAACTGTAATGATATGCCTTGTAAAATCAAACTTTCAAAGATGGTCGAGCATGATAAGAATCAACATTCATATATCTTGGCTAACCATGCTACATAGACAGTGCGATTCAGATATTCGATAACATATATTTGAGTTGCTAACTTTTGGGTATTTTTTGTATTTTTCTGAGACAGAAATAATAAAAGGCGGAGGAGGAAACCATTGATACTGTGGTACTGATTAAACAAGAATGTTTAAACATCCAAAACGTGATGCATTCCTGGTTATAATCCGATGCATCGCATTCTAGATACGACGTCGTGAAGCAATCTAATAGCCTTCGTTGATACATCGTAAGCCTTCGTATGACCTTCGGATATGTTTTACGATAGAATTTGTCCCGTCGTGTTGCCATCGGGAGCGGTTCGGATACAATCGTGTAGTCATCTTTTAGCATCGTGTAATCATCTTTTAGCATCGTAAAAACATCGGTTGCTGAGCGGATCTTAACCATATTCGGGAGTAACTTCGCCCGAAATTGAAAATTTCATATTCGTGTGTCCATCGGATATCATAATCGGGACAGTGTGACGCCTACATAAAGAAAAATAGGCTTCGAATCTCGACAACTTTTGAGAGAAATACTGTCACTATTGTAAAAACTAAAACTTGTTAAAGGTGTTTTCCTAACAAAACGTTCCTGGTGTCTGCTTGTCAACTAAAGCTGTAGGCGAGAAGCTTGTTACCGGCTTACTATTATTCTGCCACAAAACAAGATGTCTGAATACACTATACCTGCAGAATGTAATTTGTATTAAAGTAAGCTCGGTATTGATTGATAAGATTCCAGCCACACTTTTATCTTAATGTTTCCTAATTCAAGGTCAATAGAAGGCAGAATTATATTATGATAGTGGATTAAGAGATCCTCCAGAGATGTCTTCCAAGGAGTCGTGAAATTAGCCTCGAATACAAATTCCTTCTTTAATTTTGGTTTGAAGCTATGTTAAATTTACTCTGAAATTCCTTTATTTTATACACACCTTGTGTACTCTCTCCATCTCATTAGAATTAGACTTACAATCAAACGATATTGAATGTTAATATGCTATTGTCAGTCTGTCATTCCATCGGTTCGTCACTGATTTTGAACGTAAAATGACTTGTCTTCAGAATCACCGTCTCCTTGCTATGGTATTCTTTGTCTGTCTGTCTGCTTGTCATAAACATAGACACATTTCTATAGGCATTAAATTTGTTCTTACATCACAAGTAATGGGGATATTATTTGACGACGATTTTTACGCCATTCTCAAAGTTGATCTCATGATTTCATCAGTCAATGAAAACTGTTTCATGCATCGTATTGGCTCTCTATCATACCTGTGTCATGTATTGTATATCTTTCCTATTTTAATTTGGTTTGTTCGGTTTCTGACCTTTCTCGTCTCGGCATCGAATCAGTCTCTCTAGGGCGTTTTCAAGCACCAGTAGACTTGTTCATCTATCGTAATTTTACTCATTTAACCTTTTATGCCCCCGGAATCACAGATTCGGGGGCAGATAGTTATTGGCCTGTCCGTCTGTTTGTCTGTTTGTCCGAAAAAACTTTAACATTGGGCATAACTTTTGAATGGTAAGTGATAGGGCTTTCATATTTCACATGTGTGTTCCTTGTGACAAGACCTTTGCATTGATACCAAAAGTTTTGACTTTGTAACCTTGACCTTTGACCTACTTTTCAAAAACTTTAACGTTGGGCATAACTTTTGAATGATAAGTGATAGCTAGGACTTTCATATTTCACATGTGTGTTCCTTGTGACAAGACCTTTTCATTTATACCAAAAGTTTTGACCTCGTGACCTTGACCTTTGACCTACTTTTCAAAAACTTTAACATTGGGCATTAACTTTTGAATGGTAAGTGATAAGACTTTCATATTTCACATGTGTGTTCCTTGTGACAAGACCTTTCTATTGATACCAAATGTTTTGACCTCGTGACCTTGACCTTTGACCTTCTTTTCAAAAACCCAAACATTTGGCATAACTTTTGAATTGTTAGTGATAGGTCTTTCATATTTCACATGTATATTCCTTGTGACAAGACCTTTGCATTGATACCAAAAGTTTTGACCTCGTGACCTTGACCTTTGACCTTCTTTTCAAAAACCCAAACATTGGGCATAACTTTTGAATGGTAAGTGATAGGTCTTTCATATTTCACATGTATATTCCTTGTGACAAGACCTTTGCATTGATACCAAAATTGTTGACCTTGACCTTTCACATACTTAACAGAAAATGAAGTTCATACTAACAAAGATGAAACCGGGGGCATTCGTGTTTCACAAACACAGGCTTTATTTGTCTATCATTTTCTGTCATTTTGTTGGATTTTTTTCAGTGTGGGACCAGTATACATGATAGACCTCTGTGTAACACATGTACTGTATTCGAATTCTGAAACGATATAAAGAATGAAAATCGATATTCCCCTTATAAAGTTAATTCAGCCATTCGAACACCTTCTTTCATCATAAAACTCTCGCTTTCTCTGTCTGAATTCTTTATACACAGTATATAATCGCACATGGCCATACTTTCATTAATCTTAATTATGTCGTTTTTGGAATAATAACGAGCCTCGTTATGATCGCCAGATTTGAATATCATCTACATTGCATGTGTGCTATGCTTTATTATTTCATGTTTCTATGAAAGATGCATGGAACTAAAAACCTACAATAATTGAATTATTAATCTGTACATTTTAACTTGCCCTCGGTCCCCCTTTCATCTAGCCTTTAGGATGCCAGTAAAAACGCCGAAAGACATGGCTAAAGTCATACAAAACCCCAATAACACCCCCACTGACTCTCACAACACAAGTTGATGATTTGGTGTTTCATGAGGTATAATGTGTTTTGATACATGTACTTATCATGCATGCAGTTGTAATCGAGCAGATAAAAAAGTTACGACTATACGCTTTACACAATACTAATAGGCTTATCGTCCTGTAAGTGATACACTTGAAAAGAAGGTTGAAAAAAATTATAAGAACGTAGTAAAGAAATAGTGAAAAAAATTATATTTGTTAAAATAGGTTGGCAGGTATAATTTGACATAAGTGAGATCTTTCACATGTAAATAAGAAAAATGACAAGAGTGAAAGTGGCAGCTTTAAAGTTGAAGCTTCATTAACACCAATCCACTTGATCTAAATTGCTTATTGATCATGGAATTAAGACCGTACCAGGAAAACCGTAGCTCCTCCCAAGTCGATGCTCCGATATTTTAACACATTCAGGGGAATTCTGAATAATTCTCCAATGGAACAGCTAGTACAAGACAACCTCATAATATTTAGAGACTCAAGAAGTCACAAATTACAATAAAACGCGAGATACCATTGGTGTCAAGGTCAGCGGTCAAGGTCACATCTTGGCATTATAGAAAAAAATAAAACAATTTTAGGAGATAATACATGATGTCTGTCTGTCTCCGTCTGTCTGTCTGTCCGTCTGTCTGTCTGTCTCCGTCTGTCTGTGTCTATCCGTCCGTCCGTCCGTCCGACCGTCCGTCCGTCTGTCCGTCTACAAAAACTTGAACAATGGCCTAACATACGGATTATAATGACATTGCTTTTATACGTACAGGTACATGTATGCAATGGATACTTTTTGACGTTGTGACCTTGACGTGGAGTTTGACCTTCTTTGAAAAAGTGTAAATACGACCCTGACTTGTGAACGGTTAAATATTTAGGGCTTTCATATTTCACGCGTGTAAACCTTGAGACAACACCCATGTTTTTAACCTTGTAAGCTTTGACCTTGGAGGTTGACCTAATGTACAGAAAACAACCTGTATACCGACAAAGATGCTGACGGGGTCATTGATTTTTCACAAACATATCTAGTTTTATTTTGCTGTCATATGAGGGAACTTGATACATGTCATGATTCGGGAAATTTGAATGGGCAAACATTGTATTGGATTAACGTTCGCCACTTACGTACTACGGAATGCCAATAAAGAACCATTAAGTGACGTACAACTTAAGAGTGTCTATTTCCTATACAGTTTTTCTCGTAAATAATTCCTGAAATTGTCAAATTGTGCGCTACCGGCTCCAAGCTATAACACCCAAATGTGATTGATCCTAGCCTATAACTATAGCTGTATCAATGATATACTTGAATACCAGGGTGATGGTTTGTCGTTCGATCGTGTTGACCGGCCAATGTATGTCGTCTTTTCGTGGTGTCATATCAAATTACTTGCAGCACGTTTGTACTCTATGGTCAGATCGCCTTAATTTTTTTCATTTTTTGTCCCCCGCTTTCGCGAAAGCGCGGGGACATTAAAACCGGTTCGTCCGTCCGTCTGTCTGTCCGTCCGTCTGTCCGTCAGTCACAAAAACTTTAACCTTGTGCATAACTTTTGAATGGTAAGTGATAGGGCTTTGATATTTCACATGTGTATTCCTTGTGACAAGACCTTTCCATGGATACCAAAATTTTTGACCTTGTGACCTTGACCTTGGACTTTGACCTACTTATTAAAAACTTTAACCTTGACCATAACTTTTGAATGGAAAGTGATAGGGCTTTGATATTTCACATGTGTATTCCTTGTGACAAGACCTTTCCATGGATACCAAAATTTTTGACCTTGTGACCTTGACCTTGGACTTTGACCTACTTATTTAAAACTTTAACCTTGACCATAACTTTTGAATGGAAAGTGATAGGGCTTTGATATTTCACATGTGTATTCCTTGTGACAAGACCTTTCCATGGATACCAAAATTTTTGACCTTGTGACCTTGACCTTGGACTTTGACCTACTTATTAAAAACTTTAACCTTGACCATAACTTTTGAATGGAAAGTGATAGGGCTTTGATATTTCTCATGTGTATTCCTTGTGACAAGACCTTTCCATGGATACCAAAATTTTTGACCTTGTGACCTTGACCTTGGACTTTGACCTACTTATTAAAAACTTTAACATTGACCATTACTTTTGAATGGTAAGTGATAGGGCTTTGATATTTCATATGTGTATTCCTTGTGACAAGACCTCTCCATGGATACCAAAATTTTTGACCTTGTGACCTTGACCTTTGAGTTCGACCTACTTATTAAAAACTTTAACCTTGACCATAACTTTTGAATGGAAAGTGATAGGGCCTTGATATTTCACATGTGTATTCCTTGTGACAAGACCTTTGCATGGATACCAAAATTTTTGACCTTGACCTTTGAGTTCGACCTACTTTACAAAAAACTATAACCTTGTCCATATCTTTTTAATGGAAAATGATAGGGCTTTCGCATTTCACATGTGTATTCCTTGTGATGAGACCTTTCTGTTGGTAATAACATTCTGACCTTGTGACCTTGTCCATGGAGGTTGACCACATTTAAAAACTTCAACCTCGACCATAAGTTTTTGATGGTAATTTAAATCATAGGTCTTAAATATTTCACATGTGCATACCTTTTCATAAGCCCTGTCCCTTGGAAACAAAACACAAGTTTGGACCTTTTGACCTTTTCTTGGAGTTAATCTTTCATATTTAGAATGTTGATAATATATGAGATATATTATTAAAACTTAAGAATGGGGGGATGTCTGTAAGCATTTCTTTAAAGACAAACACCCAAAAGCGGGGGACCACAATTCCTTGAATTTGATTTTATTTTTCTTGGCTCCCTCAGCCCAATTTACTAAATCAACGTAAATTACGATGTGTAGCTACATTGTAATAGATCATTTATAGCAATTTCATAGAAAGAATTACACCACGGCCTCTGTCATGTGATCACCATGCACTGTGGCCTCTGTAAATCATTACAGAATCAGTCTATGATGAACTTATTGAAATAGATTCGGGGACAGGAAAAAAGTACTTGAAGTCTGTACATTTGGGATTATTCGTAAGATCCGAGGCTTTTATTGGGGGAAAAGTCGGTAGTCTGATTTAGCCCAGCCTCGGGTTAATATCCTATCTAGCTGAGAACATAGCCTCTCTAATTGCGGACAAACACCGAAGATTTTGGATGGAATTTTGTAAGTCTTGAATATACTGATTTTACTGGAAGTAAACGAGAATAGAAAGCGTAGGAATTGAGAACTTGTATTCATGTAAGGAAAAATAAATTCATCCGATAAATGGCTTCAAGTCAAACCTGAAAGTGATAGAATCAGAAGACGCGTAGGAATTTGTCGAATATCTGTAAACTTTTATATAGTAAATTCATTGCTCCTGAGGCTGCTTACGTAATACTTATGGACGTTTTCATTAAAGCAATTATGTCTTCTTAAAAGAATCGTCTTGAGCTGTCAATACTTGAAATTAAAGTAGTTTTTAAAATCCTATTCTCTCTGCATTCGTGACGTAATTTGAACTTCTGCAATTGCACTTTCCGATTTTGACTGTGCAATTGCCCGCGTAATTACCATACTTGAGTATCAATCGAATAGAAGGATATTGAGGAAATTTGATTTTCTAAGAGTGCTGAAAATTGAAACTGTCAGAGCGTAAGTTGTTGATTTGGTTTTACGTAGGAGATGAAAAAAGGATTTGTGTTTTTGACAGTTTGTTGTAAGTTTGATGTTGTATTACGAAGGTGATCAAATCAAGTCGAGTTGTCGTTGTCTTTTAGAGACATCTAAGTCCTTGGCTTGTCTATATAATCAGTATAGCTTAGCCACAAATCATACGTCCATGAATATGGACGATTTGGCGATCCTTCTTTATGCAGAAAACATAGCCTTGGTCTGATTATCTGGCCAGCATGTATAACAATTAGATTCGACCGACATCCTGTTTCATCTTGGTATCTTCTTTGCTTTCAGGCTCTACAGATAGATGCCAAGAAACTTAAAGATTTAGAGACCACGAACGAAACGCTCCAGAAGGAATTGTCCAAACTCGAGAAGGCCAAAGAGGACACAGAACGATTGGTGAGTAGTCTAAATCATGAAAATGTTTATGCTAATTGCATTCTGGTATTGATACTGTATACACAAAGATTTCAAAGTAAAAAAGAAAGAAATTGAAGTTTGATGATTTATCCACTGATTAATCTACTCGCCATGTCCTCAGGAAATAATATTTTAATTGCTGCTGTTATGAGTGTACAGCAAATATTTTAAGCCCCTGTATCGTGAATGGGCGGGTTCTAGTTTTGTCCTGTCTGTCTGTGTGATTGTCTGTCTGTGTCCGAAAATGAGATTCTTTGGGTACTAAGAATTATAACCTGCATAAAAATTGAACTCTGGCGTAGTATTTCAAAAACATTTCTTGTTTCAATACAACAGAATCAAATATCAAAATTATGACACATTTGGCTCGTACAAGACATCATAATTTTCCTTTCTCGGACAGCTTTATATTCGCCAAAGTATTTAATGCTTTTAATAAACCTCAAACTCGGAGTCTAACCTCATCTAAATAAATAAAGCAAACACCGATGGCATAGATTTGGTTTCAAATGGCTGATTCTGACTTAATTCGGATATTTAAGGTCCCGACGACGTATTAGAGGCCATTTAAGGTTCGATCAACCTCCGATTGCTTGCACTAATTACATTAAATCGTCCCAGAAGATGCGTCTGTAACACATCGCTTTTGTGTCTGTTGAAAGACCTTATTCATCAGGCATCGCTCTGATTGATTGGTAAAGTGCACGGTGCTGCGCTAAGCCACAACGGCAAGTTAATGTATTGCGAGCGTGTAATTGATCATTAAAAACTGCCCTTTCTAGAGCGCCCACGAAGCATGCATAGAGACGGAAGCGGAGAAGTCATATACTGTAATATGAAGATCTGTCCGTCTGTCTGTATGTCAGATCGTTGTCTTTTCTTTTAAGGACACGGGATACATCTTTATCCGAATTGTAAAGTTGATTATGTAACAGAAATACCATTCCCGCAGTTTCCCTGTACGCGATAGCCGTTTACGTGGCTTCTTTAGGGGTACGTGGGCGGAGCTTGTGAAATATGCATATTTGTGAAGCCAAAACATCATTTATCTGTACTCGAAGGCCATGACTGATACTCACTTGCTTGTTGATTAGGCATCTAGAATACAGCGTGGTAATAAATGGAAACATCCTTGTCCTGTACCACTATCTTGATTTTTCTTAATTTCAGTAGGAGGTTGGTGACAGCTTCACTTCTTGAAGCAAATGAAGATAAATTTAGGAGTTCTTCATCATCGCCTCTTTGCTTGATGGTCTTTGTTGAAGAGTCCTGCGTCTTCATTGATCTTAATTAGCCCCCTGTTGGCAAAAACGACTGTATTCGCAATCTTTGTTTCTCTGGGTAATATGTTCGTGTGTCAATTTATCTGTCATTGTCTCTTTATTATTAGTCCCCTACCGGCAACGCCGAAGGGGACTCTTATTTTTCATAGTTTTACCAGCAAATTCTATTGAAATCAAATTCAACGCATACATGTACATGTAGTTTCTACTTGAGTATTCAGTTCCAAGGTGTGAGGTCGGACACTTCGTGATTCTTAGGGATTTCTCGCTATGGGTTAGAACACAGGCTCTGCGTTACGTGAAAAATGCATTTTATCTATCAAAAAAAAAGGGGGGGGGAGACACAATAAGGGGTTTTTTTTTGATAGATAAAATACATTTATTACGTAACACAGAGACTGTGGTTAGAAGATAGTTAATCTCGACTTTGTTACTTTGAATTGGAATAGTACATGAACTATTTTCAGCGGACATTGCATTAAAATGAAATTAACCATCAATAAAAAAAAAAAAAAAAAATTGTGGTGGTCATGTAGTATATTGATAAAAAATAGTGGATTTAATCCAAGATTTGTGAGTTTCCTTTTAAGAAGTAGATCAAGACAATTTTCTGTCTCCTTCCATGTTGTCGCGTATTGATTTATGACTTTCTTCAGTCATATCAGAGCGCGGGAAATGACAGCAAATGACTCGATTACAACCTCCAGTCCCATCGATTTAGATGCTGAAACTAGAATAAAAAATAAATTTGCTTGGAGAGGATAAACGGAAATAAAGTGGTCCGTCATTACTGAACCTCTTTCGTACTAATAAGTCCGTGATAGTGTAAATCTAATCAACTTTGTAATTCATTACAACAAGAGGGGTCTGTCTGTCTGTCTGTGGGCCGTCATTACTGAAACTCTTCCGTACTAATTAGTGTAAATCTAATCAACTTTGTAATAAACCATTACAAATCATGCTGCCCTCTGTCGTCTTATGCTAAGAACAGTTCGTCTGTCTGTCTGTCTGTCGTTTTCTCTGACAGTACGATATACTTGATTGCGAACAAGTGTATATTTAGCACGTGTAGCCTCGCTCCCTTCTTTGCTTGTCTATTTACGGGCTGTGTGTCCCTCTATTTCTAGCATTTTTAGCTCACCTCGACGAAGTTGAGTGAGCTTATTCTATACCCCTGCGCGTCCGCGTCCGCGTCCGTGTCCGCGTCCGCGTCCGGTTAAGAAGTTTGGGGTAGCTCAGTATTTGTCAAAGTACTGATGCTACAGTAACCAAACTTGCACAAGTGATTCATCTTTGGATACTGAAGTGAACCCATGCATCGGATGCTGCAGCTGACCTACATTTTCCGCTTGAGTGACTTGGTTAAGAAGTTTGGGGTAGCTCAGTATCTGACAAAGAACTGATGCTACATTAACCAAACTTGCACAAGTGATTCATCTTTGGATGCTGAGGTGAACCCATGCATCAGATGCAGCATCTGACCTACATTTTCCGCTTGAGTGACTTGGTTAAGAAGTTTGGGGTAGCTCAGTATCTGACCAAGTAGTAATGCTACAGTAACCAAACTTGCACAAGTGATTCATCTTTGGATGCCGAGATGGATCCATGCATCGGATGCAGCATCTGACCTACTTTTTCCACTTGAGTGATTTTGCTTTTAAAAGCCAATATTGAGCAAAGTATAAGTGCTACATGTACCAAACTTGCATATATGATTTATTTTTGATCAAACTTTCATAAAATGGCCTTGACCTACTTTTTCTGCTTGAGTTATTTTGCCTTTAAAAGCCAATATTGAGCAAAGTATAAGTGCTACATGTACCAAACTTACATATTGGATGTATCTTTGATCATTCTTTCATAAAATTACCTTGACCTACTTTTTCTGCTTGAGTAATTTTGCCTTTAAAAGCCAATATTGAGCAAAGTATAAGTGCTTCATGTACCAAAGTTGCATATTGGATGTACATGTATCTTTGATCAAACTTTCATAAAATGAAATTGACCTACTTTTTCCGCTTGAATTATTTTGCCTTTAAAAGCCAATATACATGTATTTAGAAATATGTTTGAATTGAATTTTGCTGCCACGAGGTGAGCTTCGTAATCTGTGATTACCTATGTTTTTTTGTTTTTTTTTTTTTTGCGACTGACATTTATAAAACTGAGAAAATGATCGACTTGGTAAACATGTCACGTATAATGCATTCAGATGCCCATTGTTTTCCCTTCATTGATGTTTAAGACAAAATGCTTAGGCCATTCAGCTCGTTTATCAGGATTTACATCAATGAAGGCGGCTTACTGAGATGTCACTATATGTATTTGTAGAATTATGTAAATCCTCTGATGTTCTGATTACGGATAGAGACTGTCGCCTACTTTTAAGTCGACAGGGACCTCTTTACATCGAGCCTTGTTTCACTTGTATATTATCTCGTAAAGTATGAACATTATGCAAGTCCATTTTAGCTGAGCATACAATACAGGAAGGTTCGTTTACAAAAATGATAAATATTAAACTACATTTATAAAAAAAAATCTGCATTCATTTGATAAAATCCTTTACTTATTAATGGATGGATGGATTGATTGATTGATTGATTGATTGATTGATTGATTGATTGATTGATTGATTGATTGATTGATTTTTCAGGAGGTGGAGCTTACTCAGAAGAAAATAGAGTGCGAGTCTTTGTCAGAGGAAGTTAGTAAACAGAAAGAACGGAACCAGCAGCTGGTAAATCCTTTTATTAACATACTCATCTGTCCATATGTCCGTCTGTTTATCTATTATCAAACTTTCTGCAAACGAAGTGAGTGAGTGAGCAGATTAGGTAAAATGGGACAGGTCCTTTCCTGCCTTACTATAAGTCCTACATCAATCAAATTTGCATTGATGATGAATCTGAGGATGCTGACCACAATTCATTGTAGGGAGGCTGCATCTGACCAACATTTCACGCTTGAGCAATCAGGTTAAGTAAAATGGGACAAGTCCATTTCTGGCCTATTTTAAGTCATAGATCAATTAAAAAAAACTTGTGTGGGTGATGCATCTGAGGATGCTTACTGCAATGCATTGGACAGGTGCTACATCTGACCTATATTTCTCACTTGATTGACCACGTAAGGTAAAATTAGATTTTTCATTTCCAGCCTTCTAATTTCTTTATCAACCAAACTTGTGTGGGTGATGCATCTGGAAATACTTTGTGCAATGTAGGTACAGATGCTGGTCATGTGACAATGATGCCGTCAAGATGACAGCGCTGTCATCTCTGATGGCTCTATGTTACTATAGGATGTTATGTTTGTTGGGATTATGAATTTATAGGTGATAAAGATATACCTACAATTTAGGGTCTATTTGAAAATATAAAAGGTTTGAAAAGAATTCCAAAATTCCAGAAAAGTGATCATAGGGAGAGTATGAGCTTTCAAGACAAGAGATACAAGCTACATAAATAAGAAACAATGGGGGGGGGGGGGGGGAATTTGGCTCCCACCTGCTTCTCACATTGCTTTTATATGCCATACAGTGACATTTATGTTAGATTTTTATGCCCCCGGAATCAAAGATTCGGGGGCATATAGTTTTTGGCCTGTCCGTCTGTTTGTCTGTTTATCTGTTTGTCTGTTTGTCTGTTTGTCTGTTTGTCCGAAAAACTTTAACATTGGGCATAACTTTTGAATGGGAAGTGATAGGGCTTTCATATTTCACATGTGTATTCCTTGTGACAAGACCTTTCCATTGATACCAAAATTTTTGACCTCGTGACCTTGACCTTGACCTTTGACCTACTTTTCAAAAACTTTAACATTGGGCATAACTTTTGAATGGGAAGTGATAGGGCTTTCATATTTCACATGTGTATTCCTTGTGACAAGACCTTTCCATTGATACCAAAATTTTTGACCTCGTGACCTTGACCTTGACCTTTGACCTACTTTTCAAAAACTTTAACATTGGGCATAACTTTTGAATGGGAAGTGATAGGGCTTTCATATTTCACATGTGTATTCCTTGTGACAAGACCTTTCCATTGATACCAAAATTTTTGACCTCGTGACCTTGACCTTGACCTTTGACCTACTTTTCAAAAACTTTAACATTGGGCATAACTTTTGAATGGGAAGTGATAGGGCTTTCATATTTCACATGTGTATTCCTTGTGACAAGACCTTTCCATTGATACCAAAATTTTTGACCTCATGACCTTGACCTTGACCTTTGACCTACTTTTCAAAAACTTTAACATTGGGCATAACTTTTGAATGGGAAGTGATAGGGCTTTCATATTTCACATGTGTATTTCTTGTGACAAGATCTTTCCATTGATACCAAAATTTTTGACCTCGTGACCTTGACCTTGACCTTTGACCTACTTTTCAAAAACTTTAACATTGGGCATAACTTTTGAATGGGAAGTGATAGGGCTTTCATATTTCACATGTGTATTCCTTGTGACAAGACCTTTCCATTGATACCAAAATTCTTGACCTCGTGACCTTGACCTCGACCTTTGACCTACTTTTCAAAAACTTTAACATTGGGCATAACTTTCGAATGGGAAGTGATAGGGCTTTCATATTTCACATGTGTATTTCTTATGACAAGACCTTTCCATTGATACCAAAATTTTTGACCTCATGACCTTGACCTTTGACCTACTTTTCAAAAACTTTAACATTGGGCATAACTTTTGAATGGGAAGTGATAGGGCTTTCATATTTCACATGTGTATTCCTTGTGACAAGACCTTTCCATTGATACCAAAATTTTTGACCTCGTGACCTTGACCTTTGACCTTTTAACCCAGTGACCTCACATACATGTACTTAACAGAAAATAGTGTTCATACTAACAAAGATGCCACCGGGGGCATTCGTGTTTCACAAACACAGGCTTTATTAAGATAATGTTTCTAATCTGTTAAATATTTGTGTGTTATATAGGAGAGTGAGTTACAGGACACAGCAGCAAGGAACACTCAACTTACAATACAGGTGTCTGATCTACAACACAGACTACACGACTTTGATAAGGTATGTGTTATAACCAGATACAAACTTCATTTTCCATGCTTTCATGTATTCATTTTGTTCAAACTTTCTCCTGAAATGTCCCCTCTCCATCGCCATTTTCTTTCTTCTAATATGTATAAAGAAAGATAACTCTAGCATAGTGGCAAACTGAGTGACTCCTCATCTGCAAATGATATTATGATTTTTGTAGGAATGAGAATAAATTTCTAGGAATCTCATTGGTTGTTAAGCGGTAGTTATGAGACTATGTTACCCATCTGCAGCCGAACTTTGTGATGTCACGGGTACCTTATTGTTTCTTGATGTCAGAGCGAGCATTGCCCGTAAAAACGTTCAAACATTTTGAATTTTCCTCACGCTTCAGATCCTTTAACCTTATTTTTCTGCTAAAATAAATCTAATTTGTGATTGATTCATTTTGAATAAACCATTTACGGGTACAATCTTTTTATTGGTGAGGAAAATTTTACAGTCCATCAAGAAATAAAAAAGTTAGAAATTTTACTGTTGACGCCATTTTGAAATTACAATTTATAAGTGATTTGCAGTATGACAAAAATGTTATTACGGTTCCAAACAGGTAATATGGTCTGATATACCTTGTCTGGAACTCATATTCCCCTCGACTTCGGCTCGGGAAATATAAATTCCAGACAAGGTATATCAGACCGTATTACCTGTCTGGAACCGTAATAACGTATATTATCCCAGCCAAAGAAGTTGGAGATATACTAGTTTCAGCATGTCTGTCTTTCTGTCTGCCCAAGATCACAAATTTAATCTATGCGCAGTTATTCGTTTAATTCTGCCCAAAAGTGATGTAACTTCATGCATAGGATATTCATGCGGAAAGGAGGATCACCATTGATAATTTTTTCCACATCATATCTCAAGTAATCCTTAGGTGTCTTCTAATTTTGGGGTCAAAGGTAGAAGGTGAAGGACAGACTTGACATGTTTTAATCACTGCTGGCACACAGATTACATTGTATCACTTGTGTTTCGCATTCGTTGCACGTCTTTACCACGTGCACCTTCCATGGTTGTCTGCGGAATAAAATTTTGAGCAGTTAAAATCTTCTTACCGCATCCAGCGCCGTTCAGATTTTTCCTCGCGTCCTGCCACGTCCACAAATTATATGTAGCGCATTTTAAAAACAAACAACAATGTCTGCTTCACAGGAGACCTTTTTTGGACATGCTTTGGCTGTGGTCAAGCCATAAAGCACAGTGTGACCAGCTAGGCCTTTAAAGTGATAAGATTGGTTATGTCTCCTTTTTCTGTAGAAATGAACCGTCATATATACTGCATTGAATACTGTAAGTGCAAGCCGTCAAATATATAAGGAGGATAACTCTAATTGACTTAGAGACATTTAGTCGCAAACATCTGATTGATTAGTTAGAGAAATCTTTGATTTGAGATCTACTTACAACATGAAAGATGTAACCTGGAGAGTTATCTGACCTTTAACCAAGGTGGAGGCAGAAAATTTTGCTCCGAGTTTATTCCTGTTGTTTACCCTGTAAACGTGACCAGTACTACCCAAATTGGGTAACAGTAAGACAATAGCATATTAGTGAATTCTCTTAATAACATTTCCAATTAATCGCTTAAGATTTGATGCAAAAACGAGTTACAATGTTGCAAAGACTCCGCCCTTCTTATGCAATGGCCGCCATGGCGTCAACTCAACTTGAAAATGTACGAAACACTGCCAAACCTGTGTTTATCAAAGAGATTGATTTCTTTGGTGTAAAATCTCCTCCAAAAGAGCAATGGATCAATCACACAGAACTTTACAAGGCCATATCTCAAATTGCCCCAGCCGAGAACATAGCTGGCTTACAAAGGGTCAAAGGATTATGGAGAATATATATGGAAGATGAGGAATCGAGGGCATCCCTTCTCACACAGCCCTTCTCTCTAAGAGGGAAACAGGTCCAAGTTTATAGCTCCAATCCTGGAAGCCCTTATGCCCAAGATGACAACAGCCTCCGTGTGCGAATCAAAAATGTACCGCTCTCTGCCGATGATGGGCAGATCCGACGCACATTGGTAGTCTACAAGTGCACAATTAAATCCTTTTTCAGAGAAAAATTGCGGGTGGACGGTCGTTTGACCAATTGTGAAACCGGAGATCGTATCGCCATCATTGAACCTATAGCAACACCCCTACCCATCTCGATGGAAATCGGAAGGTATAGGGCTGTGGTTAACCATAGAGGCCAAGTTAATGAAAGGCTTAAGTGTACCAAATGTCTACTGAATGGTCATCTGGCACGAGACTGTGAAAATGAAATAACCTGTAAAGAATGTTTCGAGGAAGGCCACATCAAGGCTGATTGCCCGTATACATTCACTGAAGGAGAAAAGGATGATTCCGACAGTACGGTGGAGGACGATGAAAGTGATGATAATGTTGATAGTGATAGGATCCAGTCTGAAACTGGGGAACAATCCGCTAATCTATCACAGCCAAGTACCCAGGAGGCTTCCGCACCTCCTACTACAGACACACCAACGTCTGACACCTCAACACTGACCTCTGCACCGCCAATGAAAGTCTCATCTAAATCTGGGGACAAAACCAAGAAGAAAACAAAAGTTACATTACAAAAGTCAAAAAGTGCACAATCAAAGCAGTCTGTTGGTGCTTTGGACAAATTCCTTAAAACCCCAGTCACTGGTAGAAAATCATCGGCCATAGGGCCTGAAGAGAGATCACCAATCTCTCCCGTGGAAGATATTGATGCAAGGAATCGCACGAACAAGAAGACAAAAGACGGTTAATGCCAAAGTACATTGAAGTCACTGTCACTCTTACATACTTGACGTTATTAAGGGTGATATGTTTTTGTCAAACAAAAAAGAAAGCATCTAATAAAAGTGAAGAATATGTATTTATTGTAAAATATATTAACAATTCATTCAACAAAAAATATGTGAAAAAGAAAGTAAACAATAACAGTGTATATATAACTTCTACAAAATATATTAACTATTCATGCTATCAAAAATATGTAAAAATTGCTTTGTATAATAGATGTAAAACATGTAGAAATAATTCTAAAAATCATGCCATATTAAAAATCAATAACAGAAAATACAAATATGCTATACTTAAACAAATATTGTTTCATACCCGTATTCCTTTTTACATTCAATTACAATTCATAGTATTTTATTTTACACACGTAAATATTAAATACTACCATAGACATTTTACCAATGAACTCAAAACTCAACCTACTTTCATTAAATGCTCAAGGCCTCAGGGATAAATTAAAACGAAACAGACTTTATGAATGGGCTAAAAATCAAAAAGGAAGTATATTATTATTGCAAGAAACTCATTTTACTAAAGAATTAGAACCCTTTCTAAAAAGTGAATGGGGAGGAGAAATAATTCATAGCTTTGGTACATCACAAAGTAAGGGAGTAAGCATTCTTATTCATAAAAATCTAGGTGCGTGAGTTAAGTACTTCTAAAATTGATAAAAATGGACGTTACGTAATAATAAACATAAAAATAAACGACATAATATACTGTATCACCAATATATATGCTCCAAATGATAAAATCAACAGGAATTCCTTCTATAAACAAATAGGTAAAGACATAAAAGACACTAGCCAAGGATTAAATATAATAGGAGGTGATTGGAATGATATTTCATGTAAAGAAGACAGAAAAACAAAAAATAAGAATATCAAAATTAACGACATACTCATAGATTTAAAAAAGCAATTGAATCTTATTGACCCATGGAGAATTAAAAACAAAGAAAAACAACAATTTACTTGGAAAAGAAAAAACTCAAATACGGAGGCAAGTAGAATTGACTATTTTCTAATTTCAAAAGAACTTTTACAAAGAATAATTTCAGCAGATATTCGTCCTGCTATGATACAATATACTGACCATTTGGCAGATGCACTTACATTGGATATTAAAGTCATAAACAGAGGCCCAGGCTATTGGATTTTAAATAATAGCTTAATGAACCAAGACAAATATTGTAAATTGATTATTCAAATTCTACAAAAACATACAAATATCTTGAATGACCAAAAGTATGATGCTAGAACTACATGGGATCTTTGTAAAATTGAAATAAAAGAACAGTCTATAAAATTTGGCAAACAATTTGCATCACAGAAAAAGAACATGACATCAATATTAGAAGAAAAAATAAAATTAGCAACTGATGAAGATGAAATACATAAAATTGAAACTGAGCTAGAAAAAATTTATCATGACAAAGCAAAAGGAAATCAAATTAGATCAAGAGCTAAATGGATAGAACAAGGGGAAAAAAATACTCGTTATTTTCTTACTTTAGAAACAAAGCGTCAAACACAAAAATCAATTGTAAAATTGTATGATAAAAATGGACAAATAATGTCTGATCAAACAAAATTACTGCAACGTCAAAAAGAGTTCTATGAGACACTTTATAAAACTACAAACCCTGAAAATGAAAAAATAAATGATTATATCTCAAAAATTATTTTGGATAAAAAACTTGAAGATTGTGAAAGCAGTATGTTAGAAGGAAACATAACAGAGGAGGAATGTTTTAATGCAATTAAAAGAATGAGTACCAATCGCTCGCCAGGGGAGGATGGTCTGACAACAGAGTTTTATCTAAAGTTCTGGTTAAATTTAAAAACACTTCTCTTAGCATCAATTCATGAAAGTTATGAAAAAGGGTTATTAAGTAAGTCTCAAAGAACAGGCATTCTTTCATTAATGTATTAAAAAAGGTGACCCACTAGATTTACAAAATTGGCGTCCACTATCACTCCTAAACACTGACTATAAAATAATTGCAAATTGCTTAGCACATCGTTTAAAACCTATTCTACCTCTGATAATAAATACCGATCAAAATGGCTTTATTAAAAATCGTAATATTCATTATTCAATTCGCCAAATTCAAGATATAATCGATTATTGTGAAGAATTTAAAATTGATGGCGCTATCCTATTTTTAGACTTCGCTAAAGCCTTTGATACTGTTGAGTGGAAATACATGTTTAAAACTCTTGAATACTTTGGATTTAAAGACAGTTTTATAAAATGGGTCAAATTACTCTACACTCAAATATCTAGTAAAATAAAAAATAATGGATGGATTTCTGAGGAAGTAATGGCATCTCGCGGCATCAGACAAGGGTGTCCATTATCAGCCCTATTGTTCGTAATTGCAGCAGAGACAATGGCACAAAAAATAAGATAAAATGAAGAAATAAAGGGTATAAAACTTTTTCATTCACAAAACAGAGCTTTTAAAATTTCACAACTTGCCGATGATGCAACTCTTTTCCTTAAATCAAAATTAGACATTTCAAAATCTTTGAACTTGATTGAAGAATTTGGCACATTATCTGGTTTGATCTTAAATAGATCTAAAACAGTAGGTATTAAAGTAGGAAATAAAAATATGATAACAGACAACTTTGAAGGCATTGATTGGACAAAAAAAGAAGCAAAAACATTAGGTATATATTTTGGAATAAATAAAGATGTAATCCAAAGGAAAAATTGGGATGCAAAACTGGAAAAAATTCAGAAAATAATTGATTCATGGAAACTTCGACCACTGACAATGATTGGAAGAATTCAAGTTTCAAAAAGTCTTCTTATCCCACAACTAACATATACAATTGCTGCAATAAATATTCCTGAAAATGTAATTAAATATGCAGAAAAAATGATCTATAAATTTGTTTGGGACAATAAAACAGAAAAAGTAAAACGAAAAACTTTGATTAGAAGTTATGAGAAGGGGGGATTAAACATGATAGATCTTAGATCACATGTAAAAACTATACAAATAGGCTGGGTTAAAAGATTACTTCATACTGAACATGCACTATGGAAGATATTGCCACTACATTATTTAAATAGATTTGGAGAAAACCTTCTGATCCTGAAAATGCAATTAGATAACTTTAAAAGTTTACATGGCTTTAAAAACATCCCAATTTTCTATCAAAATATGTTGAAGGCATGGAAGGAATTAAATAATTTGAATAATGAAACAGTATCCCTAAAAGCAATTGATATAAGTAAGCAGGTGATTTGGGGAAATAAAGAAATAAAATTCAAAGGTAAAGTCTTAATATTCCATAACTGGATAAAAAGCAAAATAATCTATATAAAAGATCTTATCGATGAAAATGGAAAAATAAATGAAGGTTTAATCTTCAGTAAACTAAAAGATAAGCAAAATTGGATTTCTGAAATTACAAAATTAAAATCATCTATTCCTACTGCATGGTTAGAAAAATTAAGTAATGCTGACATTCATAAATATCAAATAAAACCATTACACATGATTAAATTATCAAATGAGAAATCAATAACTCTTCAACAAATAAATAACAAAAAGATCTACAATAACCTCATATATAATGACTCTGAAAAACCAATAGGATTTACTTACTGGAAAAATAATCTTCAAATACAAGATGATGAAATTAAATCCACCTTACAATTCATATTTGGTGATTTAGATGACAACAGATTAAAAATATACAGATGGAAGTTACTCAACAAAATACTTCCAAATAAACTCTTATTATACAAATGGAAATTGAAAGATGATCGAATTTGTGATATATGTGGAGAAATAGAGGATTACGAACATTTCTTTGTTAAATGCAAATTTTTAGAAAATTTCAAAAATGATCTGAATAATCTACTAAATAAACTTCATCTTCCATTACACATCATCAATCTAAAAAACTTTGTAATAGGATATAAGATAAGACATAAAGAATACATCGATATAAACAAACTCATAACTATGATATCATTTACAATCTACAAATCATATTACGTTAGTGAACAAAAGACTAAACGTGTTAATATAATGCGCATCCTGAGAAATGATATCCTGCTTTGGCTTGAAGTCTGCAAATATAGAAATGTCACCATATCCCCACTCTTTATTCAGGTAAGGAAACACTTTGAAACATCATAAGACTGTCACAGACCAACCATGTAATATGTCAATCCTGAAACAAAAAACAACTTAAAAATTAAGTAAAAATAAGTATTTTTTTTTCCGATCTAAAAATAACTTTATTTAATCTATTTATAGACCGTTACATAATGTTATGGATCATTAGACATACATATATATACGATGCACCATGTTTTAAATAAGTTTTATCTAGAATTGTACTTTTATTTACAACAGATACTCGTATCTCATGATCAGCTTCCTTAGAGTTTACATAAAAAGGGAATATAAATTTAGAATCATTTTTACCTGCAAGCATAATTATTACAAACTGTTCTTCAATATCCCAGGAAGTAAACTTGAAATTATTCTATCCCCCACACAAACTTTTTCATCTGAAAAAAATGATGTTATGTACATTTTTCTCTACAACTGTGGATCATTGTCTGATTTTGGTATTGATATTTTTGTTTCATAATCTTTCTCAAATTAAAAATACATAATTAGATCAAGCTTCAAAGTTACAGTATACCTGTAAGAACATTATTTAAAAATTAGGTCATGTTTATATACCTGTACTGTATCGTATGCTAATAGAGGTTCAAACGTGAAGAAACGAGATGTCACACTACCTAATTTGCATATCATGCCTATCATAAATAAGTCAATATTCCATGTCAGTATGTTTGAAATTAATACATACTTTTATTGTTTAATCATGGAAAATATGGAAAATGTAACTGACATACCTCATATTGACTAATATATCTCCCGAAAACATGAAACTTTCCATTGGCATTGCACGACATTTCCAACGTGTTCGGTGTAAATATTTTCTACGTGCTCGAACCCGTATATTTGTTACCTTTATACAGTCTTTATATATTTCATCAACGAAATTAATTCTCATTCTTAAATAAAATATGTATCATCATTTACTTATGATTATGATACAGGGAGTCATTCATTATTATTATCATATAGTACCTATATCTCTTATTATTTCATCAACGAAATTAATTCAAATATGTATTATCATTCATCATTTTTAAAGAGTAATTCATTATTATCGTCATTGACATACAGATTTATCTCTCATATTCATGTTCTAACACAGAGGACTGACCCGGTCCTTATGTGATGTTATAAATATGGGTTTATATGATGTTAATAAAAAAGAAAGATGTAACCTGGATTATAACATTGAAATTAATTTCATCATAAAAACTGTGTTTAGTTTGCATTGCTTCATCATTTTTTAAGAGAATATACATGTTAATCACTATCTTGATAGATCAGGTTGGAAGGGGTTGGCACTCTGGCTGGTCAAACTCTATTTAGAGTCACTTGAATAACATTGTTGAACATAATAACTTTCACACTCTTTGGTAAATTTGTTTAGATTGAGGATAACTGAGGAGGGTTAAGTACCAGAAATGTGCACGTCTGGTCCATGCCGCAAATTTATCTGTTCTAAAATGATGCTATTGAATTTGAAGACGTTGAACATTTACCTTTAAAATTTATTCTATGTATCATTTAAGGGATTTATTTTGGCATAAGGGGGAACGGAGAAGAGGGCTCTAGTCTCTGGGATTCCAAACACCTCACCATTTGGATAGATTCACTCCCTTTTCCACACCATAAAATCCTGTATCTGCCCTGTATAATAGGAAACAAATTATCAGTTACATGTAGTCTATAAGAAGTCTATAAGAACCTGTAGTATACTAATTGAATCAGATGGCCTTTTAGCAATTTCTGAAAAAAATAAAGAAATAAACATCTCAACTCGCCCATAAATCTTTTATCACCAAAGTGGACAAATCTTTTAAAAAGATTAAGTCAAGTTTCTTTTATAATACATTTACATTTACCCAAGAGTAATAATGATGATGAAGTAAGAGTTGTCCTAACTTTGTCCTTAATCCCATATAGAAAGTATGGCTGTCTCAGCACTTGACACAGTTTCGTTAAACCCGATTTCTGTTTCCCGTTACATTTATCATTTACTTGATATTTCCTATGTTTTATTTATGAATACAATGGCAGTTTATTGCATAAAAAATCTGTAGGTTTATGGGAACAGGGCTTCTGCGTGGAATTCTCATTAGAATTTACGGAGGAAAGAGATGAATGTGGTATAAAATGGCAACAGGAATTTGTTACATGTTATTGAATTAAGAGACACTAGAGTCAGATAGAAAAAAAATTCATTATAGCAAAATGTGGTATGTTCAATGTAACTAACTATATAATGTTTTATAGCATAGGGGATTCTTATGTAACAGATATTAAGTATGTAAAGTTAACGAAAGCCAATATCTGAAGTTTGCAGTTATGCTTTGAGTGACAATAATTGAACACTGCATTCAAAGTTATGATATTATTTAACCAGAACTTTTTGTGAGTATCAAATTTCGCGATTTTATGATAAAAATGGGTGTCTTTATTTTCGCGAGTACAATTTTTCGCGATTCCTGAATTGCAAACAAATACATAAATATGATGTTACTGTTTTGTACCTTTTATAGTTGAGATTTTAGTTAGTTCTTTCATAAGAATACATTCATTTCACTTCTCTTAACGCTTCATCAGGAAAAGTGAAGACTGACACATGTACAATAAGAATTATATAAGAAAATGTACCCGAGATGTGAATTTCAGTTATACTTTACTCAACATAATTTTTCACAAGAATAATTTTTTGCAATTCCAAATCACTCGTGACTATAGCGAAAATTAGTATCTCGTAAAAAATTTATGCTTATTCGGTAACAGAAATGAACATTAAAGGTGTAATAAGTACTTTTCAACATACATGCAGGTCCATTTATTAGGTAAGTAAATGTGATCAAGGTCCTCAGAGACCAAACTTTTGACATTGGAACATAAATTCAACTTGTGAAACTAAAAAAAAAAAATTTAAATGGATGGCACAAATTGATAGTGCAGCAATGTTGAATCCAAGTGGAGATCATTGAAGTTGACACTGCATGATTTGATAATGAATTTCTGTGGACTTTGGAGGAAATAAAAGTCAAATAATTTAAAATTGTTAAAAGTATCTCTATCATGGATCTTGATAAAAATTGTTTCAATATTGTTCATTAAGAGCAACAAAGATGACCATGAAATTCTCAGAATGTGAAGCAATGCAAAGAAAAAAGTTTGACTTTACCAAGATAATGAATACAGGAAAAAAACCAACAAAGCTACTGAAATTTGATAAAGTCAAATCTATTATAAACGTGCTGCTATGATGAATCTAGTTATGATAAACAAATGACACTTTGCTAGTTGTCACAGTGGTGAAACTTCTTGTTGATTTAGGTAGAGAATAGCAAGTTTAATAATCTCTGACACACAAGTCTCTGATTTAAAAGTTCCTCTTTGCTCTACTCTGTGCTCATATTGCAAGTCTGTGTCGCCTATGACCTTGTTAGCGACTGGCAACTTTGATTCTGTAATAATGAGAGGGCCTAACAGTATCACAAATCAAATTAACCTATTGGTCATCAAAAAGTGATGATAAGCAAGGAATGATAGAAAATTTAAGTTAAAATCAAATATTTCAAAATTGCCTTTAAAGCTGGAAAATACAAATTCAATTTACCTAGCCCAGGGACTTAAAAACAACAAGTGATTTCCTAACCTTTCCACAGTTATCTCCCTAAAATGACACTTAACCCAACTAAGCATCTCTTTAAAATCTATCTCAGTCTAATATATTTATTATTTTATTCTTCTTTCTTTCGACTTTTCTCATTGAACAATATACATTTTATCATTTTTAACTGATGTACTTTTAAGGTATTTCCAAGAGCAAGCGACATTCATAATGGACAATGTGTGATCTCTTCCACACGTCATTATTACTCTGTAATTACCACACTGTAATATACGCCCTTTTGTCTTGTATTATCAACTAATTGACATTTACTTTATATATGTTCGACCTTTACTCCATAATTTATCAGAGGAGATAGTATGTCTGACTGTACCTTAAGGAATCAGATTCCTGTGAACAGAAGTCAACGTTGATACAACAATGTAGGTTATTATTAAAATCACTCTATATCTCATGCATCTGAGAATTATGCATTTCGTAATGCAATTTCCTAATGAAAAGTGTAGACATTTCATTTGTTACAATCTCTTAAAATGCATAAATGTATTTTCCTATTTGATCAGATCAGTTTATTACTGTATTAGTCATTTTACTCAACCCTCATCTAGACGTCTGTGTATCACGTGACTGACTATTACATAATTAAAGTTGTGCTATCGACAATGCTCTGGCAACTAATGATTTTCTCCATGTCAACAATGTTTTCCATGTTAGATCATGAGATAATTAACGGCATGTTAGATAATTGCATGTTTGATAAAACGAGTATTCGATAAGACAACAGGTGCGCGGTACAAGGTCGCTTATCTCTGCGGACGAGACCAAGTTTACCTTAAACATAACGATTTTTGTTTAATGAGAACAAATATGGTTTGCTTGTTAAGTCCCCTTCAGCCCGGAGTCATTATGCTTGTGTAACATGCAATGCTTCTTCCTGACGTGGCTGGTGTAAGACGACATTGGACCGTGTGAGATAAAGATAGCGGGGCCTACTGCTTATCTCTGTGTGAACAAATAGTCTGACCCGACACGATTGCTTGTTGAGGAAAAATTAACTACTCAGAAAGGGCATTGAGCAAATGTTTGATATTGAAATTGAAGCTTCTACCGATACAGAGCAAATGTATCTGAGAAAGCTTACTTTGTTTCAAGTTGGGGGGGGGGGGGGGGGGGGGGGGCAAGGAAAACACATCATTAGCCTAGAGCCTAGAGATCAAAACATTAGCATGCCATTATCCACAAAAGAGTCACTAAGAGGGGTCAGGACTCCCTCCCCCTCTGAAACTTAAATGCTGATTTTTCACTTTTACTCATTTCAAAATCATATGCTTATGCTGTACCTCTTTGCCGGGCTTGACACACACTCGATTCTATTGGAGATTAGATCTTGTCAATTTATATATCGAATCTAGTATTGAAAACTCCATTATCGGAACAATTTCTTCACTTGAGACCTGCTCCAGCAGTAAAAATGCTACATTTATGAACAATTATACAATATATTACGGCTGTGATTAGAAAAGAGTGTTCTCTTATCGTCAAAGAAGGCTTACATAAAAGCTGAATGTTGTCTAATGAAGTCTTGGACTATCTTTGAAATGCGACCGTTATCTTTTAGACGTCTACAAGCGTTCACGCATCCTTGAAAAATTATGCTTTTGAAAAGTATTTGATTTTTGAGGTAATGGCGATTTCTAATGGAGTATACGACCAATTTACTTTATGTCACGCTCAGTTAGTCGTAGCAACGTCGTCGATATTTTATCAATGTATTTGATGGAACTATATCGCAGTGCCTTCTCAGGAGGGCTTGTCATGCGTGCATAAACATCACCAGATTCGAAAGATTTCTCCTACTGCTTAATAGGCAGCAATCAATTTAACATTCGTCTCTTTGACATTTTGGCCATATTTAATTTCCAGTTTGTGGAAATCGACTGCTTGTAAGTCAAGGGGACTTGGCAGCTCGTATCCCGTGGATTTTACTTTCGTAATCTTTATTAATTGAATTGTGGGCAGTGATGAAATTTATATTGAACCCAAGTTTGACAAACCTAATGATGTAGAATCTGGTAAAGTTACCAAAACTCACATTATTCTCTGAGAGTGTTCGCTACAGTCTGAGAGTGTTCGTTTGGTAAGGTCTGCGAGCGCTTTCAGATCACGTAAAAGCACTCTAGATTTGTTTGAAATTGATGCCAGTTAAATCTTACTCAATCAAACACCCTTGATGCCAGACACAAAGAAACAATCTGATATTGAAGTGGGAAAGTTCCTTGATAGCTCATAAAATGTCATTGATGAATATAAATGAGAGAATAAATTAGGTTGGATCAGCGTTAATCAAGTTGTTTGCACTTTTACGTGGAAATTAGGGTTATTTTCTTTGCTTTATTTCGCAAAGAACCTAATAATGGTTAGCTGAAAACAGAGATCGCATTATTGTAGATTCATTTGACATTCAAAGTTGGAAAACAACTGAACATGGATAATTAAGGCAGTCTTTTCTGCTCATTTCCTTACCTTTTTAATCTCTGGAAGCCAAAATTTGATTAAAAAGTTGACGAAAAGGGGAAAAGGTGTCAGTAACCTGCGATCCGGATGACAACATCTTAAATTACTTCTGTCTGTCTCAAACAAATGGTCGATTGGGTTCCCTGTTTTAGTCGTATATTCTGATCTCGGATATAGCATATCACAATTATACACGGGAGGTTCGTACAGTAGAAAGAGAAAACATTTTAAAATGTTTTTAAAAATTTTGAAATGCTACCACCTTCAGGAAACTGGAAGTCCCCATACCTCTGCTTGCGATAATCTATAATTATCTAGGGAAATTAAACAGTGCAAAAAGGCCTGACCTAACTAGGTAGGAATATTGAGTGGCCAACCGGAAATTAGCGGGATATGTGAGACAGCCAGTTCTAGAGCTCGTGGGTAATTGTTCTTCTGTAAAATTGTCAGGAGAAAATCGTAATTGTAAGATAATTGAAAACAATTTTCCCCTACCGTCACTGCTGGCAGAATCTGTGGATTCCATTTTTCCGGTCGGATCTTGGGGACCAAAGTTTGAAAAAAAATTCCAGCTATGACGGATGATGATTGAGAAGAAATAAACAGGACAAACCGCTTTGCTTTATCCAGAACAAAAACTGCAATAAAGAGAACTCTGCTAATTCATTTTAAAAAAAAGCTTTGCCTTTTCGTTTTTTGTTTTGTTTTGTTTTTGTTTTTTTCGCTTTGAAGGAAATCGGACCAGCACGAGATCTTTGATTTGTAAAACAAAGTAATAAGAGATTCTGGACTTATTCGTGTGGCCTATCTGTTTGTTTGTCTCTTCCTCTATATGTTTCTCTGTTTGTTCACCAAAACCTTAAACCTTGGTCCATATAAAGTGATAGAGGTCTTAGATTAAGATTGTATTCCTTGAGCCAAAGCCTTTTTAGTGGAGCCAACGTTTGGACCTTATTACTTTGACCTTACAAATTGGAGTTTGACCCATTTTGGAAAAGAAAATCAATGCCCGTAACTTTTGAATGGTAATGATACGACTTTCATATTTCGCATATGTATTCCTTGTGGTGAAAGCTTTCTATTAATTTTAAGCTTGTAACGTTGACCCTGGGATTTTGACCTACATTCTGGATTATTACTGCTATACTGACAAAGGAGGCTTTATATTACAAACACATCTTGTTCAAACGTCCGCAACTTGTACTCACTGAGCTGTGGAGTGAAAATAATAGAGGTATCCTAAGCCAACGAAATCCTGAATCAAATATGAAAACTGATTAAAAACTCGGAGAAATTTGATACAAGCAATGTCTGGCTACTCGCCATGATGAAAGGCGATGAGTTTTATTTATGAAGAATGAATTAATATCATGATTTGTGGTCAAACGATTGAGTCTGAATTCGATATTATTCAGTAAAAAGATACAGAAAGTGTGTCTTACAGTACAGTATATTACGTCATATATCACGTTCCATGCCGTTAGAATTGGAAACTTCATATTGCTTACGTTGCAAAACCATTCCATTTCAGTGTAATTAAAAGCCTCTTAACATTCTGCTAACAATGACCTTTCGCATTTGGTTTTCACTTTTCTTTGCTTGATATTATATAGAGAAAAATCTCTGATTAGATTAAATTTTCTTCTTTTTTTTCACCGCATTCTGTGAGATTGATCATGACCTCGCAATCTTACTTCTGTCAGATCAGCACGCATAAACCAATTGCGGCGTCCTTGTCTGAATTAGGTCGATTGCGAGACACAAGTAGTGATTTAGTTATATTGGAATAGCTCTCCTAAACGCATTAATTGTCGAAATAATTAAGTTACGACACTACTAAAGTATTTTACAGCAGCCATTTATGGGGCTGGATTCATTGCTAATTGTCTCCAAACCATTCAGATGATCCAGAGCGTCTGAGAGAGAGAGGTCATAAACAACGGATTCCATTCCGGGTTAGAGGTGACTTTTATTACGGATAGCTTTTCGCGGAATAGCGACGAAGCTCCAATAATACGATTGTCCCATACAGAAATGTCTCCCCAAGGATGGCTAAGATGACGATTAAACTTGTCAAATTGACCGACCTAACAGAAAGAGGGCCTGTTTATACCTCATCTGTCGTCATTTACACTTGTCGCTGAAAGTAAAGTACATTTTGATATCTGTATCCGTAAATCGATTCAGATTTGATATTATGTTTGTTTGCACGAGTATGACACGAATAGATATAAACCTATGAGACACATATTGTTTTATGTTATTTTTGATTGATTTTTCGTTAGAAAAGTCCTTGGTTTACATAATGCCATTTTGATAATATACGTGTCTCGGGATCTTCTTTAACTCATTAGAAGCCTGCGTGGTTTTTGGTGGTATCCTTCCCCTTTTCCTACCCCTTTCCGATCCTTAAGATGAAAATAGATTAAGAAGTCAAATTTGGACGCTTTTTCCGTCGATTCTCTCGGCCGAAATTCCGCCCATTTAAGGATACCAGAATATCTTACGTAAGCCTAAGGCATCACGATCGGCTATTTCATCCCCGAGTGATTACGGAGGGATACAGTTCATTCCCCGTAGACCCCGCTTCCTTGCTTTGAAGTCGCGCGATATTGGATAATGCCTTATGGAAAGCAAGGGTAATCAAGTTGAACTTCAGATCGCCGGGAACAATGCATATATGTGCACCTTAGCTCTGCGATTCTTTTCTCGTGAGTATCGACGTATGTTCCCAGTCTTCTTTGATCTTCTTGTAGTAGGTTTTTGTCAATTAGAGTATGCATTGCACCTTGCTCCGAGGATAAACTGATCAAAGGATAGGATTGCACATGCGAGCACAATTTTCCTGTACGTTCATCCATGCATGATATTTCCTGCTTTTGAAAAAACTGAGAATCGCTGGTATCAAATTTCTACGGAAAAAAAACTTCTCATTGGGTCGTCGGTATAGGGATTCATCACCAAAAAAACACATTCGTTTTTGGACAAGTCCATGGGCGGGAATGAGCAAAATATCTTTATTTGCCTAGCATCCAAAAAGCAAAAAATCAGTTTCTTTAGATAGTTTAGCCCTCATTGTTTTGTCTTTATCAAAAGTTTCAGTGATTGCGCTGAACAAATCTTACATTGTTCATCCTTCGATCCGACGAATATAATCAGCATTGGAATGATCCTCATACTATTTGTACGGTACATAGAAGAGAGATAAATAAGATCGTGACGACAACCTCAACAATACTCATAATGGAGCATCATATTGGGCAACGACGGGGATTAGGTCTCCGGGAGGAGAAGGCATCCACAGTTTGGCTAACCGCACCCGCCGTCGGTGTGCTTGCACGAAAATGAAAAAAATATCTACAACACTGAGATTATGTCCATATAGAAAGTGCTATGGTGACCATGACAAATATGGACAATGACCATATCCCAATGTACAGTACAAAATCGATAATTCGGAAAATCATAAACCGAAGGCATACAAATTCACGTCAAAACAGAAACTAAGGCAAACAAACAAAAAACCTCCACCTCATCAAAAAAAGCGAACTCCCAATATGGGAGTGAGACCAGGTGCCCAGGAAGAGTCAGCATCTCCTGCTTACATGCAACACCCGTCGCTTCAATTCGGCAGAAATATCACATCCGGTTACTTCCATTTCGGGATATACAAGTATAGTCTGTGGTTGGATGGTTCAAATGGTCTAAGACAGAATATCATCCACCATTCTGGAGAGTGGGACATCATAGTGTTTGACGAGTTCCCCGTATCGACCGTTGAACTTCCTCAGTGACGATGTTAGACGGTTACAAACATCCCTGACTGAGAAGCTTATCTGAAAGACGCATAGCTCTCAGAACAAAATCTGTATATTTGCTACTTGCTCTGGTATAGCGTATCAGTTGAGATATGAACATACCATAAGCAGGCGATGAAGGGATGTTGCTGCTCAGAAAGGGAAAGTTTGTGATGCTGAAACTGAAGTCGTCACGTTTGTCATAGAGTGAGATGTTCATGTGACCATCAGTGTCATAGGACAGCATTACATTTATGTCCAAATAGGATGCTGAATTATTAGTCCCTGTAGTTTCTTTGACGTCAAGCTCCGACGGATAGATTCTGTTAGCAATCCGCGAATTTTGGATTGTTGATAGACAGCACATCGTCTATGTATCTGTAAGTGAAGTTGAAGTCAGAAGCTAAGTATCTTTTCCCTTCAGAGACCAAAGATCGAATGAATTCAGCTTCGTACGAGTAAAGAAAAATGTCGGCAAGGAGTCAGAAAAAACATTTACGAAGTTTTGTAAAAATGTACGAACGAAGACTGATCAGGTGCCCGTGTTCTTGCTGAAGAGGTTCTGATCGAGCAAAATGAATTCTGTCGTTTTCTGCATCATTTAAGGGCTACGAAGCCGTGTGCTCAGAATCAGTAAATGAAATTGTATCAAGTACTTGTATATACACTTTCCTGTTATAGTTCTGATTCTTGACTCTTTTGTCTGTTTTTAAACGACTGGTTGATAGATTTCATCACTAATTGATAAAAAAGATATGTTATTCTGAAGTTTGAAATCTTTTGGAAAAACATGATTGATTGTATTTTTCTTGGAGAACGAAGCTAAATTATCAATATTTTCTCGTATCCTTTGGGCCGTAAAATTTGTTTGCGTAGCGAACACTCGGATGTAATGAGAATAGATGTAATTTACTTGAACTGTATTGGAGGTGTTACCTGAGCTGGATATGGTTTACATCAAAGTTGTGTTGATCATGAACATGGGAATGAAAGGTTAATGAAATTGAGTCTCAAAAGTCTTCATCATTTTAACGTTTATTTATAATCTCAATATTTATACTTTATATAAACAGAAGACTGAATTAAATGCCAGATGGTCATCCTTTTGTCTGCGGCGGGTAAAATATTGAAATCGGAAAAGTTTAACCCCCCCCCCCCCCCCGCCCCTTCCCTACTCATTTTGACATTGGGTTTAGCGTCTATGTGGTTTTGGGTTGACATCTTGTGGAGATTTTGGGGTTTGTTGTGATCTGTAGTTTGGGATCTTACACACGTGACATGTTTGATATGGACATCCTCGTGTTTTGCCTTAGTCTAACAGAACATATTGTTGCTTTTGTACATTCAATGGTAAGGTTATTGCGTTATCAGTCAGTTGCTTTTAGTTCTTCTTTTGAATTGGATTTAAGTTGTCTTGATGGTTTTCAATTTTGGAATTTGTTTTGCTGTTGTTTTGGGGATATTCTGATGGCTATCTGTGGTTTTAGCTTTTTTGCGATGCCTTTCTTTGGTTCATCTTTTAGATGATTCCATACGTACATTCAGCTGAATATGATAACATGAGGCCAACTGCATAAAGAGAAACATCATACAAAAGTGGGGAAAATGTGATAATATTCTAATGAAATATATATGTGCTGTATGATAATTATGTGATTATCATTTGTACCACTTGGTGAGTGTCTCTGGTGGACTAGGAGTCCCCGAGGGCATGAGTAGCAACATTCTGTCGTCCCCTACTTATGGATGGCGTTTTTTGTTTATCAGCTGATACGGTACGCCAGGGCATGTTCCAAATATGAAGATTTCATCATTAGAGCCAGTCGGCTTGCAAGTAAGCTATTTGTTCATGGTTATATTACACAACGGCTGAAATCATCATTGAGGAAGTTCTTTGGTCGCTACGTGGATATAATAAACCCCCTTTCCAGAATGATCAGTGGCATTCTGCATTGTGATTGAATGACTGGCATCATCACCAACAAGACATACTTACCTGACATACTTACCTGACATACTTACCTGATACTTACAACAAGACATACTTACCTGATCTGTACATCAAATGTACATCGAGACAATCATTAATCACTGAATTTGACAGGTTTCCATGGAGCTGTTGCGACGGGTGTTGCATGCAATCAGGAGATGCTGACTCTCCCCGGGCATCTGGTCTCACTTCGGAATGCTGTTCATTCCGGGATTCGCAACTGTTCCGATTGGAATTCTCACGATTTGGCCTTGCCATCTCGACTTTGAGACTGAATAACTGTTAGGTACTTCTTTGATGTTTATTTCACAGATTTGGGCCATATTTCATTGTTTGGATTAAGGATCTTTGACGAGGGTTAAGTACCCGAAACGTGCATTTCTTGTCCATGCTGTTAATTTATCTGTTTTAAATGATGCTAATGAAATTGAAGACGTTTAACATTTGTACCACTTGAAGAGTGTCATTGCTGGTGGACCAGGGGTCCCCGAGGGCACATAGAGCCGAATTCGATCAATTTCGGTTGGTCGTTTCTGCTACGTTTATAGGTATATTTTGGACATAATTTTCACAGATTTCGGCCATATTTCATTGTTTTGATACAATGGTTTAAATATCCGAAACGTGCATGTCTGGTCCATGTCGTTAATTTATGTGCTTTTAAGTTATGCTAATGAATTTGAAGACGGTTAACATAAACATCAGAGAAGTGCCTAACAGTTATTCGGTCTCAAAGTCGAGAAGGCAAGGCAAAATCGTGAGAATTCCCATCGAAACAGTTGTTTCGTTTCGTTTAACAAATGTTAAATGAAACATTTAAGATTAAGACATCGACGAAGGCAAAAAACCGATGACGGAAAAAACGGAATACCATTCCAAAAGTTTGTCAACAACAATAAATTTACATTAAGCCCTAAGTCAACAATCAGCCCTATCCGGCGATCATAGATCAATGGAGAGGGAAGCTAGTTGAAGGGAATTAGATCAGAGCTCTTTTGTATGCTGATTACGGCAATGAAAGATGGATTCAATTCAATGAATAACCATCTAAAGTTTATCTTGTCACAGACAGCCGCGTCAGGAAGGATCGAGTCCGGTAACAGGACGCAACAGTTTTCAGAGTTCTGTCATTTAAATATTTGTCTATTTAAAATAGATTTCTTTTAATTCCCCTTTAAGTGAGATTTGAGGGATAGATGAATGTTTTATTTCTGTTCATGAATTCTGTTTTCTTTCTCTCTTTATTTAATTTTCTATTTATATTTGATTGTTTGTTGATTTGAACCTGTCTTGCTAACTTTTTGTGCGTTGTTTCACTTTCTTGAAATAACGATAAGAAGGACAGTTTATGTACTCCAAATATTCGTATTCATTTATCTATTCTTATTTCATGGTTTCTCCATTTCTTTCACAACAAATCTGAGCTATCTTAAATTGAGATTGAAAAATCTCCCCCTTCCCTAAACCTCATTCCATATCGTATGTTGATTCTCAAAGACCAAAAGTTGTATCCTGCAAAGAATTGGATAGTTGCATACACAGAGCTAGTAATATTAACCTGAAGTTGTTCCACCCGTCGAGGATGGGATAGGATTGGAGGGGTTATGAATAGCATAGGTTAAAACGGAAAAATTAAACGTCCAAAAAAAAAAAAACCAAGCATTTTAGACAAATTCCTTGAGGTGAACCAGCCCTCTTCCATCTAAGGGTACATACGACTTTAATCACCATTTGTATACCAATGATAAGAGGATGCCGATGTTATTATGTAATTATCATAATGCATCAAAGTTTCATATAGTGTCAGGGGACGAACCCAATACATTGATCTGGCAGTAGAACCTCGTGGCTGGTATCGAGTAGTTTACAGTGTCAGACGATCGGCTTGGTTACATACACCAGCGTAGGTCGAATACAAGAACATACATAGCTTCTAATGACATTGACTTAATATTGTCTTCTTTATGCTCCTGTTAATTACCGTCGTTATACATTTTTTGGAAGTGATAGCCTTTTGAAATTAACGACTTAATCCGTAAATAACTGATTGACTTTTAATATCTACTCCAATCTCGCTGAGGTAGACATTGATTGGATACTTTGATACAGTTTTAATGTGATACTTGTCTAGGTGAATTAAGATGGTAAAGTTCTTGGATGAGATGGATATAAATGTACAATTGAAGACACCGAATTGATAAAGTATTAATAATAGAAGGAAGGAAGTATTATCGACTGAGACGAATGTAACATCTTCTAGACACCATTCATGGGAATGAGTGAGGTGCGCGTGACAGACCGAACGGAATATTGAAGAAGTGATATATATTATATTATAAATTGCCATCTAATATCGATAGCGAAATCAGAAGTGTTGTTAATTTTTTTAGAATCGTGGTTTTATTTATTTTCTTTCTACTCCTCAATTGTTTCTTTCTATTCCTCCATTGTTTCTTTTAATATCTCTACTGAAAACTACTTCATTCAACCAAAGAGATACCGTCATGCAGTGCAAAATAATGAAGAGAGACGCTTCTTGTTTCATGCTTGATCGGCGGACTTAAAATATGAAAGAGATGTAGGTGTTATACAACGTTACAATGAGGAAATTTGCATTGATTTGACTCTTTGATTAAAGAGAAAACACATATTGGCTTCTCTCTGCGGTCTAGATCAAGGTGCAACGGGAAATTCTCAATGGAGCTATACTTCAGAAACCATAGACCTTTGTTAGCAGTAATGATTAAAGACATTTCATGCCGCTTTATTAAGGAGATTTATATCCTTCTGTGTGTCATATCTTAATCCATACGTCCTTTCTTCTACAGCGGAAGATATCTTAAGATAGTTCTCTATGATTCTAAGACAAAAGAAAATGTATTCATAGTTGAAGAAGGTGATACTTAAAATTTAATGCTCGCAGCATATGTGAAAAAAGTGTTCCCAAGAAGCATATGCGACTAAAGGAGACCTATTAAATTTTGGTTAGACTACATGTACTCGTATTGTAGGGTCAGTGTTTTAACGAGAAAGGGAATACTTGGTGGGTAGGACGTGTCCGCATTAGCAAGAAGGAATCAGCGCCGTGTAAATATGCTGGAACTGCAGATTGCCTCTCGATGTAATGACACACGACGGAAAAATAATCTGGCTCCCTGTAGAGGCTTATTACTATTTGTCTGAACGAAAATGTCATGTTTTTGTCACCAGACCATTTTACGACGTACGATTTGGTCACAGTCAATCAAGGCACAAACATCGTCTCTGAAATTACTATAGTGTTATGACATGACAGCTCACTTTCTTGTTACGCCAAGGCCATCAATAAGATTTTAAATGGGAAACAAAAATCTGATAGTTTTTTTTTTTCCTTGGAGAAAAGTAGATTTCACTGATGCCGAAAGTGCTTGTTTTGAATTTATCGGAATCCGTCGGGCGATAGAAGTTTTCGCTGACGTTAGCAACTCGAGATTTGTAACATTTTAGTATTGAAATTGTGGAATAATAATGTATCCTCTTGGGAAATACTCGAAATCGTATACTTACAGTCTGTCTCACTTGATATTAACATGTGAATGTAAATTCTGTTCACTTGTGTACAATGACGGTAACTGACGAGTATGGATATGAGCCCAATTATATCTGACGTCAACAAATTGTGTTCACTTGTGTACAATGACGGTACCTGACGAGTACGGACATGAGCACAAGTATCTCTGACGTCAGTTCCATGGACGTGGGACGCCATTTATTTGTTCTTCATTTACACGTGGAAATGCTCAAGATTATCAATGTGGTATGGTGCCGCTTTCAGGATTTTAAAATTAAGGTAAAAAATAGAATTTAGAAAAAAAAGATCTGCTTTTTTCGGTAATATAACGTCATGGAATTTTTCTTATGATACATATGTCCGTAAGACCGATGCTTCTTCTTCAAATAATCCTGTCCAAATTTTGATATTTTTAAATTTTAATGTATTGGGATAAAAGTTCCAAAATGAGAATACACAGAACCTTTGAAAAGAGAATGATATCCCATTATTTGAATGAGTTTGTGGTATACCAAAAGCTCAAAATTCAGCAATACGTCACAATTTTAAGACCTACACAAAATGTAGTTTAAATTTTCATATACATTATATTACCGTGTATTCCCAGGCACCTGGTCCCAATTCGGAATGTTATTCAAACTGAGGTTCGCAACCTTTCCAATGGAAATGCTAATGATTTTGCCTCGTCACCTCGACTTTGAGACTGATAGTTACTTCTTTTATGTTTAATTTGGTTAAGGCTCGAGTTTCATAAATGCTTTCTGAAATAGATTCTTCGTCGAACTGCTGTATATCCATTTTGATGTGTTCGCCGAGACCCTTTTACATATCTCCTTCGTGCCTCGTGGCACATAAGGACTTTTTCTTCGAAACTCTCCTTATTAAAAGGAGAAGGTACACTTGAGACGTTTGGCAGCATTGTTAATACGGAATTTAGATTTCAAAACAAAGAAAATGCGTCCCTTTCATTTAATTGCCCCCTGGTTTTTAAGAGACACATAAATATAGAGAAGATATATTTAATTCAGATTTGATTTAATTGCAGTGATAAAACAGATTTGAATGTCTTCCGTCTGAGAAAAAAATAACGAAAATGATACCACAATGTGTACGATGAAAATCGCCTTCTGCTAGTAGATAGACGGCTCCACTTTAACGCGGATCCGGTTCCGACTTCTGAAAAAAGAGTTTTGGAAAGAGGACAGCTAAACTGTAAAGGGGACAGTATGTTAGGGAGGTAGCATTCCAGCGTCACTGTTATATCAATAAGGCTGATTCTTCGTAGGAAAAAACACTGAAAATACGATAAACAGGGCAATTGTATTTTGTATCTTAATGAACAATTCTCGTAAAATTAGTGTGTTTTAACACCTGGAATACAGAATTATGACACGCGATCTATAGCTGTCAATAAATACATTTATACTATATCACGCCTGGGGAATCGATTGATCTCTACAACCCCCACTTACCAATGTGTAAAAACAAATAGTTCAAATATGTTTTACCCATTGATTCTTGAATCCCTTTAACTTGTTCTGTGGATGATTGCCAGACATGGTTTCTAGTGTAATAGGAGGTTTGCTTTGATAGAAACATTTTTCTATTAATTGTGTTTTTACATGGATTGTCATTGAAATCCTGTCTCAGTGGGTGTTCTAACTGACCAGTGGTGGTGTTGTTAACTTGACCCATTGTTCTATCTAGTTTCCAATAAACAATCATTGTTGATTGCTCGTTAACGCGCACCTGTTGTCAGTTTCTGTTGTTTGTCTTGCCTTTTGTCATAGAAGACGAGGGAAGTTGTAACTGAAGCATTCACTTTTAAGTTTGATATTATAGCACACGATGAAAATTAACACTTTATATATTTAGCGTATCTGAGTAGTGTCATATTGTAACCAAGGATATCATGGGCGAATTGTCTAGGAAACTGTTAAAGTATCATTTTACTGTGGAGCAACATAGACAAAGAGACTTCTTGTGGGGGTTTCCAGTCTCTGAATTGATCTATAGTTGACTAATTGAAGGCTCAGTTATGAAATTGAGATATTTCTGTTTTAGTCGGATTTGAAATTCGTCTCGCATATGAAAATTGGGATTGGATTATGACAGTGACACCGGAGAATATTAATTTCTATTTTGCATGGATGCTGAAAAACAAACTTTAATTCCCAGAAGATTTAAGTGAACATTGATAAATGGATGTCATAAAAGACTGATGGAACACGATAAAGTTATGTCCAAAATTATACAACGGAAACGAAAGCGTATTTTTTTCTCTATTGGTATATTGAATATATGGGGTCATCTCTCTCTCTCTCTTTCCGAAGCAAGACGGATATGACGTCATGGCGTCCAGTTAAATTTCTTACTCCTATGGAAATGGAATTTATGGACGAGAATTTTTTTATAGAATTTTCTTTAATATTTGATATTCTTGGCAATTCCTGTTAACGCGACAGTCAAAGAAGATGTCTGTACCAAGAGGTGTTTGAACTCCCTGTGACTTTGATGTGATTTCATTTCATTAATGGCTCTCTAAGGCCACCGGTTGAATTGTGATCTATGTTCTATGGTCTGTTCTATAAGGACGTCCGGTAGATACCACATTTCAATCCGTTATTATGGTTTATTATGATTTATAAAGTGTTTGCCGTCGCGTACAGATAGTGACATACTGAGAGTCTGATTTGTTCTAGTTATAAGCAATATACAGACATACAATAGACAAAATTGGTGAAATTGATGCAGTTTACAAAATAATTTGCCCCCAACTTAAACTAGAGCTTTCTCGTCGTGACAAAGTGAGAACGACTGGTTTGGAAGCTTGATTTATGCCAAAAGTAGTGCTTATTTCTATTCGTGCTTCTAACACAGTCGTATCACATGGAGAGAAATTGTCTGCTGAGTGTCGATATTCATAGAAAGTGCAATCTGTACTTTATCGCTGTGAGAGAAGGGATTAGCTTACTTGTGGTGAAATGTAAACCTTTTAATTAGTTGGGAGAAGAGGGGAAGTTAAACATTACAATGCATACAAGTGCAGTCATTGAAATCTAAAATAAAGAAGTAAATTACAGAAGTTCATTCTAGACTTGTCATCTGCCTGCAGCAAAAATTTTCGCTGACGTAATCGTAGAAGGGAGTGTTCGAAAGATGACTTCGTTTCCTTCCACCAATAATTTTCTTGATATGATAAGAACGATTCTTCACTTTTAATCACTGTTGGTAAGAGCGCAAACCCGACGGAAATAGCTTTGTGATGTTCTTCAAGATCACGTGAAGTGGCGGGCATGGCGAAAAACGGAAGGCAAGACCTGATAGAAGCATCGACGCCGGCCTAAATTGTGATAATTAGAGAAAAAGAAAAAAAATATCCGAAGGCTCTTTGTTTGCATCAGAAATTTAATTGACGTTAGAAGTATAAATATGGGCCAGAAGTGTTCCTGTACTTCGGCGGGAAAAAGAAGGAGTGTCACAGATGAATGTTACCAACGACCTTGTATTTCAGAGGCGAATGTAAGTGGTTCAGACATGATAATTTGGGTGAATCTAGATACATTTTCAGGGGTTCAGACAGGTTCAGCTTAATTATGATTTTGAAAAAAAAAACACAAAAACTTAAAAAAAAAAAAACAGTATTTTGGCAAAATCCCCTTCCCCTTTACTAGATTCGCGCTTGCATAAGTCGCGGAATATGTTTTAAACTCAATTGTGGAGAAATGTCCGATACGACGAACATCAAAATACTTGAACGACCCCCTACCCTCCTGTCCTTTTCATTAGATTTTTACCAAAAGTTTGACTTATCTTATTGTACTCTAGCGAGATTATAATATACCAGAGTAAAAATCGTTAACGTACTCTTACACGAACAATGTGCATCGGAATCCCCACCTCCCGTTGTTTTAGCATTTTCAAGCGATTCATTCATAAATAATTCTCCCAGATGTATGTAATTTTAATGTATCTGTAACGATAGAACTATGTATCTGTCGCTGTTATAGAGATATATGTCCCCTATCGGCGTAATATGCTACTTTAAAAAAAGGGAGGTAAATGTTGTAAAAAGTAGGTCAGCCAGAACAGCAGCTCGACGCGCTGTAGAGCAATTGGACTTTGTTTGCTTACTGCTTTTGATAAATACATTCCAAGAGGTTACAATATACTTTGTAAAATATTTATTTGCGATTTACATAAAATATTTATAAGAAAAAAAGTAAGGCACGTCAATTTTCAAGATATTTACCCGTGAAATTAACATTAAATATTGATATTATGTAAATATTAAAACGTGAAAAATAACGATAAAAACTTGCAAACAGGGTAAATTCAGGATTCCCTACGATGATTGAAAGGAAAGTTGATGCAGATATATGATTCAGATATCATTACAATTAAAATAGTTCCCCCTTCAGCTAGCCGATGGCGCCGTATAATCAATTTGTGAAATCTGTCAACCCGGATATATCATCAATAATTCATCCTTCGTTTCGTTTGAACCATCTGAGTAATTGTTATAAATATTCAGCTAGGTGTCTTCACGCAGAGGTGTAAAGGAGCGAAGTGATGGCCCAATCCTTCATGAGAATTCGATATCATATAAAGAGAAATTCTACTTGATTATGGATGTAAAATGTTTCCCAGAATTTGGAAAATCGGTTAGCTTGTCATTAAACGTCGAAGTAATAGGATTGATTGCGGTTAGCTAACTATTACTTTCATAGAAATATTTCATGCATTTCTTCCATATGTATGTATAACCGATGTCCGTCGTCTTGACGTAAATATAGTCAGACTGTAAATGCCCAAAAATTGAAAATATTTTCCAGTTGTCATGAAAAGATCATGTACGACTAGAGATGTTCATCATCATGGGGGATCAGGGAATGAAATCCCCGCAGGTAATGAATATACAGCCGGAACGCCAGTCGGCACTTGTCTTTGAAGTTTAAAAACGAAGTCACGTGACAAATGTTTTGAATATGACGACATTATACCACGTCATCAAAAACGCGTCATACTGACTGTGCTGCATGTGTAAACAAGAATGACACAGGTGATTTTGATGGCAATAGAGATACCGTTTCAAGTCATAACTCTTAATCAGGTAACTTTTGTGGCATTTTGAAATAAATCGGGCGTTGTCAAGGGCAGTTTTTCGTCAGCGATCTGTTTACTTGCATTTTATTGCTTATTTTCTTTTAAAATCCCGGCTGGGAATGATTGGGAACAGTCTGAATGTAAACTGTATATATCACCGAAGTCACCAAAACCAAAAATAGTATGCCGATCTTTGCCTTAAGGGGTTTGTGTCACCTTTCAAACTTCGATATGCTGTTCGGGCGTCCACCTTCCATGTCAACGTATGGAAACTCGTTTGTAAACAGCGAGTACACGAGTACACATGTACCCAAGTCGGTGCTGCGAAGTGGTTAGATTTGCCAAAATGAAACATGGCATTTGCACAAAATCATCTACAAGGTATCAAGCCATAAAACAAATGTTAAAAATTCCATTGCCACTTGAATTTGGTGTATTCTGAGTCCGTAATGATGAATTTTGATTAAAGTCTGGTCCTCGTTATAGCGTTTTTATTCCTATTTATAGAGTACTTACCGACTAAAATTCTATATAGGTATCATAATTGGGATTCTGTTGAAAAGATTATCATTGAATTTTGACCAGAAGTGCAAAGGGGAGCATTTGTGTCAGCTTTTAAAACCAACGGTGTATGCACAATTTTCGTTGGATCTTTAGCAGGGCTGAAAAATATCAAAAATCCCTTTCAGAGGAATTTCAGTTATATGAAGTGAATTATATCCGAGTATCATTTGTTGTATAATAATATTTAAAATTTGAGATAAACAATTAAGGTCGTTTAGCCCAATTTATTCTTATTCTGCTACTTTTTGTGTCAAGAGTTATCCGCCCCTTTAAGAAACAATGCTTCCAACCGTCAAAGTAGGGATTGGCGTTCCGGCTGATAGTCACGGGTGACAGTATGTATAATGTTGCAATACCAAAGGGAACGTAAAGTTAGCTAACACTGCATAGATCTGTATCGTGCTACATATCTGAAGGTAACCAAATTGTCGTATGCCGTACATTTTTTACCCTTTTACACTAATTCAGGGGGGGGGGGGGCAAAGAAGAGATGTTTCTTTGGTCTTCTACAGACAAAAGGTCTATACAAACGTTAAAATCGTAAGAATCATTAAACATGTATTTTTTTAACGTGAGCAAAAGACACTCTTAGTTGCCAAAGTAATGGGTTTTGTTTTTTGTTTTTTTGCAGTTCAGTTTATTTAAATTATTCTTGGAACATAAATTCCATCGAAAATATTACATCAAATATTCAAAATACATTATTACATGGAGAAGAATATCAAGTATAACAGAATTATTAAAAAATAAATGGAGAATAATATGAATGAAGTGTAGAGTATGGATTATCATATTGTAAGATACAAAAATGACAAGTAAGTTTACATTAATTCTGAAACATCAACGCCAATGCTGATATTGCGTATTGCAGTTACGCCAATGAGTACTTTCAAGTTGTCACGAAGAGGTCATGTAAGACCAGAGTTGTTCATCAGTACTGATGACATGGCCAATTGTTATGATGTTATATAATAGACCTAGGCTAATAACTAGTATGGAAGTTAATTTATGCATCGTTATTATCGATATATGGTTTTCATAATATAATAAACAAAAATTACCCAGCTAAGTAGAAACAAGTTAGGTATTTATTGATCTGGCCGGCCTATTTGTCCATAATTATTGGTGTAATGACGTACATCGATTTTTGGTTCAAAGACCTTTGATTTCCATGACAATTTTTACAATAATTTTATCCTCAGTTTCCTACACACCGGTACAATTTGTAAACTTATATAGTACATTTTCATCGTGAATAAAGCTCGTGTCAGAGACATCTGGTGTAGAAATGATGCCTTCAGCTTTCCTTTGTATTACACTTGATTACACATTTTGATTAAACCTGTCATCTGCCCGCGGTGTCTTCTGCCTTTCTTATGTCGCTTACCTCGTCAAATAGTCCTCAAATCTGACCCTATTATTTTCGTCTGTCATCTTCGGATCTACGGCATTGCCAAAAGAGTACTATCATTATCCTGTAGTTCTGTCTGTCTGTCTGTTTGTATGTCCATCTAGAGGCTTACATCGTACGTCATATTCACAGGAGTTCGATGCCAACAACCCTCAATGACACCCGCCCCTTCCAATCTCTCTTTAGTCAAAGGAAAGTAGGGGCGGATATTCTTGTGGATCGTTGGCATCGAGCTCCTGTGGTCATATTGTCCTTATAGTTTACATCATTCTTTTTTCTTCTATTCATCAGTCCCCAAAATGGGCATTGTTAAAAGAGGACTGTCAGAATCCTCTCTGTCCGTCTGTCTGTACGTTTGTCCATTTAAGTTTCGGGCCTTTTTATAAACGATTCTAGGTATTTAGCATCTTCATAAATCGCGGGTCCGATACGTCCGTCGTTCTACTCTCGAGTAGGACGACGGACGTATCGGACCCGCGATTTATGAAGATGGGTATTTAGTTGTGATACATGTACATGGTTTGATGTTTTGACGTTCTTGTGGACGAGATACAACATATACGAGACAAGAGCACTCGTTCATTCATTCATTTATTCATTCACATATATACTAGTAAGTAGATATAGAATAGATTGAAATGGTGTATGTTGCAACATCTTTTGTTTCCCTTTCGTAAAACTTAGAAATTTAGAAATTGTGTCAAATGTAAGTGAACTGAAATAGAAGGTATGTCTAGAAAACCATCCAGACGACCTTTATTTCTTGCATTCCTTAAGTTATTCATTCTTGATGATGCAGCAGATAAGAAATGCTTTGGGTGACGTATTCCAGGAGCTCTATTTTACAAATACTATGGAATACTATTGTGTATTTTATGTGTCTTAAAATGATTTGTTTTAATTACAGGTGAACGAGGAATGTAAAGTGTTAAGAGTGAATTTGACAGAAGCCCAGAATGAGTGTGACTTAGCCAAAGGAGAGCGTAATGTCCTACAGTCCAAAGTTGACCATCTAGAGGCTACAGTCAAGGTAACCATTGAATTGTTATAAATCTATAGGTATTTCAGAAGTAAATTGGAAAGCTCAGGTGATATGATATTGGTATTTCTCGGTTCTGTTTGTATTTGTTATGATAACTTACATTTGTCCATACCCAACCTTTTTTTCAGGCATGCTTTGAGATAAAGACTGCAGACCTGAAGCAAACATTTATTGCATCAATTAACTATAGATTGAGTTAAAATTTGTCTGCACAGGCTAGATTTCATAATAAATATTAGACTTCGGTTTTCATTAAACATTGAGATATTTTATGGAGATGAAGTTTTCATACATCTTTATTACCAGTGGTTGTATGCCTACTTTGAACTTTTTTTTTTGAATAAATCATCAAAATATAGTGACATTAATTGACAATAATGATATTTTTTAACAACAACACAGCCACTTGTAGTTTAGTTGGTATCCACCTATTTTTCAACGAGTTATGGGACTTCATAAAAAATAAGTTTTCGGCAGGTTTTTACAGATTTGCGTTAAGGAAACCAGGTGGACATATATTTGTTTAGATTATTGTGGAAAAGTGTAGCTGAAAAACCTAAAATATAAAGAGCTAGTATAGGTATCTGCTCTGCAATGCGGACAGTTATTTTTCGATCTGAAAAACGTATTGTTTGTCATATCCTTTTTACGAGGGCTGATTGATATGTTGTGAGCCTCGTATTGAAGAATTTAAGTTTTATCAGACATTTTGCATTATATTTCTACATAATCCCCTTCAGTATCTATACACTTTTGCCACTGGTGTTTGTAAGGGCCGCAATACCACTTTTAAAGAACTCCTTATCTTGACTGGTCAGAAAGCCATCCACTGCAAGTATGACGTCATCATTTGACTGAAAGTGGGAGCCAGAAATAGCTTCTTTCAGTTTTGGGAATAGATGAAAGTATGATGGAGCAAGATAAGGTGCTCAATCAAATTAAAGGCACAACAGTGAATGGCAGCCATAGCAGTGACTTGTGAACAGGAGCATTGTCCTGATGGAACAACACACCTTTAACTAGTGAGCTTTCCGCAGTGCTTATGTTAAATATTTTCCTGTAACTGTGTCAGAAGTTAAGCATGGTATGTGCCATTTATTGTTTGTCCTTTTTGGAGACAATCTATCATCAGAATACCTTCTGCATCCCAGAAAACCGAGGCTCACAACATATCAATCAGCCCTCGTACATGTATGACTGTATTTCAAGGCTAGAGTGTCATAGTAATATTAATCTCCGTGTATCTACTCGTATATAGCCAAGATTAAAACGTGATAGAATGTGGCTTATTTTGTCGGTGAGCATCGTAGATAAATATAAGACAAGTCAGTCAGATGTGATTTACTGCGTCTATATGTCAAATATTAATCAGTCTCTCTTTTGAACATCACCTCTACAATCAGAATTTCTCCTGTCATATTATGATATCTATTTGCATAGTCTATATATATACAGCCAGACCAATCAGATGATTTTTGCTGACTTTTTCATTCATTCAGTAAGGATTAGTGTTCACCATGATGTAATATAAGATCCATCAGACTTTCAGGGCTTTGTGGCGAGATTTATTGTCTATTCAGGTTATTAGATTCTTAGGATCATGTGACCATCCGCAACATTTATATAACAGTACTTTCTTTTTTCATCTTTTTAAATTTTTTTTTACAAATGAACTTATTAACTGTAATATTAAATTCTATGAAAATGCCGTATGATTTTGTCAATTGTCTATGCTTTTGTGGTTATATTAATGAGATTATTTCAGTTTTGTGGCCTGATAATTTAAGCCTTCACTTCAGAGTCAGCTGGTACAAATAAAAGATACTGACATTATTACAGAAATATTACTATTATAATCTGCTGTCTGAAGTATGATGGACTGTACCTATTCTCATTTCCAGAGGCTATGAATTATTAAATTTTAGGAAATTATTTTACTACGTAATAGTTTAAAGGTCAAGGTCATGCCATTGTCATGAATTCAGTTTGAGAGACCTCTTTCATAAGAGCATGAATTCATGAATGCATTACTATTTAGTGGGTCATTGTTGGTCAATAAGATATTAGAAATTCTACACTACATGGACTAGCCAATCACAAGGTTTACATGCATTTGCTTCTTTATGGTCCAGCTGATTCATTTCCAAAGTTACGAAAATATTTTCAAAGCAGTATCGTTTATGTTCTAATGCCTATTCAGGTTTCTGGGTTTTGCAATAATTAAGCTTCGTGTAGAAAGGTCAGGATTAATCAGTTCTACTGAATGATGATTTAATCAATTCATGAGATTTTATGTCCAGGTTTTATGGTCATAAGGTTTGAGCTAGCCCAAAAATTTTTCATGTTTTTTTTTTATGACAAAGTCATTAGCTATTGTATAGAATTATTAAATATGTTCTGTGCAATACAAGTTTCATGTGCCTCTTTTGATATCATTGCAGGATTTGAAAGAATCGGCAGAGAAATTACAGCAGTTAGAAGATGAGCATCAAAATACTATACAACAGCTACGACAAAAACAGAATGAAATACAACATCTACAACAGGTACTAAATATACTCATGTCAAAATACTATACAACAGCTACGACAAAAACAGAATGATATACAACATCTACAACAAGTACTAAATATACTCATATCAAAATACTATACAACAGCTACGACAAAAACAGAATGATATACACAACAGCTACAACAAAAACAGAATGATATACAACATCTACAACAGGTACTAAATATACTCATATCAAAATACTATACAACAGCTACAACAAAAACAGAATGAAATACAACATCTACAACAGGTACTAAATATACTTGTATCAAAATACTATACAACAGCTACAACAAAAACAGAATGATATACACAACAGCTACAACAAAAACAGAATGAAATACAACATCTACAACAGGTACTAAATATACTCATATCAAAATACTATACAACAGCTACGACAAAAACAGAATGATATACACAACAGCTACAACAAAAACAGAATGAAATACAACATCTACAACAGGTACTAAATATACTCATATCAAAATACTATACAACAGCTACAACAAAAACAGAATGAAATACAACATCTACAACAGGTACTAAATATACTCGTATCAAAATACTATACAACAGCTACAACAAAAACAGAATGAAATACAACATCTACAACAGGTACTAAATATACTCATATCAAAGTACTATACAACAGCTACAACAAAAACAGAATGAAATACAACATCTACAACAGGTACTAAATATACTCATATCAAAATACTATACAACAGCTACGACAAAAACAGAATGAAATACAACATATACAACAGGTACTAAATATACTCATATCAATATGCTATACAACAGCTACAACAAAAACAGAAAGAAATACAACATCTACAACAGGTACTAAATATACACATATCATAATTCTATATAACAGCTACGACAAAAACAGAATAAAGTACAACATCTACAACAGGTACTAAATATACTCATATCAAAATACGACAAAAACAGAACGAAATACAACATCTACAACAGGTACCACTATGTCTGGTGTCTGACTGTCCGTTCGTTCATCTGTGTGATAGTCACATTTTCACATATGTTGATATATCTTAACTTTATTGACCCCCACTTCAGTGAAACCAATTAGGGGACATTAAATCTATTTCATCTGTATGTCTGCAATTAAAAGAAAACCTTCACCCCGGCCATAACCTTTGAATGTTATGGGATAGGGCTTTCATATCTCACATTTGTATTTTCTTGTAACAAGTCCTTTCCATTGACCACAATGTCTTACTTTGTAACCTTGCCCTTGGAGTTTGACCTACTTTTGTTACAAACAGCCAAGATCTGGCAGACTTAATGATATAACTCCACAGTAAGTCTTAATGTTAGTTAAAGTCATATTCAAGGTCAAGGTCATGGGATGAAATTTCTTCTTAAGCGACATACACCAGTTCACTAAGTCCCTTATTTAAATTTCTGCAGAACACAACAAATATCAGTGTGACTGGGATATTTTTGTGTCGCCTGCGAAGCATAGCGACACTTAGGGATCACTTTGTCCGTTATCCGTCTGTCCCCGTCCGTCTGTCTGTCCTTCTGTCTGTCTGTCACACTTGGATGTCACACCCTATAAAAGTGATTCCTGAGTGTTGCTATGTTTCGCAGGCGACACATGCATTCCTTGGAATGATTTTTATATTGTTGTACTTTCCTTTCTATGTAGAGGTTCCTAATTAAGTATGATAGATTTTGGTAAGAACAAATATTAATGAAAGGATCAAACAATCAAAAAATTGATGCCAAATTTTGTATTCCTGCTGCAGGTACAAGACACTGCCAAGAGAGAATATGAGGAAGCCCTGCATTCTCTCCAGAGTCGAGTAACGGAGCTACAACACAACTGTCAGACCCAGGAGGATCGGCATAAACAACTCACGCAAGAACTGCACACACTCCAGGCTGCCGCATCTAAAAATAACTTCAAACAATCACCGTCCCCATCACAACATCTGTCATCAAACAAGTCATCATCGTCGTCTAATCATCCATCATCAGTATTATCATCGTCATCATCAAAATCTCAGCATCCAGTCCAAGGTAAGGGATATGTCTTGTGTTAGTGTCATTCATTATTCATTATAGTGTAAATATATTTTTAGTTCATCAGTAATCAGTATAGAATTGTAATTTTTTGTTATGAATTGTATGATTAAGGTCTATTACCAGCAAATTTTTCAGAAATGAATAATACAACAGTTAGATAATTTTTTTGGATAGGAAAACATATGACCATAGTACATGTATGTTAATTTTTTTTGAGTCTCAAGAAACTAAAAACTTTAAGGAATGGATCCATCCCTAACAGAATTTTTGAATTAATCAATAGGATTCTTTCTATAATCATGTTTATATTTTGATTTTTGTCTTCAGAACATTTGCACCAATCAAATGCTTCCTTACAAGAGGCACAAGGGTTAACCAATGGTAATGAGCATAACCACCAAGTTGAATCTACAAAGTCACATGACACAGGTTAGTGCTAAAAATACATTCAACATGGAAAATCTTACACAACTTTACAGTACAAGCTCAAACATATAAAACTACACATTTCTGACATTATTTTGTACCATTTCTGTAGACTTGTGCAATTTATATAAATAAGCCAGTTGGGTAAAGGGAGCTAGAAAATATTGACCATTATAATAATTATAAATTTGAAATAAAATGTATAGTCATAGTGCATTAGGCTGGAAGCATGAGGGTCTGCTGTGGAAAAAAAAATTGCATGGGTTTTTAGATTTTGTTTCAATAGGAGCATTTTAGATATTGTTTTATTATCATGTTACCTGAAATCCAAGGGCAGTACAACTATTTGGATGGATGACTTGGCATTATGTCTACCTGCCTATTTTGTACATGTAGTAACACTTTCCCACAATGAGCTATAACTTACTTGTTATACATCCATCAAACTTGTAGGGATGGTCTTACTTGATGAGACTCAAAATTCAACAAAGGCCAAGGTCACCATCAAGGTCAAGATCACATATTTAAGGTCAAATTTACCCAAGGTGACATTCCTGGCATTTAGACGCTTTTAGACATTCCTTTTTTTGGAAAAAGCCCCAGTTTTAATACAATGTACTGCTTATACGTCATGCGAATTGTCTGATGGGTAACATAGTGTGAAACAGCTGAATCATATATTCAAATTAGATTTCATGTCATCTACAAGTTGATTTAACATTGATTAGTTGTCAGTAAGGCTAGTCAGGTGAACACAGGTATTGAATGAGAAAGTACTCATCATGCAGGTGTAAAGCCGCCGTCTTTTTTGTTAATTTTCACACAAGTTTCGTCAATTATATTTTGTAAATATGCATTTTGTTTTAGTCTGTATGATTGTTCACTCATTCTATTATCTGTAATAATTACAAATGCTAATACAAGTGGTATGAGGTCAATTTTATGTTGACCTGGATAACATCGTAAATATGATGACAATATTTTTAAATTTGCAACTCTATGAGATACGCTTTTTCCCTGAAAATATTGGATTTTTGTTTCATGATCACAGGAATATATTTCGTTCTTACAAGTCCTTTTGTCTATCCCTTGCAAGTACTAATTGAACGCTTTTGAAAATTCCTCCAGTAACGATAAATTCCTCCAGTAACGATCATTGAATCACTATGCTTAAATGTCATTCTGTTTTCATTCCTTTCTCTAAAATTTACTTTTGCCTTGTGTGTCTTATTATCATGCATTATTAGTAAGGATCACTTTTCGTTTGCATATTATGAGAGAAATTAAAATTCCTGTCTGTACAAATACCGTCTCAGTCAGTGTATTACCCGCTACTTTTTATGGCGATTTGCGAAAAAAATTCTTGAATGCGGTCAATACACTGGTTTAGAATATCGAGACCTTTTTTCTGAACGGAGAATTCGTCAATAGATCAATTTTGTAAGTATATTTGACTTTAATTCACGCTACCAGTCCGTGCGTAAGTAAACAATCGCGTTACAATAACATTTGTCCAAGTATTTACGGTACCTGGTCATCTAAGGTCAGATCGTACCTTAAATACCTGTATAAGTGTAAACACCTGTCTACCCCGAGGGGTGTTCAACGGAGACAATAGCCTTCACCGGTAGCGGTGCGATCAAGCATGAAATTGATCTGTCACTTTTGACAGGTGAAGGGGGAAGTAAAATCTTCTCAAATAGGTTTATTCTAACGGTAAATTTCAATGGTCAGTTCATTTAATTGATACATAACACGGCTGTCAATCCTAAATCTTTCAATCGTACTATGGATTATTTTGTAATCGGTATCTAATTCAAGTCATTACGTTAATATACGGTAAATGTTATTCATTTCGGTCCATCAAAGCGATATCGGGCCATCAAAGCGATCACGAAAACATCTAGTAATCACTTCATTATTAATTTTTAATTACGGGTACTTTAATAATTCAACTAATTACGTATCTAATTAAACTATTTTCAAAAACGGGTACGTTTATATCTACAATTACAATTACCGAGCGTGCCGTTTCTTTGGTATTTTTAATGTTAATGTAGATTAATTTGGGAGAAAACATCGGCGAAATTTCGATTTTTTTAATGCGTATTATTTACTAGATAAGAGTTTTTTCCACGATTTTCAGCGCAATTTTTTGCCTGCGTGGTATCTACTCTTGCGGACTTTTTTCGGACGATTACGGTACGTTTTAAATGATGCTAATGAATTTGAAGACTTTTAACATTTTTACGGATGGTTAAAGTAAGGACAGAAGAATACTATGTAACTCCAACAATTTTTATTTTGAATAATTAAAAAAGAAAATTAATTCGATCAGGCTACAAAAATCATTAACTTTAGGTAGATTACCAGAAATGTTTGATGCACAATTTTTTTTCTTTTTTTTTTCTAGACTAAAATTGAATGACGATATTCATTGTAGATGATTTTGATCTAATTAAGCATATTACTACATAGGTTTTGCAGATGATGATGAAACAGAGTTAGAGAATTCTCACAACCCCTCCCCTGATCACGGCAAATCACACGGGGATTTTGAAGATCCCGAATTAAATGAAATTTCCAAAAAATTGAAAGAGTTAGAAGCATCTGATTCTGAGGAAGAACTCCTAACTGGAGAAGGTGAAGGATATATATAGAAGTTTGTGTGTTCTTAGATTGGTTAGAATGTAGTGTGTTTAGGAAATGGACACTTCTTATTGGATGTTATAGGTCTTTTCAAATTTGAATCTACCAATCAAATACATGTATTGGAATTTCAATTTTTTAAATACGTAACTAGATGATTTAGTAAATTTAATGATCTACATTTGAATTTTTCCATTACATATCTAGATGGTTAGAGTAACTTACACAAGGATGATTATGATAGGAAACTTTTCGAACATTTCAATAAATATAATTTCGTAAAAGTGGTACATGTGAATATTTGTGCAATTTAGATTTACAAAATAAGGTTGATTTATTGAGTTAACAAGCTTCTCACTAATGTGGCTGTGCAGTGCTGGAAAGTATAATGATTGGCCCACACAATTTACTGACACATAAAATTCTAGCTTTAGTAAGCCTCCTAATGACTATTGATATAGACAGTACAGATATAAATAGGGAAATGTAATGATAATGACACAAAAATGTAAAGCATTCAGGATTGATCATTATAGAAACAATAGAATAAGGAAAGACCTATTATGTCTCTACATCACATTGTTTTTCACGTTGAATGAAAGTAGAACATCTTCACATTTGATGGTACACTAGCATTTTATAATTTTCCTTCATCAATTTTCATTATTCTTTGTCTGTGTCTATCTTTATTTATGAAATTCCATACTATACCTTTATATAGGACTTTTAAAATGCTTGTCTGACTAAAGCTGTATGTATCTTTCACCCTATCTATATACAAGTCTTGATTCTCTGTCTGCCTGTAGGATCTTTTTACTCTATTCTCTCTGCCTTGTAGGATTGTATACTCAATCAGTACCAATACATTTGTAGAATTTTTACACCTTGTCTGTTCGTTTATATGTAGACTCTTGTCTTTTAACTTTACGTCTTACATACAATATAACTATTCACTTTACACTATCATTTTGTCTTTATTTAGGACTTTACACTCTACCCTTGTAAAGGTCATTTCCCATAGGTACTATGTATAGGACTACTACAATCTACTTGACCTGTACATTCCAGTTACATTTGTACTGTAGAAATTTTGCACTCTATCTTTTATTTACATTTTTGTCTTTATGAAGGTTTTAGATATTTACTCCTTACATTTATTTCATAAAGTCAATTGTAAGACTTTAAATATGGCATATATTGAATATTACGGATTCTTTTGCACAATGAATATTGGATCTAAATGTTGAATTAAGTTACAGGAGTATCCAAACATAAAATATTCAAACTAGGCAATAAGTATGAGTAGAGAAACAGATTAAGAAATTGTAAATTTGCAAATTTCTACAGTTCCATCATGTTACCTTGACCTTTGACCTCATTGAGTAAGTGAACTTTGACCTTGAGACTTATATTCTATTAGAATATCACCAAGATGGAAATATGTCTGTCAGCTTATTATCTAATTTCCAGTTATTGTCGTATTTTAACTTCTTAGCTGGTTTTTTCCCTGCAAATTATCCTCAAGCCTCAATCTTTTCACTTTTACTGACACTTCTAATCAATATATTTGGGAAAGGCTTAATTATCTATATCAGACAAAGTTTCCGTTTTGTGTATTGTAGAAGTTTGTTTGATTCTGTATTTGACAAGAACTCCAAAGGTCTTACGACATTTTATGCTTAATTAGATTTCCTTTTCATCTCTCATTAGTTAGAGAACTCAAAGGAGGGGGGTAGGGGAGCTGTTTTTAGCTCTACTGGTCTCAGACCAGTCGAGCTTATGCGATACCCCGTCGTCCGGCGTCCGTCCGTCTGTCCGTCTGTCCGTCCGTCCGTCCGTAAACAATTCTTGTGCTCGCAACTCCTCTGAAACCATTGATGATAGAAAGTTAATTCCTTTTGCATCCTACTTGGTATGTGGTCTAGTTGTGCACCTGACATTTTGTTTCAGCCCCTGACCCCCAGGGTCTCAGAAAATGGGCGTGGTTATGAAATTCTATGTAATCTTGTGCTCGCAACTCCTCTGACACTATAAATGATGGAGACCTAAATCTTTTTGCAATATGATGGGTTAGTGGTCTAGTTGTGCACCTGATATTTTGTTTGAGCCCCTGACCCCCAGGGTCTTAGAAAATGGGTGTGGTGATTTTTTCCTATATAACTCTATGTAATCTTGTTCTCACAACTCCTCTGACACTATAAATGATGGAGACTTAATTCTTTTTGCAATATGATAGGTCTGTGGTTTAGTTGTGCACCTGATATTTTGTTTGAGCCCCTGACCCCCAGGGTCTTAGAAAATGGGTGTGGTCATTTTCACCTATACAACTCTATGTAATCTTGTGCTCGCAACTCCTCTGACACTATAAATGATGGAGACTTTATTCTTTTTGCAATATGATAGGTCTGTGGTCTAGTTGTGCACCTGATATTTTGTTTGAGCCCCTGACCCCCAGAGTCTTAGAAAATGGGTATGGTCATTTTTTCCTATATAACTCTGTAATCTTGTGCTTGCAACTCCTCTGACACTATAAGTGATGGCGATGTAATTCTTTTTGCAATATGATAGGTCTGTGGTCTTGTTGTGCACCTGATATTTTGTTTGAGCCCCTGACCCCCAGGGTCTTAGAAAATGGGTGTGGTCATTTTCACCTATAAAACTCTATGTAATCTTGTGCTCACAACTCCTTTGACACTATAAATGATGGAGACTTAATTCTTTTTGCAATATGATAGGTCTTTGGTCTAGTTGTGCACCTGATATTTTGTTTGAGCCCCTGACCCCCAGGGTCTTAGAAAATGGGTTAGTCATTTTCACCTATATAACTCTATGTAATCTTGTGCTCACAACTCCTTTGACACTATAAATGATGGAGACTTAATTCTTTTTGCAATATGATAGGTCTGTGGTCTAGTTGTGCACCTGATATTTTTTTGAGCCCCTGACCCCAGGGTCTTAGAAAATGGGTGTGGTCATTTTCACCTATACAACTCTATGTAATCTTGTTCTCGCAACTCCTCTGACACTATAAATGATGGAGACTTAATTCTTTTTGCAATATGATAGGTCTGTGGTCTAGTTGTGCACCTGATATTTTGTTTGAGCCCCTGACCCCCAGGGTCTTAGAAAATGGGTGTGGTCATTTTTTCCTATATAACTCTATGTAATCTTGTGCTCGCAACTCCTCTGACACTATAAGTGATGGAGATGTAATTCGTTTTGCAATATGATAGGTCTGTGGTCTAGTTGTGCACCTGATATTTTGTTTGAGCCCCTGACCCCCAGGGTCTTAGAAAATGGGTGTGGTCATTTTCACCTACACAACTCTATGTAATCTTGTGCTCGCAACTCCTCTGACACTATAAATGATGGAGACTTAATTCTTTTTGCAATATGATAGGTCTTTGGTCTAGTTGTGCACCTGATATTTTGTTTGAGCCCCTGTCCCCATGGGTCTTAGAAAATGGGTGTGGTCATTTTCACCTATATAACTCTATGTTATCTTGTGCTCGCAACTTCTCTGACACTAGCTATAAATGATGGAGACTTAATTCTATTTGCAATATGATAGGTCTGTGGTCTAGTTATGCACCTGATATTTTGTTTGAGTTCCTAACCCCCAGGGTCTTAGAAAATTGGGTGTGGTCATTTTCATCTATATAAGTCTATGTAATCTTGTGCTCGCAACTCCTCTGACACTATAAATGATGGAGACTTAATTCTTTTTGCAATATGATAGGTCTTTGGTCTAGTTGTGCACCTGATATTTTGTTTGAGCCCCTGACCCCCAGGGTCTTAGAAATGGGTGTGGTCATTTTCACCTATTTATCTATGTAATCTTGTGCACACAACTCCTCTTACACTATAAATGATGGAGACTTAATTCTTTTTATAATATGATGGGTCTGTTGTCTAGTTGTGCACCTGATATTTTGTTTGAGCCCCTGACCCCCAGGGTCTTAGAAATGGGTGTGGTCATTTTCACCTATTTATCTATGTAATCTTGTGCACACAACTCCTCTTACACTATAAATGATGGAGACTTAATTCTTTTTATAATATGATGGGTCTGTTGTCTAGTTGTGCACCTGATATTTTGTTTGAGCCCTTGACCTCAGGGTCTTAGAAAATGGGTGTGGTCATTTACTCTTATGTAATTGTGCTCTCAACTCTTCTAAAGCTATTAATGATGAAAACTTTGTTCTTTATGCATAAAATAATGGATCTGCAGTCTTATTTTGTTATTGATAGGTCATTTGAGATAGCAGCCCCTGACCTGTAGGATCTTGAAATATTGGTGTGGCATTATTTTTTGAAATCCTTTATCTCGGATATAATGAACTGTACGAGTGATATTCTAGTTGCAGTGTAATGGATATGTTGTTTTGTTGTGCTACTTATAATTTGTTAGAGCGCCTGCTAGCTATGGTCTTTGGTTTAAAATAAAATGGAAATTGTTATTTATGTGTATGTATATTATTCACTTGTCAATGAGTGAATAAAAAAAATCAACCAGGAGAGCTACAGTCTCGTCAGAGACTTCTGGTTTTGTTCTTGTTCGAATTGAGTTGGTTTTCTGTCATTAATTTCGTAAAGATAGCGATCAAATTCATATTAAGGATATTTTCGTCAAAGAGCATTTTTCAAACGCAAATAAGTAATAATTATAAAGAATTAAAGCTAACGTCAGGATTCTGTTACTCCACACACTAATTGCCATTTGTAGAATATGCTTTAAGGAATCCAGGCTTGTAATTTTTATGATTGTGTTATCTGACCCAGAGCTCTCATGGTTGTTTTGCATTGTATAAATGGCATGATGCATAGATTATGTGGTATGAAGTGCCACTGATTGTTTTTCAATTGATGCCCCTAAGTATGTGTAATTACATAGTATAGTTAACTGTGCTTCATGGAAGTAGGCCTGCTAATGCCTAAAACATAATGATACCTCTCGATGCAAACTAGAGCTCTGTATAGTCAACATTAATGCCTGTTATATTGCTTGCTATTTATCAATGATCCTTTTTGAATATGGAATTCTTGCCCAGATTTTTATGGCGTTCTCTCTGTTGTTCCATTTTAGACAAGGGAGAAGACTCTGGCATGGAGAGTCAAAAAGAACAAAAAGTAAGTATAGAGAAAGAAAACTAGTTTATCCTTATATTAGAATTACTAGAATTTTTATTTTTCCTTTGATTTGACAAAAAAAGGAATCATTTTGCTTAGGTATGACAAATTTTTGTATTAGTTTTAAAAGGCAAGAAGTAAGCTTCTTTTGCTTATTTTAGTGGAAATTTTAAAAATCACAGGTTCCACTTCAGCAATGGAGATATGACCCAATATTAAAAAATTTCTAAAAATGTTCAAAGCTGAGAGAATTTTATGTTTAATTTCTATCTGGAAGGTTGTAACATTGAACATTGTCAAAATTCACAGGATCACAGATACACGTATAACGTCATTAAAGATGATATATCCGAATATTTCTTAGAAATTCAAAGCAGAGAAAATTTATGTTGAATTTCTGGAATGTTGTGAGATCCTAAAATACATCTCCTCTATAATTAAGATGAAGTCCAAAGCATTAGAAGACAAACTTTCCGTCCCTGGGAGAAAAGGCCCCATACAAGTATATATCGCCAAGTATTCCTATGATCCTTTCCAACATTCTCCTAATGATAATCCTGATGCTGAACTCCCCCTGGACGCCGGTGACTATGTCCTTGTTTATGGAGAAATGGATGAGGTAAGTGGATGAGTCCATTCTTGAAAAGGGTAGACATTTATTAAGGGTCACTATGTCAAGGTCACTTCTTCCTTTCACTGATGATTATTATGGTTAGAGTCAAATTGTTATAGCAGAGGCATATGTTTTATAAAAATAATTTGTTTAATTATGCCTTAATAGAATATTTGAATTCTTTTAATACCTTAGTGTCTGAACCATAATGAAAATGAACAAAATAGTAAAAACTAAGAGATTTCACTGATTTGACAGTGCTATAGATATGATTGTAAATTATTTCAGGATGGATTCTTTGATGGTGAACTTATTGATGGGAGAAAAGGACTTGTTCCGTCCAATTTTATCGAAAGAGTGGCAGGTAAATAAACAATTATATACTACAATTGGCTTTGCTGACTTATGATTTTGTATTCTATAGTTATTTCTAATTATACTTTGATATTGTATTTTTCAAGCTTTAATTTTTGAAAAATAATTGATATTATCACATGATACACCCTTTATTCAGTTACATATAGCCATTTCATAAATAAATGTTATGATAACACGTTACATATCACTTTTGGAGCGTGGTCATTGGATGAAGCGCTCTGGATCCTTTGTGACGTCACAATAGAAAAGGAGACGTTGGCGCGTTATTTGCAAGAAATGAAGTCGAAATTATAACATTTTGACGTTATTTCGATCAATTACATCATATTTCATGTGATAAAAAGAATCTCAAATGATGTTTCTATTCCATACAGTATTTATGAAACTCGTTGTGTGATTTTAATCCCCTCGCCAAGGCTCGGGGATGTAAAATTCACACAACTCGTTTCATAAATACTGTATGAAATAGAAAATCATTTGAGATCCTATATATATGAGTCCTTTGACTGCTGTAGTCCCATATCTATAGATCTCATAAATTTAGATTTGTTTATGTACTGATTCGGAAAAGGAGAAATAGATTTTTGAATAACTGGAAAGGTCAAGGTCACTAACATATCGTTTAAAAGGTTCTGTTCTGCATTTCTGCTGCCTTATTTTACATCATTTTGACCATTTAAGGTAATATTATCATTACATTGATATTTCCAGACTATTGTTCATTAAATCTACCTTAAACTAGAGATACTACAATAGTGTGTATATACAAAACTTCTCATGGTTAAAACATTTTACTGATTCAGATGAAGACCTGTCAGAATTCCATGCTGCTATGGCTGGCACAAATCACCATGACGACGACAGTATCACTGGCAACAGCGTTGGAAACGACCTTGACTTTGACAGCAGTGAAGAAGTTGATGAAAAACCTGTATCTAATACAAAACAAGGTTAGTAATATCATGAGCCATAATCCTTCGCACTTTTAATGGCTTGACAGGGAGGGATGAAGGGGACTGGTTAACATGTCATCTGCAGCTCTCTGACGGCAACCTCCATGAGATGATGATGATGATGATGATGAAGCCATAATGCCACTTTTTGTGTCGCCTGCGAAGCATAGCTTTGTCCGTCCGTCTGTCTGTCTGTCTTTCTGTCACACCCTATAAAAGTGATTCCTGAGTGTCGCTATGTTTCGCAGGCGACACATGCATTCCATGGAATGATTTTTTTTATTTTTAAAAGATGATATCTAAAAGAAGTGTTTAAGAAAGTATGTGTATGTTTGAAATACATAGTGATTATAGTAAAGATCAGTGAGCAGAAATCTCATTGTAATAAAGTCTTCTTTTGAAATCTGTCTCCACTGACAGCTTGATTTCTATGGCAACCCAGAACGACTCATTCTAAGGTCAGGGGTCAAGGTTACAGTATGCGTTTTAATGAGACATTCAGTTTAGCTGTAGGAGTATAATGATATTCTGGGTCAAACTTTGAATGATGATATAATTTAGACATTTAAAATATTATTATATCAGAATGTAGCTTATTAAGTAATGAAAAAGTATTTTGATAAAAAAACCAGGAAGCCTAATCTACCAAGTTAACCTTTTCACTGATTGAAATGAAAAAAAGGAATGAAGTATTAAACCATATATAAAAAGTATCAAATCTTGTAGAATTTGCCTATAATTCAAAATCAATAAACTGTTCATTTCACAATAGACTATTTAAGTAAGATTACTCATGCTTCCTGTAACATCAGTCGGTTATTGACGGGTGATTGTCTTAGGGAAATAACAAGTAGATTACGGTCATAAGAACAATCGCTCGTCATCCAAGTAAGGAATTATACAGTAAGCTAAAAGCATTTTAATGTCACATTTTTAGCCTTTAATTGACATAGAAATCAGGGCAGATCTCATTTGCTGCAAATCTTAAGCATTTGAGAGTTTTTTGTCTCTCTCCCTGGTAATTGAAATGCATGTTCACTTCACCCTGGAGTAGAACTGCATATAAAACTCAATAATCTGTCATAATTTTTTGTTTTCAGAAATCAAAAGAACAGATGATTCAGCTTATTTGCCTAAAGTGGATTCTAGTAAAACACAGGATATTCAGACTGCAGCAGGTTGCCATGGTAACAGATCGGGAGAGCTTTCAGGAAGTGGAATTCCAGATTTAGATGTTTTAAATACCACTTCTGGGATAAAAATACCCGATTCTACCGCCAGGGATGTAGTGCAGGCGGGATCTGGTAAGATAACCTTAATGAGAGTACAAACAATGTGTTTGTGATAAAAACTATTATCTCCTTAACCTTCTTATGTTTAAACAATGATCTGATCGTTAAGGAATCAACATAAGTTCACCATAGGAAGGTTTATAGCCATTAAGTATTAGAATTACATGATCTACTTAAATTTTTGGCTTCCTGGTCTTTTTCAAGTGGAAGCATGAAGTTCCACTTGATAAAAAATAGGAAGTCACAAATTTGTTGTAATTGAGTTTTTTCTTTTAGTTTTTACAAAATTAAGTACATTGAATGGAGTATGCAGTCACTAATATTGTTTATTTGTTAAAATATTGCCTATGATGCAATAAATAATTGTTATGACTTAAAAAAGAACTAAAGAATAGTACAAAATAATAGCATCTGCAATTTCCAAAAACCATTTATTAAGGTACAAGCAAACTGAAAAACAAAATACTCTCCTCTGCTGTCAAAACAATCTCAAAATGAATTTACTGTTTGAAGTATTGAGTCAGAATTGCATCATTATAATTTTTTTGTTCTTATAAAATCAATAAATTGCCATTTCATCTTTGATGAAAGATTTCGTATGAAGCCAAAAACCTGAACATTGATCATTTCTTCTTGCCGGAGGGAACATCTGATAATTTGTTTATCATGGTTCGCATCAGATTGTTATCTTGATTACTTCAACTGATTTGTCGAACTTTTCAAATTTTGATTGAATTTCTTTGAAGCTTAATGACAACTTAATACAACTGTAAATTAATTTCTGCAAAATTATTGACATTTTGCGTGAAAGAGGAGTTAACATATGTGGACATGAAAAACATAACATGAAATTAACGGTCCTTTTTAAGTAACTTCTAAAAACTGCTTATAAATCTTGTGTAAGATCACTTTTTATCTGGAAGTAAAAATTCTTTCTTAGTAAATATATAATTCTATACTTAATTCTTTATAGGAATTCCTTGTCCAAGAGAGATAACTCTTGATCGACAACTCACAAACAGTATAGTTATCAGCTGGAAGCCTCCTGAACAAACGGGTAAAATTATAGCGGTCAAGTCATACCATGTGGTAGTGGACAGTGAAGTCAAAATGGTCATCAGGGGGAACGAACGGACAAAGGCTTTAATAGAAAACTTAGATACAACTCAGGTAGGGATGTTCAGACAGGTATATGCATTGATTTATGACAATGACAAATAATGTTTCATTTAGTAACCAAAAATAGATGCACAAAAATTTTATGTAAATTATGATGCGCATCTCTTCATATTTTCATACGTAGAATCAAAGTTATAAGGACAGTATTACAAGACATTTTTCTATTTAACACAAACTTTTGTCAACAGAATCACCGAGTGAGTGTGCGATGTGTGTCGAGCCAGGGTCAGTCTGTAGACAGGCAGTGTACATTGCTGATTGGTAAAGGTAAGTTATGGACGTGTCATAGTGTATACAATGGGAGGTCCTTAATCACAATCTCCCTTAGCTGACATATTTACAATATCAGAAACCGTAGCACTTATAAAGTAACCTTAACCATAGCTGTAACATACTAAATGTATATAAATCTATATAAGTTAGTAACTCTTATCACAGTTAGTATATTAAACCCTGCGGCTTATACTGATGTTTAATGCCAGTATATTATTCTAACCAATAACAGTGAAGCTTTAAAAAAAATCTATGTATAATTTAAACAATGCAGACATGTTAATTGGTCTAGCTCTAAGTTGTCATAAACAGATCTGAGATTTATTTCTGACATGAGGCAGCTCAATTTGGAATGCCACAAATTTACCTGATTTGATTTTCATCATTTATTGGATCGTTATTTCCAACTTGATTATGAGTACAATTATGAAAAGTAGATATTCATATTGGCTTCATCAATCAATCAATGATGAAAATTACAAGAAATCAATATTCGTAAAATAATCCAATTTTAAATTTAGTATGTTAAAATGTCTCAAAAAATATTTGCCACAAATTCTTAAAAAAGAGTAGGTTAATACCATAGCTTCATATCCCTCAAACAAAGTACATGTACTAATGTAATATGTATTCAAATTCAATATATCACACAGTTTACCAATTATATAATCTTTCTTTACTTGCCAGTCAATATGAACTTCTGTTCAGAATATATATATATATAATTCTGCTTCAAATGTACATATTTATAAAGCTTAAATAAAATGGTTAAAGAAATATATATACATATCTGCAGGTCTATGTGTTATAATCAGAAATATGACGGGTTAAAATAACGCTACAAAGACTATATTCAAAATGTAATATATATATTGCACCCAAACATAATTAAAATTATAAGATTAGGGTTGGTACTGCTACATGAATGCTTAATCCCTGTGCATATACTGTACTAAAGAAAAAAAATAATGCATAGGAAGGTTTACGTTCATGAAAAATCATGTTTGCATCATGTTTGGAAACTAATAAATTTCCTATTCACTGTTGCACTCTGCATCACTCAGGTGACCTAGCCATAGTTGTATGAGTACACTACACTGATTGTACATAGAGTTAGGTGATTTTGACAGATGTTTGTTTAAGAAATTAGATTTAGTGCATATTTCAAAGGTATTTCTAGCTCACCTCGACGAAGTTGAGTGAGCTTATGCTATACCCCCGCACGTCCGCATTCGATGAAGAAGTTTGGGGTAGCTCTGTATTTGGCAAAGTACTGATGCTTCAGTAACCAAACTTGCACAAGTGATTCATCTTTGGATGCTGAGGGGAACCCATGCATTGGATGCTGCATCTGACCTACATTTTCCGCTTGATTGACTTGGTTAAGAAGTTTGGGGTAGCTCAGAGTGGCTTGGTTAAGAAGTTTGGGGTAGCTCAGTATCTGACAAAGTACTGATGCTACAGTAACCAAAAACCAAACTTGCACACGTGATTCATCTTGGGATGCTGAGAGGAACCAGTGCATCAGATGCAGCATCTGACCTACTTTTTCCACTTGTGTGATTTTGCTTTAAAAGCCAATATTGAGCAAAGTATAAGTGCTACATGTACCAAACTTGCTTATTGGATGTATCTTTGATCAAACTTTCATAAAATGACCTCGACCTACTTTTTCCGCTTGAGTGATTTTGCCTTTAAAAGCCAATATTGAGCAAAGTATAAGTGCTACATGTACCAAACTTGCTTATTGGATGTATCTTTGATCAAACTTTTATAAAATGACCTTGACCTACTTTTTCCGCTTGAATAAATTTGCTTTTAAAAGCCAATATACATGTACTTAGGGATATGTTTGAATTGAATTTTGCTGCCACAAGGTGAGCTTCGTAATCTGTGATTACCTATGTTTTAAAGGTCTTAAACCTTCCCAAAATTTCATTTACATCAGTGCGACTGAGCTGAAAATAGGAGAATTTTTTTTAATAAAAAAAATTTCAAAGCAAATCTTAATTACTTAGTTGTCTAAGGAAAAAGCCTACAAATTAAATAATATTTTTCAATTTCAAATGTTATTTTGATATGTAAACACGTGATCACATTTGGGATCCACCCCAGCCATGCTTCTGATTATTAGCACAGATTTTCCTGTCTAGCCTCTAGCTTTCCTACGTTCATAAATTTAGACGCAGTTCCTGCACCTAGTGAACTCAAAGCTAGTGACATCACAGCTAACTCCGCCCACATTTCTTGGTTGCCTGGCAACAGTAATTATCAGCATTCCATCATCGTTAACGATCAGGACATCTGCACTTGTAAACCTGGAGTCACTAGTTATACACTAACAGGTACATTTTATCATATTGGACGTCAAGTGATCTAGTGTCTGTATTGATTCGCAAAATTTATTTCATTCTACTTGTCTTTTAGCCGGATTTGCCTTTGTTAACCAAATGAATATGTATGATAAAAACGCACACATTGTACATATTTTCTTTTTAGTTTTAATGTAAATAAGTCATTGTGCAAATGATATAAAACTTAGCGATGATATCCCAGCAATTTCTTGATAAAAATGTTTTATGTACTGTGACATGAAAAACTTGTTAATAGATGTTAACTTCTACATTTTTCAAATAATTTTGAAATCTGGAACCTTATTTTCAAAATTTAAGTTTGAGGACGTAAAGTTTTTTCCATGACTATGATCAGCCAATTTTGACACTTAACTTCTTTTTATCTTTCAGGGCTGGTCCCGAGTAGTGTACATAAGGTCAAGGTCGTAGGTAAAAGTTTAACAGCAGATCGCCATGGAGACAGACTGTCAGCTTTTGTAGAGTTTAAGACATTGGCAGGAGGTCAGTTTTATCAATTTCTGTATGAGCTGTTGGAAAATAATTTTGGGAATATATTTGTATATTTATTCATAAATACTCTGAAAATTAGATATGAATGCTTAAATTGGTATTCAAGACAGTTTTTAAGATTCCTTGATTGTTTTAACTTTCGTATACTTTTTCAGGATCACCTGATCCACCTATAAATGTTCAAGTTGAGGCTGGACCTCGAGAGGGAACATTGCTGTTGACATGGTTACCGGTTACCATAGAAATGTCGGGACTTTCGAACGGTGCCATTGTGTCTGGTTATGTCGTGTACGCTGATGGTCAGAAAACAAAGTTTGCATCAGGACCAACAAGTAGGTTTGATAAGGACTAGGAATCCACAGACATATTTATAAGAAAAAACAAAAAAATCAATAACGTCATCTCGTGTCTCATGTGAAAAGTTTTACCCTTTTATGGTGTGCAGGAGGTCAAAGTTCTCAATTTAATTCTTATTGTTGAAAAGTGTCAGAAATTGTTTGACAATTGTTCACTTTCAGATTTGAAAGAATAACTTCTGGTAATATTTATACTTACATATAGCCATCTAGAAGAGTTATAATTTGACTTTTGCATTGAAATTAGAATATCATTTTGAATGAGAATATTTTTTTTTAATTTTGACTTTATTTTGATTGATAAACAATATCTAGTGACCAGCAATCCACAAATTAGGAATTGACAGTATATATAAAGTATTATGTGATAGACCTGGGGAATTGGAAAGTAACTTTATTGTTTCACCTTCTATTATGACTTTACCAAAGTCTTGATTTCTGAATGAAAGATGGAATGTAAAATGAAACAATATTTATATAATTTACACGTTTTAGACATTTGATATTTTTATCACGTAGATGATCACATTATTCTGGGTTCGGAGGATTTTAGAGGATTTATTCCTCGGCAGCTAATGTTGAGAACCGTTACAACAGACAACACGGAATCAGCCGACTCGGAAATCGTCAAACTACCGCAGGCTCTGATCAATGAGATCACAGAGGGCGCTGCAAAGGTCATCACCAAGGAGAGGTCAAATAAAGGAACACATGTAAGTTGATTGGTTAACTAGGGAAATCAGTTAATACATATATAGATATTATTAAATTTAATTTTTATCAAGAATTGTTTCTCACTATCAAAAATTAAAAATTAAGTTACATGTATAATTACTAGAAAATTGGATAATATGTAATAATGGGCATTCTTGAATTTGATTGCTCTGTCAGACAAGCTTAGCTTTACCAATTTTTCATTTTGTTTGTTTGTCATTTACATCATGATTCTACTTAAGTTTTACTCTGATTACATGCATTCTTTAATCAAATGATGCGCTTCTTGTGAACGCCAGTCTAAGCTTTATGTCAAACATATTTATTTTTAATTTTCTTTAATTCACAGACATTAAAATTTTTCAGAAATCTGCCATTCCACAAATCAAGGTCAAAGGTCAAGATGGGAATGTTACTGATGGGTCGTACAAGGGCATTACTGATGGAGTCGTAACGGAGGGCCCAGAGCGTGACCTGGTAACTATAGCAACCAATAATCATTACTATAGTATTACCATTTGCACATTGCACTTTATCATTTCCATTTTTGCTTGCAGTTAGATGATATGAGTTATAAGTATAGTATTTCCTATGTGTTGTATCGACTGTGTTTGTCACTTTACAAATGCCAGCATGAGTTTAAATATTTTAAGTCTTAGGATTAACTGTTATTTTATTTTTCGATGCTTTATTTTACATTTTATTTGGATTCAAACAATATGTTATTTAATTTTCAGTTTCAGAAAGTAGTTTCTTTTTCCAAGATCTTTTCAGTTGCAGATTTAGTTCTTTGCAAAAAAGGCTAACTTTTCTGTTTGCTTAAGTATTATTTAGAACCTTAAATTTATTAGTATAACTTTAAAACAAATTATAAGATTCATATCTTGAAAATTTTCAAATACATGTAATTATTTGGGCATCCCCATACATGCAGCAGAAAATACAATGACATAAAGATTGATTTTAGCTCAACTTAAAGCTGCTTAGCTTCAAATTGTTTCAAATTATTATATATACTATTTGTGTGTATACAATATTATCCAAACATTTCACATATATCAGTTAACAAGCATATCATCCTAACATTTTGCTGTTGTGTTATGATCATATATAGTGTGTTATCATAACTCGAACAACTCGTTCCAAGTCCTTTTTTTTTCGAAATTTGAAATCTTTAAAAAAAGTATGAATATTTTCAATATTTCAGGCTGTGGCAGTCATATTAGATGTACATTTTTTCTTTGGATGATTCCATAAATCTTAAAAATATCTCAAATTTTGACCAAAAAATCTGAAATTCGTAAAAATGTTCAAAAACGCAAATTTAGTGCTTGGAATGAGTTATTTTCAACAGATAAAGCTGGGCATTCATGACGGAGATTTTCTTTAGAGCAAAACATTCATTCATAACAGAGTCCAATGATAGACAATATAGAGTATGAGGAGGATTTCGTCGAGACGAGTAGCAGTTCTGAACTGTCTGATATCCCAGAGGAAGTGGAGGAAGAGAATGATGATCAACTGACCAACCGAATCTCTCCTTCAGGAAAACTCAGCCCCTCATTGGTTAATGGGCACATCTCACCTTCTAAGGTCAGCAAGAGTGATTGGTCCTCCTAATCAACCAATAAAAACACTTTAATATCCTTGTATGATCACATCCATCTTAACTGAACACAAGTGTGTTATTCACATAATTATAGAGAATGGCTTGCCTGATGGGTAATGGGTGCCATTTTTGCTAATGTATTCTAGGTATTTGAATGACTTTAGTATACTTTCTGAAGATAAACTTAATTATACCATAAGTAGAAGTCTCTTACTCTAATTATTATCATTCTTTGTATTAGAGAACCGAGGTATTCCTTCAAATAATTTTCACAACTTATCAATCGAGTAACCCCAAGACTTAATTTTCTTAAAAGATTCTTTAGAATTGTTTTTTATAGCAAAAATAATAGTATGTGACCTTGCTAAATATTTACTTGACCTTGCTAAATAAATGACTTTTCTATAACTGAAGTCAAGGTATTTATTCTGAATGATGTATCCACAGATTGATAGAGTATTGGTTTTGTCCCATCTTTTCAAATATTTCTTTTTTAATTTCAAAAATTTATTTAGCCCCATATTTTGATATACATGTACATGTACAAACCTAACATTTGAATGCTTTCCAAGAGCAATATAAGGTTGTTTTATTTTTTAAATGTAAATTTCCATTAAGGAGTGCAGTGTCTCATACATATAATCAAGTTTATTTTCCAGTTTTGTTTTTATGTCACCTGCATCTACTGGGATCACTGTATCTGGCGTCCATCTGTCTGTCTGTCAGTTTGTTTGTCTACTAACACCTTATGGTTGTCAAGGTCACATTCAAGGTCAAATGTTTAACGTCTTCAAATTGAATAGCATCATTTAAGAACAGATAAATTGGCAGCATGGACCAGACATGCACGTTTAGGGTACTTAACCCTCGTCAGTGATCATCAAATCTAAACAATGTAATATGCCAAAAAAGTATGAAAGTTACTATGTCGAAAAAGCGTACCGAAAGACGTAGCAGAATCACATTCAAGGTCAAAGTTACATATCTAGAGTCAAACATACGGTAGGCAACATCATAACCTGTTGTTGAACACTCCTAGTTCTATTCTTTGAAAATAAAATCATATTTTGTGGTTGAGTTTCAGACTTTGTGATTTTGGGAAAAGGGTAGATTAATTATTTCTATAAACAATACTGACATGTACATTTATTAATATCTTTATGATACAATTTCTCATGGCATTCTCCTGTTTATGAATGATTTAGTCACCGACACAATTACATGTATATCTTGTAATCTTTCATCAAAACTCTATGTATAAATGTTGACTGCAAGAATATGTGTACACACTAAAATATATATAGCACTGATATTGAATGTGGCTGTGTGTATATTTTATCTATGTCTGTGTCTATATCATGTACTCAACTTATGATACTCGTCATCAGTGTCAAATTATTGGAGTAAACTTATAATGAGTGGTCATAAGCAATTTAATGATAATTAACAAATCAAATCAAGGAAATATTTTGTGCTATTTGTGTACTTACTATGAACGAATGGTTGAGGATTAAATTTTGTAGCCGTAAAAGATGCAAAAGTAAGATGATCGATGGAAATTTAATTTAATTTTTATTTTTCAGGGTAAATCAGGGAAGTCAACTCCAAGGTCTTCACCAAACAAGAAGTTATCTCCCATAGATCCCCAGTCGAAGGGAAGTCCAGCCGTGTCCAGGGTAGTGCCCGCTATAGGTAGGGATCTATAAATAGATTTTATGGAAAAGATCATAAATAATTAAATTGACAAAAAATCTATTTCCTTTATTTTCTAACAATGTACTGGAAAAGAAATATTTCAAAAGAAGCTATGTGTACATGTTGTAAAATTTCCATATTTCTTTAAATGAAGAAAGAACATAAAAAAGTTCCTAATGATGTATGCAGAGTTTGGTAATATATAAGCATTTCTTTATTCATCGTTTTAAAATGTTTTTTTCAGAGATAACTCGTGATAGCAGCAGTGAGCGAGGGAATTCATTTGACGTTTCAGATGATGATATGGACGGTGGTCGGAGAGTTTCGTTGTCAAACAAGCGTGGACATGGAGAAAGGAGAGATTCTCCTAGCAGCAAACGTTCACAGGATTTAAAGCATGAAAAAGACAGACAAACAGGAACGACAAAAGAAGGCAATGTAGAAAATCTGAACGGTCACGGGGAAGATGTTTCTATTGTGAAATCTAGTGGAAGTTTTTCGAAGAAGCCAGATAAAAGTTCTGTTGTTAGTGATTTGGTGCATAAAAATGAAGCAAATATTAGGACAGGACCTAATACTGAAAGTCCTAAGAGGACTCCAAAACACGGGTCAATTATTAGTGAAAAAGACGTCCATTGTGAAATTGATAGTACTTCTACACATAGGAATAGTCCAAAGGTGCCTCAATCTGCCAGCCCTAAACATGGTGCAAAAATAGACGGTCGAGTGTCAAACAGTCCACATCGAGGGGTCAATAAAATACATAACGACCCCAATGCCAACAAGATTTCAAACAGTCCTTACACGGTGCGTGATAATGCTCATATTTCAGATAGTTATCTCTCTCACGACGCGGAGAGCACTCACATACCTCAGTTAGATCTGACAGATTATGAAGTGGACGATAGTTGTGACGTTGACTCGATAAGCGGAGAAATAAATCCACCAATAGAGGATAATCGTGTGCGTTTATTTGTGGCGTTGTTCGATTATGACCCGGAGAGTATGTCGCCCAATGTTGAATCTCTAGAGGAGGAGTTACCATTCAAAGAGGGGCAGATAATCAAGGTATGAAATCTCTTGTCATCGGTATTATTTAACTTTTTTTGTGAAATTGGTATTGGACATAAGCATACTGAGGAATTAGTATAAAGCAATTGATATAATCAAAATCCTTTGATATTTTCACACTATTGATGTAAATGTTCATACTATATCTTAATTTTTTCAGGTTGTATGAAAATCAAGTGAAATAGTTAAACGTTTAAAAGATTGAGAAAAAAAGATAGTAGGATCAAAAGATTAGTCATAGTTAAACTTTACTGCTTATAGAGTAGGCTTCATGCATTCCATTTCACAGATTTATCAATATATTACTTAGATATAAGGAGTTTTAGATTTTAATTTATGGATAGATTTAGAAAATTACGCACTCTATTAGTTTTTGATGTGATGTAAGATTTTAATTTCTTGATTATGGCATAAAAGAGTTTTATTAAGAATTTTTATAGGATTTTCTTCTAAGTCTCAAAAATTTTGTGGAATATTAATAAAGGTAATTAATAAGCAAAGGTCAAGGTCAAAGGACAAAAAGTGTTTTTATACTGTGGAAGAATGCTGTATATATACACTTAACAAACCATTTACTCAAACCTAAACATTTTCAAGAAAAATCCTCATGTAGAAAGTGTAGGAAAAGGATGCCATACAGAGTAATGTCTAAATGTTTCTATAATATATATCACTTTAAAATTTCACAACAAGATTTTCAATATGTGTTACTGTAATTTTGATGTGGATTTAATATACATGTGTCTGTTTTAATAACATATCATGAAAGCATGTTTTATGATTTGTTCTGTCATACTTACAGATATATGGTGACAAGGATGCCGATGGGTTCTACAGGGGGGAGTGTAATGGTAGAGTGGGTTTCGTCCCCTGTAATATGGTGTCTGAGGTCCAGGTGGACGACCCTGATCTGGCAGAACAATTACTCAAAGAAAGCCAGGCTGCTTTCAATCTCAATACTCATATTTCAGGTAGATTATATATGTATACGTATATATGTATATATTATGTATAAACCTACAGACCCTTTCACTTTATCTGCATTTTGTGCAGAATTATATTTTGTTTTTCCACAAAAAAAGCAATTGAAAACATTTGATATTATTTAGATGTGAATGAAATATTGTTTAACTATTCATTCCTTTTGTAACAATCTGTTGATATACACACAGAGGGTGATAACTACATGAAGCCATTAGATGTCAACACGGAGGACATGAGGAGCAGTCCAAATCGTGTTACCACGGTAACGGCTAGTACACAGAGAAGGAAAATGGTGGCATTATACGATTATGATCCACAAGAGCTCTCACCAAATGTTGATGCAGAGGTACAATTCCGACTCCTAGCTCAGAAATTTTGCTGAATTAAAAGGAAGAATTCAGGGGTTTTTTTTAATGACAACAACTTGATTTGATTTATTTCTTGAAGCAAAATCTCAGCCCAATTATACAGATAAGAAAACATAAACTTAATTCACCTTAGGTCACCCACAACATGAACTTTGGTGCTATAACATATTTAATCAAGTAATCTTAGACTGACTTCTCAAAAATCGAAGTTGGACTACATACGTTTTATGTAAATAGTATAACATATTTAATCAAGCAATCTAGATCTAAGTTGGACTACATACGTTTTATGTAAATTGTATGATATTCCTACGTGTTGCAGCTTGAGCTGTCGTTTAAGAGCGGAGATAATATTGTAATTTACGGTGATATGGACGATGATGGGTTTTACCTCGGAGAGCTGAACGGTCAGAGAGGACTGGTGCCTTCTAACTTCCTACAGGACGCACCGTTAAGTGACGAAGAAAACATAGAAAGTGCCAGCGTAATCTCACCTTCAAGGTCAGGGGAAAGTATAAACAACTTGACGGGGTCCCGGACCTCAGATCTGGGTGTCGACAAAGTAAGTGACTGAGATTAGTTTGCATGTCACTCCAGAGCAGTCCAATCAAAGGTCAGATCTGAAGTAAAAATTATATCGTTATTTTTCGTTTGAAATACTTGATTTTATTGATGGAAGAAAGTTTTATTTTTTGGTTTATATTTTTTTTTTGCTTTTTATAGCTGTCTAACCAGATACAATGAATCTTTGAAAATGAACTAAAATTTAACAAAAATCCTATTCGTTAATGATTTTTCAAGTTTGACAAAATTAGTTTTTCAATTCCCAGTGAAAACATTGCAGCAACAGCTAGGGTTAAATTTTCTTAAGAATTTCATTAAAATTGTAAATTGCAGATTTTATTTAAATTGGACAATATCTGACCGAACCTGAACTGTTCTTGATATTGTGTGATCTATATATAGCTGCTCTCCGTACAGAAATGATACCAAAGCTTATAGTTTCAGTTGTGCATGACTTGAACCTGGTACTTTCACTTTGACATTATAACTTCACATTGACAATATTTGAATTCTGTAATTCTGTGTGATTCCTTAACCAAATTAACCTGACACGAGTTTGAAATTCACAAAAAAAATTAAATGAACACTCTAATCATTGAAATTAATGTGCATTATGATGCATAAAAATGGGTTTCTCCACCTTTTAATAAAATATGTTGCCATGGAAACAGAATGTTATAATACTTACCAGCTATATCTGTTCACCTGCATGCAGACTGCTACCCAGACTACCAAGCTTATTATAATCTCCTCAGTTATGTCTATTGGCAAAAATCTGATGGTTCAATTTCTTTTTCTTTGATTTAAAAAAAATCTTTTTTTTTACCTGAAGAATAGTTAAAATTTTCACTGTGGAAAAAAATCCTATGTTCTCAAGCTTGGTCAATGGATAGATTACTCAGTCTCTTAGCTTGTGTTTGATTTTGATTTTAATTTTGCTAACTTAATCCCAGACAATTTCTCCACTTTGTATGAAACCCATTCATTTTGTTTTAAGTTGTCCTTGAATCTGTGTATGTAAATGGGTGTCATTATACATGGTGAAGAAATCAATCTCTTATTTAGTTTCAAATCACTCATTGCATATAGCTGAATTATGATGAATGTATATTTCTGAATGATCATTGGTATTTAAATTAGAATTTCATATTTGGACTATCCCTTTGTACTTTTGTAACTTATTTTAAAAGGCTTTAGTTTATTTGATGAACAAAAATCACCCCAAAAGTCATTTTTGTTTGATTTTTTTTTCAAATGTCTTTAGTGTGTCAATTATGATTCAAATTCAATACATAAATAGCTATATGCAATGAAAATATTAAACAACTTCTGATTGCCTATCTTTTGTTTGCTTTTTCAGTTCATAGATGGTCCATTCCCACATTATGAGTATTATGTTTAGGTATTCACTTTTGCAGAAATTAGCTGACTGCACGTCAATTATCCATCACCTGATTGGTTAATATCCACAATTGTTGTCACTGTAACCTTACCAGATCTGCACAATTACCTAACGTACAGGAATCGCTGAGTTTATTTGCATTATGTCATACCTTTACCATCCTATTGTTCCTGAGAAGTGGTAAACGTAGCAAAGTAAAGTTTGCTTTAGTTGTCGGTTTAAATCGTCAATTTTGTATGAACATTACGACGGATATGGATGTATCTGTTGAAAACAGGTGTCAAACATCTGTCTTCTTACTGCAGCTTCTAGTTAAATGTATATTGTGCATGATTTCAACATGATCCAATTTGATTGGTTGAAATATGAATTCTGAGGTTCTGATTGGTTGTTCTTTTATATAGTTCATCAAACAAGCCAGGATGAAAATCCGATCAATACTTCTTGGTAAATAAGAGGCACAGAAATTTAAATACAGTTTCACTTTAAATTAATTCATGTTCATTTCATATTAACTGTTATTACTTGAGCTAATGCACGTTGTTTGATAGATCTTTTCATTGTTTCTGTCAGTTATGATATTCAGATCACAAATCCTTGAAGGTTTTTAGGGCAATGAGGATTCAGTCCCTCAAATTAAACAATGAAAAGTTCTATCAGTCCTAATATTTTCATATTTACTTAATATTTATTTTGCAGTTTGAATGATAATTGTTTGGAATAACATTCACTCATTTGAAATTTACGATGAGATCACAATTAGCCATAAAGTTCACTTTTCTTGAAGTGTATTCAGTCTGTTCAATTTGATAATTAACACACAACAGTTTTATTGTTTACACCATTTTGAAAGTGGTTGAATTGAATTGGTCGTTCTTTAAATTTACATTCTCATTTCTTCTCAAATAGTGGATTACCCAATAAATTATTTCACATATTCTCTCATACAGAAGAGGAGCATATGAAAGCAAATATCAGTTTATGTGAACAATTATTACTCTGTATTTTCTCATCATTAGAATATTTTATTACTATTTTAAAAAAGTTAAGACATGATTCCCTTTAAACATATATGTTGTATTAAAATATCCCCTTTGTAGACCTTTTTCCCATGATCCGCGGCACTTGAAATTTTAAGTTTGATGTTGGAGGAAAAACAAACACTTTGCACATGCATCAATGACATCATTTGATTGTTACAGTTTTGACAGATTGTGTTTACTAGTCCTTGCCACTGAAAATGTCTTATAACAATCAAATAGCGACACTGGTGTATTCACACTTTGTTGTTTAATTCCCCTAAGATTGAGCTTTAAATTTGGTACCGCAGAGGATGCGAAATAGTCTATCAATTTTTCTTCACAACTTACACTGGAATATGCTTTATTCCAAGAAGATTTGATGATGCCAACATTGTTCCTCTGTCAGTCCATCGCACATTATCATGTCTGGGCCATTCCTTTAACATTCAATTTGCATGACCTTGACCCTAAATCACTCCACCAAGGTCATGTTACCAAGGTCAATGTCACTTTGTACTTCCGTAATAAAAATCAAGCTTCAGATCACATACTTCTTGTATTTCATATTGTTCACTCCATCTTATACGTAGTATGTACATGTAATTGGCCATAAACCAAAGGTTCTAATCACATTGACCCATTTTCAAGGTCTCTTTGGTCCTCTTTTCGGAAAATGTATCTAGAAATCAATTCAACCCAAGTTCAAGGTCACCTTATAGTTTAATTATGAAAACGTATCTACAAAATGTATTCTCTCAAATCCTTATGTTTTCATTCTCATGGTCAATTGTCACATTAACTTAAGGTCATGCAACAAAGGTCAAGGTCATGGTTGGGATGAAGAATTATATTTTTCTTAGTATTTAAAGAAAGTATCTAGAATACATTTTTTAGAAATTAATGTTTCTCTCAAACCTAATCATATTCATCTTTGTTTAAATCAAGATCATTCATCAAATTTTATCTTGAATTATGAATTCTATTTCTAGTACGCATAATGTTATTGAAAAAAATTAAACAGTTTTGGTAAAATATGAATGTCATGGTTACAGACGAAGAAAGTGGGACCTGGCCCCGAAATGGAACCCCAATCTCAACAAGATGGCTTAAGCAATTCTAGTCAAAGTCAAACGCCCACACGATCCAGATCTGTGTCACCGGAGGACGGCAAACAAAAGAAGAAAGGCTCCAGCATTCTGTCAAAAGGGAAAAGCATCTTCAAGAAGCTGACCAGATGATGTCGTACTTGTATGTCGCCATGCCAACGCAACAATCCTGTCTCAAAGAAACTTTGCGTTGTATATTACATCTATATTTAAGTTATTTTTGTATGGTTGTTAATTGTTCAACTGACCGCATTTTTTTGTTAGTATTTGAGAGGGATAACTGATACATCATTCAGAGATAAATTATTACATTATCATCAGTCTTACCACAAGTAGTTGTTGTACTGTGAAGAAAATGGCATTTTTTACCAAAATCTGAATCGCAACTGACAATGTGTGCTCTTCTCACTGTAAGAATGCATCAAGTTGTACAATTGTTCTTTATTAATATTATCAAGGGTAAACACTGAACATGAGCATTTTATGTATTACAAAAAAAAATGATAAGTAGATCTAATATATCAGATCTAGGGATTCAGTAAAAGAGCACTGAACAAAAATAAAGCCTAGTATTTTGCATCAAACATATTTATGGTTTTAAATGCAAAAAGAAAAATTGTTCCTACTGTTTAAACAGATCGAGATGATATTTTATGGAATTTGATTCAACATTCCTAACAATTAAATGTAAGGCAATCTACACTGTTTGATGTCGGAGGCTTAATCAATATTTACTGAATATTGGAATTCCCTGAATACACAGTGTGTATACTTATATATACTACATGCATCTTTCCGGTATAAATTGCATCAATATGAATTTTCTGATGCATTTGAACAAATTGTTTATGGATATTTAGTGATATAAATTGAAAAAAAAAAGCAAAAAGATTTGTCTGTTTTTATACCATCAATATGATAGGCTAAATTAGAATAATATATCTCCCCTTAATATTATTTTTGCCCCGCCAATCCCTCCTCCCTCAATGTGATAATGAGGAATCTCAAGGTTGTGACTTTGATATTATCCATCTTACTATTTTGTTTAAGATTTATAATAGAATTTGAGCTTTAATTATATTTGTTCTATTTTTCTCACATTTCTAGGATATTATATGACCCATTCCATATTTGAAACATTCCACTTTGAGTATTTATTTATTTTATTTATAGAGATTCCAATTTGCAGACTTGAATATTCAGACTGAACTATGAATTTTATTTGCTCAGTCATTCTGTTTTAGATTCCCTTTATCACTGCAACTGTTCGGAGACAAAACCTTCTGTCTTGGCAGAAATTCCAAGTCCCTTTAAATGGGTTATACAAATTTTGGGGGATGGAATTTGTAAGGAACTTGGGTTTTATGGGTTATATTAGCTGGGACAGTTGCAAAAAAAAACCACTACCAAAATTGAGATGACACAGTACAGAGAAGGTTTACAAATGTTTTCCTTTATATATTCTTTATTGAAACGTGCATGATTAACAATTTCAAATCATGTTGACTGCGCGTTTCCAGCTGATTTTTTTATGGGCCAAATCTTTATACATAATACATAATGTAACATGCGAACGTGATTTCTGCCGTGTATTAGTTATATCACATCCTTAAACGTTGTGACGTATTATGGATTTATAAATAGATTTGTTTCGGGTGCTAAAAAGCTATTGTGATTGTGTGTAACCCATTTGTGCCTCATTTGTCCTGTTTATTAATAAACATACTCCATGTGATCGCAGAATATTGCATCAAATATTCGAGAAATTTTTGAAGAAGTAACTTGTGGAATATCCGTATTATGTAGCAAAGAAAGAATATATTGACTGGTAATTCTGCACGTCACACTTTTAATGTTAGTCATTCACAGCCAGAAGTGGTCTTATGTCATATAGATTCTTGCCAGTAACTAATTGCTGATATTAATTCAAATTAAGTTGATCATTTGTAATGTACTGTTGTACAGTATACCTATACCCTCACATTAATTAATTCTAACATGTGGAATTGTTCAATTCTAGTCTTACTGACTATTTAGTCTAGAAATATATTCCATACAAAGGTTTTTGCTACCATTGTTTAATTTAAGACTACTCCGCAAAAAAGATGGAATTGAAAAACTTAATGTAAAGTGATTCAGTATACCTGGATAAGACCTTAATTTATTCTTTCATGATCACCTTAATTAGAACACAATTAGAGCTATGTTATATTTAGTTTTATATATATGCTATTATCTACTACAGTTTTAATGTACTGCTGAACATTTCTTACCTATAAGTACATTTTCCTTGATATATCAGATTTTAAAATATAAACTTAAAAAGATTTTTCCAAATTCATCTGTATTTGGTGAATTATTCCGATAGGTATGATTTATACGTCTGCTACAAAGAAGTGTTGCTCATGCTACCTGTTAATTGCTTCAGATGTGTAATTAGTATTAATTAATATATTCTGTTCACCTGTAATTAATTGAAATGAGGAAGGATTTCCTATGATATTCCATGCCTGTCATTTCATCAGAACTTCTATCAGTGTATCATATATGATATTGTATGATATATATAATATTGTATTGTTTCATATCAAGATGTACGATATATAACGTGCTGACACTGATGGTATTATATATATTGTTCTATTAGACCTGAAAGACGTCTGATTGGGACATTTGTTATGTTTTGTATGAGAATAGTCATACAGTATGTGATTTGAAAAATTAAATTATTTTCAGACTAAAAGTTTGCTTTGTTACAATGATTTGACCACCTTGGGCATATATGAGATTTTGAGAATTTGTCACAGATAAAACATTCCTAAGATTAAAGTTTAGGTCAGGTCAAGGTCATGGAGTCAGTTTTTCTCATCAGGACGTATAATATAAACTATTGACATTTAAACTTCAACTCATTCAAATTTGACCTTACTCTACACTATTTGTGACCTTGACATGCAATATTGCCTTTAGTTGAAAGTTTTACTCTTACAATGTAAAACATTGTGACCTTGAGATTCAGTGTTTTATCTGATTGTGATTGACCTTGACCCCTTTGTACACTACCTGTATGTTTGACTTCAGGAAGTAGCCTCTGCAGCCAGTGAAGTGAAAAGCGACTTCAGACAGATTATGCACAAAATGATGTTGGTACCTCTATGTCTGGCATGCAGGTCCATTTCCAACCTATTCTAAGTCCCACATCAACCAAACTTACTTTATGATGCATCTATGGATGCTTACTACATTACATGGTACAGATGCTGCATCATAGTTAAGTAAAACGGGACAGGTCTGTTTTCAGCCAATTATAAGTCCCAGATAATACTAGGTTATACTAATAAGGTAATTGTGGAATGGAATTGTTAAATCCTGTATGGGCCACATCTTTTTCAACTCCTCAATTGAGTGGAATAATATTTCAAATAATTTAGCTCAGGACCTAAGGATGTGCCATGACCTTGAACCAAGGTCACAATTCCAACGATGAAAGGAGCAAAAACTGTATTGGCAATATCTTATTGCCCCTGCATTCGGGTAGATTTCCTCATGGGAAAGCTAAGCGATCATGACACAACCTTGGCTCCTGGGCAACAATAGGGATACTAGTATCTCCAACAAGACCACAATGTAACTACACCAACAAATATACAAACACTACCGACATAAACATACGTAAGCAAGGGAGCATGTACTAGAAGTTAAGATGACCGCACCATAACAGAACGTTTCAATATCGTAGCGTTTACGTTTATGGCCTGTTGGTCCTTTAGGTTTTGTGTTGACTGGTAGCGTTTACATTTATGGCCTGTTGGTCCTTTAGGCTTGTAGCCTGTTGGTCCTTTAGCCAGATTAGGCTTTGTGTTATCTGGTAGCATTTACATTTATGACCTCTTGTTCCTTTGGACTTTGTGTTGACTGCTAGCATTTATATTTATGGCCTGTTGGTCCTTTAGGCTTTGTGTTGACTGGCAGTGTTTACATTTATGGTCTGTTAGTACTTCAGGTTTTGTGTTGACTGGTAGTGTTTACGTTTATGGCCTGTTGGTCCTTTAGGCTTTGTGTTGACTGGTAACGTTTACGTTTATGGCCTGTTGGTCCTTTAGGCTTTGTCTTGCCTGGTAGTGTTTACGTTTATGGCCTGTTGGTCATTTAGGCTTTGTGTTGCCTGGTAACGTTTACGTTTATGGCCTGTTGGTCATTTAGGCTTTGTGTTGCCTGGTAACGTTTACGTTTATGACCTGTAGGTCCTTTAGGCTTTGTGTTGATTGGTAACGTTTACGTTTATGGCCTGTAGGTCCTTTAGGCTTTGTGTTGACTGGTAACGTTTACGTTTATGGCCTGTTGGTCCTTTAGGCTTTGTCTTGCCTGGTAGTGTTTACGTTTATGGCCTGTTGGTCATTTAGGCTTTGTGTTGCCTGGTAACGTTTACGTTTATGGCCTGTTGGTCATTTAGGCTTTGTGTTGCCTGGTAACGTTTACGTTTATGACCTGTAGGTCCTTTAGGCTTTGTGTTGATTGGTAACGTTTACGTTTATGGCCTGTTGGTCCTTTAGGCTTTGTGTTGACTGGCAGTGTTTACATTTATGGTCTGTTAGTACTTCAGGTTTTGTGTTGACTGGTAGTGTTTACGTTTATGGCCTGTTGGTCCTTTAGGCTTTGTGTTGACTGGCAGCGTTTACATTTATGGCCTGTTGGTCCTTAAGGCTTTGTGTTGACTGGTACCATTTACGTTTATGGCCTGTTGGTCCTTTAGGCTTTGTGTTGACTTGTAGTGTTTACATTTATGGCCTGTTGGTCCTTTAGGCTTTGTGTTGACTGATACCATTTATGTTTGTGTTGACTGGTAGCATTTATGTTTATGGCCTGTTGGTCCTTTAGGCTTTGTGTTGACTGGTACCGTTTACAATTATGGCCTGTTGGTCCTTTAGACTTTGTGTTGACTGGTACTGTTTACGTTTATGGCCTGTTGGTCCTTTAGGCTATGTGTTGACTGATTCCGTTTATGTTTATGGTCTGTTGGTCCTTTAGGCTTTGTGTTGACTGGTACCGTTTATGTTTATGGCCTGTTGGTCCTTTCGACTTTGTGTTGACCTGGTAGTGTTTACATTTATCGTCTGTTGACTAATACCGTTTATGGCCTGTCGGTCCTTTAGGCTTTGTGTTGACTGGTACCGTTTACGTTTTTCATCTGTTGACTGATACCGTTTATGGCCTGTTGGTCCTTTAGGGTTTGTGTGGACTGGTACCGTTTATGTTTATGGCCTGTTGGTCCTTTAGACTTTGTGTTGACTGGTAGCGTTTACATTTATCGTCTGTTGACTGATACCGTTTGTGGCCTGTTGGTCCTTTAGGCTTTGTGTTGACTGGTACCGTTTACGTTTATGGCCTGTTGGTCCTTTAGGCTTTGTGTTGACTGGTACCGTTTACGTTTATGGCCTGTTTGTCCTTTAGGCTTTGTGTTGACTGGTACCTTTTACATTTATCGTCTGTTGACTGATACCGTTTGTGGCCTGTTGGTCCTTTAGGCTTTGTGTTGACTGGTACCGTTTACGTTTATGGCCTGTTTGTCCTTTAGGCTTTGTGTTGACTGGTACCTTTTATGTTTATGGCCTGTTGGTCCTTTAGACTTTGTGTTACATTTATCGTCTGTTAACTGATACCGTTTATGGCCTGTTGGTCCTTTAGGCTTTGTTTTGAATGGTACCGTTTACGTTTATGGCCTGTTGGTCCTTTAGACTTTGTGTTGACTGTTGTTTCTTTTTGTGTTGGTGTATGTGTGTGTGTGTGTTGTCTTTGTTTGTGTATTTGGGCTTAACATTTTATCTCATGAAGTAATTTTACTACCAATTTTATTTCATTCGTAATATCCCTCTGCAGACCAAAATATGTAACATGATGTCATTGTCTGTAGAAAAGTCAACATGAGGCAATGCACTATGGACAAAACAAAACTTTATTGTAACGGAGAAATGACAATATAATTTAGCTATTTTCCAACCAATCCTTCCTCACTATTGATTCGCGCATGGGTACAAAATGAAACAAAAATATTAAAACTTGTGAGCACAATTTATACGGAAAATATGATCGAATTTACTTTTAAAATAAACAATGTCTACGGTTTTCCATCCTGCTGGATCAGTTGATCATCGATGACGTCATACATGTAGTTGGCGTATAGTTGTCTGAAATATACAAAAAATGTGAACTGAAAATGCGTACAATATTGGTAACGGAAACATCAAACTATACGTGCAAATGTCAAGGTTATATAAGTCTTTCAGAGTGTAATTCCAAAGGTCAAGGTCATTGTTCCTTTGTTTCAATCAATAGCTATTCTTGATCTAAATGATAATCCATTTCGGTTAATTTATAATGGTAATAGATTATCTGAACATTGTGCTTTCGGACAACCACAGGTTAAATCGCGAAAAACTGTACTCACCAAAATAATATACAACTAGAAAGGTTTCTTGTTGCGGTTGCAACAAGAGTGTCTTCCTCCTATACAATTTTTGGTTTGGAAATATGAAGGACGTCACATTACATGTATTTATATTATATATTTAAGTTTTCAAATAGCAGTAACATTAAATTTTCAAACCGATAATTGTTGGTGAGCAACCATTTGATTTTGGGGGGGGGGGGGGGGGGGTTAGGAATTCTATTGCCAGCCGGTAAAATTTTTTCAGCAATTTTCTGAGCAGGCCATTTTTTTTCAGCCATTATACCAGAGTCGGAGAAAAATTTTCGCCGGTTCTTCGGGCCGGATTTAAACAAATTGTCAAATGTTGTGAATGTCTGTGTAAGTTAAACTCCCCGCTGTTACAGAGTATGAGTTAATAACCGTTCCTTCAGATGTCTCTTTGCAATTAGCGAATTTCAGACAGATTGTATGATGTTTAAATAGAACCTTATCTAGATTTTTGTGCCTATGCGTATTAGGTCTCTGGTAGATACAGCTATGTCAACAGTTTGTATTTATATTAATCAATTTTTTGACTTTATATTGTCTGGCACAAAGGGCCAGCAAAAATTTCCATATCATGCAATGTATCCTTACTTTTGCATGGTCCGGAAAAAAAAAATTGCCGGCCCTTTGGGCCGGAATATTTTTTTCAGCATTTTTCAGAGCCGGGATTTTTTTTTTGCAAATTCTTCCTGCCCCCTTCCCCCATAAAAAAGGCGAGCTCGTAGCTGTAGAACCAATTTTCTTGAGAAGAGAAATGGTAATAACAAGTTACGTTCAATATATATATATATAAATACCATGAGGTTCTCGCTGTGCAGGTTCAAATTTGGACCCCCCCCCCCTTCCCTTTTTTCAAAGTTTATTTTGAATTTCCATGATGGCGACATCGTTCAATATAAACAGAACTGTTTTCGAAAAACGAGGAGAGGGAAGAATGTTGGAGAAATTGTTCATCAATTTGTAAATAAACCAACCGAAAATTATGTTCGAACGTTTGCTAGAATTAGAAATTAAACTTGATGTTCAAAATATAGTTATTGAAGTTTAGAAACAGGTTTGTAGGTTAGAAATCGGAATCAAACTACCACTTTTTGTGTGTAAATTCTGGTTTGTAGCTGATCTCTTCTAAATTAATCAACTGTTTTAAAATCAAATTGTGTATATCGAAATGTATTTATGAAATGCATATTCATCATTGCCGTGAAATCGGAATTTGAAAATCTCAACACTGCTTTTCTCGAGTCGGACTCGGACTACCAATTTTAGTGTGCGCCCGATCTGTTGGCGTGAAGGTGTATCGAAATACCCAACTCAAAATTTCGATGCTCATATCTTTTCAACAGTAAGAGATAGGAAAAATCAGAAAGACTAAATAAGACAGATATATGGATAAAAAATAATAATATTGAAATTTTTAGGAAACTTCATAAGCTTAATTTTTGTTTACTATTATAAGCAAAAAAGTGTCTTCCTCCTATGAACTTCTGAATTTGGAAATATGAAGGACGGTGAAGGACGTCATCGTAATAAATCGTTACAGTGTGCATCTAGCATTTCATATCTTGCATGGCTGTCGACTTTCAAAAAGAATGGAAATTGTAGATAGCAAAATACGAGATATTTAAGCTTACAAATAGCAAAACATGAAATTTTCGGTCCTTTTGAGTAATTCGACGCTCCCGTCAAATATTTGGATCTACTAAAAAACATGATAAAAAAATAACAGAGACCAAAAATAAAAAAGACCAATCTAGCTTTTACTCCAAACGTAACGTTGGAGAACTTTCATTGTCCTAGCTTACAGGGTTCTTGAGAAATCGCTGATCCAATTTTCCACGGTTACGAAAACAATAGGTCTTCCGACGGAAGTCGGAAGACCTAATTATTGCACAGTGATGAGGTCGATATGATGATTTATGGAGTGATAAAACTAATATCGACCGAGGCCGAAGGCCGATGTTGATATTGGTTTTATCACTCCATAAATCATCATATCGAACGAATCATCTGTGATATAACTGTTTTATCATATACATGAAGACTGGAAAAGAAAATGATAATCATAATGTTCTGCTTCCCTAAAGCACTGTTCGCTTTCTCATTTCTTTTTCTTTTTTTTCAGATAAACATCTTGTATTCTAGTTAAATTGTTTACCTTTCATTTATTTTATTTTATTTTATTTTATTTATTCATTTTTTTTTCATTTAAAATTACTGCCAAATATGCTCAGTCATGTCAGAAACACACAGTTTGCTGCCGATAACCATTTAAATACAAAAACCGGAAACACGTCAATATGATTCAATACGACGATTAATCAGTTCAAGTTCAAGTTCAAATAATTTATTATAGTGTCACATGTTATAAAAACATTGTTATGATTACAAGTATAAAATTCAAATAAAATATTTATAACATCCAGCCTATAAGACTTATGAGACACTTGTCATTATATACAATAAAATCATAAATCACAATTTAAAAGGTCATTAAAATTTGTGGTAAGTGATATACAAAAATCATTCTGAACACTCTTAAAATTTATCATGTAATACTGTATTTTTCCTATTTTGACCAGTGACTTTCAAAATCTATAGAGAATTATTTTAAATGTATAACATAAATGAGCAAATGACCTTGACTTTCTGTTGTTTTATGTTAAGTTTGCATTACGCCACACACAATAATTTACATTTCTTTCAAATACATGTATTCAAAATACAAATGACAACTTATTATTTAAGCAGTATACTTAGCATTAACCCAAAAATATCTTTCTACGATTAAACATAAGATATAGTGTCTTTGCAACATCATGTTGTAAACTGATATGATTCATCAAAAAACATAATTTATCTTTATCTGATAAGTGTTCAAAACTTTCATATATATTAATAGCTTTAGAATACAATTCAAATCTAATATCTGAATAAAGATCACATTGAAGCAAAAAGTGTTTTTCATCCTCAACTTCATTTTTATCACAAAATTTACATAATCTTTGATCTAACGGGATAATAGGCTTGACATATCTACATGTTTCAATTGCTAATGGAAGTGAGCCACTTCTAAAGTTTGCATAAATTTTTCTATATAAACGACTATTTACCAGTTTTACATAAGGGCTTGTACTCAAGAAAGATTTGAATTCCCTAAATGTTCTTAATTTGTTTCCATTTTCTAAATTCTTATCATTATACAATTGATTATCGCATTGGGTCCTGTAGCATCATATCCCACCCATTCTGCTACGTCTTTTGGTATATTTTTGGACATAATAATTTTCATACTTTTTGGCCATATTACATTGTTTAGACTGAGGATCACTGACGAGGGTTTAGTACCCGAAACGTGCATGTCTGGTCCATGCTGTCAATTTATCAGGTTTTAAATGATGCTATTGAATTTAAAGACGTTTAACAATTGCACGTGACCGCGTTTTGGCCAATGGGAAAGCTTGTAAACGGTTACGTAAATAAGAGTATATGATAATAATAATAATTGAATTGCGAAAAATGTCGAGAAACTTAAGATAATTCTGTTCATACATGCAATATCTTTCAGAATGTAAAAAGAACACTCACCTTTCACAATATTAATCGATGGCTTTATAAAATAATGCTGCTAATCCAGCTGCAATAGAAATTAACAAAATCATTTGATTAAAATCACCATTTACAAATAGGGTCATTCACGTATACGTAACGGTTACTCGTCTATATATGATCTTTGTAATTTCACTGGGACGTCAAATATTTGTTCACTGATAAAAGCAGTAGCCTATCATTTTGTCTGTCACTCTGTTCGTCTTACTGTTAATTAACTTCACCTCCATTAATACTGATTGCGGTTTCTTTCGATTCTGTAGATGGGAAAGAATGGAGGAGATCTCCAACAATACTTGGTTGCAGCACCCACAGCAAAACACCAAAACAACCCATGCAAAACACATAGTTGACATGCACAACAAGAGATGAAAAAGAGACAATGAACACCGAAAACAAAACCACAGAAACATCAAACACAAAAGACCACACATAAACCAACGAGACCAATTGGCAACTGATGCCGACTTAGGACAGTAATCTGCTACGTCATTAGCAAATGGTGTAATTATCCGGATTACCTGCGCACAACCCTCACACTTTTCCGGTTACCAATAGGTCTCGAAGAACGCTCAATAGTGGTGTAAAATAACCTCCTCACTGAAAGATGACCACGCAGGGACCCGAGCAACACACAGATGGATATGTAAATGGATATAAAAATAGAGGGCATACGAAATACAGTCCGTGCTCTGTCCGTTGTAGCGAACTCATGCATATGTTATCACCCAAGGAGTCCGGCCAACATTCAGAGAGGACAGGTGGTCGGGACCCTGTCGTCTCTAGGACGCGTCCTGGAGTCCCGTCGTCGAAGTTAGTCAGAGAACAAATCTCGGAAATGCGCAGGTACAAGACGGTAGATTAGGTCAAGTACCAAAAAGCCGAGTGATATTTGGATCATATCGACGGTATAAAACATAAAAGACGTTTGATGATTCTGACGCATTTTGTTATTCTGTCTACCTTTGATCCTCTTAATTTTGTTTATTATGTCACCATAAAATACTCATGGTAATAAACTATACTCTGTTTCTTAAATGGGCCCGATCGGTAATCTATGAGCATTACCGTCAAGCCAGAGGAAAACTATGTTGAATCCAAAATCATCTCTTTAGCCATACACATTCGTATGAATTCATTGTATCTCCATTTGCAATTTTGATATTTAGGTCTAGAAATGGTGTTTCTGTGTTTGTGACGTTTGTCCTATTCAATGTAAATTCTTGTGGATAAATTACATTTTGTATTTTTTAAAAACAGGATTGTCAATAGTGAGAATATCATCCAGGTCCCTAAAAAATAAGTACCATCTGTAGATAGGAGTTATTTTTCATCAAGAAGAATGCGCATTCTGTCAGCGGAACTGGGACACTTCAATTCGCTTTTCATCACCCCCCCCCCCCCTTAAATCGGGAGGGAAAGAAACTGAATATAAAATTAACGAGTTTGCAACATGAAACACTCCGTATTAAAAAAAACCTGACCTGTTGTCAGCACCCTTCCTACAGGATGAGTTACCGCCCTTGTAAGGAGGTCCGGTTGTTGATATACTGGAACGACAGGTCCGGGATACTGGTTCACCATAGGTACACCCACACTGAACTGGGCTACGGGCTGTATGGGATGGGCAACGACTGGAGGCCCGGGGTATACGGGCATCGGCCCAGGAGCGTACTGAGGAGGTGGCGACGCCACGTGATGGTGTACTACGTGTTGGGTGACGGGCATCTCTTGTCGGGCGTGCCATGGGAGCCCGGGCTGGTGGTAGTTAGGAAAATTATGTGTTGTTACATACTGGTCCGTCTGTACCTGGGCTTGGTATCGGCCCTGTAGGCTGTAATCCACGTTCTGGACGCCCGTGCTCCTGATGTTAGACCCGGGGTACGCGCCTTGTGACGGCGGCAGCCCCTGGAAAGACGGGTTAAAGGGTGGGGCTGAAAATGACCCTTGGTATGTTGGTCCACGAACGCTCGGGTTAAATGTTCCGTGATTAAAGGTATTGTGTGTTGAAAACACCCCACAAAATAAAAATGAAAGCACTATCACTGCTACTTTGAAATCCATATTAAGTATTTCAATATGGTAGATTATTTTCGTTTTCTTACCGATTTCAGATTTATTTATTATAATTTATACGTCTACGTATTTATTGGAGCTAAGTGATTAATTACAAATAATAATGACGATATTTCTCATGTTTAATTATCAACCAATGAAACTTAAAGATAAATGTACCCTGGGGGATAAGAAACACCACGAAAATTTCCTCGTTCCTTGAATATATTTACAAGTACGGATAGTAAAGTTACGATTTATTACTTAATATAGAATTTAGTAGATTATGATACACTACTATATACATTGAACATAATATATTGTGGGTCGGATCTAATCACTAATCATCTGAGTATTCATAAAGAGGGTAACACCCTCTCCTTAAAAAAATTACTTAAGGCCGGTAAAATTTTACAACAAAAGTTCATCTAACAGCACATTTTTCTTGTTTGTTTTTTATTTTTATTTATTTACTTTTTTTTTTCTTCTATGAAATCATCTCCAAGACCAGTCTCCAATTTTTAAAAAGAAAGCATGTACTTGATTTCCCAAGGAAATGAGCGGATCGAGAAAAGTTTTGAAAGGGCAGGGAAGGCCGCCCATGGGGGAGGGGTAGTCCAGCTTTAAAGGAAAGAATCAGCATTTTGTGCGAATTCCAGGTAGGATCTTATCCCCCTAACAATTACTCTAGATCCGCGCTTGTTATTTTTGTAAAGTAATGAAAATAACATCGTCGGAAACCCACAGCCTATTTATTGCCCTACGATTATCTTACGTAGTAGAACGTGGGTTTCCGACGATGAGAAAATAAGTACATGTAAATGATTTTCTTTGACAAGCAAGAGATCACGGGTGCCCCATTCCCTGCATCGTCCAGAAAGAAAGATTTAATAATTTATTGGAAATTCGATATTCTAAAAATAAAGAAAAACATTTTTTACTCTTTGCAAAATTCGTGGAGGTAGCCGGTCCAAATCTGGCCAAAATAATTTTAATTGTTCATTTTAAAAAGATTGAGCATGGCCTCTTTACAACGATCTTTATGCTAGGGTCACACATTCACGGATGACAGTCCCGGATGCAGTACGGACAAAAATGCTGCGGATGGCGTCCAATTTTCTGCCATTCGTGCGTCACTACGGCATTGGTACGGTCCACTAAGGTTTGGTAAGGTTCCTTTACGGAGAAGGTATTTAAACGATCAGGGAAAAGAACGGATTTGCACGGTTCGCTACGTGCTAACACGGCGTTGCTACGATAAAGTACGGATAAGAACGGTTTCTTTACGGAATTGTACGGATTTTCACGTAGTGAGGATCTGTTTTTCTGTAGTAGGTATCTTTTCTCGCTATTTTAGGAGAAAGTCTGTCGAGTGGGTCTTGGAAACTTCAGGTGAAACCTCTGAATGTCTAATTCTTTTTACCTCAATTTAAAACACCAGTTAATCCTATTAACTGCGATACGTTTATTCTAACATGTAAATAAATTGTCTCATTCATACTCCTCTCTTTCTTTCTCCTCCGATTTTAATTTTTGTCTAACATCTACATATGCTATATATATTCCTTATGAAATATTTCTAACAACTATTTGTGAATATACCGAAATATAAAATTATTTATGATCACTCAAAAGGTTATTACCAATTTTTAAAAAATCTGCATCGTCGGGTTTTTTTTTTTTTTTTTATCCTTCCTTTCTTGCTCTCCCTCCCCCTCCTACACCAACAACAACGCCAAATACACAAAGAATGAATTTTTAAACGTCCCTCTTTCGTTCTCGGAATCAAAACGAATTATTGGACTAATTTGTATATATATTTCTAATATGACTTGATTCTTTTTCCCTATTAAGACAACAGACGCGAGCCGGGCTATATGATAGGCCCTATAGCGATAAGCCACGCCTACCCATTTTCTGAAAGAAGATAAACCGGCAGGAACTGGTTTTTACCAAGAATCGATTTTGTCGTCTGTGTTTCATTGATCTAAATTTGGTCATCAATAGAATAGAAATAAAAAATGACAAGCCGGGCTCTATTTAGAAATAAAAAATGACAAGCCGGGCTATATTGTCTCATAATGCCCGAGCGTCCTCAGCCGATCACATTTATGACCGAGCCGCGTCAGCGGCGAGGTGATAAATGTGATTGGCTGAGGACGCGAGGGCATTATGAGACAATATAGCCCGGCTTGTCATTTTTTTATTTCTATTCTAATGATGACTAAACTTAGATCAATGAAACACAGACGACAAAATCGATTCTTGGTAAAAACCAGTTCCTGCCGGTTTATCTGCTTTCAGAAAATGGGTAGGCGTGGCTTATCGCTATAGGGCCTATCATATAGCCCGGCTCGCGTCTGTTGTCTTAATAGGGAAAAAGAATCAAGTCATATTAGAGATATATATACAAATTAGTCCAATAATTCGTTTTGATTCCGAGAACGAAAGAGGGACGTTTAAAAATTCATTCTTTGTGTATTTGGCGTTGTTGTTGGCGTAGGAGGGGGAGGTATTAATTGGTATTAACAACTTATAATCTTTAAAACCTCTATTGTTAGATTTTTTTTGATTGATTTTTTTAAACATTCTTACTCCGTGCTGGACCGGGATGCTCATCCGTGAATGTGTGACCTAGGCATTAAAAGTAAAGAAAAAATGTCAATTTTATAGAGGGTTATATCGAAGATTTGGTAAAGAAGTATGTGTGCTTAATGCCTTGCATAGGACTGTTATTCCCGATTCATTCCTCAGATAAAGAAAATCCGGTATGAACATGTTTCAAATTGACGATGTAGGTTGTTTCCGAAACGTGAACGTCCACGTACAGATGCAATGCATCCTTCCTGACTTTGCCTACGGTAGAAAATTTTGGAAAATATATTCAAATTGGTGGTTTTTGGGGGTGTTTTGGGGCTATGTCTGACTAATTTCATAGATTTATTACGAAAATAGTAGTTTGAAATGCTTCCAAAACTGAAAAACATGTCATAAGTGCTCTCCCTTTGGGCACTACCGGCTGAATCCGCCACTGAGGGAACGGAGGTATGTCACGAAGAAGGTGATATCCATAATGACCTTGAGAATGACCTTCGACACATGACTTTGGTTTAAGGTCATAACACACCGAGGGTGCTATATATCTTAGTATACATCATAGCAATTCTTTGAAATATTATTAAACAATAATTAGTTTTCTTTAAATTAAGACCAATCCTCTGTCACCACCAAAATTCTGGCGCCACGGCATGTCATGTATTTCCATGATTTTCTGCAAATTGGGTATGTATGATGTCTTCATTGCAAAAATTAATGTTTCCGGTCAATATGAGTTCCGGTTGCTATGGCAACGAGATAAGTCTTTTTGTGCTACTTTAAAGACTGTGAAGTAACCTACTTTTAGATACTTCGTTGCCATGGATACCATTGAAGCAGATATTTCATCTTCGTACCTTTTGGGCATCATTACCTCCTTTCTTGCAAAATGCATTCAGTTTTATGATAGATATTACAGGACGCTTACTGTGCCCAGCCAAAATAAGGAAAATTCAAGTCAAAAATGAAGGTAAACTTAGGGGTCATTTTTATGTGATTTTTACCGTTTTTATTGTCAATTATCACTAAATGCAGACCTTTTCGAGACCTATGATGGGTTATTTTGAAAAGTAATGTCCCTTAAGAATATAATGAAAGAAAATCGAAGTTGGGATCTTTGAGCTCTTCGTCACAATTTTGACGTCAAAAACCGTTGCTATGGCAACTTTAGGCGTTAAGGCTTATACCTTTAAAATTGATTTTACTCCTAATAAATACTACTTATGACCATGAAAATATAAAAATGAACTGATAAGACTCTTTCATTTGATTTTAAATCATTGAAAATTTCCAAGGTCATTGACTTGAAGTTCAAGGTCATTTCTAACTTAGAGTAAAAAAAAATCGATATTTATGTGATTTTTCAAATTTTTGTCAAAAATTTCTAGAATTTTTTTTTTTTAAATTATCCAATAACTTATAAATATTTTGAAAAATGTTGGACTTGAAAAGAATTTCCCTGATTTTATTGACTTTTTATATTCAAGTATTATATTTTTGTTAAGGCGAAAAAACTAAGAATTTTAAATTTCATGCCCTCTATTTTTGATATCCACACCTCAATTTCAGGAGGTCAAAGAGCTGATTGAACTCTTGAAGTTATCCTAAGAAGTAATTATAATACCCATTATTTTGTTGCATATAGCCGTTTTATTTGTCTCAAAAGGCTTATTCTAGAATTGATCCTTTTTTTCTACCGAACAATCACAATTTTGGTAAAATCTGCTCAATTACAATTCGATGACCTTGAAAATACAACGGATGACCTTGAACAAACATCAGGATCATCTCTACATTGATTTGTCTCCAGTAGATATATGAAGGGGATCTTGTTTTTATATCATAAATGGACAGTTCAAAATAAACTCATAAAGCCCCGGTCACACTGCACTCCACGTCCAAATCACGTTCAAATATCCGCTGGACGTGGTCGTACGTGGTAATTTTTGCCATATTTGTGCTTTGTACGGGATATGACCGCCGGCGGCTGTTTCACTGCTGAAACACTGCCTAAGCACGACCAACCACGTCCGAACACATCTAAGGCTAAAAGCGTTCGTGATAAGACGCTATACACACGCTATTACCCGTGATACCAACGCGGAACACCCGTCGAATGACCGTGGTCTGGCCGTGAAAGACCGCTCAAGTTTTCGCGTCTTACCGCGTCTTCCCCAAGTCTTAATCACTGCCGGAACACGGATTATCACGTGTGTTTCGCGTGCGTTGCACGTCTTTACCACTTACACCGTCCGTGGTTGTCCGCGGAATTAAATTTTGAACAGTTCAAAACTTCTTTCCGCGTCCAACGCCGTTCAGATTTTTTACCGCGTCCTATCACGTCTCCAAATCGTCTGTAGCGCGTCTAAGAAGCGAACAACAACGTCTGCTTCAAGGGAGACCTTTTTTGACGTGTTTTGGCCGTGATCAAGCCGTAAAGCGCAGTGTGACCGGGCCTTAAGATATCCATTATAGTAAAACGTTGTCTTAAATGTTGCCATGGTTACCATCTTAAATGCAGTTTCCAGCAAAGAAGATACAAGGTCCCAGCCAACTTTTTACATTTTCTTGAAGTTAAAGTACAATACATATTGAATATATAGAAGAATAACTCCAAAAACTTCTGCTTTTATGAAATTTTGCATCGTAAAAATGCACAAAAACAAGCAAAATAAGGACTCTTTTGAGCCACAAAATGAAGGGTAAATAAGACCTTATTTAAGCACTCTTTTGGACCCCTTATACAAGAGGCAAAGCGATGAAGGTTGAAAACCAGTTCGGATATTCATAACAAAGAGGATTGAAAGAAAAAAATCGTGTTTATTGCAATTGATAAATGTACCCGTTTCCACGGCAACAAAGGTCACAAACACGTTAAGTCTTATGAAATTTCCTAATGCTTCAAGTGTAACATAAATGAATACACATTACTCACAAAGACGCTTTATGTAAATAGTCGCTCTATCTTTTAAACGTTTCATTGACTAAGATATGTTGGAATCGTCCATATCCTGATGTACCCTTTTTGTTGAGCATAATAGACTTTCCTAACAGTATATAAAGCCTGATTCTTTCATTATCCATTTACTTCGCTTGGTGTGAACGTCTCGATCTCATCTTAAAGCCTCCACATGTGTAAGCAGTATAGCTTAATACTCTTACTTGTAGTGAGCCTGAATAAGGCTAAAGGCCCGAATAGAGCCGTACTACATATAGAGTGACTGGCTGGTTGGACAACCATTTGTCTGGGACACGACGTGTGCTCACTGATCGAGTGTCTATCACTCGGTGTTTGCCAGTGACAGGGACAGGAGGAGAGCCAAGGCTCGTGGCAGTCATCTGTCAGTATACAGTGCATAGCACTGGGGAGCGGTGCGCGTCACTCGTCACTTGACGTGCAAGGTAGCTTGGCTGAGCGCTGTTGACAGTACGCGCTGTAATATAAACAATAGGTCGAAGTTGGTCACATTAAAGTTCATTTGTTGTTTTCATTGTTAATACTCCAATCATTTGATGTACATATATTTGATTCGTTTTGTTTTACTCCAATCACTTAGTGCATGGTTCGCACCTTTACACAATAGATAATTGCTGGTCAGAAATGACTTGGTGCGTACCAAGTAAGATCTCAATGCTTCATTGCTTCAATACGATATTTTGATAGTAAAGGGAGCTCCCATTTTATTTCTAAGGGAGAGGGAAGAAAAAACTTGGAAAAAAAAAATCCGGATGGACCTTACCAAAACAACCGAAAAAGAAAGATTATCACGCAGTCGCCATATGACTGAATAAGGACGAACAAAAAGTGAGTTCGGGATGCGTCCCCGCCCAAATTAAATAAAATGATTTCTCCCGCAGCAGCGAAGGTTCAATCATTAAAAAAATCCGGTAACTTTAGGCTCTACGTGAAATCCAACATCCTGAAATGTTTACCATAATACGTCAACGAATGAATGGCAGAAAAAACCCAAACAAACAAAACAAAACAATCAAAAAAAAAAAAAAAGAAAAAAAAAAAAAAAAAAAAAGAAAAAGAAATAGATACAGGATAGAATAGGTAAATGAATCAATATATACGTGTAAATATATCTCTTTTTTCATATTTCCCAATTTCGAATACATATCACTGTTAAACGTCTTCAAATCCAATTTTGATTTTTTTATACATCCGTCATTCCAGCACACGGAACAGTATTCCATAACAGCAAACACCCCCTTTCCGCCATTACTTTGTGTAATGTTTTACTGAAACATTGCTCGAGTCATCGGGGGGGGGGGGGGTACAGCATATGGTTAAAAAACGACAAAGTTTGAATTTTCTTTCAAAGGGAGAAGGTAGGAAGAACTTGAAAAAGAAAAAAACACTACAACTGGAAGTTTAATTATAATTTCTTATCCAAGGCTCCACGCAGCTGGAAAAAATAAAGATCAAGCAACAGCCATTTGATTGAATATGGGGTCCCCCCCCCCCCCCCAACATAAAAGTGGTCGCTCCCTAAAAATTACTGAGTATACTTTTTATACAAGTATTATCTTTTACAAAAAACTGGCCGTCAGTTTAATAGCTGACTTTAAAAGTTGTAAATTCTAGTAAGAAAAAAAAAATCGGAAATCACGAGACCAGTCGCGCATTTCCGGGCTTTTGCGTTGCGATTTTTTTTTTCAGTGTGTTAGAAATTGTCTTAACGAGAGAAGGGTCTACTTTTTTGATAAGTTAGTTTACGAACGAACAAAAAAAGTACTTCGAAATTTCTGTTATTTTTCGAGATTATTTTAAAGATATGTTTACTCGTGGGTGGTACCAAACAAAAAATCAGGGGGGGGGGGGGTTTCAGCATAAGGTTTTTAAATAAATCGTAAAAACGGGATAAATTAAGAATTTCTTTTCTGTTTTGCAGGATCGGTCCTAAACTGCCTAACATCCCTTCTTGTACATTCTAGAATATCAACACATGCATCACGAATTATTACTGTCCTTTCGAAATTTTGGAAGATAATCACATCATGAGTCCTTTAACAATTTTTGAAAACTCCCTTTTTCCAAGTTTCAAGTCCTTTTTTTTACTTTTGATAGGCAAATAATTCCGATTAACTGATAAATGGTCAATGATTAATTTAAACATCAACTCAACTTGTTTTCATTTTCCATAGAGAAATATTGCCAGAGGCATACAATTTTGATAGATTTAGGGGCTGTATCAGAAAATCCTTATATCTGCCCGATCGAACCATGCACTAAGTCGGTTGATACACTCTTTTCTCGTCCCCTCGACATGCTCCCTCGCTTCGCTCGAGACCATATCTCGGGGTACTTGAAAATCGTGTACCAACCTTTACTTGTATTTAGACAGACAGTCTAAGGAAAACTAATGGTATATCTCTGTGTAAATCAGAGGCGAACCCCGGATATATGATCGCTCGCATATACTTCACGTTACACAAGCTTTAGAGATGGTTACCATGGCAATTGCATCCTTTTTCTACATATGAAAGATAATTTTCAACTTAGCACTCCATATTGAACTTCCAAACCGAAAATCGCTATCTAGACATGCCGTGCCAATGTGTCATTGAATTTTTTTGGTTCTTACAGAGAATTGCTCTTAAAACGACAGGTTCAGGAAGCCCTGTAAACATGCTGCTGAAAAAAAACCCTTTGTTTTGTTTTGTTTTTTCATCATAGGAACCCCCCCCCCCCCCAACAGACCAATATTGTTTTGAGTTGAGATTCGAGCGAACCTGAAATGTTTGAACTACTCTGTGGTCGGATCGACTGCTGGTAAAAATAAACTTGGGGATTTCCAACCAATTTCTGAAACTGAGGGAAGCTATGACAGGTAGACAGGTAGTTCCAAGAAATAGATCCTGGCATATTAAAGTGGTTGGTATCTTCATAGACGTCTATGGTATCTTACATCTCATCTTCTGTGCTCAATTTTACTTTTCAGCATGTTCAGAACAAAGATTTATTTACTGGATTTTTTTCGGCAATTGAACCGCATGGGTGAGGTATCGTCGCTTTATCACAAATCCTTTCCTCAATACAAACCCTTTCTTCTATATGTCTATATTGAGATGTAGAAGAAAGGGTTTGTATTGAGGAAAGGGTTTGTGACCAAGCGATGATACCTCACCCCTGTGCAATGAACAGATGAAATCTGCTCCAGGAGTCAGGTCGGGGAAACGGCAAATCTAGCTATTAAAGCTAAATTTAGCTTTAAAAGCTTGTTCTAGCTTTTGAGCAGTAGAGCGTTGTAGACAATTATCGGCACCTTTACGTTTTACCTTGCCTAGTGGCCGATGCGTCTTTTTTATTATCTTATAGACTATACCATGTGTAGGTGGATTTTTTTTATCGATCTTGACCACCATCTCTATATAGCACAAATGTATAGCCCACCTCTTGATAAAATGGTTCTTACAAGTCAACTTTTGTTCAGTGTTATCGGCATATATATGTCCAGTATTATCGGCACCCTCAACAAGAGAGATGAGCATTTCTTTTAAAATCGCCGTTGTGTGATGGCTTAAGTGTAATGTTACAATGTTATGACTATACCACGTGATTGGTGTTCCCCAAGACGTCCGCAGCTAATCTTTTATTTTAGTTCATCGTGACCCTGGAAGGTCAACAACGCTTCCGAATAAAGTTACCCATGAAGTTATATTTTCTGCGTATTCCACGTTATCGGCACATTCCCTGACCAGTTTGAAAAACGTTGGTTAACACTGCATGAAACTGGGTCGGATTACCACTGAATATTTTTAGCTCACCTCGACGAAGTTGAGTGAGCTTATGCTATACCCCCGCGTGTCCGTGTCCCTGTCCGCGTCCCTGTCCGCGTCCACGTCTGGTTAAGAAGTAAAAAATTGGGGTAGCTCAGTATTTGGCAAAGTACTGATGCTACAGTAAACAAACTTGCACAAGTGATTCATCTTTTGATGCTTAAGTGAACCCATGCATCAGATGCTGCATCTGACCTACATTTTCCGCTTGAGTGACTTGGTTAAGAAGTTTGGGGTAGCTCAGAGTGGCTTCATGGTTAAGAAGTTTGGGGTAGCTCAGTATCTGACAAAGTACATTTTTGTACTGATGCTACAGTAACCAAACTTGCACAAGTGATTCATCTTTGAATGCCGAGATGAACCCATGCATCGGATGCTGCATCTGACCTACATTTTCCGCTTGAGTGACCTGGTTAAGAAGTTATGGGTAGCTCAGAGTGACTTGATTAAGAAGTTTGGGGTAGCTCAGTATCTGACAAAGTACTGATGCTACAGTAACCAAACTTGCACAAGTAATTCATCTTTGGATGCCAAGATGGACCCATGCAGCATCTGACCTACATTTTCCACTTGAGTGATTTTGCTTTTAAAAGCCAATATTGAGCAAAGTATAAGTGCTACATGTACCAAACTTGCATATTAGATGTATCTTTGATCATACTTTCATGAAATGACCTTGACCTACTTTTCCCGCTTGAGTGATTTTGCCTTTAAAAGCCAATATTGAGCAAAGTATAAGTGCTACATGTACCAAGCTTGCATAATGGATGTATCTTTGATCAAATTTTCATAAAATGACCTTGACCTATTTTTTCTGCTTGAGTGATTTTGCTTTTTAAAGCCAATATTGAGCAGAATATAAGTGCTACATGTACCAAACTTGTATATTGGATGCATCTTTGATCAGACTTTCATAAAATGACCTTGACCTACTTTTTCTGCTTGAGTGATTTTGCCTTTAAAAGCCAATATTGAGCAAAGTATAAGTGCTACATGTACGGAACTTGCATATTGGATGTATCTTTGATTAGACTTTCATAAAATGACCTTGACCTACTTTTTCCACTTGAATAATTTTGCCTTTAAAAGCCAATATACATGTACTAAGAAATATGTCTGAATTGAATTTTGCTGCCAAGGGGTGAGCTTCGTAATCTGTGATTACCCATGATTTTATATTAAAAGACAATAAAATAATTTACAAGTTGCAATATTTGTCTACTGAAAAACGGAAATGAAATTTTCCAAAAGCGGGAGCATGACTAGGTGCATAAGGTAAGTATTCAGATATGCCGATAATTAAAGACGGGTCATGAAAATGGGATATAAATTGAAAGGAGTAAAAGGTAGGCAAGTTCTTCATAAAAATAATCGAAAAATATGAAATAAGAGAGAGGAATCCACTATGCAATTGTGAATCTGAAAAGAATTACAAAAATCCTAGTGCGAATATGCCGCTTATGCAGCCCAGCACTTCATGGAAGAAGAAGAAGAAACCAACTTCAACTTCACTTGATTACACATTAAATGACTTACCTTTGTAGATTTAATGTCCTATTTATTTAAAAGAATACATTTGACTTGCAAATCCGCCATTTTTAATTTACCGATCACAGTTGATTCACTGTTTGCAAGAGAAAAGATCAACTAGCAGACGGATGTGCATTATTCCGGTATAAAAGTAGGATCAAGGAAGACATATTTCACCTGATACAAATTCTTTTAAAGATTTGATAATTTCAATTTTCAATCCTTATTTTGTTTTCATTATACGTAACTTAAATGTATATATAATTGTTCAAAACATGAAAATAAAATGAAAAAATTCAATTTTTAAAAAGATTTAATTAAAATGCAAACGGGACTGACATCCTACTTTCATACCAGAATAGAGCGCTGTTGACTATTATCGGCAGGGTACAATTATCGGCACCTTTATTTATCGCCTTTAATAAGCTAGAATATTGACGTGTTTGTTGTTCTTTTGTTATACAGGTAGAAGCAACAGTATATTAGAAACGAATTAATGAACTTCAGTCCATCATATACCTAATAAATATGGTGCCTACCACTGTCTTTTAAAAAGGATGAAAACAATAGTAGGGAAAACACCGTCTTTATCATAACAAATAAAAAACTTCCTTTTTTGAGTCAGTGTTTTATAGAAGTTGAATTTGGTTTTTGTAATTCTTTTCAGATTCACAATTGCATAGTGGATTCCTCTTTCTTATTTCATATTTTTCGATTATTTTTATGAAGAACTTGCCTACCTTTTACTCTTTCCAATTTATATCCCATTTTCATGACCCGTCTATAATTATCGGCATATCTGAATACTTACCTATGCACCTAGTCATGCTCCCGCTTTTGGAAAATTTCATTTCCGTTTTTCAGAAGACAAATATCGGAATTTGTAAATTATTTTATTGTCCTTTAATATGAAAAAATATTCAGTGGTATTCCGACCCAATTTTTGTGTTAACCAACGTTTTTCAAACTGGTCAGGGAAGGTGCCGATAATGTGGAACACGCAGAAAATATAACTTCATGGGTAACTTTATTTGGAAGCGTTTTTTACCTTCCAGGGTCACAATGAACTAAAATAAAAGTTTAGTTGCGGACGTCTTGGGGAATACCAATCACGTGGTATAGTCATAACATTGTAACATTACACTTAAGCCATCGCACAACGGCGATTTTAAAAGAAATGCTCATCTCTCTTGTTGAGGGTGCCGATAATACTGGACATATGCTGATAACACTGAACAAAAGTTGACTTGCAAGAACCATTTTATCAACAGGTGGGCTGCATTTGTGCTATATAGAGGTGGTGGTCAAGATCGATAAAAAAATCCCCCTACACATGGTATAGTCGATAAAATAATAAACAAGACGCACCGGCCACTAGGCAAGGTAAAACGTAAAGGTGCCGATAATTGTCTACAACGCTCTACTGCACATCCGTCTGATAGTTGATCTTTTCTCTTGCAAATAGTGAATCCACTGTGATCGGTAAATTAAAAATGGTGGATTTGCAAGTCAAACGTATTCTTCTAAATAAGTAGGACATTAAATCTACAAAGGTAAGTCATTTAAGGTGTAAACAAGTGAATATTTACCTTTTCCTTGAATGCACATGTGCAGCTGCACTCGTAAATGTAGCGCTGAGTTTCTGATTTTAAGATCCAATGTTCGTTTTCGTACGTAAACATTACGATATCCGTAGAGGCGCAAGTGCAGAACGTCTTTATTTTCATACATTCTAAATAATACTGCTCAATTTGGTCCATTTTAAAGCTAGAACAAGCTTTAAAGCTAGATTTAGCTTTAATAGCTAGATTTGCCGTTTCCCTGACCTGGGAGGAGTATAGAGCAAGTGACCATATTTCGCCGTAATTTTTGTACATTTCTTCGAAAATCTCAAAACTTGGAGGCCAATTCAATAATTGCTTTTGCTAGAATTTAAGGAGCTGTTAAGATAAGGCGTAAAATCTGCCCTGAAAAGTCAAAATTTCAAAATGCAAAAATTGAGAAAAGTTTTCGGTAAAAATAAGAAGTTACTTGGTACAGATATGAATCTTCTATCAGGTTGGATAAATTATTCAAAATAAGACCGATTTTTGGGTCAAAATAAACGTTTTTCCCTTAAAAAATCAAAGGAAAACGGAAAAGTTTTCTACAACATTGTTCCCCCCCTCGGTTCAGAATGCCACTTTCACCAAATGTGTATATCAATAAAAGAAATTTTATGGCCAAGTGGGGTTCTGAACCGAGGGGGGGAACAATGTCCCACGGGCGAAAAACGAAAAAAGGGGGGATGGATGACTATTTTAGAATCAGTCCTTAGAGCGGTTAAATAGATTAAAATTGCCTTCTTTTCCTTTTAATATCATAGAACAATCTATTCAGAATATGTTCTGATCAAATATTTAACCGCTAGGAAGGAAATAAACAAGAAAGTTGTCTATTTCTACACTATGCGTATTTCGCGCCTGAAAGCTACATATGTGGCTGATAAGTACGATATAAAACAGTTTTCAAGTTTCCGGATTGCGGATTTTGCCGATTATATTGATATAATAACCTCAAGGTTCATTTCATTTATCAAATTTTGACTTAAAAAGCTACAGAAGCATGATAAACATCAAATTTCTCTAAAATAATGCCTTTTTTTGTGAATTTCGCTCGATATTTGACATTTTCTCTCTTCAGTACCCCTACCTCTTCAACCCGTAATTATAACATCTATCACTAAATCTATTTAAATAAAATACCTACTAGGAATTTTCTAATACTTGATATTTTTATCCTGACCAACTTTTTCCTAAAATAGAAGGACAGCGCACGAGAAATAATCAAGGGATTTCAGGGCTAAATCCAGCCCTTATCTTAACAGCTCCTTTAACTCCATTCTCGATTGAAAAACTACAAAAAGAATTTATTTTATGCAATTCATTGTTTCCTTATAAAATGTCAAAATACTTTGTTTCCATGTTTTCAGGGGTGACCATATTTCGCCGTTTTTGTTGATATGTATCTTATTTATACACAAACGGACAAAAATTGTGATTTCTTTTTCAAGAAATGTTTCGTCACCACTACTGGTGTCAAAGCAGTAACTGAAGAGAAGCAGTAACCGAACAATTACAATGTAGGGGGTATTTGAATTAACAAAATAGGATAAAATTAAGGAAATTTATAAAGTTTCACTAGAAATCAACATTTTCACAATAGGGAGACTTGATAAATTGTTTTTGGTAATTTATTAAGCAATGATAGTTTCAGATTATATATTATAGTTTGGAAGGGTAGCCTCCTAAACCTTCCAGTAATAACTATAGGGATGTTCGCCGTGACGTCACGGGTCTCGCGAAAACGAGGTTGGTTGCCAAAAACGGTTGGCAGTGAAGGGAAATATACGTGATACCCGGGGATAAATCAACAACGCTACTTTCCTATTATTATTTGATTGATAAGTCCTGCTGTGAAACTGACCATTCTAATCACAACAATAAAGAAATCCCGCCGAGTTTGCTAGTATATCAGACTGCCGTTCGATTGGGGAGGGGGGGGGGGGGGGACAAGAATCAATAAACTGCCAATATATTTTTTTTTCATCAAATTTGGCTTTTCAAAGAACCCGGTGTAATTCATAGTGTCCCATTTTTAGCTCACCTGAGCCAAAGGCTCTAGTGAGCTATTGTCATAGCGATCCGTCCGGCGTCCGTCGTGTGTCGTGTGTCGTCTGTCGTCTGTCTGTCGTAAACTTTTCACATTTTCAACTTCTTCTCAAGAATGGCTTAAGGGATTTTGATGAAACTTGGTAGGTATAAAGTACTAATGATCCCCTACAAGTGTTGTTGTTTTTCGTCCGGATCCCTCAACAGGTGGCGCCACCACAGGCAAAAGTAGGTCACGGGGGGTACCCTCCCTTGACAAACTTCTTCTTCAGAACGGAAGCACGTATCGACAAACTGAAAGCATCAGGATGATCTACAGAGATGTCTTAAGAAGTGTTGTTATTTTTTGTTCCACTCCGAAGTCAAATTTTTGACGCTTTTTTGACGTCTCTTCGGACTTAGCCAGAAATACAAATTTTTGCACTATTTCTTTAAATAACTCAATAAGTGTATGATTTTACACACTCATTTACTGCATATTTATCATATATAACTTACTTAATGCTTTGATATGTATTTTATGCTTAAATTTTATTTTTTTATTTTTTTATGAATTTTTTTCTTATGTAAAAAGGAAGGGTGGGGGGGGGGGTGATTTTCATACATTTTCTGCTTCTTTTCTATAACCACTCTTCAGATTGTCATGACATTTTGTAGGTATGAGGTACTCATGCATGGTACCCTTCAAGTGAAAGAATTTTGTCAAGATATCCACTTTTGGATTTTTAAGGAATATTTTTTAAGATTGTACATAGGTATAATGTATGTTTTCCATGCCCAATGGACCATTGGGAAGTGGCTCCAAACCCCGGCAGGACCCCAACAAAATTTTTTCCCTTATTAGCTCACCTGAGCCAAAGGCTCTAGTGAGCTATTGTCATAGCGATCCGTCCGTCGTCCGTCGTCTGTCGTGTGTCGTCTGTCTGTCGTAAACTTTTCACATTTTCAACTTCTTCTCAAGAATGGCTTAAGGGATTTTGATGAAACTTGGTAGGTATAAAGTACTCATGATCCCCTACAAGTGTTGTTGTTTTTCGTCCGGATCCCTCAACAGGTGGCGCCACCACAGGCAAAAGTAGGTCACGGGGGGTACCCTCCCTTGACAAACTTCTTCTTCAGAACGGAAGCACGTATCGACAAACTGAAAGCATCAGGATGATCTACAGAGATGTCTTAAGAAGTGTTGTTATTTTTTGTTCCACTCCGAAGTCAAATTTTTGACGCTTTTTTGACGTCTCTTCGGACTTAGCCAGAAATGCAAATTTTTGCACTATTTCTTTAAATAACTCAATAAGTGTATGATTTTACACACTCATTTACTGCATATTTATCATATATAACTTACTTAATGCTTTGATATGTATTTTATGCTTAAATTTTATTTTTTTATTTTTTTATGAATTTTTTTCTTATGTAAAAAGGAAGGGGGGGGGGGGGTGATTTTCATACATTTTCTGCTTCTTTTCTATAACCACTCTTCAGATTGTCATGACATTTTGTAGGTATGAGGTACTCATGCATGGTACCCTTCAAGTGAAAGAATTTTGTCAAGATATCCACTTTTGGATTTTTAAGGAATATTTTTTAAGATTGTACATAGGTATAATGTATGTTTTCCATGCCCAATGGACCATTGGGAAGTGGCTCCAAACCCCGGCAGGACCCCAACAAATTTTTTTCCCTTATTAGCTCACCTGAGCCAAAGGCTCTAGTGAGCTATTGTCATAGCGATCCGTCCGTCGTCCGTCGTGTGTCGTCTGTCGTCTGTCTGTCGTAAACTTTTCACATTTTCAACTTCTTCTCAAGAATGGCTTAAGGGATTTTGATGAAACTTGGTAGGTATAAAGTACTAATGATCCCCTACAAGTGTTGTTGTTTTTCGTCCGGATCCCTCAACAGGTGGCGCCACCACAGGCAAAAGTAGGTCACGGGGGGTACCCTCCCTTGACAAACTTCTTCTTCAGAACGGAAGCACGTATCGACAAACTGAAAGCATCAGGATGATCTACAGAGATGTCTTAAGAAGTGTTGTTATTTTTTGTTCCACTCCGAAGTCAAATTTTTGACGCTTTTTTGACGTCTCTTCGGACTTAGCCAGAAATGCAAATTTTTGCACTATTTCTTTAAATAACTCAATAAGTGTATGATTTTACACACTCATTTACTGCATATTTATCATATATAACTTACTTAATGCTTTGATATGTATTTTATGCTTAAATTTTATTTTTTTATTTTTTTATGAATTTTTTTCTTATGTAAAAAGGAAGGGGGGGGGGTGATTTTCATTACATTTTCTGCTTCTTTTCTATAACCACTCTTCAGATTGTCATGACATTTTGTAGGTATGAGGTACTCATGCATGGTACCCTTCAAGTGAAAGAATTTTGTCAAGATATCCACTTTTGGATTTTTAAGGAATATTTTTTAAGATTGTACATAGGTATAATGTATGTTTTCTTACCAAAAATAGGAGAAAAATTCTCAAATCGCACCGGGTTAAACACATTGATACTACTTTTGAATGAAGAAATTTTATTTGAATCACAAAAAAAAAAAAAAAAATGCCGTAAAGATTAAAAGTACACAACTTTTTAAATATTTTTTCAAAGCCATGCACCTGGTTCCGGACCGGAATTATTCGAATTTTATGATCTGAGGACCCATTTTCACACGCATTCTTCCACACATGTAGATGTCTCACACACTTTAAACTATATTCAAAATTTTATTTCATCTATCTAGTAAACAATCACGGGAAGACAATTCAAGATAAACATTGTGTGTATTTTCCACCAATTGTTGAAAATAATAAGAAAATAATCGGAACTATTTGACAGGACAATGTTTGACCTCATGACCATAACCTTGACCTTTCATGTACTTCTCAAAAACTTTAACATTGGGCATAACTTTTGAATGGTTAGTGATAGGGCTTTCATATTGTACCTGTGTATTCCTTGTGACAAGATCTTTCCATTGATACCAATATTACGCTGACCCTGACCTCTCACATACTTAACAGAAAATGGCGTTTATACTAACAAAGATGCCGCCGGGGGCATTCTCGTTTCACAAACACAGGCTTTATAATTTCTGGCATGCTAGCTATCAATAATGAAAGGTTTTGTGTTCAATTTTAAATAAACTTAATTTGTGAAATCATTTCATTGTTTTATTCTTTTTCTGCTGCACATTAATGTGGAATTTTACAATATGATTTTATTTTTGATGTTGCATAATTGAACTATACTAGCTGGGCATATGACGTTGGACCACTTTATCCGTTTTTTTCAAATCAGTAAAAAAGTTATTGTTTTGAAATGTGACTATTTTTTTCTTTTTTGTACTTTTAAAGGTTGTCTGAAAAAAACACTTCTCTGCATCCGGCAAAAATCTTTTTAGAAAGGTTGTGGGCTAAAATCCTGGTACTGGCACTATCAGTATTCAATGTCAGTATGTCAATTAGAGCGTGCATGGGTATCAGGTGAGCGTTGTGCCCCTTGGGGCTCTTGTTATGCTCTTGTATTAGGTGTAACATACCTGACTAATTACCAGTTGTTTTGACAAGTACACATGTACCTATCCCTAAAACATGCATATTAGTTGTGATTTAATTAAGACGGAGCATTTGAACGGGATGGAAAGAGGGAAATAGTTTGGCCAAAATTAATGTTGAACTGTTTGAAAACGCAAAAAGGGAAAAAAATTCAATTCAACTCACAGACAACGTTTAATGAAACTAATTTTCGTAGCTTTTTTTCCTTTTTTTTTTGTTTTTTTTTCTCACGACTGTCTCCAATTTATAGATAAAGCCGGTCATGGTAATAGCAATGAAAACACGCACAAATTCTCTTTTTATGCCCCCGGAATCAAAGATTCGGGGGCATATAGTTTTTGGCCTGTCCGTCTGTTTGTCTGTTTGTCTGTTTGTCCGAAAAACTTTAACATTGGACATAACTTTTGAATGGGAAGTGATAGGGCTTTCATATTTCACATGTGTATTCCTTGTGACAAGACCTTTCCATTGATACCAAAATTTTTGACCTCGTGACCTTGACCTTGACCTTTGACCTACTTTTCAAAAACTTTAACATTGGGCATAACTTTTGAATGGGAAGAGATAGGGCTTTCATATTTCACATGTGTATTCCTTGTGACAAGACCTTTCCATTGATACCAAAATTTTGACCTCGTGACCTTGACCTTGACCTTTGACCTACTTTTCAAAAACTTTAACATTGGGCATAACTTTTGAATGGGAAGTGATAGGGCTTTCATATTTCACATGTGTATTCCTTGTGACAAGACCTTTCCATTGATACCAAAATTTTTGACCTCGTGACCTTGACCTTGACCTTTGACCTACTTTTCAAAAACTTTAACATTTGGCATAACTTTTGAATGGGAAGAGATAGGGCTTTCATATTTCGACAAGACCTTTCCATTGATACCAAAATTTCTGACCTCGTGACCTTGACCTTGACCTTTGACCTACTTTTCAAAAACTTTAACATTGGGCATAACTTTTGAATGGGAAGTGATAGGGCTTTCATATTTCACATGTGTATTCCTTGTGACAAGACCTTTCCATTGATACCAAAATTTTTGACCTCGTGACCTTGACCTTGACCTTTGACCTACTTTTCAAAAACTTTAACATTGGGCATAACTTTTGAATGGGAAGTGATAGGGCTTTCATATTTCACATGTGTATTCCTTGTGACAACACCTTTCCATTGATACCAAAATTTTTGACCTCGTGACCTTGACCTTGACCTTTGACCTACTTTTCAAAAACTTTAACATTGGGCATAACTTTTGAATGGGAAGTGATAGGGCTTTCATATTTCACATGTGTATTCCTTGTGACAAGACCTTTCCATTGATACGAAAATTTCTGACCTCGTGACCTTGACCTTGACCTTTGACCTACTTTTCAAAAACTTTAACATTGGGCATAACTTTTGAATGGGAAGTGATAGGGCTTTCATATTTCACATGTGTATTCCTTGTGACAAGACCTTTCCATTGATACCAAAATTTCTGACCTCGTGACCTTGACCTTGACCTTTGACCTACTTTTCAAAAACTTTAACATTGGGCATAACTTTTGAATGGGAAGTGATAGGGCTTTCATATTTCACATGTGTATTCCTTGTGACAAGACCTTTCCATTGATACCAAAATTTTTGACCTCTTGACCTTTGACCTTTTAACCCAGTGACCTCACATACATGTACTTAACAGAAAATAGTGTTCATACTAACAAAGATGCCACCGGGGGCATTCGTGTTTCACAAACACAGGCTTTATTCTCTTTTATTATTCCTTCAGTAATTTTCTTACTTTGGATTTGGAAATTTTTTTTTAAATTGACATGCCTTATCTAACTTTTTGCTTGCTAGAGAAAAGGGGGGGGGGGGGCCTCAAGATTAGAATTTTAGAATGCCTGAAGAAGCATTTATTTTTCAACTTCCATGTAAGTTTCTGGGCAGCCGCATCCCTTAAGATTGAAAATCGTTTTGATAAAAAGAGACATTCATGAATTTAAAATGAAAGATAAGATAAATATACACAATAAAAATGATAAATGTTAATATGAATTAAAGAGAGGGATCTCGGACCATATAAAATCCTAGCATTCTATTTCCATCTTTTGCACCTCGACTGTTAAAACATCCAATATTTGAAAAGAATTTCAAGAATAGTTGTTCGGACTTCCATCTATCTAATTTGGAATTATGTAAACAATTATCCTGTTGAAATAAATAAATAAATAGATAAATAAATAAATAAATAAATAAATAAATAAATAAATAAATAAATAAATAAACAAACCAACCAACCAACCAACCTTGAGATATATATTATGAGAAATATTGAATTATGATCCACTGTTCCCACTTTCATATGATTATGATCGATATATAAATGGGTTGTATTTTCCTTTTTGCTTCTTTCAACTACATGTAAAAGACAAATGTAATGTAAGTATTTACCAAAAAAAAAAAAGATGGTTTAGATGTTTCATCCGTGTCAAAATATCAAAAACTGAAATATGAAATGGATAGATCACATGCAGTGGCTTTCTCTCCTTTGCGGATCATTGGTTCCGCCGCGGCGCCTGGGTGAAAAATCTACCTGGACAGCCGACAAAAATCAAGGTAAATGGCAGGTGTCAGATCATTGTCTTGTGTATACGAGATACACTGTATAGGTGACTTGATAAATTGATGAATGATATAAGATGTTCACATTCACGACTTTAAAAATTAAATCAACCCACAGACAGACTAAATGTTATTTATACATACAATGTACCGAAGATTAACAGAAAAAATTAAATTTAAAAAAATATCACAAGCAATTAAAACGATCAATTAATATTATAGCAACTTTGAAGTAATCTTAACTTAATTATATCTGTCGATAAACTGTACCGATAAAGATTATTAACGTGAATAGCAGTGGACATTGCTATACATATATATATAAGAGAACCACTTTTTGCCAACCAATTTTCCTGCGCATGCGCAGTGTGACGTCACTTTTTCGTCACTCGCACTTCCATATATTTATTGGGATTTTTCTCAATTTTCTTCAATTCCGTCTTTGGAAAAGATACTTCAGATTTATCAACATAGAATTGTAAGTTGATCAATAAAACACATCCGAATTCTCGATTGTTCGATTACTGCTTTAGCAAAGTTGCAAAATTGAGGAAATGTTGTGGTTAAAAGATCAACAGAAAAGATGATGAAAGTCCGAAATTTTTCGATCATTTTTCTATAAATATTTGAGACATATGCCAACCATTATTTGTTCCAAGCTTCATTCCTCAATTTAACAAAACAACGAAGTTAGCATGAATAAACCTTCAAAATCGTTCGGTTACTGCTTTGACACAAGTACTTCTATGAAATCTTGCAAATAAAATGTTTTCTTTTTTTGGTTTTTGTTAAGATTTCAGATGTTTACGTCTAAAATTTGGTGTTTTCGTTAAATTTTCCTCATTCTGTGGTAATTTTTGTCAAAATTGAGTGCAGGATATATCTTAATCGATCAAAAATGACTACTATGGTCAAGGATATTAAAAAATATACTTGACCAACATTTCCGATAAGCAGTGAGACTCAATTAACTATGAAACGCGAAATATGGTCACCAGCAAAATATGGTTCCTCACTCTAGGTTTGTTCACCGTGACGTCACGGATGGATCACATGACAAATTGGATGGCAAAAGATAGTCAGTAGATTACGGTGTTAACACCCGCATTGCTGTTTACTTTAGCAAAGCGATAATTGAGATAATTAACTTTAAAATATATGGGGTTCTTAAACGTTAAAAAATACCGGCAGATTAAGAAAAAAATACTTTTTCTATTTATAGCTCTGTGAAATGGATCATTATTCTGACTATGGCTAAAGGGAGCAGCAGCCCAGCAGCATTAGAAAACAACAATGTGGCATCATTACACTCATCCAGTGTCCAAAATATCCAGAATGAGGTCACTGTGTCAAGCCAGCAAAATCAGGTCACAGTGCATAGTGGGCAAAGTGGTGTAGCTGTGCCTAGAGAGCAGAATGGGGTCACTGTGCCTAGTGAACTAATAGGTGTAACAGTGCCTAGTGAACAGAACACAACCAATGTGCCTAATGTACAGAATGAGGACACTGCACATAGTGAACTAATAAGTGTGACGGTGCCTAGTGAACAGAACACAACCAATGTGCCTAATGTACAGAATGAGAACATTGCACATAGTGAACTAATAGGTGTAACAGTGCCGAGTGAACAGAACACAACCAATGTGCCTAATGTACAGAACGAGGCCCCTGTACATAGTGAACTAATAAGTGTGACGGTGCCTAGTGAACAGAACACAACCAATGTGCCTAATGTACAGAATGAGGCCACTGCACATAGTGAACTAATAAGTAAGACGGTGCCTAGTGAACAGAACACAACCAATGTGCCTAATGTACAGAATGAGGCTACTGCACATAGTGAACTAATAAGTGTGACGGGTTCTAATGAACAGAACACAACCAATGTGCCTAATGTACAGAATAAGGAAACTGCACATAGTGAACTAATAGGTGTGACGGTACCTAGTGAACAGAACACAACCAATGTGCCTAATGTACAGAATGAGGACACTGCACATAGTGAACTAATAGGTGTGAGGGTGCCGAGTGAACAGAACACAACCAATGTGCCTAATGTACAGAATGAGAACATTGCACATAGTGAACTAATAGGTGTGACAGTGCCTAGTGAACAGAACACAACCAATGTGCCTAATGTACAGAATGAGGCCACTGCACATAGTGAACTAATAGGTGTAACAGTGCCTAGTGAACAGAACACAAACAATGTGCCTAATGTACAGAACGAGGCCGCTGCACATAGTGAACTAGTTTGTGTAACAGTGCCTAGTGAACAGAACACAACCAATGTGCCTAATGTACAGAATGAGGACACTGCACATAGTGAACTAATAGGTGTAACAGTGCCTAGTGAACAGAACACAACCAATGTGCCTAATGTACAGAATGAGGACACTGCACTTTGTGAGCAGACCAAGACCAATGTACCTAGTCTCCTTCAGACAAGCTTATCAGATTCTGAATCATTCCGTCAAGGAGTTATTCCTGACTTCAGTCGTGTTGACACATTCCATTTAAGAGTACCAGTGAACCCATGTGATGAAGAGGGAGCCACAGGTTATAGCCATGGTTCATATGAGGGAGCCACTGTTCATAGCCATCATCAATTGGAGGGAGCCACTGGTTACAGCAAGCACTTACATGAGGGGCCCACTGGATATAGTAAGGAATTGTGTGAAGGAGTCACTAGCTGTAGCAAGAACTCTTCTCAGTCAAGTGATGTGCTGACCAGATATGAATCTGTCCCTACAAGTTACTGTCAAGACACTGATGGAAGGTGTCGTACCTATAACAAAGGTACTTTTTCCTTGATATACTTTACTCTTACGATTTGTATTTGACAGAACACTCAGTTTTTTTTTGAATTACAGAATCTGTTATTACTTATTTGAGATGCATCTGTTGAAAGAGGGAGCTTTAAGTTACCCTGCCATCTGTCTGTCTGTCCATTCTCTGCCTGTCCATCTGCCTATCCCTTTATTCTTGTTGTTAAGATGTAGATGTAGCCCTTAATCACTAGCTATAAAGGGGGGGGGGGGTACCTTCCACCCCTTACCTCCCCCCTCATGACCCCTTCCTCCCTCCTTCCCTTCACCCTTTTGCCCTTCCCCCCTCCTCCTACTCTCCTTCCCTCCCCTCCCCTTCCCCTCCCTCCTCCCACTCCCCTTCCCCTCCCTCCCCCTCCTTACCCCTTCCCTCCCCTCCCTCCTTCCTCCTGCTCCTCTTCCCCTCCTTCCCCTCCATCCCTCCCCTCTCTTCCTCCTCCTGCCCCCTTTTTTTCACCCTGTCCACTCCCTCATAAAGGATTACCTTGACAAGAAGAATGACCTACAGTCCACACTGCTCACTTCGGAAAACTGGTTAAACACAATTTTGACTATTTCATCTCACAAAAATTGAAATGAAATTGATACCATTCAATAGATCTGAAATTTAACATTGAATACTCCCCAGGTGTATATGACATTTTCAAAGGAATTTAATGACGTCACAATGCTTTTACGTCAGATACCTGCACAAATCGAACATAGGCCTGTAAAATCGAAAAGATGGAATTTCGTGTTAATTCAGTTTCCGAAGTGAGTGGCACTGACAGTCATTGATTTTCAAGGTCATGGCCATCTGGCATTAAAAAGACACACACCAAACCACAGGGTTAGGATTTTCACACTTTGCTACAATTTGGGGTCAATGTTGCAATTATGTTCAATATATAAAAATGTTATAAAATGACCATGAACTTGATTAAAGAAAGGATCACCATGGCAACAGGTGGCTCAAAGGTCAAGGTCACATGACAAAGATAGTCTATGGTTAATGAGCTTTTATTGTGCAGTACGCTAGTTTAGAGTGAATGTACAAATATTTGTATGATTGAATTGCCTGCAATCACCTCAAGAAATATCAATATCATATTACTTGTATTTTGATGTATGCCAACATGTTTGGTGATATCAATAAATAATTTAATTGAATTGAATTATAAGTTTTAGCCGTCATGTTTGCTGTATTATGGCTTCTTATTTTTACAGACAGCAAGCTTCTGCCCAGTACACAACAAATGAATCAACATGTATTCCCACGGAGCAGACTTAATGGTCGTGAACTTTCCCCTTTGAGAGTTTCTTACTCGCCTGGAGAAAAGCATGGTGAAAAGATACGTCTCCACAAAGAGGTATGGTAATTCCAACTTCTTTGTGTCGCCTGCGAAGCATAGCGACACTTAAGGAACACTTTGTCCATTGTCCGTCTGTCTGTCCATCAGTCTGTCTGTCTGTCTGTCTGTCACACTTTAGGTGTCACAGCCCATAACTTTTGATTGGTAAGTGATAGGGCTTTGATATTTCACATGTGTATTCCTTGTGACAAGATTTTTCTACACTTGACATAATTTTTGACCTATTGACCTTGACCTACATATTTGACCTACTTTTCAAAAAAATTAAGAATGGATATATCTTTTGATTGGTAAGGGTTAGGACTTTGATATTTCACACATGGAATCCTTGTGGCAAGACCTTTCTACACATACCATAATTTTTGACCTTGTGACCTTGACCTAGATATTTGACCTACTTTTGAAAAAAAGGTAAGAGTCACTATATCTTTTGATTGGAATGTGATAGGGCTTTGATATTTTACATGTGTATTCCTTGTAACAACGCCCTTCTACACATACCATAATTTTTGACCTATTGACCTTGACCTACTTATTTGACCTACTTTTCAAAAATATTAAGATTGTATATATTATTTGATTGGTAAGTGATAAGGCTTTGATATTTCACATGTGTATTCCTTGTGACAAGACCTTTCTACACAGACCATAATATTTGACCTTGTGACCTTAACCTAGATATTTGACCTACTTTTCAAGAAAAGTCAAATTGGCTATATCCTTTGATTGGTAGGTGATAGAGCTTTGCTATTTCACATGTATTTTCCTTGTAATAATGCATTTCTACACATACCATAATTTTTTTACCTTTTGACCTTGACCTAACTATTTGACCTTTTTTCTAAGAAATTAAGGTTGTATATATCTTTTAATTGGTAAGTGATAGGTCTTTAATATTTCTTATGATGATACCTTTTCGTTACCAATTTTTATACGCCCGTCATTTGACGGGACGTATTATGGTATGGTGAAGTCCGTCCGTCTGTCCGTCTGTCCGTCTGTCCGTCTGTCCGTCCGTCCGTCTGTCCGTCTGTCCGTCCGCCTATGGAACGCAATAACTTGAATACGCGTCAACGGATTTTTATGAAATTTATACATAGTGATCAGACAGTGGAGAGGAAGCCGCCTTTCGATTTTCAGGTTCATCCGATTTGTCTTTACAGAGTTATGGGACTTAGATTTTTAAAATACAGTGAAAATATACTAAAATATTTAAAAATTATTTAAAAATCTATTTTTGGTCGAAATGTTTTGAAATTTGGTATACTTCAAGTAGAAAGGATGTTCTTTGACATCTGTAACGGGTTTTTAATTTTTTTGTCGCATAACCGAGATATTGTGTGTAATAGGAAGGGGGGAGGGGTGGGTTATATGCACATACATGTTAAGCTAAGGGCAAAATATAGGCGCATGGAACGCAATAACTTGAATATGCGTCAACGGATTTTCATGATATTCATACATTTTGATTGGACTGTGGAGAGGAAGCCGCCTTTCAATTTTCAGGTTCATTCGATATGTCGTTACAGAGTTATGGGTCTTAGACATTTTAAAATACAGTGAAAATATACTAAAATAATTAAAAATTATTTAAAAATCTATTTCTGATCGAAATGTTTTGAAATTTTGTATACTTAAGGTAGAAAGGATGCTCTTTGACATATTTAACAGCTTTTTAATTTTTTGGTCGCATAAGCGAGATATTGTGTGTAATAGGAAGGGGGGGGGGGTTATATGCACATACATGTTAAGCTATGGGCAAAATATAGGCGCATGGAACGCAATAACTTGAATATGCGTCAAAGGATTTTCATGATATTCATACATTTTGATTGGACTGTGGAGAGGAAGCCGCCTTTCGATTTTCAGGTTCATTCGATATGTCGTTACAGAGTTATGGGACTTAGATATTTTAAAATACAGTGAAAATATACTAAAATAGTTAAAAATTATTTAAAAATCTATTTCTGGTTGAAATGTTTTGAAATTTTGTATACTTCAAGTAGAAAGGATGTTCTTTCACATATATAACGGGTTCTTGAATTTTTTGTCACATATTCCAGAAATTATGTGTAATGGGGGGGGGGGGGGGGGGGGTTATATGCACATACATGTTAAGCTAAGGGCAAAATATAAGTGCATGGAACGCAATAACTTGAATATGTGTCAACAGATTTTCATGATATTTGTACATTTTGATCAGACTTTGAAGAGGAAGCCGCCTTTCGATTTTAAGGTACATCCAATTTGTCCTTATGGAGTTATGGGACTTAGATATTTTGGTGTTGTGAAAAAATCCCAACGGGCGTATCTTGCTGCGTGAGCGTAGGCTTTATTACATAGTGACCTTGGCCTAGATGATTGACACTATTTTCTGAAAATTTGAAAGATTTTTGAAATACCAGATTTGATCTTTTATTGATGTTCTTGTTTTATTTTAAAAATATGAACCACTGAAATAGTACAAATGAATTTGGATATAACTTGAATTTAACAACAGCTTTTACACTAATTTCATGTTTTACAGAGATATGACACACCAAAGGAGCATTGCAGCAAACTTCACGTGAATCATCTTAAAGCTGTTAAACCATACAAAACCCATATAGAGGACCTCAGGGAGAGGGTGAAAGAGAAGTACCATCCTAGTGTGGGCAAAATCCTCTTTTGCATGGAGTTTAAGGGCACCTGTTTTGTAGTGGGGAGGCATGAAAGGCGCTTCATTGTGACTGCTAACCATATCTTTGAAGATATAGGCAAGTTTATGCAGTATTTTCAGCTTTTGCATATAAAACGAATTATGTTGGTCAAAATTTTATACATAACTGTTTATAAATTATACTTTCGCTTTGCATGAAAAGTTTAAACACTTAAATATATTTGATTGAAATTCATATCCTAGATGGATATTTGACTGTAAAGCGGTGGTCACAACCCGCCGTATGTGCACGTACGTGCTGTCTGTGTGCTAAAACGTAAGCAAACCTTGGGTATCCGTATGGTGTCCGTGCGTTATCAGTACGTGTCCCGTACGTCCTCCTTGCGGATTTGGGAGCACGCAGACAGGACGTAGCAGTTTTAGTGCATACAGAACTTTCGCTGCGTCCTGTCTGCGCGTGCTGTCTAAGAATTCAACAAGAAGTACGACACGCACATTGCAAGTACGTGAAACGCACCTTCGACGCAAGGAAGCGAGGACTCTGTGCGTTAGCAGTACGTGTCAATTCGACATCCTTACAATGACATAGAAGACGTACGGAGAAAGTACGTGGTAAGCAAGTTGCACGCAAGTCGAAAGTACGTGCAGTGCACTTACTTTTTTTGCGCTACATATGATGCATGTAACCATCCATATAACCGTGCGTGCGACGTGCGTGACACACTCCTTCCGTACTCTTGCCACTTCCTTCCTTGCGTTTTCAGAAAAACGTAGCACACGTAGCCTCCACAAACACGCACGTCCTAATAGCACACACGGCGGGTTGTGACCAGGGCTTAAGCTATGACAATGCAAGGTGTAGTTATTAACTTTAGATTTTTGCTTTATGTAATAGTTATTTCCTGGAAGTTTTGTGTTACAAACACGTCTGTCCATCTGTCTGTGACACTTCAAAGTTCAAGGTCTTTCTGAATTTGATAAATTTTACAAGTAAAACTTTGTCTGGGCAATAGCTAATTAGATGTAATTCTTACATGCTTTGGCACATTAGATTCAAATTTGGTACAATTACTTCTTTCTGAATGTCAGCATAAGTATTTCTTGTGTCAAGGCCATGGTCACCGTGGACTTTCACCTGCATAACCTTGTCTGTGCATTAAAATTAATTTTAAAATACTCAGTACAACCCTTCTTTAAGTAATTCCCATAGGTCATGACCTTGAGTTAGGGTCATACCTAAGGTCAAGGTCACTAGGCCACCAGTTAGTGGCAATGCTTGCTTAGCTGTGTTTTTCTATTAGTATACTAGTACACTGAGTTGGCCTATGAAAGGGATATACCTACATGTACAAGTAGGTCTTAAAAATTAGGTTGTCTTTATAAAGGAGAAAATTGGCAATGTCAAAATGAAATACTAGTATGTTACAGAGAACATTTTTAGTTACGAATTTTTGTCAACTTTTCTGAGGATTTTTTTCTAATTTTCTATTTTCAGGAGAGTATTTCAAATGGCAAAAATCAGAGTTAGCTATAAAGAATGTGATAGTACAGTTTGAGAGTGACGACAAAAATTCACCGCCCATCTACTATAGGCTGAACTCTCAAGTCAGACATTATAGCAACAGCTTGGACTATTTGGCAGTAGAGATGGTGCCGCATAAAGAGTTTGGTTTCCCACCTCCTATTCGGGAATTTGGACGAATTTCACATCTGATAAACGACAAGAGGGTCATTTGTATAGCTTTCCAAAATGGAGAGTTGTGGCGGGACATGACAGGTGCCCTTTACCTTGCGGACATTCGAGGTAGGCTAGAAAGCATGAAACTGGATTCCAGGGAGCTTCTTGACTTGAAAAAGGAAGTCTATGCTCACAAGATGCACATTATTGCCACGTCCATGATATATGGAAGTTCTGGGGGGATTGTTGTGCTCGCGGATAGCGACTTGAAAATGCGAGTGATCGGAATGATCCTGAAGGGATATCCCAAAGAGTTTTACGAGGATCCGTCAGGTTACAGAAAAAGAAAGGGATGTCACCTGGTGGAGGTCATGATCTCTATAGAAGAAATAGTAAATGACTTTAACCGTGTTAAGAATGAGATGGGTAAAAAATTTCTGAAAGAAGTTTTTGGTAGATTTTAAATAACTGGTATTATTAGTAATGACAGAGAGTGAGCAAACCTCAACTTCTTTATGAATTTGTAGATATTTGAAGGATGGAGGATCAAAAAGGTTCTTAAAAGTATGAACCTGTTACTGATGTTATGTTTGTAAATGATGATTGTCTATCAGTGTGCTCACAGAGGTCTGCACCCTAAACCGTTAACAGTTAAATTTCTGCAAAATTAACATCACAATATATTTTTCTTTTTGATAATGCAGAAATTGTTCTCATCAATAAATAGCATATAGCATACTACCATATATGATAAATGCAAAGCTTCTTGTTATACAGCCTTAACTTAAGGAGAAAACAACCTTGCCATTGAATGATTTGGACATAAGAATTTGAAATAAAATTAAGTAAAAATATGAAAATAAAATGAAAATCTAAAAAAAATTATCTTATCTTCCAAAATTTGCTGTATGCATGGTATGTTATATCAACCACCTTTCCATCCATGTTATTTGCTTTTTGAAACTACACAATAAATCATCCAACCCGGTGACCACAGAATTACTCAGGGGAAATCTTAATAAAATCAGGGATTAAGAAATTTTTCTAAAAATCAGGTGAAAATCAGGAAATTTATTCTCGTGGGTGTTATTTGTTATTATTCAGTGCATCCTTGAGCCACTAAGTGCAGTTACATGTACACATACGATTAATCGAATATAATTTTTATGCATTGAGACAGGTTATAATATACCATGTAATCATCTCCACATTTTATTTATGAATCTGACATATTATCAGTACACTTTCATTGAAGTATATCTTAATATGAATTAGATGATAATTTTTTTTTGTAACATTTAAGATAATATTTCTCCAACAAGCAAAGTATTTTGTTGAAATATTTTTTAAAATACTTATTAATTTTTCAATTTGATTTGTTTTCCATATGCTTAAAGGTACACATGTACTTTAAAAAACTTTAAAAAACTATTATAACATCTTAAACAATGAATTTTCATAGATTGGAATATTAAGATTACTTGGATTACTTGGATTATCAATTGTGATTCTAAGATTGTGTCTGATAATCTAAAGTATATTTTGTAAGAATTTACAATGTTTTTATTGTACATAGAATTTGTGTGTTGTTATGATATGGCTTTTCTTGACATGATGAAATGTCAACTAAATACATGTAGAAGCCTCATTCTATGACTTATAAGTCTTAAATTTTCACCTTTAATTTTACATCTTTATCTATGTAATTATTTGAATTATTTAACTTTTATTTGTATCACACAAGAAAAAGGTTTACTATATTACAGAAAAATAAATACATGTAGTATGATAATCCTTAAGTGCTTATTCTATGAAGGTTTTGAGATATTGTCCAAAAATTCATATGGTTCAGAGGTTTTTTTTTGCAAAAAAAGAGCAAAATTTGTAGAAACTATTAACATTCATATAAGACATGTCTTAACCATCATTGATGAGATAATTGTTTGTTGAAGTGCTAGTACATGTATACAAGTGTATGATATGCTAAACTGTTCATTATACAAAATGTATTAGTTTATGCTAGCTGTACATATTACGCTTTTATTTGATTGAATTTGTATTATTGCCACAATTGACCCTTAAAATACCAATTTATAGCCTTCGCAAAAGTGTGGGAATTGCTTGGTATAGGAGGTACAGATAAATAGGTCAAGGTTGGACACATGATGTGCTCTTAAATATTTCAGATTGAGTGATATTTGATCTCCTACATCAAATCTCCTACATATTGATATATACAGTTTCATATTAAGATAAGTTTTCAGATTACTTGTAATTTGGATGAATGTGACTACAGTATATATGTGCATGTAGGCAATGCTTATTTTTCTATTACCATATTACAGTTCATTGTCAATCATAATTAGGAATTTGATTATTATTCAATTTCTGGTTAAAACTGTATCTCAGTGTATAATTGATCTGATCTCGGAGTGAATATCATTATTTAAGTGTGAACATAATATATTATATCAAGTCAAATTGTGATCTCTTTAGTAATATTTTTAGAATGAGTATAATATAATGTTATTGTATATGTTCATTCGTAATTTATCTTTTTATCATAATTGCCCGGTAATATTTTCACAAAGTGAAACAAGTAAGATGCAAAGCATCAAGATACTGAAAATTTTCTCAATTTAATGAGTTCAGTATTTTGTAATATTCTTAAAGAATGTTACCTGTAGAAAAAAAAAATACAATAGAAAAAAAAAACCACAAATATGTTTATTAATTCTGACTGAAGATGTGATATATTTTTCACAAAGTGAAGAAAATTTAACCCCCCCCCCTAAAAAAAATACAAAACCAAAAAAGAAAAACAAAACAAAACCCCAAAAGATTCTTATGACTGATATAAGAAGTATGTGAGAATTAAAATATTCCATTTAGTTAAATTATTTCTACAATTATCAGTCTCAGAATGTCTGTATGATTTACATGTATAACACATGTATGATTTACATGTATAACACATGTTATTAGGGACCAAAAAGGAAAACACACAATTATTAACATATACAGTATGAAGAGAACTCATGGTCCACATATCAACTAACAAGTTGTTCAAAATTTTGTTGTATATGCACAATGTATTTTTCTTCTTCCATGATGTGAAGAAAAAAAGATTAACAGAGAGTTTGGTTTTATAGAAAAATCATCTATTTGTAAGACCTTTGGAAAAAAAGAAGTATACTGTGAGAAACTTTGTTAATTATCAGTTGTATAAAGAAGATCTTACATAGTTTTGCAATATTGAATTTATATATGACTGTATTATTCTCATGAAAATTCTAAAACGAATGAAATTTGTTCAAACAGAATAAAGTCAACAGAATTTATCTTTGTTTTATATGTGATGTGTGCTTGTCTGTATATTATAATGATCAGCTAGCTTGATATCAGACTTGGCAACTTTAAGGTGTACATGTACATAGGGACATAGGGACAAAACATGAAATCACACATTGGCATATTTGTCAGTATAACAGCTGCAATGTGAAAAAAAAGGTTATACTCCAAGATTAAGGTCAAACTTTTTGAGACAATGGAACAGTCATACCACAAGGAATACACATGTAAATCTATAATGGTCACTTTATCAGCCATTCGTGAACTATGGCCAATGTTTTTCAAAGATAGGTCATACTCCAAGGTCAAGATCAAAATGTTAATTTTTTGTTATCAACAGAAAGAATATGGAAATTAATATCCTATCATTTAACTATCAGGAGTTATAGCCCAGGTTAAATTTTTCAAAAGTAGGTCATTCTCCAAGGTCAAGGTGACATTATTGTTAACAATGGTAGAGTTTTCCACAAGGAAAATGGAAATAAAATACATTCAAAATCCCTATCACTTTTCATTCAGGAGTTATGGGCAAAATTAAAAGTTTTTAGCTTACCTGAGCTAGGCTCTTGAAAGTGAGCTATTGTCATAGCAAGCTGTCAGTCATTGTTCGGCATAAACTTTAGACTTCTCCTCTGCAACCGCAACACAGAATTTCACAAAACTTTACAGGAAGCAAGAACTTGAGGTCCTCTACCAAGTTTGTATTTTTCTTGCTGATAGGTCAACAAATATGGCTGCCAAGGGCTCCGATTGGCTGACACATTTTCGACTTCCCCTTCCCAACTGCTGCACAGAATTTACTGAAACCTTACAGGAAGCATTAGTACTTAGGGCCCTCTACCAAGTTTGTGTTTTTCGTGCCGATTGGTCAACAAATATGGCTGCTGAGGGCTCTGATTGGCTGACGCATTTTCGACTTCTCCTCTGCAGCAGCTGCACAGAATTTGGTGAAACCTTACAGGAAGCATGTACTAATTATCCTCTACAAAGCTTGCGGTTTTCATGCCAATTGGCTTAAAAATATGTCCACTGAGGGCTCTGATTGGCTGACACATGTTACACATCTCTAAAACTGATGCTCATAATTTCATGAAACCTTAAAGGAAGCAAGTACTCAAGGGCCTCCACCAAATTGTCCACTATCATTCTTTTGTTTGCAACTCAGGTGAGCGATGTGGCCCCCTTGGGCCTCTTGTTACACCTTTGAATACTACTGACAGGCAAAAGGCAGGGTAAATCAAAGACTGCCCATTTTCTTTTTTTTTCAAAATGAGGTAACACATTCATTGTTAATTATAAGTGTTGTAATTTGTGTTTCTGTTATGGGTATGCAACATACAGCAAAAGCATTTATCGTACATGTAATGTACTTTGTGCATTTCATGCAATAAATGCACTTGCTATGTGTTGCATACCTGTAACAAAAACACAAATAAAGGCAAAGCAAGTGTTTCATTCCCTCGCAATTGCATGTTCTATATCACTGAGCAAAATGATTTTAAGCCCAAGCCCAGAGTGACCTTGACCATCAACAGGGTTCATCCTCCCCCCATGGGGAACATTTGTGGAAGGTGTGGTGTATCTATGATGATTGCTGTACCTTCAATGATGTTCACAAGGATTTTAATCCTAAGTCCACAATGACCTTGACCCTTGAAAATCGATAAGGTTCATCCTCTCCCCATGGTGAACATTTGATGTTTTCTATGATCATTACTTTTTCCTCTATGCTGTTCACAAGAATCCGGACGCACACACACACCCTCAGATGGCAGTGATGCTATTTCCCCTCGGCAACAGAGTTGCAAGGGGATAATTATGACATTTATTCTATATGTTTGCACCTGCTTCATTCTTGTATTCTGAAATAATGTTTTTCAAGGTAAAAAGGTGACGTTCAAATTCAGGTCACCGCAGGTTCAGTTTGTAGGTTACATCGCAGCATGTTTCTTTAGATCTTATGCATTGTGACGTCATGAACCTTTATATTATGGAATTCAACACATTCCTTTCAATAGTTTCATCTCAAGGAATTACATTGGTTGTGCATATACATGTATATAGGACTTGAACTTTATACTATACATTGTATATACATGTATATTAAAACAAATAATTAGTTACAGTAAGAAGTCGTAAGGACAAGACATCACTCATAAGGCCTAAAATAGTAATTACTTTGAAAGGCATGAATGTATCTCATATATAAAACCATAAAAGAACATATACTCTAACACAGATTGAAATAATTTAATATTCATCTGTAATCACATAAATTATGACATAAGTAGTTCAATACATAAAATTAATTGAATAAGCATTTAAAATTTTATGCATTCCTGTTGACAGTACATTGCTTTCTGCTTTTACACGTTAAGAGTCCTAGACCATCTAATCATTAAAAAAACACTTTAAAAATATGATATATAATAAGACACACAATACTATTATTTTATCACAGCTAGGGCACATGTTTACTATAACATGTGTTGTCATATCCTAACTACAATTTCCATGCAAAAAATACAAATACAAATACTTGCAGGTGTACATCTGAATAATGACCCCAAAATTCCTCTGTCAGTACTTTTCTCTCCTGATAACTATCAATATACCTTTATTCGCATTCCATTTGGGTTGTTTGAAAGGTTCTCGAATAATCATCTGGAATCAATTATTTGAAGAATGAATTTCTCCTAACCATGACCTTGACATCTGTCATCAATACAAGGAAGTGTGAATTTGACCTTTGACCCCAAAATCAGTAAGTACCTTCCACTCCTGTTTTACGTACAGCTTTATTTTTTTGAGTTTCATGTTTTTTAACCAAATTGGCCAAAATATACATGTATGTATTTGGACAAAATGTAAGCCAAGACAAATTGAAAATACTGAAATATAGTTTCTTCAATAAAACTTAACAAAAATAACCTTTTATAGGCTGAGAGTAAAGTTGTTTCAATTTCTCTTGAGTGATGTAATAAACATTACATGTTGGAATGTATCATTGTACAATACAATGATGTACATTAAAAAAAACATAACGCATACAATAACAAATATAGAGTATTCTGATATGGCAGTATCAAGTGTTGACTAACATTGTACATTATATGACAAATATATTCACTACCTTATACTTGACAAAATCAAATATATTTTAATGAAATAAAAAATGTTTACTATAGTTAACATTTAATTTAACTTATTAGAAGTTGTTTATTAGAAATCATCATAAATCTATAAATAACCCCCACAAATGCCTCAAACAGAAATTCTAAGGTATCTTCAATTATATAACATGATTGAAGTTAATTTGATAAAAATTTGAAGAAAATGACCAAAACATGTATTGTTAAAAGAGTCCATAGCTGGGACAAAGTAATACTCTACAGTTCACAATAACATGTGTAAAGCAAAAATAGGAAAGAAAGCGATCACTTGAAAAATATGAAGTTTGAGGTGTTTAAATTATTAAAAATCTTAAATACCTGATTGCAATAATTTTGTCAATCGACTAGAATTGATATGTATTTTTGACTTTAAAGACACGTACATGTACATGTAGTGGAACCTTAATATGTGTAATAAAACGTTGTGTAAAAATTACTGGTAGTAGAACGTTACTTTAAGGGAACACACGTACATGTAAGTGGTAATGTTAAAGCAGCAACGCCATTCTGTATCAAGTCTGTTTCCCAAACGGTGAATCAAACATGTCATCATCTAATGAACTCAAGAAATCTCTGAAAGAAAGTTTTGAAAATAAACAAATTCAAGGAATTGTGGTCCCCCGCTTTTGGGTGTTTGTCTTTAAAGAAATCCTTACAGACATCCCCCCATTCTTAAGTTTTAATAATATATCTCATATATTATCAACATTCTAAATATGAAAGATTAACTCCAAGAAAAGGTCAAAAGGTACAAACTTTTGTTTTGTTTCCAAGGGACGGGGCTTATGAAAAGGTATGCACATGTGAAATATTTAAGACCTATGATTTAAATTAAAATCAAAAACTTATGGTCGAGGTTGAAGTTTTTAAATGTGGGTCAACCTCCATGGACAAGGTCACAAGGTCAGAATGTTGTTACCAACAGAAAGGTCTCATCACAAGGAATACACATGTGAAATGTGAAAGCCCTATCATTTTCCATTAAAAAGTTATGGACAAGGTTATAGTTTTTTGAAAAGTAGGTCGAACTCAAAAGGTCAAGGTCACAAGGTCAAAATATTTGGTATCCATGGAAAGGTCTTGTCACAAGGAATACACATGTGAAATATCAAAGCCCTATCACTTTCCATTCAAAAGTTATGGTCAAGGTTTAAGTTTTTAATAAGAAGGTCAAAGTCCAAGGTCAAGGTCAAAAGGTCAAAAATTTTGGTATCAATGGAAAGGTCTTGTCACAAGGAATACACATGTGAAATATCAAAGCCCTATCACTTTCCATTCAAAAGTTATGGTCAAGGTTAAAGTTTTTAATAAGTAGGTCAAAGTCCAAGGTCAAGGTCACAAGGTCAAAAATTTTGGTATCCATGGAAAGGTCTTGTCACAAGGAATACACATGTGAAATATCAAAGCCCTATCACTTTCCATTCAAAAGTTATGGTCAAGGTTAAAGTTTTTAATAAGTAGGTCAAAGTCCAAGGTCAAGGTCACAAGGTCAAAAATTTTGGTATCCATGGAAAGGTCTTGTCACAAGGAATACACATGTGAAATATCAAAGCCCTATCACTTTCCATTCAAAAGTTCTGCACAAGGTTAAAGTTTTTAATAAGTAGGTCAATGTCCAAGGTCAGAAGGTCAAAAATTTTGGTATCCATGGAAAGGTCTTGTCACAAGGAATACACATGTGAAATATCAAAGCCCTATCACTTTCCATTCAAAAGTTATGGTCAAGGTTAAAGTTTTTAATAAGTAGGTCAAAGTTCAAGGTCAAGGTCACAAGGTCAAAAATATTGGTATCCATGGAAAGGTCTTGTCCCAAGGAATACACATGTGAAATATCAAAGCCCTATCACTTTCCATTCAAAAGTTATGGTCAAGGTTAAAGTTTTTAATAAGTAGGTCAAAGTCCAAGGTCAAGGTCACAAGGTCAAAAATTTTGGTATCCATGGAAAGGTCTTGTCACAAGGAATACACATGTGAAATATCAAAGCCCTATCACTTTCCATTCAAAAGTTATGCACAAGGTTAAAGTTTTTGTGACTGACGGACAGACAGACGGACGGACAGACGGACAGACAGACGAACCGGTTTTAATGTCCCCGCGCTTTCGCGAAAGCGGGGGACAATAAAATTATATACAAAAACCTTAAACAAGATTGGAATCAAAGTGTGGAACTTTTTAAGATATTCGCAAAGATACATGTAATTCAATGGAGAATGCTCCATATTTACTCCTAAAAAATCATGAAATGAAAATTCTTGCATTTAACAAGTTTTTAGTTTTCTCTGAATGTATGTCATTTTTGTCTTATCTTAAAATAAAAACATTGTGCAATAAACAAACGCTATCAGTAATGTATAAATCCACGTACCCAAACTTTTCTTTTTTAGGTTTTGTATCTCTGACGGGCATGGAGTCGGGGCTCTTCTGATACATCTTATAATCCTCTGTAATACATGTAATACAACCATAATGTATTTATATGATTCATTTACATGAAATTTATTGTGCCAATTTATCCCACGTACATTTAAAATCTATACAAATATATGGAACAAAATTTCATTGAAAGTGTTTTTGCGCAAAATGACTTAATCATGACAAGCTGTACATGTATGTCTAAATCCCTTTGAATTTTTGCAATTATCAAATTTCTGAACCTCAGAAAAGAGAAGTGAGTCTTTGGCCTTGAACTTTCAAAATGTATAGGCATGATCTTCAAAGATATATTCTTTATAAATTTTGGTTTTATATTTCAAACACATCACAGTTCATCACATAAAAACAATAAAGTTGATATCTCATTGGTATATTCCATTCACGTTCTATATCAGGAGAAAAGAATAGATGGATTAGATAACAGAAGGACAGACAGACAGACATGATTATTAAACTTTTAATTTGCAAAAATTGCCCTTAAAGAAATACATTTTTTGCATTCAAACTGTTTTATATGATACTCGCATGAAAAATCCTGGTTATATGGTTACCTCTGTGAAAATAAAGTCTTTTACATTTTCTAATTACTGTAAACGTGGAAATTTTCGCGTGGGGGTAATTTTCGCATTTTTCACGAATCAAGGGATTTCCCGAAAATTTCCCCTGTGCGGAAATATCCCCGCTGCATTCTTACAATGGGAAATACATTTCTATCGTGAATATTTCCCCATGCATAACGTCTTCATCTTATAATCTCGAAACACATTTACAGTAGTATACATTACCTCCAAACACACTTTGAGGAGCTGGTGCTTCACACCTCTTTGATTTCTCCACAGTTAATGATGTATCCTTCAGTATCTCTGCTATATGATTAATCCTGCAGTCCATCTTACTATTTCCGTTCACCATCTGAGCACCTCTGCCATTTTGACCGTGATTGTTCCTTGTTGTCGTTGATGATGATTTGTTTGTCATATGTGTCATGCTGTTCTACAATCAAAATTATTTCATTTTTAAGGACAAGACACAGACAAGATTAATAAAATGTAATGTCAGATATTGCCAGATGTAATTAGAGACAAAGAAATTCAATCCTAGGGTCCAGATGATTTGTTGGACAAAAAAAAATCCTGGTCAGTTGGGTTGGATTACTGTGTCCCTGATTATATTTGATGAATTAATACTCACATATGATCTAAAAGTGTTTAAAAATGAAATTTTTTGTATTGTTTTTCATATGCAGCAACTGTGTATGAAGTCACAACTGACATTAATGCTAAAGCGCTTGTGAAAATGTCACCTTCCCTAAATGGGTAAGACAGAGGTAAGACATGGAAATCTTATAAAAAATCAAAATTAAGATACCTCTGTCCACAGTTGGAGAAAATATTTTCTTAGAATGTCTAGAAACAAAATATAAGCTTTCATCTTCATGAAACAAAATCATTGTACACTTGTCTAATTACAAAAAAATACATTATAGTACATGTACAGTTTGTCTGTGTGACTCTAGATTGAACAAAAGTTTTATTTCATCTGTTACATTACTTTATACAGTACATCATGATATAAACATATGATCCCCTCTTCACCTTCTTGTCTCCCCTGCTTTTATCCTTGATATGAGAAAAATCTGTGTTTTTCATGTATTCCACTGCTGCTTTAAATGACACAAGGAAATAGCTGAAAGTCAAAGTCAATCATTTATCAATAGTACATATACATGTACATAGTAATAATTAATCCAATTTTCAAAGCTTTAATTTCTTTTGCATTTTTTTCATCTACCAACACTACTTATGATTTTAACTTTCCTTAAATGAATGTTTGATTTTTACCTGAGACTGCCCCTGTCTTTGGTGTCAGTCAACCAATGAATGTTTGATTTTTACCTGAGACTGTCCCTGTCTTTGGTGTCAGTCGACCAATGAATGTTTGATTTTTACCTGAGACTGTCCCTGTCTTTGGTGTCAGTCGACCAATGAAAATACTCCATGTAGAATATATTACTGGCTAGGTGTAAACATCTGGCCTCTGCTACCACAGTCACCTAAGTAACAGTACAGCAATATCACAGTCATCTAGGTAACAGTACAACATATCACATTCACCTAGGTAACAGTACAACAATATCACTGTCACCTAGGTAACAATATAACAATATCAGTCACCTAGGTAACAGGACAACAATATCACAGTCACCTAGGTAACAGTACAACAATATCACTGTCACCTAGGTAACAGTACAACAATATCACAGTAATCTAGGTAACAGTACAACAATATCACATTCACCTTGGTAACAGTACAACATATCGCAGTCACCTAGGTAACAGTACAACCATATCACAGTCACCTACGTAACAATACAACAAAATCACAGTCACCTAGGTAACAGTACAACAATATCACAGTCACCTAGGTAACAGTACAACAATATCACTGTCACCTAGGTAACAGTACAACAATATCACAGTCACCTAGGTATAGTTCATAGTTTATTTCATCAAAAGCAATACTGCTTATAGATACAATATTTACAAATAACATGAAATATAATAATAGCAAGGTCAAGTACCTGAATGTTACAATAAACAGATTATTCTACAAAGATTACATATCTAATTATTGAATTTTCCTCATATTGAGGGCATGTTTAATAAATTTTCCCAAATTACACAAATCTCTTGTATTGTTTGTTCTTAGTAATTGTATTAGTTTAAAGACTGAGGGACGTCTAAAATAATAAGGCTTCAAATATTTTTGTCTTAAGTTATGATATGTGGGACATTTGAGCAAAAAATGAAATTCATCCTCTATGTCAGATTTACACATAGGACATATACGTCTTTCAAGAGGTACTTTCTTATACCGTCCAGTTTCAACAGCTAAACAATGAGATGACAAACGAATTTTGCAAATTAATTTCTTATAACTATTGTATAATGGTTTGCACAAATATGATTGTATAGTTACATGGTCGACCAGATGTCTATAAATAATACATTTTGGTGATGAATTGATTTCCGCTAAAATAACTTGATGTTGGATGTCTAACAAACGTTGTTTAACTAAAAATAATATGTGTTTTTTCTCACCATCAGTTATACAGTGATTGTTAAAAACATCACCCATTCCAATTTCAGACAGAATACTAGAAACATTTGAAACTCAGGTTTTACAATTTGGTTTTTCGTCAAATTCTTTGCATAAATGTTTCCGAGATGCATTCAAAATACAATTCTTAGATTCTCTAAGTTTCAACCAATATTTTATAATTCGGACTTTTCTCATAACAATCAAGGGCACTCTACCAAGTTCACAATATACAACAGCATTTTGTGTGCATCTCTATACACCCAGTATAAGTTTACAATAATCTAAATGTACTTTTTCTATATCCGTAGCTGAGTGGGTTCCCAATAGCTCACAACCATAGTTTGCAACACTTGCAATATACGTATCAAATGAAGACAAAAGTGTACGATGATTAAGATTCATATTATGACATTTCCTAAAGAGTCCAAACATAGCTTTTCAACTTTGTGTATAATTGTTTTTGTGTCTTGAAAAATTCACTGTTATAGTTGCAGTACAACAATATCACAATCACCTAGGTAATGGTACAACAATATCACAGTCACCTAGGTAACAGTACAACAATATCAGTCACCTAGGTAACAGTACAACAATATCACAATCACCTAGGTAACAGTACAACATATCACATTCACCTAGGTAACAGTACAACAATATCACAATCACCTAGGTAACAGTACAACATATCGCATTCACCTAGGTAACAGTACAACAATATCAGTCACCTAGATAACAGTACAACCATATCACAGTCACCTAGGTAACAGTACAACAATATCACAGTCACCTAGGTAACAGTACAACAATATCAGTCACCCAGGTAACAGTACAATTATATCACAGTCACCTAGGTAACAGTACAACCATATCACAGTCACCAAGGTAACAGTACAACAATATCACAATCACCTAGGTAACAGTACAACATATCACATTCACCTAGGTAACAGTATAACAATATCAGTCACCTAGATAACAGTACAACCATATCACAGTCACCTAGGTAACAGTACAACAATATCACAGTCAACTAGGTAACAGTACAACAATATCAGTCAACTAGGTAACAGTAAAATAATATCACAGTCACCTAGGTAACAGTACAACAATATCAGTCACCTAGGTAACAGTACAACAATATCAGTCACCTAGGTAACAGTACAATAATATCACAGTCACCTAGGTAAAAGTTTAACAATATCACAGTCACCTAGGTAACAGTACAACAATATCAGTCACCTAGGTATATAACAGTACAACAATATCACAGTCACCTAGGTATATAACAGTACAACAATATCACAGTCATCTGGGTAACTGTACAACAATCTCCATTTATAATTATTTTAAATACTTATAGAACATAGACTGCCTTGTAGTAGTAGTTTATTTCTATGAAAGTTAATAACATGGCCAATAAATAACATGAATCAATCAATTTGTCACAAAGATTCACATTAAGATGTACACATGTCCTATAACATACATGTATATAGTTAATTTAAAAGTAATGACTGCCTTACTTGGTTAATAATTCTGGTTGGTCATGTGCAAATTCTGTGAATCGCAAAGCGATTCTCGGAAAATTTGCACGACGTGTACAACCAGAATCATACACCCATGAACACCAAAAGTAAGACAGTCACTACTTATATTTACATTTTTTCTAATTATCGGTCATTTCTATTTGCAATTGCACATCGCACCTTTTGCTTGTAACAACGTGAAATGTATTTTAACGTTGGTAAATTCTCCCTACATGCAAAACTTGAAATTGATGTCATAATAGCAACCAAAGTTATTGGAATATAATTGTAGTTGCCTAATGGGTGTTTAACATGGGGAATCTACTAGTAATGTAAATAATCAGGGATAATTTTTTGGCTGTGAATTGAGAGAATCTCTCATAATTTTTACTATTCTCTCACAGAAATTCTTGATTGTGACAGATACTCTCATTGAAAATGGGTAAAAATGTAAAAACCTCTCATCAAAGGAAACAGCCAGAATTATCCCTGGTTAATTTGACGACGCTAGAAGCATGTACGTCTAGTTGCTATTGTTATCATTTTTGTTTGAATTAATAGACTGTAGATGACACATACAGGTGAGGCATAACATTTGATGGTTAAAAGTAAGCTCATACATTTATGAATAAAATCTTAAAGTTAGATGTAAAAGTCAATATAGAATTATATAGAGAAATCATGTACACGTACAAGTATGTGATACATGTTCAGCTTACACATGTAATATAAACATGCAACATGCACTCAATCATACTTACTAATATAGGGATAAGATCATCTGAGGTAAGGCAAGGGGCACCTGTCAAATAAAATATCATGATATGTATGATTTCAATAAATTTTGAAAAATCAACATTTCTTACGAAACATATACTTTTACATGTTTTATATTGACATCAGAATAAAGTAGCAAATTAAAATATTTCCAAGTGATTCACTATGACAGAAAGATAAACTGAATCTCTTTATATACAAATTTACACTCTTCTGTTGAAGATAAGACAAACATATTACTTATTATTGTTATTGTAACAGACATATAAACAGACAGACAGACAATCAGACATACATGTACATGTACTTACTCTCTTCTATGTGTGGTGATATAGGGGGAGGTCTGTTAGCTTCTACATGGGCCTCTATTTCTTTGGTAGCATAATCCTACAGAGCACATAAACCATTATAATTAATGTACATGTATGTACATAAATAAGTGTACATGTATATCGTCTTTTCATTTATACATGTAAGTTTTTGCTATTTAACCTACATGTATTTCTGAGTACCAGTAGGTCTACTTTTTCTTTCATCCCATCTCATACAATTTTTTTCAGGTTAAGATTTTTCACCAATGTTTGATGCTGTTACTATATATTTACAAGTACAATGTAGGTTTACCAACAAATATTATAGTTATTCTATCACTATATATTTACAAGTACATGTAGGTTTACCAACAGATACTATACTGTACATACCACAGTTTTCTTTAAGCAATGTAACTTCTCCATAGGAGTCACATATTTATCCAGGCTTGCCAGTTCTGTTACCTACATGTAATTCAAAAATAATATTATGGGAGAAATACAAAAGAGTACAAATGTACCTGGTATTTAAACCTAATCCAAGGCATAGATAAGTAGTCTTGATGCATTACCCTAAGCTTGCCAATATTGTCTATATTACATTTATAGACCTTTTCTGAAAAAGATTTGTCACCTATGGAGCAATAGTCATGAAATTTATATGAAATGAGCACAACCCTTAAATTTACATGGAATTTTTTACATGAAATTCACATGAAGATTCTGACATGGATTTCATATACAAGTAACTTCAATTTCGCATTAAGGTCACATAGAAAAATTCATGTAAAATTCATATGAAGAAATTTATGTGAAATTCATGTGAAATATTTTTCACATAAATCTTATGTGAAATTAATGTGAATTTCTTGTGAAATTCACATGATGCTCATTTCATATGAATTTCATATGAGGCACAATTGGCTGTGTATGTTCACTGTACGTTATGTACTTTGTCATAAGAAAACTTACAGCTGAGGGAAGTGAGCAGGATATTTTTGGATCCACCCCTAATGTATCTGGTAGAACACCATGTAGTTGTTGACATTTTCTGAACAGTTCTTTGTCGTCTCTAGTAAACTTTTCACATACGACAGGAAATACTTTTTTATGAACGGTTCCCATGACAACACTGAAATCATGTAAAATTACATTCAATACATGTACAGTAAACCTCGTATATAACGAAGCCCAGGGGACCATTGGTCCAAATTCATTACAGCCATATTTCGTTACATGCATTTTGATGCTAAATATGTTTCCTTAGTATGGCCGTTCTGAATGAATGAAAAGTAAAGACCAGTATTCGATAGCTATATTGTGATTTATCAAGTAAGCATTCCTTACAATTGACATGCCGACAGAGTATCAAATGATTGGCAATCATTTCCTCAAGTGTATACAACACGTCTCCTAATAGGTAATTAGCGTGGGGACAACAGAAGGGGAGAACAATTATTTGATAATTAGTAATTATCTGTCTGCCAGGTGTGTTAATTGGGAATATCTGGAGGGCATTTCCTTACATCAGGTGAAAATAGTGAAGAAACCATGACCATGGGACCACGAGGTGGCTTCGTAAAAGCCGATAATTTGTTATATACAAATTTGTTACAGGCGTACAAAAATTAATTGAGGGCAATAGGACTTTTGCAGGGACTTTCTTTTTACTTCATTACAAGCAGAATTTCGCTATAAAACTGTACGTTATAGGCAAAGTTTACTGTAGTACAGGAATAAAGGGCATGCTGACATTAGTAATACAGGAATAGAGAGCATGCTGACTTTCATATGAAAAATTTGTAGTTTCATCAAGTTTAAGTCAATCTATACAATATTATAGCCCTAAAGGACAGATTGAATCAGACCTTGAACTTGAGATTTAATGTGACCTTGAACCTTGACCAGACACCTATGTAGGAAATGAACATGTTGGGCGTGAAGGTAGAGATATATGCAAATACTAATGAATCATGGAAATAGGAACATCCCTTTTAAAAAAAATTTCAGCAAATCATAAACCAGTAGTAATCATTGATAATATTATGCCTAAAGGCTTCATTTGAAAATTGGCATGCAGATTAACTTATTTTCTCACCTCTCCACACTTGAGCTAAGAGCATCCTTGAATCTAGGATCTGACCAGAGAGACATCTTGGTGCACTTACAACAACCCTGAAAATACATGTAAGAAAATGGAAGTGATCAAACTCGTTACCGACTTCAACAACATTTCAAGCATTTCTTAATGCGCCAGACACCTGTGGTACTTCAAATTACATGTGTTAGATACCAAACTACTGATAAATGGATACTTCATGTCTATACAGAGACATTTACATACATTTATTACACGTACCTCCGTAGCTTCTATGCTGATTTGTTGTAGTTTATCTTTGACGTCATCAAGAAAGTCCCGAAGTACCATATAATTTGCCATGAAGACTTGTAAACTCTCCTCCAATGTTCTTATGATCTACAAAATAGTATTTTCATAATGTACTTTACTTTATCATGTTGTTAGACAGAAGATTAAAAATCAAAGGACTGAAGGTCCTGAGAGATACTTCTAGATCAACAAAAAAATTATTGTCAGCAGATACAGAGGACTCCACTTAATTTGATACCTGATAATCTGATACTCCTCTTAATCTGATATGATTTCGAAACACAAAACCATTTGCTTTATAATCAATGTAAATTTACTCCTCTTAATTTGATAGAAATTATCAAAAATCTTAAGAACTCCTCTTAATCTGATAGGATTTTCCGTCAACTATGATATTTTTCCAATGATATTGACGTAATTTTCAATGGATTATCATATCAAAATTCTTGAAATTGATATTTTACCCTTTAAAACTATTCAAAGTGGCTTGAAAGTATTTATATCATTAAATTAATGCATATAATAAAGTCTGAGATACATTCTAGTACGATTAAGAGGACTATTTTATAGTATTTCCATGGAATTTCAAACTCCTGATACTCCTGTTAATCTGATAATGATCTTCGGACAAATTGACTAACAGATTAAGAGGAGTCCACTGTATTAAAATGTTAAATAATTTTATTGTAAGGCAATGATGATTATTTTTTAACACAGGATGCATATGTGAAGCTTATTATATCTCTATATACATGTACAACACAAACTATATTTATCTAACCTCAGTGTTGATATGAGAAAGACAACTCTATAACTTTAATGCAATTTTTGAGTTATCTTTCCTAACATTGTCATAAACCAAGTAGTATATTACTACGCCACCATTGTGCTGTGAAAACCAGAATTATAGTTGATATTGTGTGGTGCATTTATTCTATATGAAATTGAAACTGTTTTCAAGATGGAGAATATTCTTGTTCTTGCATTTTGTATGTGTTAGACAGCAAATTTCTTAACTAGACACAGCACTATATTTAGAGGTGCAAAGCGGCAGTATCTCAATTTGCATACTTTGAAGCAGTTACCATAACAGTAAGATACTTCCTGAAAGGAAGTATCTCAAAAAATTAAAGTAAACTCGATCATGCATGAAATAGCTTCAATAAGCTGATGATTATATTGATTTAAACATTAAAGCTAAGCATGTTTTCAAAAACACTTGTTAATATATAATAGGAAAAATACATTCCTTGCTAAAATCAATATACATGTAAATGCAATACCTGTCTGTATTCAGCATAGGAGTGGAGAAATCTTTTACATCTGAAATAGTTTTAGTTTTTGTTTTAAAAATTGTGAATAATTTTTTTTTTTCATGAAGGCCAAGGGCCGAAACGTCTGGAAATGTAAGAAATGAATGAAATCATTTTTGTTTTTTTTTTAGAATTTTGATTTCAATATCATATGTCATACCAATCATGAGAAAGGTCTTATCAATGTTCAGCACAAATGGACATTACAATTGACCCTTCTCTTCTTATTATGAATTTATCTGCATTCTCATTGAAGATATTATGAAAATACGGAGAAAAAGTCTTTAGGCTGTCAGAGAATAAAGCTGTGGACAAGAGAGAAAGTTAGATCGTATATAATACATTGTACATGTAGCTTATATGAAGATTAATATATCTTTTACATTCTGAGACTTACTCTGAAAATGTAATTGTCACATAATCTTGTTCCTTTTCTTTCATATCTTTGTGCTGAAAATACAATAATTCATGACTACATAAAGTACTGTATGTATGGTACAGCTTGAAGTGAAACTGCTTCCATGCAAGTCAATTTAATGTTTTCACAAAAATACATGTCTTAACATATTAGCCCCCCCCCCCCCAGTTAAAAGTAACAAGGATGATATTTGCAGATGCCAACAAATAAAGTATGCCCGATAAACTATGCTTTACAGCTGGCATAGCTTGAAAATGAAGTTAAAAATTGATCAACTTACCACAGCTTTTGTATGGAATGGCTCAGATAGTATGAGAATCTTATACGGCTTGTACATCTGTCAAATAAAGCAAAAAAAAACATACATTTTTGTACAACTGAGAATAAGTCATAACTACAATGTATAACATCAATGTGTGAAGTGACAATTTCGTTAAATTCATTAATTTTGTAATTTCATTATTCATATGCTTTATACAACAGTTTCTTTTCTATTTTGATTTTTCTCTTATCTTATTAGAGTTTCATTCTTTAACGAGACAAATAAAACTTCACCTTATTGTAGCCGAGTTCTTCACTGAGAATGGGGACACTCTTCTCTTCAGGGAAACCTAAAATTTTAAAACAGAAAATAATTAAATTGTTAAATGTCACTTTGTAAAATTTGTTCTTGATATTTATCATATGTTTAATGAATGTAAAAAATGTTCTTGATATTTATCATATGTTAACATGGTTAAATGAATGTAAAAAATGTTTTTGATATTTATCATATGTTAAATGAATGTAAAAAATGTTCATGAAAGGATTATTTTTCATCTCAAGCTTAAAATACCCTTAAAATAAAAAAAGTTAAGACAGACAATAACACACTCTAAATCTTTATTGAAATAAGAATTATTCATTTATCATCTTACCTTCCTTTGTTTCAAACTCCTTTCCATTCTCGTGAAGATGGACAATTTTCTTGTCAGAATCAAGTGTCACAAACTCACTGTAAATAGAAAATATCTGGGTGTTAGGAATGTAAAGTGGGATTCAATATGATACATGTCCAAAACATGTGTTGTGCCACAATCATGCAAGAGGTCAAGTTATAATAGAGAGTTACTTCCCATTTGTGCAGGTATCTGCCGTCAACGTATTGTGACGTTATCAAATTCTATGGAAACCAGCATGAAATTCAGGGAAACAGGGTTACATAGATGTATATGACGTTTTCAAAGGAATTTAATTACGTCAAATTGCTTTTACGTAAGATACCTGCACAAATCTAACGTAGGACTGTAAAATTGAAAAGACGGAATTGGGAGAGATGGGTCAGGTGCCATAGTGACCATGGCCCATTAATATATGTGTACTTCCTTAAGAAATGGCCCATTCAAATTGTAGAAAATCATGGAAAATGGCCCATTCAGAAAAATTCCTTCCCAATCACTAGTCAAGGTCAGAAAGTTTTGTACTCTTGGAAAGATTCACCACAAGTTATGTATTTATAATAACAGTCAAAAAATGAATGCCCTATCACAACCAATCAAGTAAATAAATAAATCAAATGTTAAAGTAGCTACATGTATATATAGGTCAAACTCAAAGGACTAGATCACATGGTCAAAAGATTGGTACATAGAAAGGTATTGTCAAAAGAAATACAAACGTGATATATTACTGTTCAATCAAAAGCTACGCTCAATTGGAGAGATATTTTAATTTTTTAATGTCAAAAATGTAACACAAGAAAATATACATGTATTTTGAAGATTATCAAAAGTTTCTGTCTTAGACAGATTATACTCAAATATTTTAAACATGTTATTAAAAACAATGACTTGAAGTATTAAAGCTGATCTTATTCATGTGTACGATAATTCAATTTCATGAATTTTTGACATGTGATATTTAATTTAATTGATCAAATGAATTGTCAGTATTGTATAAAAAATATCAAATACCTCTTAAAGTATGGTGATGGTTTCAATATATGGCTCTCTGAAAAGTAAAAGTGTTTATGTACAAATGTATATAACATATACAGGAATGATAAATATAAGATACTAGAGAGTAAACCGGTATATTTTTTTAATTATCACACGATACACCCCTTACGCAGGTACATAAAGCCATTTCATAATCAAATGTTATGATACCATTATGACGGGTGCATTGTCATTTGATTAAGCGCTCATGATAATTAGAAAAAATAATGTTGAGATATTACCGTAAGTCACAAATAACATTTTGATCTTGTTTTGATCAATATTGCATTGTACTTCATGTGATAAAAAGAATCTCAAATGATGTCTATTCCATATCTGTAGTATTTATGACATTTGTTGTGTGATTTAAATCTCCACACCAAGGCTTGTGGATGTATATAAATTACACAACTTGTTTCATAAATATCGTATGAAATAGAAAATCATTTGATATACTGTATGTACATGCTGTAGATTATCATATCCTAACAGCAAAGCCTTGCGACATTGTCTTTTTGCCTCTCTTTATTTAAAAGTACATATAGCTATGCATGGCAGTGCCATACTAATATAAGGTCTATTATACAAGAACATTTGAATTTTTCATATTCAATAACTGAATAATTTGGCAAAAAATATTATAATACATGTAAATGCAACAACCACAAAGTTTCTTTATGTCAACCAACAACTTAATACCATACATTTTTTCACTTTTCTTGAAATACATTTACAGTGGAAAAATTCAAAATTCTTAACCAGACAGAAGCAGATGACACCAGATTTGTATGTTAGCTTTCGGAGAAAGAATGTTGTAGTACAATATGCGCATATATATGAGGAGAATTACCAACAAAGTTCTGTGATATTTCTGTGGCTGAGAGTGAGGAGGTCTGAGGGACACACACCACATAACTGTTGTCCTGAGCCTTTTCATAAATCTTGTGGTACGTAGTCTGTAATAACATTATAATAAATTTTTAATGACGGAATAACAGGGACAATTAATGCATCATCAGAAAGAGATATTACATGTAATATACAATGTAATCTGCATGTATCCAACATCTTGAATAAATCAATTTATTTAAGCATGTCTTTAGTAATTTTATGGTTTTAATTTTAGCAAACTAACAGAGTACAAGTTGGGGATTTTCTATTACATTTTAGGGGGAAAATGTACTATTTGGAGAGGAAATGCAGCCAAAATTCCTAAATGTTTGTTCCATCTTCATCCATTCAAATTGATTATATCTCCAATATGGATTGGAGATATTATTACCTATTATATGTACTGTATTGGAAAATACAATGTATCAGAAATCTCCTATATGAATTGGTAATATCTAATCTAAACTTTATTTATTTTACAATGTTTAACAATCAAGTTACGAACTGATGTTGGCATGAGGGGGGTCCAAGGAGCAGGAGGATACCCGGAGTAAACGGAGAAAAATACCCTGCCAAGGCCTGGGTGGGGGACCACCTACCCTCCCACATAAGACCCTTCGCCGAATCTGGAATTTGAACCCGGGACCTTGGAGGTGAGAAGCAAGTGCGCTACCACTGCGCTAACCCGGCCTAATTGGCAATATCTCAAAGTAAACCATGGTATCTCCATATTGGAATTGCAAAAAAATATCAAAATGAAATAATATGACATCTTTAATTCGAATTGGAGGTATCATCAATTTTGATAGGAGATATCATATATTGAAAAAGGTGGTATCTCCTATTTGAGCTGCAATTTTTAGATATCACAAAACATCATATCTCCAGTTTGAATAGGCGATATCTTCAGATCATTTAAAGATAAGACTGATATCAAGACTTCCAATAGGCAGTATCTCCTAAATGTATTTCAATTAGAGATATCCCCTATTCAATCAATGAATGTATGATAATTATCATTATCTACAACTAAATTTGATTGGTGATTAATTAAACTGGGCCAATTCAAATATAAGATATTATTTTTGCCATTTAATAGGATGAAAAAGTCATGGTATCTCCAACTCAAATTTGAGATGTCTTTAGATATCATACTGTGAATTCAAAAGAAGCTTTAAATTGAAATTTACAATACTGATCAAATGATGATATCTCCTTCTTGAATTAATGATATCTGCAATTCAAATTGAGGATATCTCCTAAAATTGAAGATATCTCAAATATGAATAAGGGGATACATGTATATCACAAATCTGAACTAATTCTATGCATATCTAAAATTCAAATTGTAGATAATATCATCTATTCACATAAAATATTGAAGATTATGTTTTATTGCATCTCCAATTCAAATAGGAGATATCTGCCTTATTTAAATCATTTTCATTTGAGATAATTAAGGTTGCAGCAAGTCATCAATAGTCCATTATCCAGAAAATATCTATGATCATTTTAAATCTGGATTTTATATGCACAGACACTAGACATAAAATCATTTGGCCAAAATTAACATGGAAATCTCCCCATCTAAAATTATTTTCTTTTACTGTACGTGAGCACAGTATTGGTTGTACAGACATTAATTCAAATTCAAATTCAAATTCAAATTGTTTATTGGCATATAACACATTTATACGAATGGCTATGGCCCAAGTAAAACAAAAAACAGCCAAAGGAAAAAAAAAAAATACAATTGTACAATGAAAAAAAAAAGCATAACAAACAGTAATTAGATATACATTTTAGGTATTATAGTTTTGAAGTGATATGATGTAAACATGACTAAATTACAAATATTTGGAATAGACAAACAAAAGTGGTATAACCTCAAGATCATGATGATGATCATCATATATAACGTTTATATAGTTATGAGAGTTTCAGATCTATCCGCCCATAAAAATTTTAATCGGAAAACATGCTGACAAAGTAGAGAAAAGTTCAATTTCTGAGTTCTGAAGTGAGCTGCGCAGACAGTAGCGAAAACATACGTTTGTTGAATCCTACCTGGAAATGTGAAAAATAAAATAATCCATTTAAACCATGTTTAAAACAAGTAGTAATATTAGTAGAATCATGGCGGATGCTGCCGAGATTACAGGTACATGTACTGGTAGATAATTAACACGGCAGAAAAATGATTTAAATGGATTATTTTTTACATTTTCAGGTAGGATTCAACAAATGTATGTTTCATTTCAATGCACATGCATAATTATTTTTGGATGGGCAGTGGAAAATACACCGATAATCGAAAGATACACAACGAGCTCTGATCGCCGATTTTCCCCACACACTTTATGAAGCACGCATTTGAAACTGCATGAGATTGCGCTTAGACAAAAAGTAAAGAAGCTCCTCAGTTTCCATTGAAATTACAATAATCATTATCATTTATTTGAAATCAAAATTGTCAGTCTCACTCTCAGAGCTCTTCAAACATGTTTAAACTAAAAGATTACCACTGATTCAGAATTTGATCTTAGTAAAAAGATCAACAAATTGTACATTTTTACCTGTAATAAACGAAAGAACGGATTGATGTCTAATTCGTCGATATCTGTCATTCTTTCTTTCTATCCCCTGTGAAGTCCAAGATTCATGTGACAGTGAAGAGTAAAAGTCCGTGTACTTCCGGTTAAATACGGAATATTTCTAGACACATCGTAAGCGGATGGTGAGGAAGCGTTGTTTTCAAAAATGCATTTTTGTGCATTTCCAAATTGCTTTTAAAGATGCAAACAGATTAATTTAAACAAATTGATGATTAAAGTATAAAGTGATGATTAGCATACTCTTGTATATATAATGATTACGTTTAGATTCTTTCGAGTTTCCTTTGACATCCTTCAGTACAAATTTGCAACATGTCCATAGGCGCACCTACCAAGAGGTGGATTATACGGACAACAACATAGGCGGCACGGACATGCAATATGATCTTTGCTGTCATCAAAAATTTGCTACGTCATTCATGAAATGTTGAATCATCTAGGAGGTGAAGTGTTTCGAGGCGCTGAAGCCTGTACTCTAGTCCGACTTGCAGACCTACGACGGTGTTATCTGTTTTTTCGTCTTCGGTCTGACTGCTATGCATAGGCAAAACTTGAGAATTTCGGTGCGAAATTAATTTCGGCTAGTCGTCCTTTTTTTGACAAATTCCAGTCTCTTCATCCAAAAAAGAAGTCACCCAGTCCTCCTGTCCCTAAAATGTCCCCTCCAAGCCTAGTTTCACCTCTTCTACTCTTCCGATTTTCCTCTGATCAACTACATTTTGTCATGCGCACAGAGGTGAAACCAGGCTTAGAGGGAATTTTTTAAGGGCCGGAGGACTGAGTGACTTATTTTTTGGTTGTAGAGACTGGAATTTGTCAAAAAAAGGACGACTTGCCAAAATTATTTTCATGCCAAAATTCTCAAGTTTTGCCTATGCATAGCAGTCAGACCGAAGACGAAAAAACAGATAACACCGTCGTAGGTCTGCAAGTCGGACTACCTGTACTCAAACCCTCTTGCACACAGGCGATTGTTTCATGTGAGCTAACACCCCCTACATACACGGTGAGCACTGATACCGCATTTGATCGGCGTGAAGCGCAAGCGCAAGCTTATTTTTTTGACAATGTCACTTGACAACAGAATGAAACCCATCGATGACCAAGATTTCTCGATCTCCTTTGAATATTCTTCGTTTGGCTTACTCCTCCAGTGTCCCAATGTATGATTTGTACTTTGCTTCACGTAATACTGACATTGCACCATCATTTCCAACATATATCATGTTTAGTCCGAATATCCTCTTTGAAAATTACAACGTGACGTCAGCATGCGACGCGACGTCAGCATACAACTTTGTTTCGCGGACTTTCTTTCATTGACAGCTCCCTCCGAAAAATCCATGGATAAACTCATAATGCTGGGAGAAAAAAACAAACAAAAAAATATCAGCGCGATCAGCGACTTACCGAACTTCATTCTGCTTTCGAGGATGATTTGCAGCTGATATTTTGATACCTGTAGATCGAATAATGTGGTTTCTCTCCACATATATAAGATCTACGTGTAGAATATACAGGAAATCTATGCAGTGTAAATCCCAACACAAACTTCTAAATGTCTGCTGCCTTTGGTTCTGTTTACAACGCGTCACAACTTACGTCATCATTTACAGTATTTAGTACAATTAGGTCAACACAGCTTGGGCTCTGTTCAAAGCATGAAGTATATTTTTCTCTGTCAGAAATAAGGCTGGGTATTTTTTTTCCCTTGGAGGTAAATCAAAAGCGGATCCAAGGTAGAGGGGTGAAGGCTTCAGATTTTTTTTAGAAAGGGGGGGGGGGGGTTGATTGAATTCAAAGGGGGCCGGGGGCGGACAGGGGGTAGTTTTCTCTCCTTCTCTCCCCTGTCCCGCTCCCTTCTCCCACCTCCTAACCTCTCCCTCGCTCCCTTCTGCCTCCCTCCAGCTGCCTCCTTCCTCCCCCTCCCATTCATCCAAGTGCCTTTTACGGGGGGTGGGGAGCAGACATGGGGTACCTGCTCTCTCCGCCTCCGTTGTCTCCCCTCCCACACCCTTCCTTCTTCCCCCTCCCTCCCTCTCCCCCTCTCTCCTTCCTTCCGCTCCTCCCCCTCCCTTTCACACTCTTTTAAAGTAAAGGAATGAGCAAGAATTTTGTCTTCAGATACATGTATTTCATTGGAAAATCATTTACATTATTTAGAAGGGAAAATCCTGTAATACTAATGTTATACTGTACTTAATTAGTAAGTTTTAACCCCCTTTTCCAGATCATCCCATAAAACGATATATTGCTGATAACACTATAGACGGCGCCGAAAAGGAAGTTTTCTCTCTCTTCTACATTTTGAATGCTAATTTTTCCGGTGAAAGTAAAAGGGGAGAGGGGTGGGTGGGTGCAAGGGGGGATACATATTCCTGATATGACAACTGACATTTCATCACCCAATGAAATTTAAAAAGTAAACATTTAAAAGTTTAATTGAATTCATTGAATAATCAAGATACATGCTAATCTTACAATATATATAAATACTTCAGAAAACAGTAAAATTCTTTTTTCTTTTTTTAATTTTAATGGTTTGTGCCCATAGTTTTCTTGCCCGAGTTCTCTTTTCCTTGGTTTTCGTCAAGGTCCAAGGAATTAAAATGTATAGATTAAGATGACATCACTTGATCTTTTCTTATCTGTCATTTATGTTTCAAAATTAAGCATTGCGATTTCATGTTTTAACTGATTGTTTTGTGACATTGAGAATTGTTTCCCCGCATTTACGAGTTATGTGCATGCTGTCGATTTAGAAATTGTCTATAATATCCCCTCTCCTGTGGATAATTCTGGATTTAAAGAAAAAAACTAATGTAAGGCTGATAAAGACGGTAAAAATGATGCTGGAAAAAATAACAAGAACACATATTGTATGACATATTTTATTCTTATTAACTTAGTAAAAAAATATTCAATGATGACGTATGGTGAAAATTGGGTATTAATTCATTATATTTCATCTGCGTCCTCACAATGGCTTTGCCATAATTCATATTAATTATTATTGTCCGTCACACGTACGTTGCGGCACGTGGTCAGTAATGAGTACAATAGCTGAACAAGTTTTCTTTCTTTATTTATTTACAAGACGTGAATAAAGTCGGGATGTTAGAAATCTTTCGTACATAAGTCCTTTATTTGCAGATTGACCTTTACATATACTGTGTAAGTAGTTATGCGGCACTGATTTCCCGGTATGCGGAGGGTGATTATCGTGTACTAAACGTTGGAACAATTATTTTCAGACTGATTGGCCATGGGCCCCTCATGAGAAAATTCCAGGGTTATCCCTGCAACAAATAAGTGTCAGCCCAAAAGCTCAGTCAGACATTTAACACACTGAACTATGGTACTGCTGAAACCACTACACCTTTCCCTCTTTTCCTTTGCTTGCATGGTGTATACTAAACTATCGTACTGCTGGAACCACTACACCTTTCCTTCTTTTCCTCGCTGTGCATGGTGTATACTGAACTATCGTACCGCTGGAACCACTACACCTTTCCCCTGAGGTGCGTGGTGTATATTGAACTATTGTACTGCTGGAACCACTACGGTACACCTTTTCCTTGATGTACGTGGTGTATACTGAACTATGTGGCTTATCTACCGGTATACTATGTCATTTCCAACCTTGAGCAGTTAGAGCTGGTCCACACATATCAGTTCACCTCATCGCCTATGAAATAGTTCCAGGTGCCGCATTTTTTTTTTTAACTGTATGTTGAACAGTGGTTGACAGATTGCAAATACAATGTAGAGTGCATTTACATTTGTACTAAGTGAGCTAAAGCTGTAAAGGGTCAACCTGATTACTCAATAATTTATTTAACACTACAACACTGGTATGACATATCGTCAGAATACATTGTACCTGGTAGAAGTTGAACAGAATAATCTTTATTAAGTCAGCATGTCAAGTAAACATTAGCTCTGTAGAGCTATTTGACCAACAATAAATCTTGTACTGAGTTATTTCATAGAAGACGAGGTGAAGAATATGATGTCACTTAATGTACTTAAAACGTGTACTACTGTTATAAAGATTCAACAGCAGAGTGCTACAGGTGATAAATCTGCAGGCTTCCAAGCCGAGATTTGTTCTGTGTTTGTTAGATTGCAATTAAAAGTATTATCAAGTGAGCGAAAGGGTTGAACTTGAAGTAAATATATACCACCTGTTCCACAACACAGGCTACATCTTTAAGTGTTTTGGAACTACATGTAGTTCATAGACAATGAAGGAAAATATTCTTAGCTTTATGTTTACATATTGGGATATTTTTAGATAATGCTTACAAAACAAATGAATGTTCACTTGTTAATACTACTGTTGTTGAAGGAAAGTCACAAGACATCTCAAAACTTGTAAACTTACACTACACCATTATACAGTACATGTATATACAAAACGCACAGTACTATACATATAATAAACAGGTAGTGTTCAGTATTTTTGTTGACGAAACAATACTTTTGGGATCAGTTTCATGCAAAATGTTGTTAATGGATTGTCATGATGGCAAATTAAATATTTCTGATAAAAAACCTCATTCCTTGTCCCTTTAGAATTAAGTACATGAAAAAGGAATTACAGGTGATTGAGATGACTAAAATTTGACAGGTATTTTCCAGGTATGACGTGCAGATGACGGAGTAAAATAAGATGGCGACCAAGAGAGGGGCGGAGGATCCCCCTGGGAGCTCCAAGGACTCCAAGAAACCCAAACTGATGACTCGCTTTGAACCACTACAACTAGGAACTGTTCACAGCTTGGTATGTGTAGTGTGTAATGATTAATTGGTTGGGAGTCAACTAAGGAAAGGATTATACATGTACCACAAAATTTAAATTAAATAAAGGAAAGGAAAATGATTATTAATATAGATTTATGATGAATATTATAAACTTATAAAAAGTTCATGTTGTAGGAGGAACTGGACACCAAAGTTCTGAGATTCCAGAACAAGAAGCTCGCCGAGCGAATCGAGCAGAGAAAACGTGCGGAGGATGAACTCAAACGAAGGATAGAGCAGCTAGAAAACCGACAGAGAACTGACGATGCTGTACTCATGATAGTAAACAGATACTGGAATCAGGTCAGATTTACTGCCTTTTGTTATTTTGAAATATCTCACTAAAATTAAATTCCCCCAAAAGCAATTGCAATTCTATGGAAACCAGTGAAATTTTTTAAATGATAGTACGGTATAATGCAAGTGATAGTACTATATTTCCATAGTAATTTTATGACTTAGAGAAATAGACTATCCCAAACTCAAGATACATGTAGATTCAGTATAGTAGAATGTAATTGTAAGGATTATTTCCCCAATCTTTCTGTACATTTAAAAGTGCTTTTGGTTTGATTACAGTTGGACGATGACGTCCGAGTACTGTTACAGAGGTTTGATGCTGAGACGGCAGACGAAAACGAAACCAAAAGTATGTACATGTAAATTATGATATTATGCTACATGTACATGTATATCAGTAACATGAACTTAGGTTATTTACATGAATGTTGAAAAGTGTAGGAGATTAAGTACATGTAAGTAAAGAAACATTTTAATAGCAAGGAAATAACTTTGATCGATATACATGTAATGGTAACCATTCCTAGCATTAAACTTCTATATTGTACCTGTATATTCTGTTGAAAGCAGTAAAGATAATAATCTGTGGGTATACCTGTAGATGTATTTACACAAAAAGGCTTCATTTTCTGAGTACTTAGGAAAAAAAATCAATTTTTTGGAAATACATGTTTGTAACAAGTTATGATAATGGTGTTTCACGAATTAACTTTTATAGATGAGAGTGAGGGTACCACAGCTTTCTTAACATTGCTATCAACTTGGGACAAACAAGAACTTGAACAAAAGTTAGGACAAAGAGTGGAGTTTTCTAAGAGAGCGATAGGAAAACTGTTACAAGCATTTGATCGCTTACTACAGAGAAACGAGAAACTTATCAAAGGCATGAAGGTAAACATTGAACAAAGTACAGCGCAACTTGGTCAACTCCTTAAATATAGTATTGAAGCTTGCAACTGACATGTTAATAAAAGCCAAGATATGTATCTTGATGACAAGGTTAACATGTACAATGTACATTGTATGTCTGAAACTCCATGCCAGTTCTAAAGATGTAATTGTCACAAAGTGTATGGAAGAAATAATTTACAGGTACATGTACATGTATTTCTTTAAATCTATTGGTTACTAAATCCCCGATTGTCTGTTTTCGATTAAAAAAAGTGGAGAAAACATGGAAACTTTATTTTTCAATTTGATCATTCTAGGACAAGGTAGATCAAGAGATCGAAACTCTAGAGGAATTATCAACTTTAGCAAAAGAAGAAGAGGTCAAGAAGGAGGTTGAAATTAAGAAGGAACCTGAAGAACCTCCAGTCCCTGAACCTCCAATGGAGGACGGGTCAGAGGTCAAAAAGGAGAATGATGACCAAGAAGGTATGATGTGATGATAAAACTAGTAATGTTTGAAGAGAAAAGGAGAACATTTTACATGTATTTGTCCTGTCTTCATTTCAAACTTTTGACCTACATGTACATATATATCACATACTTTAAAGCTAGTGACTTTGATATTTCATATTAAGTCAAATCTACCTACCTGTTAGAAGTGAGCTACTGACATTGACATTATATTTTGCTATTCTGTTATACATGTATCTTGTTTTGATACATCAATGAAGAAAAAAAGATTTCTGTGAAATAAGATTAAAATTTAGTTTTAGCCGATGCGGTGGTATTGTACAGAAAATATGACATTTTGTACATGTATTTGCTATTTCCTGCGCATTTTTGTGTCACTCTTTTTATTTTTTGATTCCTATGTACCTGTAGGTGGATCAGAACAACCAGAGATAAAGAAAGAGTCAGAGGAGAAGCCAGCGGAGGTGAAGGAAGAACCTCAGGAGGAAACCATAGAGCAGAAGAAAGCAGAGATGGTATCCCTTAAGGTCGTTGTTAACGGAGAACTACTGGAGTTACAGACGGAGAATAGACGGCTACATAACATGGTGACCAAACTCCACCAGAGACACCACGAACATACACTTGAGGTACAAAATAAAAAAAAAATTCAAATTGAGACCATTTTAGTTTGCCGGGAGAAATGTTTTGAGAGCTATTGTCTTACATCTGGAGCTTGATCTTCCTTTGTGACCCAAAACCTGGGGACTAATTTGCTTGTTATTGCTATTATTTTATACAGTATACATGTACATGTATATTCATAGAAATGTCTACACTTACAAAAGATACCTTATACCTGTAGTTGGTGTTATGTAACTCATAGTAGGTGTACACAAAATATGCTTGACTAGAATTGTTCAAATCTTTCCAGTAGTTGATAACTTACTTTCAAAATGTCCTTCTCAGTATGGGCAAGTTATAGAAGAACTTACATGCTTGGATGATTTAATAAGAACTACAGAGTTTATACAAGCATTTTGTCTGATGCCTTCTCACCTATACTGTACATGCAAATCCTACCTTTAACTGGCTTGTCTTAAGTCTGATGAACCATTAGCCAAACCTACAATGTAGCTAATCATGTCAATTTTATCTAACCATAAAACTCTTAAACAATTTACCAACTTTGTGATGGAACTTTCCATATGAATTCATCAACTGCAAAAAGCAATTCACAATTATCACTATTATCATCCACAGTTCCTATATCATAACGGTAGAAAGACATACATACATGTATCTGTCCTTGTTTAGTACCATTATGGTTCACAAAGATGTGCATTTTCATTTTTCAAGATGTTCAAGTCAGGAATAAGAGTATTCTTACATGTACATTCTATAAACTCACCAGGTAGCAGAACTACAGGACAAGCTAACGGCAGCAGAAACCGAGATTGCCGAGTTAAAAAACAAGATGGACGACAACGAGTATACTCTGGAGACGGCAAAGAATCAGGTGGACAAGCTGGATAGACACCTAGCGGAGGCCATGCAGAAACTACGAAGCTACGAGGATACCACTATCATACAGGTGGACGGATCAGGAAAGGGAATCACTGGAGTGGCCAAAAGTAAGGTGAGAAAATACATGACTGTGTACAAGTAGATTGTGAATTGGAATTCAATGTAGGTATGTTTTTAAAACTAAATGTAGTAGATTACAAAGGAAAATGAGTCAAATGCACCTATTCTTAAACCCCTAATATGTCACTTCGCCCAATATCGTCCTATTCAATAAATTTTGGTTTCCACAAAAAAATACATGTACAGTACTGGTCAGGAAGTAATTATCGCCGAGCAGTGATTATTGCCGTTTTTCCATATCTTTGGTTCTACAAATGACAGAGACTTGATTCTTTCAGCAATAGTACTTCTTATGTTTATCAAACTGTATATGAAATTTCAGATGAATCCATGTGATAAAAGCTTAGAGTTTAGCAACCAAATTTCATTAAAAATGGAGGTCTTTCCCCGAGCTCCTCAGGGGGCGAGAGTGGTGCACCTTGCCATCTTCTTTCTTAATCAATGAAGCAATTTTAAACTATTTTCAATAATATTTATCTCACAACTGATTAGAAAAAGAATAGAGGCATCCGATGGTATAATTTTTGTTGAAATATGGTGGATGTTGGACAAGAATGATCCAATGTGGCGATAATCACTTCTCCAACTTCTTTATAGAGGGCTTTACACTAACCATGATAGCTGACGTAACATCTCATGTGATTCCTCAGTATATTGTTGATTTGGTAGAATTGCTTATAAAACAAGTACCAGTGACCAGATTTTATCGAAAATTTGTGGAAGAGGAAGTAAAGGATTCTAGTTTTTGCTGTCCAAATTTCATGTGTAAGTTTTGAAAATTAAAGGAAAGCAAAAAACACTTTAAAATTGGTGATAATTACTTCTCCACCAGTACATACTATACATGTTCAATTTAATGACATGCAGGAAATGTCAGTAGAAGTCAGAGAGAAATGGAGAGAAACAAAGTCTTCTTTAAGATAGAGAGAAAATATTATCATGATGGTCAACCATGAAACATTTCGTTTGTATATGTATTTTATGTACATGTATTTGTAAAGGCATATTGATTGAATCTGAATCTGTGTGAACATTTTGTCATAACATTGTGTTATATGTATGGCAGTTTGATGAGATCATGTATGAGCTTGAGGAACAAAGAGAACTGGCGTCCAATCGTCTGACAGAACTGGAAAAACTCACCAAGGAACACCAGGAGGCGCTGCAAGAAGTGGAAAAACTCAAAATGGATGTAAGTCTGTAACAAAATAAATAACACATGTTACTTAGAATAATTTTCTTTTTGTCATCTGCCTTAGTCCAGACTTATAATCAATCATTTAGGAGTCTTTATTGTTGTAAAGTTGGGCAAAAGAAAAACATTCCATTTAAGTATGGACAATGTAAAATGTAATGCATCTTCTTTTGTCTGATCATGATTCTTTCTAAGAGCTGAAAGCTACAATAGGGTTATCTTCTAATGCCTACATGTATTTATAGTGCAATACATTGTATGTGTTCCCATCTCCATTCCAATGTTGAACTGAACTTGATGACCAGTAAATAAAAGAATATTCATCTATCTATTTATAGCTTCAGCACCTACCAGAGAGCGTCATCGTAGATACCACGGAGTATAAATGTCTACAGTCTCAGTAAATTAATGTTTATCTATCTATTTATAGCTTCAGCACCTACCAGAGAGTGTTATCGTAGATACCAGGGAGTATAGATGTCCACAGTCTCAGTAAATTAATGTTCATCTATCTATTTATAGCTTCAGCACCTACCAGAGAGTGTTATCGTAGATACCACGGAGTATAAATGTCTACAGTCTCAGTAAATTAATATTCATCTATTTATTTATAGCTTCAGCACCTACCAGAGATTGTTATCGTAGATACCACGGAGTATAAATGTCTACAGTCTCAGTAAATTAATATTCATCTATCTATTTATAGCTTCAGCACCTACCAGAGAGTATTATCCTAGATACCACGGAGTATAAATGTCAATTCCAATGTTAAACTTAACATGATGACCAGTAAATAAAAGAATATTCATCTATCTATTTATAGCTTCAGCACCTACCAGAGAGTGTTATCGTAGATACATGTACCAGGGAGTATAGATGTCCACAGTCTCAGTAAATTAATGTTCATCTATCTATTTATAGCTTCAGCACCTACCAGAGAGTGTTATCGTAGATACCACGGAGTATAAATGTCTACAGTCTCAGTAAATTAATATTCATCTATCTATTTATAGCTTCAGCACCTACCAGAGAGTGTTATCGTAGATACCACGGAGTATAAATGTCTACAGTCTCAGTAAATTAATATTCATCTATCTATTTATAGCTTCAGCACCTACCAGAGAGTGTCATCGTAGATACCATGGAGTATAAATGTCTACAGTATAAGTAAATTAATGTTTATCTATCTATTTATAGCTTCAGCACCTACCAGAGAGTGTCATCATAGATACCACGGAGTATAAATGTCTACAGTCTCAGTAAATTAATGTTTATCTATCTATTTATAGCTTCAGCACCTACCAGAGAGTGTCATCGTAAATACCACAGAGTATAAATGTCTACAGTCTCAGTAAATTAATGTTTATCTATCTATTTATAGCTTCAGCACCTACCAGAGAGTGTCATCGTAAATACCACAGAGTATAAATGTCTACAGTCTCAGTAAATCAATGTTTATCTATCTATTTATAGCTTCAACACCTACCAGAGAGTGTCATCATAGATACCACGGAGTATAAATGTCTACAGTCTCAGTAAATTAATGTTTATCTATCTATTTATAGCTTCAACACCTACCAGAGAGTGTCATCGTAGATACCATGGAGTATAAATGTCTACAGTCTCGGTAAATTAATGTTTATCTATCTATTTATAGCTTCAGCACCTACCTGAGAGCGTCATCGTAGATACCACGGAGTATAAATGTCTACAGTCTCAGTAAATTAATGTTTATCTATTTATAGATTCAACACCTACCAGAGAGCGTCATCGTAGATACCACGGAGTATAAATGTCTACAGTCTCAGTAAATTAATGTTTATCTATTTATAGATTCAACACCTACCAGAGAGTGTCATCATAGATACCACGGAGTATAAATGTCTACAGTCTCAGTAAATTAATGTTTATCTATCTATTTATAGCTTCAGCACCTACCAGAGAGTGTCATCGTAAATACCACAGAGTATAAATGTCTACAGTCTCAGTAAATTAATGTTTATCTATCTATTTATAGCTTCAGCACCTACCAGAGAGCATTATCGTAGATACCACTGTATATAAATGTCTACAGTATAAGTAAATTAATGTTTATCTATCTATTTATAGCTTCAGCACCTACCAGAGAGTGTCATCATAGATACCACGGAGTATAAATGTCTACAGTCTCAGTAAATTAATGTTTATCTATCTATTTATAGCTTCAGCACCTACCAGAGAGTGTCATCGTAAATACCACAGAGTATAAATGTCTACAGTCTCAGTAAATTAATGTGTATCTATCTATTTATAGCTTCAGCACCTACCAGAGAGTGTTATCGTAAATACAACAGAGTATAAATGTCTACAGTCTCAGTAAATTAATGTTTATCTATCTATTTATAGCTTCAGCACCTACCAGAGAGCGTCATCGTAGATACCATGGAGTATAAATGTCTACAGTCTCAGTAAATTGCTTTATTTTCGTCAATGCCAATTTTCGTCAATGCGTTCAAAATCACAATTTCGTCAGTACGTAAATTCGTCATCCAAGGGTCCCAAAAATGTAAATTTGTCTGTTCAAATGCCAATTTAACATTCAGATAGGCCGTATGCGTTTGTTTTCATGGTTTGTATAACAATTATTGGTAAACAAACAGTTAGAGACATGTATACCACTTACATCTAGCTTGCTGTGAAAACATATCATTTGGTAATTGGCAATTTGGTACATCATCTGCGACTTAGTGTGCGTATTCAGTTTTCATTGATTTATCATTTGTCTGTCGTAATAACTGTTTAAGATTCAGTTTTTCCTTTCAACACTATTTTGTCAGGAGTATTTATATTCGTCGGTACGTAATTTCGTCAAGGGAGGCACTGACGAAAATGACGAAATGACGAAAATTGGTACCTGACGAATAAAAACCAATTTACAGTACCACAGAGTATAAATGTCTACAGTCTCAGTAAATTAATGTTTATCTATCTATTTAAAGCTTCAGCACCTACCAGAGAGTGTCATCGTAGATACATGTACCACGGAGTATAAATGTCTACAGTCTCAGTAAATTAATGTTTATCTATCTATTTATAGCTTCAGCACCTACCAGAGAGCGTCATCGTAGATACCACGGAGTATAAATGTCTACAGTCTCAGTAAATTAATGTGTATCTATCTATTTATAGCTTCAACACCTACCAGAGAGTGTCATCATAGATACCACGGAGTATAAATGTCTACAGTCTCAGTAAATCAATGTTTATCTATCTATTTATAGCTTCAGCACCTACCAGAGAGTGTCATCGTAGATACATGTACCACGGAGTATAAATGTCTACAGTCTCAGTAAATTAATGTTTATCTATCTATTTATAGCTTCAGCACCAACCAGAGAGTGTCATCATAGATACCACGGAGTATAAATGTCTACAGTCTCAGTAAATTAATGTTTATCTATCTATTTATAGCTTCAGCACCTACCAGAGAGTGTCATCGTAAATACCACAGAGTATAAATGTCTACAGTCTCAGTAAATTAATGTTTATCTATCTATTTATAGCTCCAGCACCTACCAGAGAGTGTCATCATAGATACCACGGAGTATAAATGTCTACAGTCTCAGTAAATTAATGTTTATCTATCTATTTATAGCTTCAACACCTACCAGAGAGTGTCATCATAGATACCACGGAGTATAAATGTCTACAGTCTCAGTAAATTAATGTTTATCTATCTATTTATAGATTCAACACCTACCAGAGAGCGTCATCGTAGATACCACGGAGTATAAATGTCTACAGTCTCAGTAAATTAATGTTTATCTATCTATTTATAGCTTCAGCACCTACCAGAGAGCGTCATCGTAGATACCATGGAGTATAAATGTCTACAGTCTCAGTAAATTGCTTTATTTTCGTCAATACCAATTTTCGTCAATGCGTTCAAAATCACAATTTCGTCAGTACGTAAATTCGTCATCCAAGGGTCCCAAAAATGTAAATTTGTCTGTTCAAATGCCAATTTAACATTCAGATAGGCCGTATGCGTTTGTTTTCATGGTTTGTATAACAATTATTGGTAAACAAACAGTTAGAGACATGTATACCACTTACATCTAGCTTGCTGTGAAAACATATCATTTGGTAATTGGCAATTTGGTACATCATCTGCGACTTAGTGTGCGTATTCAGTTTTCATTGATTTATCATTTGTCTGTCGTAATAACTGTTTAAGATTCAGTTTTTCCTTTCAACACTATTTTGTCAGGAGTATTTATATTCGTCGGTACGTAATTTCGTCAAGGGAGGCACTGACGAAAATGACGAAATGACGAAAATTGGTACCTGACGAATAAAAACCAATTTACAGTACCACAGAGTATAAATGTCTACAGTCTCAGTAAATTAATGTTTATCTATCTATTTAAAGCTTCAGCACCTACCAGAGAGTGTCATCGTAGATACATGTACCACGGAGTATAAATGTCTACAGTCTCAGTAAATTAATGTTTATCTATCTATTTATAGCTTCAGCACCTACCAGAGAGCGTCATCGTAGATACCACGGAGTATAAATGTCTACAGTCTCAGTAAATTAATGTGTATCTATCTATTTATAGCTTCAACACCTACCAGAGAGTGTCATCATAGATACCACGGAGTATAAATGTCTACAGTCTCAGTAAATCAATGTTTATCTATCTATTTATAGCTTCAGCACCTACCAGAGAGTGTCATCGTAGATACATGTACCACGGAGTATAAATGTCTACAGTCTCAGTAAATTAATGTTTATCTATCTATTTATAGCTTCAGCACCAACCAGAGAGTGTCATCATAGATACCACGGAGTATAAATGTCTACAGTCTCAGTAAATTAATGTTTATCTATCTATTTATAGCTTCAGCACCTACCAGAGAGTGTCATCGTAAATACCACAGAGTATAAATGTCTACAGTCTCAGTAAATTAATGTTTATCTATCTATTTATAGCTTCAGCACCTACCAGAGAGCATCATCGTAGATACCATGGAGTATAAATGTCTACAGTCTCAGTAAATTAATGTTTATCTATCTATTTATAGCTCCAGCACCTACCAGAGAGCGTCATCGTAGATACCACGGAGTATAAATGTCTACAGTCTCAGTAAATCAATGTTTATCTATCTATTTATAGATTCAACACCTACCAGAGAGCGTCATCGTAGATACCACGGAGTATAAATGTCTACAGTCTCAGTAAATTAATGTTTATCTATCTATTTATAGATTCAACACCTACCAGAGAGCGTCATCGTAGATACCACGGAGTATAAATGTCTACAGTCTCAGTAAATTAATGTTTATCTATCTATTTATAGATTCAACACCTACCAGAGAGTGTCATCGTAGATACCACGGAGTATAAATGTCTACAGTCTCAGTAAATTAATGTTTATCTATCTATTTATAGCTTCAGCACCTACCAGAGAGCATCATCGTAGATACCATGGAGTATAAATGTCTACAGTCTCAGTAAATTAATGTTTATCTATCTATTTATAGCTCCAGCACCTACCAGAGAGCGTCATCGTAGATACCACGGAGTATAAATGTCTACAGTCTCAGTAAATCAATGTTTATCTATCTATTTATAGATTCAACACCTACCAGAGAGCGTCATCGTAGATACCACGGAGTATAAATGTCTACAGTCTCAGTAAATTAATGTTTATCTATCTATTTATAGATTCAACACCTACCAGAGAGCGTCATCGTAGATACCACGGAGTATAAATGTCTACAGTCTCAGTAAATTAATGTTTATCTATCTATTTATAGATTCAACACCTACCAGAGAGTGTCATCGTAGATACCACGGAGTATAAATGTCTACAGTCTCAGTAAATTAATGTTTATCTATCTATTTATAGCTTCAGCACCTACCAGAGAGTGTCATCGTAGATACCACGGAGTATAAATGTCTACAGTCTCAGTAAATTAGTGTTTATCTATCTATTTATAGATTCAACACCTACCAGAGAGTGTCATCATAGATACCACGGAGTATAAATGTCTACAGTCTCAGTAAATTAATGTTTATCTATCTATTTATAGCTTCAGCACCTACCAGAGAGTGTCATCGTAGATACCACGGAGTATAAATGTCTACAGTCTCAGTAAATTAGTGTTTATCTATCTATTTATAGATTCAACACCTACCAGAGAGTGTCATCATAGATACCACGGAGTATAAATGTCTACAGTCTCAGTAAATTAATGTTTATCTATCTATTTATAGCTTCAGCACCTACCAGAGAGTGTCATCGTAGATACCACGGAGTATAAATGTCTACAGTCTCAGTAAATTAGTGTTTATCTATCTATTTATAGATTCAACACCTACCAGAGAGTGTCATCATAGATACCACGGAGTATAAATGTCTACAGTCTCAGTAAATTAATGTTTATCTATCTATTTATAGCTTCAGCACCTACCAGAGAGCATTATCGTAGATACCACTGTATATAAATGTCTACAGTCTCAGTAAATTAATGTTTATCTATTTATAGATTCAACACCTACCAGAGAGTGTCATCGTAGATACCACGGAGTATAAATGTCTACAGTCTCAGTAAATTAATGTTTATCTATCTATTTATAGCTTCAGCACCTACCAGAGAGCGTCATCGTAGATACCATGGAGTATAAATGTCTACAGTCTCAGTAAATTAGTGTTTATCTATCTATTTATAGATTCAACACCTACCAGAGAGTGTCATCATAGATACCACGGAGTATAAATGTCTACAGTCTCAGTAAATTAATGTTTATCTATCTATTTATAGATTCAACACCTACCAGAGAGTGTCATCATAGATACCACGGAGTATAAATGTCTACAGTCTCAGTAAATTAATGTTTATCTATCTATTTATAGATTCAACACCTACCAGAGAGTGTCATCATAGATACCACGGAGTATAAATGTCTACAGTCTCAGTAAATTAATGTTTATCTATCTATTTATAGATTCAACACCTACCAGAGAGTGTCATCATAGATACCACGGAGTATAAATGTCTACAGTCTCAGTAAATTAATGTTTATCTATCTATTTATAGATTCAACACCTACCAGAGAGTGTCATCATAGATACCACGGAGTATAAATGTCTACAGTCTCAGTAAATTAATGTTTATCTATCTATTTATAGCTTCAGCACCTACCAGAGAGTGTCATCGTAAATACCACAGAGTATAAATGTCTACAGTCTCAGTAAATTAATGTTTATCTATCTATTTATAGCTTCAGCACCTACCAGAGAGCATCATCGTAGATACCATGGAGTATAAATGTCTACAGTCTCAGTAAATTAATGTTTATCTATCTATTTATAGCTCCAGCACCTACCAGAGAGCGTCATCGTAGATACCACGGAGTATAAATGTCTACAGTCTCAGTAAATCAATGTTTATCTATCTATTTATAGATTCAACACCTACCAGAGAGCGTCATCGTAGATACCACGGAGTATAAATGTCTACAGTCTCAGTAAATTAATGTTTATCTATCTATTTATAGATTCAACACCTACCAGAGAGCGTCATCGTAGATACCACGGAGTATAAATGTCTACAGTCTCAGTAAATTAATGTTTATCTATCTATTTATAGATTCAACACCTACCAGAGAGTGTCATCGTAGATACCACGGAGTATAAATGTCTACAGTCTCAGTAAATTAATGTTTATCTATCTATTTATAGCTTCAGCACCTACCAGAGAGCATCATCGTAGATACCATGGAGTATAAATGTCTACAGTCTCAGTAAATTAATGTTTATCTATCTATTTATAGCTCCAGCACCTACCAGAGAGCGTCATCGTAGATACCACGGAGTATAAATGTCTACAGTCTCAGTAAATCAATGTTTATCTATCTATTTATAGATTCAACACCTACCAGAGAGCGTCATCGTAGATACCACGGAGTATAAATGTCTACAGTCTCAGTAAATTAATGTTTATCTATCTATTTATAGATTCAACACCTACCAGAGAGCGTCATCGTAGATACCACGGAGTATAAATGTCTACAGTCTCAGTAAATTAATGTTTATCTATCTATTTATAGATTCAACACCTACCAGAGAGTGTCATCGTAGATACCACGGAGTATAAATGTCTACAGTCTCAGTAAATTAATGTTTATCTATCTATTTATAGCTTCAGCACCTACCAGAGAGTGTCATCGTAGATACCACGGAGTATAAATGTCTACAGTCTCAGTAAATTAGTGTTTATCTATCTATTTATAGATTCAACACCTACCAGAGAGTGTCATCATAGATACCACGGAGTATAAATGTCTACAGTCTCAGTAAATTAATGTTTATCTATCTATTTATAGCTTCAGCACCTACCAGAGAGTGTCATCGTAGATACCACGGAGTATAAATGTCTACAGTCTCAGTAAATTAGTGTTTATCTATCTATTTATAGATTCAACACCTACCAGAGAGTGTCATCATAGATACCACGGAGTATAAATGTCTACAGTCTCAGTAAATTAATGTTTATCTATCTATTTATAGCTTCAGCACCTACCAGAGAGTGTCATCGTAGATACCACGGAGTATAAATGTCTACAGTCTCAGTAAATTAGTGTTTATCTATCTATTTATAGATTCAACACCTACCAGAGAGTGTCATCATAGATACCACGGAGTATAAATGTCTACAGTCTCAGTAAATTAATGTTTATCTATCTATTTATAGCTTCAGCACCTACCAGAGAGCATTATCGTAGATACCACTGTATATAAATGTCTACAGTCTCAGTAAATTAATGTTTATCTATTTATAGATTCAACACCTACCAGAGAGTGTCATCGTAGATACCACGGAGTATAAATGTCTACAGTCTCAGTAAATTAATGTTTATCTATCTATTTATAGCTTCAGCACCTACCAGAGAGCGTCATCGTAGATACCATGGAGTATAAATGTCTACAGTCTCAGTAAATTAGTGTTTATCTATCTATTTATAGATTCAACACCTACCAGAGAGTGTCATCATAGATACCACGGAGTATAAATGTCTACAGTCTCAGTAAATTAATGTTTATCTATCTATTTATAGATTCAACACCTACCAGAGAGTGTCATCATAGATACCACGGAGTATAAATGTCTACAGTCTCAGTAAATTAATGTTTATCTATCTATTTATAGATTCAACACCTACCAGAGAGTGTCATCATAGATACCACGGAGTATAAATGTCTACAGTCTCAGTAAATTAATGTTTATCTATCTATTTATAGATTCAACACCTACCAGAGAGTGTCATCATAGATACCACGGAGTATAAATGTCTACAGTCTCAGTAAATTAATGTTTATCTATCTATTTATAGATTCAACACCTACCAGAGAGTGTCATCATAGATACCACGGAGTATAAATGTCTACAGTCTCAGTAAATTAATGTTTATCTATCTATTTATAGCTTCAGCACCTACCAGAGAGTGTCATCATAGATACCACAGAGTATAAATGTCTACAGTCTCAGTAAATTAATGTTTATCTATCTATTTATAGATTCAACACCTACCAGAGAGTGTCATCATAGATACCACGGAGTATAAATGTCTACAGTCTCAGTAAATTAATGTTTATCTATCTATTTATAGCTTCAGCACCTACCAGAGAGTGTCATCGTAGATACCATGGAGTATAAATGACTACAGTCTCAGTAAATTAATGTTTATCTATTTATAGCTTCAGCATCTTCCAGAGAGCGTCATCGTAGATACCATGGAGTATAAATGACTACAGTCTCAGTAAATTAATGTTTATCTATTTATAGATTCAACACCTACCAGAGAGTGTCATCGTAGATACCACGGAGTATAAATGTCTACAGTCTCAGTAAATTAATGTTTATCTATCTATTTATAGATTCAACACCTACCAGAGAGTGTCATCATAGATACCACGGAGTATAAATGTCTACAGTCTCAGTAAATTAATGTTTATCTATCTATTTATAGATTCAACACCTACCAGAGAGTGTCATCATAGATACCACGGAGTATAAATGTCTACAGTCTCAGTAAATTAATGTTTATCTATCTATTTATAGCTTCAGCACCTACCAGAGAGTGTCATCATAGATACCACAGAGTATAAATGTCTACAGTCTCAGTAAATTAATGTTTATCTATCTATTTATAGATTCAACACCTACCAGAGAGTGTCATCATAGATACCACGGAGTATAAATGTCTACAGTCTCAGTAAATTAATGTTTATCTATCTATTTATAGCTTCAGCACCTACCAGAGAGTGTCATCGTAGATACCATGGAGTATAAATGACTACAGTCTCAGTAAATTAATGTTTATCTATTTATAGCTTCAGCATCTTCCAGAGAGCGTCATCGTAGATACCATGGAGTATAAATGACTACAGTCTCAGTAAATTAATGTTTATCTATTTATAGATTCAACACCTACCAGAGAGTGTCATCGTAGATACCACGGAGTATAAATGTCTACAGTCTCAGTAAATTAATGTTTATCTATCTATTTATAGCTTCAGCACCTACCAGAGAGCGTCATCGTAGATACCATGGAGTAAAATGTCTTCAGTCTCAGTAAATTAATGTTTATCTATTTATAGCTTCAGCACCTTCCAGAGAGCGTCATCGTAGATACCACAGAATATAAATCTACAGTCTCAGTAAATAAATGTTTATCTATCTACAGTATTTATAGCTTCAGCACCTACCAGAGAGCGTCATCATAGATACCACGGAGTATAAATATCTACAGTCTCAGTAAATTAATGTTTATCTATCTATTTATAGCTTCAGCACCTACCAGAGAGTGTCATCGTAGATACCACGGAGTATAAATGTCTACAGTCTCAGTAAATTAATGTTTATCTATCTATTTATAGATTCAACACCTACCAGAGAGTGTCATCGTAGATACCACGGAGTATAAATGTCTACAGTCTCAGTAAATTAATGTTTATCTATCTATTTATAGCTTCAGCACCTACCAGAGAGTGTCATCGTAGATACCACGGAGTATAAATGTCTACAGTCTCAGTAAATTAGTGTTTATCTATCTATTTATAGATTCAACACCTACCAGAGAGTGTCATCATAGATACCACGGAGTATAAATGTCTACAGTCTCAGTAAATTAATGTTTATCTATCTATTTATAGCTTCAGCACCTACCAGAGAGTGTCATCGTAGATACCACGGAGTATAAATGTCTACAGTCTCAGTAAATTAGTGTTTATCTATCTATTTATAGATTCAACACCTACCAGAGAGTGTCATCATAGATACCACGGAGTATAAATGTCTACAGTCTCAGTAAATTAATGTTTATCTATCTATTTATAGCTTCAGCACCTACCAGAGAGTGTCATCGTAGATACCACGGAGTATAAATGTCTACAGTCTCAGTAAATTAGTGTTTATCTATCTATTTATAGATTCAACACCTACCAGAGAGTGTCATCATAGATACCACGGAGTATAAATGTCTACAGTCTCAGTAAATTAATGTTTATCTATCTATTTATAGCTTCAGCACCTACCAGAGAGCATTATCGTAGATACCACTGTATATAAATGTCTACAGTCTCAGTAAATTAATGTTTATCTATTTATAGATTCAACACCTACCAGAGAGTGTCATCGTAGATACCACGGAGTATAAATGTCTACAGTCTCAGTAAATTAATGTTTATCTATCTATTTATAGCTTCAGCACCTACCAGAGAGCGTCATCGTAGATACCATGGAGTATAAATGTCTACAGTCTCAGTAAATTAGTGTTTATCTATCTATTTATAGATTCAACACCTACCAGAGAGTGTCATCATAGATACCACGGAGTATAAATGTCTACAGTCTCAGTAAATTAATGTTTATCTATCTATTTATAGATTCAACACCTACCAGAGAGTGTCATCATAGATACCACGGAGTATAAATGTCTACAGTCTCAGTAAATTAATGTTTATCTATCTATTTATAGATTCAACACCTACCAGAGAGTGTCATCATAGATACCACGGAGTATAAATGTCTACAGTCTCAGTAAATTAATGTTTATCTATCTATTTATAGATTCAACACCTACCAGAGAGTGTCATCATAGATACCACGGAGTATAAATGTCTACAGTCTCAGTAAATTAATGTTTATCTATCTATTTATAGATTCAACACCTACCAGAGAGTGTCATCATAGATACCACGGAGTATAAATGTCTACAGTCTCAGTAAATTAATGTTTATCTATCTATTTATAGCTTCAGCACCTACCAGAGAGTGTCATCATAGATACCACAGAGTATAAATGTCTACAGTCTCAGTAAATTAATGTTTATCTATCTATTTATAGATTCAACACCTACCAGAGAGTGTCATCATAGATACCACGGAGTATAAATGTCTACAGTCTCAGTAAATTAATGTTTATCTATCTATTTATAGATTCAACACCTACCAGAGAGTGTCATCATAGATACCACAGAGTATAAATGTCTACAGTCTCAGTAAATTAATGTTTATCTATCTATTTATAGCTTCAGCACCTACCAGAGAGCGTCATCGTAGATACCATGGAGTATAAATGACTACAGTCTCAGTAAATTAATGTTTATCTATTTATAGCTTCAGCATCTTCCAGAGAGCGTCATCGTAGATACCATGGAGTATAAATGACTACAGTCTCAGTAAATTAATGTTTATCTATTTATAGATTCAACACCTACCAGAGAGTGTCATCGTAGATACCACGGAGTATAAATGTCTACAGTCTCAGTAAATTAATGTTTATCTATCTATTTATAGCTTCAGCACCTACCAGAGAGCGTCATCGTAGATACCATGGAGTAAAATGTCTTCAGTCTCAGTAAATTAATGTTTATCTATTTATAGCTTCAGCACCTTCCAGAGAGCGTCATCGTAGATACCACAGAATATAAATCTACAGTCTCAGTAAATAAATGTTTATCTATCTACAGTATTTATAGCTTCAGCACCTACCAGAGAGCGTCATCGTAGATACCACGGAGTATAAATATCTACAGTCTCAGTAAATTAATGTTTATCTATCTATTTATAGCTTCAGCACCTACCTGAGAGCGTCATCGTTGATACCACAGAATATAAATGTCTACAGTCTCAGTTCTCGGTACTTTACAATGATAGCCTACAGATTAGGACCCAGCTAGAGGAGGCTAGAAAACTCGTACAACTTAGTAAAAATAATCACCTCAGACGTATAGAACAACTAGAGGTAAGTATTTATTATACCCCCGCCAAAAAAATACAGGGGTATGTAGTGTTGCACATGTTTGTTCGTCCAACAGACTGTCTGTTCATCCCGCATGCTGTTTCTGGATATTTACAGAAAAACTATTATAGATAATTAATTTTGTTTCTTAGATATAGTTTCTATACCGTGAAATACATGCCATGTTCAAAAATTATGTGCAGAGTTATGTCCCTTGAAAATTGGAAAAAATTAAATATTTTATAGTTTCTAGGCAATTATAGGAAAACTATTCCAGAGAATCAATTTATTTCTTGGATGTAGCTTATACTCCAGAAATGCTAGATTTGAAATAGAAGTTTTGAAGGAGTTTCAAAATGGTAGAGGGGGGAATCATTGATCTTTTTGTATATCAATATGCATATTCAAAAGTTCAAAGGTACATAGAATTTGTTTGTCACTCAGGTTGAGGGAGGGGGGGATGGGCTTGATACATGTATGACAAAATTTATGCTTCTGGCATCTTTTCACCACCTTATTATTTCTCTTTTTTAACTTTCATTCTTATTCCACATAACAAATTGATAAGTTGTAAAATTCATGCTTTATTAAAATAAAATTTTGAAATACTGCATCCATAGGACTAATGAATTTAATTCATTATAGTAGAGTTTATGCATTTGAATATTCTTATCCTTCAGGTAGACGAGCTTGAGAATCAGAAGAAACTACGTGCCGAGTGTACACAGTTAGAGGACGCCTTAGCGCAAGTCAGAAAGGAATATGAAATGTTGAGGATTGAGTTTGAACAAACCTTGGCACAAAATGAACAAACAGGTATGGTTCTACTTTACATGAAAATTATTCATAAGTTTTTCAAAAATATACTTAGTTTGATGGTTTACGCTAAAACAGTGCGTTACTACTCGTTGATTTTGCAGGCACAATTCAACATGATAAAGTAAGAGACTAATAGAATCTATCACGACGTTGAGACTGAGACAGGGGAATCTCATCTGAGTGTAAAAGATTTGCAATCCACGACGAGGCTTGCCGAGTCGTGGATGTAGCAAATCTTTTGCACGAGGATGAGATTCCCCATGTCTCAGTCGTAACGTCGTGATTGATTATTTTTCTCACTCACCTCATTTTATCAGCACTTTAATGCTTTTTAAAGCTAGAATCGATACCAAAACTTACACAAATCTAACGATGGCGTGACGTTTCTTTCTATGACGTCATAATAGGAGTCACGTGGAGTGTGAGACAAGGAAATCTCAAACTGCTACGTCTACGTTTTTTCTTTTGTCTCACGACGTAAGTGAGTGAGAAAAGTAAATGATCTTGACCTTGAATGCATGATCTCGGGTCTAGATGATGAGACCTTTTAATAAAGCAACCTTGACCTTCATCAATAAGTGATATTGAGTCCAGATGATTTGAAGCCTTTGGGTCATGATCTACATCATGATAAAGCATAAGAGTGATCATATGCAGAACATACGTAAAATGGACAGACAGACAGACAACAATTGTAATACCATTGTTTCTTCTATGTCAGAATTTAATACATGAAGTTTAAGAAATTTAATGTCTCTATATTTGACATGTAGCTCCTATCAACCATGAGATGCGTAATCTGATACAAAGCTTACAGAAACACAACCAACAACTGAAGGCCGAAGCCAGTAGATCACGACGCAGGGTCAGGGAGATACAGTCGGAAATAAACAAGGTCAGTTATCAATATCATATCAAGTACTCCTGCGTTCATTGATTAAATACATGTAAAAGAGGGATTATCCATGAAAAATAAATTTTTGAAGTTTGGCAAAACTGGGCAAATCTGTTCTTAATTCTAGGACATCTGAGGGCAAAAATACACGGGCAGGGTAAAACTGAAAGTACTATACTACATTGCTATAAGTTTAGCTATTGTCAAGAAAGCTCTATATTATTTCATGGATTTTCAACAGCAAATACATTTAGAATATTGCATAATTATCGTAATCAAAATTTGCTTAAAACAGGTCTGTAATATACGAATAACTGTCTTCTACATTCTAGCTAAAAGCAGAAGGTTCAAATTTGGAAACAAAGTCAGAATCAGCAGAAAGTACGTCCGGTGCCACCACGGCTAGTGATGGGGGATCAGTAGGGGGAGGGGCTGGGGAACCTAGTGCGTCGACGCCCCAAGCTGTGGTACAGTCACCTCCCTCCAGTAGTAGTAAGACTGAGGGAGAGTCCGGGAAGGAGGAGGACAAGGACGAGCTGGACTACAGGGAGAAAGGAAAGACTGACCTGGAGGTTATACGGGAACTCAGGGCTCAGCTCAAGTTAGTAACTACCTCTAGTAAAATAACCAATATTATCTAGGGCTCAGCTCAAGTCAGTAACTACCTCTAGTAAAATAGCCAATATTATCTAGGGCTCACCTCAAGTAAGTAACTACTTCTAGTAAAATAGCCAGTATTATCTAGGGCTCAGCTCAAGTTAGTAACTACATGTACCTCTAGTAAAATAACCAATATTATCTAGGGCTCAGCTCAAGTTAGTAACTACTTCTAGTAAGATAGCCAGTATTATCTAGGGCTCAGCTCAAGTTAGTAACTACCTCTAGTAAAATAACCAATATTATCTAGCACATCAGATACTACATTGTGATATGATAAAATAATTTACTAGGGGACAATCTTGTAAGTAAAATGAAATTCTAGAAATTATACTTACATGAGTGACTGGCAATGAACTTTGACCTAGTTAAAGATTTTGGTTTAAGTTTCTGGTTGAAGCAAAATCTATGGAACTGTATGCAGTAGAAACTTTATATTATACATGAAGCTTTCCAATCACAAGACCTTTCAATTTATGCCGTATTATTTGACCTATTGACCTTGACCCAGTTAGTGACAAAAACTTACTTTGCAATCCGGCCATACCGTCTTTAGCGGTGTTTTATTTTTTGTTTTTTGTTGTTGTAGGCAATCTCAGGCGAGTCAGAAGGAGCTCAAGTTACTGCTGGACATGTACAAGAGTGCTCCTAAAGAGCAACGAGACAAAGTACAGGTAATGTAGTATTAATATTCACTCGTACAAATGTAGCGGTGTGTTTTTTAAAGTACGTTTACATAATAATTCAAATTAGTAATACTATGTTACTCTAGGATCGATGTCTTACATGTATATCTATGTATGTCTTTTGGCAAACTTCATTCATTGTAAGTGACACAAACCCAATCTAAGTCATTTAAGATGATAAAGCATTTTTCAAAGCAAACATTTTACCTCGTTTTGACAAACAAGTTATTTTCAGAATCTTGCTATAGATTTTCACCTTGCTGTTCTTAATGTGCATGTACATTTTACTTGCAAAGAAAGTGGAATTATTTTGAGATGGAATTCTATTTTATACATGTATGTAGTTGATGGCTTGTGAAAAGAAATTCCGACAAGAAATAGAAGAACTGAAATCTCAGATCAAACGAATGCAGGAGACAGAGAGAAGGGAGAAGAGGAAGCTGGCAGAAGATGACGCCATACGGAAAATAAACAAGATGGAGGAAAAAATAACCGATCTCTCAAAAAATTTGTCTACACAGAAACAGGTCAGAAAATTTATAATCTGTTTCAGTTTGGGTACCTACATGTATCTAACCAAAAAACGTAGGAAAGGGTAATATACTATCATTTGGAATTTGTGCTTTTGGAGTACAGAAGAGAGTGGATAAAGGTGGGCAAAAAAAATTGTTCAACAAGTGTTCTGTTTAATAACATGAATGGATATGATTAGAAATCTCACTCATTATAGGCAGACCAAGAACAGGCCAAAATTTTATTCTTGAGTTGGTATTTTTATATAAATACCAACTCAAGAATAAAATTTTGGCCTGTTCTCGGTCTAGCTCATAGGTTGCTAAACAGAAAGGGAAACAATGGTGGGGGAAGGGGGGGGGGGGGGGTGCTCTGATAAAGAAAATTGGACATATTTCTTAGTCCTTGTCTGTTTGGAAAATATGGAAGAATATTCCATGAATAATTCTTAGTTCTGAATACTTTATATATATTATTACAGAGAGAGGAGGCATTACTGAGTGAGATGGAGGTGACAGGACAGGCCTTTGAGGATATGCAGGAACAAAACATGAGGTTATTACAGCAGCTTAAAGAGAAAGATGATGCTAACTTCAAACTCATGTCAGAGGTAATTGGGTGTTTCAAAAAATACTCATGTTGTGAGGCCAAATTTATTTTTATGCTGAAATTATTGGAAAGTGAAGAAATAACCTGGTGTGTTCTACAAATAAATTAGTGAAGTACAGTAGGAAATTATATTTCATTTCTCATTAAATTTTCTTTTCTGTCCAAACTATTTGTAATTGGCAACATACATGTACATATATGTACAAACAACCAATGTAATTCCCTGAGATGCAACTATTAAAAGGAAAGTGCTGCATTTCGTATGTTAACGCTCGTGACATCACAATGCATAGGATCTAAAGAAACATGCGGCGACGGCAGTTCTAACCTGCAAACTGGACCCGAGGTGATCTGAATTTTAACGTCACCCTTTCACCTAGAAAATATGATTACAGAAAACAAGAATGAAATAGACAACTATGGTGCATATATAAAGAATAAATGTCATAATTTGTGTTTTGTTATGGTTATGCAACACACAGCAAGTGCATTAATCGCATGAAATCCGCATTACATGTACGATAAATGCAGTTGCTGTGTATTGCATACCCGTAACAAAACACAAATTAAGACTTTTATTCTCTATGTGTAGCAGTTGTTGGAGATCTTTATGCTACCTTTATTCTCTTTTTGTGTGTCTTTATTTTTAAACCAATCATTTACATAAATTTATATGTAAACTACATAATTGATGTCTATATTCAAAGTTTTAAAGGCCAATCATTGATTCTTCAAAATACATTGTATGTGCCATTCTGTTTACAGAGAATAAAGGCGAATCAGATTCAAAAATTATTACGAGAGGAGAAGGAAGTGTTTGCTGACCAAGTACAGACGCTACAAACCCAGGTAGAGTCACAGATCCTGGTTGTGCGGAAGCTTGAAGATAAGGAACAAATCTTACAAAATCAACTAACTGTGATGGAAAAAGAACTAGGGTAAGTAAACGTTAGGTTAAACTACATCTCTTGTTGTGAACCAATGTTTGGGAGAGGACAGTTTACAGGCTGTTTATGCCAGATTTCATGAATAGGAATTTCTGTGATATAAGAATATCTATGATATATTGCCAAGAAAGTGACAAGCACATCTTTTGTCTGTAGTCTGGTCATTTAACGCTAGAAAAAGGCCAACAAGAAATTCTATTAATTCAGTACTACTGCATACGTATATTTACAAAAAACAAAACATGTATATGAATATTCCACATACTACGTGCACAAGAGAAAACAAACCTGTTGATAATCTGATTAATGGAGTCTCCTGATATTAAGTGCAGGCATGTGTATGGACTTTCTTTTCCAGTTTGACCCAACAAGCCATGGAGTTACATAAAAGGAAGGCAGTGGAGAGTTCTCAGACTGCAGCCGATCTTAAACTCCACTTAGATAAGTACCAAGCTCAGCTTAAAGAGGCTCAGGTGTCCGTGTCGGAGAAAACAGGTGCTCTGGAGCAGGAATCCTTCAAGTATAAACGCATGCAGGTATGTAAAGGAATCCAGCAGCTATGGATGTAACTAATGAAAATATTATACAATCGTGGACTGGCTCTAAAGGACATACATGTAGTTGTTTTATTGTTCCCAGAAAGGAGCTATTTCAGAGGGCATAGCGCTATCCAAGGGAAATGACACCACTTGAGGGAACAAAAAAGATTGAATTATGCAGAAACAGTTTATAACTTTTGTATTATGCTCTGTTGTATTGTTATGCCACAGTGACGTTGTCAGTATTTTCCATTCCGAGTGCCAAAATGGCGTCAATATCCAATCATAGTTTCTATATCACTATAGCTCTGCCTTCTATGCCAAGCCATTCACATCACATGCAATAGTTTTCAATGTGAACCAAAAATGACTATTGAAATACATGAGGAAAAATAGCATTTTTATGGCATTAAATTCATTTAAGGAAAAACTCTCAAAGGTTAATGTTGTCAAATATTGAAGTGATACATATTATATAGCATGTATAGTTGAATAGCAAATTCTGCTTTGGGGGACTTATGCAATGTGACAAAGCATTGTAGTATATAATATAACATGTAATACCATGAATCTTCATGAAAATTGTCGACAGATTCTGATTTCTATCTCAGAATATAGTTTCTCAAAATTCTCACCTTTTCTTTGCAGGAAGAGATAGCCAAATTACAGAGGAAATTAGAGAGGAGTAAGAAGATTGAGATGGCTGGAGCAGCTGATGAAGTATTGATGGCAGAAATAGCTGAGTATAAGGTTAGCTTGGTATAAGTCTCTCTTTCTGTGTACTTGAGAGTACAGCAGCCACTTTTTAGCTTACCTGAGCTATTGTCATAGCACGCTGTCTGTCCCTCTATCCGTTGTTAACTTTAAACATTTTTGACATCTCCTCTGCAACCACTGCACAACATAAAACAAAATCTTACAGGAAGCAAGTATTCAAGGTCCTCTACCTAGTTTGTGTTTTTCATGCCAATTGGTCAACAAATATGGCCGCCAAGGGCTCTGAATGGCTAGCCAATTTTCGACATCTCATCTGGAACTGCCGCACAGAATTTCACGAAACCTTACAGGAAGCAAGTACTCAAGAACTTCTACCAAGTTTGTGTTTTTGAGGCGATCAGACAACAAAAAAAAAACTCTGATTGGATTACCAATTTTCAACATCTCCTCCATGTTGCTGCACAGAATTTCACTCTCACTTTGAATTTTTGAGCGAAAAGCTCTAAGTGATCACCTGAATTTGTTCACGCTATAGGGCCCCAATTCCGTACATGTATAATTTGAAGCATGAACCAATCAAATCACAGGGTTTTCAGCATCGTGATGTATAAAATCTTCCAATCTTCTTCTGCCGGAGAAAATGAAGGGCCTATGCTGCTTCTATGTATAAACGATGTTTACTTTATAATCAAGCTGTTTTGTTACGTAGAAGCGCATGTTTATCTAGTGAGATGAACACATACTGCTTTAGTGGACAGGGATATTTAAGATATTTTGGTGTTCATGGGTGTATTATTCTGGTTGGTCATGTGCAAATTCCGTGAATCGCGGTCATCTTTTAATTCTAATGACATAATTATGGATTAGCATTTCAGTATTATTCTATACTTCTTGCAAGTTGCATAAACTTGTCTACGAAGGAAAGTTTGATGACATACAGCATAAATGATACAATGCCATATTTTGATATTTAGCTATTCGCTCTCAGTACCTTTAGTGCTTTGATTTTATTTAGTCTGAATGGAAAAGTTTTAATTCTACACTACAGGTAATTTTATGTACTACAATATATAAAATTTTGATTTAAGCAAAGTTACTACGTAAAGTGTATAGTTATTTAGTTTCGACTGTTAACTTTAAATCATTGAAGCTTTGACTTTCCTATACATATACATGTATTACATAGAAGACTAGGGGAGGAAATACAGCCAACATAAATGTACATGTATGTCATTCCATACCAATGAAAGTGATTGGAATCCCTCTAGTTTCCAGTCTCTGCAGAGTATCCCCCAATTATAACATTATGATATACGGAGAATCCTTAAATATTCTTACGATTATTAAAGTGAAATGCAGAATATTTTCTAACATGGTTTCCTTCTTCTTTGTAGGAGCAGTTGACCTGTCCTTCCTGTAAAGTGAACAGAAAAGATGCCGTATTGACTAAGTGTTTCCATGTGTTCTGTTTAGAGTGTTTAAAAACTCGTTACGAGACTCGGCAGCGAAAGTGTCCGAAGTGTAACGGAGGATTTGGGGCCAATGATTACCATCGTCTATACTTGTCCTAGTATAGATTATATAATGTTATTCACTGCCATTATAATATTTATGATCGTCATTTGTACATTTATCTCACAATGTGCTATGTTTGTGTGTGTGCATGAGTGCAGAATTTTAAAAGTAGTTTCACAATTACTTCTAGAACAATTTGTATGCATAAAACTATCTATAATTTATATACCTGTATTTATTTATGCGTATCAAATCTGATACCGATTTCTCACGAAAATGAACTGACAAACTCTCCTAATGCATCGTTGAACAAAGTCATAAAATTTTGTTTAAGAAATGACAACTGTCTAGCCGTGGTTTATTGTCCAGTAATTCCAGGAGTTGCATGAACCAATCAAATTATCACCGAGCCTTGAAGCAGCGAGGTGATAATTTGATTGGTTCATGTGACGAGTGGAATTACTGGACAATGAATCACGGTTAGCTAGTTGTTATTTCTATTCTAATATAGCAGGTGAATGGGCGGAGCTTAGCGCACTGGAAGTTTGTTGGAGATTTTACACCAGGCGAGTTCTATGGTACAAATAGGGAGAAAATTTCAAGTCATATTAGAATTGAAAATTTTTGACATCTCTTTACACAATCTCCTACCTGCTTTATAGTATTCATTCAAATTTTGATCATTCTCTTTTCCTGTTAAAAAAGTTAAATTTGATAACTCTGAAATTTTGTTTGCTTGTATTGTACTTACTTGACCAGTATAAGCACTGCTTCCTTACCTCCTACCCCATATTATAGATATAGCTTTGGTAATCGTAAACATTTGTTTCATTCATGTTTATGTTTTATTCATTGATTTGTTTTCCAGTTCATTTGATCATCTTTATTTCACCGACATTATTAGGAATCTCTCAATAAAATAAGACACATTTTATGATACAGGAAGCTCATCTTCATGGGTCATCGTTGAATCATAATGTAGTTGAGATTACATCTCGACTTTGTATTTTTAACAGTGAGTGTATAACATTTTGTGAGGATGATTATGATTGTTTTATGAGAGAGTGATAAGGAGTATGTCAGAATTGTACAGCATTTATGTACAAAAAAAATGTAAGAATAAAAGATATTTTATGATATTTTACTGCATTTTTTTTATTTGCATGGCAAATGAATGTTTTGCAGTGAAATAATTATTTTTAACATCAACAGATTAAAGGGAAAACAAATAAATATATTCGTAAGTTGTCTCCCAAGAACTTGTATTAATCAGTCATTTATACCTTTAGCAGTAGAATCAGCAAGGTGAAGGTGATATAGAAATTGTTGGTATGAATATAACAAACATATAAAAATTTAGTATAACAATCACAATATACGTATGATTAGCACTTGTTAAAGGTCTGCTACTGACCATAAAAGTACAATCTGATCACAGATAATTAACAATAGGTCCGCACTGCATATACGTGTATATACATGTATAAATATAACAAAGGAAATATTTTCACACCAGTCCTGTAATTTTGTAATGTTGAACAATTATCACAGATCTCTTCTTGAAAATATCTATAAATGTAAAAATTTGTCAAGAACATGTTACACCATTCAGGTTCAGAGGCACAGCTTTACCACTTTATTTCTTTGATGCATCTCCATTTAAGATTTTGTCATTGGTCAGTTTCTTGCCTGTATCTCCATTTATGATTATGTCATTGGTCAATTTCTTGGCTGTATCTCCATTTATGATTTTGTCATTGGTCAATTTTGTGGAAGGTGCGGAGGTCTTCTTAGCTTTCTGTTTCCTTGCTTTGGCCAGTTTCTTTTTCAGCTGTAATGCCTTGTCCACAAAACTGATCCTGAGTTTGAACTTCTTTGCTGCTGTATTTGGTACCATCTGAATAGTGGAAAGCTTTGATAGCATTAGGTAGTAGTAAAAATGACTGCACTCTGGGCCATATTGATAATATGTTGAACTTGCTTGCTCTTGGGAGTTTTCAATTTCAGTAACAATGTCCTCAAAGTCCAAGCAAGAAATATCCACGGTGGGAAAGGTGTCGGAGAAATCTCCAAGCATGATTAGTTCACTTCTCGGGAAGGGGTCGGTGTGCGAGGCTAGATAGGGAGACAACACAACCCTCTGAACATGCCATGGGACTATATTCATATTTTCGTCTTCTGCTTGGCTTTTGTCCGGCATAAACACTGCAACTCTGTTGTTATGATGAAAAGATGAACAGCTGATCAGGTAGGAGACTGGAAGAAGATTGTCAGCCATGATGGCTTTGACTCCATTTGCATGATCAGTAAGAATGTATGCTGGGATGTCATCAACAGCAGAGGTAGAAGGTAGTAAGCTGTCAAGGTTTCCGACAGTACAAAATACTGGTATTGTTGAATAGTTGTAAGAAATTCTTCCACTTTCAGAGCAAGAAATGAGAGCCATATTACAGAACTTCTGGAAGGGTTTTCTGTTGAGAGATTCTTTGTCCGGTTTCTGACTGATACTGTTGAGACTAGCCGATTTCCTTACACTTTTCATAACGCTGTCTGACACTGTGGCAGCATCCTTTGCTAGTGCCCCTGAAAGATAAGTTTTGGTTACAGCAGACGAGGATTTAGTTTTCAATGCCCCTGAAGATAAGTTTTGGTAGCAGCAGACGAGGATTAAGTTTTCAATGCCCCTGAAAGATAAGTTTTGGTTACAGCAGAAGAGGCTTTAGTTTTCAATGCCCCTGAAAGATAAGTTTTGGTTACGGCAGACGAGGCTTTAGTTTTCAATGCCCCTGAAAGGTAAGTTTTAGTTACAGCAGACGAGGATTTAGTTTTCAATGCCCCTGAAAGATAAGTTTTGGTTACAGCAGAAGAGACTTTAGTTTTCAATGCCCCTGAAAGATAAGTTTTGGTTACAGCAGACGAGGCTTTAGTTTTCAATGCCCCTGAAAGGTAAATTTGGGTAACAGCAGACGAGGATTTAGTTTTCAATGCCCCTGAAAGATAAGTTTTGGTTACAGCAGAAGAGGCTTTAGTTTTCAATGTCCCTGAAAGATAAGTTTTGGTTACAGCAGACGAGGCTTTAGTTTTCAATGCCCATGAAAGGTAAGTTTTGGCTACAGCAGACGAGGATTTAGTTTTCAATGCCCCTGAAACAATGTGAAAGGTAAGTTGACGAGAATTTAGTTTTCAATGCCCCTGAAAGGTAAGTTTTAGTTACCGCAGACGAGGATTTAGTTTTCGATTGCCCTGAAAGATAAGTTTTAGTAACAGCAGACGAGGATTTGTTTTCAATGCCCCTGAAAGTCCTATAAGTTTTGGTTACAGCAGACGATGATTTAGTTTTCAATGCACCTGAAGATATCAAAGTAACTACCATTACTTAAAAGCTTCAAATTCGCAATCGAACTTATTGAGACCACGTAAATGTTATTAAATAATTGGAGTGTGCGACAAAGTAATGAGCAATGTGATAGCTACAATGTGAAACAAAGGTAATTGACACCTCCTTTGGACGGTAAACTGCATCAGAGCAGATCAAGATTATTTTCAGTGAGATAGACCGTCATGGGCACAAAATTTCTGTAAAAGGTTTGAAGATATCATATGTGAGGAAAATAATGCCTAATGGGCACAAAAAACATAATTCAGTAAATCAAATAATTAACAAAAGTAGACTGATAATGTACATTAAGATACCTGTTCGTCTTTTATAGAACCGTCTTCAAATTCAAATGGCATCATTTAGGAACATCAATTTGCAGCATGGACCAGACATGCGTGTTTCGAGTACTTAACTCAGTCAGTGATCCTCAATCTAGGCAATGTAATATGGCCAAAGAGTGTGAACGTTGCTATGTTTATGTACAAAAAAAAAATATACCGAAAGACGTAGCAGGATGTGTGGGATATGATGCTACAGGACCCACGTTTTAGAAATTTCAAGAAATTTTGATAACAGAAATTTTTGAATGCGCTGAAGAAACGATCAACCGAAGTTGATCGAACTTGTCTACATGTGCCCTAGGGGACTCCTGGTCCACCAGCAGTGACACTCATCATTTTAAAAACGTCTTCAAATTCAATGTTATGGCACTCCCTTCTGGTCTACATGTTTACTATCGGCTAGCTCTCAAGAACTGTTGAAACTATTTCGAATGAGCCCCACCTTACTACCTGGTATCTTGGTACTTAGATGCAGTTTAATTTAATGCCGAGAACAAAGGTAAGATTAGAATCTTCTGTTCGTTATTTTCACTTTTTCTGACTTCCTTGCAATGAAGAGAGATACCCAGATGAAATCCAATACCAAACAGATAGTGTAGGACTTGTCACAAAGAAAAACACACCGAAAAATGAGAATCCTACCTCTTTTCCATTAAAAAAAATAGTACCAATGAACGCGGGACAAACGGACGGATAGAGTGATTACTAAAGCACCGCGTGGGATCGAAACGTATGATGTTGTGATTCCATACGGAGTATTTTGATGTTTTCTCATCATTTAAGTGATATTGTACAAAACTGATGAGACGTTGCAGTAGGGCAATGTCTAATAAATAGTCCATATCGTTTATAAATATATATGAAAAGTCTATAGTTTTTGCAAACACTTCAAGAGTTCGTCAGAAGGAATGTTTTTCTATCGTCGACAAACCATTGAAGTGTTTGCAAAAACTATGAACGTTTCACTGATATAGCTGGACGATATGGATTGATTTATTAGGTATTGCCCTACTGCAACGGCTCATCAATTTTGTTAAGTTTAATTAAAAAAATATGAAAAATTAAAAAAAAAACTATGTAAGGAATTTTCGATCCCACACGATGTAAAGGGCACCGGCCGTTTTTACAGTTTTTAGGGAACAGACGTCTGTTGCATTGAAAAGGGTCTGTAGTTTATAATACTAATTCTTACCTGTTCGTCCGTTTTGCTCCTTTTCCTGACCATTAGACGACAGGCGAACTAGATTGTCGTCTATTTTAGTCACAACCTTCGGATTTTGTCCTTCAACTTTGGTCAGGGTGGCGATTCTACCCTTGTGGTCAAGCTCCCCGGGTATACTGAGAACATACACAGGGCTGGGTTTGCTCCCTTTATGGTTATCATGGTTACGTCCATCACAGGACATCTTTATCTCCAGGGTATCCATCGTCTTCTACAAGTATCCGTCAACTGTAAAAAAAAACCAAGAAACGTATGATTAAATAGAATTAAACAAGTAAAGAATGACTCGACTTTAGAGGAAATACAATATGATTTGAGTAATTTATTAGATTTATGTACAAGGTTTGTAATTTACGGAAACGTGGAATGTTTGCAACCTCTCAATTCTTCATTGTAAGAAGTGATGATTTATTGATATATTACCATGTAGTAATTAACTTGGACATATTTGGGGAAAATAGACCAATAAGTGAAATTATGAGAAAATAAAACAAAACCTTTTAATACTGTGTAAAGTTTCATTGAAATCCAAAAATTTTATTGCAGGGATAGGAAGCGAGGCAAAAATTAGATCATCGTCGTGTTGTCGGGGAGACCTGGAAAAACTTGTACCTTAGAATTGTAAATGATCATTTCTTTTTTCCACAAATATGAATGTACAGATATTCGAGAGAAGGTAATGAAAAATTACCATTTCTTTGATGCACTCCGATACTTAGAAATCAAATTAAAAAACCATAACGTAATACATGTTATTCTATAGTTATGGAACGCCAAATTAACAGAAACTCAAGTAACTAGAGAGCACTTCAATTAATTAAACAGCTCTTTAAAAGAATTAGAGAGTTCTATAATTCAATTAAAGAGCTCTTTAATTGTATTATTGCGTTCTTTAATTCATTTATTGCGCTCATAAATACAATCAGAGAGCTCTCTAATTCTTTTAAAGAGTTCTTTAATTCGCATCATTTATTGAGCGCAATAAATGAATGAAAGAGCTCTCTAATTTTATTATTGAATAATAATTATTAATTAATAATTATTATTCAATAATAAAATTTTAAAAAGCTCTTTATAAGTCACATATTTATTGCGCTCATTCAAAGAATTAAAGAGCTCTCTAATTGTATTATTGAACGCAATAAAACAATTATTGCCCTCTTTAATTCATTTATTGCGCTTAAGCGCTTAAGCGCAATAAATGAATTAAAGAGGGCAATAATTGTTTTATTGCGTTCAATAATACAATTAGAGAGCTCTTTAATTCTTTGAATGAGCGCAATAAATATGTGACTTATAAAGAGCTTTTCAAAAGAATTAAAGAGCTCTTTAAAAGAATTAATGAGCTCTTCAAATTAATTACAGAGCTCTTTAACTAATACAATGCCGACTTTTGTAATTAGAGAGTGAATTAAAGAGCTCTCTAAAAGAATTAGAGAGCTCTTTAATTGAATTATAGAGCTCTGTAAAAGAAGTAAAGAGCTCTGTAAAGGAATTGAAGAGCTCTCTAATATCACAATAATTAGTAGCCTTAAATAGGCAATGTATGAATTAAAGAGCTCTATAATTTAATTAGAGAGCTCTTCAATTCTTTAGAGCTCTTTAATTAACTGAAGAGCTCTTTAATTATTTGAAGAGCTCTCTAACTATTTGAGTTTCTGTTAATTTGGCTTTCCATATATATTCAAACCAAAAACAAAACTAGGCAGAGATTTCAGTCGAAGAAATTGTCTGACAAAATTATCTCAGTGGCGGATTCAGCCGGGGGGGGGGGGGTATCGGGGGCACGTGCCCCCCCCCCCCCCCCCCCCCCCCCCCCCCCCCCGGCAGTGCCCAACGAAGGGGCACTTATGACATACTTTTGGAAGCATTAAATTGTTGTTTCCTGACAAAAAATCAATGAAAATAGTCAGAATAGCCCCCCCCCCCCAAAAAAAACCAGAAACCACCGATTTGAATAAAATTTTCCAAAATTTCCTCGAGGATAGATTAATTATTACAAAGTCGGGGAGGATGCATTACTGCCATGTCAACAAGCTACATTGAATCACTTTCATACAGGACTTTCTTCATCTGAGGGATTGAATCGGGAATAGCAGTCCTATGCCAGTCATAAAACATTATCATGCATATTTCTTTTTAAACGGTCAAAATACTTGAATTATAAAGTGAATACTGATCATTTTTCCTAAAAATGGCGGCCATCTTGAAAATAGCGGTCATTTTGATTTCTCGAGGTGGGTCCAAAGCTAATATCGTAAAGAATAGTCTAAGGAACAATTGTGCCAAGTTTCATGCTTTCCTGAAAATTTGCACAATTCATCCATTTATTTGCACGAATCAGCTGGACTATTTATCAAATCTTCGATATAACCTTCTATAAAATTGACATTTTTTTTTTTTGAGGTCATTGAAAGTAGTGGAAAAATGACAGTTGTACGGCAGATTTTAACATGGAACCTCCCCATTAACCTCACTGACCATGAGGTTTCAGTGACGTCATAGGGTCCGGTCTAGATTTGACCAGTCCTACACTGACCGGAAATGACCTTATGGTAACCGTTGATGACCCCAACACCCCCTCCGACACCCCCTTCCCCTTGGGTTTGACCCAAAGTGTACCCCCTACCCCGGGGGTACTTCGAGGTCATTGAGTGCAAAGCTATCGTAAGAATACCGTGTGTCATATCAAATGAAAGGTATTGAGGAGTACATGACAGCCCGGGGGTGGTACGGGGTCATTAAGTGCAAAATAACAAAGGTATCGTAAGTATACCGTGTGACATATCAAATGAAAGGTCTCGCAGAGTAGAATACAGCCCGGGGGTGGTTCGGGGTCATTAAGTGCAAAATATTAAAGGTATCGTAAATATATCGTGTGACATATCAAATGAAAGGTCTCGCAGAGTAGAATACAGCCCGGGGGTAGTTCGGGGTCACAAGGTGCAAAATAACAAAATTATCATACGTATACCGTGTGACATATCAAATGAAAGGTCTCGAAGAGTAGAATACTGCCCGGGGGTGGTTCGGGGTCATTAGGTGCAAAATAACAAAGGTATCAGAAGTATACCGTGTGACATATCAAATGAAAGGGTTCGAGGAGTACAATGCAGCCCGCGGGTAGTTCGGGGTCATTGGATACTAAAAATTAAAAGTTATTGTCCAACCCGAGGCCAGAATACGTCAGGATGAAAAATGTTTCTATATCCAGCAGCAGCAGCAGCAATATTTCAATATCCAACAGCAAAAGCAGCAGCAGCAATGTTTCAATATCAAGCAGCAGCAACAGCAGCAGCAGCAGCAGCAGCACCACCACCACCATCACCACCACCACCACCACCACCACCACCACCACCGCCGCCGCCGCTTGAAGTACAATTTGAGAGGACAATTTTTTGTAGTGTGTTTTATATTCAACATTGAATATGCTTAATCTCTGGGCGTCGGCGGCGGCGGTGGTGGTGGCGGTGGTGGTTGTTATTTTGCACTTAATGACCCCGAACCACCCCCGGGCTGTCATGTACTCCTCAATACCTTTCATTTGATATGACACACGGTATTCTTACGATAGCTTTGCACTCAATGACCTCGAAGTACCCCCGGGGTAGGGGGTACATCTTGGGTCAAACCCAAGGGGCAGGGGGTGTCGGAGGGGGTGTTGGGGTCATCAACGGTTACCATAAGGTCATTTCCGGTCAGTGTAGGACTGGTCAAATCTAGACCGGACCCTATGACGTCACTGAAACCTCACGGTCAGTGAGGTTAATGGGGAGGTTCCATGTTAAAATCTGCCGTACAACTGTCATTTTTCCACTACTATTGAACAATTAAAATTGTTTGACGAGATTTGGACCGGCACCTCCAAGAATTTTGCAAACAGTCAAAAATGCATGTTTTCCTTTATTTTTAGAATCGAATTGCCAATGAATAATTATACCTTTCTATCTGGACGATGCAGAGCATGGGACACCGATGATCTCTTGTTTTTCAAGGAAATTTATCATTTACTTATTTTCTTCACCTTACAAAAAATTAAAACAAACAAGCGTGGATCTAGAGTGATGGTTAGGGGGGGGGGGGGGGGTTAGATCCCGCCTGGAGTTTGCAAAAAAATGCTTATTTCTTCCTAGCTTTTGCGTGAATTAACGGCTGGACGCCCCCCCCCCCCCTCCCAATGGGCTAACCTCTCTGCCCTTTTAAAACTCTTCTTTATCCGCCCTTTCCTTAGAAAATCCTGAACATTTTGACTTCTGAATGCCGTTCAAAAACAATACAGCATCAGAATATGTCGACAATTTTTTAAAATATGCTAATTATCGTTATTGACACTGACTGAATACCTTCTAAATTCAGTTCAAATACGCTTCAGATGCCACCAAATTGCTTCATTTTTTCAAAATTTTCTCGGGGGAGGCCCCCCGAACCCTCACCAATGGGAGGGGAAACCCCCTCCCATACTCGGCCCTTCGGGCCTCGCAAGTGATTCCCATCAAAAATTGGATGTGCCCCCCCCCCCCCCCCGGGCAATTGGGGTTCTGGATCCGCCCCTGTATCTCTTTAACAAAAGTTCGCATTAAGTAGTACTATTCATTGTTCGCACTGACAAAACATCTGAGTAGAGTGAAACAGAATCTATGCGTCAACAATGAGAGAGTCCCCCCCCCCTTTTTTTTTGATAATCACATTCGAAAGTAATAAATCAATTTTATCTAAATCCTGTGCTCAACTAAGAACCAGCGGCTGCAACTTTTGCTTTGCCAGGAGAAGACACACTGTCTACAGTATAAAAATTTTTTAATAAGTTCAAAATCATCACTTCTCCACTGTAGCTGAGAAAATTACCTTGCGCTCTTGTTGACGTTGAACGTAACTTTACGTCGTCTGCGACTTTTTCGTATGACGTCACAAGTTTGTTTGTTTGTTTTTTTTTTTTTTTAATGACGCAAAGATTTTTTTTCAGCTTTTTCGATCGAAATATAGTTTTTGAATATGATAATATTTCAGTTTTTATTTTTAATATCAATTTTATAGAAAGGGTAGCTCTAAAAAGTTGCGAAATCCAAAAACTTGTTGCTACGTCAGTGGTTTCAGGGGGAGGTAATCCAAAATGCGCCAAAATCATGTGATGCGAGAAAACGAAAGTAGAACATAAACGACATCATGCCGAGCTGTTCGAGCGTTGTACAAACGGGAATCGGCGTTTTCTTCGAGTATGACACACCAAGGATAGTTCATATACGTAGTAAAAAAGTGGGGATAATCAACAGATTCATTCAGTTGTGTATTATAGCTTACGTCATTGGGTGAGAAATAAATGATGACAATAGTTATTCATAAATTTTTTTCTTCAAGTTCTTGTGCTTGGTTGTATAATCATTATGACAAATATGTACTAATTATAGGGCTGCAGCAATTACGACCTCATATATTTATCCTTTTTTAAGTGAAATCCCTCTCCGTTCTTTCGTAGGGAGTGAATGTGTAAAATAAAATGCCGTATCAGATTTTCAGAATCAATGATAATTAACCCACAAAATTGATTCAGTATCCTAGTTTATGCACTTCCTCCTCTATAATAAGCTGCTCTCTTTTTGTATCCTTGCAAAAGTTGTCATGTATATGTTACATATAAATGCATGGAAACAATGAAATAATTGTTGGAGAGGCTCACAGTAGACTGAAGCCCTGCTGTTCAGATGAATGCGCATTAAATTCAATTTGCATTAGCATGATTAGATTTGATGAATATCATTTCAATTCAAATTAGAATCGCATTGCTTTCACATGGCAAATTCTAATTGCACATTAGATTTTGATACATTTGCACTGGTAGTCATAGATTAAGAACCCTCTATTTGTTCCTGAACACCTCTGTTATGGTAATTAAGACTTACGCAAATCCTTAGTAACGTCATAAAACGTACTTTAATTAATTGATGTCATTGTAACGCAATTATACGTAAGTCAAGAGATGTACATGTATGATCGCATGGATTGAAATATTTCGACCTCATAATTTCTATGATTTGAGATCCAAAGGGGACTAAAGGTGCCTAGTTTAAGTGTATTAAAAATAGTACTGTAGACTTTAAGTATATCTTATACGCATGCATCAGATTTCATGCAAATATAGATTCACTTTGGGTTCACAAGACAAAATCTAATCTGCATTAAATCTAAGGAGAATTAAAGAAATGCGAATTAAAGTAAATTGCGAATTAGATTTGCTGTGTGAATGCAGCACAAATTGAATAGTGTGCACTAAATTTGATTTAGTGCACATTAAACCCTTTGTATGAACAGGGCATTAATTCTCCCACAGAGATTGGTACAAATTCCCTAGATTAGTTCAAGAATTAAGTACATGTATTGTGTTTGACTGGGCTCTAATAACAATAATTTACATAGCAAAGTCCAGGAGCAGCTGCTTGTGTACCATGAGGAAGCAAAGGGTAACATACAGGTCATTATATTTTTCTAATCCTGTATTGGTTTTGTTTCTCTCTCAGATATGCAATTGTTTGGAAGAAAGGTTATCAAGAATTTGGAAGCATACAGAGTGCTGTGACAACCAAATTAAAGGGAATCGCTACTGTAAATACTACACTTCATCCAAACATTCAGGAGATCTGGGACGTGGCCGATTACGTTGTTCCCCCACAGGTATGAAGATTCTTTGTCAGATGCTGGTAACCATGGTAATAGCCTGACAACTCCTGTTGTTCTATAAGTGAACATGGATTCAATTATTTATGAATATGTATGAAGTGTTCAGAAGTCAATGATATTCCTGCTGATCAAGACTATAATGTTAGACAGGTGGACTGCTGATCAAGTATAATGTTAATGTTAGACGGGTGGACTGCTGATCAAGTATAATGTTAATGTTAGACGGGTGGACTGCTGATCAAGTATAATGTTAATGTTAGACGGGTGGACTGCTGATCAAGTATAATGTTAATGTTAGACGGGTGGACTGCTGATCAAGTATAATGTTAATGTTAGACGGGTGGACTGCTGATCAAGTATAATGTTAATGTTAGACGGGTGGACTGCTGATCAAGTATAATGTTAATGTTAGACGGGTGGACTGCTGATCAAGTATAATGTTAATGTTAGACGGGTGGACTGCTGATCAAGTATAATGTTAATGTTAGACGGGTGGACTGCTGATCAAGTATAATGTTAATGTTAGACGGGTGGACTGCTGATCAAGTATAATGTTAATGTTAGACGGGTGGACTGCTGATCAAGTATAATGTTAATGTTAGACAGGTGGACTGCTGATCAAGTATAATGTTAATGTTAGACGGGTGGACTGCTGATCAAGTATAATGTTAATGTTAGACAGGTGGACTTACAGATTTAACTTCTTCTTCAATTCAAAGTCAATTAAGGTATTCAACCCTTAAGGCATTTTCAATAATAAATACCAGAAATAAGAATTTTCAATCTCTTCAAAAAGAATGCTATACATACCATTCTAGCTCAAATTAAGGATTACACTTCTCATACCATGATCTATTCTGTCACCCCAAAGATTCCTACTTATGAAATCTTAAGCATTTGTCAGGAAATTATGAAAATATGCATAAATTTTACCCTGAAGTACGTACTCTATTAGGGTGCAGGGTCCTTAAAAGCCCATAGATTTTTAACCATACAAACATGTCTGTCTTTCAGGAGAACAATGCTTTCTTCGTTGTCACCAATCTGATAGTAACACCAAATCAGACCATTGATTCCTGCCCTGAGGTAATTATTGGAGAAACTTGTCTCAATTGTTTGTTATCGTTGTTTAATATCTAAATGTACCAGTACACTTAAAGATCTTTTATATTTAGTTATGTATTTTAAGAAAAATAACAAAAAAATGTATTTGTAGTGACAGGTTTACATAGTAGAATGGCTTCCAATGTTAAATTGCTCTCAGTCGGCCATCCCAAAATATGTTTTTAATTTTCTAAGGGGTTATGAATAGTTACAATGTTCACATGATTTGATTTTCTTCTCTAGGATAGTGAGGTACCAGGGGCCCGGTGTAACAGTACATCAGATTGTCCGGCCGGGTCGTCATTACCTACAGGCAATGGTATGTACATGCATATCTTTTTATTCTTAAGGGATGCGAGATGTCACACCTATAGGTTGTTATTAAAAAAAAATGTCAAAGAATTAACATTGTAAAACCATTAAGGCGAGGGTAAGTTGCTGAACTCAGCATTGTGCTCCCCCCTCACCCAGGAGTACATGAGAGGTGCATTGCAATGTGGATGATATAGAAGCAAATTTTGAGCTATGTAAAGCAGTTTCCTAGGAATTTTAAAGAATGTAGGACTTGAGAATGCAATTGACATGTTTTTCCTCTATACTAAAATAAAGATATTACACTGATTCCTCATTTATAATATGAAACATTTTAAGAAAAGATATACCGGTACAAATATACATTTTCATTTGTAATGTTATTGCTTTGTACATAATTGACAATAATTTATTTAAAAAGTCAGTATTGTATGTACTTGTATTTGCCTTAATTTCTTGCTGTAGGTATATTTACTGGTGAGTGTTCACCGAATGGGACATGTGAAGTTCGAGCATGGTGCCCGGTGGAGAGTGGAAAACTTAAAGCGTAAAAATTTATATATGTTCATTTTCCTGTCAAAATAATATTTAATTTTTACATATTTAATTTATGTATTTCATTTATGAAATTTTGGTAGGAGGAAAGGAAAAAATAGAGAATGAAACATTATGAAAAGATCATTGTCTTAATTAGTTTGACTCTTTTATGCTCTTACAATACAATACAATACAATACAATACACTTTATTGCCAAAAAATTGGGCCCCGAGAGGCATACATGTCAGAAGATATTACTACAGAACAACAATGTTATAGATATTACTACAGAACAACAATGTACATGTATAACAACAGAAATTTCTGTATACATGTACATGTATGTAATTATGTTAGTCAACAACAGTGGGCACCAAGGTACGTTGGTTAGGGAACTATAATATCAAGCCACTGCCACTGATTACATTAGTTTGTTCAATACATATATTCAGTCCTCTATTTTCAGTCTAGTTTACTTTTTTTTTTTTCTTTTATATTACTTTTTCTTATGTTTCAATTAGTCCCCCCTCGTGCCCACTGTTGAAGACCAAGATTCCTTTGGTTGCTAAATCTCATGGCTGACAAGAATACACCTAACACCAGTATAATTATGACTTCGCTCTTTTGATAGGATGACAAGTAGGCAACAATATACATGTTTAAGAAGATCTAAACTTATGAAACAATCAGTTCCACTTTAAAAGTTCACCGTAAATGTGGTGGTAACTATATAGATAAAGTACGTGTCAAATGGCATACCATACCTAGTATTAGTACAAATGGCATACCATACCTAGTATTAGTACAAATGGCATACCATACCTAGTATTAGTTTCACCATCCATAGAGATACATTATAATTTACAATTTTAGATAGGGAATGAATAGGATAAACATGAATGTTAGGACAATTTTTTTTTTCCAAATTATAAGTTATAATAGCTTACGGATAAAGCAAGTGATATATTCAGACAGATTTACAAATGTCAGAAATGGTATAAGATTCTTATATGTGATTTTTGTTTATTCCAGGCCAAATCCTGCACTTCTAGAAGCATCCAAAAGGTTCACCGTTTTTATAAAGAATAATATAGAATTCCCAAAATTCAACGTCAAAAGGTAAAGCTACTCTATCAGTGATAAATTGTTATTGATTTTTGGCCGGATTGCGAAGCAAAATCCGGTCTATGAAATGGCGAAGTCTGTCTGTCCGTCAGTCTGTCTGTCCGTCAGTGCGTCAACATTTTGGTTAAAGTGTTGCGTTTAAGTCCTTTTAGAGAAAACTGTTAGGAGGAGCAACTTGAAACTTGATATGGTGATAGACCATGATGAGACAAATCAAACACAGCAACAAAATTTGACCTAGTGACCTTGTCCTTGGAGTTTGACCTACTTTTGAAAAACTTTAACCTTGGCCATAGCTTTTGAATGGTAAGTGATAGGGCTTTCATATTTCACTTGTGTATTTCTTGTGAAAAGGCCTTTCCATGGATACCAAAAAATTTGACCTAGTGACCTTGACCTTGGAGTTTGACCTACTTTTGAAAAACTTTAACCTTGGCCATAGCTTTTGAATGGTAAGTGATAGGGCTATCATATTTCATTTGTGTATTTCTTGTGAAAAGGCCTTTCCATGGATACCAAACATTTTTACTTTGTGACCTTGACCTTGGAGTTTTACCTACTTTTGAAAAACTTTAACATTGGCCATAACTTTTGAATGGTAAATGATAGGGCTTTTATATTTCACATATGTATTCCTTGTCACAAGACCTCACCATGGATACCAAAAGTTTTGACCTTGTGACCTTGACCTTGGAGATTGACCTACTTTTAAAAAATAATAAATCTGGGCTATATCTCATGAACTATAGAGGCTATGGCTTTAAAATTCCACATGCAGAATCTTTATGACCAGACCCTTCATTTGATATCATGAGTTTTTACCTAGTGACCTTGACATTGACCTTTGATCTACTTTTGAACTATAAAAGGTAGGGTTTTGATATTTCACATATAGATTCCTCATGACCAGAACTTTAATTTCATATCATGACTTTTGACCTAGTGACCTTGACATTGACCTTTGACCTACTTTTAAATTATAAGAGGTAGGATTTTGATATTTCAGTTGTAGAATCCTCATGACCACATCTTTCATTTGATATCATGACTTTTGATCAAATGACCTTGACATTGACCTACTTTTGAACTTTAAGGGGTAGGGCTTTGATATTTTACATTTAGATTCTTTATGACATAGCTTTTTTTATTGCACAATAATATTAATGACCTTTGATCTTTCTGTCTGTGCAAAAATGTATACATCATCTAATACAAACACTTCGCAATCCGGCCTTACCGCCTTTAGCGGTTTATGGTTTATTATGATTGCAATAGTTTCCATTCAGATTGTACTTTCAAGACCTAATTAGGTTCAAAATAAAGTGGCATCATAAATCACTTTTATGAATTTCGATACTGACATGTATATGTATAAATATTAGTGTGAAATGAGGCAATTTTATGTACCAGAAATATGGAGAGTGGGGGCATGTTTTTTACCTGTCTGTTTGTTTGTAGAGAAGTTTATATAACTTTCAAACAATATATCAGATACGCTGATTCACATTCATATTACCTTTTGTGACAAGATCTCCTCTTTGATACCTTGACCTAGTTACCTTGATTTTGAAGTTTGACCTATTTCTAGAAAAAATTCCCTTCAGACAATATATTTATCTCTTTTATTTTTTGAGATAAGAAGCTTATATTTCACACTTATCTCCCTTATGGCATAACAATTCTTTTGATTCAATAATTTTAAGCCTTTGTCCTTGATCTTCTTGAATGATTGCATTTTAACCAAAATATTTTACCTTTTCCAAGACTTATAAACTTTATTTTCCAAGACTTATAAACTTTAACAGATAAGCTTCAAGCTTCAATATTTCTCATGATTTAATGCCTTTATAGTGACATGACCTTTCACTTTATACATGTATTTTGACCTTTGATCTACAAAGTGACCTTCCCCTTGAGTGATCATCTAGAATTTTTAAAAGAAGAGCTTCTAATAAGGGCATTGTGCATCACAAACTTGTTTGTTATTCCTAACACAAAAGCTATGATGATTTCAGACGTAATCTACCATCTGACACCAGCGATACATATTTACAGTCGTGTAATTATGATACAGGGAGTAATTCCCTTTGTCCCATATTTCGGCTGCAGTCCATTGTAGAGGGCGCTGGTGATTATAATTATGCAGATGTGGCACGAGAGGTACAGAAAAATGATTATTGTTGGTACACAAATATTCCGTACAAAGTTAATGTATTATAGTAAAAAAGGGGATGTAATTTCTTGCATAAAAGAAATTCAGAAAGAATTTCCCTATTGAAGTTAAAAAATATAATATAAAAGGTTTCTCAAAGTCTTATTCCTTTAAAAGATATTGTTGCAATATATATTTTTCAAAGGAGCTGATAAGATAAGGGCTGTATTTAGCACTGAATCTCTAACCACTGCACCCACTAGTTAATTGTTATTGATTCTATTCTATCTCATTTTTTAACAAAAAAAGTCAACTCCTTGCAATGCGGTTTCATGCTTTTGATGTTTAAATTTACACCTGTCAGCCTGCCCATAAAACAAACACGTACTGCATGATAAACAAGTCAGTGAGATATACACATGTATATGTAATTTATGTGAAATGTATAGCATGGCATATTTGTTGTAAATACTAGTATTTAGCCAAGTTGCACATGATTAGAGTTGACAAAGCAACTCCAATGATAATTTTTTTCTATACATTTGATTCCCAAGACCTTTTATACTGTGTCTTCAAACTTCTTATTGCTTCTGATAATTGGTTGGACAGATCACACCAATTTAATCTGCAGCTACTTACGAAATAGCATTGTTGAACTTTCTTGCCAATGTGCATCTGTTCTCACTGGGAAAACTGCTTACATGGAAAGGTGGTACAAATAGCAGTGTATCTAAATATATGTTAAAAAATTAAGTTAAGGTCATTCCGCTGAGTTGCAAAACAAGCTTTCAGAAATGAGTGATATATATTCAACTGGTAATGAATGAAAATATTTTAGATATTTTCACACAAAGTCCCTTCTTTAAATATCAAAAAGGACACAAAAATGTTCAATTTAGCTAAAGATCCAAGCCAAATTTGGACATATATTGGATACATGTCAGGAGGAGGAAACACCTAGTGATATTAGGGTCAAAGGTCAAGGTCATACTTTTATAGAGTCTTGTTTCAACATGTTCAGGTGTCAGCAGCTAAAATTGACGCATACATTTATATTTTACAAACATTCTCTGGTTTACCAATTTTTTGTAGTAAGGTAAAATTCTTTATTTTTGCCTAAATAGTTTATTACAATTTGCTTAATTGTGCATGATAATGCTTTTTTTTTCACGTTGCTACATTTATCACTTTTCTCCTGCTCTGTAAGTGCATGCAGGTCACCAAAGCTTTGAACTCTACCCTTATGGTATATATGAGAATGTTAATGTCCAATACCTTGTCATGGTTGCCAATATTGTGATGTCGTGAATACTAGAGAGATTGAGACACACTGTATTTTGTGTTGTAATTTTCTCCTATTCTTGTAATGTTTTAGTAGATAAGGTAGAATTTCATATGTATGTATTGAAAAAGAAATGTCTATGGATGTGTCCATCAATATCATTTTTCTGGTCACCTCTCTATAGTGCCATATTGAATGCTTTAATAGAAACCATGCTTAAATTTCAGTATTTCACAACAGGATCCAGTTTACTGTTGTTGTATATGAATTAATAAGAATACATTAAGGGAACCTGTATGATCCCAGGTTTTAAAATTAGAAAACAATCCAAAACTTAATTCCTTTTTTTCTTTGGTTTCAGACGGAACATTTTGGAATTTTACAATGATTCAATTTTTTCTACGTGTCGATTTAGTCATGACGATGCTATAAATAAGTATTGCCCGATATTTGAGTTGGACTACATTGTGTCGTCTATAGGAGAAAGTTACTCAGATATGGCCGCTCAGGTAAATTTGAATCTTATTTTTTTTATTATAACATGTTACGATATTTGAGAAAAGTCTTCCCTAGCCTCCCCCCCCCTCCCCCAACAATCTGACACCGTTCATTTGTTGAGATCGAGAGGCTCCAAATTTATTATTTGACTTTTTTTTTACAACTATGTACCTATTTGTCATATTATTAAGTTATACATGTTATATTTATATGTATCTCACTGACTTGTTCGTAAAAGTATGTGTTATGTTAAAATACTTCAGTTGAAATGAATCATAACATTTGAATCTGATGTATAAATTTTTGAAAATAAGTTCACTTAATTTGTAGGAAGTATTTTGATTTGAATCAATTATATTGGAGTTGAGTTTTGACAAAAGACTACATTTTCACCAAAATTTCAACAAATGTGCTTGAAGAATTAAGTGGTCAAAAACTTTTTTTTTCAGTTTTCAATATAAAGGATGTGATACTGAACATATACATTTGTACTTATATGTATTTTACCAGTATTCTTGTTTTAATGATAGCTAGCTCTTTCATTTGTCATATGTGTATTCCGTGTAAGAAGCCAGGCTTTTCATTTTTGATACATATGTACTAAAGTTTTTGTTTTTACCTTGCAACCTTAACATTGGAGTTTGAACTTACTTTCTGATAACTTTTTAAAATATTTCTACTACATGTACCAACTATTAAGAAACAAAATCCCCCTTGGGAATGATGCTGACTCATCTTTGTTAATTTACATATTTAGCAATTTTTAAAATAAAGAGTAGAATATATGTTTTTCATGATAATTTTTTGAAAACACAAAAAAAAACCCATTAATTTTTTTTTATTCTATTGATATAAGGGAGGAGTAATACAGATATCTATAGAGTGGAACTGTAACTTTGACCTGAGTGAGGACGAGTGTTTACCAGTGTATGAGTTTAGGAGACTTGACAGTAGTCAGTTCAAAATATCCAAAGGATATAACTTCAGGTACAACACAGTTACTTACAAAATATTAAATTTCTAGGAAATGATACACATTTAATGTTTTCAAGTTTGTCCTGCTACATACTCTATACATTTCCTATCACTATTTCGTAAAAAAGGCATTTTCACACAAACTTCATGGAAAATGTCAACATTTTCATCTTTTTGCTGCAAGGAGTTTATTTTTAGCTCTACTGGTCAAAGACCAGTCGAGCTTACGCGATCGCCCTGCGTCCGGCCGTCTGTCTGTCTGTCTGTCCGTCTGTCCGTCCGTTAAACTTTTCTTGTGAGCGCGAATCCTCTGAATCTGTGAATAGTACAAAATAAATTCTTTTTGCATTATAATGGGCCTGTGGTCTAGTTGTACACCTGATATTTTGTTTTAGCCCCTGATCCCCAGGGTCTTGGAAAATGGGTGTGGTCATTTTCTCCTATATAACTCTATGTAATCTTGTGAGCACCAATTCTCAGAAAGTATAATAGATAGAAAGATAATTGTTTTTGCTTTATTCTCAGTCTGTGGTCTAGATGTGCACCTGATATTTTGTTTGAGCCCCTGACCCCCAAGGTCTTGGAAAATGGGTGTGGTCATTTTCTCCTATATAACTCTATGTAATCTTGTGAGCAACAATTCTCAGAAAGAATAATTGATAGAAAGATGATTGTTTTTGCTTTATTCTCAGTCTGTGGTGTAGTTGTGTACCTGATATCTTGTTTGAGCCCCTGACCCCTAGGGTCTTGGAAAATGGGTGTGGTCATTTTCTCCTATGTAACTCTATGTAATCTTGTGAGCACCAATTCTCAGAAAGTATAATTGATAGAAAGATAATTGTTTTTGCTTTATTCTCAGTCTGTGGTCTAGTTGTGCACCTGATATTTTGTTTGAGCCCCTGACCCCCAGGGTCTTGGAAAATGGGTGTGGTCATTTTCCCCTATGTAACTCTATGTTATCTTGTGAGCACCAATTCTCAGAAAGTATAATTGATAGAAAGATAATTCTTTTTTCTTTATTTTCAGTCTGTGGTCTAGATATGCACCTGATATTTTGTTTGAGCCCCTGACCCCCAGGGTTTTGGAAAATGGGTGTGGTCATTTTCTCCTATACTTGTGAGCACCAATTCTCAGAACGTATAATTGATACAAAGATAATTCTTTAAGCATTATTCTCAGTCCGTGGTCTAGATGTGCACCTGATATTTTGTTTGAGCCCCTGACCCCCAGGATCTTGGAAAAGGGATGTGGTCATTTTCTCCGTTATATCTCTATGTGATCTTGTTAGAACCAATTCTCAGAAAGTATAATTGATCATGTTGATAGAAAGATAATTGTTTTTGCATTATTCTCAGTCAGTGGTCTAGATGTGCATCTTTTATTGTTTGAGCCCTTGACCCCCAGATTCATGAAAAATGGGCGTGGTAATTTTCGTCTATGCATGTATAACTCTATCATGTAATCTTTTGAACACCAATTCTCAGAAAGTATAATTGATAGAGAGTTAATTCTTTTTCCATCATGTAATCATTCTCTGGTCTTGTATTTTGTTTGAGCCCCTGATCTCAGGGTCGTGGAAAATGAGATTAATTTAAGCAACCAACCAGGAGAGCTTCAGTCTCATCAGCATGATCAGAGACTTCTGGTTATTGAAACCTTTTGACCTTTATTTTTAGTATCCTTTTGAAAAACTATTTCGTCATCCAAGCATATCAAAAATTCAAAAATTTGACAAACATTATGATTATACGTTGATGTTGTTTTACAGGTATGCTAGATATTACAAGGAGGGAGATAGGGAGTACAGAACTCTGTATAAAGCTTACGGTATTAAGTTTATCCTCTCTGTTACGGGACAGGCAGGGAAGTTTAACCTTGTCCCTCTGTTAACCAACGTAGGAAGTGGTCTGGCACTGCTGTCTATAGTAAGATTCTTATACATGTAGTTATATATTAGTACCATAAATTATCACGTCTTACTTTTCCAATGACAGTACATGCAGTAGAATTCTTATCTGTATTTGCACAGCTACGTTAAGGTGCTCCAGGCTATGACGTTAGAGAAAATTCTGCAAAAACGTTGTGTGACGTTATGAATGACGTATGCTAAGGATATTTGAAAGGATAAATTATACTGGATTGATTTTTAACCATTATTGAGCTTTCATCCTAATCTTTACATCAACTGTAAAAGTTCCCAATATTTTATTTACAAGAAATAATGAAGGAATGCGTGTTTTTCCAAAGTTTTGCACATTGGGTCATCGTAGGTCAAGCATGCGCAGTCTGAAATCAGGGTTGAAGGGAAGCTTTGGATGAGACCTCACTTCTTATTCACAAAGGAATAACTAATTTTCAATTCATAAATCAATATACAGAATTAATTTTTAAGATGTCAAATAAAAATATGGTATCCTAAAGTAGTACAACTTTTATTTAGATTATTTCTTCGATATATTCCCTTGTAATTTCTCCTATTTCTAGGTTGGCGCTAGGAATTTTTCATCAGTAGCCAAATTTGCACGCGGCGCGACAAAAAGGCTATATGATATATAAGGGGGGGGGGGGGGGGGGGGGGGGTATTGTTCATTTCATTGAATATAGTAAATTCAAAGTAAACCATCGATATATATATATGAAATTAATATTGCTACATGTACCAGTATATGAAATTTTGATAATAAATTTATTCTCATATACATTTTTCATACATGCTTTTGAAGTTTTCATGTTCTGTTATATTCATTTGATTTGTTTAATGAGACGCTTTTCTGCTTGAGCCATGTATAAATGCCCGTTTAAGAGTCCATTTGATCAATCCTTGGTGTGTCTACTGTTATTTTCATTAGTAGTACATTGACACTTTCTACTTGCAGTTTGTTTCTAAGTTCAGTCTTTACAAGGTTGTATTTGGCAAAGCCCCTTTCACAGTCTGCACTGCTCGCAAGCAAAGACAGAGCAATTTGTAGAACAGAGCAGCCAAGACCAAACTTTCAGCCACCTATCTTGTATTTTTTGTGTCCACGTATGGGCATCTTTTTTTAGCTTTGTTGATATTAGGGAAGGCAATTGACATTTCTGTACAAATTTTATTACTTCAATTTGTACCCATTGACTGACCACTTTTAGAAAATGACATGATAATTTTACAGACGAACGCATACACAAGTACCTTTACGTAGATAAGATACGTAAATGAACGTTGAGATTTAAATCTCAGGCGCAGAACGAGGACTAAAAAGAATGTCGGAGAAAAATCAACACTGTATCATAATAGCAAAGAACCTTTTAATTGTCAGTGAATGGAAGAATTTTGTGCTTCTGACTGGCCATGTACAGTAAGCTGTGATCCACATGTTACTGCTCCTGGTGTAGATCTACGTGAAAACGTACAAAATGTAACTAAACTTACAGATTTAAAAACCAATGGTCACTGTAGAATAATGTGCACCAGGGCGCAGCGAGTTGCCGATTTTATTGGCCATTTTTAGCTCACCTGAGCCAAAGGCTCTAGTGAGCTATTGTCATAGCGATCCGTCCGGCGTCCGTCGTCCGTCGTGTGTCGTCTGTCGTGTGTCGTGTGTCGTCTGTCGTCTGTCTGTCGTAAACTTTTCACATTTTCGACTTCTTCTCAAGAATGGCTAAAGGGATTTTGATGAAACTTGGTAGGTATAAAGTACTAATGGTCCCCTACAAGTGTTGTTGTTTTTCGTCCAGATCCCTCAACAGGTGGCGCCACCACAGGCAAAAGTAGGTCACGGGGGGTACCCTCCTTTGACAAACTTCTTCTTCAGAACGGAAGCACGTATCGACAAACCAAAAGCATCAGGATGATCTAGAGAGATGTCTTAAGAAGTGTTGTTATTTTTGGTTCCACTCCGAACTCAAATTTTTGACGCTTTTTTGACGTCTCTTCGGACTTAGTCAGAAATGCTAATTTTTGCACTATTTCTTTAAATAACTCAATAAGTGTATGATTTTACACACTCATTTACTGCATATTTATCATATCTAACTTAATATTTGCTTTGATATGAATTTTATGCTTAAATTTTATTTTTTTGATTTTTTTATGAATTTTTTTCTTATGTAAAAAGGAAGGGGGGGGGGGGGGTGATTTTCATACATTTTCTGCTTCTTTTCTATAACCACTCTTCAGATTGTCATGACATTTTGTAGATATGAGGTACTCATGCATGGTACCCTTCAAGTGAAAGAATTTTGTCAAGATATCCACTTTTGGATTTTTAAGGAATATTTTTTAAGATTGTACATAGGTATAGTGTTTGTTTTCCATGCCCAATGGACCCATGGGGAGTGGCTCCAAACCCCGGCGGGACCCCAACAAAAATTTTTCTTCCCTTATTAGCTCACCTGAGCCAAAGGCTCTAGTGAGCTATTGTCATAGCGATCCGTCCGGCGTCCGTCGTCCGTCGTGTGTCGTCTGTCGTCTGTCTGTCGTAAACTTTTCACATTTTCGACTTCTTCTCAAGAATGGCTAAAGGGATTTTGATGAAACTTGGTAGGTATAAAGTACTAATGGTCCCCTACAAGTGTTGTTGTTTTTCGTCCGGATCCCTCAACAGGTGGCGCCACCACAGGCAAAAGTAGGTCACGGGGGGTACCCTCCTTTGACAAACTTCTTCTTCAGAACGGAAGCACGTATCGACAAACCGAAAGCATCAGGATGATTTAGAGAGATGTCTTAAGAAGTGTTGTTATTTTTGGTTCCACTCCGAACTCAAATTTTTGACGCTTTTTTGACGTCTCTTCGGACTTAGTCAGAAATGCTAATTTTTGCACTATTTCTTTAAATAACTCAATAAGTGTATGATTTTACACACTCATTTACTGCATATTTATCATATCTAACTTAATATTTGCTTTGATATGAATTTTATGCTTAAATTTTATTTTTTTGATTTTTTATGAATTTTTTTCTTATGTAAAAAGGAAGGGGGGGGGGGGGGGGGTGATTTTCATACATTTTCTGCTTCTTTTCTATAACCACTCTTCAGATTGTCATGACATTTTGTAGATATGAGGTACTCATGCATGGTACCCTTCAAGTGAAAGAATTTTGTCAAGATATCCACTTTTGGATTTTTAAGGAATATTTTTTAAGATTGTACATAGGTATAGTGTATGTTTTCCATGCCCAATGGACCCATGGGGAGTGGCTCCAAACCCCGGCGGGACCCCAACAAAAATTTTTCTTCCCTTATTAGCTCACCTGAGCCAAAGGCTCTAGTGAGCTATTGTCATAGCGATCCGTCCGGCGTCCGTCGTCCGTCGTGTGTCGTTTGTCGTGTGTCGTGTGTCGTCTGTCTGTCGTAAACTTTTCACATTTTCGACTTCTTCTCAAGAATGGCTAAAGGGATTTTGATGAAACTTGGTAGGTATAAAGTACTAATGGTCCCCTACAAGTGTTGTTGTTTTTCGTCCGGATCCCTCAACAGGTGGCGCCACCACAGGCAAAACTAGGTCAACGGGGGGTACCCTCCTTTGACAAACTTCTTCTTCAGAACGGAAGCACGTATCGACAAACCGAAAGCATCAGGATGATCTAGAGAGATGTCTTAAGAAGTGTTGTTATTTTTGGTTCCACTCCGAACTCAAATTTTTGACGCTTTTTAGCTCACCTGAGCAAAGCTCAAGTGAGCTATTGTCATAGCGCACCGTCCGGCGTCCGTCGTCCGTCGTCTGTCGTCTGTCCGTCGTCCGTCGTAAACTTTTCAACATTTTCGACTTCTTCTCTAGAACCACTGAACAGATTTTCATGAAACTTGGTAGGAATGAAGTACTCATGTTCCCCTACAAGTGTTGTTGTTTTTCGTCCGGATCCATCAACAGGTGGCGCCACCAGAGGCAAAAGTAGGTCACAGGGGGTACCCTCCTTTGACAAACTTCTTCTTCAGAACGGAAGCACGTATCGACAAACCGAAAGCATCAAGATGATCTAGAGAGATGTCTTAAGAAGTGTTGTTATTTTTGGTTCCACTCAGAAGTCAAATTTTTGACGCGTTTTTGACGTCTTTTCGGACTTTGTCAGAAATGCACATTTTTGCACTATTTCTTTAAATAACTCAATAAGTGTATGATTTTACACATTCATTTACTGCACATTTATCACATTTAAGTTACTAAATGCTTTGATATGTATTTTATACTGAAATTTTAATTTTTTGATTTTTTATGAATTATTTTCTTATATGAAAAGGAAAGGGGGGGGGGGGGTGATTTTCATACATATTCAACTTCTTCTCCAGAACTGCTGAACAGATTTTTATGAGTATTTTTTCAATCATGAATAGATATGTTTACTGTGAACATGGACCCAAGGCTTGTTGGTTCAAGTTCTGGTACCCTGGTAACTTTAGTTTCGTATAAGTTGGTACATGTTCATGTATGCAAGAGTTGTCTTTCTTTAATATTGATTTATGTTTTTGAGGTTTAAATTTTTGGATTATTGATTCATTTGAATGTTATGTATTTTAAATTATTGAATAAGTATGGAAAAGGAAACTAAATAATTTTAAAAAGATGAATAAGTATTTTCAAATTTATCTTGTGAAGACTTAGATATACAACTTTGAAATTACAATATTGAGAGCAGCTCAAAATATTAATGTAAGAACAGATCAATGTTATCAATGAAAGGATGGGGAGGGGTGCTGTTATTTTGCTTTAGCTTCTGTATAACTATCTCTCTCGGGTTACTTAGATTACTCAAGAAGAAGGAGGGGATGATTTTCATACATATTCAACTTCTTCTCCAGAACAACTGAACAGATTTTCGTTAAACTTGGTAGGAATGAAGAAAACATGGTCCCCTACAAGTATTGTTGTTTTTAGCTCACCAGAGCGAAGCTCAAGTGAGCTATTGTCATAGCGCGTCGTCCGTCCATCATCCGTCAGTCCAACGTAAACTTTTAACATTTTCGATATCTTTTCTGCAACCGCTGCACAGAATTTCACGAAATTTCACAGGAAGCAAGTACTCAATGCCCTCTATCAAATTTGTGCTTTTCAAGCCGATCGGAAATTCAAGATGGCCGCCACAGGCTCTGATTGGCTGACACATTTTCGACTTCTCTTCTGAAACTGAGTCACAGAATTTCATGAAACTTCACTGGAAGCAAGTACTCAATGCCCTCTACCAAGTTTGTGTTTTTGGAGCCGATCGGAAATCCAAGATGGTCGCCACAGGCTCTGATTGGCTGACACATTTTTGACTTCTCCTCCAAAACCGCTTCACAGAATTTCATGAAACTTCACAGGAAGCAAGTACTCATTGCCTTCTACCAAGTTTGTGTTTTTGGAGTCGATTGGAAATCCAAGATGGCCACCACAGGCTTTAATTGGCTGAAACATTCTTGACTTCTCCTCTGAAACCGCTGCACAGAATTTCATGAAACTTCACGGGAAGCAACTACTCAATGCCCTCTACCAAGTTCGTGTTTTTCGAGCCCATCGGAAATCCAAGATGGCTGCCACAGGCTCTGATTGGCTGACACATTTTGGAATTCTCTTCTATAACCACTGCACAGAATTTCATGAAACTTCACAGGAAGCAAGTACTCAATGCCCTCTACCAAGTTTGTGTTTTTCAAGCCAATCGGAAATCCAAGATGGCCGCCACAGGCTCTGATTGACTGACACATTTTCGACTTCTCCTCTTAAACGGCTGCATAGAATTTCACAAACCTTCACAGGAAGCAAGTACTGATTACTCTTAACCAAGTTTGTGTTTTTCGAGCTGATCAGAAATCCAAGATGGCGGCCACAGGCTCTGATTGGCTGACAAGTTTTTGACATCTCCTCTGAAACCGCTGCACAGAATTTCATGTAACTTCACAGGAAGCAAGTACTCATACCCTCTATCAAGTTTGTGTTTTTGGAGCCTATCGGAAACCCAAGATGGCCGCCACAGGCTCTGATTGGCTGACACATTTTCAACTTCTCCTCTGAAACTGCTTCACAGAATTTCTTGAAACTTCACAGGACGCAAGTACTTATTGCCCTCTACTTAGTTTGTGTTTTTCGAGCCGATTGGAAATCCAAGATGTCCTCTATAGGCTCTATTTGAATGACACATTTTTGACTCATCCTCTTAAACTACTGCACAGAATGTCACCAAACTTTACAGGAAGTAACTTGTACACCTTGTCCTTCTCAAAGCTTCACTAAAAGCGTTTTCCTTCAGGTCTTGACTTTGATTGAAAACATACATACAGTCTCCTCAGGTGAGCGATGTGGCCCCCTTGGGCCTCTTGTTTATCAGAATGGGACTATGGCGCAAGGCGCGTGGTCTTCCCAATCCCAGAAATTTGTTTTTACTGTCTAACTATCTGACCAACGGATGTCGGATCAACTTGATTAACGGTACTCGCGTACAATGGATATACACACAATACGTTATCTGACTGTAAATACCCGGCGCCCTACCTCACAGCTGGAGATACATTATGACCTCTCTCATAAAAAAAATATGTTTGCATTTACGTAATCGCCAAATTGTTCCCTTTGAGAAAATCTGATCGCCATACAAAGAACTTAGTCGCCAATGGCGATTTTGGCGATCGGTAACGCCAACCTAGTATTTATTTTGCATTGAAAAAAAATCATTGAATTTATTTTCAATTTTTAGGCCACCATTTTGTGTGATATTGCCGTACTGTACCTTTTGAAATACCGTCATTTCTATAAAAAGAAGAAGTACCTGGATGTTTACGGTGATGACGCTTATAAGGTAAAGTATGATTAGCTGCCATATAATCAAGATCAATCACAGCAACAGTAAACCTTCTGTTCCTTCTACGGAAACCTTTAAAATGTATTCACATGCAATCAAATTCAGCACTTCCTTCTTACCTTTTGAAAAAGAGCACTGTTAGCTTACTATTTATAAACAGAAAAAAATATTAATATAAAGATAGTATAACTGAGAAAAGATTATCAATTTCATGTAGACTTGGCTTGTAAAAGGGAGAGTGCTTTCATAGTGCTAGGATAGATAATCATCATTGGCAATTTTCACAAAAATACTTGCGAAGAATTTTCGTAACTTTTCATTGCTTAGTTCTTATAAACTTAAAATCTGAATGTAATGTTTCTAAATTTATATTTGATAATGATATTAGAAAATATGATACAATCTAAATGGAAAATCTTTTGAACCTAAGCTTTTATTTAATGACAAAAGTTACGAAAATTCCTGAAATTTTTGTAAGAAGTTTTGCAAAACTGGGCACTGGAATTTCTGAAATGTTCACTTCTTCCATAAATAGCAAACAGATGAAGATTCAATTACAAGTGACAAAAAAGTTCAAAAAGATTACCAGACATTTAATGACTCAGAATAAAAAAAAACCACTGTTACAAGTATACAGACCACTTATATTGTCAGGTAGGTAACCAATTAAACTTTGTATGATTTCTCTTCCAAATGGATACCTTCATACTATATATTGCTTTGTGTATTTCATATTCCCCTATATTCCATGAGCTTCACCAAGCTTTGTTCTACCTCAAATCTCTGAATATGTACTGTACATGTTTTTCATTATTGAGAAGTACATTATAAATTGAAAAGATGTATATGAAATCAAATTCAAGGAATTGTGGTCCCCCGCTTTTGGGTGTTTGTCTTTAAAGAAATGCTTACAGACCCCCCCCTCCCCATTTT